>JARHKZ010000022.1:0-1200000 GCA_029204075.1 Mycena capillaripes
TGATGAGTCGGACGGTGACGGGTCACGTCCAGTGCCTTGCATGGCCCTCGCAAGGAAACTTCCAGCTGCAAGTTGGCCGGGCGTTACTCTGTGAGTCTTCGGCGTGGTGCAAGACTGGGAGTCTCACATCAGGTTCGTGATATTCTGTTGAGCCATACCTTTCACCTTGTTCTTAGGTGAGTCGGCTTCAGCACCTTGTCTCGCTTCAAGCTCACTGATCCTCTTATTAAGGTCAGCAATTGTTTCTTTGCTTGTCTGGCCAGACTTCTTCTCGCGATCCTTTATAGGCGCACGATCTGAGACTATGGTGCGTGATTTCGATTTTCTAGAGTGAGATCTATGAACCTCCGGCAACTTGGCAGTGCTTGCCTCTGCTCTCACGGCTTTCAACTTCGTCTTGGAAGCCCTATTCACCAATCTTCGGGTCATTGGAGCTAACCATGGCGCTCCAGAATCCGACCTCAGTGCGGGCAAAGACGTGGTGTCCACCAGGAAATCTGTCGGAGGCGTCGTAACATGTTCATCCTTAACAATGCGGTTGATTTCCGCAAAGTTTGCCAGCGCATCTTGCTGTGCCTTCAGGTCAGTCTCGGAAAAATGCGCGAGAGAACTGATATCGCCCCAGTTGCCAGGATCAATACCTTTCCCTTTCTTCCGGGAAGTACCTTCGCCACGGGCCGTGAGGGGATCGAATGAGATGAGATCCTCATCTTCGACCTCTTCCACCCACGCCGAACACAACGTGTGTGGTCAGGAGTGATTGCGACCTTGTGGTTATCGACAATAACATCTGGTATGCTGCGGCTTGTCACGCTAACAACAGACTCACTGTCAAAGCTCTGAGACGGAACCTCAGATTCTTGGCGAGCAGCCTTCCGCTCCGCAGTCACTAGGACCTGCACAGCAATGGACTGATGGTGGCGAGCAAGTGCAACAAGCTCATTGTGGCTCATGTTCTCAGTCGCTTGGGCGACAGTGGACTCAGATTCTGATTCAGTTCCAGACGTTTTGCCCGCAGCAAAATTATTACTATGCGAAGAAGAACTACACTCACGGTGGGTACGCGACGTTCTACGGGTGACCGGAGTCCACCTGCCATCATCGAGATCCTGCTGAGGACCCGACACATGGATGTTCTTGCTGCGCACACGCAACGGGTCTCTAGTACCTCGAGAGGCACTGGGATATTCCTCGCCCGAAGGCTGGGATCTGCTTGATGCCTGGGGCAACAGTGGCTTACTCCACGCCCCCAAAGGGACGATGGAGCCTCGGGATTTGCAGTCCCTGATGACCTCGGAGTGCTCTTCGCCAGACTCGACAGAGGAAAGGGGCGAGGAGACTCGGGCAGGGCTGAACAGCGATGGCAGCGAGGTGTAGACACCAGCACAAGTCGCAGCCCGGGTATGAGGACGAGACGTGTCCATAGCGTAGCAAAGGGGTATGTGTAGATGAAGCGGCGGACCAGGATGATCGAGCAAGCCTAGTATAGTCCCAGCAAATGTTGACAAGAGTTCTTTGCAGTTAAAAAGATGTGACGGAGAGCAGACGGCTAGTTCTGGCACACAGGATTCGGGTGGTCAAACCGAGGAATAACTGTTGTAGATAGTATATTGACCAAGGAACTACGCTAATGACAGTCAGATATTTATACAGTACGGCTGTAAGGGCAACCCTGACGGCCCAAGGTATCTCAAGAGTCCTGGCAGGGGGGATCCGAAGTCAATTGAAGTACACTACTACAGGAAGAAGCGCACCTGGCAGGGGGGATCCGAAGAGGAGAAAGTCTAAGGATTCCCCAGCCAGGTGCGTGCCTATATACCAGCTAGGGCTAACTATGGGTTGCACATGGTCCGTTGATGGCGTAGTGAATGGCAGTGATCCCAGGCACGATCACATGCGGAGTGCGGGGATTCATCCAGATGGGGTTTGGCTCGGGGGAGGGGGACATCGGAGGATAGCGGAGGTCCGACCGGAGGTTGGATCGGAGGATCGGGGGTTGGAAACGGAGGTTCCCCTGATAACAGCAGAAATAATAGGCGGCAATAAATGATAGGAGGGGTTGCGCACAGCAACATGATAAATGAATGTTAGTGTCAAGGAAATGAATAGAGGGATCGGACGGCACCGGGAGTAGCGCTTACATTGAATGCAACCGCTACAACTTGCAACTCTGCACTACAGCAATTCCTAGGGTAAGCACTTTGCATAGGCAGACTGGTACAATTTGGGCTGTGCAAAAGGCTGAGTTTGAAACTTTGAGTGGTGCCGATCATCGGCATCCCAGTGGCTGTACATAGCCATCATTTCCCTTATAATCTCAGTGTCCACAACTCATGTTCAGCAACATATTTAAAATTTTTGAACTGGCAGAATGACAGAAGGGTCTCCTTAGATCGAATTCTTTCTTTTGGCTTTGCACAATCGAGATGAATTGACAGAATGTACCCAAGAAGAAAAATGACAAACTCTGCACTCAGCCCAAATTGTACCAGTCTGCACCGTAGTGCTTGCACTAAGACCTTGGCAGACTGGTTATGAGTCTACTCAGGCACATCTGCTATGACACCAAAAATGGAATGACCAGTGATTATGATATCACCATCAAGGTTTGAATTCCTATATAAGAGAATCACCAACAATAATTGCTTGTTTTCTCTCGCTGGAATGAAACAAAATCGGGTTCAACAATAAAGAGGCTTTGAATCATCTGCAGCTCTTTAAACAAAATCAATGCAGAAACAATTCTCTTGATCAAACATCAAAAACACGTGCAAACAAGCACTCTTTGCTTCTAAACCACCACTGTCTCTGTCCCCAAGTCTTCTATCCCTGCTGTTTTCCTACTTTGATACAAGGTGAGCACTCTCTTTTGTCGCTATGCATACCTCTTGCTTTTCCATGCCTTCCCCCTTTGTATCTCACATTTTCAGTGGCACTCTTGACACTTCCTTGGTCACAATCTGGTGTTTCTGTCTCTTTCTATGTGTCTTTGGTATTGTGTACAAGGGGGTGTCCTTTGCGAGTGGCAGGGATCTCAACTTTCACTTTCATTTCCAAGCCCAGCCCCCACCAGCGTGATTGTGACCGACCGGTGGGTGGGTGGGCTGGACTGGGTCCCGTCTGCCTATCGCTCACAAGCCACAACCTGGAGCAGGATTACTTCAATTGAGGTGGGATCCTGTGCTGGAACAGGCCAGGGTAGGGAGGAAATTTTGCCTTTGATGATTTGTAATTATCTCAGCTCTGCCAAGCCAGCTGCTCCAGGTCCAGATTAGCTTTTCAAGGCTTCCATTCCTTTCTTCAATGAATCCCTTCTTCTTCCTGCCTCACTTTCTTTTCACAACTCTTATCTTTTTGAAAAATCTGATCTGATCTAACATTTTCGCTTTTGCAGGCCTTTGCCATGGTTACATCAGGTATCTATTTTCCTTGCAAAATGTTTCTCTATTTCAATTTCACTCCAGAAAATGACCGGAACCAATTCATTGCCCACAAGCTGGCAACAAAAATTGTGGAACCAGCTATTCAGGTAATTTTCACCAACCAATGATTCCAACAAAGAAAGTTGAGTTTAATTCTTCTGCTATGTACAGGATGACCACAACCCTCCTCCAACGCATACTAAAATGACCTCACTCGCAACGGCGAATGGAAGTGCCCAGCTCGGGGACCCGGGCAGCGTGCCGCCGTCACTGAAGCGCAAACATTCAAAACTGGAGAATCTAGTAGCGCCGTGCCGCACACCAGATCGGGACCATGGCGCGCTGTCCATGCTCCAGGCCACGCCGTCAATAACACAGACCGCGACTCGCAATTTCCCAAAATCAAAACCCGCCTCGCCGAATTTGGATGGCAATGGGCGTGCGAACGCGTATGCGGGTGCAGTCACGGTGTGCATAACGGCATGCGCCGCGCAAGCCGCGAAAAATGCGCCTTGGGACGCGCCGGGGGAGGGCCCTGACGACTTGCCGCCCATCACGGTGTTGCCGGAGATCGTGTCGCCTGTGCTTTCCGCGCGTGCGTCTTTACCGCGAGTGTCCGAATCGCGCGGCGGCGCACCACCCAAATCCAAATCCGCCGCGTTCACGTTCCGGTTCGGAAATACGCTCGTGTCTGCATCTTCGTCTCCGCAGATTCCCACCTCCGTCTCCGCTCCCTCCGCCATACGCATACCGCGCGCTGTGCCTGTTCCCGTTCCCGCGCGCGCCTCCATATCGAGGCCCACCTCGCCAACCGATCCGGACACACACGCACAAGCACAAGCACACGCCTCCCTTCTCCGGCGCCCCCAGCGTGCGCGGCGCGTCCCCGCCCCTGCCCCCGCACAAACCCATGCCCAAACCCAGCGCTCCGCACACGCGCGCGATCTCGACGCCGCGCTGGAGTTTACACCGGCGCGGGTGGGAACGCTGAAAGGCCCGCCCCTGGAGGGGGTAGAGGGTGCCATGGCGTGGGTGGAGAGGGTGAGGGCGGGGATGGCTGAGCGGGAAGGGCAGCATGCGATGGCACAGAGGGAAGAAGGACAAGGAAAAGGGGAGTGGTGGGTCGAATCCCGACCGAATACTGCGCCGACGGCGGCGTACGAGGCGTTGTTGCTCGATGCGTTTGGGCCGGGGAGTGTGGGGCGCGGGAAGGGCGGGAAGCCTGCGAGGAAAAGAGCGAATTTGAAGGGGAGGAGTGTTAGTGCGAGTGCGAGTGTGAGCGTGCCTGAAGTGACTACCAATGACGGGGAGGGCGAGGGGATGGACGTTGACGTTGACATCGAGGCGGGGTTGGAGGGGAGTGCAGGGAAAGAGGGCGCAGTAGAGGGGGGAGGAAGGAGTGACGAGAGAGACGCGAAGGCAGAGGGTGAGGAGGGCAGCCGCGCGGGGGCGTGGATCGCGGAGATGCAGGTGCTGATCAAGGGCAAGCGGCAGCTCGCACGCGAGGACCTTAAGGCACTCGCGGATACGCTGCGGGCGGTCGCGGATATGAGCGCGGCGGAGGGGCAAGCGTTGGGGGTAAGTGTGGTTTCCTTCTCCCTGTTCTCAATCTTATTCCGAATCGAATGGCTGACCTTGAACTTTACTTTGATTGTATAGGACGACGCCCCCCGCCTACGGAAGAGTCTGTGGGAGATCGCGCAGCTGGAGGAGATCCCGTTTGGGGACGAGTATGGGGTGCGTGGGTGGGCAAGGCGGATGTTGAGGCATTGGCCGAAGTGAAGCTTCGGAGATCGGGTGGTTTTGGTTTTGGTAACAACAACAGCATAGAAAGACCTTTATTGCAGGTATAATAGCACATGTATTTCTTGGCACGCACGCAGGTATTGTATACAGTATAATAAGGAGCGCATTTGCAACAAGGTTGGGCGAGGCTTGAGCGCTTGAAAGCGGGAATCAACTTGATTGCCCAGTGGAGATACATACACCACTACTCGCACGATGGTGGATATTTTCTCGCAGTGAGCACGCCTTTGGTTTCCATCGGGGTCAAGTAGGATGTTGTAATAACCCCAACTCGGTCGTTTTCGGCGGTGCGAGGCGGTTTTCTGTCGACAGCAGCACAGTATGGAGTCGATTTACAGCAGTTGTCGAAGTGTATACTTGGAACGCACGCACGCAAGGCATGGAAAGCCTTGCGAGTGGTCATCGTCAGTGGGGCCAGCAAGAACCGAACCGAGGTGACAGCAGTCGCGGACGGAAATAGCCGGTGCGGTGTGAACGAACGAGTGCTGGCACACATAGCTATCGGGGATGGATATAAGAGTATGAAGGAACGTTCGTAGGCACCGGAGTAAAGGGCAAAGAGTTACTTTGGGTTGTGATATCAGAGAACCGAGGGATCGACGCGGCTCGGGGTTCGTCATAGGGATATTAATTGGACGAGGCCCAAGAGGACGACGAGGTTGGTCTGGGCGAGGAGGAAAGACCGGGGATAAACAGGAATAAGCAGAGTTGAAATATTGGAGGGTCGCACGAGTAGTAGCAGGATAGCGGAAGACCAGGGGATGCAATAGGAGATTAATGGACGGCGACGCCAGCTCGGTAGCACAGAGATAGTGGTGAACGTTGGCAGACAATGAACGGCATTTTCCGACAGACGCTCGCATGGGACGCACATGGTCTAAGCGAAGTTGTAAGCGGCGGAAGGAAATGCGTGCCATATTTGTTTACTGAGTTTCTGATTTTGTGTTGACCCCGCTTTTCATGCTTGCCCTCGTCCCCGCCGCCCACGACGTCCACAGAGCCCCCGCCCACGACGTCCACCGTCCCCAGCGCACCCCCCACAGACGACAGCAGCCACCTCAACCCTCCACCGCTCGCCCAGTGGCGGCCCCTCCACAGGTCTATCGCAGGGCAGCCCCGTCCCGCACCCAGGACCAGCCCCGTCCCCGCCCTGACCCAGCACAACCCGCTCCTCCCCCGGCTCAGCCCGCCCCCCAGCCCTTCGATGTCCACTCCTATCCCTCGCCAGAGCTGTTGCGTTTGCTCGCCTCGCTCCTCGCACAGATAGCAGCAACAAACGACAAGCTCGATGCAGTTACACCCGCAACACCCCCCTCCACCACCCCGACTCGCACCACCCTTGCAACAGTCACCCCCACCGACGCACCCATCTGGCGCACCCTCACCACTGCGTCCCGCACAGCAGTCTCCACTCCGTCCTCCGTCCTCACCTTCCATGCCCGCAACGTGCCCACAATCTCCCTCGAGGCCTATCTCCTGCGCATCCTCAAGTACTGCCCCACCACCAACGAGGTCTTCCTCTCACTCCTCGTCTACTTTGACCGCATGTCAAAGCTCAGCGCCGAGGCCACCGGCCGCACCTTTGTCATCGACAGCTACAACATCCACCGTCTCGTCATTGCAGGCGTCACCGTAGCCAGCAAGTTTTTCAGTGACGTCTTTTATACAAACTCCCGATACGCAAAGGTGCGTTCCGGCCACGCCGTAATTTTAAGCTCGCACTAAATTAAATTAAACTAGGTCGGCGGCCTCCCTCAAGCCGAGCTCAACCAGCTCGAGCTTCAGTTCCTGCTCCTCAACGACTTTCGCCTCGTCATCCCCCGCGACGAGATGCAGCGATATGCCGAGCAGCTCATCCTCTTCTCCAACGCCCCCGACTCTGTCCCGTCAGCACCCGTCGCCGCCCCTATGCAGGCGATGGGCGCCATTGACGCCTACGGCGGTCGTGTCCCCGCACAAAAACCCGCACCGCCTCCGCTCCCCAACGGCGGCTCGTACTCTGCACAGCCCCACGCCTCGTCATCCAGCAACAAGACACCGAGCGTCCGCCCGCGGCAGCCGCCGGACGACGACACCGAGACGGAGACAGAGACAGAGGGCACCGAGACGGACGGCGGGTGGACGACGGACGACGAGCCGACGATCCGGCCCGCGCACTCGAGCGCGGGGTCGAGCAGCGATGACACTCGGAGCCTGAGCAGCGCGGACGATACGGGCGACGAGGGCGACGACGAGGACGGCGATGGGATGGAGGTCGTCGAGGATGTGGACGGCGGGGGCGCAGAGGCCGAGGCCGAGGGGGACCGGACGCCCGAACGAGCCATGGGCGACCGGACGCCGGAGCGCCGGCGGTTGCGTGCGGACGGCGCGCGGACGCCTGCGCACGATCGGCGCATCGCGAGCCCGTGAGCTGTCTGTCGCTATCCGACCTCTCTCTTTTACTCCTGCCGTCCGTCCTTGCCTTGGACGCTCTATTTATCTCCAATATCTAATCAACATCGACCGCCCGACCCCAACCAATCAGCCTGTATCAAGTATCATCGTCATGACCCACACACACACACGTCTCACACATGCATCCACATCCGCATCCCGGCAAGCGCAAACCGCCCTTAGAGCCGGTCATGGCATGGTTTGCGCTCACCACCGGAATAACTGATACCCTGCATTCGTCGCCCGCCTCATAATCATTCGTTCATTCGCTGCATCCGCCTCCGGAATCAAGCCCACGTCGTGGGGCGCGTCGGGCCCAGCTTTAGCTGTGTACGCGCACGATTAAGTGTGCATGCTGTGTGCTGTGCGCTTGCTGTGTGATTCCGACGCGCGCGCGCAAGCTGCTGTTAGATGCGCAGCCCGCGCCGGGTCCCGGTGTGGATTCGCCTTGGAACTTCCCGCTCGAGTTGTCGTCAGCCAGCCACCTCGCCCTCGCTCCTTGTATTTTGCCCGTCCTTTTTCTCCCCGCCTGCTGTCTATTTGGAATTTTGGAATTTGGAGTTCGAACCTGGAATTTCGCCGTTTTAAATGCGTATTCGCCTCGAGAATGTATGTGTTGCTGTTCGTTTAAATGGCAAGAGAGTTGCTGTTGATGTTGCTATTGTTGGACTGGGGATTTCGGATTTGGATTTTGCGTCGTGGAAATAATTTGGAACTGGAACTGGCAAAAAAAGTTTGACTGTTAAAGAGTATATTACCTGTATGATTTTTTTTTGGAATCACTTTGTCTACATATCAGAGTTCTATGGGTTGTCTGTGCGTCGCTGGGATGTGAATGGGAGAAGTATTGAGCCTCGCGGGGTTGAACGACTCGAGACTTGCTTGGTGCAGAAACGGAAAGGCGAAGGGAAGGGCGGGGCATATAAGGAACCCAAGAGAGAAGGGAAATGAGGGGAAGGAACAAGAAGGGAGAAAGGAAGGTCTCCGAGTCCGCGTTTTATGGACTCGGACGCGCACCGGTCGAATCAACCGATTTACGCGTGTTTCTCTTTCCTGTTCCTGTTTCCGTCGACCTTCTTCAGCCTTCTTCGAGTTAACGTTTCCATACGCGCAAAACTCGGAGGAGGACTCCGAACTCTCCGAGATTCAGAGAAGCAGATTCATTTTCTGGGATGTCCCGAATCCGCATTGGGAGTTGTTGATGGTGCGAAGCTCTTCCCGGACCTCGACGCCGGTGGAGCCACAACGCCTATAGTGAAAGTTAAAGAATCAGCTATCTACATGGCTCCGACGCGACAGGAACGATATCGCCTCCGGATCCTGCGGGGACGGCCCTGCACGCTCTCGCTGAATCCGTCTTGGTTCATCTAATGATGTCCATGGCCTTCTCCTCGTCGATATTCCTCCAAGTCTGGATATTTTAATATTCTACCCCGTACCTCGTTCGACGAAATGTCTCACTGGCTCCGTCGCCTTTGTATGTGCCAAACGGCACCCAAGAAATGCATATTCTGTCTTTCTATCTGCTATGTGCGATCATCATGGCGGCCCGATGTGCTATGTGCTATGTACTTGGTCGGGCGTCAAGATGGCGTGTCCCAACTTCTGCCAACTTCTGCCGACCGCCAGCTGTCTCAAGGCTATTCACAAGCAAAGATTCGCTGCCCTCCAACCAGAAACAAGAACGGCCACGGCGTTCTACATTGCGGGCCAGTGCTTCAACAATCGCCGCGCCCAGCCGCGCACCTTGAACTCGTCGCGGAATGGGATGTCTTCGAGCTGTGCGAGCTGCCAGATGCTCTTCCGCAGTCGCGGGCCGTCGTCCTGTTGTTAAGAAAGTAACTCAGTCTTGGGCAGAGGAAGATCAAGGGAGACCACACCCCAAGCGCACGCCCCTCCACCGCGGGCATGTCCGCAATCGCCCGCATGGTGTCCGCAAGCGATTTGAAGTCCTATAACAGAAACTAATTCAGCGCAAGTCTCTTTTATGTGTTTGGGTTTGAGCCGGCGGAACCCGAAAACGCACCTCGCGCACCAGCTGCCGCTTCCCCTTGACCACCATCTGGATCTCCGCAATCCACTCGCGCGCGCGGCTTGTGACTCCATCGTTCGCGCCCAGATCGGCGCTCGCGCGCTCGTCCGTGTCGAAGTCCATCCCTGCCCCCGCTTCGCCGCCGCCGCTGCTCGTCGTCGTCGCCGCGCTCGCACTGCGGCCCTTCGACCGCGCGACCGCCCGCCGATGCGGCTTCCCGTTCTTTTCGCGCAACGCCCTCTCCGGGAACGTCTCCTCCAGCAGCGTCGCATAGGCCGCCGTCGGCGCCGTGTTCGGACGCGACTCCACCCACCACTGCCCCGCAACGCCTCTCTCCGTTTCCCCCGCACGCCCATCGACATCCATCCCGTAGTCCGTCTGCTCGCCGCGCAGCCCCTCGACCGCCGCTGCGACCGCGAGAAAGTCGAGCGGCGGCGAGCCGCGCCGCACGCCCACGCGCGCCGGCACCATCTCGCACGCCGCCTCGAGCTCGCGCTGTTTTGCCGGCGTGCTGTTCTCGTGGAGCACGCTGCTGCGACCGGACGCGGTGGGGTGCCGCATGAGGGAATTGTATGTGAACTTGTAGCGCGGCGCGGGCTCGTGCGCGGACGCGCCGGTCGCTGCGCGCGTGCGGGCGGCGGCGTCGTGCGGGCGTTGGCGGGGCACCGACGAAGGGCGCACGGGAGAACGGCGCGTTGGCGCGCTGGACGATGGTGGGACGGGGAATGCAGGATAGTTGTTGGCCTTGAAGGTGAAGCTGGTGGAGAATGGAGTGTGGCTTGGTGCGGCGGATGCGGATTCCGGCGGGGGAGCATTGCTCGTGCTTTCTGCAAATGTGTGGAAAGGCTGATAAATGGGAGCCGCGGTGGGCGGGATGCGCGCGCTTCCCGAACTCGCGTTCGACCCGCGACTGATGGTGGGAGACAGCTCGCGTGCAGAGAACGCAGGCGACACGCTCTGGCTGGGTTCACGCAAGAACGCGATCGGCGGCACGTTATCTAGGCCATCTCTTTGGGCCTGCTCCCGTTGGCTCGTCATTCCGTTTGTATCTGTTCTGCCGGTGGCGTTGAACAGATCGTGATTGTTATCTGCGGTCCTCGAGCCGCTGACATGAATAGGCGCCTCATCGACGCGATCACGGGATGTTTGACCAGGAGGACATTTCGTGGCACCCGACATCAACGGAGTACTGAGAAGAGTGCCAATGTCGGGGAGTGGTGCAGTAGGTGTGCGGCATGGTGTTGAGGGCGGGGACTGAGAAAAGGACACGGTGTGTTTGGGTTTGATGGAAGTGGGAGCAGTATGAAAGCCATTTTCTAACTCTGGTTGGAGGGTTACCAGCATGTTCTGGTTATCATGCTGCAGGATGAAGGAAAATGAGATTTTGGTTGCCCAAAAATTAGTGGGGCACCTACACCAGAAAGAAGATTTTTTGCAGGCAAAAAGAATTGGTTCTTAGCATTCTCTGCAAAAGGAACAAAGAGGAAACAGGAATGAGGATTGAGTGCTTCAGTGAAGGACTTGTAAGAATTACAGTACCTGTTGAGCCCATGTTTGATTGGAGAAGGGTAGGTGCCAATGTCTGACTATCCTGAGACAAAGGATCAGGATTGTATTGCAAAGGGAAAAGACAATGGAAGAGGACAAATTCAGAAAGAGAGAGAAAGAGAGCAAATGGATCAGAGGAAGCAATGACATAGACAACCAGCTTGACATATGACATATGCTATAAATCAAATGTAGCAGCCAGCAAAAGTGCAATTCATAATGTCATTCTTAAGGCAACACAGTGGGCTACCACCCAATTGGTAGTTTGATGCCATGAACAACTCTCCAAAGCAATGACAAAAGAAAGCGAAAGCGAAAGTGAAAGCGAAAGTTGAGATCCCTGCTGTGATAAAGACATTGGATACAACTTCCAAATCACTATGCACCCAAGAAACACACAGAATAGAGGGAAAACACGACTTTGCTGCCAGGTGGAAGAGCAAAGACAGGACAAACTTGGGGAAGAGGAGGAGGGGTTGAAAACAGTTGCTCTGACAATGAAAGCAATGTTCAGTAAAAGGAGAATGCTCACCCAGTACAAGTCAGATGCAGAAGGGGAAGAATGCCAACTTGGAACAGAGATAGTGGTGGTTCAAAAAGAACTTGAGTAACATACAAATATTATCACTTGTTTGGCTTTGATGAAAAGTTCCCACGCTTTTGGTAAACAAAATGATGAGGCATGATTTAAACATGTGCATCTGAGATCATCAGAACTCCTTTTGCTCCTGTTGGGAAGATGAATGATTGATTGCCAAATCAATCAATTTCGATCACATGGATTAAATCTCGGGTCAAGCAATAATACCACAGATTACTGTACTATTTTGACCAATTGTTCAGGTGATGGTGACACCTGAGTTTTTTTGATGCATACAAAAATCACCGTTAATCAAAAGAAAATTTATTGGCCATCCCGGAGATCCAAAAATCTCAAATTGCTGAACAATTGGTGGAAATAGTACAATAGCATTTAAATGGAATGGAGATACAAGGCTAAATTAGTGAAATCTATAGAAACACGAGAGTAGGGAATTGCACTGTACATACTGTATACAGTACGAGCCAAAATATGTGATTACAGACACAAATACAGATATGTACAGTGACCGGAGGGTTACAAGGGCGATACAGTACGTTACGGGTAAAAGACAGCTGTAATACGTGATATGTACGGACATCAACTGAAATTTTTGTTCAAGTCCTGGGACCAATAGTTTCAGCCTTGCCAAATACATGTAGAACTACTTGCATGTAAGGTGTTGAAAAAACAATGCACAGACCCTTAAACATTGTCCTTTGATTGAAGAAAATAAGGCCAAAAATCACATGTGTGTTGCAAGAGTTGAAACTCAGGCACATGAGGAAAAATTAAATGGATATAACAGCATGCACATATAAGAAACTTGAAGGACTATAACATGGCTATGGAGGGGGTTTTCAAATATTCTTGGTTGAAACTTAGTTCAATCAGCCAGATCAGGAACATTCGCAAAATGCCATACTCTCGGCTGCATTGCCATGAAAGTTTGGGATTTGAGAATGACGGCGTGACCCCCTTTCGGCTCGGCGGCGGCACGCATGGCGGCTGACCGCCAGAAAGAAAAAAAATGATCACAAATCAGTATTGATTATCTCCTTTGTACCTGTGCCCGCGATGCTATTACTTGTAAGTTTCCTAATATGAAATCTATGTAGTTCTCTGTGATTCTCTTATTTCCGGTATCAATGGTAACCGATTGCGGCACGGATCGGCATCTACGTGTTTTCTTTTTTCTGGCTCTGCTTGGATTGCATTGTGCTGTCCACACCAAGCATTGGAAAAGGTTACCTCAAAATGCCTGCTCCAGGATTTGTAGCTGACCATTCGCAAATCCATCGGAGGTGCCGATCATGCCGGTTGTTCTTTAAGCTGCGTACTCCCCCTCCTCAGACATCATTAGTATTCAGAACAGGAAAAAACATGCCCTCATTTAGAATTGATTGTGGCTCGATGGAGAATTGCGACTGGCTGACCAGCAGGCATTGAGAATGTAAAAGATATTGCTATCCCGGAAGTTTCCAAAACTTGATTGTCATGCAGAGTGATCCGCCGCTATTGCCGCCGCCGTCGATCACGCCGCCATTCTCAATTCCCAAATGCTCTCGCATTGCCGACACTTCACGGACTCATTAGGTTTTACTCCTTTAGAATAACCTACCTAACATCAATTATTCATAGAAACGACACTCAGTTCCACATGTGAAACAGTCTCTGTATATGGGTGTACAGTATGTGAATATATGGATCCACACCGTATATGTACTGAGATCTTCAAGGGTGTTGCAAGGGCTCCCAGTACGGCCACCATACATATGGCTGTAACCCATACATACAGTGTGATTCCCTACACAAGAGCACAGCAGGCCACTTTGCAGCCCACCACTTCAACTGAATTCCAATGTAGTGTCCCGGTGTTAAGCATCTGAATAAATAGGTTGAGTTTAGGGTACAGTTTTAAACTGGGAAGTGCAACACAACATAGAAACACAAAAGCAGTTGTTTCACTAATTCTGGGCCACAGGTAAGTCCACAAAGCGGTCTGCAAAAAAAAATTGGCCAAAACGACCATGTCGAGGTTGACGAATGGTTGTATTTGTGTTGAATGTAAACAGTGCTTAATGGCAGCAAACACAACAAAATACATATGCCGCTTATTCATTGGCAAACATTGTCTGAGTGCATACTGGGGTTTTTCTGGCCTCTGAGCACCACTAGGTAGTTGTCCAATGTAACATACCCTGTCCAAGACATTGAATTGGTGACTCCAAACTGCTGCGCATCTACGTGTTTGTGTGCATTTGGTGCCTCAGTAAACATCAACCTTGTTCTAAATAACCATGGGTCTGGTGCCTGGTGGTAAATTAGAGCATAAACTCTGTATTCTGCAGATTCATTTCATGACTTGGACCTAGTATGACCTGAAGTTT
Organism: Mycena capillaripes; assembly: GCA_029204075.1. Classification (NCBI taxonomy): domain Eukaryota; kingdom Fungi; phylum Basidiomycota; class Agaricomycetes; order Agaricales; family Mycenaceae; genus Mycena; species Mycena capillaripes. The sequence goes on from JARHKZ010000022.1 coordinate 14,212, forward strand.
GGCCAAACACATTATCAGCAGCTGCACTTACAACAAGGGCACAAACTAAGTCTGAATTGTCACAGAATTGTTGGTTTGTTTAACTCCAGCTCAGGGCTTGGCTTGTGTTGTAGTTCTGAGAGTGATAACACACATTTAAACTTCTTATTGATTTTATATTTGTGTTATTAGACAGCTTGCGCAAAAGCTGCATGCAGCTTTTGCGCATTGCGCAAAGCCGCAGGTTTTTTCTTCACTGTTCTTAATTCTTGTCTTGGTAGATACCATTCAATGCCCCTTAAATCCCATATTCCACTCCTGAGAGTGCTATTTGTTGAATGTGCAACTGTGGGAGGCCACATTTTTCACGCATCATGAAAGCATCACTCAAGCCCCACTTCCGTTTCCCACACTATCATGCCTGCCGCACAGCAGAGGTAATGCCGAAGATGTTCTCTCTCCCCACATCACCTCTCTTTTGCCTCAGGTAAGCTTACATTGAAATAGTTCATTGAGACCTCTCATATTTCAAATTTGCTGTGTAAGGTTGCACAATGCAAAAAAGCTGCATGCGGCTCGTGTGGCTTTTGTGCAAGCTGTTTATTAATGATAAAAGACGAAGACCCTGTACCCTTGTGACCAGTTTTTTTCAGTAATTTATAGGAAAAAGTGATAGGGAAGATTTTTTTAATCATCTTAATAACAAACAAACAAAAAAAGCAATAACTTCCCAGATATAATGGTGAAATATAAGGGATATAAGTTAAAATGAGTCCAGAAACATTTATGACCAATATGGAACCGATTTATGATTCACCTGAGGGTTCGCAATTTTTTGACTTTTTCGGCCTGAGGCGGTTAAAATCCATAAAGGGAAATGGTGGCAGTGCTGAAGTCTGCCATCGTTTCCTGTAATAAGCAGATGTAAATATGTGTAAAGTGCAAGGATTTTTATGTACACCCATTGTAGAACGGTCTCCAAGGCATGTTCACAAAAAATATGAAGCTTGGCTTTGTGTCTCTTGTCTTATTCTTGTATTGCCACCGGCCTGAATCTCAGCGTATTTTGAATGATTCATCAGCCAACTTGAGTACAGAGAATCGACTTGACGTGTAATTTAGTCTGAGCCAAGTGCATGCAAGCTCTGACAGCTGCTCTTGCTTACGCCCATGAACGAATCACTAATCAGTGAGTTTGCCGCGACGCACTGCGCTTCATCTGCATTCAGCTTGCGCTGCCAGGCCCTTTCAACATCACACACCCGACGACTGTGCAGACATCGCTCTTTGCGCTCGCTTCCTTTGCCCGCTTTGACCCCACAGGGCGTTATGTCGCTACCGCACGCGTCGACGGTACCGCCGCTATTTGGGATCTCGACACGCGCGCCGCGGTCCGCATCCTCGATGGCCACGTAAAGGCTGTTTCCAGTCTCGAGTATGCGCTCCCTTCTTATTGCGAAAAGCACGCTGATGGTGTATTGAGGGTAGCTGGTCTAGACATTCGCGTTACGTTTTGACGGCGTCGAAAGACTGGAACGTCGTCGTATGGGACCTCGCAAGCTCTTGCGTTCCCGCACAAAGATGCGCGACGCTGCGTTTCGACGCGCCTGTCGTATCTGCATCGTTCCACCCGCGCAATAGGTATTGTGGCAGCGCAGTTGTTTCGCTTTGGTGTTGACTGCTTCATTTCATGTATCTTCTGTTAGCCGTATCATCGTGGCACTGATGAGCACAGGGGAGGCCTACCTGGTTGACCAGCGCAAAGCCCATCGCGCGCGCGTTGAATTGTGTGAAGTGCAGGAGGAGAGCGACGATGAAGGAGCTGGCTCGTCGAACCGTGTACGGTGCGTTGTACTTTCCTACTTCCTCTCCCTCTTACTGGAAATCGTTGTTCATAAAGGTCTGCGATCACCGTCGCGCGCTTCGATCCATCGGGGAAGCACATCTTCATGGGCACCAGTGCCGGATATGTCCTTGTCTTCAATACGCGCACTAAGACGGTATGTCGCGTCGACCATGCTCATTTGTGCCGGCATGTTGAGCGTTGCTCAGATGGTCGCGCGGCATAAAATAACTGGAGCTGGCGCAATAAAAGGACTCGAGTTCACCAAGAACGGGCGGTATGCAGCCCTGGGCCTTTCAGCCTCAATTATGTGTTTAATCTTTCGGCAGACAACTCGTGTCCAATTCCGCAGATCGCACGCTGCGACAATTCACGGTGCCGACGTATCCACCGCCAACAGCAGATGGCGCGTATATCGAGCAGGAGCTTGAGCCCACCCACCGCTTCAACGACCCCATCAACAAAACGGCTTGGCACGCCATGTCATACAGCCCAGACGGCGAGTGGCTCGCAGGAGGTTCGTGCATTGTGTTTTATATATTCCTCGGGCTGATCAAAGACGCGAATATCAGGCGCAGCAGACACGGCTACTCATAAAATCTATATATGGGACATTTCGAACGATGGTCAATTTGCGAGCGCGTTGGACGGCGGCCGGGAACCGCTTCTGCATCTTCATGTCAGTGTCTCCTCGAAATCTTCGCTAGTGTGCTCACATATACCAGTGGCACCCGTCAAAGTCGTCCATCGCGTCGACAACGAACCAGGGAAATATCCTGGTATGGCACTGTCCACATCCGGAACGCTGGGGCGCTTTCGCTGGCGGGTTTGAGGAACTCGACGAAAATGTGGAATATGAAGAACGCGAGGATGAGTTTGACATTGTACACACTTTCGATTGTCTGCACCCGTCCCTGATTTTTTTTACTTAGGAAGACGAAGCGGACATGATTCGACGCAAGATGAAGGAGGAGGAAGAGGAGGTAGATATTGACACTGTCCCTGAGGCGGCGAAACCGCGCCAGATACAGCTGCATGGGGTTCAGCCCGGCGACGAGGATCTTCTCTGGGCCGATGAGGAACCTGACGAAGATCAGCAGGACTGGAAAATGAGGGTAATAATGGAGGAAGACTGGGACATGTAATTCACTGACTACGATGTTACATTATTTGTATGGCTAGAGATATAGAGCTTTGGATGTTAATACAGAACGTCCGTGAGATAATTAAGTTATTGGAGTGAATATCAGACTGCAGGAACCTTTAATTTGAGTTTTTCAATCGCCCTGGTAAGATTCTGCATCCGGACTTTGTTGAGATTAACGTCGAGGATGCTACTGGCGTCCGACAGGCGCCCTGAGATATATGCCGCATTGCCTATGACCAACTTGTTCGGAGTAGCGGAGAACCGGTAGCCGCACACGGTGCCCTGCGAACCGATGGGACTCCAATCCGCCTCCATGATGCGGGACGCAGAGACATTGGAGATGACCAGCGTCTCCTGAGCATCGGGATGAACGGGCATCGTGAGTGGGTTGTTGATCATGAATTGGTGCGCGGAGATGACATGGTCCAAATTCAATTTGTGCCGCGCCCGTGAAAGTGCCAACGTAAACTCCGGTACCGTTAAGGAGTTCAGCTCTTTGACGGTCAATGTCGGGTATGGCAGTGGTAAAAAGGCGTTGTGTGGATAGTGTGTCAGGGATTCACCACCAGCCTCGGAAATGAGGTCACGGAAAGACGCGAAATTGCAGCAATGCACGATTGTTTCAGGCGGGGTGCCTGTCTTATAGATAACCTGATGAACTCATTTCAGCGACGCAAAAAAAAAAAAAAAAAAAAAAGAGATCGAATACCTTCATAATCCATGCAACGAGAACGTCCCCGGTTGTGACCTCGACATCGGGATAGTCGTGCCGCACCTCCGACTTTACGCCGTCGACGAGAAATGAAATGCATTCCTTCGGTATGGAAAATATCCGATGGATAGCTCCGCGCCAGTAGCGCTCACGAAGATGCCAGCCTGCCAACCATAGCACATTCTTGATCCCAAGTATAGAATAGCTGGGTTGGGGATAGTCGGTCTTTCCCACCACTGCTTTCTTTGTTAATAGTTCGTTGATGGGATTTGGATGGAATCCTTCTGGAGGCGGTGGAGGCACATCCCACTCCTTCCCCTGCATCTCTGCGACCAGAGCACGTATCACGGAAGCAGCGCCCATACCGTCAAATATTCCGTGCGATCGGGCGAAACCGATGCATGAATACGGCAGCTCCCCAGTAGAACGGGAAGGAAAGTGCGTGACGTGCCAGCAGGTGAGAGGGTTACTCTTTACTACCCACTCCGAGTTTTGCCGCGGGGTCAACGCGTGCAGAAAGAGGGTTTGCGGGAGCGAATCTGAGCTGGTTGGGAGGGGAATGGTGACATAGGTGGATAGTGGGACGTCCGACGTGGATTCGGTCAGGACGTAGGTCTGATAGTCCTCTGGAAGAGGATCCAAAGGGACCCTGATCTGCCAGGTCTTTGACTGACCACGACAGAGTCAGGAATGAAGTATATTCAATGGAAATCTGAACTCACGTCTGGGAGGACTTCAAGTCTACCAGCCAACACGCGCCATTTTTCTGTCAGACGCCGAAGGGCAGCCGCTAGAGCAATGGTGTCGATTGTACCTTGCACCAGCCAACCCGTCAGGAAGGTCGATTTTTCAAAAGAGCCGTCAAAGACTGAGAGTGGATACTGAGCAAAGCGGGCAAAAGGTGCGAGAGAGGCTGGGTGCAATAGACCGGGTTGGGCTGCACTGGACGGTGACATGAGTGAAATAGGATGAGGCTCTCATGTGTTGCCGACAGCGATATATACCTTTCCCAAAATGGGGATCCAAACGAAAGGTGCCGCGAGAAGCTCAATTGATCGATCGAGGAACGGGTGTCGTTGTGTTGGAAACAACGCAATAGCTATTATTATCTCATGTGCTGTGTCGCCGTGCCTCAATAGTTTTCTTTCGCAATTTACACCGACGAGGATATTACTGTGAGCTCCTCCCTTTCGGCCGCCAGTCGGTGACAGCGGTAAACCGTACACTCAACATGGGCGACGCCCAAGGTTGACGCAATGATTCCCACACAATACCACGATCCGATGCAAGTTTCCGAGATCTCGTCAATCATTTTTACGGACCTAGGCTCTCAAGAAAATTTACCGACAGAAAGGAGGATTATTCAGTGACCAAGGTTGAACCATAAATCAAACATGTAACTAATGATTTACAGGCCGGTTTACCTCCAGAGACAAGGATAGGTACGAGAAGTAAGTGTCCCTTGAATAAAAAAACTTGCGATTGCATCGGGTTTGGAAAACCAGAATCAACTGTCAGGCGACTACCTGGAAGATGGAGGGCCGCGTTCTTCCATGCATCGACGGCAACTTGGATGGATGGTAGGCCAGCGCCACCTCGGCGGCCTGGCAATAACGGCACAGTAGACAAGATAAGAAACACTGGCCCAATAGACAGACTGGAATGACTCTCTTGATAGTCGTGTGCAGGTCCGGGAAACGAGACATGCATGTGTTCCCCCAAATTTCAGTGGTTCTTCTGGAAATTTATGCAGACGCATGGTGAGCATTAACGGTAATTCGGTCAAATGGGGTGCGCTTGCGCCGTTCCACAAATTGCGAGCAGTTCCAATGCATGTCGGACGCTGTGGAATATGTAACACATTGCGAGGAGAGCAGCACTAATTGAGATGCTGAGCCAATCCCGAAGTGGCCTCGCTTCAAGTGGGCTAAAGACGGAAAGATTCGACCATAAATTCATAGCCGGGCCATCGTTCCAGGACGTTCTCACGAGCGGTGAGTCCCCGAGGCCCCGAGGGAACATTCTGATGGTTTCTGAATCCAGTTTTGCGGCAAAAGCTGAAACAAGTGGTCATTCTCGGGAGAGTTGGGAGATCAGTGATGCAAACAGGCTGAGGATGTCGAATCGAGCCACAAGTAGTGAAAAAAAAAAAAACATGGCGGTTCACGCTGGATCCATGAGAAAAGCAACACAAGCGACAGTTGATCTCCGCTCCGGGGAGTACAAACGGAGGCAGACAGCTTTTGACAGAATGAAGTGGGAAGAAGATTGATAACATTGATAGCCGCCGGCGATCACCGAGCTCCACAACACCTACCAAATTTCCTTTCTGGGACGAACTCCACCGCTTGGCACTTTTGCACCACTTAGAAGTCAGTACGCAACCCCTGACGACGGTGATCTCATAATGTCCTGCAGTATTTAAACGGATGCGCTTCGTCCTTTCTGTACAATTAAACCTCTTTCACCCACATTAACAAATCCCCATTTCACACATCATGCCTTTCTTCGGTACTTCTTCCTCAACCACCCGCGGACGTCACTCGTGGTTCCACCGCACTTCGCGTGATCGCCGCGCAGGAGGTCTCAGTAAGTTCCATTTTTTTGACGATCCTTGGCCTCCACCTCATTGCTTCTCCGTTACCCAGAGGCTGCCCTCGCAAACCCGAACACGACACACCGCGGTCGTAATAATGCCAAAGCCGAGCTCCACTCGATGGTATACTTGCTCTCTATTTACTGGGTCCGCAGTACGCTTACCATTCCGCTACCAGGGCCGTTCAGCACATGTCCCATTCATGACCAAAGTCAAACGGACGCTTGGAATCCGTAGCACGCCCCGCCGCCGCACGACCCGCAGAGCCAGATTTTAAGCGCTCTATCCCAACTCTATCCGCTGCACGAAATAAACCATGCCACATGAAATGTATCAACCACTAGTTGCACTGTATTAATAGTATTCTATACCCCTCAAATATGAATCATTCGGCATTGTTTACCTTGTAAAATGATATGTGCCATTGTAAATCTTTACTCCGCCGCGTCTCAGCACGACTTCAAAACCGACATGGTGTATACAATATTGTAACAAGAACGCGCTGGGGCCACTTCAGCGCCCAGCACTTTACCTGGGAAGCTCCAAAGGTTGTGGCGCTGTGTGTGCCACGTCCCGGCACCAAAACACGGTAATTCCCCGTCGGAGTTCAAAAGGCTTCGGACAAAGCAATTTTATAAAGAGAGAGAAGAGATGTGTAAAAATACAGATTCGTTCCGTAAATTACATATTGAACGTGTAACATTTTCATGTCGAAGCTCAATGCGCGGCGGCCGCCGACGCCTCACGTACCTCTCGTAATTTTGCCTCCCGCGCATCCTACAATGAAATAAAAAAATAAGTGATGATACCTCCAGACGAAATGGGGAAGCCTTTACATCGTGAAGTTTCTGCGTATTGACCAGCTTCTCTGCCTGCGCCTTCTTCGCTTCAAGCTCCGCCTGAACCTTGGCATCGTGCTGATGCTTGAGCTGGAAGACACAAAATTAAACCCACGACAGCTACGCAAGTATTTAAAATACACCAACCTTCACCTCGCGGTCCGAGTTACTGAGGTCGTTGATGGCGGTGTCGTGCCGGTGTGTCGCCTTGTTCAGTGCCTTCGCCGCCGCCTCCTCCTTCTTGCCCAGTTTTTCGTTCTGCTTCTCCGCCTTATTTACAGACTAAAATGTGTTAGCTGGCGGAAGTAAATATCTATAGCAAGCAGAGGTACCTTCTGCGCCTTCTCGGCGGCCTTCTCCGTGGCCTCGACGGCCTTGAGCGAGTGTTGTACTTGGCTCGCCTCCGTTTTCCCCTCTTTGACGAGCTGCTTCTCCATCTGCTTGAGAGCTGAGGCAGATGTCGGCAGTGTGGTATTTGTGGCCATGTCTTCTTGAATGGATGATATTGTGGGTGCCGAATAGCCCAGCTTTCAATGCTTTTTTATACATATTGCGCTCGCAGAGTGATGTCATTCGCGATACATCCTCCTATGAAGAGTCTCAGAGGATCGAGCAAACGGCAAGTGACGTCGAACAGATCGAGAATTTGAAGGACAGGAGGCCTTTTGTGGAGAGTGGGGTCATTTCAATTCCGAGGAGTCCGGGAGTTCAAGAAATCGACAAGACAGTATGCCTCAATCCAGTATGGCCGGAAGAACAGCAAAAAAGGACGATTCTCGAGAGTCAGTGAAAGGTGAAACACGCCGAGTTTGGAAGTCATCAGATTCAGGTTGGTTGATTCAAATTGAACGGGGAGCGCTTGACCACAGTAGCTTTACGGCGTTTAGATATTTTCGTTTGGTTTCCAAGATAATTGACCCTCGAAGCCAAGTGATAAAGTACACACGAAATTATACCACCAATACTTTCATACAATTTGAAATATCTTCTTCTTTCCTTCTAGTGACTTCATTCTTCATGCGATGGTAACCTCGACGACAGCGCGATATCCCTAGGTGGAGGTGTCGGATAGCCTGGACTCTGGTGTGGCGATCCCGGCGCTTTGACGGAGCTCGAGGATTTTGGTCTTGCGCTCCTCCTGCTCGAGATAATGAGCACAGCTGCAGTAGAGAAGGGAAATTAAACGCTTACCGCGTGGGCGAGCTGGGCTTGCAAGACCTCAGCGGCATGCGCCTTCTTAGCCTCGAGCTCGGCGGTGAGCTTTTCGTCTTCCTGGTGCTTCACCTGCGCCAAATGAGGTACGTTCTAGCGGCATAAAGTATCCGTACCTCGGCGTCCCGCTCTGCACTGCGCAAGTCGACGACAACGGCGTCATGGTGATGCGTGGCCTGGTTGAGGGCCTTGAGGGTCGCGGTTTCGGCTTTGGTGATCTTCTCGATGGTCTGATCAGCCTTTGTGGCGGCCTGGAGCAGTTAGACGCTAGGCGGGATACGATATACGCGTTCAGAGGCACCTTCTGAGCCTTGGCCTTGTGCTTTTCTATGTTCTGGACGTCCTTGAGGGCCTTCTTGACTTCGGCGTCCTCGCGTTTGGCCTCCTTTGCGAATTGCTTCTCGAGTTTTTTGATCGCGGCGGGGGAAGAAGGGACGCTGAGGGTGGACATTGTGGTGGTTAAGGTTCAAGACGCGACGTGGATAGGAGTGGTGACCGTGTTTGATTGATGTACGGCATTTCAAACCTTGTTTTCTTCGAAATCTTGGATGCGCGCGCCTGAAACGCGAGAACCCCGAAGCCACCACCCAAGAATACGCATGCATATGGGCTATATGCTATGTTTCCTCAGACCCCTAAGGCCGCAGAGCAGCAAGAATTGGAGCCTCGGTTACGCTGGGTAACGTGAAGGCTCCACACCGTTTGAAAATCAGGTGTATAGAGGGTATTTCATCGGCGGAGGAGAATCGCCGCTTCAGCTTGAGCAGGTTTTGTGATTCCTCGTCAAAAATGCCCCCAACACGTCGGGCGGCGTCCACTCTGGACATCGGACCTTCGCACCATCATCGATTTGTTGACGAAGCTTCCGAAGATGGTCATCTCTTCTCCACTCCACCATCCACAGCCGACTCTCTCGCGTCACCGCCGTACAAGCAACAGCCAAGTCGCTCCAACTTGCTCCCAGACCGGAATCCGTCTCCGAGTCCCAGTTATAGGTCCGCCTTCATGAGCAGTGCGGTTGATTTGCCCAACGAAAAGGGCAAGAACAGGGCTTCCGTCCACTACCCTGTCGATATTGTCGTGCCACCACACGACGCAGACCATCACTCGGTGCCCCAGTCTGCGGCGTCGTCCATAGCCGGCACCGACGATGAGGACGACGGTGAATACGACTGGTCGGATGAGGAAGACCTGGTCGACCAGGAAGCAAAGTTTGAGGAGCGAATGGGCAACGGCCCCAAAAAGACAGGTTGGGGATTCAAGAGGTAAGACGCAGGATCCGGCAATGCATTTCGACTACTAATTATGGTAGAATATTGACACTGCTATTTTCATCCCTCATTGGCTCTACCTTTCTCGCCGGTGTGCTTGTCACCCCCGGCGTTATCCTCTACTTCTTCTGGTACAAGCGGTCCAGGACCGACTTTCGCCATAAAGTTACCCTTAATGTGCAGGCCTGGCTCTTCTGGGCCGCCGCCAACCTCCTCATTTCTTGGTACCTGGCCCTGATCATCGATATCATCCCCACCTTCATCCGCTTCCTCATCTCCGTCGTATGGGGGCATGTCTCCGAGAGGATTAAGACTCGAATCGAGATGTACAACTCGGTTAAAAATAACGTCAAGCCGGTATTCTATGCCGCGAGCGCCTGGGTCTCCTGGATCATCATCTTCGACCACATTTTCCAGCTGTACAGTGACGGCAAAAATCACCAGGCGTACACCCACACAATCTTCCAGGTGGTGGAGTTCTTCTTTTTCTTCACGCTCGTGCTCTGCGCCCAGAGGCTGCTCTCCCAAATCATCGCCTTCGCGTTCCATCGTACCGCGTTCAAGGACCGATTAGATGCCGTGGAAGAAACTCTCGTCGTCATCGAGAAACTACGCGAATACCATCCCAAGCAGACCAAACGTGCATCTGGCTTTCGCACACCGCTCTTCAGCGGTTTCACCACGCCAACGTTCGACAAGGACCACTTCAATTCCGTCTCCTCCAAGCTTAAGGATCACAAGCGGCGCTCTGAGCACGGAGATGTGGCTCACCGCGACTACGGGCTCGCGCCACCATCGCGCCCAATGAGCGTCATCAGCGAGGACCACAGCCCACACAACTACCCGCCGTCTCGAGGGGAGCGGGACGCGCACGACGCGACGCTCGTGGGCTCGGCCGCAAAGGCGCTCAAATCCGCCCTGCTACACGATGCACGCAACATCAAGGGTAAAGATGCTATTTCTGGCACGGAGTGGAACGTCAACTCGCCGAGCGAGGCGAAGGTGCGTCATGTTTGCCACCACTTCATCGTGATGGTAAATTTATCTGCAGCGTCTGGCGCGTTCCATATACATGCGCTTTAAATCGCCCTCCCGCAACTACCTCATCCCAGCTGACTTCCACCCTGCGTTCCCCACTGTCGAGGCCGCCGATGCGGCCTTCCGCGTGTTCGATAAAGACAATAACGGCGATCTCTCGCGTGCAGAGCTGAAAACCACGGTCATGAAAGTGTACAAGGAACGCCGCTTCCTCGCGCGCGCGATGCGTGACGTCGGTGCCGCTTTGAAGACCCTCGACCACATGCTGCTACTCTTGGCACTGGTCGTGCAGTTCTTCATCAGTCTTAGCGTGTTCGGAGTGAACGTTACGAGCAGCCTGACGAGTGTGTACACACTCGGTATTGGCGCCAGCTTCATATTCAAGACGGCCGCGAGTGGCGCATTCGACTCGATCATGTTCCTGTTTGTTACCCACCCGTTCGACACAGGCGACCGTTGCTTCATTGACGATGAGTCGATGGTGGTCAAAAAGATGACACTCTTTGCGGTGCGTTTTCTTACTTCTGGTGTTAGATTCGTTGGACTCATGGTAGCACAGACAGTATTTACGCGCTGGGACGGGACGGAATCCTATTATTTCAATAGTCAGCTCGCGAGCAAATTCATGTGCGTTTCATATCTGTTTTCATGCTCATTCGTTGATGATTTTTCCTTGCAGAGTAAATGTTCGGAGGAGTGGGGTGCGTCGCCCTCTCGTTTGCATTCGCTGGTTCACTCAGTGTTTTTCCAGAAAATGTTCGAGAATCTTACGATGCAGGTTGCGTGGCGTACACCTCTCGCCAAACTCGACGCGCTGGAAGCCGCCATGAACACATGGCTCTCGACGGAGCCAAACCGGTGGTTCGTCCCCGGCACTGGCGTCACACTGCAGCATATTGAGTTCCAGCGCTATCTCGAGTTCACCATGGCTTTCGGACACAACGGGTGCGTCATATCCCTCCCACATCTCTTCCTCTTTATTTGACCATTGTACCGCAGAACGTGGCAAGACTGGGGCCTGCGCTCCGCACGCAAGACGGCATTCCACGCGGCGGTTCAGTACTACTGCCGCGAGCTTGGCATCGAGTGCTACGCGGCGCCGCAGCCCATCATCTGGGGCGACCCCAACCTCGAGCTGCCGCCGTACCCGCCCTTGACCAGCCCCACGAGCCCCACGGCGGCGTCGCCCGAGGGCGAAACGGAGGACGTGGTGCTCGACCCCGCCGTCAAGCCTACGCCCACCCTTGGGTTCACGCCGCACATGACTTCCACACTTCTGCGCGCGCGCACGCGCGGGAAGAAGGCGGCGATGCGCGCCGTCGGTGGGGGTGATATTTAGAGTTCGCTGACCTGCTTGCAATATTCTTGGACGGACATTAACCTTCGACGGACCTAAAAAGTACATAAGCGACCTTCACATACTGACACTGCACGCCGCTTCCCGCCCCCTCCCATCCACGTACATACATAGAAATCATTAGACGGAAGTCTTCTGCAAACTCAAGATACCGTTCTGACAGGAATTCCTGAGGCACCACTGAGGCACGAAGGTTCAAGGGAATTGCTCTCAGCTCTGCCTCTGAATCTCCCTGAATTGACGGCGAACAAACCAACAACCTCTGCTGGAAATTCCATCTAGTGATGTTGGCTTGGCTTCAGCGGCCAAGCTATCTCAGCGCCAGACTGCCAATTTGGGATCCGGGCCCTGTCACCACTAATTCCATCTAGCCATCGTAATGTTACACTGTTATTTAATGTCCAATGCTCTTCCTGGATCCCGCAATCTAGTGGTTGCATACCAAGCTTGCTGAGAATGCCCCCTCTTGAGCCCGCGGCCGCCGTGTTTCTAGACTTCTCGCGCGACGTCTTGACGAAAACGACGCTCTCTCTGCGCGGGACAAGTTCCCCGATCTACCAGGTCTCCTCCGAGGACGGACTGTCGACGACGCATATTCACCGCATTAGTTCATCCGAGTCCGAACTTTTGGCTACGATTGCACGCACCGATTTGATACTGCCCGACAAGATCACGATGCGCGGGCGCAAGACCGTCAAAGTTCGCTCGTGGCTCAAGCCGCAGGGGATTTTGTCGACTATGTAGGCAAAATAAAACCGGATGAACTGGGCATCCCTACTTACTGGGCTGTGTAGCCCTGCGACGATGGAGGAGGACGGGACGGTGTACACATGGAAGACGAACGACGTGGGTCTGCTCTCGGTACGCATCCTTACCGCACATTGGCCGTTTTGTCAATTACCATTGTAGTTGTGGTCCGGTAAGGAGCAGATTGCGTGGTATCAACCCGCCGCACGGCGTATGGTCGATGGAAAATCTGTCCTCATGCCCGCGTACCTGGCATTGGATGATGTGGCTCTCCCCATCCAGGACTCAGTTGTCATCTCTTGTCTCGTCCTTGGGCAAAAGTTGCGCTGGGACGCAAAAGGGAACGGTTACACGGCGGCAGCGGTCACTGGGAGCATGCTAGGATCTTTCTTCCAGTAGTACCTCGTACGCAGACGCTACAACAAAGTCGTACCTCGCATCTTGTAGGTTTCCAGTCTTGAGAACACTGTGTATAGTGGAAGGATTCTCCAATACAGCATCCACATTGGGTTATTTCTTCACCTAAATTGCACAATCTGCTATCATGAACTAGCTCTTCCTCCTAATAGCAGAGAATTCAAGCAAATGAAAGAAAGGTGTGTCCCGTCCAATTATATATATATATACATGATAATGGCCCTCAGTTTCGACGTTTCTGAGCCTCAGAGAGCTTTGCGACCTCCTCTTCTATGTGGTAGTGCATCTTGTAACCGTTCATCTCGTTGACTTGAAGAAAATTTAGTGAATGAACGATTTGAAAAACGCTCTCACGTACTCGTCAGCTTTCCTTCTGCGGCTGCGAGCTCAGCGTCTGGCGCGGTCATACTGGTGAACCCTATCCGCTCGTTCAGATTCTCCGTAGCCTTTGCCGATGCCGACTGAACTCTCGTTGCTCGAGGCTTGCGGATTGTCTCATACACTTCCAGTCCCGCCGTGACGTTGCCGGTGAAGCCATACTTGTCGGAGAAAATTATACCAAGCGCTGCAGCATCTTCGATTGCTTGGCAGGCACCTTGCGACTGGTGCGGCATCATCGGATGAGCGGCGTCGCCCAGGATGCAGGCCTTTCCTTTGACCCAGTGCTACGGTATCAAATGAGTCTAATCCACATAAAGGTAGAACGTCGAAGCGCACATCATATGGCTGGTGAACATACAATCGCCATGGCATGCGTTCAATGGAATGCTTGAGAAGGGCGACACAATCTGGGTCGAGTGTGTCGTATCTTCCCTGCAGAATGTCGGACACAGGCACTTCCTTGAACGTGAACCCTTCCTCATGATGTGAGGTGAGTTCCGTTGGCATGAAACCTACGCAACCACTGAAATGAACACCATTTCCAGGAAGAAATGAAAATACCGCACAATAAAATGAAACTACTTCGCCTCCGGAACACGGCGACATGACGACCTTGTAATACTTAGACCGTCCGTTCTTTCCTGAAACTCCTCCCCAGTATTGGCTGAAAGCGGATTGAAAGCGGATGAGAATTAGGGCTTGAGACAAAAATCAAGACTCACATCGCAGGTGCGTAAGAGTAATCCACAAGCCCGAACTTTTTCACATCCTCTGTCCGTACGTTGCAGCGGTAACACGTTTGCGGCGCTGATTTACTGTCTGGAGTGATGCCCAATTGGCCTCGAACAACGGACTACGTCAGGATTGAACTGAGGAAGGGTGGATTGTCCAAAAAATTGTGGGCTCACCCTGATACCGTCAGCACCGATAATCAGGTCTGCAGTAACCGTTACGCCGTTCTTGAATGTTACAGTCCCCGCTCCCGCGTTGACACTTTCACAACTTTGCAAAATGTGAGCCGTCTTACACATAAATCGACAAAATTTCACAAACATGTGGTCGATGAAGATCTTGCCAGGTATCCCCTTTCCTTCTGTCGCAGTCGCGGTTTTGAGAAGTGTGTGGTGCATATCCTGACGGTGAAACATGTTATAAACGTTACCCCATTCCTCTTCATATCTGTCCAACTTGTAATTATTCTGGACTCGGCCAGTCTCCCATTCGCGCATAACAAGATTCATCTGCAGCACGATTGGAATCCAGGGCCCAAGTAGAAGCGACCAAGGAACACACCAGTGTGACTGGCTTCATATGGGGGATGTCGACGTCCCACTCGCGCAGCCATTGCGTCCCATTGGCTGCGCAAGAGATCGAGGCACCGACCTCTACATCAAAGTTACGTCGCTCATAAATATCGACTATGGAAATTAAATGTCAGGTCAACAGCGAAGAACGATAATGTGGAATGTTAACCCAGATGTCCAGAGCGTCTTAAAGCAACAGCAGCTGCTAGACCCCCAAGCCCTCCGCCTATGATAGCGACTTTGAGCTGTTTGAATTCAGAAGACGACATTATCTTGGTTGTTTAAATTTGGCCAATTGAAGAGACCAGAGCAGGTGGGGATGTCGATAAAATGTGCTCCATCGCTCGCCGTATGAACTTGAAATTTATCGAGGAGTGGGCACGGCCGCGGATTGTCCGTGGCCGTCGCTATCTAATCGCGGACGTCACGCGATCGACTCTAATCTGCAATTTCCGTCTTTAGAAATTGCATCTTACACCAAAACTTGCACACACTGAATTCCAAAGCTGCTGCAGTTCCTGTTCCATGTCACCCCCTCAGTTTTATGACCCTAATTCTGCTGAAGAACAACCTGTGGCTCTCCCTTCTGCGCCGCAACTTACGTTGACCGACGGATTTGTCCTACAACCACCTCTAACGCGTCGCGGTACGGGTCCCGGATTGATCGCGTTTCTCCCACCGGACAGCATTTTGAATCTATCTGAAAAGTCGGGCGACGACAAGCCATTGGATCCAGAACCCGTTCAGGTCTAGGACATCAATTGCCTTCACTCATCACAAACTCATGAGGATCTGTAGAAATGGGCGGAAGAGGGTTTCGCCGTCGTCGGGGTACATTTATTCTCTATCAGTGGCCCTGAATTCCTGACGAGTCGCAGATCACAACTGGACATGGATCTGTTCATCATAATCTGACGACGGCAGTAGAAGCTTTACTCAATCTCAAGGAGCTCGATATTCGCGATAAGTTTGCTGTCGCCGGTGAATACTCCGTCTTCGCTTCTTCAATCTGGATACATATATTGTGCTTTGCAGTTTATGACCCAAGTATACTGAAGGAAGTTGTATCTGCAATACCGCAAGATCCTCGCCTCGTCTGTCTCGTTGTCTATGGGTACTCTCTGGACACTCCACCTCCTGTGCCTACGCTCGTTTTTGTGCCTTCGGGATCTGCGGACACCGCCTCTGTCTCGAACCTCACTATTTGTAAACTTGACTGCCCTTCTTCGTCTTTCGTCCTTCCTCAAACGGTCGAGTTTCACACTAGCGCTGCGTCCATCTCTCATACCAAAGCCGCCGTGCACTTCAAGAAATACCTCGGTGGACCGTGTAAGCGACGCAACTATGCAATCAGCTTTGTCTTATCTCTAGTATAGTCTTTGACCTCGAGGCTATCTGGGAGGAACACACGTACTTTGAATTCGAGGTCAGAAGCGTCGCCAAAACCATGGGCACGATGGTGGTATGTGCTGTTTCCAACTCCTTCGTCGTTCCGGTAACTGAGACTTTGCAAGGCGGAACCCTACGTTAATCATGTTCCGACTGTTCGTTCATCTATCCCTCTCCGCGCTGTGTTTACTCATCCCTCTCTCCAGTTGGCTGGCGGTATCGGACGCAAGCAGCTATCAGCATTTTACCGGTTCGTCCTCGCCGTTTTGTTTAATATCCACAACGGTATACCTTGAGCAGCGACCACTTTGTATTCAAGTATGTATTTACGACCTTCATATCTCCTCCATTTTCATTCATAGCTACAAGCAACCCAAAGGATACTCGGATGCAGTCGATTTCGCGAACAGTGGGTTCCGATCGCGTCGTGGGTTCGTACTTGTTCCCGTCTGAATATTCAAAAACCCAATTTAACAACTCCAGATGAATTCATCTTCCATGCTACTCATGACAAACAAATCGACTGGCTCCTCCCAGGTGTCCCCCCGACCGGGAAGAAATTTGCTATTCCCATGCTGGGGGTGATCAACATCCGAGGAGACCGCCTCTATCATGGTAAGCAGCCTCTTCCAGTGGGCTGGCGATGAATGCCTCATTGAAATCGGCATTGCGCAGAGCACATCTGGTGGGACCAGGGAACTGCGTGCATGCAGGTCGGCATCATTCCGACTCACGTTTCGTTCGAGGGCAAGAGGCTTCGTTTGCCCATCGCTGGCGTCGAGTCTGCGACGCTGCTGAATGATGAGCGCGCTGTTCCTCCGAATGAGATGATGGGGCCGGCTTATGGGTTCGTTAAAGATGAATGAGCATGTACTTCTGCTTGATCTCGCTTCTCTTTTTTTTGCAATAATTCAAGACCTTCCGGCCAGCTGCCAGCAGATGAGTACTCATAAATTCGTTTAGGAAATAAGGACGTCGGAAAAAATTGGGAAGCCTGGTGCGGGATGGCCTTTAAAAATGACCATTGAATTCCGGTCCATAGTACAAAATGAGGGTAAGAATAGAGAAATGTCAAGACAAGTTTTTGGTTATCTCATCAGTTGTGTTGGAGGCCAGCGCCAAACAACCTCCCTCTATCTTTGCACTTCGACCCTACGCTAGCGCAGGATGGCCTCCAAAGCTGCCGTCGCCGCGGTCGTCAGTCCCTCCACTATTTCCAGCTGTGTCGCTGAATTTTGCCCGCTCAGGACTTCACCCGCATATACAGCACATTAGGCCTCGGAAAAGGTCGGTAGGACTTCCGGACGTTGGATTCGTGTGCTGAACGGCCGGAACGGCGCCTGGTAGAAACCATCGCTTCTCTGCAGGCTTTCCGAAAACGCCACGCCGAAGCGCAGCGGCTGCAGCAGCAATACGCCAACGAGCCGACCACGGTCGACATCGCGCACTACCGCTCTGTGCTACGCAACCAGAGCATCGTCGATGAGGCGGAGAAGATGCTGAACAGCTTCAAGCCCGTCACGTACGACGTCGACGCTCATGTCAAGGCGATAGAGGCGTTTGAGGCCAAGGCGGTGTGTTGGCTGGTAGTCGGACTTCGCTGACGCGTGAGCTAATTTCGCGCGTACAGGTCGCTTCGGCGCAGGCGATGGAAGAGAAAATCGATGTCGAGATTAAAGAGCTCCAGGCGACGCTCGCCAACATCGAGGAGGCCCGTCCGTTCGAGGAGCTGACCGTCTTTGACGTCGGCGACGCACACCCACGTCTCGTCCAGGTTATGGAGACGATGATGAAGAAGGGGAAATTCACAGTTCCCGGTGAGTTTCTCTTGTTCGTCAAACATTCTTCTGTTCTCATATAATTCTGCGTAGGTTACGCCGAGAAATTCGGAGACCTCAATGTCCTCTAATTATCGCAAATGTTGTTGCATAGAAATAACACGCGTTGTAATGGACTCCAGTGGCCTCCCCCGAAAAAAAATGAGAGTTTGTCACGAGGAAACTATTATCCAGACGTCCCAACCTTTCCAACCGAAACAATAAATATGCAAGATTCGACGACACCGAAACCCTCTGTTTGGTATTTGTATACATTATAGCTCCTCCCGGCCCCCGTTCGTATCCAACGGCAAACACAACGCAGGCGAAGTCCCAGTAAACTGATACTCGCACTTTTCCAACTCTTGGACGGTGTGGATGGTATTCTCCGTTCCGCACTTGAGCACAAGCTACGAGGCGAGCGTCAAAATAGCATACAATCTAAGAGGCGACGGTACGCACGATGACACTCCGCTCGGGACCGTTCCAGCACTTCGTGCCTTTGTTGTATACCTGTTTCTCGTAATATGCAGGGTCTCCTGGCTGGACGTCTGGCGACGGATTCCAAGATGAGAAGTGGCTGGTGAATAGCGAGTTAGTTGGTTGTCATTTGATCAGAGGGCGACCTACCCAAGGTCGAAGGTGCTGCCGCCTTTATTGGGTTTCTGACGTGCCTGGTCAAACATGCAGACTTCGTAGGTATATCTGAGAATGCGGTGAGCACTTGGGAGACATAGAGGGTCTTTGATAAAACTCTTACTCTCCGGTGTTGAGCTCGATGCAGGTCCCGTCGAGTTTCTTCCACTCGCCTTCGGCGCCAAATCCATGGACGTTGAATATCTCCTCGAGATCCTCTTCCGCGGTCTTCTTGTCTTTTTTGACGCGGTTGAGCGCCGCTTCGGCGTCGGTGAGTGCTTGGCGCGCCTTGGATGAGTCTTCAGGGAGGTGTTCAGATATGCTTGCGACGAGAGGGAGAAAAACTGACCCGTTGACTTTTCGATGTCGGCGCCGGAAATTCCTATCACTTCCAGCCACGAGATGATGGTTTCCCGCATTTCCTCGTATTGTGGTATAAAGGATTCCGGAAGGTAGGAGCGCATGTTGAATACTTATGCCAGTCTCAATATCAGACGATGTAACTAGGCATGTGCACTCACAAGAACTCGACGGCGGGGTGCTGACGTGCTCGTCGTGGGCCATGAGGAGAGACACGTAGTCCGTGTTGAGTAGGTCGTCGAGGCCCGTCGCCAGGTCCTCGGCAGACCACTCCTCCTCCTCGACTGGTTCTTCTTCTTCCTTCTTCTCCTCCTCGCCGCCTTCTTCGATGCCAGCTTCCTCATCGGAAACGGAGAGATCTGCCGCGACCTGTGCATCCTCTTCCACACCGATGTGCGGCAAACCGGCCAAGTACTCCCATCCGCGGACGGCCTCAAGGACGGCCATATCTTGATAGTTGGGGTTGTAGCCTTTGCGCAGAGCATCGAGAATTTCACCGAGCTGGCCTTCTCTTTCAAGGTGCTTTTTGTGTTCACGCTGTAAGGCCTTGAGAGCGGAGGCGTGTGACATTAGTGATGTGTACAATGCTGGGTGTTTTCAGTGAGACGAGGTATACAGGTTGCTATTTTACTCACGCGATTGTTGTTTATGTTCAAGAGCAGCAGCCGAAAGCGATTCCGTGCGGTCCGCGATATCTAGGAGTGACTGGTTATGAAGCGCTCTGGGATCCAGAAAGCCAAGCCAAACCTCGCAGACGCGCGACCTCTTTTTCGCGAACTAAAATTTCCGCAGCCGAGGTCTCTACTAAAGCTTCTAACCGCTTCTTCTCTTTATGCGCGAAGGCTATATACGAGGAACGAATTTTGGCACCCTGTAGAATTATAAGAACGGGGTAGCAACAGGATAAATACACGCACAGTCTTTTGGATCTTCCGCTCTGCGTCTCTCTGCTTTTTATATGTTTCACCGATTTCTTTGCATGCGTTCTTGCAAACGCCGGGTCGCTCGTCGGAGCCGTCACAGCATTGAGGTTCTGAACCAAGGGTCAACGGTCCCGCAAAGAAGCCGTACATGAAAGCATACCACAGAGTCCGTCATTTACTCTGGAGCTTGGAATAGTCCCGCCAATGTGCCCAACGTTCTGGCAATAGAATGTGCTGTTCGGGCAAGCGCTCGTGCCTTGGAATTATCGAGTCAGAAAGCCAGCGAGTCATGCGTTTATGAGTCCAACCTGGCTCGTCACTTCCGTCGGGACAGTCACAGGCGTCGTCGTTGACGAAATCCCAAGGAATTTCTTTCGATCCGTCCAAGCACTTCCACGAGCCTGATTTCGGCGGAGAATATTTGGAGAGCAGCGCGGGGGGGACTCCGAGTGTCTTGTCCAGGCTGGCGAGCGCTGGCAGCGGCAGGGCCAGGAGCCAGAACAGCATGGCGAGTGCTTGAAGTGGCACTGGATTGGGTTTAGACGTGTCGAAGGCGATCACATGCTGACATAAGCCTGAATTCGGTCACGTGACAACGCGTTTTGTTTGGCTGAGCCAAACACTTTGTTTACTTAAAGCGGTTGAACTCAAACAAAACCTTTAGCCAGCTCTTACCACAACCACCACCTTCAAGACTCCCGCTCTTCAAGAACCAATGGCCCGCACCAAGCAAACCGCCCGCAAGGTACTCTATTCCCCTTCCTCTCTCTCTTCCATCCCTCACTTGTTCTCTCTAGTCCACCGGAGGCAAGGCTCCGCGTAAACAGGTGCGTCGTCGTCGTCGGCTGTGCACTGATCTCCACTGACTCAGTTCATTTCAGCTCGCCGCTAAGAGCGCTGCCCGCAAGACTGCCCAACAAGCCGCTGGGGGTGTCAAGAAGCCCCACAGGTTCCGGCCTGGAACGGTCGCGCTCCGTGAAATCCGTCGCTACCAGAAGTCCACCGAGCTTCTCATCCGCAAGCTCCCCTTCCAACGTCTCGTCCGTGAAATCGCCCAGGATTTCAAGGTGTGTATCCTCGCTCTGTTGACCTTCGTCGAACTCACCCTTTATCTCGTAGACCGATCTCCGTTTCCAGTCGTCAGCCGTCATGGCGCTCCAGGAGGCTGCTGAGGCCTATCTTGTTTCCCTCTTCGAGGTGTGTATCCCGCCGTCCTCAGCCATGCCACTCTCCTCACTGACCTTCTCCGCTCCAGGACACCAATCTCGCCGCTATCCACGCCAAGCGCGTCACCATCCAGCCCAAGGATCTCGCTCTCGCGCGTCGTCTCCGCGGCGAACGCTCGTGAGCTGTACACCACTACATTATTCCTCGTCACTGGCATTTTCACCATCATCCACCCCTGTATGCACTATACGTCCACGCCTTAACATTATCCCGTCTTTGTAACGCCCATGTGTCTTTACTATTATGCATTTTCTCTCTGTATTTTGTGCGCCCATAAGTTCTCTCGCTTCAGAGCGTTCAACAAACAATTCAACTGAATCAACATCGCGTCCCGATTTGGCACACGCGACGCGACGCGTTCAAAACGCGTGACGTTTAGACCCGGTGGGACGACACCAAAACTGCTCCATCTATCTCGATTCCGCTAACGATTTATAAGTACTGAATACATTTACTTCGAGGCCTCTTCCATTTCCTGTCTCCACCGCTTTTGTATTTCGATGGATTCCCTGAATATCTTGTATTTTGCGGCCAACAGCTTCTTCTCCTTGTATGACGCGCTTGGAACGACGAGCGTCCCGGGCGGCGTCATTTCGACCTTAACACGAAACCAATGAACACAGAATATGACTGCACGCGAGCCGCAACGCACCATAATCCGCCAAAGCATCTCATCCTGCTCCTTCTCGCCCATCCCCGGCTGCGCATGCGCCTCCGCGGCAAACCGCCCGAGCATCGCCGCGCCGCGCACGACCGCGCCCGAGTGCTCGAACGGCAGCACGACGGGCATCCCGCACGTATCCGCGAACAGCTGCATCAGTACGCGGTTCGTCGCCTGCCCGCCGCTCATGTAGATCGCGGTGATGGCGTGCCCCGCGGTGTTGAGCGCGTCAACGATGTGCCGCGTCTGGAGGGCGATCGCCTCGAGGGTGAGGTAGTATTTGCGCGCGAGATCGTTGAGTGTTGCGTCGAGGGCGAGGCCGACGATGGCGCCGCGCATCCGCGGGTCGGCGATGGGGGAGCGGTTGCCTAGAGAGTATGGGTTGGTTATTTGTTGAATGCGAAGGAAGGAAGAGACGATACCGTGGAAGTCAGGGTAAAGGTGCACGTCTTTCATCAGCTCTGTGAAGCTGGCGACCTGTTCCTCGGCGCGGAGCTTATCCAGCAGGTCCTGTAGGACTAGCAAAAGCAAAAACCTCAGTTGCGGCAATGAAAGGATACTTGGCGCACTCACCAACGAAGATGTTTTTACCCTGCGCCTTTCCTCGCTCTTGCAGTTCTGAATACGCCGGGTGGGTGGTAAGCATAAAGTCGATCAGCTGGGCACAAAAAATCAAGGGCCGTTCGGGCTGAGATGGTGGAAACAACCGACCTGACCCGTCGACGACTGCCCGCCCTCGTTCATCCACCAGCCACGGAACACCGGGTCCTACATGGCCAGTCAGAAACCCTGCAAACACGCTCAAGTTCGTGGTCACCTTGTACGGTCCCCAGACGCCATTGACAAAGACATCTTTAGGGCTCTGAAGTTGATTGTGAATTGAGAAGGTGTGGACAAGGTCAATAGACACACACCTGCACAAGATGGCAAGTGCTGGTACCAGCGACTGCGGCCAGCCGGTGGCGCGATTCTTCGAGCGAGGGGACGATGTCGGACAGTTTTCCATCCTCTGTGAACCGCGCGGCGACCGTCCCCAACCAGCCCGCGTATCTGGAGAGGCGGGAGGGTCAAAAATATGAGATGAAGAATAATGCTACGTACGCGTCGATAATCCCGCTCCCTACCGGCGTGCCTTCGACGAGGCCGAACTCTTCTGCCGCTTTCTTTGACAATCCATTGCCGACGGGCTGCCCTGCGGTGAGGACACTATGCTTCGCCGCCCGACCCGCACCGATCTGTCTATATCCATCCTTGACCAATTCACCGAGCCCAATCTTCTCGAAAAAGTCGTCCTGCCAGCCGGAGTTCGGAACGTAGGAGCATTTGCACGTCACAGAGCAGCAGGAGCGCGTGCTGTCCGCTGTCGCGCGGTACGTCAGGAAGTCGGGGAGGTCGAAGAACTGGCACTGCGAGAAGAGTTCTGTGGGCATGTGGTGCTTCAGCCAGAGAATCTTGGGGACTTCCATCTCGAGCTGCAGGGATCGATTATAATTAATTCATCTTAATTGCGCGTGTGGACTTGCGCTCATCGTCCCGCCGACGTAGTCGAGGACGACGGACTCGGTGTTGTTGATCAGGTCCGCCTCCTTCTCCGCGCGATGGTCGGCCCACAGGATGATGTTGCGGTCGCCGTGTTTCCCGAGCTGGTCGCCTTTTGTGACTTGCACGGGCGCGCCGTCGAGATCAGATACCGCGAGCGAGCACGTCGCGTCGAAGCCGAGCCCTTTGACTGCGGACGGCGAGATCTGGGACTCGGAGAGACATGTCTTGATCGCGGAGGATATGCTGGACCAGATGTTGTCTGTAGACTGCTCAAAGATGCGGTGATCTTCGGGATCGCGCCAGGTTTTGGTTTCGACGGTGGAGGACGCGACGAGCTTGCTGTCGGCGGAGACGAGGGATGCGCGCGCAGAACCGGTGCCCACGTCGATACCCAGATAGTAACTTTCACCAGACATGCTCGCAGCTTTCTTAAAGGTCGGATGAGGAATGGCGCGAGCTAGGAGCCCCACCGTCCGGCCCGGTTGGACCGGAGGCGGGCTTCACTCTACGCCAAATGTTCTGAACGAACTCGAGAACACATCTAACGAAACTCCGAGAATGTAGGGACATCTAAAACGACAGGTTGAAGAGTCTCCCGAAGGAACTAGGTGATGCGTTTGCCGAAAGCATGGATTTTAGTGCGTGCAGTGAGATACATGAGGCCTATCAACGAGCATAATGACGAAAAAGAATGAACGTCTAATCGGATGCTGTTGTTACTCGTGCTGGAGGAAACAAAATTGTCAGTGCCAGGAAAAAATATGAATTGCAGGAAACGCACTGTAAACCAGTTGCGACGAGTGGTGCACGATGCGCTTTATTACGCCGTCCTTCTCGAGGTGGCGGATGGCAACGCGGGCGAGACTGCCGTTTACTTTGAGGCGCTCGATGAGGATGCTCTGGGAGATGAAGCGGAAGGTGGGGACTTCCTTCATGATGCGGTCGAAGGTGGCCTTGTCGAGGGTGACGGCGTGCTGGGCCTTGTCCTTGACCTTTCCCTTGGACCACTTCTTTTTCTTTGCGGCCTTGCCGCCACTCGACGTCGTGGGTTTAGCTGCTTTGGCCTGTGCAACGATTCAGTCAGAAAACGACATCCAGAGTGCGACCCGTCCATCCAGCCCAAATCCACCAACAGATGCAGTCTAGCGCTGCACCAGCGATGCAGAGGACCAAAGGAATGGGCTGGCGGCAGTTGAGCGAGGCATAGGGACACTGACCATTTGTGGCGACCGTTTGGTTCAAGAGAGCCTTTCGCTCAGCCAGCAAAATTGACCACATGGCACAGCCGCATCACTCCCACGCTACTCGATCACGGTATCCTGTTTGTTGATCTCTGTTTACGCGTCTGTGTCTCGTGTATAAATAGCTTTGTTTGACTGCTCACCTCTCTTCATCCGCTACTTCCACCTTCAACACTCCACACCACCTCCTCGCCACTCAACATCAATGGCCCGCACCAAGCAAACCGCCCGCAAGGTCTGCCTCCTCCTTCTCCTCGCCCTTCTCAGCTGACGCGTCGTACAGTCCACCGGAGGCAAGGCTCCTCGTAAACAGGTCCGTCGTCGTGGTCACCCTCTCCGCCAAACTTTACTCACTCGCCCACAGCTCGCCGCCAAGACCGGTGCTCGCAAGCAGCCCTCCAACGCTGCCGGAGGTGTCAAGAAGCCCCACAGGTTCCGCCCTGGAACTGTCGCCCTCCGTGAAATTCGTCGCTACCAAAAGTCCACCGAGCTCCTCATCCGCAAGCTCCCCTTCCAACGTCTCGTCCGTGAAATCGCCCAGGATTTCAAGGTGCGTGCCACCCGTCTGCTTCTATTCTGCGCGTCGCTGACCCTTCTTCCCAGACCGACCTGCGCTTCCAGTCCTCTGCCGTCATGGCCCTCCAGGAGGCTGCTGAGGCCTACCTCGTGTCGCTCTTCGAGGTGCGTCTCCTTCGTTAACCGGCGATGCCAGTCACTGATTCGCGTTACAGGACACCAATCTCGCCGCCATTCACGCCAAGCGTGTCACCATCCAGCCCAAGGATCTCGCCCTCGCGCGTCGTCTCCGCGGCGAGCGCTCGTAGATGCATCCCCTGCACGCGCATGCCTATCTTGTCGCTCATAGACCTTTCACGCACATCATCATTCAACATTTCTGTACGCATTTCATGTACTGTACCTAACACACTCTTATGTCGCATATAACTATGGCATTGTATCTGCATTCTTGTGCGATGAGATTCAAACGACTTCAACGCGACTCGAAATCAACAAATCAACAGTTTCGCGTTTGTCTCAACATGTTTGGTCTTGCGCGACGCGTCGACGCACGTGTTGCGATCTTGCTACATACGCTCTTGCCAGTGCCACTACTCTTTCGAATCAGTTTCCGCGTCCACCTTTCTGAATTTAACTGACGCTGGGAACAAGGTGGCTTTGCGACGATGTCCTCGACAGTCTCTACGCTGTCTCCAACTGCTGGAGCCGCCAAGGCAAGAGGAAACGACGCGTTCACCGCAGAAAATTGGACAGCTGCTGTGGACACTGGAGGCGCACACAGAAGCGCTGAGACACGCCCCGAAATCGGCGCAACTGTATTCAACCCGAGCAGCAGCGTATTGGACCGCGGAGGCGCGACCTAAAGCGACACAGAACCCCGCCCGCGTCGCCGTCACTGTTCTGGCCCAGCTCGTCGTCCCTGCTTCCCCGTCTCCGCTGACGAGTCGGGCTTTGTAAGAAACTCGTGATGGTCACAAAGCCCGAGTCGCGTTTACTGGCCTCTGAGTGCTTTGCTCCCGCATATTTACTCGGTTTTTCAAGCCCCGGCATTGCGACCTCGTTCAGGACGACCTCTCCGGCATTCGACATTCGGGCTCTGCTCGTCTGTCTTTGGTTTACGCCCGGCACGTCACTCGGTTGGACACTCTCGACGGCTTTTCGATAGTTGGCCTTGTCCGCTCGTCTCGGTTTCGCATCCCCCGGTACGGCACCTCGTTCAGGACACCCACCCGCCCCACGTTTGACATTCACACTCTACTTGTCTTTCTTCGGTTTTCATCCCCCGGCACGGTATCTCGAGTTTGGACACCCGCCAGCCCCACATTCGCCATTTGCGCTCGCCCTCCTGTCTTCGGTTCACCCCGGCACCACCCGCCCCCTCCACATTTGGGCTTCGTTCTCTTGTCTTCGGTCTCTTTCCCGGCGCGGCACTTCGTTTGGACGCCTCCTCCTTCTGCTCTCCAGCTTGGTCCCCAACGAGGAGCACGCACACCCTCGGCGCGGCGAAGCCCGGCACTCGCGTTCCTTGACCACCCAATTCGCCTTCCCGGCTCAAAACACAAAGAGAGCGCTTCGCATACCCAAAACGACAAAAAGTGACTCCGGATAGCCACAAAATCTAAGTCTCAAAACCACAAACAAATCGGAAAATGCACAAAACCCAAAAGAGCTATCGTACCTAAATAACTGCATGTACTTGTACTTTCTTGTGCTTGTCTTTGCCGTAAAATCCATAACGCGTTGTTTCTTTCAAGTTCTTGGCCATGGACAACGCGTGTGGTAAATACACTGGTAGCTTGTAGCCTGTACAAGTCACTCTGGTCGATGATAATGGAGTAGTCGTAAAAAGGGAAAGCTGTCAAAATTCAGAGCTTATAGTGAGCAGGGAGGAAGGGAGATCGTGCCAAATTTGAAGCAAGTAATAAGAGAAAGATCGACTTACGTCAACCAGACGCCGCTTCCCGTAGAACTCTATCGCGTCGCACTTATTTAACAGAACCCATGCATTGGGAGCTTTGATACGCGTCCTTCTGGGCTGGAACAAGCAATTCGACGCGAGAGGACGCGAGTGAGGTTTGTAGTGGCTGTGCATCATTTGTTCCACTTGCTTCTGACCGAAACCATGTCCACCAGCCCATCTGGATCCGCTGCGAAACATTCGACCCCGATGAGGCCCTCCTCGCGGAGTGCTAGCAGGCATTCCTCGCAGACGGCCAGCACGCATCCCTCACAGACTGCGAGCCAAGAAAATCCTAAAACCCCCCGCTCCGACCGCGTTCAGAAGGAGCTAATGAATGTCATGAAGAATGAGATTGGTACGCAGGCCTGGGAGTTCAAGGACGCCACGCGGATTTCTCGTATCTTGTCCCCCAAGACCCCGATTCCCGGCAGGGACCACCGCACTCTAGAGGACTATCAGTGCGATGTCGACGACCCTAAATTCAAAGTCGCCCTGAATGAAGCTCAGAGTAAACTGGAACCTGAAGTTCCAATATGGAAACCGACATCAGACGAGCGGCAGCACTACGACGATATCGAGAACTTCCTCAATGCATGCGTTGAACACGGTAGCGCGTCTCTTGGAAAACATAAATTACGAGGTACCTGGTACAAGGACCTGACCTTTGTCCGATACGACAAAGAAATGGGTGACGGCATCGATCGCGCCCATCCGCTCAAGCCAGACCTGGGCGGGGTTAACGACCGGAAACCTGCAGAAACCCTGTACTGGAGTCCTCCTGATGGATCGGAGGGTTCTCGGATGCAGATTCCGGTCGAGGTAAAGAACGATTGGACGAAGATGGTATTGCAGGCGGCCACTTACGGGCGGAGCCTCTTCAGTGCGAACCCATCCCGTATCTTTGCTCTGGTCATCGCAATTAATCACAAGGAGAAGAACCTTCGATTCCTAATCTTTCACCGTGGTGGACTTACATCGCATGCGAGAGTCCAGCTCAATAATTCTGCCGGTCGCACAGATGCTCTTCGCCTCATCATGACCCTCCTACTGTGGTCAAAGCCACAACATGCTGGTTTCATGTCCACTTGCAATGAGGCGGAGTACTTGGTTCCTCTCGCCACGCACCACATAAAGGCAACTGTCAAGAAAGTCATTCACGACTCGGCCTGTGTTCGTGGAAGGGCAACGAGGGTCTCTCGTTTATCTTGCCCCCCTGAAACTCCTGCGGCTGCGGCCCCCGATGCGCCCGTTTTTCCCGTCGACCTTGCACCAACCACCCAGGCCACCGTCCTCCGCCGCTCGCAGCGTCTACGAAGTCCACCGAATACGCAGTCACCCCCCATCCCTCCTCCGAATCCACCGTCTCTCACCATGTCGCGCCGTAGCCAAAAGGGTTCCAAGGCGAAGGTGTCAGGGGGAAATAATTCGACCGAGACCGGAGAGACTCGTGCTCGTGGTACGCCTTCTAAAAACCTTTTGCTTTTTCTGCCTATCTAACCAATTGCGCTAGCCATCCGTCCTCATTCGGCGTATCCGAAATACGACTTAGAATGGAGTTCACCCAGTGGTTTGACACCGGGGGAAGGATCCTTAACACATGGGCAGGATTTTATTGTCAAAGCTTCTTGGCAAATCGACAGTCGGAAAGATACGGAAAGGGATATGTATGCAGCTGCAGTCGGAGCTTTCGGAACTCCTACCGTGTTGTGTTCATATGAAGGATCCCATCCCAACGGAGAGCCAATCTCCAACCGGCTTTTCCTCCCAACCTCCGAAGAGGTGCAAGCGGACCGAACCCTTCACTGGCATGTATTCGCACCGGACGATGGGACCGTCTCTCCCGAGGTTCGAACCATGTGCTTTACGGTCTTCCTCACGATTGGCAAGTCTTTTCTCGAGGCAAAGAGCTCATATGAGATCTGCATGGCGTTAGTCCATGCGTTATTGGGTATGTTGTTTTCCTCCGTCGTCCAGCGCTTGTTGACTGCTCGATATCTAGGCTGGCTATCATATTACCAATCGGGGTTCATGCACCGAGATATTAGCATTGGGAATGTCTTACTCGTCGAGGGTGAAGCGGTATCCGACAGACCTTTCTCCATTCAAGCCGAAATATCGACATCACTCTGGCCGCCTGCACCATTGGACGCCACAACTGCAGCTCTCGGGAATATGGCGATCGAGGAGTCGGGAACTCCTTCCAAGTTTCCTGCCCATTTTGCAGAAGAGATCAGAATATTAGTCGCCAATCTCGGCATCAAGGACAAGTTTATCGCTTTCACTACGGATGGTGATATGGCAGCAAAGTGGAAGACATATTTTGATAACCAACATAACCTTGAGACCAGATCGGTCAGTCTCGTTGCTTCGGTTAATCTACTTTCACTGACTTTTTCGTTGATTAGGGGACCCGGGAATTCATGTCGCTCCAGCTTCAGTCCGCTATGGAGACCAATGCGACATACATCCAATCCCCGATCGATGATATCCAGTCATTCTTCTGGCTGGCTGTATGGGCGGTCCTGTTCAACGATAAACTCCAGGAGCCGTCTTCAAAAGAGGCTCAATGGAGAAGCAGCTTGATTAGCGGAGACTATGAGAAGAAGGCTACATTCACCAGCGAACTCGCGGCATCAGATTTCGAACGGGGATACAGTGCTGTTGGCACGCAGCTCCTTCCTATTCTCCAGCTGTGGTGGTCCAATCTGCAAACTCTCTTTAGGGATTGGAGGAGGGTGTTAAACAAGGTCGAATATAATGAAATCTCCCAACAAGAGGTCTCCAATTTCTACAAGCATCACTTTCATCTGTATGCGCTTCGCGGGGTCAAGGAGTTTTTGGTTCTGGTGGACCAAAATCGCGAGACCCTGATGGGTTATGGAGAATTTCCATCTTCGTGACTTTACTTTACTTATTCGGACAGTGTGGAACCATATTATTATTATTTACTACATCACGCGCTTCAGCAAATGTTGTATCCCGGTCCATAATGCTTTCTGCCAATTTAATTTCAATCAATTGCCTTCATAGAATCCACACTTCGTTCCAGGCATAAACCTGCGATCTTTGCTCTCACTGCGTCCAATTTGTTTTGAACCTCTTTGCGCGATAATCAGCAAATGCCGATAATAGCAAAAAAATGGGCGTACCTGTGATTTGGGTGGGCGAGCTTGATTGCGTCGTTTGAAGCAAGCCGACAGCGTTCTCGTACGCCTCCTCTGCACCCTCAAGACATTTCCTCGCGCCCTCTTCAGGCATCGTATCATGCTCTTCTACGGCAACGAGGACATCCCCCATCCGTACCCATCCCTTGGGCCATCTTTCGTCCAGATTCGTAGCATGTATGGCGTCCTGCGTCACTTTGGCTCGCGCTTCTGCAGTGCCCATCTTCAAAAACGCCGCCGCACGGTTGGAATATAGTTGTGGGGACCTTGGGGCGTGTTGTAGGGCTTCTGTGTACGCCTCTACGGCAGTTGTCCAATCTCCTGCAGTGAACGCGTCGTTTCCTCTGGCTTTGGCGGCTTCAGCAGCTGGAGACGAGGACATCGTTGCAAGGCCACCTTCAACTCCACACTCAGTTATTGTGTTTTCAAGAGGTGTACGTAGCTATACCTGGCTTCCGGTCCGAAAGAGCAGTGGCAGGACAAGTGGATGGAGTAACAAAGGCAGAATAGGAGGTTTCGTTGATGATGCCAGCTATGTAGAAGCCCAAGGTATAAACAAATTAATTAATTAAACACGATTTTGGAATTTGGCTTGGTGGGGCAAAATAAAACTCTATTTGCACAATTAAGGATGTGTACACTGGCACAAGGTAAGTCCCAACGGTTGTCGCGCCGGGTCATTATTTCTAATCTCTTTTTCGCCTCGAGGAGAGCAGTAGAAATAGAGAGGGAGAATAGGGGGACAAGGAGTAGAAGGAGGGGAAGCTACCCCAGTTACCGCGCATCGCAAATCGCGATGAAAATGATATTACTATTTGCCTGCGTTATTTTGCGGACCTTCCTCGTGAAGCATTTGAAATGGGGCGATACCATTGGTAGAAAGAGAACTTTTAGGTTCCAGGACCCCGAAAAGCAGCCCAGGCTGAACATTGTCGCTTGGAACATCGGCGCACGATCACGTGGCCGCGATATCTCGCTTTGACCGGAGTGCAATTGGGCATCTGTTATATCGCTAAGGAATGGGAGCCATGCTGTAATCTGTTCGATTAGCGTGTAGGTGCTGAAATACGGAGAAAATATAATTAGAAAATGCTACTCAAGACGGTGCTCATCTGCGCTTCCCTCGTGCCAGAGTCCTCTACCGGCTTCTTTGCCTTGCGCTCCCCAGGATCACCATCGTCATCAGTGGGCCGCTTTCTCTTGGGCCGCTCTTTCAACTCCATGACCTCGCCCTTTTCCCTCTTCTTTTCCGCCCGCTTATCCAGTACCCGCGCAAGCTCTACATTCTTCAAGTAGTCACGTTGTTCCGTTCTCGATTGCGCAAGTTCCACTCGTAGCTTGGCGGTGTGCACCGCTGCCTCGTGCGCTGTTTGAGATTAGAATGTGTCTGCCTCGGTTATGTTTGGTGAATAGTACGCACCGACTTGCTCCGTGAGCATGCTCCACTTGAATTTGGGGAGGTACTTCATTGTCCAGACGTCGTCTCGCCAGCGCGTACCCTTTTTGCCGCCGATAGGCTGCGCGTTGAGCATGTCGGCGACGCTCCGTGCGACCTTTTTGTCCTTGAACTCAACCCAGCCCTCGGTAAAGTGCGCCTTTTTGGTTGCGGTGTATTTCCGCCGTAGATACGCGCGCTTTGCGTCTGAGAAACTGTTGGATTTTTATTTTGTGGGCAAGTAGGGAACAATACCTTCTTGCTGGAGGTAGACTCTGCCGACGTCGCCGTATGCGCTCATGAGGTGTCGTACCTTGGTCGGGCGCATGCCGGGGGGTATTCGGGAGATGTAGATGACGCCGGCGCGGTTCTGGGCTGCTTGGAATGCGGCGAGGGCCTCCCGGGTGAGAGGTTTGACGATCTTTTCTGTGGGACCTGAAAAGCCTCCTGGGTCCATTCCTTCAGGGAGGTCGTCCTCAAAAGTCCCATCCTCCTGCTCCTCATCGACCGGCCTTGCTTCGAGAGTAGAACCGCTAGTACTGGCCTCACCGTCCATTGCAAAGAAATATTGCGTGGGAAAGTGTGACAGAGTACTCATAACGGGTGTGGAAGGGTGAACGGGTTCATCGCGAACCACGACAAGAACAGCGTTGAGCTCAGTGTAGCCAGCGGTCTCGCCTTGTGTTCGCGATCCAAGAGGTCTGTGCTTCACTATGCTCGACCTCCGTCTCCCGCAGGCTCTGATCAGCCGTCTTCTTGCTTGCTCTTCTCTTTCTCTCTCAGCCGCCCGCTAGCATGTCCTGGAACAGCTCCTCCTACCCTCCGCCCCCTCGTCGCTCCCGCTCGCGTTCTCCTGGACGCGGCTCTTATCCGCCTCGTTCAGAGCCCCCGTATCCGCCAGACCAATACCGCCCCTCCGACTGGGAGGCCTACGATCGCGAACGGGCCTGGGCATCTTACGAGAGGGAGCGCGTGGCATACGAGTATCGCCGGGGTCGCAGTCGCAGCCCCCCGCCCGAGCGTACGTTCACCATCATTTCCACATAGCGCTCATCTAAATCACCCGCCAAAAAAAGTCAATCGCAAGCGCCAGCGCTCCAACTCGCCATACGATCGCGAGCGGTACGATCCGCGCCCGCGATACAGCGACGACTACGGTTTGGCTTGCTGAGGAAGGGTTACTTCCGAGAGACTGACTCTTTCACAGATGGGCATCGGCAGTACGGGTATTCGTCTCCACCCCGGCGCGGGCACTCTTCGTCGTTCCCGCCTGCCCGGCGCGCGCCGCCAGATCCGCACACCTTCGACTATCCCGCGTCCCTGAAACAATACGCCGAGTGGTTCCGCTACTTTTTCTCCCAGCAGGCCATCGAAGAGGACAACGCGGACAAGGCCGCCGAACAAGAGGCCGGCAATGGCTCCAAGCCCCGAAACGGCATCAAAAGCAGGTGGGAAAAATACAAAAAGGACTTTGCTGCAGCACAGGTTCGTCGCAGTTCCCAGTGGTGTTTTTCATCGCACTTCTACTCTACCGCTACTCGACGATGCGATCTGAATACCGTTTGTATTGTAGCTGCAGACGATGTTTGACCACCACAGAAAATCTCCTTGGTTCAGTGAAAAATATGACCCTGCGCCAGAGTTCGAAAACCTGCGTAAGAGGGTTAGGAAGGAGGGGTGGAAAGACCGAATCAACACGTTTTTGCTTGACTTGGAGGCGGGCAAATTTGATCCCGACTTGAATGAGCCCGAAGTCGAGTCGCCTGTGAAGGAAAATGGCACGGCCAATGGCGATAGTGCGATGCCTGCGTCGTCGGACAGTGTCGCCAATCCCAACGGCACCGCCGCACCTATTTCTGAAGAGCCAAAGGCGAGCGGGGACGACGACGAGATGCAGTTCAACATGAACGTCGAGGAGGACCCTGTTGAGGCCGA
This sequence comes from Mycena capillaripes, assembly GCA_029204075.1. NCBI lineage: Eukaryota > Fungi > Basidiomycota > Agaricomycetes > Agaricales > Mycenaceae > Mycena > Mycena capillaripes. Next base: position 47,864 of record JARHKZ010000022.1, read on the forward strand.
CACCAACAGGCCGGATGCCAACGGCAAGAACGCGTCCAACAATAATAAGCGCTCTGATCGTGGGGACGAAGTCTCTGTGATGCCTGAAGGTAATCAAGTCATGATACGGACGATCCCTCCTGACATCGGACGCGTGAAGCTTGAGGATGTGAGTTATATTGCGCCAATCGCCCGTTCCCCGCTGATCATTCCTTTCAAGGCATGCTCTAAAGTCCCCGGGTTCATTTACATTGCCCTGGGTGATCCCCTGCAGAAGCGCAATTACTACCGCGCTGGGTGGTTGCGGTTCCGTGACGATGCTGACATGGGCGCCGTCCTCGCGGAGCTGTCGGAGAAGAAAGTGAGCGGACCTGACCACCGTTTATGCTCGTCGCTGACGCGCTTCCACAGATCGAGGGCTTCAAGCTGCACATCACGCACAACGTCAAGCCGTTCACGAACCGGATCCGGTACGCGCCCGAGGTGTCGAGCCGGCCGGACCGCCTCGAGAAGGACCTGGCGAACGCCAAGGCGCTGGCCGCGAAGCTCGAGAACGAGGCGGCGGAGCTCCGCAAACTCAAAATCCCGCGCAAGACCGCGCCGAGCGAGGGGGCAGCCGGGGGCCTCGAGGCGGACGTCGCGATGAGTGAGCCGGAGGAGGAAGAGCCGGAGCCGCGCGAGCGGGGGTGCGATGCGGTTGAGCGGCGGATCGAGAAGGTCATGGCGGACCTGCGCCAGCAGGAGTTGGTGGACGTCAACGACGACAAGGCGTACGAGTGCAAGAAGGTGTGTATCCGCTGTCACATACAAACAACTAAACTAATTTGGGTAGACTATGGTGTCGCTCGACCTGTACATTGCCTATTTGCGCGGAGCGTTCCACACGTGCTACTACTGCTCTATTGTGACCGACCATCTCGAGGAGTTGCAGCGCAAGTGTCTGCGGCATGACCGCAAGCCGCTGTCGAAGATGCTGCTCGAAGAGCTCAAGGCTGCCGAGGCCGCCGAGAAGGCGGAGAAGGAGAAAAAAGCGAAGGAGGACGAGGGCGAGGAGGCGCCAGCGGAGGACAAAGAGAAAGAAAAAGAGACTAAAGGTCCAGGGAAAGACCGCGGGGACCGGGACTGGAGGCGTACTGGTGTGTTTCCCCGACTTTCTTCCTTCAAATGAAGCTGATTTTTTGGAAGATGAGCGTTGGGTCGAGTGGCTCGATTCCAAGATGGCGCTCTTGATTAACCGTGAGGGCGTCGACCCGCGTGATTATGGCGGTAAAAGCTACGATGAGTATGTTGTACCGCGATTGTATCGTAGAGAACGTGGACTGAACATCGTGCACAGGGAACTAACCAAAGCCGTGGAGCCATTCTTGAAGCAAGAGGACGAGGGCAAGTTTCGGTGTAAGACGTGCCAAAAGCTTTTCAAAGCTACGTCCTTTGTCGAGAAGCACATTGCCAATAAGCATCCAGAGCTCGTCAAGAGCCTTGACGAAGTAATTTGACTGAATCAGCTGGCCGTCAGGATACCTGCTGACTTTTTGTGCAGATACCTTACTTCAACAACTTTGCGCTTGATCCTCACCGCATTCAACCGTTTGCGCACCCGCCCGCGACGACCGGCAATGGGCAGGCGCCACCACCGCAGGCGTATGGGATCCAAGCGCCCTCGCACCACGGCGGCGACAACTACGGGCGGCAGTACGGCGGTGGAGGCGGCTCGTACCAGCAGTCGAATTACCCGCCGCACAACTCGCAGTGGGACCACCACGGGTATAACGGACAGTCGTCACGGCGGGACGACGGGTCGAACGGGCGGCGGCTGAGCGAGCGACTGGGCGGGTTCGCGGAGGGTCTCCCTGCTGCTGGGGCGGGGCTGCCGCCGAAGCCGACACCAGCGGCGCTCGATTCTGCACTGTTGAGTGGGAACTCGGGGCGCCGAGTTGGCGGTCGCGGGGGTGGTGGCGGCCCGTTGCCGCCGCCGCCGCCGGACGCGAAGGAGGACCCGCGGGCTGCGGCTGGGAAGCGGGTGAGCTATCACGATATGGACCTGGTTGCGGAGGTTTGTGGATTCATTAATTCTTTGAAAGTTTGGATACTGATCGAGTTGCTTGCTTCTTGCAGGGGGATGTTGAATTATTTTACTAGTTTGATTGTGACCCACTCCCCACTCACTGGCGCGTGCATGCATGTAAGAGGTAGTATAGTGAAACGAGAATGGTAGTATTATTTAGTTGAAGTCCTGCTCGAATGCGGGAAATGAGATTGTTTAGGTCTATGTACTTGTGTCAGGATTTGAATTTCGCGCCAGATCGTTGCAGGAGTGATCCTGGCGGGTTGCCTGGCCACGTTTCTCCAGCGCCGACCAAATGGCAGAGGATGCAGGAACACTGGCCCTCGACGCTGTCAACGGCGACGCCGAATGGGCAGCCAACAAGGACGAGTTGGCGTCTCAGTCCACATTTACCTTTGTGCGCCGACAGGACTCGGCCCAGCAATCCACTCCCCCGACTCCCACAGACCACCCAGATGAATCAGACACCGTGTCTGACCTAGAGGACAGGAACGACACCCCAACAAACCATCCGCCACGGCTCCACCCTCGCTTCAGCCGTGCATTCTCCTTGCCTCAGCTCGGTCGTCTGCAGAACCCGCATCGCAGCGGAAAGGAGATTCGTCCCAATGGCGCGTCAGACCCAGGCACACCCAGCTCGGGCCAGTTCTACGAGCTTTCCCTTGAGCTTGCGGACATGGTCCAAATGGCTATTCAGACATTGCTGCAAATCTCACCGCCGCAGGTGCTCGAGCCAACGAGAGAGCAGTTTTCTGCGTGCGCGCTTTCCGTGCCCACGCCGTCCATGTCCGCAATGTTCACTGCCATGCGCAATCTCAACTATTTCTCCGCAAACATGGCCACATTCTGGCAGGAGCCTGACGAGGTTTTAGGCCCGTCTGGGCTCATTCCGCACACGAACTTTGATCTGGGAGAGCTGCTGCAGAGTGTGGGCGATGTCATGAGCGGCGCCGCGGCAGAAGCGGGCGTCGATCTGGTGCTATACCATGGGGATCTCAGCTTGAAGTATGCGTGGGTTAGTGGCTTGGAGAGCGGGTTGACTGTCGCGCTGTCTCATGTGAGTCTTACTTCATCGTTTCTTGTGGGCGCAAACTCACTTTCCGCCACAGGTTCTGCGTCAAATTATGTCTGTCGCTCGGGCCGGGGACTCTATTGAAATCGGTCTCTTCATGGGTTTTGCTCCAGCGCCCGGGCAGGAGATCACAATATCCGACGACCTCGTCACGGCGGATGCTTTGACCTCGTCGCCCACTTCTGAGGAAGGCCCGATACGCTGTACCATCCAAATCGCCCACAAATTCGCAGCTTCTAGTCCATCTGCGACCGGCATCGAATCGAGACCAGAACCCCATTTTTCGAGTCTCATTCTCCGACGGCTACTCCACCAGATCGGCGGGACCTTGACCCATGATCTGCCGTCGTCGACTGGAGGTCGCACCTGCGAGCTGACTCTGACCCTCGACCGTGCTCCAACAACGTTAGTTACCCCTTCCGGAGATCCAGCAGGCGGAGAGCCGACAATGGAGGAGCTGGCTACTTTTGCCGAGACCCTAAAAGGCGCAAAGGTTGCCTTATACGCATCCTCCAAGGGATCGTTTGCGCAGCACGTAACGAGATATCTGGCAGACTGGGGTATGGACGTTAGCCATATGTCTGCGGATGGGGAAGCTGACGAAGATGTCCCGTCGAGTCCTCCAAGTCCTACATTGTCTTCCGTCCATCACGTTAGCGAACCATCCAATGCGGCAGGCATCTCCGCCAAGCTAGAACCTAAAGCGATGGGCCCGCAACGACTATCGTTCGTATTCATCGACGATAATGTCACTGTTCTTAAGGAGAGGTTGAATGCCCTGCGCATAGAACAACCCTACCCGTTAATACTAAATCCTAAACGTCCTACTCTCCCCCACCATTCGCGCCGCTCGACCACTCAAGTACCCCGCGCAACGGCCCCTATGCCCACTTCTTCCGTCGTCATCGTCCATTTTACAAGTCTTGGTAATTTCAAGGTCGTCAAAGACGTGCTGCAGTCAGTGCTCGCTTCTTACATTGGGACAACTGCGCCCATGCCAGAGGTCATGATAGTGCCCAAACCGGCTGGGCCACAGCGCGTTCTCACTCAATTGCACATGGCGGTTACTCGCCCTCCTGTAGACCCCTTCTTCTCGCCTATAGCCACGTCGCCTGCAACACCTTCTTCAACCAGCTCGTTCCTGGGTTATACCGGCCATCCGTCGAATCGCTCCCCCGCGGGCAGCAACCGGCCGCCCAGTGCGCGGAGTAATTCTGACCGCTCAAATAGGTCAACTACGAAGGAGATGCTGGAACGCGCCGGATTCCCTCCACCTTCACCTTTGGGCATGTCGAATAGCACAGAGTACTTCTCGGAAGACGCAGTGCAACACGGCGCAGTCCAACTGGGTTCGACACCCTCGTCTGGACTGCTGATTTCGAGCCCGCCGGGACAGCCGGCGGGGATCTTCTTCAGCCCGCGCTCGAAGACGCCGAAGAAGGCTGCAATTGGCCCTCTGATGGAGCGCGACAAGGGCCAGCTGGTCCTCCCGCCGTCCAGCAGGCGGACGTCCATTTCGCGCATCCCGTCCGACAACCCAACGTTCTCGTCCTTGCACGAGGTGTCGGGGTCCCCGCGGCCATCACCGCGAGCTGCGTCGCGCGGCCTCTCCATTGGAATCCCGTCAACACCAGAGGTCATCCCCGCAGAGCCTACCCCCGCTACGTCGGTCGCGAGGACCGAGAACGGCGATGCAGGGGCTCAGCCGAGCTCTGCGACGTCCTCTCCGCAAATGCTAAGCCCCACGTTCCGCCGCCCCATGCGCCGGCGGACGGCGACTCCAGAAACCAAAGTGCTGGAGAAGACCAAGGCTGCGCCGGACATCGATATTGTCCCCCCGATTAGCGTTTTGATAGTCGAAGGCATGTCGACCTTCTCGTGTGGATGACTCTTGCTAACCGAGCGTCATAGACAATGTCGTAAATCAGATGCAACTCGCTGGGTTCATGCGGAAGAAGAAACTCAAGTTCCAGCTTGCGAACAACGGGCTCGAGGCCGTCGAGAAATGGAAGACTGGGAACTTTGATCTTATTCTGGTGGGTGGTTTTACGACCGTCCTTGTTCGCATCTTTTTTTTTTCAACGGTGATTAACGAAACTCTCTCTGGAAGATGGATATTCAAATGCCTGTCATGGATGGGATCGATGCGACCAAGGAGATCAGACGGCTGGAGAAGCTGAACGCGGCGGAGGGATATCCTCCTTCGAGCCCGACAGTCCTCGAGACCAAATCGGCGTTGAGCCTCGCGCCGTACACCGCGACGGGCGCGTCGCCGTATCGGTCATCCGTCATCATCGTCGCGCAGACGGCGTCGTCCCTGAACAGCGATCGTGTCAAGGCCCTTGCGGCGGGGTGCAATGACTTTTTGACCAAGCCCGTGAACCACCACTGGCTGAACAATAAAGTCACGGAGTGGGGGTCGATCAAAGCGCTGCAGATGTGGGCGGATATGCCGCCGCCAGCCGGCCAGAATGGGCCGGCGGCGACGCACGCGCAAAATTTCGCAGACCGGCTGTATGTCCCGGAGAGCAGCAAGCGGGGCGCGTCGGCGAAAGCAGCGGCCACGGCGTTGGCGAATGCAGGGGATGCCCCGCCCACTGCTGTGGCTTCGTTGACGTCGTCTGCGTTTCGGAGCCCAGAGACGCCGTCGCCTCCGACGTTCTGGGGTACGCTTGGGGTCCCGGAACCCCCGCGCAAGCTGGGAACAGAAGGACCAGCGCAAACTACTAACAACTTTCCCGACTCACCAACTCCAGTGGAAGGCGAGTCCACTTCTTTTTTCCTCTGGTCTTGTGCTGATATATTTTTGGCAGAGACAAAACCGTCTGAAGCCTCGCCCGACGCGCTGACGGACGTTCCACGTATGTTCCTAGCCATTTATATTTCCACAAATGGAACCTGACTGTTTGCAGCCGATGCGACGGCGGCGCCGGATATCCATCCCGTCCGGTGACGGTACTGGGCGACCCTTGGAGGAGGCCTGATACTGGGGTGGATGGTGCTGCCCGTCCTGTACCCCGCTTCTCTGAGGATCGCCGTGTCTTTACGCAAATATATCACTAGCTCTATTTGACGCTTTGCTCGCCATTATGCTACGAAGCCGTACATACACGTTCCCTTGTTTCTGTCTTATTTTTTCCAGGGTTGGATACACGTGTAGTGACGCATTGAGATGTATTGAGCTGAATATGGAGACAGGGACTGCTACCGAGATTGATTGGCTTTGCGTACGTCGCCGGCGGAAGATGCCGAGATCCGGGATCACTTGGGTTCGCCGCGATCGGTGTCTTTGTCTACTACTTTCAGATCTGTGCGGGCTCTGCCTCTTGCTTCTTCGCGTCGACGACCATGTCTTCGCCCTCAGCGGTCCAGAGACCCTACCCTCCTATGCAACTCGACCGAATTCTCAACCATAGTAGTCCGCCACTGCCCTCGACGTTCCAGCCACCCAATGTTCAGCCGCAGAATACGCGCTATGTACCACCGCTACCTCAAATGAACGAGGCATATGCGAATACGGCGTTGGAACAGAGGCAATACGGGCTCACTGCGGTAGGAGACGATAGACCCATGTCCTACAGCAGCGCGGGGCCATCGCAAATATCTTTGGCGCCCGTAAACACCTACCCGCCGAACCGCAATAGCCAACTCATATCCGCTAATTACTCGAATGAAAGCAATCGGTATAAATCCCCTCAGGTGTCTCCGCCTCCAGTGTCCCCGTACTCTGAACGGGCAGGTTTGTTCATAGGCGCTTAATTTCGCGCGCAAAGCGCTGACACCGTTCTAGACCTCGGCCTGTCAAGCAACTATGCATCCCGTTAGTGCGGCTACCCCTTGGTTCTATGTACCTGATCTGGTTTGCAGACGCACCCCAGCAGCCCTCACCCCACAGGCAGCATTCTGTCAGTCCGAAAATAGACCTTTCCGGTACTGTTCTTCTCAATTCTCCATCCCGGTAAATAAATTATGATTTAGCATTGCAACGCACCTCCCGAGCCTCTGAACGCATCATCGAGGGATTGTCTCGGCAGGACAATTCTCCACATCATGACAACTCCCAGACATCCGAGCAGGTATGTATCTCCCACGTTTCTGCCGCGTTCAAGGGATCGAACGAGAGTGCAGAGGAAACGAGCTGTTTCCAACGTCGACGACGCAGAGGAACCACCGAAATCGAAAAGGAAGCTCAATTCAAAGGATCCAAAAGGTTCGGAGGCCCAACTCTTGCTCTTTAGCTTAACCTTCTCGATCTGATTGATCGCGATAGGCACAAATAAGCGTAGTGGTTATACGACCAGGAAACGTAGCGAGGCGGCTCAAATCGCCGCTCAAAACGGTAAGACTTGTTCCACCCTGTTTCAGAATATCTTGAGAATTCATCTGCCTGTGCACAGATCGCATGCCGGATATAATGTGGACAGTGGCTCTAGGTAACGACCGAGACGATGGTACCATCTTCCGGTTTTGGCAAATGTTCCAGTGAGCTCAATGGAAATCATTGCAGCGCGATGCAGGGTCGTCCCAGTCAAGTTTTCCACTACTGCCAATCTGGCCCGTGAGGCTCAGACCTCCAGATGCATGTCAAGTCGGTACAAGAAGCAAGACTTTCCTAAATGTGTTGCTTGCACTCGCCGATGGGCGGGAGATACGTGCCGTTTCCAAAATATTCGATCGTTCTTCATCGACCAGGATGGGAATACGAGGGGGTTCTGTTTCACCGAGAAGCAAGACGTTCAGGCGCCAACGATGAAGTACCCTGACAAATGGAATGTCCTCCTCGAGCTGAGCCACATTCATGAGACCAAAGTATGCATTTATTTTCGAATTTAGCCGTTGTTCTGACTCCGCCCCAAAGAAAACAATTGCCGCCGCGTTATTACCCACCCTTCGTGAAGAACTTGAGCACGTCAGCCTGTCGACAGTCGTATACAGGCCCAGAGAAAGCGAAGTCCGTGCTACGTGTGGTAAGTATACCTTTATATCCTCTCGATTTCTTGCATACCGACGGATACACGGAAAGATACCTGCCTCACCTCGATTTTTTCCTGTTCCTGGATGTGTCGCACTTGCGGACGGGAGGCATGCCCCGAGTGTTTCCAGCAAATCCAAACCCTCACGATCGAACCTGTTGGCGCCTCGCAAAGCAAGATTGACGAGCTACAAAGGCGCAGAGATAAACACTCGCACGCGAACCCTTTCTTCCTGGCATGCTTGAAGAGGAACGAGCATGGCGCGAAAGATTTTTCACCCATGACGAGGTTCAGCGAGCCTGATCTCGCTCAGGCCATCCGGGATATGGAAAAGATTTTGCTGGACGAGGGTATCTCTGTCGATGAGCCCTCGGCGCCAGCCGCATCGGGATCCATCTCGACAGATTCTGACCATCCGTCGACGTCGACGTCCAGCAGCAGCGGCACCTATACGCCCCCTAATGTCGTAACCTCTCCCTCTAACGATTCCGAGGCCACGTTGATATCTAATGGCGATGTGACGTATCCGTATGCCCAGCTGACCTCCCCCGTCGCGTCTGGTTCGAACCCGGAGATCCCTTCGCACCAGATCCTCAGGTTCACGGATACGGAGCTTACGGACGAGATTTTCCGCGCGCTCTGGGCTAAGGGCGACCCGCTGCTCGTTACGGACGTTGGGAAAAAACTCAAGATCAACTGGTCGCCAGAATATTTCATGAAGGAATATGGTACAGAGAGCTGCCTGATAATCGAATGCCAGACCGAAGTGAGCAAGCGGATCACAGTAGGCGAGTTCTTCAGAGATTTTGGGCGGTATGAGGGCCGGGTTCAGTGCTGGAAGCTCAAGGTCGGTTACGTTCGCGTCCGCGGTGCGATTACCTTGCTTACTATCCACGTTAGGATTGGCCCCCCTCGAGTGATTTCAAAACTGCTTTTCCAGAGCTATACGAAGATTTCAGCCAGGCCGTGCCAATACCGAATTATGTTCGCAGAGACGGAGCGCAAAATATCGCGTCGCATTTCCCAACCAACACCGTCGGGCCTGATTTAGGTGGGTGAATTTCTTTGTGGCCGTCTGTTTTTTTCATAACGGATGCCGCGGTGTTAGGGCCAAAAATGTACAATGCCAATGCAAATCGCGAAGCTTTCGGCAGCAAAGGCTCGACACGGCTGCATATGGATATGGCGGATGCCCTCAATATCATGACTTACGCTGCGCCGGATGCCGATGGCCAGGAGGGGTGTGCAGCGTGGGATTTGTTCCGCGCGCAAGACAGCGACAAGATCAGGCAGTTTATGCGGTCGAAGTTTGCGATTATTGGGCACGATCCGATCCACATGCAGCAGCAGTATCTCGATGACCAAGCACGACGCCAGCTGTGGGAGGAGTACGGCGTGAAGAGCTATCGCGTTTATCAGAAGGCCGGGGAAGCGGTGTTTATTCCTGCGGGATGCGCGCATCAGGTTAGTCGGTCGCATTCTTTTTCATTTCTGGGACTGCTTTCTTATGTTCTTGGTGCTAGGTGCGCAATCTGAGCGACTGCATCAAGGTTGCGATCGACTTTGTGTCGCCTGAGAATATCGAGCGGTGCGAGAAGCTTACACGGGAGTTTAGGGAGGTGAACCAGACGAAGGTGTGGAAGGAGGATGTGCTGCAGCTGCGAACGATGATGTGGTTTGCGTGGCTTTCTTGCTGTCAACAGGAGAGGCTTGCGGGGTCTTGAGATATGGGTCAGCAGACCAAAATACTGCATACAAATTGTATTTTCTAGATGTAACTACTGATATAAAACTACCGCGCAGAATATTCGCGTATCATCTACGAGCGCTTGTTTGGTTACTAGTTCCGGTTTACACAGCCCGACGCGATAGCTTGGCGATAGCAGTGCATTAATCACCGCGACTTGACCTCGACCTTCCACCACCATGGCGCTGAACTGGACAATGCTGGGCCCAGATCGGACACCCGTTCCGCTGCCGAATGAGATGACCATCAGCATCGTCGACACCGGAGTCGAAATGACTTTGCGTGTGCCCGATGCACCTCCGACCGAGACGTCGCGAGCGGGTGGTTCTGGCGGCTCCAAGACACTCAAGGCGACGGGGAAGATAACCGTTACTGACCAGAGGGTAGGTCCTCCGAATTCCGCTCTCTATAGGCTGCATACTCATTCGCAGCTAGTTCATATTCACCAGCGCCTCAGACCCGGCATTCGAGTCGCTTTCTGGTGAGTGCACTGCGTGCGCAGCAAGCCGATCTCTGCTAATCAGCACCTCCGCGGCGCCGCCTACGTAGTTCCCTTGCCCTCAATTCTGTCGACCAAGTTCGAGCAGCCGACGTTTGGCGCCAATTACTTCACGTTCGACATCAAGCCTGCAGCTGATGGCGGGCTGACGAATGGGACGACGGCGGAGGTGCGCTTCAAGGACCAACCGATGTTCCAGTTTGTGGCGACGCTTGAGAAGACGCGGGAGCGCGCGATCTATATGAAGCGCCAAGAGGCGGAGAACGAGGAGGGGCCGCGTACGTCGAACCATCTTCGCGATTTTTGTGATTCTTCTGACTTGTCTGTCCGCAGCGGTGTATACGTCTCCAGCGGAGGGGAGCTCGACGTCGTCGGCGGGGGTCAACACGGTCCCAGTTGACAACCCACCTGGTTATGATTTCTAAACGGCTGTATTTCTAGTGTGTATATGGACTAGTAGTGTAATGATAGAGGCTCGAAATGTACAAGGGCTTCACAGCGCCTACGCAATATTTATTCGGACTTGAAGCAAAAAGCTGGTGAAACAGTCCATCCGACATTGCACCTTAGCCACAAAGTTCTAAGTATTGATATTCTTTGATATTCTTCTTTGCCAATATGCACGAAGCAATAAGAAGCAAACAAGGTCGACATATTTAATATTCCAAAGCAGTCGCATCAGGAATCGTCCCAGTGTTCCCAGTGCATCGAAGAGCCGTAATGCAAGAATTCAGATACAACGCGGCAGTCGGTGAGCCCGACCGCGTCAAAGCTGCCGTGGAATTTGAAAATGAGTTGCTTCGAGTCGATGAGCGGTGGTTCGTGAACGAAGGTCAAGTCAATTATCGAGGCTACATTCAGAACCAGTTCTTCGTTCTTGCTGCTGGCGATGGCAACCGCGACCGCAGAACGCAGGACAGCACAGTACGAGGAGGGACAGGTGAACGTCGACCAAGTAGTCGTGGGCCGTCGAAAGTCTTTCAGTGCGACTGCTTGGATTTTGGCGAGAATAGATGTTAGGCAGTTTCCTTGGATGCAATTGTGGTCGAGGCTTCGGAAGCCTGGCCTTACTTGAAAACAAACCAGGATGTGGAAAGCGAGCGGAACAGTGCTGGGAACGGGCATCAGCCGATCGAAGACCGGCGGCTTTGGTCGTGTTTGGCTTGCAGGTGGGGTCAGTTCCCGCCTCGCAAATGCTAAGGCTTCTTTCCACAACTCTGTTGCCACAATCCAAATCGACAGATCTCCATAAAATCGATCAGAGAATAAAATGACCGCGGGGAATTAATTATAATTACCAAATCCCAAAAGGTGTACCTCATTCTACGAAATATTTTATATTTTCTCGGGAGTTGTAACAGGGGTGTAGAATGAGGCACGGTCATATTGTTCATAGCCTGATTAAAAACGATTCACTCTGCGAAAACAATTTTTTTAAAGCAGAATCCAAGAAGCCTTAGGCTTTTTACGACGCATCTGCGAAATCCGTATTTATGGTCGAAGAGGATCTCCAAGCGCCGAGTTTACTTGGCGAAAATGAATTTATATGCTAAATTAATGCCTTTGAAGCCTTCACTCGCTTATAATACCCACAGAAAGTCGTGAACGAAGAAGGTGGGTCGGATGTGACGATTGGTCACGCCTTGTGACAACTCAATGCCTGAAGCCGTTCAGTGCAATTATGCAAGGAATCACATATATCTGGCCATAGAAATTGGTATGGTCTATCCTATGCATCCCTTGAATGATGTTTGTGTAGTCAGATTTAGTTGAATAGCTCCAGAAACCCTGCATTTTCATCCATTTGAATTGTGGTAAATATTCCAAAGATATCTATGAATATTAATAAAAGGGTACTGATAAAATGTGTAAAATAGCTGCGTGAGTCGATCCAGGGGCGCTAATGCAATTTTAGACAAAAAAAGCTGGATGTATGTCGGGATCTATGGCCGTTACACAAGAAATGAAGGATCTGGGCCCAAATTTTGGAAGAAATATGTTTGTATGCACGTAGGTATAGGTTCAAGTAGCATTTTTCTCTGCAGAAATTTTCGCACCAGGTGTATGTGGAAGGAGCTACAACAAGGAACATGCAATGGGAAGATGTGATTGAGAACAAACAATCGCAAACATGCCGGATCGATCATCGGCGGTGCCCGTTCCCAGGAACAGGAAAAATGGTACGATCACGTGTGTTTCTCCAAGTTCGCGACTCACGAGTCACGATCAAACAATCGCGTCAAGTCCCGCAACGCGCGGGCGTTCTAGAGTCGCAGAACAATGAATTAACAGCCTCAAGCGATACACATGTTTCAGTAACAACGAGAACATCGAAGAGAAAGAGTAAAAGCGATGAGATTTTTTAACGTGCATTTAGTTGACGCGCGCAAGCGGTGGGTAAAGCCAAATGCGCGCGCCCTAAGCCCGGGGCCCACGGCAAGGGAGCACTAGGATGGAGCAAAGCTCTCACCCATCCCCGGGAATCTTGAGGACCGGCGATCTTGAACCGGTTGTCGAGGTCTTGAAGCGCCTTGAGCAGTATCCCACTGAGGTTTTGGACTTGAGGCGTCTTGAGCAGTATCCCACTGAGGTCTTGACCTCGAGGCGCCTTTGAGCAGTGTCCCACTGAGGGCTTGGCCTTGAAGCGTTCTTGAGCAGTATCCCACTGAGGTCTTGACCTTGAGGCACCTCGAGTCTTGAGCAGTTTCCCACTGAGGTTTTGAACTTGAGGTGTCTTGAACAGTCTCCCACTGAGGTCTTGAGCCTTGAGGCGCGTTGAATCTTGAGCAGTGTCCTACTGAGGTTTTGACCTTGAGGTGGCTTGAGCAGTCTCTCACTGAGGTCTTGAGGTCCTGAGGCGATGGCGGGCAGTATGGTGGAGACGGTGAAGGACTCGAACGACGGCCGAAAATGGCGAGCAACAACAGCAGCAAGCGACGATGGTGGGCGACGACGACGAGCAAGGAAGATAAGGAACGACGACAAGGATGATGAAGGACAGTGGCCAGCAATGATGATACGAGCGGTGATGATGAGGGACGACGACCAGCGAAGATGATGGACGACGGCGAGCGGCAACGGCGAGGGTGAATCTGAGCTGCAAGTTGGAACTTGGGCGGGTTAGGCGGCTGACAGAATGGAGGGGAAGGGGATACAATTTTGTACTTGGCGAGCTCGAAGGAACATGTGAACGTCAGCGAAAGTGGGAACTAATGGTGGAGAGGACGTACCACTCTTGCTACTCGTACTCAAGAACCGACGACAAGCGGGTATGGGAAGCGGGTGGGTCAAAAGGAACGACTAGGATGAGATGTCAGATACGGCGAGGAAGGGAGAACGCGTAGATATCAGCATGGGCACGAAGGAAACACTGGAGGAGACTCACCGGACGAGGACTGAAGAAGAAACGACGATTCTTGGACGGCAGATTGAGGGACTTGGCTCGATTTAACAGATTAGATGATGGGAGTAGAGAAAAAAGAGGTATTCCAAAGCGGCTGACGCTTGGGCGGGGTTTAAATGTCCCTGCGGCAATTTCCGTATTTCGGAAGGCTGTGTTGCTTGGCTGTGATTGTACTCGATCAAAGCAAGTCGCGTCTCGCTCACATGACCGCGCCGATTCTTCAACCCAACGTCCAAACCAAGTCCAAACGTCCACACGCACTCGCGCATGAAAACAACGGAATATCAGCCAATTTTCCAGCCGTGAGTTGCTAGCGCATCACTTTCTCATCGTTGGTGGCCCAAAAAATTTAGCACGCTCACGATTTGAACCACCACCAGCAATGATTTTCCGAGTTGAACCATGAAAACCAGCGTCTGTTGGCCTCGTGGAAAATGCCACCGCGACCTATGTGCCCCGAGCCCAATCTTCCCCTACTTCACAGGATGTCTACTGTTCCACGTACTGGTCGCGGAACAACTCACAATACATGCACAATTTCGCGTCGCCGATGTAACGCGAACTGAACGCGCCGTCTCATGCGTTCCCCAATGGCTCGTACCTGTGTGTCCTGGACGACGGTGGGGTAAACCAAAATGTACTGGCGGCGCAGATGGATCATCGGTGAGTTTTGATTTATTTTTCCTTGCACGGTGGTCACGGCGAAACGCAGATGTACTTCGTACACCAAAAAAAAATGCGCCGACCTCGTGTCAAACAACAGATGTGACTCACAGAGCGCGCCTGCGAGTATATAAAAACCAGCGGCGAAGCGGAAACAACCATGACCCCCCTCCCCCTCACAGCGTTTGCAGCTCTCGCAAGACAGCTTGCATCGCTGGTACGTACAGTTGTCCTCTCACCTCAGAACTACGCTGCAGCCGAGTTCAAGACCATTTGGCGAAACAAGATCTGGGGCTCTCATAGCAAGGACTAGCTCGTGTACGCAGAACGGGCGTCGTCACCTCGGGGAACAACCACGATCTGTCCCCGCCGACGACGCCGATAATATACAACCCATAATGCCAAGTTGTTCGACCGGGGAGCCCATGCCAAGGCGCGTCCGGCTAAGTATCCCATACGCGAACGGCGCCAAAAGTTGAAGATCGACGCTGCCATAATCCGGGATCTTCGCTCCAATTGCGGAGGACGAGGAATTGGAGTTGGATACGGTGTGCAGTGCGCGTGTGATCAAGGAGCATGAAGGGGTGAGTTTTTAATTTCTGTCTCGATGAACGTTTCTCCGTAAGGTGGACCGCTCAGATAGGATTCTAATCTCGACGATATGAGTTATATATATCCGCCTCCTTGGTCTCGATTTTCTTGGCGGAGACAAGTCGAGGAAGCGAGAACGGTGTATCCTTATCCTTTGCACGCCGTCAACTGGCCGATCAGACTGATTCTTTGAGGTTTTTTTAGTGATGCGCATCATCCGCGGAGAGTCAGCAGCGTTACCACCCGGAGGACTGGGGAACTGTTGCGATATAATCTTAATCTGCAGTATCTCCGTCGCCGAGAGTGCCGATCTGACGGCGACGGTGGTTGCAAAAGCAATGGGAGTACCGTCCCGCTGCAAAAGCCTGGAGATCCACGTATGGGGTCAAATCAAAACACTCGATGGTCCAGACCTCCTTGGATGGAGTCGGGCGGGGACATGCGGGTAGCTCAGCCGTAGTGCTGCCGCCTGCCGGCGGTAGCTAACGGGCTGTGATCAATGTCGCTGTCCGTCATCCAACGAAATATGGCGAGTCGCTTCGGGGCAGCATCCTGCACGCAATATTCAGCGCAGACTATACGCAGAGTATGCGATGACCGTTGCAGAAGGCATCGCAACGGGTTATTTCTCCTTTGCGGAGGTTTCATGGCGGTATTTGTATCAACTGGCTGGCTGTGTGATAGAAGGAACGGATCACTGATGACTACTCTATGTCTGTTTTTTTCTGTATTTTTTCACTTGTAAGAAATAGTGGTGGTGTGTGTGGACTGTAGACCGAGCTCTAACAATGACCGAGATGTGTTCCCTGCCCTGAGGCAAGTATAAATGTGCAACATCTAGAAATAGTTGGCGGAGCCAATCAGCAGCAGTCCCCTTGGAGACGGTCCGGGGTCACCGATGTAATCAGAACCAACAGTGGCAATCAATCCGGACTGCTGGGTCCACTGTCATACATAACCCGCAGAGCCATCAATTCCCCTGCACCCCTTCGTTTCCTTTCCCTTTTCCCTTTTCGCCGTGCCCCCCGTACGTCGTCCCGCCTCCCGTCCTCTCCCCGCTGACCCCGTCTTTATAGGCGTCCTTGGCTGCCCGGTTGCACCCTGGTTCATCGCTTGCGATATCTTCACTCGTTCCTTCAAGCAAAGCAGGCTCTTCCCCGGTAGCTCTTTACAGATAAAAAATGCGTTATTCTTCCTCCATCCTCGCGGCCATCGCCGCCGCCCCTCTTTTGGTATCTGCACGCCCACTCGTCGTCAAGCGTGCTTCCGACGCCGATGTTCTCGTTTTCCGTCAGTTGCCAGCGCATTCATATCCCACAAAAATCCCGTCTTAACCCCTCGACAGAGTTCGCTAACGTCCTGGAACAACTCGAGACCGAGTTCTACAAGCAGGGAATTGCAAAATTCCAGGACTCCGACTTCCAGGCTGCTGGCTTCTCGTCCAGCCTGATCGCCACCCAGACCTTGACCACCATCCAGAGTGACGAGGCTACACACACCACCGTCCTCCAGTCGGCGTTGCAGTCCTTCGGCAAAGACCCCCTGCTATGCAAATTCAACTTCGACTCTGCACTCACCGACGTCAACACCTTGGCGGCGACGGCCCGCACAGTCGAGTATCTCGGTGTCGCCGCCTACCTTGGGGGTGCAACCCTCCTTGACGACCCCGTCCTGCTCGATGCCGCTGCGTCCATCCTCACGGTCGAGGCTCGTCATCAGACCCTCCTCAACATCCTGTCTGGTCAGGGCTCTGCGATCCCATCCGCCTTCGATATTCCCTTCACTCCCCAGGAGGTCCTGTCGCTTGCAGGAGGCTTTGTTGATGGACCGTGTGACCTTGGGCTCACCCGTGAGTCTCAGTTGTCCTACTTGATTTTGCAGCGAAAACTGACAGCACCGCAGCCACCAATACCCTCACCATCACCAACACTAACCCGCTCAAGTCGGGAGATTTGGTCACTGTCTCGGCGGCGAACATCTCGGGCACCGACGTGCGTCTTTTTCGCTCGAGGGGAGATATGTAGCTGACTCTCTTCAACAGGGCCTCTTCTGCAACATGATCACCGGTGGAGCGCCCTTTGCTATCAACTTGCCCCTCTCGCAGTGCAACGTGCCCGATGGCATCAACGGCCCCGTCGCCATCTGGATCACCAAAGATGACAACCCCCTCATCAACAACGTCATTGACCGTGACACCACCAGCCAGGTCGCCGGCCCCGCGATCGTCTTCATCGACAGCCAGCCCGAGACCATCGGCCAGCTCGTCCGTGGCTCCGGCACGAACAGCGGCGCAACGACCACCGAGACCACCACCATCAGCCCCGAGGATGCGTCCTCTATCCTCCAGGGTGCGCAGCAGACCGGCACGCCGACGAGCGGCGGAGACAATGCGAACGGCGCCGCGGCACCCCCGGCGTCCACCCCCCTCCCGACCGACTTCACCGGCAAGTCGCCTGACGGCAAGGTGACCGTCAACGGGCTCACGCTCGTCCCGAAACCGGCTGCCAGCGACTCCGCGAGCGCGACTGACAGCTCGAGCGCAAGCGCGACCGACAGCGCGAGCTCCACGGACAGCGCGAGCGCGAGCTCCACCTCCTCCTCGTAAGCGCGCCCAGCGCGCGCGAACGAGTAACGGGTCAGGGTTTGCCTGGGGGTTCGGGTTCCATTTTTTTCTGCATGTACGGACAGTCGGTCAAACGGACGAGCACGATACCAAGAGTCTCCCCTTCATGAATATTAATTTGAGTGATAGATGCATTCAGATACCTCCGCATTTTTTTTTGTCAACGAACGTAAAGCAGCCTTACCTTAATTTGCCTACCTTTTTTTCTCTCTCCCTCTTTCCTCCTGCGGCGACGAGACGAGTTTTGGTTGGTTCGTCGTTATAGACAGAAGGGATGATGGTTGTCATCGCGAGAGGCACACGCGCTTTTTTGGGAAGGGATTCATTCCGTTATTCATTTTTTCACCTGTTGTACACATGCTATACATATCTACATACTGGAAAAAATTGAGCGGATTGGGCACCTGGAATCCAGTGCGATTTTCTCTCGGGCAATTGGACGAGACGTCTCGTCCAATGAAATCTTGATACCCCTCCCGATTTTGATGAGAAAACCTCCGGTTACACAAGTATCACAGCCCAAAATAGGGGTACTGTCAGTTCAAAACGGTAGCTTTCATTCGAGCGTTCGAGGCCCCTCTCCTCAATGATAATCTCAATATCAATCATATGTTGCACCGCGTTGTTGGGCTGATGAGGGATGGACGCGGAGCGGGCAGCAACGGAGCATTGAGGATGTGCGTTACGCGTACATAAATATATAAAATACAGTTGTTCCACTGGCAGGGTGTTGCGAGATATTAATAAGTTGAGGGTGAGGTATGCGAATAATACTTATGGCAGAGAGGGGGACGATGCAGAGGTAGGAAGGAAGAGAAGGACGTGCAACGCGAGAGAGCGAAGCTCAGTCGTCGTCGCTCTCGTCGCTGGACGAATACTCGTCGTCGCTGTAGCCCGCAAGCTGGCTGATCGTCATCGGCTGTTTCGGCGTCGCAGAGTCTGGCACCTGCGGCAGCACGTCCGCGAGGAAGTCCTCCTCTGCGTCCGAGCCGTCCTCGTCCTGGTCGTCCGCCATCATCTCCGCCTCCATCTCCGCCTCGAGCGTCAGCTCAAACTCGTTCATGTCAATATCCTGCGCCGGCGCGTCCGTGGCGGCATCGGGCACCGCCGCGACCTCGTCCCAGTCGTCTTCTTCTTCGTCCGAGTCGTCCGCGACCGCGATGGGCGACGCGGGAACTGGCGTAGGTGCAGAAGAAGCCTTGGCGTGCGACGCGGGCGCGGGCGGGGGGACCCAGCCGGACGACGAACCTGGGAATGAGAACGCGACGGGTGCAGGCGCAGGTACCGGCGCAGGTGGGGGCGGCGGCGCGCTCGCGTGCTTCGCGCGCTTCATCGCCGGGCGTCCAAATTCGAGGTCCTCCTCGTTCGGGTCCCCATACATGTCCGCGGACACCGGAGGGGGTGGCGGCGCTGGTGGCGCCTTCTTCGTCTGCTTGCGCTGCGGCGCGGGTTTCGTCGGGCGTGGCGCGGCAGCAGCAGGTGGTTCCGGCCGCGGTTTCGGTGCGGGTGCGGCCTTTGCTGGCTTCGGAGGCGGCGGCGGCGGGGGCAGCACGGGCTCCAGCTCGCCTTCCTCTTCTTCCTCTTCGCGCGGCGGGAGGAAATGGTTCGGCAGCGCGTCGTCTATCTCACCCTCGGCGTCGATATCCTGTGAGAGGCGCGTCTCGTCCGTGTCTGTGTCTATTTTCGCGGGTGTCGAGGCGGAGGATTGGGATAAAGCTTAATTTGATGCGTGCCAGGATTAGTACAGCCTCGTTGGGACGGGGGTGCAAGGACGTACAGGCGGTGGTTTTGCGGTCATATGTGAGCACAATGTAGGACTCTAGTTTCTCTAATTTGTAGGACTGTTGGATGCGGCGTGAGTTATCACCCGGAACGGACGACGAGGTCCGCGCACCCCGGTCTCTTCGTCATATATAAGGACGCAGTCGAGTTCTTTTGCGGAGGTTTCGTTCCCTATGTATACATGGCTCTCGCCCGGCTATGTAGAGGAAAGTCGGCGTGAGCTGCCAGAATTCTGCGTCGGTGGTATAGAACCCAGACCTGCGTGCTGGGGTGCTCAACGGTGACGCTCGTCGTATCCTTGTTGCGGGTGATGTCAATGGTGCCAGGCTTCGTGGTGTCGACCGAGGGGGGCTTGAAATTATCTGGGGAGCATGAAACCTGGGCGAATTTTGCAAGGGGACGAGGACGGACATCGAAAGGAATAAAAATCCTTCTCGGGTGGCCCAGTGCGCTTTACTTGGGGCGGGGGACCTCCTTTACGGGCCTTGAGGGCCTTGTTGAGCGAGGGGCCTATTTGGACGGGATGAGTGCCCTGGGGGATCCATGGAGTGGCAGAGGACGAGGCCATGGCAAAGGACAAGAAGCGCCAGTGATCGATCGACGCAAAGCGAATTCCCTCCGTTCAATATCCCGTTGCCCCATTCAGACTCTCCTTCAACCACAATAAGCACCGACGCCAGGCTATCTCCGGTCCTCTGGCGCGAAAGTGCCGCTTGACGGATCTCAAATCTCATATAAAAAGTAAAATGAACGGGGTCCAATTGGAACACCTACGATTCAGAGTGGGATGGTCGTCTGCATAGCCAGGAACGAGTCCCCCGAAAAGCCGGAATCGCCGAACACCAAACCAGCACAATGGGACTCTTGCCGCACTGCTCCGGAGGATGCACATTCAATTTGTGGTATTTCTGTCCTTCGGCTCCACCTGTGCACTCTGTGGCCCGTATGATTCTATAGTATCTTGGACTGGTTGATGATAGCGCTCCTCGGCGATGGCCTTAATTCCAGCGAGCCCTATCTTCTAGAAAGATCCAACGTCCAGACCCGGACCATAAAAATGGCGGAGAACGGAGGACTTCACCGAGAAATAGAAATGTTTGGTCCACTATTTCAGGTTTCCCCACCTTTGAAGCGTCATTGGGACCTGGACTCTGCAATGGTTGCGGTACGATGAGAGGCAACCAATTCCCATACAATTTCCCATACTTCAAGTTTCAAGTTTTTGGATCTGACCAATATTTCTAGTAGAATCTTTGATGCCGGCTGACGCGAAGAAAATTGATTGAAGCGAGGATACCATAATGACCCCGCTTATATGTATGGCTATATTTCAACCTTCAGTCAGTTCAATTCTTCGTGAGGTTCGCGTAGATCGCCAACTCGGAACATGACGTCACGCGCTGACATTCCGGGAACAACCATTTTGCCGGATGCCCGAGTCGACTTCAAGTTGTAAGCAATCCTTTGCCTCTCTTGTAAGCAATCCTTTACCTCTCGCAATCATGTCAGCCTTGTCAGGATCGTACGGATGGACAGACACTCTTAAAAGTATACAATATGGCCCCGGCTGCGTCGCTACAGCCCTTCCCAAACTTATCCAGACACTCGGCGGGAAGAAGGGCCTCATTGTAACTGGTCGCAGCTTGTCCACCAAGGTTGGGCGTATTTCTAAGCTCGGGAGCGAGTTCTCACCGATTTATCATGTAGACCGACGTGGTCAGCAAGGTTGCGGAAATTCTCAAGGCGCACGACGCGTACGCCGGCGTGTTCACTGATTTCGGGGAGCATACCCCTGTGGCGGGAATCAACGCCTGCATAAAGGTCTACCAGGACAGTGGAGCAGATTTCTTCGTTGCGCTGGGCGGCGGTTCGCCGATTGACGGCGCGAAGGCCGTGCGGTATCGAATTCAAGAGCAGACTGGAGCTGCAGCGCCGCCGTTCCAGATTGCTATTCCTACGACGCTGAGCGCGGCTGAGTATACGGTGGGTAAAGTGAAGGTGTCCCAATTTGCCTTGAGCTGACGAGACTAGATTGGTGCGGGGTACACGGACGAGAGTGGGAATAAAGTTGCGGTTTCGAACCAGTTGCTTGCACCGGCGGGTATAATTCTCGATGCTGAGTTGACGCTCCCGACACCTAGTCGCTTATGGTCAGTATCTACTGTTCCTAATTGACAATTCTTTCTAAAGTGGTACAGGCTCTCGACGGGCATCCGTGCTCTTGACCACTCAGTCGGTATACAATGTGCCTTTCAAACGCATGCGTGTTTCTGAATTTATTCCAGAGTCGCTCTACAGACCGCTTGTCCCTCACCCGGTGAAGATCCTCTGCTACGCCGCAATGGCCGACTTGTTCAAATATCTTCCCATCTCCATGGCTGAGCCCACCAACGTCGAGGCGCGCCAGAAACTGCTCGTCGCGGCGTGGATGAGTCTCTGGCCCACCAAGTTTGAGAAATACAGGCTAGTTTCGATCGTTTCTTACGCGTTTTCTCAATTCCAACGCCTGCTACCAACAGCCCTCTTGGGATGTCGCACGCCCTCGGCCATAGACTCGGTGCGAAGTACAGTATTCCACATGGCATCACTTCCGTGCGTATTTATCAAGCAAAATCTTAACGTAATATTTCAACAGTAGATTATTCAGTGCCTCACTCTATCGCCTGTTGTGGCGATCCAATCGCGCATTGCACCGAAGGAAGACAAGGAGTATCTCGCGAACGCACTGTTTTACCTCCGTGAACCGAGCACAGGCTCGATCGACGGGGACGTCCTCAAGTTCTCGGAGCTCATTGCTGGGTATGTCGTTTTCGTGTCCAGATCCGACCTACTTATCCAACCTTTTGTTTAGACTAGTTGAGAAATTGGGTCTGAAGAGCACGTTGAGCGAATACAAGGTTCCGCGGGAGGATTTCGACAAGCTTGCTCAAGGAAGTGATGACCTTGTGGAATTGTTGAATGGGATCTATTGAATAAATGCAGTTAGGAAGTGTACCAAGGATGTATTATATACATATATACACGGAGACTTAAGTGTTTTTTCTTGTTGGCGCGTACAAAGAAATTCGCAACAGACACAAGCGACCTTTTACTCGCACCCTTCCCTATCCGATCGTAGTCATGGAGAGACTTCTCGTGAGGGTCGTCAAGCTGTCGTCCAAGCCAGAGCCAAAATTTGGTAGACTGTTAAAAGACGACAGAGCTGTACCTTTCGGTGGCGGAGAGAAGAAAGAAGAGAAGATCGGTTCGATATCAGCTGTGGTTTTGTAACCACAAGTGTAAGCGACCGTGGCTAGGAAGCAAGCCGGGCGCTGGTACGGGACTCAGTTACCGAGGACTTCTTTCCATCCTGGGCTGAGTTGGGACTGGGACTCGAGAAAGCGATTTTGGAGCTCTTGCATCGACTTTGGATCGTAGCATGTCCAGTCCCAGTGTCGGATGGACGGAGGACGCCCGGTATGAGGCAGTGGTGTGAATGTGAGCTGCAAGCAAATTTGCCCCTCCATCCAACTCAATCCTTGTGTTCAGTTTCGATAGGAGGTTGTGGGTTCCGTCTGCATCAAGACGTCCTCCCCGGAGTTTTTGGGTGCTCAACGCAAGATTGAGATTATACGGTTCCCACCTCTCTTCGTGCAGGGTACTCTTCCCAATATAGATCTGCCCTCCCCAAGACAGCGTCTTTGAAGCTGCCAGTAAGTACCCTGGCCTCCTGAACACCAAGTGGAACAGTCGCATAATTGGCTCGAGTGGGGAGCTCTTTCAGAGCGGCCAATCGGAATAGGAGAGCAACTTCATTCCGAAAGCCCATGATGGTGGCGACGGACGATTCGCTGTCCTGCGGAGCGAGACACAGAGATGGAGTGGAATGTTTCCTTTGTCCGAGCTTGGCCGAAACGGATTCGGGGAATGGCTGGAATTTCTCGGTTATCGCATGAATCGCTGTTGTTGTCCCAACTGTGCGCAGATCTAGGATCTTCGCGGCCATTCCGGGCGCACAGGCCAGAGGCAATGAGCGTGTTTGGCCCGCGGTAGGGTCTACGGGCTCGGCTAAATCTTCTACTGTAGATGTTTCTGTAATGTGGTTTTGGTAAGGAAAGGCCCAGAGGCCGGAGTAGGAGGTCATGAATATGGTCGTCGGGGCTTGAGCTTGGCAAAGGATGCCCTGGATCTTATGTCTTGTAAAAAGCTTCGTGCCTAGAACAACCGCACCATTGCTTGGAATTCCATGCGCGCAGATGATAATAAAAATACGCTCGTCGGGCTTCGCTTTGGTAACAATCTCCTTCAAATGGGAATCAAATGAGGTGAACGCATCGGGGACCACGTTATAGAATTTCGGTGTGTCCTCGTTGATGACTACACGCCTTGGTTGTGTCGATTGTCCATGCAAGAGATCGCCTCTTTTTGCGGCGTGGCGATGGAGATCGACGGCGGAGATCCATTTTTCTGAGATTGAAATTCCGCCAAAGGTGTGACCAATCCATTCATTTGCCTCAGTATCGAGGTCTCTTGGTCCAAAAACGCCGATAACATGCGTCTTCTGGTCAGGGATTGGGATGACGGTTTTACTCGGGGCCTCTGTTCGCCCAAGAAATTCGGAAAGTTTTTGTAGGAGCTCCCTTATGGAGCACTCGTCGTCGGCCAGTCGAGCGGCGTATAAATCCCTATTCAAAAGGTAATCTTCCCCGTAAATTCAAACCCTCCTAATGGAAATGCCGCTGGATCTTCATAGATTCTTTAGCAAACTTTGTTGTCACAAAGGAATAGCTCACTTCGGCATTGGACGGTCAGGTTGAACGTTTGATGAGCATAATTGGTTCCTTGCAGAAGTAGACTTTGTTCGTCGTAGGTCACCACTGATATGCCATTAACAAAAGTTCCCGTCAGACACGGAAAAGAAAACAGACCAGTGAGTCGGGGAGAGAATTTGCGGGGCACCGGTCCAATTGCTGCGCATTCTTCATAGAAGGCTGAAGGAGCCTCACCACCCATCGGATCCATTAGAACAGGTGCAAGAGTGTAAATAGGAGGTGGCGCCACGACAAAATTTCACGTGGGCCAGTTTTCTGCGAGAGGGCAAAGGAATCCATGCCTTGAGATGCCCTGCATCCTATGTTTTGTGAAAACCCGAGCGACTAAGTGACCTCCATGTGCGCGGTAGTAATGAGGAAGATGCGCTCATCGGCCATCGCCTTGAGGCTCCTTGAGGACAACTTCCTTCAAGGAAATATCGGATGAGACGAATGTATCGTCTACCACAGTATAAAATATAATGGGGATGTCCTTGTTGAGGACCAAGTACACGAAAGATCCACGCAAGAGATTGCGATGGTCCAGATCGGTCAAAAAATATCACGTGCGCCTATTTTGGTTCCACTCGACAAAGTGGAGAGGGCGGCGTCGACGCGACTAAGACGACATGGACGCGGCAAAGGCCAAGGACGAAGAAAATCGCCCGCATGGCACCAATAATCCCAGCACAATATTCTCCCAGCTTCGCAGTTTAAGCAACACCTTGTTCAACTCCACTGCTTCCGCTTCTCCCTCCTCCTCTTCGCAATCCCTTGTTTTGGAATCCTGCAATGCTCTGTCCAAGCCATCTAGCATTATAGAAGAGGGTTTGACCCCTACCCCGACGCGCCCTTCCTCGCCTCGCCGTTTTCCCAACGTCAAGAACATCTTTACCAATCTCGCATCTCGTAGCTCGCGCAACACACAGCCTGTTCGCATTACCGTTGTACAAACGCAGGTTCAAACAGAGGAAGGAGAAGGAGGAAATGAAACCCCACGTTACGAACCACTGACCTCGCCTTTGGGCTCTGAATTCACCGCGTCGTCGGACCACTCCCATCATCTGGAGTCCTCACTGTATAGCCCCTCCCAGTACCCGCAGATTTCGGCGTCTGGCTCATTCGGATCTTCCGAGCTCGACGACACCCCGCCCCTCACTCCCGAGTCCCTTCTCACCGATATCATCCTACTGTCTCCCCCCTCCGAGAATGTTGAACTGGGTTACGAATACGGGTATGACTATGAAGAGCTCCACAACGAAGGCGCCGGGCAAGAAGACGGGTATATGCCCATGCAAGTCGATGATCCCGATGAGCAATACGTGTATATGCGCCCGCACTCGATGGAGATCAAGGAGGGAAAGAAACCCGCGCGTCCAATTGTATGTAACGCGGCTGCGGCTTCTAATGCACTCACATTGAAGCCGTGCCTTTAACCTGCAGGACTTCGACGTGCTCCTCGCTGATATCACGAACGACGCGGACCGCCCCGACGTGCTCCTTCCATCTGATGACCTGAATGCGGATGAGAATCTCGGCGCTGACGACGACAAGGAGGAATGGTATGGACTGGAATACACACTGGAGCTGAGCGCCCGCGAGCGGCGTGCGTCGGAGACGCACTCTTTCTCCGTCGGCGAGCATTCCAAAAGCCGCGAATCATGGGCCGCAATCCACCAGGGGACATGCCACCCTTTTTTTGAGGACGAGGAGTACTATCAGTGGAAGAACTGGCACCGCTATCTCGACCGCCAGGACGAAAAGCGCAAGCACCGGAGGGGCCGTGCATTCAAGGCGCACGCCAAGGAGCTCGCGTGGTTCTATGCGGATGAGATGCACACGAGGGATCTGATGTCCTGGCAGATGGTATGCAACTTCAAGTTCTCGCTTTTTATTTGAACGCGTTACCGACTGGACGATCACTGCTCAGGAGGTGTACGGTGATATCGAGAGAAATTTGCATGAACGCCTTAGAGTGCTCGAGGCTCACCGACCCGTAGGTCAAGACGATGTCCTCCGCCGCCGCTTATGCTAAAGATTGCAGGACCCGTATTACCCGCCCCAGAAACACGATATCGGGTGGTACCTCAAGCGCTCGCGCTCTGTCGCGTCACTCCGCGAATTGCGCCCTCTGCCAGAACCAATGCTTCAACTTCAAAAGACCCGCGGCGGCAAAACTTAGATGTCCGAGGAGTGGACGGCGCTGCATAGACTAGCGACGGAGAACCAAGAACAACGTAGAACAAAAACCAACGGAATGGCCGCTTGTATTTTTTTTCTCTCTTTCTTTTTTGACGAAGGCCAGTTTTCTGCTTGCTGCTGAGGGACCCGTAGTGTATAGTAGCATTTTTTTAACCAAAGCTCTCATCTGTAACTGCAATGGTAATTATTCGTTTCCGGCGCAGGGTGCTGCCCATCGGCCGAAGAAGTAGCTGAATGGGGATGTATATTGGTTAGTGTTAGGCAAAAGCTTCTACTCAAATTTCTTCCTCCTCGAAAAATTACAAAACAAGTCCTGTGCAACTCAGGCACTCAGTCTCGCCGTCCTTTCCCTCCCTTTCCTCTTTTCCAAAATGCTCGTTCTATACGAGACCGCGATGGGCTACTGCCTGTTCAAAGTCGGCGACGCCGCGAAGCTGGAGAGCGACGACTTATGGAAAGAGTTTGAGAGCCCAGAAAAGGCCAGCAAACTGTACGTTCCCTCATACATATCAACCTTGACCTTGCATTGACTTGTATTACTTCTCAGCCTCAAGCTCAAGGCAATACACCGATTCCATTCCACCGCGACAGCAGTGGAGGATATTACTGCCCTGCAAAACGGAAAGCTGGGCAAGGGACTGAAGGAATTCCTTACCGAAGAAGTCGTTGATAAGGGCAAGAGCAAGGAGTCGCTGGTCGTCATTGACCCGCATCTGTGTACGCTGTTCCGTTGCTTTTTTTCACTCCCGTCGTTTCTCAACATGCATCACTTTTCTAGCGCGTGCCATCTCCAAAAAACTGAGCATCAACGTGAGCGCATTAGAGGATAAAAACCAGGACCTATGGCGCGGTATACGGTCTCAACTGACCGCACTATTGAACGGCGTGGATCCCAAGGATTTGGCTACTATGAGTTTAGGTCTCAGCCATTCGCTTTCACGGCAAGTTTGTTCTTTGGCATACGCGTTCAAGACTAACGGCTTTTCTAGATTCAAGCTGAAATTTTCGCCGGACAAGGTCGACACTATGGTCGTGCAGGCAATTGCCCTGCTCGATGACCTTGACAAGGAGATCAACATTTACTCTATGCGGGTTAAGGTAGGTCTCATGTGTGCCTCGATACCGACGCTTGTGTTGACTTGACCTAGGAATGGTATGGATGGCATTTCCCAGAAATGGCAAAAATTATTGCCGACAACATCGCGTATGCAAAAGTCATCCGGCTAATGGGTATGTACTGCCTCTTCTTATGTATCTGGTCTCTTTTCTAACAAAGCCCCAGGTTTCCGCACAAACGCGTCTTCAACGTCATTCGCCGCTATCCTTCCCGAGGATCTCGAGGAAGTGCTAAAGGCAGCCGCTGAAATTTCCATGGGCACCGAAATATCAGATTCGGATATTGCCCATATCCATTCATTATGCGACCAGGTCATTTCCATTTCCGCGTACCGGACACAACTTGCAGAATACCTGCGCAATCGCATGAATGCCATTGCGCCTAATCTGACTGCACTTGTCGGTGAACTGGTCGGAGCACGGCTGATCAGCCATGCCGGCAGCTTGCTCAGCTTGGCCAAACACCCCGCAAGTACTGTCCAGATTCTCGGAGCAGAGAAAGCTCTGTTCCGAGCTCTTAAAACGAAACATGACACGCCGAAATACGGTTTAATCTATCATGTGCGTTCTTTCCCTAGTCCACCGCTTTCTGAGCTCATGCGGCTCGCCATAGGCTTCCCTTATTGGCCAGGCCCCGCCAAAATTAAAGGGTAAAGTAAGTATTTCCACCACCCCTCTGGTGAGATTTGGGGCTGACCGACTGGGCGTAGATGGCTCGTATGGTTGCCACAAAAGCCGCTCTGTCCATCCGCGTCGACGCGCTCACGGACTTGGACGGCAAATCGGAGCCTACGCCTGTAGCTGCCTCGATCGGTATCGAGAACCGGGCCAAACTCGAATCGCGACTACGCGCCCTTGAGCACCAAGGGGATCTCTCCGGCGTCCGCCGGTTCGCGGATAACGGCAAGAAGCAGGCCAAGTTTGAGATGGGCGGCGAGACGAAGACGTACAACACCCAGGCGGACGCGGTGGATCTTGTGTCGACGCAACGGGAGGATCCCATGGCTATCGCCGTTAAAGCTGTTCTGGATGTGAAGGAGGAGAAGAAACGGGCCAAGGAGGAGCGGAGAGCGAAGAAGCGGGCGGAGAAGGAGAAGTCGGAGGAAGTTGCGGACGTGGCGATGGACGTTGACGGTGATGAGGATACAGGAAAGAAGGAGAAGAAGGAGAAGAAACGGAAACGGAGAGAGAGCGAGGCTGCCAACGGAGATGCCCCAGCGAAGAAGGTCTGTTCCTTCGTTTGGTTTGGTTGTTCAAAACTGACAGTGATCCAAGGAGGACGAAACGGAGGAGGAGCGGAAGGCAAGGAAGAAGGCGAAGAAAGCAGAGAAAGCGGCGGCGGCAGAGGCAAACGGCGATTCAGATTCACCGAAGAAAAAGAAGAAAAAGTCAGAGGCCTAAATGTGTACATTGTCTTTCTGCTTTATCTACTCGTATTTTCGGCTGGCAATCTGGAGTTATCCGTCGTGATGATAAGTTTGCTGTTCATCCTTGTTTTTGGCTCCGCTGAAAATTTCTAATCCAAATGTTTGAAGCTGCGTAAGTTACACCATAATGTTACAACGTCCAATTATGACGACTGTCCAAGAGTTCTACACGATCTTAGAACCCGTACCGGAACTTCAATTCCCCCAAATGCGTCTGGATATCACGCAACTCCATCCGCTTGACCATGCCCTCACTGTGATCAATCTGGTCCAAGACCAGCTCGTGGCTATGAAATGCGGCCATCCACGAATATAGCTCGAATCCTCTTCGAGGCACAGACATGGGCAGTCGGGGCACGAACAGACCAGCGCAGACACCGAGGAGCAAGACAGCCCCGATGACGATTATGGCGTCGAGGGTCTTGATCGTGGTCTGGGATAGGACGCTATCGGGATAGCACCTGGCGACAGTTTGTCCGGAACCCGCGAAATAAGTCAACACGTTCGATGCGTCTGCCATCGCTCGTGCTTGTGCGAAAAAGTCGGCCGATAATTCGAGATACCCTTTAGGGCCCTGGCCTCCGGTGAAAGACACCTATTAAGAGTAGAGTTCAGTGCCGTGGAGTCTAAGGCAGTGGAATACTGCTTACAACTGTGGGCGAGGGAACATAGAAGGAATCCCGGCCATTGTCCTTGGGGATAGAAGTCAGATAAAAAAAATGTAACACGATGAACGGACCAACCTTCAGAATTTGATTTGCCGAATTTCCGTGAGCAACATCGTAAACATCGAATAGATTTGTCGAGTTGAGCTGTCTCTTCAACGTCGGGTCTGTCAAGGGCGAGCCTATGTTTGTTTCTTTGAATTCCGCAGTGTTCACATCGACGATGGTATTCCCTTTGTTGACGATGCGGATTGTGGTCGGCACGCCGATACTATTATTGTACGTCTCGAGCACCCATGGTTCGTACAGTTCCAGACAAACAGCAGCATCCAGCCCGATGAATGTGTTTTGGCCTGGACGACTGAGAACAAGCGGTACGAGGGGCAGAAATTAACTGACCGCTGATATCCGGTACGGAGAGATCACTGTGGGTGAGGAATTTGCCGTTCGGCGTGTACGTTGTGTTCAGCCTAACCAGCAGCGTTTCTATCGACATGAATCCCTTGCCATCGGCGCCTGTTCATTGTTAGCTGAGCACGAATTTTCGAAAATGCATGTAACCACACCCATTGAGATAGGCACGCTCTTGAAACTGTGAGCAACACCGTTGTCGAAAAAGAATGCTGCAATAATGACGGGTCATGAGCCAGTTAAAGCGCCGTCACCAGCAACTTACCTCCTAAGGCCATGTCGTTGGCGTTGAGGCCGCTGGGAAATACATCGTTCGACTGCATTAGAGCGGTCGTGTTGAGTGGATCTTCTAAAATGGAGGGGAAATCCATTTCGAAGGATGAAAACAAGGAGCGTAGCATATCACGAGGAGTGAAGACATATGTCAATCCAGCGGCAGAGCGCGGTAAGCTGGACAGCGAGTGAATATCCGAAGGCGTGACTTGAAAATGAACGTACATCGTATTAGGATCGGAGAACTTGGTACAGTGGATTCTAATTCCCCATCTAGGATATCTAAACGTTGATGAGTTTCCGTCTCGAACAAGGATGAGAAAGCATCGAACCTTAACAGTACCCCCGCGTCCACTAGATCGTTGGGGTTCTGTTGCGAACTGGTCGTTTGGATGATGGACGCAGCCGTTGTGTTAACCTCGAACGTTCCAAATCCACTCCCATTAGGAAGAAGCTGGTCGAGTGTCGTTTCTGAGAAATAGACAGTTTCATTCTCCCACGGAAATGAAACTGTTGGGGGTAGCGCTCCGTGGCTGGAGAAAGGCGACAATGTCCATGTCAAGGTAAAATCCTGTAATAGAAACGTGAGAAATTGGAAACTAAACATAAATCGATCATTTGGACGTGCATTAAAGGCAGGATCTAGGGCAATGGCTCGTTCAATGTCGGAATCACTCGAGTCTGCAGCAATGGCGACTTCATAATACTGCTGCCATTGATGCTGGAGGGTTCTCATGAGCTTAAGCTTTCGTGGGCGACTAAAAAAAACTGACCTCTATTAAAGCATTAATATCCACGATGCGACCAAGGATGAACGGCAAAGATCCCGATACAGTAACGAGTAGAAGAAAGAAAATGACGAATAGGGACCAGGGACGGGAGCTGGGCAACGTCAGCGAGATTTATTGCAAAGTCAAGTAGAGACACACTCATAATGTCTCCGAGCACTCCGAGCAGTACCTTGGTAGAAAATACGGTTCCACAGAAGGCAGAGGGCAGCGTATATACTGGTTGGAGACTCGGTTCCAGCAGCAAAATCTCTCATCCTTATTCCGGGAAGGCTGGGGACACGAGACTGATGAATGAGGGTTGCCCAGGCTAAAATTGAAGCATGAATAGACGTAAAGACATAACGGACAAAGGTACTACGCACTGGTGGCCTCCAAAAACCTCTGACTCAGGCGACCAAGACTCAAACCCAATGCGACACCAACAGCACCACATCCAGCCCCGACTATCAGACGACTCCAAAATAAAGTCCTGTGGTTTGCGATTATCACAAAGACCAACAACGCTGGATATGCCAGAATGCAGAAAGTAATATGAATCAGAATGAAAAGCCATTCCGGAGACTCGAAATTCCTAGCAAATGGATGCCGCCGAGGAGCTTTCGGAAGACCTGCAGGGAAGAGGGCGGAGAGAGGAGTTTTCAAGAAATCTGTTTCAGATGCTGCAGGGCTCGGAGCGAATGGGTCCCGTTTCCGAGAGCTTGACGCGGGCTCGGCGTATAGGCATTGAGGATCAAAATCTTGATATGTCGAGCCAGAAAGAGAAAGAAATTGGGGGGGCCGGCGTTGGGGCAAAAGAGGGATATGCGAGGAATATGGGTCATAAGCGCCTTCTTGGGCAGGGCCAGAGGAGCCAAGTTCGTGGTCAAAAGCAGAATCCCGGGCGGAGGGCGGGGATGCTTGAAATAAGACCCCACTTTTGACCGGCGACTTGAGCCCATACATGATGGTTGACATCGAGGGCGGCTGTCGGCGTCATTCCAAGACATTTCACCTTTTGCCGGGCTGATGGGAGACAAAGAGGATAACACTCAGGATAAGCCAAAAAAGGGCACATTTCCCGTAGTGAACGGATTTCTCGTTCCAGTTGCCCAAGCTCGTATATACGGTGTGGTAACTGTTAATACCGGTGCTATTTGCTAATACGGGCGCTCATATATCGTGGTCCTCCGATCTCTGTTTCTCTTTTTTCTTTTTCTTCTTTTTTGTCGGTTCCTCCTCGTCAACACCTGTTTCTGCGACCATCTCAGCGTCGACAGCTTTGCGTTTTCGTTGCCTTTTCTGTTCGACGGTTGGTGCAGCCTCTTCTGCAGGCGCGACGAATGCTTCTGCACGTTCTGCTCGTCGTTTAGCGGTCGTCTCGGATTGCTGAAAATTTACTGTTTAGCGTTCTTTTCATGGAGACTACCGTGTAGAGGGTTTACCTTTTGTTTGCGACGCTCGGCTTCTCGGGCTTCCTTTTCGTGCGCTTTTAGGAAGTACTCCCCAGATTCGAGTTGCAAATCAATCTACACGCACACGCCGTCAGCGATGTCCAGAGTCTAAGGGAAAAGCCATATACCTTGCGAGGTAGTTGCGATGGCGGGAAGGGTGTGTAC
Organism: Mycena capillaripes; assembly: GCA_029204075.1. NCBI lineage: Eukaryota > Fungi > Basidiomycota > Agaricomycetes > Agaricales > Mycenaceae > Mycena > Mycena capillaripes. The sequence continues at coordinate 80,531 of JARHKZ010000022.1, forward strand.
ACCTTCTTCGCCGGTTTAGAAGGGCCAGCGGCGGGGAGCCCTGCGGCAGTCCGAGCTTCGTTCTTGGCCTCAAGTTTCTCGTTCTTCTTGGCCGTCTTTTCGGATGTCTTCAGATGGCGCTTACGGAAGGTAGGTAGGAAGCGATCCCAAGATTCAGTTGCTAACTTCGGGTCCTTTGCTAGTTCTCGACGAATCATGAGTTCCTATTGGGATTAATTAATACTAATTGTCCACGGCCGTCTGGACAGACACACCTTTATTCGATATATGGGATGTATGTTTTTCATGCAGTCGAGAACTATCCGTCGAACTTCCTTTAGCGACTTGTACGGCCCCATGACACTGACAGTATTTCCTTGAACAAGGACATAGCACTGCGTCAGTAGCTCAATGGCCTACAAAAATTAATGAAAGCAGAATTATGAGCATTAGATGACATTACCTTTAATGTGCTTCCATCCGGGCCAATTATCCTCTGTCTCCGCTTTACGAATCTCTCCTTATTTCGCACCAGCGTACCGATTTTTATGATGTCGCACGCGACGGAATCATCAAGAATCTTGACGGCCTGGGACACCGGAACGCCTCGAGCGAGTAGTTTGAGGAGGTCGCGGCCTTTAAGGATGATATAGGGATCGAATGTTTTACGAGTTGTACGGACAGACATTGAACCGCTGACCAAGTCAAGGGTGCAGGCAAGAAACTTGCGAGGTTTTAGAGGTTGAGAATTGATGGGAATAGCGAAACGCACATGCACATCCAATGCCTGGGTCACGGCACTCCATACTTCTCGCAGATATTTTTCTCGGTACTTGGGGAACAGGGTTGCAAAGGAAGACTCTTCGAGGAAAGGCTTGGACACCTTGTAGTCTTCTCGTGCAAAAGGATCCACTTTCCACTGCTCGAAGTTAGATTGTGCAATAATGACGCATCTCTCCTTACACTGCGGTATGCGTTGAGCGACGTCTTGAAAACATAGACTCAAAAAAGCTTACTGGTCAATATCATCTGTGTCCCATGCTGCACCGCACGATGAGCCATGCATGGTACTTCGACACGAAATAAGACTAACGTTTGTCTTTCCTGTGAATCTTGTTCTTGTTCACCACGACCTCTTCTTCTGCTGCGCTCATTGTGGCTCGGGAGGAAATATTTGACACCCACGTGATGTAGACGCCCGCGGTGACTGCCGCGCGCTTTCTGCTTTAAACTTCGTCTATTTCCTCCCCGCTCATCACTGTATACCCATGGACGCCTTCCCCGATGACGGCGCGGCCGACGCGTATCCTGCTCTTTCATACGACGACACGGCCTACGAGGAGCAACTGCCAACAGCAACAGAGCAAGCCTCTCTCGCAAACCGCATAGGGACAAGCAAAGTGTACCTTTTGTCAGAAACTGTAGCTAGTAGAGTCGGCGGCAAGGTGCGCTGGTAGCATATACTGGAGGGCCGGCGGCAGGACCTGATCTACGAATGTTTGTGCTTTTTTTCGGACGGTAAGCGCAAACACGGGGAAGAGGATATCTCGAACGACGAGGACGTCGACATGGACGAAGGTATTCAACCCATTCTCAACGCAGCTTCGCGTCTCATCATGCTACAGATATAACCAACCGAGGGAATGCATTATTATTGCACGGATCACCCATATCCAGCTTACCCACCTCTGGTTTATTCGCGTACGCGACGCACTTTGAAGCCCACCCGTTGGGTCTGGAATGGGTAACTTTTTCTCTGCTTCCATCCGACCGCATCTGATCCACCAAGCACAGGTCGACGACGAACGTTGCGTCTTTGTTTTCGACTCAAAAACGGAAGCGCGTGCCGCCTACAAGTTCCTTCAAAAACACATCTCGGAGGAGCCTGATGTGGAAGGGTATATCACGGCAAAGCCGATCCCTGTGGCGATTTGGCCACCAGAGGAGCGCATCAACAGCAGCCTTGGGAAAGGCCAAGGGCTGAAGGGCACAATTCGCATGCGCTGGGCGAAGATGGACGATGTAAAGAAACGAGGGGCCAAGAAGGACAGTCAATTCTACAAGAAGCATGGATGGACGGCAGGGAAGGGGAAATATGACGACGATAGTGCGCCTACACCTCCCAAGCGCCGGCGACGAGGTAGCAGTGGGCAGGATGAATTGGAAAGGGCCGCACTTGACGCGGAACTGGATGCATTCATTCGTGCAGACGACGAGCCAGAACCTGAGCCCGAGCCGGAGGCTGAGCTAGCGTCTGAAGTTCCGTCGTCGCCTGTATCCAAGATGCGCTCCGACTACATTTCTAACGATGGCCGTACGCTCCTTGAACGCACGTCAGTCATACGCGCGCGGCCGGACACGCTTGAATCGCGGCTCACGTCGCCACTCCCCCGACGCGCGAGAGCGCCTCGAGGAACGATGTATGCCGACAATCTTGAGGATACCCGGACGGAGGACAGGCTGGAATGGGGTAGGGACCAACGAGATTTGCAATGGGGTAGGGAGCCGCCGCGGAAAAATAATGGCAGCAGGAGTAGCGGCGCCCGGAGAGATAATGGGAGAAGAAACGGGAGAGGTGGCGAACGGCGCGGTCGGAATGAACGTCCTGCATTGACACACGAGGATTTGGATGCGGAGCTGGACGCCTTTTTAGAGGACAAGGATTAGTTCTATCATGTATTTGTGTTTGAAACTTTGTATGTAAAATTCCCACCTCCCCTCATTCATATACTTCTGGGTGATGCACAGAAGACGGTGTCGTTCGATTCTATAATCTCCATAAACATACATTAACGTGCAAATATTATAAGATATTGGTCATTAGACCATAGATATGTAAGTTCATCGGTTCTCTAAATCAGTTATCTTTGTTCGACGCCGGCTGGGCAGTAGACCCCGATCCAGATGAGGAGGCCGAATTGTCGGAAGTAGTAGGCGGCTGGTGGCTTTGGAGCGTCATATTCCACTTGATGACTTTCGGATGCGCTTTCACCTGTTGGGAATGAGAAGATGCAAGACGATGAGCTGGAGAAAACGGACCTTGTTGGGATCAAATCTTAGTACTTGCAAACCCGTCATAGAAGCTGCACGAGAAAGAGCGACATAAGACTGTCCTGCTCAAATCAGATTCGACCGTAACACTGGAGGGAAGAGCCTACCTTTCTCAAAGACTTTTCCGAGGTCAATCTTGACCCGATGAATGGTTTGTCCCTGAGTTGATTTGATTGATTTTGAGTTGATATTTTATAGTAGTCGTACTTACCTGGCTCTTATGGATTGAGATTGCCCACGCCAGGATAAGTGGAACCTGCATGCGACGGGCGAGAACCGCGCCCTGCGAATCCTCGACCCGGAACTCGTCACGGACCAGGAGTACGACTTCCGTTGACGACCCATCCAACGCTGGGAATTCGACCAAAGGGTATCGCTCTTCATCTCGGAACGTGGACTGTGGCTTCGTGGGCTGCGCGTTCTCCTTTCCCTTGCTTTTGTCGGCCGCGCTAGCACCAGCAGGAACCGGGGCGTTCTCCTTGTCCTCGCTTTTGGAAATCCTGGGTATCGGTGTCTTCCCGTCGGCCTGTAACTGAACATTCCGTACAGGGGCTGTCCCGCTCTTCGTGAGGTTGCCCGCGCCGCCTTGAACTTCGCCCTGCCTCCAAAACCCTATTACTTTTCCCACGGAGCCATTGACTAGCCGCTCGTCAAGGTTCTTAATCAGCATGACTTGGGCCCCAACTTTCACCTGGAGTTTTTGTGGCGCCATCATGTTGTCAAGAAGTTTTGCTCGTTTGTCTTGCGGTGCAGTTCCAGAGTCGCGCGAAAGGAAAGCGTGCTCGTTTGTAGCGAGGGCGGAGAGGCGGGCGGAGTTTGCACGCTCGACCTCCTGGCGCAAAGGGAAGAGTTCTGTGGGGAGAATGCCAGCCGGGTCGGGAGGAAGGGGTCGAGACAACGCTTTGAAGGTAGCAGAAGCGGCGGGTGTAATGTTCCCGAGGCGGAGTTGATTCAACAGATCAACGAATTCTACCAGAGGAACGTGAGTCTTGCGCAAGTCAGGTAGAACGGGGATGCATACGGTCGTCTTTTTGACGGAAAACATGTGAAAGGGTTAATGTGTGTTGAATGCATCGCTTCCATTCGTCGCATTCGAAAGCAAAGATAGGCGTAGCATTTTTCGAAACCGGGGGAAGTTGGAAGAAGTCGCCTGTAACCACGAGCTAGAAGAAAAATATTAGTTCAACTCAGTTTGGGTATGTAATGCCGCACTACCTGAATGCCACCGAATGGGAGGTCACTTTTCTTCCTCAGATGCTCTGCGATCTTGCAGATTCTGGTGAAAAGAGGGCCGTTTACCATTGACACTGGATGGAGTTGGCTAAATTCCTGATGATTGTTTCTCTAACACACCTTCATCGACGATGAGCACTTGTGTTTTCTGCCACCTTTGGAGAGCGGGTCTGCATTTTTTTATGCAGCTGATCTGGAAGTCAAACTCGGTTGGTGTAGGTGACACGGCTCCCCAGGCGTGAATAGTCATCCCTGTGAATCCTGAGCACAGATCAAACCGAAGGCGAGTAGTGGCCCACCTCCTATATTGGAAGCCGCCATCCCGGTACTCGCAGTTACAGCGACTGCATCTGGGGTCTTGTATTTCCGTTTTAAAGCGTTGATAATCGCCCTTAGCAAGAGCGACTTGCCCGTTCCTGTGCAAAAAAAGTGTTAGGCGCAGGAGGGAAAACAGAGAGGACGGTGGCACCTGCGCTTCCAGTGAAGAACACACTTTGACCGCCTTCAACGACCTTTTTGAGTATGGTATTCTGCTCTGCGTTAAGCGAGACCATCTTTCTATCGTCATCATTGGACGAGCTGGCGGGGGCGAGAACTTGAGGGGAGAAGAAGGAATCAATAGTGTGCCTGGGCTGTTTGGCGGGACGCTTCGAGGCAAGTGCGCCTTCGGATTTTCTCTTCTTGGCGGCGGCGGGCATTACTGCTACGCGGGGAGATGAGCTTAAGCTTCGCGGGAGAAACAGACGCGTGTGGGTCGTGATCGCGGTTCACTTTTGATGCCGTCACGTCTGATGTAGATGCTCTCAGCACAGCCACTCTTTCATTCAGCTCATTTACACTGACGCCAAGGACGTTTCTCAAAGTTTCTACCGTGCTACCGGTAGCGAGAGCGAACCAGCCTGAAGTGGACACGGCCGATTGTCACGGCTGGCCGCTGAGCTCGCGAGAGTATATTGATACGCGTATCGACGAAATGGGCGGAGAAAACAGCGGCGGGACGCCAACCTTCCGAATCAAGACCGACTGTCAAAACTCACAGTTTCGTTCATCAAAATTATTGAATTGACTTCAATATCAGCGCAGCAACTGAGCCTTAACCGCATGGACTATATGTACCAAGACGTCCAGCTTCCGCCCAGTTTCGATCCTTTGCTCCCTGCGCTGTTCGAGATGACAACACACATCGCCAACGATATTGCAGCTCTGGCCGATTCTCGAGGAGAGAAGTTCATTCCCCATAATATGCCGCCAGACTCCGAGACAATCGCAGAGCCGCGTTCACTTCCAAAGAGCCGTGCATTTTATATGAGTTTCGTTGCAATTGGCGTCACAACGTTCCTGAGTGCACTCGATCTGACCGTCATGGGTACGGCTCTTCCGACCATCGCCACGGCGTTACACGACACCAAGGGTGACTTCACATGGGCAGGTTTTCCTCTTCAGTTATCATTTTAATTAATTGGTGTCTAGGTTGGTTCTGCCTACACATTGTCCAGTACGGCCTTCATTCCCTTGAGTGGGAATCTCGCCGACGCCTTCGGGAGGCAGGTTCATTTCCTTCTAAGTTTTTCTCGTTTAGTTATCATTCCCTCAAGGCGGCCGCTCATGCTGGTTTCCATTGCATTCTTCGCACTTGGGAATGCTTTAGCTGGCGCGCCGCAAAACATGGTTCGCAACAATCAAGTACCTGCTTTTCGTATCTGAAATTAACCTTGCAGAACATGATGATCGCTGCACGGAGTGAGTTTCCATTTCTTGTTGAAATGAGGTACCTAATTCAGACATGTCCAGCTATTCAAGGTTCATCTCCCCTTTTGAGTTCTCTCCCAGGACTTGATTCACTAAAATTCGAGGTATCGGAGGCGGTGGAATCATAAACCTCTCCGAGATACTAACCGCGGACCTGGTTCCTCTTGCGGAACGTGGAATATATCAAGGTTTACTTGGACTTATCTGGTCATTCGCATCGGTAACAATTTCAACCTCAGCGTCAGGAATCACTAACCTGCCAAAGAGCATTGGACCCCCAATCGCATGTGATGTCTTTCTTCTCTTGATCGCGACTGACGGAACCTATATGAGCAGGGTGGGGCATTAGCTTCCAAAGATAATAAATTCTGGCGGTGGTTGTTTTGTGAGCTCTTTTCGGCCCTTTAAAATCATTTTATTGTTCATCACACTCGAAGATTTGAACCTTCCACTCACTGCGATCGCATTCGTGCTCGCAATTATGTTTCTCTCGGTCCGTCAACCGGAAGGTTCTGTTCGGAGCAAGTTGGCACAGGTCGATTGGGTGTTAGTTGTATATATCCCTGTTCGTCCTTCCAGCCCTAACATTTGTCGTAGCGGTAATGTCCTCGTCATCATCGGAGCAGGTCTTACGACCATTGGTTTAACTTAGGGCGGGATTCGATATTCCTGGTCATCAGCCGAGGTCCTTGCACCTCTAGTCAATCTGTGTTAGTTGTATTCGCCGTCTACGAAGCAACAGTTCCCGAAAGGCCAACAATTCCGCTGGATATCGTGGGCAACCGTACATCGCTCAGCGGGTAAGTACTGTTTTCGATTTGAACCAGTTTGATAAAGCTTGGTGCAGCCTTTTGACCACCGCCGTTCATGGAATCACTAGCATGTGTGCGTCAATTTATTTTGAAAACATCGGTTCTTTCATGTTGATCACCGGCGCAGCCATGATATATTATCTACCGGGTCCGACTTCCGTTAACTCTGTCACTCAAACACTGAACGTCTCTTATTCCAGTCTTCTTCCAAGCGTCCCTCGGAGCATCTCCGCTTCGGGCCGCAGTGGACTTCCTAGCCGGTTCACTCATCACCGCTCCAGCTGCTTTCGTTGCTGGCCTGATTATCACTGTAACAAAGAAGTATCGTCCGGTGAACTAGATCGGGTGGATGATTACGATGATCGGTTACGGACTATTCAGCACCGTTAGACAAGACAGCGTCGCTGGACAGTGGGTTGGCTACCAGATCGTGGGGGCCATTGGAATCGGGTTTATAGTGCGCGGCTTTCTTGAGTAGCTTGATTTCTTGATTAGCCTGACCACTGCTAAAGTTCTCAGCGCCTGCGTTCCCAATTTTGGCACCCATGCCGACCAACCGAACTGCATCTGCTGTCGCTCTATTCGCGTTTACCAGAATTTTTTTTCCGTAGGTCTCACCAATTCATGCGTATTCCTAATCTTCATGGACGTTTGAAAGACATGGGGCATCACGATTGCCAGCACGATACTGCAGGTTCGTCGAATTGCCCCCCATACTTCAGTCTTGTTCTTATCATTGATTGACTCCATAGAACATGCTACGGAAAAAACTGCCACAAGACTTTGTTTCGCTATTTCCTCCTGGCTTTGAGATTGCTTACGCAGCGATCCCTGCCATCAAACAGCTGGAGGAGCCGCTCCGAACGCAGGTCCAAGCCGCTTTTGCCCAAAGTATGGCTGTAATTTGGCAAGTCAACGTTGGAATCGCTGGTCTCGGCTTTTTGCTGAGCTTTCTCGTGGACGAAGTGTCTATGGACACAACTGTGGACGAGAGCTATGCGCTTAAAGAGTAGGAGCCAGGTCTCGATGGCGAGAGGCGGTAGAAAGGTATCGTAAATCGTATAGAGCGTCCCCGAATACAGAATGCCTTCCAAATTGGCTTGTCGAATTGTCTTGCGCCTTTGAACCAAGATAAATCTGTAAGCTGACAGGGTATTTTCTCGCTGGACCAAAAGTCGGAATTGAACCCCCTATGTCACGTGCTATCGGTAGATGGTTTATTCCGTTTCCAAAACTTCCCGCTTGTGGCCAACCCCTTATTTCATTGAATTGACAGCCCACAAATTTCGGTACACCAGTCTTCCCTAGCCTTCCACAAATTCATTGGTATACGTTGCGTGTACGCGGCTAGACGCGGCTTCGGCAGCGTCAATGCGATCACGTGCTTCACTTCCGCTTTACCGAACCGCCTAACCGTGTTTCCGTCGGCGGCCATCGGCCAGGCCACCTCAGACTTCAGTAAGTCGCGGCTGCGGGGAATTGGCACATACTTTAAGCTGTAAATCATGCTGTGTTATTGTCGCCCTCCCCGCTTTTCAAACCTCAGAAACCATGGCTCTGCAACTTGAATCCGACTCAACAGTGCCAGATGACGGTCAAGATCAAGACGCACAGACCCTCACCCAAGAGCTCTCACCACCAAAAAGTCGCGCGTTTTATCTGACTTTCGTTGCGATTATGGTCGCAACATTCCTAAGCGCCCTCGACTTGACTGCAATTGGCACGGCCTTGCCCACGATCGCTAATTCCTTGAACGATACGAAAGGAGACTACACATGGGTACGTTGAATTGCATTTCACCAGAAGCGAACTCTAATTGACTAATTTAGGTGGGGTCTGCATATGCACTTACCAGCACCGCTTTTATTCCTCTCAGTGGCAGCCTCGCCGATGCATTTGGAAGGCAAGTTGGTTTCTCCATTTTCTGGTTCACTACTCATCTAGGCATGACAATACAGGAGGCCAATTATGCTCATTTGCATTGCTTTTTTCGCCGTTGGAAGCGCTCTAGCCGGTGCGGCGCAGAACATGGTAGGTCAAATCAAATACTCGTGTCTTTTCTGCTAAGCGCTCCTTTTCTACAGTCCATGATGATCGCCGCCCGAGGTATGTTCACTGGTTTAACTGTTTATTCAAGCTCTGAAAACAAAAAAATTCTAGCCATTCAAGGTCTGATGTGTCGTGTCGTCCTCATCGAACTAAACTGATGAAATCCAGGCATTGGAGGAGGCGGAATCATTAATCTTTCAGAGATCCTGACGGCCGATTTGGTCCCTCTTTCGGAGCGCGGCTTGTATCAGGGTTTGCTTGGTCTTGTCTGGTCCTTCGCATCCGTGAGATTTCTGTGTTCTTCACAATGACGACTTGATATTCAACCTTGTCTTAGAGCATTGGTCCGCCGATTGTATGTCGTGCGCTCATCCAGACCTGACCTCACACTGAAAACCACATAGGGTGGGGCTCTGGCAAACAAAAGCCATAAAGCATGGAGGTGGTTGTTTTGTCAGTTATTCAACTGCCCCTGCCCAAAGTTCGCAAACTCACTTTGCCTCTAGTTCTCAATTTGCCTCTCACCGCAATTGCGTTCGTCCTTGTTTTCGTGTTTCTTTCCGTCCGTCACCCGGAAGGGACCATCCGTAGCAAGTTGGCTCGGGTAGATTGGATGTAAGTCCTCGCATTCTCCTTTTCGTGTAGATATTTACCTCTACACTTTCTGCAGCGGCAACGCCATCGTCATTGTGGGAACAGGCCTCGCTATCATTGGTTTGACCTGGGGAGGGATCCGATATTCATGGGCATCCATCGAGGTTCTTGCTCCTCTGATCATAGGCTTATCCCTGTTGGTTGCCTTTGCGGTCTACGAAGCCAAAGTACCCATCCGGCCAACGATTCCTCTCGACGTTATAGGCAACCGCACATCACTCAGTGGGTATGTACTTTTCAAATCGAAAAAAAAACTCCTTGCCAATTGAACGTTCAGGCTTCTGACCACAGCCGCTCATGGAATAGCTAGTATCTGTGCGTTGCTTTCGTGGCATTCGTTACTTTGAACTCATTGCGCGTCCCTAGCCATTATCTACTATCTACCAGGTACACCTTCTGTGGACGATGGAACCTTTCACGGATTCAACTTGTTTTTATTTTCTAGTTTATTTCCAAGCTTGCTTCGGTTCTTCTCCGATTCGGTCAGCAGTAGGTATGTACTAAATTTCCAACCATGAAAACTAGGCTAACTTCTTCACAGAAATGCTACCGGGGGCGCTCCTCATAGCGCCATTCGCATTGGTCGCTGGGTTGACTGTGACTGTCCTCAAGAAATACCGCGCTGTGAACTGGACAGGCTGGGTCATCACGATCGTCGGGTTTGGCCTGTACAGCACGCTCAGAGAGGACTCTACAGTCGGAAAGTGGGTCGGCTACCAGGTGGTAGCTGCTATAGGGATCGGATTGCTTGTACGTGCCCTTGTCTTTCGGCCAAGCCAGATTTTTCATTTGGTGGATAGTATTCTGCCCCGGTCTTCCCACTGATGGCCCCGCTACCAAACAACCGCGCCGCATCTGCGCTCGCCTTATTTTCGTTCACCCGCTCTTTCTTCCAGACATGGGTAATTACAGTCTCTCTTGACAGTCAATATATCAGTTCTAACTCGTGCCTCGTTTCATATACAGGGAATTACAATCTCGAGTACGATACTACAGGTCTGTTGACACAATTTTTTTCTGCAGTAATCGATGTTGATAACGTTCCCAGAACATGCTGGAGAAGAAAATGCCTGCAGATTTCGTTTCTCAATTTCCCTCGGGGTCCGAGATCGCATTCGCTGCAATCCCTGCCATCAAACAGTTGGAGGAGCCGCTCCGGAAGCAGGTACAAGCCGCGTTTGCTGAAAGTATGGCCGTAATTTGGCAAGTCATGATTGGTGTCGCTGGTCTAGGTTTGCTCTTTAGTTTCCTCATGGCCGAGGTGCCTATGGACACCACCCTGGACGAGAGCTATGGACTTGAGGAGAAGGAACCAGTCCTGGATGCCGAGAAGTAGTAGAAAGATTACAGAATCTTAGACAGTAGACGATTAATGTATAAATCCTATAACTCTGGCTGTATAATTTTGTAATGTAAATTGAACCCCCTATCTTGCAGCGAGGCCTGGATCAGCGGATCAGCAAGTGCAAGCCGCGGTCAGCTGATCCGACTCCGACTACGGCGATGTGGTTGGTTCTATTCGCATCTTCTCCTTTTCATCCACGTCTCCGTGTTGAACTTGATGACTAAACGCAAGAGACCCAAAACTGTTGGTGGAGCCCCGAGTCCGCATGAATGGGCGAAAATGAAGCCCTATGGGGCCTTTTCTGGTATTACTTATTTCCTTATACGCGTTGTGGGACCTCGAATAAATGCGACCCAAAGTTACAGACGCTGAAGGCCAACCATTCATCTTCTCTCTTGGAGACACGTAAGGGCTCACGCCGTCGAAGTATCGAGATACTGACAGCCTCGAGGAAGAGCGGCGGTTTTGCCTGGCGGGACCAAAGTCGGCACGCAGCTCCCTGCTCATAAATACTGGGTTGTCAAAATACTGGCCATACGCGGACGACGGGAGTCGTCTAAGAGGAAAAAGGCCCGATCTAACACAGCAGTCCAGGTGAAATTGATCAACTATTCGCCTCGCGTCTTCCGACACATTTTCTTCATAGACACCGGCAATATGGGTGAAAGTCAACTGGTTCTATTCACCTGAAGAAGCATCAGAGTCGTTCAAGATAGAAGGATTGTAGGTTGATTCTGCGTCACTGAACCTGGATTAACGTGACTCATTTCAGTGACCCATCGCATTGCTCTGAATTCGAAAGAATATACTCAGATCACAATGAATTGATCTCGGCATTAACCTTCGACGGTGGGACTATTTTGCGTTTTCACGTTGGCCCTGATATTAACCGATGCTCCAGCTCTGGTTCCCGTCATTAAATACCGAGAGGATGATCCTGACCAAGATCCCATCAGCAGCGAAGTATTCTTCTGTCGATATTTCCTTCATACTTCCTCGACCCAAGGCGCCGAAATACAGAGCTATGCTTCAAGTACCTCTCTACCCACAGACGAATTCATGGGCTGTATCTGTGGTAGCCCGTACAACCTTAAAGACACGGATCCCTTACATGTGATGAACATGTGTCCTCGCTCGCACTGTCGGCGCTTCTACCACAGCTCCTGTCTCCTTCAGTATGGTCACTGGGGCATAATGATCCATCCCAACATCCGTCTCTCATGCACTCCTGATGCTGATAACTGCCTTGTGTCCTCTCCATCCAAGCCCGAACATCCGAGTTACAAGGCTACTGGATGCTCTTCATGGGATGTACAACTGCCCCCGAATCTGCTCCTGCTCGCAGCACAGCCCATAGTTCGAGGAGCTGCGCTTCCTGCTCTGGGAATTACAGGCAATTCGCGCGATGTCGTTTACGCCCGCCGCATCCTAAATGCCGCTTTGCAAGGGACAGCAGTCCCCGACAGTTGGGAAGATGAGGTGGATTTCGCTGCGTCCGTTGTGACCTCTCCCTTGCCGGTACTCCAACTCGAGGAAACGGGAGAAGCGTTGGTATTTGCATGTCCAAACTGCTCTGGTCCAATTTGAACATACTTTTCATGGTCTCTATCACATAGATTGTTTCGTTTGTAACAAGTAGAATTAACTGTAGCACCCTCTGTATATAAGTATGGGAAGTAGTTTCCGCAGCAGTCAAATGTTCGATGGGTTCGCATCTACATGCTCCAACTTAGGGCATTATTTTATTTACAGTCTAGTATACATTGCCAAACATATGGGCATCACAAGGTTGCTGACAGCCACACGGCTCCTTGCACCACTCTGCAAGCTTTTGCTCTTCTGCCTTCCAGTCGGTATCTACGACGTCAGCCATGCGTTGTTGAATGGATTCCATGCGCATCGTTTCGGGTACATAGCTGCATTGCGCCGACGTTAGATCGTATGGAAGTAGATTGAGCAACCTAACATACGATTCAATCGGATTGGCCAGGGCGTCCTTGACCGCTTTTATCAACCCTTGTCTGTCCCCTTTTCGAACCTGGGGTTCTTCAACCGTCAGTTAATTCGAGAGAACGAGATAAATCTACGCGCACGTTATAAACATATGGTTTGGGTAACAGCGCCGCAAGGGGATGCTGACTGCGCCATTTTGAAGAATCATCCGGATTCTCCGCATCCCATTGATTGACAGGATTGATGAATGGCACGCCCATACAGAGGGCATTCCACGGCGTTGGGGAGCTATTACTGTAAGCAGAACGTCAAAGCGAACGCCAGGAAAGAACTCACATGAGCGGCAGCCCCATTCCAATGACCACCCTGCTCTGAGCGAGCTTCTCCATGAATAGAGGCTGTTGGATGCGCCCGTGGTTAACGTAGTGAGTCTGGTCAGGCAAAACCGCCGTCAAGTCAATATCTTCATCCGAAGAATCTGGAGAGTGGGCCGCAGCCATCATAAACTCAAAACCCGTCTGCTCTGCGACCGAATCTAAATCCTCTTTGGACCATGCGCGAAACTGGTTTTTCTCGGGCACAAAATACGAAAGTAACTTGGCTAACACCCATGCGCGTGGAGGAGACGGTCGCGTGTCGGGAGGAAAGAATTTTTGCTTTCTGCACGATTCTTCGATTGAATACCCCAAATAGGTGTTGTTCGCCAGACTCTCAGATGCAGTCTGGAGGTGGTAGGGCTCGGGGGAAAGTATCCAACGTGGGCCCAAGGGGTGCCGAGGAAATGGCTGGGGAGGATCAGCCCCGAAAGAAGGGAACAAACATTTAGTTACCCAAAAGTAAAATGATAGTAGCTACAAGTAGAAGAAGTTAGTTACTGTCAAATCGCACTTCCGAAAAAACCACCTTATAACCTGGTATTCCAGTCGGATTCTGGTCGGTGCGCAGACAATTTTCTTTGTCCTTCCAACATCTAAAAGAATCCCAATCGTCCACAATTACAACTTTGACCATGGTCGGCAGAAGGCGGTAAACTTGAACAGCTTCTCGAAGATTTTCGGTGTGGAGAACGGTGTAGCCTAGGTTATCCATCGCCGCCATCTGGTGAGGGTATAAATACCTTATTTGAAATAATAATGAAAACGGACCGTTGAATGGGCAAAGATTTCTTCACCACCGACACCTCCCCTCAGACGATTTCGAAAGTACCTGTCGAAATGAATTGCATTCAGCACGCGCACCAATGAACGGAGAAGACTCACATGGACTGGACAATCATCACTGCCGCTCGTCAGGCAAGGGTTGAGTATGAATAAAATGGACGCACCTTTTTTCTGGTTTTCGTTACAACTACTCGTTTCAAGACAGGAAAGCAATTTTCGATATGCCGTTTGACTTGGGGTCCTCCACGCCTGAAAATTCCAATCTCTCGAAGATTCCGAGTCGAAGTATAAAGTATCATTCAACTTGGGACCGCCACCAGAGTCGAAGGCGTTCACCACCGGCTCCGTGGTGGGGCTCGCCGACAATGGAGCCTTCGGCTTAGGATCCCCAGTGTTCGCCACAGGGTTCGGTGGAGGTTGTACTGGCGGCGGAACATTACGCTGAGCATACTCTTGTTCCCGGCGGTGGTAAAATCCAACGGTGAAGAGGACAATAGAGGTGAAAAGCAGAACACCAGTGCCTCGAACAGAGCGGCGAGCGAGGAGCATCTTGGTTCAGAAGAAACCCAGATAGACAGGAGGTGAGCGGGACGACATTTAACCCTAAGTTTGCGCGGAAGCATTTTGAGACACGATAGGATAAAAGTCCGTGAGACATCGTTGTGTGTACAGGAGAAAGAATACATTGTACACGTGAGGTCTACAAAATCTTGACATACGAAGCGGGGAACAGACCAGTCTTTCCTTGAAATTCTCCCGTCCACCTGTCGAGATGGACTGCGTTTAGTAATAACTGGTGAACGGTCGAATACCCACCAGTCATCCGAAGTACGTTCTGTGACCCAGACATTCTGGTTCGCCTTGATTTGGAGATCGCCAGGGTCCTACGAAAAAAGTGAGGCGAAATAAAAGAGATGCGTGGACTTGGTCGTGTACCGTGGAGTCGTAGTCGTACAATGCCTCAGCCCATTCTCCTTCGGCTTCCTCTTCCTCTTCTGCATCCTCCGGCTCTTCATATGAAGGCGGACTTGCAGCTGCGCCGCCCCTCGGGGGCGGTGACCCCCATTTATTTTCCGGGGGAGCAAATGCTGGTGGAACTATGGGAGTATTATGCTTCGTTTTCCCCGCAGTGCGAATGGAGGTAAACATATTCTTCGCAGATGTGGTGTCAACATCGGAGCCGAATTTCTAGAGGAATGATTAATATATCGAGACAAGGAGGGTCTATACGCACACGGACAGACTTCAGGCTAGCGGCAGAGTTAGCGGTCGATGGAGGCGGTGGAGATTCGGCGGTTCCTCGTCGTGGAAGCGTAGGTGGTGGCGCATTCGATATCGCTGCGGCGCCCATTCGCCCGACCGCATTGCTGATATCTGGATTTGAAGCCTGACGAACGGATCCACCATCAATCGCGGATGCGTCGCGTCTGAAAAGTTGAACGTACAGCGGCAGAGAACGGACTCGATTTCGGAGTGTTTTGCCCGACCGACCGCAAACCACCAGCTAAAAACTTGGATGTAGCCTCTGGATTGGCGGCTAGGGCACGATGAGCTGCAGACGCAGCTGCCGAGGCCCCCGAGTTTGATTCAGCTTCTGAACCGCCAAAGATCTCTGGGCGAGAGGCAAAGTATCTGAGATCCAATAAGAGGCGACACGAGGGGAGGACAGGCCCGCTCACTCATCGAGAAGCGAGAAAAACGCGTCCTTCTCGTTTGCGCCAAGGTTGGTGAACACCATGAAATCAAGGACCAAGTGTCATGCGTGGGCGTCTAATCCAAAGCTCCGAACATTAAGCTTGTTTCAAGCTTGTTTCACGTTCACTATGTACTACAGGACTGTCGACGGCGGTCTACCGGCCACTCATTCTGGGTTAGTCCAGGACGCCTGCCAGCCATTATCTGCAGACATCCCTCGCTGCAAATGAAGCCCAAGAGAATCTCCTGCTCAACTTGGAACTTAAGAAAGAGCGTTCCCGCAGAAGCAAACTAACCTCGAAAACGCTTGCCCATTTCCGCTCGACATCCTCCGATTGTTCATAACAACCCTCCTGGTCTGGCAGATAAGTACGTAGCACGATCTCCCGCTGCTGGTCGGGGTTCCGTAGCTTGTCATCCGTCATGGCCTGTTGAACATCTGTGGCCCATTTTCTAACCGCACTCTCTCCTCCAAATACTTTCGTCTTGTTCATATTCCAGCCCTCAGTGCTCACCTAGAACACCTATTAGCGACAAATCCTGGGCGAAACCACTGCGGCGGCTGGCTCACCACCATAGTTTTATAGTTTGCCTGTGGAAGCGGAGCGGTGAACATACGCATGCATTCTGCTGGATCCAGCAACCAGATGTATTCATCAAGCTGGGAAGCTGTCGACTCGGCGTCCAGATCGCGATGAAGGTCCACCAGCTGTTGTTCATCCAGTAACAATTCCATCCCCCGGAAAGTAACCAGCGGCGTCTTCGCGACGGAAAATCCATCCGGGAAGGTTAGACTGGGAACCAAGGGGGAATCTGGGTCCAAATAGAGGCTTTGCGGTCGGGCCCGATCGAAGTACGGCGTCTCGGGCGTTGCGCGGACGTGTGGGAACAGCATGCATGCTAACGAGAAGTACTCCTCTGTAATGGAGTCTCCAGGCGGGTCAGACGCCCCATCCAAACGAATATGAACATAGATATACCTCCGATAAGCAGCCACCCGCCTTGTTCCACCAATTTGCGCACCAAATCTATCCCTCGTATATCACATTCCAATCCAGGCTTCCAGCTGCACGAAAATCTGTTACAACGCTTTGCATCATTGATGCCCAAGTGCCATTTGTATTCCCAGCCCTCCTGAACATCTTCGCAGTGCACTATTGGGGTGTTGTTTGTACTGGGGCGATAAGCCCACCTGCCGTTCGTATACAATTTTGCGGCACATGTTCCTCTACGTGCCGCTGAGACCAACGAGGAAGCCGCCATGCCACGGGTCGAGTAAAAAGTTATATGAAGGAGCAGAAAGAGCATGCAACATGCGCCTGTGGCGAAGACTCTAAAATAGAGGGCGAGGCTCATGAAAGATATGGGAGGGAAAGCGAAAAAGAGGCCAGTGAAAAAGGACCCTCGATTTTACGCTTCCTCATTTACATACACCACCGCTGAATATCGCGGTCAATTTGGTATCATAATTGCCAAAAGGAACGAGACCAAATAAAATTCTAGAACTCATCCGTGCATCGACAATCGCAATTAGCCACAGCACATAGTCCATGAGACCGCAGCCCGTCGTCGCCAAAGAACCATTCCAAAATGTGGGATGCGTGTCCTCCGTGTCTGCACGTCTGGCAGATTACAATGGCATCATCGATCGTATCTATTCGGCTCATTATTTAATAGGGGTGGAACGCACAGAAGAGGGCACACACCTTTCACCGGCGAATACGCTAATTCCACGTCGCGAGCGGCGTCTGGCACAATACTGAGCGTCATCAGACAAACAGAGCACCGGGGAAGTGCTCGACTGCAGTTCGCGCAAGTTGTGGGCTAAAACGGGGGGGTTAGCACGCAATCCAGTTTTCGAGAATAAGCAGAAACGCACTTTGTGCTTCGGGGCAGAACCCGGACTAGTGTTCGTCACCGGCTTGTTGCAGTAATTGCATCTGATCAGGATCTGCCGTGGCGCCCATTCGACCGGGGCTTTGTCCCCATATTGAACCGCGTCTTGGAAGAGGGCGCCGCGTTCAATATCAAAATTGACGCGATGGTGGTGAAGCTTGAAGCCGTCGAGCAAATCACGGTAAGCCTCGACCCAGCGCTCTGCCCGTGCATCAGTAAATTTGAGCGGACATGCATACGACGACAAGATCGCGGCCGTCTGAACGTCGCCAGAGCGGTCGACATGGCCTTGCAAGATATCCAAGCCGCGCCTCGTGAGGCCGGTTACGAGGAGCCCATCAATGTCGCCGCGATGGGAAGAATCTTCGACACATCGATGCAAATACGACGACAGCGTCTTGTCCTCGAGAAACTGGAATGCTATTGCCAGACGTTCGCTAAAGGGTAGCGTTTCTTCATCCAAGACTTCGGTCCAGTCTCCCAGCGTTAGGTGCGTGAGCATCGCACGGAAGTACGGGTCTTGTAGACGGATAATCAGGCGCTCGCAGTGCTCACGAAGCTCAGCACTTTTGCTTGGACTTCCCGGTCCTGGTATCAATGCAGCGAGAGTGCCGGACATCATATGGTGAGACTCGTCTGGCTAGGATGAGGATCCAGACTTTGCACGGATGATGGAAACATACCATCGCTGCGCATGAGAACCTCTATTGCTTTCGTGTATTGCCGAGTAAAGACCAGCCAACACGCAGCTCGGGAATGATTCCCGTCCTTTTCCCATCTTCAAATAGTGTGTTAAGCCGCCTGATTTCGACCACGATTGAAAACAAACCTCTTAACATTGTTCCACAAGTCTTCCTCTTTCAAGCTCCATCCACATAGCTGCAGCGCAACCTGTCTCTGCAGGATCTTTGACGAAGACACCGAAGGAAATTTCCAAGCAGAAGATTTGTCCCCGCTACGCAAGGCCAAAGCTGTCAAAGCCGCATGGAAATTCCCATGCAGATCGTCGGCTGGCGAATGACTGCGCCGTGAGCGAGAACGGCTGCGACCATCGCGAACATCCAAGAGGTCGCGATGAACGGGCGGGCCAACCGGCGCGGGATCTGCTATTTGCGTGTCCCCAGCGGCGGCAAGGGGCGGGAATCCTTCCCAAATCCCCATAATCCCTTGATGCGAAAAATCGTACCCATGCAATCGAGGCGTAGGCACACAGAGGAAATCCTGCGCGTTATTGATCCACAGCCACAGATCTGACAACATCTGCGGTACAGGCCCATCGTCATCTCGGGTTACCGACGTGTTGTGGTACGGCTGAAAGGAGTAGTAGGGTCAGTCAAGAACAAGAGCCGGCAATTGGATGCACGCACATTTCCGATGCTATATCCTCGCAAGCACCTCCGGCGCATAACCATGGAGATATCGTCCTCCACAATGTGTTCGATGCCGCGAAGCTTGCTCGCACTGCGACTATGTCCGCCCCGGTTCGATTTCTTTGGCCGACCCCGGCTCTTCGTCGGATTATCAGTGGAAGTACGAGGCACGGCTTCCGACGACAGCTCGGTCCGGGAGGGGTTAGTATCCTTCAGCCCGGTTCTTGACCGAGACCGCGATTGCGTTGTCGTTTCGAGCGGGTAGCGTCTCATCGAGGCGGGACTAAATGTTCTTGAATGTGAGACTGAGCTTGGCCGCGTCGCAGATATCCCGGTTGGGGCGGTGGTGTGAACGGTAGAGGACCGTGAAGGATTTCGCTGATTCACAGGCATTGGCAAAACCCCAACGCCGAGGGCCGGAAAACCATCTTCATCGCCGCGCCCAAACAAAGCAGGAGGGGATTCGAGAGGAGGTAGAGACGCTCTCCCTCGTTCCATTACCTGTGGACGGTCCTCGTTTTTCGATTCCAGCGCCGACCTTTCAGCCTGCTGTTGCGCATACCGGAATTGATCCAGCGACGACTCCTGCTCGTGCTGCTGGATAAACTGTTCCTCCATCTCCTCGTCGGCCATAATCCCCGGAAACACGCGGCAAGACTGACCAGCGCTAATGGCGAGATCTCCGCGACTACTCCAAACCGCTTGCTTCGGTGTATCATGCAAAGCGTAGAGTTCCAGGTCTCCCTCCTTGTTTACCACCATCACATTAGATGTGAGAGGAAGGCTGGTACTCTGAGAAGGGGATGGAACGAGGGCGAAGGATGATAGGGGCTTCGAAAATAGTTTGGCTGTGCCATTCAGTATGTTAGCGCCAACTCCATGCATGGAATGAATGCAACCTACTCCGCCGGGTGTCACCGAGCACAAGATCCGGATCCTTGCCCAGAGTAGGGCCTCCACTTTGGTTTAAAGGCAAACTTGGTAGCGATCCCGCCGTCCACGGAAGCCCCGCCGTCCAAGATTTCCTCGTCAATCGGCTAGACATCGACGAACTCTCTCCGGCGTCTCCATCGGAAGAAGCCTCGCCGCCCTCAGTCGCGCGATTCCCGTGCGTCCCCAACATATCCCAAAACCTGACATAAGCAGCGTCCCGATGCAACGCAGCAAGCGTCCCCCGTCGCGTGCTAGAGAATTCAATGCCCGCGTATAGCGCAGACGAGCGCACCTGCGCACCATCGGCCGCGGCGTCCTTTTCGCTGAACGACAGCAGCGGCCCCACCGCGAGCTTCCGCGCGTCCCACACGCTGATGGCGCCGTCGCCAAACGTCGCAATGCGGTGCGGGTCGAACGGGTCGGTGACGATGCTCTGCACTTTGGCCGCGAAGCTCGTGACGGCGGGGACCGGTGTGCGGATGTCGAGCAGGCGGAACCAGCGGAACGACATGCCTGCGAGGAGCAGGTGGTTCGAGTTGGATACATACGCGACGGACGAGACGACCTCCGTGGGCGCGTGGTGCTGCACGGTGCGCTGGTCTGCGCGCGCGGTGATATCGTACCGCGGGATGGCCGGCAGCGGGCGCGGGAGCGGTGCCAACTCCTCCGCGTCCGGCCCCGCAATCGACAGCGCCAGCTTGCTGCGCGCTGCGGTGATATCGTAGATCACGAGGCTTGAATCGCCCCGCACCTTGTCGAGCCCAACAGCGATAAAGTTTGGGTCGACGCGACAAAAGTCGAGCGCGTTGCATGCGCGCGAGTTACGCGCCGTGAGCGAAACGATCGGCCCGCTGGACAGGACGCTGTGCCCCGCGGACGTGCGCCGTGTATGGCGCGTCGCCTCTAGCCGCAGGAGGTCGATGCGGCCCATGCTGAGTCCCACCGCGACTAAATCGTCGAATGCCGGATCTGGGGACCACGCGAAGGTCTGAATATGTAATCTGGTCTGCGGGGATTCGTGGGGCGGGTGCGCCGACGCACCTTCATAAACTGTAGATCATGCTGAGAGGTAATATGCCGGATTTCCTGCTGTTCTGGCGCCCATTCATAGAGTGTTATCTGCGAGCCGCCGCCGACCACGAACTTGTTCTCTTGGCGGGGATGCCAGAGAAGACGCTTCTCAGGCTGAACCGGCCCAACCATGCGTACTACGTAGTGTCGTTATAGCACTTATGGAGCACCGATATCCGGTTGGAAAGCGCTGGAACGGGGAGGTTGGTGATGAGTCGCGTAATTCTGACCGCCCCTGAACGCGCTCTTTGACCAGAAACCTTCACCACGAGGAAGCTTCGACCAAAAGCGCCTTTGCTATGTATCGTTGGTCCGCCCAGAGTTGGTTCAGTCAAGGTTCAAGTTCAAGGTCAAGATTTGTTGGCGCCTGTATGCCATCACCCCCGAGTAAAAGATTAGGACTGGGCGCCCCTAACTCAAACCCATTGAAGCTGGAGCAACATA
Source organism: Mycena capillaripes (assembly GCA_029204075.1). Taxonomy (NCBI): domain Eukaryota; kingdom Fungi; phylum Basidiomycota; class Agaricomycetes; order Agaricales; family Mycenaceae; genus Mycena; species Mycena capillaripes. The sequence goes on from JARHKZ010000022.1 coordinate 101,925, forward strand.
TGCATTGAATTTTCCCCAAGATTCTATACATTATCGCATACAACATTACGCACTCGCACAGCAGTCGATAACAAGCATACGAAAAGCGAAAGGAGGCGCATCGCGGCCCTTGCGCTTCGCAAAGATCCGACAGAGAAAAAATAAAGTAAGCAGTTTAAACAAAGCGAAACGAGACGAAAAGAGAGATAGAGAAGAGAAATCCGTCAAGCCCCCCAGTTAAACGAATCGAAATCCCCGTCCGTCGGTTGGCCCGTATTTTGCTGCATATGCGGCGCAGGTGTCCCGGACATATGGCGCTGCATGCCGAGGTCCGCGCTAGCGCCAGGCGACCCCGCGAATGGGTACCCTCCCGCACTCTGCCCCCAATTTTGATTCGCCATCCCACCCCCGCCCCCAGGCGGCGACGGCGCACCCCCATACGCGCTTCCTGGTCTCGGACCACCCGCCATTCCATACTGCCCGCCGCCACCACCGCCGCCCTGCATCTGCATCGCCTGCTGCTGCTGCTGGAGCTGGTTCTGCTGCCACCCTTGCGTGGGCTGCTGCGTTGGAAACCCCTGCGGGCCGCCAAACCCGCCCCCGCCCCCACCACCGCCGCCACCCGGCCCCGGCATCCCCGCACGCTGCTGCTGCATCATCGCGCGCTGAAAGTCGTCCGCGCCCATCGACGAGACGCGCGCAGGCGTCATGCGCGGCGTCATCCCACCGGGCGTCCCGTCCGACGGCGAGCGCGCTATCCGCGCGATGCCGGGTATCGACGACGCGTTCGAGCGCAGCGCGGGGAAGTCGTTCGACATCATCGGAGAGCCGGGGTGTGGCGGCGAGCCGCCCTGTTGCGCCGCCAACCGCTGCTGCTGCTCCATCCGCATGCGCTCTTGCTGTTGCTGGAAGGCCATTTGCTGCTGCGGGTTCATCCCCATCCCTGGGTTCATGTTCCCCATCCCGCCGCCACCGCCGCCACCCCGTTGTTGTTGTTGCATCAGGAGGAGCTGCCGTTGTTGCGGGGTCATGCCGTTCATTCCACCCATGTTCATCCCACCGCCCCCACCGCCACCGGGTAACGGCGTCGAATTCATCGGACGCATGTCCATCCCTGCGTTCATGGGGAACATTGAGTTCTGCGGCGACGGCCCCCCGCCGCTCATCTGCGCCATGGGCGATACAGGACTCGTCTGCCCAGGGAACGCCCCACCGGCATTGTTTTGCATCGATATGTTGTTTTGGCGCTCGCGCTGTATCGCGTTCTTGGAGGATATCGTCAGTCTCGCACGCCTTCACAGCAAAACGAAACACAAACCTGCGCTGCCATCATCTTTGAAATTTGCATCTGCACCGGCATTTGCTGGAACCCTGGGAGATGGCGCATCATGTACTGCAGGAACGGATGGTTCGGATTCTGCAGGATGGTGTACATCTGCTGCGCGGCCTGCTGCTGGGCGCTCCCCGAAGGGCCCGCGATGGCGTTGGCGGCCGGCTGGCCGGCGTTCATACCGGGATTAGGGTTGGACGGCGGAGACATTTGCCTGTTTGCCTGCGCGCGCATCTGTGCCTGTCGTGCGCGATCTCGTGACGCAGCATTCAACTGTGGGTCCCCGATCATGCCAGGATTTTGAGGTGCCAACGGGTCACCGAGTGGGGGGACTGGCGGTGTTGCCGACCCGTTGGTCAAGGGTGTAGGGAAAGCGCTCGCAGAGGAATTGGCTACGGGGCTGGGGATGGGCGGTGGCGGCATCATAGATTTGCCCTCGCCCGTGTCTCGCCGTTTGTTCATCCCATCCGGAGGCATGTCGTCTGAACGCTCGCGCTTGAGGGGAGAGGAAGAAGAGATGGACGCCCGGCGGGCAATATCTCTTGCAAAGACGGTGGGCAGTTCCATGTAAAGTTCCTGTATGCGCTCGGTTGCATAAAAATCGAGTGGAGGTGGCGGATCCATCATCGGGAGCGGAGTCGCTTGGTTCTTAAAAAATATCAACATAAAAACGATGTGCGGAAGCAAAGCACGCACCCCTTGCCGCCCATGGTCAACAACGCTCGCAGACCACGCCAAATTCGATTGCAGTCGCGCCGAATATCTGGCAGGACTTTAAAAAGTTGAACATGCGGCTAAACCACAATATACTCACGCCTGGAACTGGGGTTCTGACAATGCCATCCTCCGCTTCTGAAACTCCATGCAGACTCTGGGAACAGTAAGAATTGGGCACAAGCCAACAAGAGGCGACGGACTTTAGCAGCTCCTCATTGAGCTCGAGCATGACAGCCACCTTTGGGTCACCAGGGATGGGTGATGTTGGTTCTGTTCCCGCGGCCGAGGGGGTGGGGATAGAGTCGATTGGCGGGGATGGACGGGTGGATGGTGACGAGGCTGGCATAAGATTCGAAGATTGTTGGGAGGGCTTGACATCATGATCATCAGCCTTGGACGGCGGTGAGGCCGATGCAGACGACGCAGAGTCCTTTGGTTTGTTGGGCGCGTCGCCCTGCGTTGCTGCGTCGTCGTCGTCGTCGTCTGGAGGGGGCGAGAGCTCGCTGAGGGGGGTGGAGGCTGCTGTGGGCGCGTCTGGGGCAGGACGAGGAGACGGGGCGGGGGAGAGGGACGAGGAGCGCTCCCTGGTGGGGGACGCCGAGTTTCCGTCTGCAGGACTTGCAGGGGACGAAGCACCGGATGCAGGGCGGGGGTCAGCGGCGTCTGTGGGTGTCATGGGCCCCTTGGCTGGCTGGGGGTGTTTGTTTGTGACCTGGGGGTAGTCGTCTGTCGGATAGTCATGGTCGAGAGCAGGCCAGGAAATTGGATTTGTCGGCAAGATAAGATCCTTGTTCTGGGTTGTTGTTGAGAGGGGGGACGCCTGATGATTTCGATCGAGATGAATCATCCTAAAAGACGAATAGCCCAGGAAAAGATGCCCAGGAGAGACTATAGTCTATTGCGAACGGCACGTACAGCCCGGGATTCCCGTCGGTCAAGGCCTAGCCGCGAATATCAGGTTTGCGGGGTCAGAGTGATTGTATGCAAGCCAGGTCGTCCAAACAAACAGCATGCAAGCTGAATGCGGTAAGTGCCGTGAAGCCGAGTCGAAAATCGCATTTTGAGTGTAGGCTGCAGTGGGTGGCAATGGGAAAGGCTCAAAAGTGTCCGACTGGACTTTATAGGATCAGATTTCACCTCTTATCCACACCATGCATGCAAATCTTGATCGGTTACTTCCTTTTCACTGACAGAGAGCGGCTTCGGCGTGCTATTTGTAGGCATCACCTGTCCTAATGAACGCGAACCCTGCCCTGAATCCCGTGTACCCTGGAACATCCGTTCCTCCATTCACCATGCTGTCCTTTTTTTTCCCGTATTCAAATTATCACCATCAAAAGTTACTCTGATCCCTCTACCCGTTTGCACGCAATAGTAGATGCCCAGCCGGGGAATGTGCCTCGGTTTACCCTTCCTTACCGTGTGGTTTCCGGATGACTCGGAAGACAAGGATGCAGCGTGTGTGAGCACGAGTCTGCCCAGATGAAAGCATGGGAATTCACAGCCGCCACAAAAAAATTGGATTGAGCCACAGAACCAAATTCTGCAAGTGGCTAGCACAAACATGTCTGTCAGTTTCGACGTGGTTAGTGGAGGTTTGAGAGTTGGACGCGTCGAAATTGATCTGTGCTCAATATGGGTTGTTGCCAAATTGATGGTATTTGGCGTAGTGATCCCATCACTCGCCCTGCAACTGAGATTCAGAAATCCTCTTCGTCGTCGACAACATGTAAGTGCCCCGTCTCCCTGCTCCAGCGTTTGTCGACGGGCCCTTCGCATCCATCCACCACGTTCTGCACGAAAACGAGACCAGAATGGTGCAATTTGGGGTGGATGCGGACGCCAGGTGTCGGATACCGTCCTTTTTTTTCTGGTGTGCATTTCGTCGTCCGTTGTACTGACTTTTCCGCAGAAATGGGTCGGGTTATCAGAGCACAAAGGCGGTCGCATGCCATCGTGCGTTGTCCTCGAACTAATTCTCGTGTAAATGTAACTCGTTTCTGCAGTTCAAGGCACACACGCACTTAAACAAGGCGCCCGCCCGGCTGCGCGCGCTCGACTTTGCTGAGCGCAACGGCTACATCCGGGGGATCGTAAAAGAGATCATCCACGACTCTGGCCGCGGCGCCCCCCTCGCGCGCGTCGTCTTCCGCGACCCATACCGCTACAAGCTCCGCAAAGAGACCTTCATCGCCACCGAGGGCCTCCACACCGGCGCCTTTGTCTACTGCGGCAAAAAGGCAACCCTCGCCGTCGGCAACGTCATTCCCGTCAGCCAGTGCCCCGAGGGTACGATCGTCTGCAACATCGAGGAGAAGGTCGGCGACCGCGGCGCCCTCGCCCGCACGTCGGGCAACTACGCCACCGTTATCGGCCACTCCCCCGACGACAACAAGACCCGTATTCGTCTCCCCAGCGGTGCGAAGAAGACCGTCTCTGGCAACGCGCGCGCAACCATCGGCATCGTCGCCGGCGGTGGCCGTATCGACAAGCCCCTCCTCAAGGCTGGCCGCGCATACTACAAGTTCAAGGCAAAGCGTTACAAGTTCGTCTTACCTACATGTCTTTCTACAGCGTAAAATTAACGCGCCTACAGCTGGCCCCGTACTCGTGGTGTGGCCATGAACCCCGTCGACCATCCCCACGGAGGAGGAAACCACCAGCACATCGGAAAAGCCTCCACCATCGCCCGCTCCGCCGTCCCCGGTCAAAAAGTCGGTCTCATCGCCGCCCGGAGAACCGGTCTGCTGCGCGGAACGGTCAAGGTCAAGGAGGTTTGAGTGTGGTCGTCCTTACTTGGTGTCGGTCGTCCTTGCTATTCCTCTCCTTTACGCTCTCCGCACAAAAATGTATGCCATGCCCACGACAATAATATGCCATGCGTCCGACATACATACCATCTCTTTTTGCGAGTGCATGAGGTAATCTCTAAAGCACATTCTGAAAGACTGAACACCAACGTCAAATATTGGCCATTCTCGACTCATCGAAAGAACCATTGAACCATTGAAATCGATTTCCAAGTTTCAAGAAGCGACGTACGCGCTCAAGTGTCCACGTTTGCCGTTCATTCGAAACCCTTGGTTCTCTTCCAAGCTTCCATTCACTCGCGTCCTGATATTTCCCTTCAGTCTATCTCACACGTTGGCCGCGCTGACGGGGAGCTGCGCAGCCTCGCAGGGAGGCCGAGTCTGTGGTCTTGGGACTGGCGTTGGTGGGGCAGGCGGCGGTTGCGGGCGGGTCGACAGCAGCCTCGACGTTGGACTTGTTCTTGAGGCTGGTGACCTTGTTGTCGCCGAGCTTGCGGACCTTTGCAGTCTTCTTCGTCTTCCCGCCGTCAGGGACGTTCTCCTTGTCGCCGTCCTTGTTCTTGTTCTTGATGCCCGCCTTCTTGATCTTCTTAGCCTTTTTCTCACTTTTGTAAAACGCTTTCATAGCCTTGACCAGCTCGTCGACTTTCTCCTCGTGGGTGGGAGCTCATCGGTCGGGGGTAGCCAACTGCGCCGTGATACAGTCCCTGTTCCAGCTCGAGAGCGCGAGGCGGGGGACAATGTGACCAGCAAGGTAAGGCATTACTAATCTTTGTGGTCGAGGTGGGGTGTGGTTTGGTGGTTGGAGCGAGAAGAGCCAGAAGATAAGAGTAAGAACCGAGAGAGGATCTTGCCCAAACAGTCACCAGCCATGCCTGCGCGGCTGCTTCCGCAGATAAATTATTAACGCTTGACTTGGTGAAGGACAGAATCGACGCGTTCAAGCTGGAAACGCGTTTGGTCACGTCTGCCAAAAATTCGAGAAAGGGGTCGACAGTCTCAGACAGAGGAGAGTGGGGATTACAGTTTAACAGCAGCGCAGTTCAGCTAGTTTCGAGACAAGCCCGGAATCTGCGGTTGTTTCCGACCGATTGGATTGAAGATGAGGTCAAATGGTTGGCACGTTTGAGGTATGCGAAACAGCCATAAAGAAAGTTGAACTCGAAGCAAACGAAGAAAAGGAAAACGACGGAAGCAAGAGGGAAGAGAGAAGAATGTCGCCTCGCGCGACCAAACCCCCCAGGAAACCAACAGGAAACGCGAAAAATGAGTTGTCCATCAAGCGCGTCGAAGTCGTTCGGATCTCATCGCACGAGAATGTAGGTACAATGCCATAATGTCATAGTATAATACGCGACAGTGTGTTAGGAACAATACATGAACAGATACAGAAATGTTGAAAGATGATGTGCGTGGAGGTCTATGAGTGACAAGAAGATATCTACGAGCGCTCAAACGCGCGAGGCGAGATTCTTGGGCTGGATAGTGACGTGTTTGGCGTAGATGGTAGCGAGATTGGTGTCCTGCAGCACATGTAAATGAGTGGCGTCGACCAATGAAAGTAGTAAGCGCACCTGGAGGAGCGACACGAGGTACGCTTCGGCAACCTCCTCATGACGATGGGAAATCACCGTAATTCCTCAAAGTCGAGTGGTGTTCTTCCACGAGCTCCAAGAACTCCTGAACTCCGCGCAGAGCAAAGAGGTGAAAGTGATGCAAGTAGAAGTTCGCAACTTCGTCCGGAGGTTGCTTTCGGACTTGGGAAGTCACCCGTGACACCCAGTCCATCCTCAGGCTCAGGAGTTTGACCCACCACAACCTCAAAACTGGGAAGAGCTGGGTAGCTGCGAGGCCGTAACCCTCTTCGAGGTCTGCGGCTAGCAACGCAGAAGAGAAATCACTCTTCAATCCCAAGTTACCGCTGATGAGGTCCCGACACCATTTGTCTTCTTCGGGGGAGCGATTCTGTTGGCGCGTGTTGAACAGAACGGCCCACGCTGCCACCCAGAAGAATGACTGGATGTCGTCAACGGGGGACTGAACGTAGGGCCGATCCGCCTCCATCGCGCGTTGTAACTCGAGCGACATAAATTCCGTAGTACCCTAACACACATCCAAAAGTCAATCTTGTTCAAGAGAGCAAAACTTGAGCGCTTAACCGAACGAACTTCGACATCGTGGTTGGCGTCGAAGTATGTGGACCACTTTGTAGCCATGTCCCCGTCCGTGAGAAAGGCTGAGAAATTTTCAGCTATCTGGAGACCCTCAACGCGGACCAATATGTCATCAGCAAGCTTCGTCGAGTCAGTCAATCCAGGCGATGATCCAAGCCAAAGTGGTATTCGAAGCGATGAATCGGGAGCTATCGCAAATCTTTTCTGTGATACCGCTTCGCCTTCAGCAAGCAGTATGTTTCCGATGCTTACGTCCCGATGCATAAAATCAGCTAGGTAGTATGATAGCCACCCTAGCCAACGATCAGTCACCGAGCCTAGGTGCTAGGGAGAAACAGCGTACCTAATAATGCATGGGCGAGTGCCATGCATATGGAGTAGGAGCTCGGAGCTTCAGTCAGTGACCTGCCTATGGTAATGAACACTGTGAAACAGAGCGTTCGAATCTCAGGCGCAGCGAACGGTCCAAATATGGGCAAGTGGTGGTCCGGATCTTGTTCAAGCTCCTCTAGAGTCGGAAGGAAGAGGCAGTTAGATATCGTTTCGCCATTTGGGTAACGACCTTGGTAAGAGCCAAAGACGGTTGGTGTCCCAAAGGCTCCTGCCGCCGCTTCGTACATCTCCATCTCAACATCCTTTCGGTTGTTGACTTGCCAGGAAGTCTTGAGGACAATCTCTGTGCCATCTGCGAGGGCACCTTGGCCTGGGGTCCAGTGAGTTGGCGGTGCCCATTTCAAATCGTATTTGGCGTCCAGAGCGCCATGATGAATATCAGCTGCATTTGATTAGATGAGAGAAAGATAAGATTTCATGAACACATACTGCGAATCGCATTATTATTGCCTGTTGCCGAGGAGTCCTTGGTTTTGGAGTGGATTTCTCACGCCGTTCCATCCAACGGTTTCTGAAACCGCGGGGACCGGCGAGTGACAGTGGCCTCAGTCGCTGATCCGTCAGGTAATGGAGTTGGATCCGAGGTCGAAGCTGCGGATGACGGTTCGCTACATAGCAGTCGACAGACCCTGGTTGCTCTTCCGCGAACGCACGTCGAGCGATGGATTACTTTTGTCACCGTCGCTCTGATGAATTGCGTGTCATCAATGGGGATCAAGTGGTGGAGGTTATTCGATGTTGATGGAAAACCGGCATGGTAGGGTTCCGACCATAAAAGGAGGGTCATTATCAGGCGGAGAGCCGCCGTCTGACCGTACTGGTTGTCGAGTTGAAAAGGTGAATTGACGGTGAGTCCACTCCGATGGAAGATGAGCAATCGTAGATTTTTTTCTTTGTGGTTGACTGCTAGAACCAAAGCGAACGTTCGAGATGGAATTGCGCTAAACAAACTGCGCGCGTAGGTCCCAGCCTGCGCTATCATTTTGTTCCAGTCACTCTTCACCTCGACCGGCACCTGCATTCGCAAATTTTCGGAACCTTCCGGGGGCTCCAATATAGAGTCTCGCCACCTTTGAGACCGTCCCCACCGCCTAGATCCGGTTTGAGGGCAGGCGCTCCTGCGATACCGTCACCCATATCCTTATCATAGACAACAAAACGCAAGGCTTGATACCAGCTTCCTCTTAGCTTCCGTTTCTCTAGTGCTTTCCCGCCCACTTCGACACAAGAATTAAGAAACTGCTCGATGGATGCATAATGCGAGCGTTCCTGCGCGCTTGTGAGCCAGCTGGGGACTTTGGGTCCCAGTTCTCTCTGGGCTTCCTCCAGAGCGGCAGAAAAGCCCGGTTGGTCGACGAGACAGTCGTATCCTTCGAGCTCGTCCAACTTTGTGTCAACGATCGCGGTCTTGGGCGACAGGATGCGGGAAATTCGAACGGGGTCCTTGAATTGCCAGACTTGCGATCCAATTTCAGTCTTCACTGTCTCTATAAGTTGTTTCTGTAGCCTGTCGGAGCGGGGGGGTTATGCTCTTCCTGAGCCGCCGTCCGTGAAGTGGGCCGAAGGGGCGTCGAACGAGGTAAAACAGGGCCGGGGTCAGAGCGGGGGGCCTTGGAATCGTCTTGACTAGCCGCCGGCTGCGAGGACTTCAGCGGCGTCGAATGTGGCGCGGGAGGCGGCATGGCGGTTGTCAAGCGGTTGTGGCGCTAGTAAACGCGTTCTGGTCACGTGTGCACGCCGGAAGAAAGGCAACTCTGGCCAACCTCGAGGCCCCAGATACTATCAAAAAAAAAAAAGGGTAAGGTGGGCGATCGATAGTAGCGGCTGGAGAATCTAGGCAAATGAAAGAATAATGCTTCAAGACAGCGAAGTAGATTCCCCAGAGATTATTGAGCGATTCGGAACGAATTCGAAACTTGATCAGACATTCGGTACGAGTAAGCGAATGAATTTGTACTCTACAAGTACACGAATCGCTACAGAGATCTAGATCTAGGAAATAGATAAAAATAAGTAAAGAGAGATGAGAGATATGAAAGGGAGATAAAAATAAAATATAAATGAAGCACAAGGAGATCCGGGGTGATACATCGAGCAGTGTGAGATGGTACAAACTTGAGAGGGGAGGGAGAGAGAAAGAGGAGAAACTGAGGAAAAGGATCCGAGATATTGTCGACCAAAGCCCGCAGACGAGACTTGAAAAGACCAACGAGCTTCCAGACATTCCACGTCCACCGTCGCTTCTCTTACTTTTAGTACAAATCGCTTCAAGCGAGTCGATGTACGCCCGCATTAGGATGGTAAAAAATCTTATTCATTACTGAATTTTATTATGAGTGTTTGCAAGGGACAATGGCCAGGGAGGATCATACCATTGATCATATCGAGCAAGAAGGGGTGACGTTCTCTTCCAACACCCATTGCACGGTCTTGATAAAATGTGTTCGAGACGGGGTCAAGAGCAAAGAATTCGAATACCCCTGTGTCTGTGAGGAGACCATAGACTTTGAATGAGTCATGTTCGTGGCTGGCATTCAGTTGTGTGGCCGATAGGGATGCATGTTAAGAAACAGTCAATAAGTAATGATGAGTGAAATGAATGAATGCCTACAATAGAGCTCGGAGAAAAGTTGTGCGCAGCTTTTTTCTTCTGGCACAGCACCTTTTAGTCGACCAAGAAGACGATGTTTCCAACAATAAAGATCTGCCTAGGTCAGCACACGGATTGTCTTGTTGGCCATAGAAAAACAAACTTGATGCTCCACCAGTGAGCCACCCGACGACGATAATTTGGTCTTCGGTATGGATCGCTCTGGGAAATCTCCAATAAGGCCGGAAAAGAGGCAAACAGCGGGATGAGATACTGAGATGAATAAGTTGAAGGAATTGAAGACGGAATCCAGACTTGCCGAGTCAAAAAATCGGAACCGTGGTGCCTCAAGTTTCTGTTTCATGGGCTCGGAATAGACATCCATAGCATGCCAAGCGGCCAGGTACAAACGCCAATGGAACGACGGAGGCAGGAAACAAGGCGTAAGATTGGGGATTGGTGCCAGTTTCAATGCATGAAATCCACGACAGAGGTTGAAGAAATCCGCCACTTCGGCCCAGGTAACATGAGAAAATGACGGGAGCTCCATGCGCGCCCGTTTCAATTGATGTTCGGAAATGTCCAATCGGTTTACCAGTTGCGCGATGAGGCTAACAGAATCTGGATGGAATTTGAGTGCGTTTATCACCTTAGGGGATAAGCCGCCCTGGCTCGTGAGGGTGTCCATGTCGGACTGTTCGTCGAATTTGCGTTTCGACATGGAGGGGAAAGCAGACACACACGAAGCGGTAGCCAAACAAATGTTTACATTGGAAATTCAGTTGAACTTAAGCTCAATTCTTCAAAGCCTTCAATGTACAAGAACTAGGAACGCTAGCTGTAGATTGTAAGAACGTCGCGAGGTCACTGAAATTGACACTGGACCCATAGCACTCCGCCCCATTTGCTGCGTGAGTAGGTAGCTGACTCTTCGTCTCCCCTGTCCAACTTATGCCGCAAGGACCCGGCGGGCCCGAAAATTGTACACCAGTCGGGGAATATCGAGGAATTGAGCCATGCGAGCAGCATTTCGTCGGGAAGACCTAAAGACCAAACTCACGAATTTTACAATTCGGAGTGAGCTCGAGGTTTGGGGTGTTTGGAATAAGGGCAACGGGCTTGAGGATAAGGGACAAGAAGGCTCTTTATGTCGCAGCGTCGAATCCAATTTCGAAGGAAAGCCCCCAAAGGAGACAGGAGGCCCCGTCCAGATCTAGACCTCATCGTTTCCGCAAGTCGTTGTCGTTCCACTGAATAGAATTCGTCGTCGTCCCTGCATCCCCCGCCCTCCCGCTCAAAAAACCCGCAATATGCGCCTGCAGCGTCTTTGCCCTCTCCCTCGCCCCAGGCAAAGGCCCCCCACACGGATCCACCGCAAAGGCCACCCGCGCCCCTTCGTACCCCGCCTGCCTTCCTATCAGCCGGGATGCTGCGATGGCGTGCTCGATGTCTGCGAAGGAGACTAGGGTTAATTCGTTGCTGCGATTGCGGAACAAGTAGCAAGTTGTTAGTTGATTTATTCATTCAAGGACAAGGCATAGGGGGAAGGGGGACTCACTCCGGCGGTGGTAAGCGCTTAACGCGCTCGACGAGCCCAAAGCGCTCAAAGTCGCGTCGGAGCGCGCTCTCGGGGATGTTAGGCGCGTTTGTGACGCTCAGGCACCGCGACGCGCCGAATTTCAAGGCTGCGGCGAGGTGCGGCACCAGACGCGCCCACGCGGGGTTCTTGTCCGGCTTCATCTGCACGCTCAGACGCTGGCCCCCGAGGGTGATGCCGTGGTACAGCGCGTACCGCGAGAACGTCGCGGCGGCGCTGGGGTTGAGGAAGTGCACGAACTAAGGCGGGAAGTTTGTCAGTGAGCTTAAGCAGGCCATGTGTGAGTTAATTAGGTGGAGGACGTACGGCGACGCGGCGATCGGGGACGTGCACGATGCGCTCGAGGGCCCCACCGCGGATTTGATCGCATAGAGTGGCGAGGGTGATCCCGAGCGGCACGTCTCCGAGGATAACTTGTCGCACGTGGTTCTGGATGGCGGAAGCGCGGAGGCGCCCCTCGGCGTAACAGTGGTCGTCCGCAAAGCCCACAAGTACTCCGTCCCGGCGTAAGGATTCGACGGCCTAGTAGAATGAAGCGGTTGAGAATGACACGAAACTTGGACGCGATGGAAGACTTCGTACCGCGACTGCCGACTTGACGGTTAGGAAGTCGACGAAGACGCCGCCGAGGGGGGCGTGGAAAATACGTTCGATGGCGCCATACGGGGTGAGGCGGTCGTAGAGCTGCTCTGTCGTGCCCAACCCGCGGTGGATGAATATTGCGCGCGTGCCGATGGGACGCCCAGGCACCTCGCCTCGTATCGGGCCGCGTCCCCACTCGAATTTAAGCCTGCTGCCGCGCAAGAGGACCTCGTTTTCGGACATCTCGCGAAAGAAGGCGACGGCGGTCGCGTTCTCATAGAAGGTGAGGGAGATATATCGGACGCGGCCTTTGGATACGATGTCTGTGATGCGGAACAACGGACCGAAGAGGACGAGACGCATGAGCTCGTTGAGGGGCGCGTCGAGGGGGGTGTTGTGGACCCAGATAGTTGTGGGCTGGGGTGCGCCGGGGCGGGGTGGTTGGAGGACGCGGTTGACCCAGTTGACTGCTGAATCGATACGCGCCTTTTCTTTTTTGTGTGCCCAGTCGAGCTCATTGGCTCTCCAAGGACTGGAGGACAATGCGCGACGACACGAGTACGCGTCGTGGACGATGCGGCGAAGAAGGCATGGCGAGCGACGGGTCAGGCTCATGCAAAGGACCCAATGAAAGGCCGCAAAGAAAAGATGACGCAAACAAAAGCAAAATGGGTTTACCCCTGGGCCTGTCTCCTGCCACCATGCACAACCACCCCATACCCCCCTTCGCGTCCACCGTCGAGGCAATAAAGGCTCTGCTCCCGGAGCGTCTTCAAAATCCTAGGGTGGGCATCGTGTGCGGCTCAGGCCTCGGCGGCATCGTTGACTGCATCCGCGACCTCGTTCTCGTACCTTATAACGTATTGCCCGGCTTTGCAGAGAGCACTGGTAAGCAGAGCACGTCGCGCGCCGCCCGGAACGGAGCTTGACCCTATTTTTCCGCGTCGCAGTGCCGGGCCACAAGAGCTCTCTCGCGTTCGGCCTCATGGGCCCCGGCGACGGCGTCCCCGTTGTCGCCATGCTCGGTCGCGTACGTATACACGCGTCGGCGCGTGGCCATTGCATTGACGCGCTCCCCAGTTCCACCCCTACGAAGGGCACCACATGCGCACCGTCGTGTACCCCATCCGCATAATGGCCAAGCTTGGTGTTAAGGACCTTATCAGTGCGCCCGACTATCGGTCCTCCCGCCCTTGCTTATCTCTGTCCAGTAACAAACGCCGCAGGAGGCCTTAATCCTAAATTAGCTGTTGGCACCAGTTCGTTCCCTTTCTTGGAACTGTCTTGGCTTCCCTCATTTTATTTTATCCGCTTAGTCGTCGTAATTCACGACCACCTCGCGCTCCCCAACATCTCAGGGATGAACCCCCTGCTCGGTCCGCTAACGTCGTCGTCGCACCAGCGCTTCATTCCGCTCTCTGACGCGTACTCTCCGTCCCTGCGGAGACTCGTCTTCCTCGCCGCGCACCACCTCGAGCTCGAGCCGTCCGCGCTGGCGGAGGGAACCTACGCGTGGGTCAGCGGCCCGACGTACGAGACGCCCGCGGAAGGCCGCTTCCTCCGCCTCGCCGGCGCCGACGTCGTCGGCATGAGCACCGTCCCCGAGGTCCTCGCCGCGCGCGAAGAGGGGCTGAGTGTCATGGCCCTCAGTCTCGTTACCAACGCCGTCGTCATCCCCGACGGCTATCGGAGCATCCGGGAGGAGGTCCTCGCCGAGGTACGTTTTTCTTCTGTCTTGGAACATTCTTTGTCACTGGTCTCATAATGCCGAACACCGGACAGCTCGCGGGCAAGCGGGTAGAGTTGCCCGTTCCTGACGTGGTTTCGCATGAGGAAGTGCTGGAGATTGGGAAGGAGAAGGGCGAGGTTATGATGAAGCTCGTGGAATGGGTCGTTGGGTCCATTCCCTCGAGCATTTAGCGCCTGATATGTTGTTCGGCGCTCGCGGTTGAACTTAATCTCATCAGAAGGCTGAGATTTTTATCCTTGCAAATTGCGAGGCACGCGTACTTACAAATCACTACAGAGAGACGACCTTACACTAATGTATTCGTATGATAATGAACGACTTTGGAGACTTGCTTTTTTTATAGTCATAATAAACCAGGGTTCAGAAACGGCTCGAGTCTTCGCGCAGAAGCAGATCATCACAACACAGCGTCCCCTTGTTGTGATACTATTACCGAGGACCGCTTGATCTGTATCTTCTTGCGCTCGCGGTGATAATCTGTTCGCTGGCATCTGCGCCTTCAAGGTCCGTCTACTGCCCTGTAAATTCTAATACCTCGAATCTGGATGGCCCTGCAAACGCCGACGCGACCAATAAAGTTAGACGAGATTACGACTTTGAGCAACAAGCGCGGGACGGCAATCACAATATTATCGCGGAGCAACTCGAATAGCATAGAAACCCGGAAAGGGTCGCAACGACTTGTAGGCGACGAAATCTGGTTCTCGAAAAAAAAAACCCCCATTTTATTCCGCAGGGCCTTGGCAAGATTGGAATTGAATGATGGAATGGGTGCCTAATATGCCAAACGAAAGATTCGACCAGTCGCTGTCGATGTCGAGACGGCATCTCATCTTAGTGTGGATTGTGGATTAAAGTGCGCATTACCACGCGCAGATATGTGGACGCCGTTTTCGAATCTGCTCTCACTCCAGGTTCGAACACTCCGAACCCTCCGAACACCCTGAACAACCCCCATCTCTGATATTTCTGAGGTTCTGATCAGGTCACCGTCATTTCGTTCAATTGACACACGCGCGTCTGGCTGTGGCAGCTTGCTTCCGGCATCATATTCTCTATTCTTGGGGTGACGGGGGTCGATTATATGTATGTATTGACAGGGTACGAGATGGTGGCAACACCTTGAGTCTTGCTGGCCATGGCCATGGATCCTAGAGTCATCCACCTCCTCCAGTCGTTCCAGAGCACCCGGCTGGCCGCAGGTGCGTCGTGAATTTGCTGTCGTCTTTTGTGTCCTCATTGATCGACTTGAAGTCGGGTCTGCGACGGTCCTGTTGTATGACCACCGTATGTCACTTGATTTTACTCAAACCTTTCTCACCGCGTCAATTGCAGTTATAACTATCGATCAAGAGGTCAGCGCACATCACTTATTGCTTACAGTCGTTCTCAATCCTCTTGGTTTTATTTCATACCTCTAGATCGATCTCGTCTGGGTATGTAGAACTAGCGCCGCTCAACCTCCGCTAGCACTCACGTTCCCTCAGAGGAAGGACTGGTCCTTTCTTAAAGGCGTCTTCATATTCGTGAGTGCACTTATTTTATTGGCGCGTTTCCGGCTCTGAAATTCTTCGTTGAACAGCATCGGTATCTGGGGCTCACATGTGTACTGTACGTGGAACACGCTCGGTTTATTTTACTTGACATTCATTCCTCATCCAATCTACTCTAGAGTCGAGCTTTACGGTGAGATAAATACAGTCTGGATATTATGTCCCTGGGTTCCCTAAAACATAAAACCGTACAGCGATTCTAAGTCCCAATGTTACCCAAGCAGTGCGTATCTTCCTGGTCAAGATATGTATTCCTTGCTAATCTAGACTTCTGGTGCGGAATTGCAGCTGTACGTTCATGATATTCCATTCCAATTCCTCCAGACTTTACTTACCCGAGTCCATAAATAGATGTATGTCGTCGCGCATTTGCCTGCTTTCACGCGTCTAATACTGTACTCGGCAAGGCACTTTCTGGTTCCGATGGGAGATGTGGGGATATACTGTGGTGCGTTCACAAAGCCACCGCGCGCGATAGTATCACATGAATATGCTCTCTTCTCCCAGGTTGTGCTGACGTCCGAACGTGAGTGACGGTCTTTCCGACTGATAATTTATGTTCATCGCCTTCAGTGGTGCTTCTACTTTGGATCTTCGTCATTTACAACAGGGACCTACGCGTTCTAGCAGTGCTTGGAGCGCTGTTTGTCGCGGAATTGGTCTCCACCACGGTCATTCTCGCCGAGTCATTTGCTCGTCTTGAAAGTGTGTACTTACTTTCCGTTGCCTTCACAATTGACTGACTGTCTTCACTGGCAGTCGTCCCGAATATTCTTCAGTTGCCGGGACAGAATTTCTGCTCGCTCCGAAACCAACCCCAATTCTTTTATTGGTATTGGCTGCCTATACTCGTGTATAATTCGGTACGCCGCTTGCTTCTCTCTGCGTTCAATCTCTCCAGGCGCATATTCACTTTTTTTCTTTCTTTCTTTCTTTTGCAGGCCATTCTCGCGCTGTTCATCTTCAAAGGCACCGACGCGTTTCGGGTCACGAACATCCCAAACATTGCGCGCATGCATAAACTCTACCGGCGGAGCTTCGTCAATTTCCTTTCGTTGGTGTTTTCAATCGTGAACAAGTCCGAAATTAATGTACACATCGTCCAGGATCTTCGTGGTGTACATGGTGTGCTGCATCTTATGGATAGCGGGCGATGTAAGCTGTTCCCCACTCCCCATTCGCCAATCTACCAAACTAACGTTTGTCCCTCAGTTTTCTCTTGGGCAGATCCCCGTCGGATTCGTACTGGCGTTTTCGATCACCAACTCGACGCGGCTATTGATCAACATCCGGCACGCGTATTATTCGCGGGAAGAGGTGGACTTGGAGAGGCCCGTAGTGAAAGCGATATATGCCAACCAGGCGCCACCGGAGGAGTGGCTCTTTGAGTTGAGGGCGCTGAAGCTCGGTTGAGATTCAGACTCGGGTCGGTTAATTGAGAGGACAATTGTCGTGGCACTTGTACTAAGTAGTAAACGTGGGATTGGACAAAATGTACTTATGGGATCCTATAGGCCTTTCTTACGATAGACATCATGAAGAACAACTTATTTTGCGTTGGCCTCTTTAGAGTCTTGGTTACCTTTCTTCCGGTAGGCACACGTGAACAAAAATCGTTTACGCTCTACTACTAGCTACTAGTATTACTACCGCCATGCCGCCTCCCGCGCCACATTTGACGCCGCTGAAGTGCTCACAGCCGGCGGCTAGTCGAGACGATTCCAAGGCACCCCGCTCCGACCCCGACCCTGTTCTACCTCGTTCGACGCCGCTTACCAGTTGGCCCACTTCACGAACGGCGAGTCAGGAGGAGCACAACCCCTCCTGTTCCGACAGGCTGCAGAAGCAGCTTATAGAGACAGTGAAGACTGAAATCGGATCGCAAGTCTGGCAATTCAAGGACCCCGTTCGAATTTCCCGCATCCTGTCGCCCAAGACCGCGATCGTTGACACAAAGTTGGACGAGCTTGAAGGATACGACTGTCTCGTCGACCAACAGGACTTTTCTGCCGCGCTGGAGGAAGCCCAGTGGGATCTGGGACCCAAAGTTCCTAAATGGCTAACAAGCGCGCAGGAGCGCTCACATTATGCGTCCATCGAGAAGTTTTTGAATACTTGTGTCGAAATGGGCGGGAAAGCCCTCGAGAAACGGAAGCTAAGAGGAAGCTGGTATCAAGGCTTGCGATTCGTTGTCTATAATAAAGATACTATGGGCGACGGTATCACGGGAGCGCCGGCCCTCAAACCGGATCTAGGTGGTGGGGACGGTCTCAAAGATGGCGAGACCCTGTATTGGAGTCCCCCGCAAGGTTCCGAAAATTTGCGAATGCAGCTACCAGTCGAGGTGAAGAGTGACTGGAGCAAAATGATAGCCCACGCTGGCACATACGCGCGCAGTTTGTTTAGCGCAATTCCATCTCGAACGTTCGCTTTGGTTCTAGCTGTCAACCACAAAGAAAGAAATCTACGATTGCTCATCTTCCATCGGAGCGGACTCACCCTCAATTCACCTTTTCAACTCGACAACCAGTACGGTCAGACGGCGGCTCTCCGCCTGATAATGACCCTCCTTTTATGGTCGGAACCCCACCATGCAGGTTTTCCATCAATATCGAATAACCTCCACCACTTGATCCCCATTGATGACACGCAATTCATCAGAGCGACGGTGACAAAAGTAATCCATCGCTCGACGTGCGTTCGCGGAAGAGCAACCAGGGTCTGTCGACTGCTATGTGGCGAACCGTCATCCGCAGCTTCGACCTCGGATGCAACTCCATTACCTGACAGACCAGCAACTGAGGCCACTGTCACTCGCCGGTCCCCGCGGTTCCAGAAACCGTTGAATGGAACGGCGAGAGAAATACACTCCAAAACCAAGGACTCTTCGGCAACAGGCAATAATAATGCGATTCGCAGTATGTGTTCATGAAATCTTATCTTTCTCTCATCTAATCAAATGCAGCTGATATTCATCCTGGCGCTCTGGACGCCAAGTATGATTTGAAATGGGCACCGCCAACTCACTGGACCCCAGGCCAAGGTGCCCTCGCAGATGGCACAGAGATCGTCCTCAAGACTTCCTGGCAAGTCAACAGCCGAAAGGATGTTGAGATGGAGATGTACGAAGCCGCGGCAGGAGCCTTCGGGACACCAACCGTCTTTGGCTCTTACCAAGGTCGTTACCCAAATGGCGAAACAATATCTAATTGCCTCCTCCTTCCGACTCTAGAGGAGCTTGAACAAGATCCGGACCACCACTTGCCCGTATTTGGACCATTCGCTGTACCCGAAACCCGAACCCTTTGCTTCACAATCTTTATTACCATCGGCAGGTCGCTGACCGAAGCTTCAAGCTCCCATTTCATATGCATGGCACTTGCCCATGCATTATTAGGTACGCTGTTCCTCACCTAGACTCAGTTACTGATCGTTGGCTAGGATGGTTATCATACTATCAAGCTGGTTTTATGCATCGGGACGTGAGCATCGGAAATATACTGCTTGCTGGACGCGAAGCGGTATCACAGAAAAGATTTGCAATAGCTCCCAATTCATCACTTCGGGAACCGCTTTGGCTTGGATCAGACTCCGCGAAGCTTGCCGATGACATCATGGCCCGCGTCGAGGGTCTCCAAATAGCTGAAAAATTCTCTGCCTTCCTCACGGACGGGGACATGGCGGTAAAGTGGTCAACATACTTCGACACCAACCACAATGTCGAAGTTCGTTCGGTCAGGCGCTCAAGTTTTGCTCTCTTGACTTTTGGATGTCTTTTAGGGTACTACGGAATTTATGTCGCTCGAATTGCAGCGCGCGATGGAGGGGGATCGGCCCTACGTTCAGTCCCCCGTTGACGACATCCAATCGTTCTTCTGGGTAGCAGCATGGGCCGTTCTGTTCAACACGCGCTGACAGAATCGCTCCCCCGAAGAAGACAAATGGCGTCGGGACCTCATCAGCGGCAACTTGGGATTGAAGAGTGATTTCTCTTCTGCGTTGCTAACCGCAGACCTCGAAGAGGGTTACAGCCTCGCAGCTACCCAGCTCTTCCCAATTTTGAGGTTGTGGTGGGTCAAACTCCAGAGCCTGAGGATGGACTGGGTGTCACGGGTGACTTCCCAAGTCCGAAAGCAACCTCCGGACGAAGTTGCGAACTTCTACTTGCATCACTTTCACCTCTTTGCTCTGCGCGGAGTTCAGGAGTTCTTGGAGCTCGTGGAAGATCACCACTCGACTTTGAGGAGTTACGGTGATTTCCCATCGTCGTGAGGAGGTTGCCGGAGCGTACCTCGTGTCGCTCCTCCAAGTGCGTTTATTCCTTTCATTGGTCGACGCCACTCATTTACTTATATACGCTGCAGGACACCAATCTCGCCACCGTCCACGCCAAACGCGTCACTCTCCAGCCCAGAGATCTCGCCTCGCGCGTTTGAGCGCTCGTAGATATCTTCCTATCGCCCACAGACCTCCACGCACATCATCTTTCAACATTTCTGTATCTGTTTCATGTACTCACTCCCATGTCGCATATGCTATGGCATCATGCCATTGTACCTACGTTCGATCCGAACGACTTCAACGCGCTTGATGGACGGACAACTCATTTTTCGCGTTTCCTCAGGGCGTTTGGTCGCGCGCGAGGCGGCATTCGCGCGGCCCTTCTCTCTTCCCTCTTGCTTCCGTCGTTTTTCTTTTCTTCGTTTGGTTCAATTTCAACTTTCTTTATGGCTGTTTCGCATAGACTCATTGCATCCCTATGTGCCAACCATTTGACCTCATCTTCAATCCAATCGGTCTGAAACAACCGCAGATTCCGGCTTGTCTCGAAACTAGCTGAACCGCGCTACTGTTAAACTGTAATTCCCACTCTCCTCTGTCTGAGACCGTCGAACTCTTTCTCGATTTTTTTGGCAGACGTGACCAAACGCCTTTCCAACTTGAACGCGTCGATTCTATCCTTCACCAAGTCAAGCGTTATTATCTCTGCGGAAGCAGCTTTTCACCGGGGAGTCGTTGTGTTTTGGCCGGTTCTGAAGTTTGGAGATATATTAGACCATTAATAATACAGAGAGGCTGCAAGTGCGGTTATTCAACACTACTCGACTTGAAATTGTCTCACGCGGCAGGCTGAGCCGGCAGCTTTCCTCTTGGTGATCAAAATTTCTCTTATTTTTGCCCTACCTTTCCGGTTTGACCGCAGCCAACCTGAATTGTACCTCAGCTCTCAAGTACTTAACGGACACCTTGGGTAATTTCTTTCCGGCACACTGTTCATCCTTTGTTGGCAATCTTCAAGTAGAATCCGGAAGGAGATATCAATGTCGGCCGCCTGCGGAGATTCTCCGTCTTGTTCCGGACGTGCCCTTTGTCTCTCTTTCCTTCACTTTCTTTTTGTGCGCATTCGAGGGACTGAGGTCAACGTAACAGTGGAACAGTGGAAGAATTAAATCACCGATACACTGCACACAGATTGTCTTCAGGACCCAGAATTCGTGGCTAGATTCGCGATGGGTGGGCGAAAGTGAAGATGGAATTCGGCGCAATGGATGGCCTGGGGTCAACGCAGCAGTGGAAAAATCAAATCATACGCAGAGAGAACGTCTTCAAATCTTGAGGCCCGTCGAATGTGGCAGGAACTCGACGAGAAGCATGAAGAATGCACCATTGGTGTGCAACAAAAGTGCATGTGCTGTTACCGTGACTTGGGCATACCAGAAAATCCACAAGTCAACCTACCATGCATCGTACTGGGAGCTTTGATCAAGTTTTCCAACGTCTGTCGCTGGAGTCAGCTTAAGGTTGCTTTCCCCAGTGCTTGCGGAAAAAAGTAGTGGAATCAAACCTTGGACAAGCATAACTTGGACTTGAGGTGGCCGTCGATAGCTGACTTGAATTATTGGGCTCGGATTTGAGCCCTCAACTTGACAGGAGCAGAGAAGCCTTGCCAGTGAGCTTCTCCAGACTCGGATCAATGACTTGGGTGCGCTCGACGTAAAGCACATACCGGATCAGCCAACGCGTTCTTTCTCTCCTCGTCGGTTTCTAGCAATGCTGGATACTTGAAGCTGCTCTCTGGGGTGGCGGTCACATGAAGGGGGTCTGTGCGCGCCTTGTTTACGCGTCGACGCGTTATTTGTGAGCCAAACAAGGGGAGTATATAAGCTTGAATCGCGGATTGCGGAACTCACTTGACTCTTGCTTTCAGCACTGTCATATTTTTGGTCGAGCCTTGCTCCCAGCCGCTTTCAAGACTTTTATAAGCCTTTAAAGCACTTTCAACCATGCTCTCCTCCTCCCTCCCCCTCCCCGCCGCGTCCCTCTTCCCTCCCTTCTTCCTCTCCTCCGTCCTTTCCCTCCCTCATCCCCTCTTCTCCCCCCACATGGTTCCCGTTATTGACCCGATCTTCGTCTTTGCCTGCCTGTTTGCTGTTTGTGCCTTCGTGGAGTGGAGTTCCAAATCGAAGTCGCCCGTGCACCCAGAGGTACGTTTTGCGTTATCCATTTGTTCCTTTTCTTACCTTCCTTCACACCCAGGTTGGTTTCGAGGCCCTCGTTCGCAGCATCGTCGTTGAGGTGCGTTTCCCCGCAAATCCATTAATTCTCTTCTCACATTCTTCGCAGCCAGTTGACGCCGATAAACACGATCCCGTCTGGGATGCCTTCGCCCGCTCAATCGTCATTCCTGGCGACAAGGCTCCTGCTGCTCATGTCCCCACCCTGTATATGGTGCTTCCCATCGCCGACGAAGCGCCCCTTCCCGACTTCGCCCGTTCAAATACTACTCCAGTCGCTGAAGTCAAAACCACGGTCAACGGGTGCCACAGTCGCGTTCAGCCCCGTCGCATTCGAACGCGTACGGAGACCCCCGTCCAGGTTAGTCTTTCTCTCCAATAATTATCTGTCCCTTATGCTGAGTTACTTCCAGCCACCTCGCGCATCTTCTCGGGGCCGTAATCAATCTGCCTCGGGGTATGCTCTACCGGAACCTGTAAATCCGTTGCCCGTTGCAGCTGCCTCAGTACCTACTCTCCATGCCGTCGAAATTCTCCCCGTCGTCGAGGTACTCGCCCGCGTTTGCAGGCCGGACCGCGTTCGCGTGCCCACCGAGACCTCCGCGACGGTTCGTCGCCCTTTCCTCTACTTCTGCATCTTACTGACTATCCCTCCAGCCACCCGGCGTATCTTCCCGCGTGCGCACACACTCCGCTTCCGGTCTGCTCGTTCTCGTAACCGCATCCGCGAGGCCCGCTGGTGCCGCCGTAGAGCGTATCCTTCCGCTCTCCCCGCTACGTCTCCCGCGCGTCGCGTCCGCACCATCTCCCGTCTCGCTGAGCCGACTCGCTGAGTCCACTCGTCGGTCGCCGTTGTCTCTTTTGGCAGCCTCGTCTCTCAGCGCGCGCGTCTTACCGGTCAAGCCCACTGTCTTCACCCGTCCCTCGCCCGCGACCGACATTCCTGGCGCAGTCATATACGATACTCGTCCCCCTGCCTCGTGCAGCCTACCAGCTAAGCCCGCCGTCGCCCGTCCCTCGCGCGCGACCGTCATCCCTGGCGCGGTTATCTACGGAACACCTTCTCCTACCTCGCGTGGTGCCCCGGCTCAGCCCGCCCAACCTGCAGTTTCTTCGCCCGCCAATCGCCCCCGTCCCTCGCCGGCAACAGCAGTAGTTATCCCTGGCTCAATAATCTACCAGACCTGGGCAGCACCAGCACAGGGTGCCGTTATCTATTCGACGTCGGGCATGTCGACACCCGCTTATCCGCTCCAACGACTTCAGTCGCCGCCTGCGCGACGCGCCTCAAAAATCGTTTACCACGGGGACTCGGCCCCGCGGCCTCGCGCTATTATTCAAACTCGCGCCTTCCTGCAGGCGCAACAACAAGCCGCATCGCAGTACCGCGCGCACCACTCCGCTCAGACCCAGCACCGCGCGCACCCTCACGCCCACGCCCAACCCGGCCTCATTCAAGGCCGCGCGCGCGGCGCGTGGTAGGGGTAGACGCAACGAGACAACTATCGAGACTCCAGACGCCCATCTACCCCGCCCACCTACCCGTTTTCCCAAGTCCAACTCGAGCACCTCGCCAATCCCCGCCTCACCTCTCCATACGCAATTCGCCAGCCGTCATCATCATCGCAACCGCCACACCGCGGAGGGCCGGCGTCGCAGACGTGCGCCGCCGGTCCCCGCGCCGCTGGGTCGGAGCAGCAGACGTGCTTCTCTGGCCCAGCCGTGGAGGGCAGCGGAGCAGATGTGCTCCACTGCGGGACACCTGACACTCCCGCTTTCCCTCCGCGTCGCCTCGAGTCTGGGAGGCAGACGTGCTTCTCTGACTCTGGGCGGGGGATATACCATATTCCGATGGCTGGTGGGTGTGCGGCGGGTTGGGGCACCGCGGTGCTCGATGCGGACGACAAACAAGCGGCGGTGAATGTGGATTGTCTTGAAGCTCGTTGGTCTTTTCAAGTCCCATCTGCGGTCTTCGGTCTACAATACCTCGGTCCTTTTCCTCGATTTATCTTTTTTCTCTCTCCCTCCCTCATTTGTACCATATCACACTGCTCGATGTATCACTTGTGCTTCATTTATATTTTCTCTTTATCTCCCTCATCTCTCATTTCCCTTTACTTATTTTTATCTATTTCCTAGATCCAGATCTTGTAACGATTCGTGCACTTGTAGAGTACAAATTCATTTGCTTGCTCGTACCGGATGTCTGATCAAGCTTCGAGTTTCGAATTCGTTCCGAATCGCTCAAGAATCTCTGGATCCAGCCGCTACTACCGATCGCCCACCTTACCCATTTTTGGGGGGGATGGGAGCGCAATTCAACCGCTACTCTACAATTTGAACTGAGGCAAGCCACAGGTCGTATGAATATTTACAGACTTCGTGAGATGCCTTGAAAGTGGTTGATGCCGTCAGAATTCGTGAAATCTCGACTTTTGATTTTCCTTGGGCTCAAATATTTTTGTTAGCCTCTAGGGTGTATCTGTCATGGTGTATGTATCCTATTCACATGCCAAAATTTTCTTATCGAGCAAATGGAGCTGAATTGAAGTTGCCAAATAAAGTTTTTGCAAAGATTGATTAAACGGCCATCGCCGAAATGGGATGCGATCATTGATCGCATTAGCAAGCCGATGCCAACTATAGCTAAACACGCCAGACGCGTCTATGGTCAAACTTTCACGAAGCTGGACGTACTTTCCTGAAAACATGTCCTACGCATAGCTATGGTATTAAAAACCTCCACGCTCCTCGCTAGGCAGTTTTTTCGTCGACGACACCCTCGCGCTCGCACAACGTCTTCCCTCCCTCCAAATTCTCCACCACCACCATGGCACAGTAATGCCCCGCCTCCGCGGGAAAGCCACCGCATACCCAGGACTTCTTGGAGTGAGCGGAAATACGATGCTGCGGAGCCGTCAGAGCTGCAGACCCGTCCAACAACACCAGACCACCGCAGACGCAGAAATCCAGACCCGGAATATGAGGTTGGGCCTGAGCCGCAGACCCGTCCGACAGCACTTCTACAAAACGCATCTAGACGCTCCAATCTCCCGGGTTTGCGCTCCAATCTCCCGGGTTTCCACGACGACTCTGTAGTTTCATCGGCAGTACTTCAAACCGTACGCACACGACACGGGCTCACTATCCGTATCCACAACGTCCCCCGTGAGGCGCTGATAAGCGAAGTCCTCGACATCGTGCTCGCCGGCCCGATATACAGGGTAGACGATTATGTCCAACGGCGGGATGACAGGGTTATTGCCGTTACTTTTTACCATAGCGGCGATGCCCTCGCCTTTTATGAGGATGCCACAAGTCACAAAGTCGATTTATTTGGTCGCCGGCCAGAGTTTGCGTGGGCTAAGGGCACTGCACCACGATGGCATCCAACTCTTAGCCGTTCTCTAAATATCTGGGACGAAGGTCAGCTGGGAACGGACAAAGACCTCATGCGATATCTGAGCCAATTCGGTCCCATTGATCGAATTTCTCTCATGAAAAACCCGGGGGGCGACCGAGCATTCGTCAACTATTTAAACGCTGAATCCAGTACTCGGGTATGAATTTCGTGGATGTACTCATTTTTGTTCTCAATTTATGAGTGTAGGCTGCAGAAGCGCTATCCAGGGCTGGTGCCACTGTCAGTCGTACCCCTGATCGCGGTTTGGTCGCTGCCAAATCCAGGACTGATGCTATCAAAACTCATTCGCGGACGGTTATATTGCGTGGTATTCCAACACAAACCTCACTTCCAGAATTATGTGACCACATCAGAGGTGGGGCAATACAGAGAATCAATTTCGTGCCGGAAAGCGGTGTCGCTGTACGTCCAGTCGTCTATTGGTGAACGGATCGACTGACTGTATGCCAAAGTATGTCCATTTCGTAGAACACTCTTCTGCGGCATACTTCCTCCAGCATACCATATATCAGGGTACCATCATACACAAGAGACGTCTCAACGCTGTGTTCTCGGTGAAATCTGAGCCGCTGCCCAACCATATGATAAGCGACGTCGAGCTAGGTGCAACGCGATGTTTGGGTATTGAGGGCATCGTAAATCCAGACATGCTGCGGGATGATTGTCTCCAATACGGGAACGTCGAACGCGTTACCTTCTCTGAATCAATGTATGTCTTACTTGCTGCTTTGCTTCACACTACTAACCTTTGAACATAGGTCAATTGTGGCATTCACCAACATCCAACACGCGGTCCGAGCCTCGAGAATGCTACCCACGAAAGTGGGCTACCAGGGGCTCACCGTGACGTTCGTTGCGGATCCTTGTGCCGTGCCATACCCGAGAGACATGCAAGAGGCGGCATCTTTGCAGGCTGAAATTGCCTCCCTTCTTATTCCAGCGAAGGTGCAGGCACTAGCGTATGCTGGAGATGGTGAATTGGGTTCGTTAATGCTTGGGGCCAAGGATCGGGAGGTGTGAGATTAGGAGCAGTGATTAGCGGGTGAAAGTTATGGTTTCAACGCTTTAAGCGTAGTCGGGTTCATGAAAGAAGAAATCCCCTTAAAACAATGCAAATATTCCATTATAATTTTATGTGCGTATGAATACAGTGCAGGTACACAATGTGAGATACTATAAAGTCCTTCTCCAAAAGTCAAAGAGACCACGGACCGAGCGAGTGATGTAATGGGATATATGGATGCAATAGGATACGAGTGCAATGCGATACACGAACGACCTGTCGAAGATGACGATCAATAAACAATAGGTAAGAATATCCGAGTAATGTAAAGCTGATTTTGCAGGCCGAAGCGTCGCAGGGTTAAACGAATGTGGTATGATGGTACTGGGTGATGTGATCGATAAAAGAAGAGTCGAGGGAGAGGAAGGGGACCAGCTAAGGGACACGATTCAGCTCATATATACATGAAATGTATTGAAAACGACGAACTTTAACTGGAAGCTGACCCACTGGAGTATAAACGCAGTTTGTCGCGTCCGTGTTCCATTTTCGGAGACTGCGCAAGCACCTGGGCAATGGATGGAGGCCGTGCGCGTTTCAGGTTCGCAGAATATGAAGCAGACGCGGAGGTGGACGCAGAGGCGGAGGTGGAGGCAGACGCGGACGTGGACGCGGACGTGGACGCGGACGCGGACGGTGTGGGCACGGAAGAAGCCGACAACCGATTACTAGCACGACTTGCACGCCGCTCTTCCTTTGCTCGCTGGTTTTCTGTCGCGAGAATGGCGGCAGCGACAACCGGATCCTTTGATCGAGGCTCTGGTGCTGCAGCTTCAGGAATAGCGCTGAGGGAAGTGAGGGAAGTGACGGTTGTTGCCGGCGTGACGGTTCCCAGAGAGAGTGACGACGTCGAAGACGATGGGGACGATGATATCGACGACCGGTTAGTGCCGGGACTTGATCGGTAGGGCAACGCCATTGGAAGTGTAGACTGGGCTGGTCGCGCGTTTTTGGCTGACGAACGATAAAAGCTCGACATCAATGTATGGTTTCGTTTCACCTTTCTGACCGCTCCCGACGAGGAGGACTCGCCGCCAGAAGTGCTTGAACCCCACATTGACTCCGGGCCGGAATCTCTATACGAATCTTCTGCGCCTGACGTTGTCTGATGCGATTCAGCGCCGGAGTCCTCGGCGGGATTAGAAGACGATGAGAGTTTACGTTCCGACAGCTGCTCCAGCGCGCTAGTCGACTTTGACGCCATATCTGACAGCATCCCGATGGATCCTGAGCTCCCAGGCCGAGTGTTATTCGTAACCAGCCAAGTAAGGCCTTTGATCTCGTTCTCCCTGCGCGCAGCCTCTTGCTCAAGCGAAGCGACCTTCTTGAGCAGGGCATGTTTTTCGGCAACATGAGCCTCGGTAATTTTGAGCAGATAACTGGCCAGCTCGTCGAACTGTTGGTTCCGCAGCGTGAGCGCTTGACGCAACTGGTCCGCTGACGCCTTTTCCATGTCAAAGTTTTCCTTGCCAGACACCTCTTCGGTGACTTTTTTTGCCGGGGTGGTGATGGAGGCGGTTCCTTCCCCGGTGGATTTGGCAATCCGTCTAGGAAAGGTGCCCAGTGAAGAGGTGGGTGGCGGAGAAGCGATGGGCGAGCTGGGGACAGTCGACAAAGTCTGCGCTCGTTGGCGGGGAGTGAGCGGAGTACTAGCATTCGTCTTTCGGGACGCGGATGAAGGTATCACTGGGAGGGCTGACGAAGGAGGGTTGGTCGGGGAGGAGGTGGGGGGAAAGCTGGTGGTCGATGAAGTCGGTCTGTGGAGGATTTCATAATCGACCTTGGTGACGCTTTTTCCGAGTAGTTGTACGGCATGGTAGCCAGCGTTCTCCGTTTCTCCGCAATGGGAGTGGGCCCGACACCCATGGGCGGTGATGGCTTGGGAGAATCCGACATTACTGCCTCGGAATCCTCTGCATCGGTGGAATCAACTTCAACGTGCTTAAAAGCAGTTCCGACATGTTTCCGGGATATGCGAGAGGCGCGGCTAGATGATCTTTCGTCCGCTGCAGATCGTGAACTGCGGCGTTTTACCGTAGTATCTGCTTCGGGCTGCGGGCTAGGAAACCGCAGGGGAGCCGAAGAGGTGGGCGTTAGTTGGGGATCATCGATTGCTGGGCCGGATGTCGGTAAGGTGAACATGCCTTCATAACCTTCGAGATTATCTGGAGGGAGGGACACGGTGATCGTGGGATGTGTAGGGCGGGGCGTAATGGACCGGTGGTCTGACGAAGTGGAGTCTATGGATGTCCCGCGAGAGGAAGATGCGGGGGGTGATAATGTGTCCGATGCGTGTTCATTAGGTGGAGGCCGGGCTGGTTTCCGAGGTGAAATGTTAAGCAACTTTTGTCGTGAAGGAGCGAAATGGGCAACGAGTTTGGAGCCCAGGGAAGGAGAATGTGTATTTGCTGGAGAAGGAGCCGGCAGAGCGGGAAGCGGACGTTCTGAGGCGTCGTCCAGCCGTGCAACAGCAGGGACAGTTGGTCTGGTAGGAAAATACAAATGCGTGAGTGATTTCGTTTTATTTATTTTGTACAACAAGGAGAATTTCCTCCACCCCGCCGGAAAAAGCTCACCTAGGTTCTGCTTTGCCCGATACATTGCTATCTCGGACCTCAGTCCGCTGCCTCGATGGCCCGGCTGAAGATGCAGAAGCAGACACTTCAGATTGCATCGACTTTGTCCGTTGCCTGCCCAGAAACGGGATTTTGCTGCTACGCTTTCTAACAGGCGATTCCGGGTCGGAAAGCACAGTGGGGGACGAGGGACCATCGCCGTCTGCAGTACGCGCTTTCGAGCTGCCTGCTCTGAAAAAATCTGCGATATCTGATGTCTTTGTGCGCAGACGATGCCCCGGAGACGGATTGGCGGCCATGGTGAGAGGGAAGAGGAGGGTAATGAGAGAAGCGTTCAACCGCGAAGACGACGCTCTGCGCCGGGAAACGTCCTGGCAGTCAGACCGGCCTCAAGTGCCGTAAAATCCTTCCGTGCATCCACCAGGATTAACTCGGGACGAAAGGGAAAATACGAACCGCGTTACGAAAGTGGCCAAAAAATGCCGGGAACCGTGACGTCCCTGACCGCGACATATGATTTCGTAGAAATTGATACCTCCATCCAGCCACGGCGATCTCAATATGAGCCGACGGTTATGGAGTCTTATTGAGTGCAACGTCCATCTAGTTAGACCAGAGCCTCTTTCTCTTTCTCTCTTGACCTCTGTCAACCTCCTTTCTGCTTCACTGCTCGTCTATCTGCTGCAATCAGGATCAAATCGAGATCTAGAGAACCAAGCCGAACGTTGGGCCCCATACGAATACACCAGAAGACCAAAACTCAGAGAAGCAGAGAATTTTGTTCTCAGACTGGTAGACCGCGGTGCCACGCCACATCCATTTTCTTATATGAAAAGCCTCCGAGCAGGTCCAACTGCCCCAGTGATTCTCAGTTGCCTTCAACTTACCTGAAAGGTCCTCTGGGGTTCCCAGTCGCCCACAAGACAAAGCTCGACCAACATTTGGTCTTGTGCGGTCCCGAGTGTTCGTTTTAAACTACGGCCCGACTCCACCAGATACTTCTCTCGGCCACCATATTGCTTGCCTCTTTGGCGACGGCTTGTCCACCAGTTTGTTTCAATTCGTGCTTGATAATGGTCCGTCTAACATGGCAAAAAACCTTGGAACTTTCCTTCAACTGATTCTTCGGTTCCAGGCCTCTTGTGCCCGCCTTAACTCACATTTATTCGTATTCTGCGCCACTGGCTGGCATGTGAGCTTTGTCTGAGCCCATGAGAACCCGTTAATTAAGGGTGTGTACGGCAACAGAATCTTTTGAGATTCTGGTACTTTGATGGGAACTATTCCCTTTTCAAGTAGTCCAAACTTTTCTCAGTCACGTAGGAGTCACAGCTCTGATGCATCACCACCGCATCGTTGACTGCCGTGCTCATCGTGGGCGACGACGAGAACAAAAATAAAATTTGTCGCAAACCGCCTCGCTTTTTATCTCTGCCCACAGCTTGTTAAGGGTAATCATCAATTGTATTTCTCTCAAAGCCCGAGGGTTATCCTGACGCACGGAATGTCGAGGGCGGGCACTGGTTTGACAACGCCAAGAGGGCGGGAAAGGCGGGGCACGGTGAGCGGACGCATTGGATGCTGTTTGATGAAAGATGCGAGAAAGTCACGCACTCGGCAGCTGACTACTTGAAAAGGGAATAGTTGCCCATCAAAGCACCAGAACCTCAAAAGATTCTGTTGCCGTACACACCCTAAAGAAACAACGGTGGGACCAACCAGCCGCATAATAGCGCATATTTCTACCTATTTGGTACAAGGTACGTTGCAATGAAGGTTCTTACGAACGTCTTGTTCCTGTATGCGCTCTACAGCATGGTATCCGCATATCCGACAGCGTACGACTCTATTCCGTTGGCTCGCGATTTTTTCGGACTCTCTTGCATGCGGAACAGGCGTGATGTGGCGCTATGTGGCGTTCACGTATGGTGTTGGGTTGTGGGGGATCGGCCTTCCTGGCAGTTCGTGTCAAGTTTTTTAAGCATTTTCCCCCCTTTCCTTCCGTCCCTTTGCTTTTTTTTCTTCCCCTTTTTTTTGAGGGTTGGTGGCGTGATCGCTTATCATTGTGGTGCACAGCAATGATTTCGAGTAATGGTCGGTTAGCTTCGGTTGCTCCGGTTGGTCCTAACTGATTTCCTTAATGACGAGCGCGAGATTGATTTGATCGCCGCACTGAACTGTCACTGAAAGAAAGTAGACTAAATTGAACGGGATCTTTTTTTTTCCTTTCTCGCCCCGAGTATCTGAAACTTTTAACAGATGGCGAGCACTAGCGAGCGGTAGCGGCTGACTGGCGGTTTCAAACGACTGACTGGCGGCTACAAGCGACTGACTAGCGGCTACAGGCGAGTCCTCTGGGCTGCTCTGGGCCCATGGGGAACACGAAAATGACCCATTACCATATACGATCACACTGTAGAGAGGAGAATTTGGGTGCATGTGGGCAACATGTGGGGGCGTTAATCTGGTATAATACCTCCTAATGGCTCTCCATTTCTGCCTGGCGTTCGTGAGAGCTCGGTTAACTGCCAGGTTACTCCATGATGATCTGCGCTTTCGAATGCCTGTTGTAGTCACCCCCGGCCGCCGGACAGCAAAACGTACTGACGTGCAGCATGGTAACAACAGATGGGTTCTAATTCATTCCTTGACGCCCATAACGCTTTTTAATAGCGGTCTACGTTCACGGCTGGATAACATCTTGATATCGATGGGTTCATATCATAGCATCTTTGTGATATGGCGTGTACGTGGAACTGGTTCAACTGGAAGACGCGGAAAAAAATTAATTTCGAAAAAGGCGGGAATGGCTAATATGCGCCCAGTTGTCCAACAAACTCGTCCCACAAAAATGGAAGGCTGGTTGGGAAATTAAAATCAGTACATGGTTTGCGATTTCATATGAACCTGCATTCACACAGTGATAAACGCGCAAGATAACTACTATACGGACCGGTCGAAATCCCACGAGGTCCTTATATGTTTATCATTCGGTGCCCATCTTTCCTGAACCATATTTTTGAGGACTCAAGTTAGTCGCTGGCTCGCATGGATGTCAATGTGTGGCCAATGCATTCTACATGTGCACTTACCAAACCTACGCCCGGGAGAATCATGGTCCCTCGTCGGTACTTACATCACCGTCCACACGATACTATCTTTGTATGATTTTTCTCTTTTCTTTTTGGAATCCGCCTCCAGCCCGGATGTTCAACACTGGGCTGTTAACTATTTTGCTTAAGGTACCAGTGTATCCGACAGAAATTGAAAAGACAAGGAAGGTTTTTCCTTGACCGAACCAAGCCAAAACTGCGGAAGACCTTCCTCCCTCGTCGTAAGCAGACCTCGGGGGTGGGGGGGTCAACACTGACTTACCTAGAGTAACTCCACGTCTGGCTCGTTACGAGGTTCCTCTGTGGTCGGCCGACGCGGCCAGGGAACAGTGTTTTGAATGCGCAGGCCCAATGGATTTGACTGCTTGGTGATCGGCGGTAACCGCAACGTGCATACCGCCTCGTGCGAACGCCTGCTGGGGTTGATAGATTTGTATTTCTTTCTTGAGTTGAGGCCGAGTCCGGAGAGGGCCGCGAATAGGAATTCAGCTTGCCAGGATTCGCCCGACTAAGGCCAGACCAGCGGCCCAGGTCGCAGTGTTCATCAGCCGCCCGACAATCGAAGAATAAAGCGCTTCTCATCTTTATGAAGACAAAAAGTTGGCACGAATTAGAACCATGTGAAACCTGCCGTGAGTGAGCAAAAAATCACACTGAATTGACTGGACCGAGGACAGACTCTATGACAAGTTCGGGGATTAAACATATGCGGAGAGACCCGGGGTTGAAATTGAGTGCAAACGCCGACGGAGGTACCTGACGTGTCGAGTGCCGCGATTCCCATGCGTGAACAGTGAACAGGTATTTTTGTCGTGTCAGTTGAGATACTTTGGGTCCAGGCTCCGCACGCAAACCTACCCAGTATCTGTCAGAGTCAAGCCATGATGGGTTAGTAGTTGACCGACCAAGTCAACGATCGAAAAAAAGTATTTCTGGCAAAAATCAGCTCGCGTACCCAAGGTCCGCCGTTTACCCAAATTTCACGGAGGACGACGGATCAAGACTATGTTGCTTTTGTTTCTGAGAATACAATGCAAGTAGTGAAGTGGCTTGATATTTAGGCTCGCAGGTGCCTAGTTGTGTCTCAGGGCAGAAATCGCGCGCTAAAATCCGACGAGACGCGTTATGATTGTCTCACGTGACCCGTTGTTTGTTCGATTCCGAAGTTGAAGAACTACGCAATAAGTTGAGAGAACCACACAATTTCAGTCTTCGCGAAGGCAAAGATGCATCGCAGTATGCAAGAACTCGGAGCATTAACCCTACAAGCCTGTGTTCCATCACAGGAACCGAAAAAGGACATATGCACGAACTCGAAGGGTGTCACGACAAGCGTAGCAGACCGTACGGCGCCAAAGAATCGAATAAATGCATCTATACACAATGCAAGGGCAAGATCCATTCACAGACAAGTCCATCCATTACAGATGGAACAGAAATTCATCGAGAGCGCGAATGGCAAGCCTGCTTTATCAGCATGACCCTAGCCACACAGAGCATTGTCGGGAACTATCAGCAATTATCTGGACTGATTTTCTTGGAGCCACCCAAAAACCCAAAAAAGGGTCGAAGTTCCGAACCAAGTACAGCAATTTGCCCATAGAAAAGTATAGAAATCGTCCATGACGGCTGAGAGGTGTTGACTGGGACAGGAAGAACGTTGGGTAATAAGGCCTGGACGCTGAGATAGGCCCTTGGGAGCGAAAAGATGGGGAACAAACGAAAGAGGGGAAGGAAGGAAGGGAAGGAGAGGTTTCAAAGTGGCAGGTCAGATGAGGGCCGCACAGCCACTCAAGTCTGATCGTCGACCTTGCTCTCGTACGATGTCCAAGGTGGCCCTCGACGACCTGTACGGAGGCAAGAGAGATTCCCCACTCCCGTTTTTGTTTTTATTGGGTTAATGGAAAGGTTTAGATATCTATGGCGACGACGATACCGAGATTCCTGGCCCTGCAGAGGGACAGCCTACTCCGATAACGCCCAACCCAGCACCGGTGACTGTCAAGCATGAAACGCACCACAACCTCCCTGCAAAACCTGGTTCTGCTCCCCCTTCGTCTTCGCAGCAAAATGCAGCCGCCAATGCCGCGTCGTTATCTTACTCTGCGCAAATTGCACAGCAATTTTCCGCGTACCAGCAGACGCCTAGCCAGGAGCGACAACAACGTCCGGATCCAGCAGCTCGAACGCAGTCGACCTCGGCCATTCCTACGCATGCCAGCTCGACATACAATATATCTTCTTCTGAAGATACGGTATTCGGGAAGAAGCCGTCGGAAATGCACGATGCTGGGTAAGCTCGCTCTTCCATCTGCCGCTAACGTGTCCTGCGAGGCATGTACTGCTAGCTACCTCTACCACCCACGTATACTGGAGTTGTCCCCGTTACGTTACCTCGCTATTCGCGGTCTTTCTTCGTCTCTTGCGCCTATCTCTGCCGATACTAATACTCGTATCACCTTTTCATTTGGTCACCCTCTCGCCTACACTTTTGTTATACCTTGCCTTCGCTCTCTGCTGTCTGCTCTTCACCTACGGTCCACATAGCAAAATGTTTATTGGCGGTCTTAACTGGGACACAACAGATGGTACTCATGCTCCTACATCTACCTCGTTCTATGTAGCTAATCACAAGCGTCGTTTCCGTCGTTTCCTCGCACAGAAGGTCTAAGGAACTACTTCTCCGAATTTGGCAAGGTATTCTCTATGTGCCGCTTTTCTTGGGTCCCCCTCACCTACGCAAGGTCGATGCGTGCACGATTATGCGCGACCCCTCTGGAACCTCCCGAGGCTTCGCCTTCATGACCTTTGAGGATCCCGCATCGGTCACAGCTGTTCTTGGCCGCGAACATATTTTAGATGGGAAGGCGGTAAGCTGAGGATGACTCGTGAGAGACCCTGCTTAACACGAAATAGATTGATCCCAAGCGTGCAATTCCTCGAGAAGAGCACATGCGGAATACCCGCTACTTCGTGGGAGGGTTGTCGCCCGTGACGACGTCAGAGTCCATGAAGGAGTTCTTCAGCGCATGCAAGTACTTGCCGATTTCAGTCTACCATAGGATTAACGTCTGGTTTCAGATGGCAAAGTCGTGGACGCAACGGTGATGGTTGACCGCGAGTCTTTACGGTCGAAAGGCTTTGGTTTCGTCACGTTCGAGGACGCTAACGCCGACCAGTTGGTCGGCAAACTAGGCTTAACAATTGACGACAAGGAGGTACTACATCTTTTCTAGCGCGTATCACTCGCCGCTCACGCTTGTGCCAGATCGAGGTCAAAGCGGCACAACCCCGGAGTCAACGCGATCAAGGACGGATGGCAAATGGGCGTGATACGCCAACATTTAACGACTCGCGAACGCCGCCACAGAACAACATGTCGTTCGTTAATCCTCAAATGTCGATGATGTACCAGCGCCAGATGGGGCAGGTCCCCATGATGAACGGTGCGATGGCAGGCGGAATGGGAATGGCTAATGGCGGGATGGGTACTGGAATGCCTATGATGGGTATGAACGGCATGAACATGAACCCGATGGCTATGATGGGGATGGGGATGGGCATGAACGGATTCAACCCCATGGCCGGGATGGCTGGCATGAACATGATGGGTGGGATGAACGGGATGATGAACGGGATGGGCAATATGGGCATGGGTGGGATGCGCATGGGCATGGGGCCTATCGGCGGCGCTGGCACTGGCATGGGCGCGATGGGCATGGCGGGCATGCGGGCCGGTATGACGGGGATGAACCCGAACTTTGGCCGCGTGGTCATGAATGCTGGCGGGGCTGGGCCGGCGCGTACGAATACGCGCGGACAACATAACTTCCATCCGTATTCCAGGTAGCAGAATTTTCGGACGATTCAAACTGGTATATTTGAGGGACATAATAT
Organism: Mycena capillaripes; assembly: GCA_029204075.1. NCBI lineage: Eukaryota > Fungi > Basidiomycota > Agaricomycetes > Agaricales > Mycenaceae > Mycena > Mycena capillaripes. Next base: position 137,988 of record JARHKZ010000022.1, read on the forward strand.
ATAATAGTGTAGATGCTTTCTGCACACACGGGTTGTCGAGAATGCTGATTCTTATTAAACAAGAAAAATGCTCAAGAAAGAAAAAGATCGTGGGAATTCGTTGTGATAGGAGAGTCCGACAACTTTTCGTGAACCTGTCGTACGATGGTATTCGGTTCTTCTTCTTACTATGTCCGCTTGGCCTGTGGTCATCGTCACTGGCGCTAACGCGTAAGTGCACCTTTTATGCGTCGATCCTAGGTCTCAAGAGGTCACAGCGGTGTCGGTTTTGGTATCTGCCGACGTTTGCTTTTCCAACTATGCCTCTCGAATCCCCCTGATTCACGGCCTCAGTCTTGGGCTGCGCATACGAATGGTTCGACGGAGGCTCTCCATGCCGATGGATTAACTCTTATCATGGCATGTCGAAGCACCCAAAAAGCTGAGACAGCGCGGAAAGAGCTTTACCAAGAATTGGACGCTCACATTGCACAACTCCGTGCGCGCTCGGACTACGATGGGCACGCCGACATATTTCGCCGTAACTTGAAAATAGAAGTCGAATACTTGGACCTCGCAGTGCTGAGTTCCGTATTCAACTTTTCGGCGCGACTTGCAAAACAGTACGTAACGGTCGGGATTTATACAGGCTCCAGGCATTGAGTTTCCACAGGTACTCGTACATTTCGCACATGATATTGAATGCGGGTGTCGCAAACTTCACGCACATCGATTGGTTTGTCTGCCTAAAACAAATATCATACAATTTCCTGGACGGCATCACCAGACCCGCGTTCTATGTGCAGAGCGCAGGTGAAGTCAGCGTCGATGGTCTCGGCTGGATCTGGCAAAGCAATCTGTTTGGCCATTATGTCCTGGTGCGTCTGCACATTCTAACCTCCCAGCGTTAATGCTCATTCAGAGATACAGTTTCGCGCCCTCGAGCCGTTGCTCAAAAACTCTGCGTATCCTGCCGACTCCAGAATCATATGGTCCTCCTCCTTGGAGGCTTCTCCGAAATTCTACGATAATGCAGATTGGCAGTTGACCAAGACGGAACACTCTTATGAGAGTGTTAAGTACCAAATCGACTTGATTGGTACAATTCTTGACCGTCGGGCGCTCGAAGATTCCTCGTCAACTAAGCGGATACGGCATTTTGTATCCCACCCTGCGGTCTGTTCTACCAAAATCAGCAACAACCTCGTCGCGTATGGAGGTCTCCTCGACACTCTTAAGATCATCGTATTTTACGTTGTACGTCGACGAAAACTTGTGTTGCGTGTATGATCTGAAAATTATATAGGGCCGCGCTCTGTTTGGTTCGCGCCACCACTCGATAACCCCCGCGAACGCTGCCATCGCTGCCGTCCACCTTACTCTCGTTTCACTATCCTACATCACTTTTTACACTCCCCCGCGCTCAAAAACTGGTACTAACGGCGCCGTGTCTGAAGCTAAAGCTGAGCCGGTCCGATTTGGCGCGGAAACAGATCGGTGGGGTCATGCAGAGGTGGGACTTACCCCCGTTCAAAAGTGGAAAGAGAATGAGATCCATGGCGAGTTGCTTTTGGGAAAATGCGATCAACTTTTCCAGGAAAAGCGACGGGTATCAGCAACTGATTCTTAGATCCAATATATTTTGTTCTTCGTTTTGAGCTCAGTGACCCCTCGATACTTTTTCTCTTTTTTCTCGGGCAAAGTTGAAGCCTGTTTCGAGCGCACGGTGATGAAGGACACGAACAAACAACACAACGCTCGAGTCCTAATTTGGCAATTCGAGGCGATGGAAGTTTTCACACTGTGAGTTGTGATCAACCGAGTCTCTCACCGTGCATCAGACACTTCTCTAACCAGGGCTAAACCTCGGCAGGAGAATCCTGATCCAAAGACCACAAGTAATCGCGCGAGCCAACGGCCAAGGAAGATTTCATTTGCGCGTGCGTATTGTATGCAAGCAAACCGAAATTAAGGAAGGTGGGATAGCATGTATAGGTGCACTGTGGGTAATGTGTCTGAAGGAGAAGATGCTACAAGGGGAAGATGTGTGGGTACAGTACAATGTGGGAATAAGCATATGTGCGTGCAAGGGTATGAAGTTCCGAGTGTGAGTCCATGCAAACAAGAAAAGGTCCGGAGTCCATTATATGTGGTATGCGGGGGATAGCGATGTGAAGGGGATAGAGTGTTTCCGTGTACCAGCAATCTACGAGTCCAAGATAAAGATAAAGGGAGGAGATCAGAGGAGAGGAGGTAAGTGTCCATTCGGAAGAGGCGGTTGGGATTCTACGGATTCTCGTGGTGCGGAAATCGAAAAATTAAATCAAGCATGGATCGCGGACGGTTGCAAGTGGGTATCGCGAGAGATCAACCCAGGTCGTTTTTTTTTCGAGTCGTCTTCCTCAGACCTGTAGCGAAGCATCGGGAGCAGGACCTCCGCGTCCCGCTCCTTGAAGAGTGGATCGCGAATGCACCAGCCTCTTGAAGGCATTCTGCCCGTGGTGAGAGGCCATCCCGTCTGACCGAGACTCCACAAGTCCTGAAAGCTTTTCTCCTTTGGCAGCTCCCCACATGCGGCTCAAAAAGCTACCCGATACACCTGGGCGAGCTATGCCTGGCATCGTAGCACTCGCGGAGATGCCGGAGGTCGCGGCAGCGGAGCGCTTTGGGGCCGCGGTGAGTGGAGGCATCGCCAATGATGAACGCCGTAAACTCGAAGGCTGCGGAGAAGCTGCTGTTACTGTGTTCACAGACGATGTATCGGAGGGCTTCCGGGAGCGGTTCTGCATGTGTTGACTCTTGTATCCATGGGCGGGGACGGGACGGACGAACACCCTTTTGGGGGACGTCGGCATAGGTGAATAGTCATCGGGCTGATCTGAATCCTCGAATCCTGGGCCAGACTGAGGGGCATAGGCGGAGTTGCTGTCGTAGTACACGTGCGCCTCCGTTTCCGATTCAGAGTCAGAGTCGCTTAGCCAGCCAGATGAAGATGAAGACGATGAGGAACCATTGTCGTCTATCAGCGATCCCATCTCCGACGATGTGTACGAGGAAGCAGAGTCGTAGCCACGACTGGGTACACTCAGGGTGTTGTGCGACCGGAAGGAAGAAGACAGGTGAGTCTGCGAGATGCGCTTTGCGAGTCCTCGGACTGTCGACACCAATGTTGAAGATGCGCTCGAAGAGGAGGATGACGAAGAAGATGATGACAGAGAATACGAAGGCGGGTCGTACGTCGGGGTTGGGGGCGCCACTCTCTGTTTCTGCACCTGTGCGGGAGAGGCTCTCCTCTTGCTTGGTCTCGCGATCTTGTCCGCGAGTGCTTGTGTGGTCACATAGTAAGACATGAACGGCGCAAAGGCTGCACAGGCTTCTTCTTCGTCAAAACGCAGATCGTAGTCGAGGAGAAAGAGAAGTTGCTGCTCCATCAGATTGACCTCTGAAACTTGGAACATCCTGGAGGCGTAATATACCCAGTGAAGGTTCTTTGGGCAGGAGTCGTTCAGGTATTTCGAAGACACGATGAGGGTGGCGAGAAAGACACGGTGCCTCGCACACGGCAGTCCTGCATAAGACGTAAAATGAGTCATTGACCCGGCGGACAATAGTGGCATACCCGTCGACACATCGGGCAGCTTTGACCGAAGCCGCTCAAGATAGATGAGGGTGGCGAGAAGGGTTGAGATACGCACGGGCCCTGTCTTGACGATGCCACAAATGAAGTGTTCGAGGGAGATCATGGGCCTCTCGTACTGCTCGAAGGATGATCTATGTGAAGACGCCTTGTAGGGATCCTCGCTCGTCATATTGAGGACACTTGACGTTTGGCGAGCGAGGTAGATGATCATCTCAACCGTTATAGGCTGGGCCATGAGGTAGACGAGACCTGGGTTGTGTGCAGCAAAGGGGAGGAGGGACTGAGGGTGGCGGACTCCGAATCGGTGAGGCTGAGAGCGCTGGGACATTTGTAAAGAGAACGGGTGATAGAAAGTGTATCGAGATGCGCGACCTGACCAGAGGCAGGAAGAGAGAAAGAGGGAGTGGAGAGAGGGAGGAGGAACCAAACAAACCAAACAGGCGCGTTAAGTCGAAATCACGGGACGGTGACGAGCACACGAGCAAAAGCCTAAGGCTTTTGAAAAGATTGCCAAGGACTCAGTGGATGATAAGTAAAAGGCAACAGGAATGGAACGAGACGGGCAAAGGCAGAAAAAACTCGCCTCCAGTAACCCGCCTTTGTTTCAGGCGGCTGACCGCGAGTAATACAGTATTTAGCCGTATGCGCTTCAAGTTATATTCGATGCAGATACTTATTTTACGACCGTAACTGAGAAACCCGCACTTCACAAGGGATGTGTATGCTCACGATACGCCGGTCCGTCTATTCCTGCCCCGTCGCGATGTTCCAGGTCTTTTTCAGCAACTCGGCAGCGGGGTCCGTCGAACCTTCGAATTTGGCGAAGGACACAGTCCAGAGCGTCGTCGAGTAGTTGCGCAAGTAAGGCGCGTACTGCAAAGGCCGTCAGACACCGAACATAAGAGATACGAGCAATCAAACTTACCGAGCGACAGAATTGACGGTACCACCCCCAAGTCTCCCATGTATTCCACTGATCTTTCTCCCATCCAGCACGGTCATTCCACCCTGATTCAGAGATGACTACACGAGAGTGTGGATTGGGGTTCGAATCGGCGGCTCCTGGTGCAAGGCACGACACAAATCCGTCAAGAGTCCGGGACAAGGCTCCTTTCTGCTCCCGTGTCAGACTTGCAAATGCCTTGAGCGCAGTCGTGAGAGCAGGGCTATCCACGGCAGGCGCCTCGTCTGCACGGAAATGTCAGTAACTGGTGAAGGTGCAGAGCAGGAAAAATCAAACCTGTTTTTACTTCGGCATCAACGTCCATTGCATTTCCATCTGCGCCGCCGCTAGCCTTGACCCTTGCGCGAGTATCGTCGTCCTCTTTCCTCAGCGCCACGACCTTCCTACGCGCGATCATTACCCGGCCATTCGCTTTATCTAGTGCGCCCTTCAACAAGTCCCATTCAAAGGCACTGAGACTTAATGGTCCTGTCGCCTCGCTCAGCTCCCTTATCTCTGCCCTGTTGATGAATGTCCATCCCACCACATCTGTCGGGTCGACGATCTGATACTGCATCAGTTTGTCGAATACAATCGCCACCATATGGCGATTGTACTTCCAGAATGCGGCCGATGCAGTGAGGATGTCGGCCTTGGCCTCTGCGTTCCCGCTGCCGCCCGCGCTCGAAGTACCCCCGCTGGCAATACTACGCAGAAGCGGAAGGTACCGTTCGATCGCATTAAGGAGATGGGAGAATGATCGGGACCCGATGTGCAGAAGAGACTGTATTGCAATGGAGCGAATGAGCAAGTCAGCATTGACGACACCGTCGTCCGAGGTTTCTAGTGTCGTTTTGAGGGTTTCGAGATGGGAGATGACGTCCTCGGCCTTCGCTCGCCCGCGGAAAAGGTTTAGGACGGATTGCGCAGCGTCGTGATGCGGTTTTGCTATACATCCTTGAGTCTATAGAAGGTAGGAGACTCAAAAAAAAAACATGCCTGGGTCGTCGTACTCAAAGTCGGGTCCTGGTGCTTGCTCGATAATGGTGTGGCCCTCTGGAGCTTGCATCTCTGCTGGTAGCGTTTTGAGGATACGATCATGATACGAAAGACGAATTTCGAATTCGAGAGCTCGACGCATGAAGGCACGTTTAGGATGCTGAATCGCCAACGAGAGGTCCGGTATCCTGGATCACACGTCGGCAAATGTCGGCAAATGTCGGCAAATGCACGATATCAAAGAGAACAAGCGCACCATTCTTTCCACACCCACTGGAAGCCAAAGTTGCTCATGTGGACGGCAAACCACTCCGCAAACCGGCGAGCCACTTCCACATCAAGCCCTTCTCCGAGTGTGCTATAAAGTTTACGGATGGATTTTCCAACCGCAGGACCAACGGTAGACGGCGAAAGCTTGCACAGCTCCGTGATCACGCCAATATAATATATGGATTTGTAGGTAGCTTCGGGCAACACAAAAAAGGCCCCCAGGACGGTCTGCGACATGTTCACTCGATGACTCGTCGAGAAAGAAGAAAAAAACCCACTTCGATAACCGTACTTTCAAGCTGCCAATCTTTGCCCGGGATGGGGTCGGGAATAACTGTGCCCCCGGGTTTCGGCTTGAAAGTACCAGGTATCGTCCATTTGGGGAATTCAAGGAGCAAACGGGCGCACTCTTTGCGGTTCACTTCAAATATATCCAGAACGTCGAGAAGGCCGGTATGGACAGCATATCCTGCGGGAGTTTTGGGATCTGGGGTGATCTATGGGACGTCAGTGTGGTACTCTGCATACAGTTAATAGATAAAACGTGCATCATTATCAAACAAGCAGAGAAAATATTCCGGCCATTCTTCTTTTTTGACTTGGGCGTCTTCGCCAGAATCAGTAGAGAGACCGTCAAGCTCAATGACCTCCGGAGGTACGAGGACAGAGGGAAGGTCGTATGGAGTGAACGTAGTCAGATCTGGATCAGCATAGCCGGCATAAGGCTGCAAGAAGCTGGACGCCGTCTCAACAAAGTCAGATTCATCCAGCGTTCTGAGGACCTGGAGCACTGTATCAAGCAGCTAATGATGTGCCATAAATGAATGAAGATATAAAGTGGGGAAAGTACCCACTTCGTCAGCGTTTGGAGAAGAAACGTCGTCGGAATACATTTTGAGAACTGGGCCTATGAGCCATTTGGGACTTGTAGCAGTCTCGTTATAGGCTTGAATAGCGCTGATTATTTCTTGCACATGTTCCGCAGAGCTTAGTTTCAATATAGGACCTCCCTGTGAAAGGTAATGAACCCATCGTCAAAGACCAAGTACAATTCACTTACGATCATTAAACCTTCAGCGGCACAGACAGCCGCTTTCTTAGCCCGTCCATGAGAGACACCAAATTCCTCGAGAACCGCGGTGAAGGATTGAAGGAGCGCGAACATCGAGTCAGTCGAAATTAGTTTGGCGACAGTCAAGTGAGCAAAGAAGTGGATCTATGCAAATGTCGGTCGAGAATATTCGGGGCAAGTCAATGAATATGCTCACGCATAATCGTGTCTCTCGCCACGCTAATTTGTCGAGATATGCTTGGAAGCCTTTCCAGAAATCCTCCAGGATTTGTTTCCCAAGCGATGGCCCGTCCACAGCAGGTGTCTCTTCGGTTGAATCGTGTAACCGTCGCAGCAAGGTAGCATAGTAGGGAATTTTGGACGGTTGTTCGGTTACACTGCAGAATTGAACAGACATTCCGCGCCGTAGAACGGAGCACATACCCTATTCGAAACGCTTCAGATAGGTTTGGGATAACGAGTGGCGTAAAGTCCCGAATCTGCTTCTCAAGGAGGGGAAGCTCCTCCAGGACGTCCTTGAGTGCAATTGAGTCATACGCTGCGAGTACAGTACCACTCTGACGCTCACCACCTCGCCAAACTTTATTATGGCAGTTTTGAGTTTGTCTGCCGGAGATTCATAGACGTCGCGGCGACGGTCATCATAGTCGTCTGCACAGTGTTCGAGACCAAAGAGCAGACCAAATTTTCGCCGGTCTCACCTCTGTGCCGTCTTCTGTTACCACCACCACGATGGTACGGTCTGTCGTAACTCATTATATGAAGGAATTCAGTGTATCAACTCCCAAGGCCGTTGTTGCTGTTCAGCTGAGTTCTGTCCAGCGAAAAACCTGGGCACGTGACGGCTTTTGAAGATTTTACCAACGTCGACAGACAGACAAGCCCTCAATATTCCCTGCGAGGCTGTGGCCTGAGGATATCTGCATTAATTTTCCGTTGTAGCTACCTCGGTATGCAGTTTCCTTCTGCGATTTGCATATGGCTCATTCTTTGGTTTAGGAATTAATGCAAACTACATGCGATGCATTTGGTCAACGACAGCTAGCAATGCCCTCCGTACATTTTCCGGTAGAGCTTCTGCACTACCCAGGCTATCCTGCAGAAGAGCCGGATTCTCGGGAGCTGCGTACCAGCCATCGAGACCACTTCCCCAACTCCGGTTCTCGACGACCACACGCGTTTCCGTAACCTCAGCGGCATTATCCTACTTCCATGCCGTCGCCGCCGACTCTATATCCGTCGAGGAGGCGGTTGACGCGGTCTCCGAGTCGTCGACGACGTTGCCCATCTTGGAGAGACCTTCCAAGATATCATTCGCAGCCGCTCAGGCGATCCGAATGTGCATCCGGAACGGCGGGATAGCGGATGGGTTTTTCGTTCTCAACTCCATCCGCTATGCAGCGTATCGTCAAAAGTACTCCACTCTTCCTTTCAAAATGCCCGGAATGCTGTACTCGAAGGCCGAATTTGAAGCGGCTGCGCTGCAATTTGGCCCCGACGTCTCCCCACGTCTATCCGCGCATGTCCTACTCCACGGTCTCATCAGGAACAATTTGGTCGAATCCGCTTTCGATCTTGCAAAAATGATCATGGCGGAGGGAATTGTACTCCGCAGCGCGACTATGGAGGCGATCATCGAAGCACTCGTATCCACTGGGGCACCGCGTAGCCGTGTGTCTCGAGGACTCCCCTTCGCTCATCCCAGCCCCAGTATCCCGTTGAGACTCGCATCGGACGTCTTAGTGCTTCGTCCGTCGGCAATGTCGGACCGAAGAACGCGATTTGCGCTGCAATTGCTTTTTCTGGCTCGTCGGCATCGCCAGCGACGGACAGACACCATGTTCAAGCTATTCATGGCCGCCTCCTTATTAAACGGAGAGCTCATTATATTTTCGTTGCTTTTCGGTTGGACCTGCAGGGACTGGCAAAATGCATACTCCCTAGAAAGCAACTTGGAGGTTATTCCGGATAATGACCCGCTTCGATCTTCCGGCCAGGTGATAGCTGCTAGACGCCGCTTGACTCATTTGCGCCGTGAGGCCATCTTTCCGGACAAGCATTCCTTAGAAAGTGTCTTGACAGTCATCGATACAATTCTTACACGCGACGGTGAAGCTTTGAACCCCACCCACGACCGACTGGTGGCCTTGCAGGCGCTCGGTAACCTCGTCGGTCTTCTAGATAGGCGACAAATTCCGTTCCCCGACATCGCATCGCTTCTTCGCACCATGTACAAGTGCCCCCGAGTAGAAGACGAGATATGGATAGTAGGGGTCGGCGGTTGTCCAGAACGAATAAAAGCGCACACATATTTCCACCGCGTTCTTTCAGATCTCATCCCATCCCTTCCCAGCCAACGACCCCTCCCTCGACATCCGTCTGTAGCTCCCGATGCCCTCGCCAAGAATCATCGCTATGACATGCTCCCTCCACTGGAATTGTCAGGTTACAATGCCCTTTTGCACTACGCCTTGCGCCACCGATTATCTCCTGCGCTCGGGGACGCGGTTCTTTCCCACATGACGAAAAAGCGCTGGGAACCTATTTCACCCGACATCGTAACGGCCAACATCTTGGTCCGCTCGGGGACCTTGATGCGCAGATACGACATTGTCACCGAGGTGTTAATGGGCAAACTGAATTACGTTCTCTCTATCCCCCCGACGCCAATTTCCGAGACAACCGCCGCTCCGCCCGAAATCAGCATTCCCTTACTACCTGTACAGGCTGTCCAAGGTCGAACCGATATCGTCGTGAATCACACTCGGTGGGGCAAAAAATTGGGGCGCGTGGCTAGTGAGAAGATTAAGATCCCCACCTTGCCCTCCGAGGCTGATATCTACACTCTGACGACATACATCGCATACCTCACGTCGAGAGGTAACCCGCGCGCCGTGAAGAAGCTTCTTTTCAAGCTCTTCCCAGAACTTGATGCCACTATATATCCTACAAATTCCGAGCTCAAGGAGGATCATGCTCTAGGGCGAACCGCAATCCTTACTAGCCTTCGCCGCGCAATCACTCTAGGGCCCGTTTTCATCTCCGCGGTGTTGAATGCTCTATATAAATCCGGACAACCAGCTCTCGCGGACCGTCTTTGGCAGCTGGCGAAGAAGGCCGAACGACGCAGCTGGCTCCGTGACCTTGCACCCGAATGCAAGCCATGGGTGTTTGAGCCGCATGCCTATACAGTGATGATAAATTGCTATGGTGCTCTAGCGCGACGTCAGCGGCCTTGGAGGTTCCGCCTTCCCCCGGACAAGCGGATTTCGCTGAGGACGGCGCGCCATTCCGTTTGGGCTACCTTCCTATATGAATGCCAGAAGTTGCCGTGGCCTTTGCCAACCTACGAAGTTCAAGTGTTGCTGCATCGTATTATGAGCGACGCGGCCCTCGGTGTCTTCAGGCGCCTGTTGAACCTCGATAACGCGTACAAGCAGGCTCCATACCTGAAACGCTGGTTGGCAAAGAAGGATATCCCTAAACCCGATGTCCGCTTCTTCAACGCAGCATTGCGCGTTTTCCGCCCCCGGACACCTCCCATGCGAAGATCGTGGTACAAGAGGCGGCTTAGGGACGCGAACTTTGTCCTTGATTTCAACGGCGTGCTTCCTGAAAGCAAAGGCTGGAACCCGCCGCTCCATGAAGTCGCGCAAAGCATGATCAGCGCTGGTTACGCCTTACCTCATGGTTTGCGAGATCTGTTTGTTGGCCGTTTGGATGGCCTTGGTCTTCCCATTATCCCCCGTCCAGATCGTCGTCCCATCGCGTATCGTGTGTACAAGTATCATCCGTGGCTGCGATATCGGCTGGCGACCCCCAAAGAAAAGGGACTACCAGTTTTAAGGGCATATCCTCAGTTTCTCGGGGTTCTGGCCCGCCGTCGGAAGCAGATAAAAAATAGAAAGCGTCGGAGACGAAGGGGAGGAGCAGCTAGTGAGGCAAAATTAGCAAATTAATTTCATGTATTTGTAGCAACGTCCAATTGCAACTATTCTAATCCACCAGACGAACGTTTTCCGTATTTTTTCACCTCTCTCTTCCCGGATAGCGGGTTTTTCTTGCCTTTGGGCGGCTGCCAACCCAACTCAGATAGATCGACAAAATCTTTGGCTTTGGGAGGCTGAGTAGAGCGCGGCGGGGGCGGCGGAGGAGGTGTTGTTGGTATAATAGGTTCAGCAAGCCCTTCACCCTCATCCTCTGCGGCTGGCTCCTCTTCCCCGGCTCCGTCTTCCTCCACTTGCTTCTGCCCAGGTGTGGGTTCTGCCTTTCCCTGGAGAAATATGGCGGCCATATTCTTTCGCCATTCGACGGGTTTCCACTCCTTCGCGATATCTGCTAGGCTCTCGATCGTGTTCTTCACCTTCTCTTGCATGTCCTTGACCGGTGGCGGAATGGTCTTCGGCTTTGTGGAGAACACGATGTCCACCTTGGCCCCGATTGCCAAATATTCCCGAATTCGAGCGAGTTTGTGCTCGAGATCGCCCTGCCCCGACCCCCATGTTAATTGCATCTCCTTTACTATATTCTTCCGCGCTCCCTCGCGTTGTCGCTCCTTGAGCTGCTTCTGCAACTTCAAAGCCACCCTCTTTTTGATAATTTTGACCACCGGTTCGGGTTTCTCATCAACCAGCTCAACCCACTCTTCCTGGTGGTTGATGGAATTGAGGAGGCTCTTGAGCGAGACTTTGGTGAGCGAGTTATCATCGTGAACCAGAGAGACGTCTGCGTAGGGAATGTCTCCATTCCGGGGCCGGCGAATTACATGGGCCCGGTTTTTTTTGAAACGGACATGGACGCGTGGATGTAGTGCAATTGGGTTTAGGCACCGAAAATGAGCGGAGGGACGGGTAGGGTGAAGCAATGTCCTGGCGGCAAAACGGAAGGCAGAAAATGTGTTCATACCTGTTCGTGTGATATGGGCAACGATATGGCATAACAAAAAAAAAACACGTACCAATCGGTCGCACTAAAGAACGCGTCGATGAACGCGTCGTGCGAAGTCCGGGAAGGTCTTGCACAACCGGAACAAACAACTTACGAGCTGCGGGAACAATAAACGGCTGGCCGGCTTTTCTGAATGTAGAAATTCAAAGAGTAGTGGATTGAGTCTGAATTATACTGGGAGTAATGTACGAATGCCAATAGTGCTATACTTTTAGTTCTTCTAAGGACTGCCGAAGCAGCTATGAATCCGGGTCCTTGGATGAATCCAAGCCTTTTGCTGCTTGGTCCCGTTTCGCAGCTGTCGACCGCAATAACCACGCAATGTTCTCATACACGACGAAAGTCACGCAAGTCCCAGGAAGGACCCGGACCAGATTCGTCCCGAGACCGCGATAAAACCCCCGGACGCCCTCTTGGGTCCATGTTCTTCTAATAGTAGCGGGGATGGTGGGGTACAGATGAGTAGTGGCATTGTTCTGCAGAATCATCTCAGGTCAGACTTTTAAAGGATGAAGAGGGCACACATACTTGTATTCTCGAGCGAACAACTTGGTAAGGATACGTTATCCCTAGAGCAATGATTTTGCTCCCACCAGACATGATGGAGTAGGCCGTATTTGACTGTTGCAGTCAGCAGAGAATTCATGATGCAGGTAGAGTGCGGCGTACCAGCTTGTCCACCTCCGGCGTCCATGGCCGACCCGCGAGCTCGAACTGTTTCTTCTTTAATTCGAACCCCCACCGCTTCATCCGTTCATACGCCACGAATTGCAGTGCGCCATTGCTAACCCCGAATAAAGCAAGGGATGTGCCGCGAAATAGGCCTGATACACCCTCGGTGCGGATGATTGACGAAAAACCGTCTGCGGACGCGTCAGGATTTGTGGGACGGCATGCATAGATACGTACGCAAAACACCGCGATAAGCATTGGGAGAGTCCGGGCGGGTCGTAAACATTCGTACTTTCACGACCCATATAGGATTCGTCATTATCGCTGTGACCGCGCCTGTGGGCAATGTTAGACCGATTGCAACTTCATTTTCACTTTAAAGTGCGAACTCGCTTGAGCAGAACACAGCAGAATCGCGCCAGAAGATAGAGGAGCTGAGGGATCGCCATCCGACGCTCGTTTCTTCAGCATCTGGTAACTGCGTGCATCGTTAGGCGAAGGACCAGTGTGGAGCGTGTCTGAGCTCACAATAAGAAGTAGAGGCCCCAGCTAGACGCATTCCCAGCGATATTCGGGCCCAGACCACGGTATAAGCCCTTCCATCCCTCCTGGCGTTGAATGTCCCGTAGTGAGTACCAGATTTGCTTCCCAACTCCCCCGGTCGGTTTAGTGGTCGCCACTTGAAATTTGACCTTGAGAAGATCTAGAGGGTTCATACACAGTACAGCGACTGTGCCTGCACCAATTCCCGCTACAGCATGGTCCTAGCAGACAAAGAGTGCTTGGTAAACTGCAAACACTGCAAAGAAGGAATGCTACGGACATAGGCAGCAGAAGAAAAGAAGCTCGGATATTGCTGGGTCATTCAGGCGACAGCTGAAGCTGGCGTCGATGATTGCCCGCAGAATAATTCCACTGGAGAACGTGACGGAAGACTGCGACGAAATCGGCAAGTCGCGCGCCACCATTGTTGGCCAAGTGCTCTTTGTCATCCCTCTCACCAACCCCTCACTCTTGCTTTCGTTCGCCACAGTCTTGTGGGTCCTTGCACGCTGAATGACGATTTCAGGATGTCCGACACCCGCATGCCGTCTGTCTGCCAGTTGCCAGTTGATCAATTCTTTGGCGAAATGAGCTTCGGATCTGGAGCTGGTCTGCAGGTCTAGGTGGTTGGCGGGTGAGTCCTCGCGTCGCCAGGCTTATCGTGCAGCCTGTCTGTCTGTCCTCAAGGCATGCATCGCACCTGGAACATGGGCTCTGAATTCGCTTGGAATATTGGCAACTACTTTACCCCCTGTGTGCGGCGGTCGAGAAAAACAAACTGCATATGCCATGAAATAATCCTATATTCAATACATCTCGTCTAGCACCCCGCCTTCTGGCCCATGCGTCCCGGAATTGCCTGTGATATTTGCTTTGGCGGTCCCGCCCACAGAATCCTTCCAAAACAGAAATCGTTGGGATTTCACCTCCGGATTTCCTGTCATCTTGGGATTTCAGAGTGACAATCTGAGAAGACCGCGACATCTGATGCAGCAGGATCTTTTTCGGGCTTGCAATGTCTTTCAGCTCCGAGTGTAGGTTGCAATGGCACTGACGTCCATCATCTCCGACAAGCGACCGCTCCCAGGCTCCTCTCTTCTGGAAGATCGCCTTGCTTGATGCGCAAGCAATATCTTGGTTCGACGGTTCCTACCCGTTCCTACCTCATGGTTATTTCCTCTAAATACGGTTAGTCTACTTTTACAGAACATTGTTCACCCAAATTATCGGGCAACGACTGTTCATTGGTCCTTGCAGGATCTTCGCTTTCAAAAGGTGAGAGGATTTCATACGTCTTCCCTATTACTTCCGTGGATATTTCTAAAATACTGCTTTCTTTCCAAAGTGCTGAACTATCAGAAACCTCTACATGTTCACATATCCTTGTGAAGAAACGCGTCACACTTACTCCTCCGATACCTTCCAATGGGGCATTCGGTTAAGCACGCGGCGTGTTTTACCCGATGTGCTGACGACCTTTGCAGATTATGAACCATCATAAGCTCACAAAAGTCGCGAGTCGATCCTTACATACTGATGTTTCGTGATGTTTCGTGATTGCGCCACATTTTCGTCCGCCCCTCGCCATGTGGCCGTATGAACGAAAGGGGGGTCGTTTACAACGTGAGTTCAAAAACAAATCCGTGAATACGAGTAACAGCGGTTGCGAGTGATCGTAACTTAAAGTTATTAGCACCTTACAGTTGCACGGATGGGTTCTTTGCTCCCGAGTCAACCAACTCACGACAGCACAACAAATAGTTTACTTTCGTAACAGACGAACAGCGGGGCGGGGATGGAGATCCGCCTCCCGTAGATTGGCACATAATAGAAGTGATTTTGAATAGTTCCCAATACTTGATTGATTCATGGAGGAAGTATTTCTGTCTTCAACACTCTATTTGCTTTGGACTTCGGCGCTGGTGCTGGATAGGTGTGAGAAAAAAGGCGAACCGCCAAGAACTCGGTACCATTAAAATTTTCCGTAACATAAAACCGACGAAGGATGAGTATGGCTTCCTCCCGAGCGTAGCCGCCGATTGCCTCATATGGGGGGTGAGAAGGATGTGCAAGCCTGAATAATCCGTAAATAAGCATCATGTCTCAGAAGTTGGGAACGCGCCTGGAATTAACACCAATGACCCCGCCGCACCCTCCGAATCTGTCATTGGTGCACCCGTAGAAAACGTCTTTAATTCCCATCTGCCGCAGAGCGGACGCGCACATTATGCAGGGCTCCACGGTCACATACAAAGTGGTTTCGGATAATGGATAATGGCAACCACTCCCCGCCGGCGTGAGTATAGGGTCCGAAAGTATCTCATCGATGGCCTCGAGCTCTGCATGTCGCGTGGCCTGTGTTCACCTTGACAGTGAGTATCTCGAAATTTTGCTGAGCCCTCTGCCACGACATTACGGAGTTCATTTGTCCGGTTCCTGGCTTTGGCAATTATGGTTTTTGCGCGAACGAAGACACAACCCACTGGAACCTCCCCTGCAGCCAAGGCTTCTTCTGCCTATTCAGAACAAGTCAGATAGTCGAAGCAATTGGTTTCGTTGAGTACCATGGCCATGGCTTCCGCCATAAATATATTGCGTTCACCGATGTCGGTTTCCATAGAATAACTGGAGGCGAAAGGCCAGTCAGCGCGATGATATTGGTTGAGGCTCAAATGATCGTGAAGTTTGGCTGTGCTTGCCATTGGCCCCGTCGATCTTTGAGCTTCAAATGGTTAACGCGTCGACGTCGATCCTGAAGACCTTCCGGACCGATTGACTGCAAATCGCCTTCTCTAGGCTTTCCACCTCAAAAATGTCCGATTTCAACGGCTCACGGCGTTGAAGAAGGCGAAAATCTGGCGGCCCGTTCTCGGTCCGTGGGTTAGTACTATGGTCGCCGCTCCACTGAGTTACAAGACTTTCTCCTCGACAACGTCCATATTATGGTCAAAACAGGCTCTTCTGCTTTTGCTTTCTTTCGTGTATCAGGATTTCGGGCTGTACTTGTCTCGGGCGGTGTGCCATCATGATTCGGCGTCTGAAACTGCCTGAAACCAGGAACGGACAGTCTTCGGGATAGGTTGTATTTAACCAGCTCTCTCAACAAGCTCTCGAAGGCGACCTCTGGTCATGACCCCTTTACGCCCCATTTCTCTTGTCGTGTGGACACTGGCGGCAGTTCACAGCGCTGTCAGTATTCCCAGAATCGGCCTCGGCTCGGACCACGCGCGCGCGTTGAGTCCCCGTCAATCGAGTCTCCCCATCGTGCCCTCGCAGTGCGCTACCACTTGCGATCCTGTCAGCAGCATCCTTGAAGCACCCGTAAGACGCCTCTCAGTCCAACCAGGCAATTCTTTTCACTCATGTCCGTAGTCGTGCAACCCGACGTTGTGCTGCACCCCGCTATTCCAGTCAGGCTACTTCAACTGCTTGAAGTGTTTGGAGCCAAGCACCAATGTGACGAAGCAGACCTTCGCGAAGGACCAGGCGTTGCTCGACGGTACGGCAAGCCACGTTAACACCGCTCGCATTTGCTTATTTATCATAGCCCTGACGATCACCTGTTCCGAGCTGGGTTTCTCCCTCCCTGAACTCACGTTCCCGGACCAAAATGCGAGCCGAATACTCTCGACGGTGTCTGCGACCCAGACCTCCAAGGCGTCGTCGATTTCCCAGATCACCATCTCTTCTTTACCAAGCAGCCTGTCTTCTTCGGATTCAGCGCCGGCCATTTCCCAGAAGACCGTTACATCAGTGCCCCCTCAGTCTTCAACACCAACAACTGGTGGCCAGACGACCGCCAGCCCATCGCCAACCCAAAACGCAGCAATGCACCACGACGACGGCTTCGGGATGATGGGGTTATTGGGCGTGTTGATATCCGCATGGACTATGTTTTAATTTCTTCCGGGACGCCGTACTTGCGCATGCAGCCAAGCAGTGTCTAATAAGGTTTAATGTGATTTTATCAGGGTGACAGTTGGTCGAAATTGTTCATTTGTCGCGTCAAAGTACAGTACAGTTCATGATGTCATCCTCCAGTTAATGATACATGGACGGGCCTCCTTATGCCT
This sequence comes from Mycena capillaripes, assembly GCA_029204075.1. Lineage (NCBI taxonomy): Eukaryota > Fungi > Basidiomycota > Agaricomycetes > Agaricales > Mycenaceae > Mycena > Mycena capillaripes. The sequence continues at coordinate 155,126 of JARHKZ010000022.1, forward strand.
CCTTATGCCTCGTTTCCTTACAGGGGTTCAATATCGGGGATGGGCCCGACAGGGACGATGCGCGTGGCGTTGATCTACGCCGGGATGAGAACTTGAATAAAACCTCGGCAAGAAGGATCGTACCTGCGGGTGAGACCAATAATAATGCGTCTTGATGTGTTCAAAGTTGGTTGAATCCTTGAATGCGGGATTCTTCCAGTACAGCGCTTTCATCCACCTGTTATTCCCCCGCGTCATTCTACCATATTGACGGGAGAGGGGAAAACAGAACGACAAACCGATTGATCTCGGGGTATCCCACGCGGATGGTAGTGAAATTGCACTTGAAATGGCCAACGTAGACGGGGTCGAAGCGGATCTACGTAGGAACGTTAGTAGGAGAAATAAGAGGAGAAACTAATTAGAAATGGCGGTACGCACAATGGTCACCCAGAGTCGAACATCCGCCTCAGTAAGCCGCCCGCCGACGAGGTACTCTTTTCCTGTGAGGATCTTCTCCGCCTTATCTAGCCCCTCAAACACGATCTTCACGGCCTCCTCGTACGCCTTCTGCTGAGTCGCGAAGCCCGTGCGATATACGCCGTCTATTATTCAGTCCGTTAGCCACGATACACGAAAACAAGGACAACTGCAAGACTGACTGTTGATCTCGGGGTACACCCACTCATTGATAGCGTCGATCTCGGCGCGGTGTTCGGCGGGGTAGAGGTCGAGCGCGGCCTTGTCGGCGGGGATCAGGTCGTTGAACGCCGTGTTCAGCATGCGGATGATCTCGGACGACTCATTGTTCACGATCGTGTTGTTCGCCTCCACGAAGATCGAAAAGATAAGTACTTCAAGTTAGGAAGGCCGAGCAGGACGAATTCACCTTGTCCCAGATGATGGGCACCGTGAAGCGACGGTCGTAGTCCGGGTTCGCGCGCAGATAGAGATCCTTGACGTGCTCCGCGCCGAAGAGCGGGTCGACCTCCGCCCCGGGGAATGTATCGACCTGCGCGAAGGGCCAGCCGTGATTGCCCATGCGCGGGGAGACGATCGTCACAGCTGCAGATCCGAGTCGCTCATTTAATCAACGGAGTCGTAGATTTCGAGAAACTACTTGCGGATGATATCCTCGAGACCCTTGAGTTTCCGAACGATGAGCGTCCGCGTTGCCCAGGCTAGCACAAAACATTAAACTCCATCCGGATGGGTACAGTCCGACTTACGACACGCATATGAGACATAGAGGTGGTACCTATCTGCCCTCGAACATCTGAACAGGAGCAGAGTTTTGGGCTAGGACGTCTACGCACCTTTCTCAGGCGCGAACTTGCCGCCGGGCTCGATGAAGTCGCGAAACACCGACGCGAGGCGGTTGAAGCTCCCGTCCTCCGAAGCCTTCATCTTGGAGATGTCGCTTTGGTGCGAGGTGTCCCTTGCGGAGGTCATGATGGTTCGGTTCAAGGTTGCGATTGAGATTGAGAATTTGAATGATGGTGGACTGAAGAGGAGGCGCCGCGGTATATATACGGTCGTTGCACGTGGGCTGACGATGGGCTGCTCGTGAGTCGTAGGTCAGCCGGCGCGCATGGACACCGAGCGAGGCCTTACCAGTCTTACCAAGAACATCACCAATTAGAAGAGTCGCGTCACCTCCGGGTACGTACACGCGTTGTGGTGACCGTGTCAAGCAACAACTTCTTCAAGTTCATGTTCAAATTGCCTCCAGCAGCCCCCAGCACAAAATTGAAAGCATCCTCGTCGTCGTAACTTATTTAAACAGGGCTAGTTTAAACAAGACATCATGATAGGCGTAATTTTAAAGCGAGTGTACCGGAACCCAAGGTAAGTAATGGTATCTAAAGTCTGTGTTCCAGTCGTCAGGACCCTACGAAATGTCCTTCCAAAACGCATTAACACGTCGTAATCTGTCCGTCAGCATTGGAAACAGTCGTTTAAAGGACCAAAGTCGCCCCAACGAGCGAAAACACAACCGCCGACCCGACGCTCGTCAGTACGCGCTCCCACCCCTGGAGCGACGCGCTACCGGCGCTGTTGTTCGAGTTCGTGGGCTGCGATCCACTGCCCGAGGACGACCCGGAGCCAGAGTTTGTGGGCTTGGATCCACTTACGCCGCCGGAAGAGCCGCTGGGGTTGCTCGTAGCCAATGCCTGCCGAAAAAAGGAAAGAATGGTGCGTGAGCATTGAAGAATGTGTAGTGGGATGGAGAAGGGCGACTCACGCTCGGCGTAACGATATTCGTCCCTTGGATGATGAACCCGTTCCCGATCGTGCTTAGTGTCGTGCACGACGTCGGCGACGGCGCGGGGTGTGGGGCGGGCGTGGCGCCAGCTCCCTGGTGGAACGTCGACGCGCCGTATACACCCATCGGCTGCGCCACAAAATAAAATCAGTACACACGGCGAGAAACGCCGTCTCCTTCAAAAGAAACGGCGTCGTGGAATTTAAATAAATGCACGCACCTCGCCGCTATCCGCATGGCAGCTATCGAAACCCTTCCCATAGTTCCCGGGCATGTTCCAATCACAACCCATAACGTCGTAGATGTGCTGGCAGTAGCCTGGCGCGTTGGGCCCCTTCGGGTCGCAGATGCGGAAGCAGAACTCGCCCTCGCCCATGAAGTTCTGCGAGTAGCCCGTCAGTGGCGAATAGAAATAAAAAATAAAAATAAGATAAAGAGGATGGGGGCAGACATACCGTCCATTCAAATATCTGCTCGACCTGCCCGCCAAAAGCGGTGGAAAATACAACTCCCCCAACAGGGTTGCCTACAGGATTGTCATGTGAGATTCAAGAGAGGGAAAAAAAGCGATGGCTGCATACCGTTTCCATCCGCGCCTAAATGATTTCCGTCGAATGAGTTAATCCCACACTTACTCGTCACTTGGCTGAAAGCGGCTTACCGTGCGGATCCAGTTCTGAAATACCGATGAGCCAACGAGGGATGAAATATTGGGAATAAAACGCATACCTCCTCCTGCATCAGTGGCTGGTATGTTCAACAGGGTCATGTCGCCGGTACCTGGCATGGCGCGTCAATTAAGGCGCACGTACATTGCGCATCATTTTTATTACCAGTGACTTGGATGTAATCTGGGGTTATCAACCAGTGCGCGCCCTTAATCGCACCGTCCGGAATCAGACGCGTGCCAGTGCCGTTCTGTGTTCATTTTTTGGCGTCAGTGGCATGCATACGCGAAGGGGGGGATGTCGGTGACCTTGATGCACCACGCCACCTCAATTTGCTGCCGTCGGAGGTAAGTACCAAGCCAAGCGCAGAAATAAATGCAATGTGCGATGCCTACCTCCGTGTCGCCGACAGTCGACCCGGGACCGGGCTCCGGAGGCGCCCACAGGCACCTAGCGCGGAGTTAGCACTTAAAAGCGCGCGCTCTTTAAAGAAAATGGACGCGTACCAGTCCTCCAAAGAGTTCACTGCGGTACGGATAAGCAACGCGAAGGCATCACAATGTTAGAGATATTTACTGTACGCAGTCTGACATTCAGACGTCTGGTTCAGCCCCGTTCCGCAGCGATGCGTGCCCGTTTGCCCTTCCTCAGTGTGGTCCGGGATGTTGGACGGCAGGTACGTCGCGCTATACGTCGCCGCGTTAACAGCCAAGAGGAGAGACAGCGCCGTTAAGAGTGCGGGAAACATAGCGGGCCCACGAAAGACGGGAAAGAGGGGGGGAGGAGAAAGAGCGGTGGCGAAATGAAACAAAACGCAGGCTCTTGAGGGGCGCTGGCTGTCGACGGCAATCAAGTGCCGTGCTGTGAAGGATATATTAGCTGCCAACTGTGCCAAGGAATTGGATTAATCGGGCAATAAATGCCGTATCTGCATAGGGTTTGGTTGGACGAAAACATCGCAGCACGGAAGAACGGTGCCGAACAACATCGGATGAACTGAATTGGGATCGAAGCAAAATTGATGTTACCTCATAATACGGATCGACGTTCAATTGCTGTGCAACGGAACCTTCAACGTTCAACAACTTCAACTCTGTTCAAAATGAGCGGAACATGACTCTCGTGAATCGTCTCGCGTTGGTGTAGTCTTTCTGCCTATTAATGGTCCAGGAAACTTCGAGAGCCTTCCGCAGAAGCTCTCCGCCGTCCTTGCCGTGGGTTCCTTCCCGCTTTTGATCGGTGTCAGGCCGGGGTACAGATAAGAACAGGCGCGCGTTTACAGCGGAGGTCCTCCAATAACGGGCGAGACTCGCCGACAGCTTAGGCGTGTTACTTAGTGTTTTCTCACTCGGTCTCACACGAGCCTTCAGACGCAGCCGTCTTCGATTATTCAAAACTCACCGATAACTTGGGCATGTTACTTTAGTATTTTCTCACTCGGTCTCAGACGCCGCCGTCTTCGATTTTATTTTCTTTCTGAAAAGCGGACCGCAATCCATTATTCTTTCGACGCAAATCACCCCTGCAGACTCAGTTGTTTTTGGTCCTAAGAATCTCCAGACCCTTGAGGACGACCTCTTTCATGCTTTCCGACATCGGGAAATCATCGAGGGAATCCGCAGGCCCAACCCACGCGTAGGCTTGATGCTCCTCGGGGCTCAACTTGGGCGATGGTAACCCGTCTTTCGATGGCGCCTGGGGCGACTCCACTGCAACAATAAAGTTGAGCTGCTGAGCAGGTCCCCGGCGCGTGGTATATTCGAAACCGGGGAACTCTCGAGCAATCCGCGTCACCACCATTCCTGTTCGGGAACGCTTCTTCCTCTGCTGTGCGTTGAAGAAGGAGCAGTTTCTTCGATTTCGCCAGAGTCTCAGCTACGATGGCGACGCCGACTGTAACCCTTTTCCTTTCATGCTGGTCGCATAAGGCTTGGAGTGGTATGTTGCGGGCTTGGACTGCTGATGAGACGATGAAGTTGGATGACATCGATGTGTTCAAAGGTATGCAGACTCCTAGTTATATACCTTTGACTGCCATCGATAACGAGACGCTCAAGAAGCATCGGTACGTATACGCTTTCACGTTTTCTTCCTGCAGCCGCCCCATATAAATATCTAATTGTGGGTCCATATGTATGCGCATTCTGAAATCATATGCGCGAGCGCTACAGACAGGTGCCCTATCCCGAATCACTGCTCGTGTTCAGACATTCGAGGGCGGATAGGTACCACCTCTACGTATCCCGAAGTTTTTTGTTCCTGGCTTTAGACGCCGAGTAATGGCCGTGGACTACCCGAGGCGAGTTTGACGTTAAGCGCCTCGAGACCTTGCGAGCGACCAAGCTTAGTATACAGGCTGCACAGCCCGAATTGCTGGTGGACGTTCTCGAGAGGCCAGAAAACAACCGACGGACGGTCACTTGAGCATCAACCGCCGCCGGTCGGCGGTCGCTGATGTGACCGCGTGCGCCTTACCACGGTCCCAGGTCCGCAGCGCACACGCAATCGCACGAGAGCGTATAAAAGCCAGGCTGCGATCCTTGTCACTACGCAGCAGCAGAAGATGAACGTCCTCGTCCTCGGCGGTACAGATTTCGTGGGTCGCATAATTGCCCTCGAAGCATTAGCCCGCGGCCACTCTGTAACAACCTTCAACCGCGGCACCAAACCTCCCCCTGCGGGCGCGACGAATATCATCGGCGACCGGCTCGCGCCCGACGGCTACGCAGGCCTCTCCGGCCTCGCCTTCGACGCCGTCGTCGATACCTGGATGGGCGACCCAAGCGTCGTGGCCGCCGCCATTGCCGCCCTCCGCGCCGCCGGCATATCGCACTTCACGTACATCTCGTCCGCGAGCGTGTACGACCCCGCGCGCGCCACGCCCCCGCTCACGGAGGACGCGCCCGTCATCGACCTGGGGAACTACCCCCCGGAGCTGCAGTACGGCGCGGACAAGCGCGGCGGCGAGCTCGCCGCGCTGGCTGCGGGGGTCCCTGCGCTCATCGTGCGCGCGGGCGTCATCGTCGGGCCGTACGAGAACACGGGCCGGCTGCTGTGGTGGCTCGCGCGCATGGCGCGCGGGGGGCGCACGCTCGCGCCGGGCCCCCGCGCCGCGGGGCTGCAGTTCGTCGACGCGCGCGATATTGCGGGGTTCGTGCTCGGCGCGGCGGAGCGCCGGGAGGGCGGGGTGTTCAATGTGGTGAGCGAGCCTGGGTATGCGACGATGGAGGAGTTTCTGGAGGAGGCGAATGGAGCGACTGGGGGGAGTGCGGAGCTTGTTTGGGCGGAGCCGGATGTGCTGCTTCGTGCAGAGATTGGGCCGTGGGTTGAGATGCCGTGCTGGTTACCTCCGGGCAAGGACCGCGACTTTCTGTACAATATCAATGTGGAAAAGGCACTCGCGGCGGGCCTCCGACCGAGGCCGACGAAAGAGACGGTGAGGGATACGTGGGCATGGCTGGAGACGTTTGATGAGAAGGACAGACCGCTGAATCCGAGAGTAGGACTTGATCCACGGAAGGAGGCCAAGGTGCTCGAATCGTTGTAATTTTAAACCACTGTATGTTTTTGCCCTGACTAAGTAACTTTAAATGGAGTTTGTACTTTGTGTGGACCACGAATTGACCCAACGCCAACCTTGCTCCGAACGGCAGAAGGGAACAGCAACTGCTCCTTATCTCTAATGCCAAGTGTAAGCCATGACTGAAACACAGGAATCGAGGGATACTCCTTTCTTTATCTTTTTGAATGTACGGAATGAGAGGAGTAATTTACGTTCTTTATGGACCTGCAGCCGCAAACGTGATAATTAAAAAACACAGCAGGATGCTGGCCCTTAATATTGCGCTGACCCGACGCGACGCGACATGTGGCATCACGGGATCGAGGAACGGCCGTGACATCCGGCCCTCTTGCCCTGCGCCGCCATGGCGAAACCGACGCTGATGCAGACGCTGCTGGGCAGACCGTCGCAGAAATACTCGCTGCCCGCGCCCAAGCACTACTACTCGGACAAGGCCTCGATGATGCGCATTGCAGCAGCCGCGCAGAAGACGACTATGGCCGCCGATGATGCCCCAGCACCTGCTCCGCTATCGGTACGTCATGTCGTGTGCTATATCCGTTACACGGTTATCGAGACAGTCTATATCATTCAGGACGAAGACGACACCGACTCGGACGTCTTCTATACCCCCCGCTCGTCCATCGCCTCGGACGCGAGCATGGCCGTCACCACGCCGCCCACCTCCGACGCCGGCCATGCTGCTCTTTACACTGACCAGGACTGGGCAAACGACATCCACTGGCTTGCAGCTGCAAGCCAGAAACCCAATCCCCCAAAAAGAACGCCGCCAGCACCGCGTGTATCGCGCCCGCCGACGCCCAGCATCATGATGAGCATGACCACTCTGCTCGAGGAGAACGAGGACGTGCCCCCAGTCCCGCCCAAACCACCGCGTAGCAGCGTTATCGTGACCTCGCATGCGTCTGCGCCGCCCCCGGCAGCCCACCGTCGCGCACGGTCTGCCGCCACCACCGCAAGTTTGTCCACTTACGCGCCTCCATCTCTGCTCTCCGGCCCACCCGAGCTGCCGTCCTATGGCACTCCCGCATACACCTCTCTGACCGTCCCCCCGGCCCCCGCCCCCGCCGTGCCCTTTGTCCGCTCCAACTCGATCTCCCAGCGCCTCCGCGCATCCCTCCGCCGCGAAACCGCCGACCTCTCCCGCTCCCGCCTCGCCCAAGCCACCATGGCCTCGGTCGAGGTCGTCGGCGGCCTCGCCTCTCCGTCCCACAACCGGCCCCCGCGCCTCGGCTTCACCCACTACCGCGCCCCGCCCGCCGTTCCAAAGGGCGGCGTCCTCGTCCAAGTCTGGGCGGTCGGCCTCGACGGCGTCGATCTGCGCCTCCTCGGCGTCCACACCAGCACCCCGGCGCGCATGCACTTTTCGCGAAGCCGCACACAGAGTTTTGGGCGCTTCGTGGGCCGCACAATTGGCCGCCGCACCGCGTCCGACGTCGAATCCATAATAGATCAGGAGCCCGGCAACCCGGCCCCTCAAGTCGGCTTCATTCCTGGCCGCAGCTTCGTCGGCCGCGTGCTCGAGTGCGGCTGGGAAGTACGCGACGAGATCGTGCGGCGCGGCGAGTGGGTAGTGGGACTGCTTGACGTACGCAAGGTCTGTTTTTTTCTCCTCTCTTTTTTGTCGAAAAAAAACCTATGTTCTATCCAGAGCGGCGCCCTCGCGGAATTCATCATCGTGGACCGGCATCGCGTCCACCGCGTCCCGCACCCGCAATCCTTCCCCACCTCTCCCGATTCACCTCCGACCCCCTCGCCGACACCTCCCTCCTCCGCGTCCTCATCTTCTGACGCGTATCCGCACACGCGCACACACTCACGGTCGCAATCACACTCGAACCAAGAGTCGCCCTACCCCTCGCGCCCGTCATCCGTCTCCTTCCACGGCGCCTGCGACTCCCCGCCCTCCTCGCGCCCGTCCTCGCGCCAGCGGCACCACACGCCTGCACACAAACGCATGCGCTCCGCCCCGCCGCCGCCCCCGCCGCCCCCACCGAGCCTCGACCTCGCAGAGCTCGCGCTCCTCCCGCTCGCCGGCGTCGCGGCGCACCGCGCCGTCCGCACGCTTGTTAGCGCGCACCCGTCGACCGCCGATCACTGGGGGCGGGAAAACCAACACGTGGTGACGCCCGAGGGCGAGATCGCGGATCCGCTGGCGTTGGCGCTGGGGGAGGAGCCGGCGGAGTCGGTGAAGAGCGGGAGGAAAGGGGGCGCGCGCGCGCTGGTGCTGCACGGGCACGCGGGCACGGGCGGGCTCGTCGCGCGCATACTCGCACGCCGCGGGTGGAGGGTGTGCGTGCACGCGCCGGGGTCGCTGGGCTCGTCGCGCGCGCCGTCGCTCGATGGCAAGGATGGGGAGAGCGAGACGGAGGGGGATCTGGCGCACATGCGCGCGGTGCAGGCGCGTGTGCGGGGGTGGGGCGTGGAGGAGGTGGTTTTTGACGACGGGGGGTGCGCGGCGGACGGGGAGGAGGACGGGGGGAGGGCACGGGGCGCGGCGGTAAGGGTGGTGGAGAGGCTGATTGGGGATGGGGACGAGTTTGATGCGGTTGTGGATACGGTGGGGGGGAGGGAGGTGTGGGAGGCGGGGGAGCGGTTGCTTGCTCAAGGCGGCGGGAGTGACGGGAAGGCGAGGAGGAAGCTGTTCACGACGACGGTGGGGGATTATCCGGCGCGGCCGGTGCCCACTGCCAAGGACAACTTCCGCGCGGGGCTGAGGGCGTTGAAGGGCTCTGCCTCCGCCTCTACCGCGACGCCTTCTTCAAAGACGAAGAATAAAACCAAGAAGAGCAAAAACGGGGGCGGCGGGGGGGTGCACACGGTGAGCTACGCGTGGGTGAGCGCGGCGCAGGACGTGGACTGGGAGGGGGAGGACGTGAGGGATTCGCTGGGGCGGTGGTGCGGATGGCGTTGGAGGAGGGGGTGCGGCCTGTTGTGGAGGGCGGCGGTGGGGCGGCGGTGCCGTTTGAGCGGGCTGGGGAGGTGTTTGAGCCTGGGAGGGGAGGGGGAGGGGTGGGTGTGGGTGTGGGGGTGCTGCGCGGGGGGAGCGTCGTCGTCAGGGTCGTTGGGTAGCGCTTGGCGCCGACGCGATTCGACTCGGTGGCGGTGGGAGGAGGACCTTGCATCCCTCATATGGTTCATCGACGAGCCAGCACTGGACATTTATTGACGCATTCCATTCCATTCACGCATTTATTATATTCGACGACTCACTTCACTCAATTGTAACGTTATAGAACCCCATCCATCCAGCAGCAGCAGCAAAACGGAACCCCAACTAATTTACGAGTTATATACCATACACGCTATAGCACGAACGCGACATGATTGATGTATAGTAGTAGATATTATCTATACTTTACTTATTGAGTTTGAGTTTGGATACCTTTGAATGGAATGGAACAGATGGATATTCAGGATCGAGGATCGATTTATTGGGTGTTCGATTATAGCTACATGGCATAGCGGGCGCGCAGGTGCTTGAAAGAAAAATGTGTGCGGGAGTTGGTTAAGATTGATCGTTTGGAGGACGACGTAGTTGGAGTCGGTAACAGTGCGAGTCGCTAACCGTCTTGTTAATAGAAAAACTTGGCCACATCTCAGGATGAGGTCTCGAACTTGTGGGGAAGATCCGGGGGCCGACGCTTAGCGACATGCGGTACTGATGCATTTGATGTTTCTTCATCTGACTCGGTGTCACGCTCCAAGATGGCTTTCGAGTAAAGGCCATCGTCCTCGAATGAGATGTGTAGATCCGAGTAGATAGGGGGCATCCCTTTGTAGAATTTTTCGCGTTGCACCATCAGTACGTGTGCATTGGGGAGCTCGGGATGCAGCTCGGTGTATTTTTTGTGCCAATGAATAACGTCGTAGGTGTGCATCGAGGGTGCCACTGCAGTAGATGAGATATGCACATCTAGGATAGGATTACGAAAACATATATACCTCTATGCGTCCGCGCGGGCTTCATGAAGTTGAGCATATGGTTGACTTTGGCAAGCTCGAGGCAACCAAATTGTTCTGCATCTGCAAACGCATCGAGTGGCAGGACGGGGAGATGGCGCTTGCAATCATGAGTGGGGATGGCGGTGGCAAAGTCGGCAATGAAGCATGCCGCCTTTCCGTTGCGGGCGTCGTCTTCGCTGAGCGCAGGGTCGTCCACAGCGAGAATGACATGTCGAAAGTCACAAGCCAAGTCTATGGAGCCGTGTTGGATCCCATAATCGTGAAGTGCCTCGAAGGTACGACCGACGAGAATTCTGCAAGACACATAGGGGACGCGCTTGGCGTTGGATACAGAAATGGGTACCGGTTTGCTTCAGTATTAAGCGGTGTGCGCGACAGCTCATACCAAGACCGTCCGCACCACTGAGTGATGCTACAGACGACCTTGCCGCCCCAATCGCCGGTGTCAAGAAGCCAGAGACCGTAGTGTTGAGGAACGAGTACACCCTCAGCACTGACGAGGTTGGTCGAGTGAAATGTGGCGTCTTCGATTAGCTTCTCGTAAGCTTGGAAGGCGAGGGAGTCGGTGTTCTCCTTGATGTGCTGAAAATTCAATACAAATCGGAGGCAAAGTCTTTGCGACATGTCTGTCGATACCGCCTGAACGTAGAGCACGGACGGATCGTCCTCTTCGACTCCCCAGGACCGAGCAGTATCGTAAGCAAGTTTCATGGGTAACCGGTTTGGTCCCTGGTTGATGGCAAGTAGATGGTTCCGGGGGACGAGGAGGGTGGTTGCGTTCGGGGCCAGAGGTTCGAAATCGGCATTGTGGTCCGGAATGTCCCATTTCCGGCATGTGTATTTCAGTCCGAGCGCTTGGAAGATAACCTGGATGGTTGTGGCCATGATGTTGACCAGTGTTGACCACGTTGACCATCACAACTCATACCATCACCGCCTATAGTCCCCACATAGCGCATTCTTCACCTATTTATTGCCATCGGGCACAGCGTCTTAGTAGTTAGTGTACTTGTTGCGATATAGAAATGCAGATTCAAAGAAAGAAAAAAAAGTTCACCACGTGAACATCGAATGGTTACATAATGTACATTCGCATTCATCTTACAACTTTCATTCAAGGTGCACATTGACCGCCATAAATATGTAGGGTAAAGCACCATGCCCACCAACAAATTCGTCACTAAGCCAAGTTCCACACCTGATTCAAGCCTCCGTTGCAAGCATGTGTTCTTACCTGTACACCATTGCCAAGGAGGGATTCAACACTGCCAAGGAGGGATTCAGGAGCCTCAAGGCATAGGTCTTGATGATAAAAAAACATGTCTCAGTAATCGGCAACGAGAGCAGAGAAGCCTCAGAAAACGAACTGGTATTCTGGGCGAGTGTAATCAATCCATCGTCGGTAAAGATCCATTGCTGCCAGGGTTTGTTGTTGCACTCCCAGATCACGACTTCGCTGGGTCTGTCGACTGGGATGGGGGAAATGCGACGTCAGCCCTCAGCTCAACCTGTTTAACCATTGAGAGTGCTCACCCGTTTTTGCGTCAAGACAAAACCTTTTGCCCAGGTTTTCGACTATGATCTCGGTGAGGCCGGAGAAATTTTCCCATTGTTGGCCTCTACTGTTGTTGCAGTTGAACCTACGCAATAAAATGTAAGAAAAGGGATAAACTTGAGATCGTATGTCGAAACCTACGTTTCAACCGCAGTGCCGTCGTGGAATTTGGAGCCGCGTACTTGGAGACATTTCGATGACTGCGCGGAACTGATTGAAGCTACGGGCCCTTGCGCAGATACACCACCGCAAAAAAGAGCAGCAGCGAGCACGAGGGAGAAAGAGGAAGATTTGAACATTGTAGACGGGGAGCAATTGAACTAGCTGGCGCTCCTTCGCGGCGCTCTCCATGTTTTATACAGAGCTTTTAGTTGATCCGGCACTCAGTTCGCGAAACCACCGATCCGAATACTGTTTATTCTAGAGGCAATCAAGCTTGAGCCGAGTAGTGCTGTCGAAGAAAAAAAAAAACATCAAAAAAACATGTGGCAAGTTTGACCGAAAGAATATGAACATTTGAAGGTGAAGTGAGCCTATACAGTCTCAAGGTGCCATGTTTGGGAAGGTATCTCGCGGAGGGCCCGTCTTTGTTGTACGCCCGAGCCAATCGATCATATTAGTTGGGGAAGCGAGTAGTGCAGCATGGATAAAATGAGGCTAAGTTACCACCGGTGAATTCGTTTATCGTGTGTGCATCGTGAACTGTTTTCGGGAAGCGAGCAAGGTAAATCAATAAATGGCGCCTGAAGATAAAACCGGTCGTAGTGATGCACGTCAGAACCACATTTGCATGTGGAGTTCAATGCAGCGCGTCTGCAGTCAAGGGAAGCTCGACCGACGAACAAAGGGAGCTGTGAAGTCTGGTACGGCCGTCCTCCTGTGAAAATCACGTTGATTCCAGAGCAGACGTGGGGTATTCGGAACGCCGAAGTGCGAGGAGGTTGAACGAATGAATCGACCAAATTCTGGGTCATTGATGCTGCAGGCAAGGTGCGGATCCGGAAGGACGCAATATCGGAGGTCATGGACCGTAGCGCGGGCCGCTGCATCCCGCACGATCTCCAACTCTGACTCTTCAATGGCCCGGAGCTCTGTATTCGCTGACGAGCTTTTACTACTTCTGGCAATCCTTCCTGAAACGAATAGCAGGGAGAGAAATAGGAGTCGTTGCCGTCCGGGGGGATGGTACAGCTGGAGAGCATTCAAGGGTTCAAGAACGGCGAAGTTGCGCTACCCTTGCGGGCGAGACGAGAGCTCTGCTATAGTCTCCCTGAGGCAGAGTCAGAAACGGCGCGACCTTTCGCAAGCTCAAGTAGATAAGGAGGTTGAAAGAATTATCTACTCTGCCTCTGGGAGACTAGTTGAATCCACTGTTCCAATATTCAAGTCCTTCGCAGAAAATGGTGTGTATCGAACCCTACGCAAACTGCTCAAAAAGAGGACAAACGCACCAGCGGAGACCCTTCGTTTAGTAACTGGGCAAGTAAGCAAGTTCAGCCAAACCCAGTTCGCTACTGCAATAAGGGAATCAATGTACAATAGTAGGGCGAGCGATCAGAGTCTGGGCGCACAAGATCACGAATGAGGATTTCTTTCCGGAAGACTTGTCAAGACATGGATGATGGTTCGACGGCGCTTCGAATTCCCCTGCATCCTGTTCTCCCGGTTATTGAATTATGTCCCTACCGTGAACTCTTGCCGCGAAACGCGCCCGAACGTGGGCGCCGCGCGCCGTAGCTGTGAAAAAGCCGAGATGCGGCTTGGCCTCAGCAGCAATGTTTCAGCGCCACAGTAGGCGCCAATTTGCAAGCACACGGCCTCAATCAAACCAGGCACATCCTGTACTGTATTCGTCCTTCTAGCCGCCGTTCCCCCATGCGCAATCATGATTGGGCAGGCGTGAAAACCAAGTGTCCGAGCTGTCTGGCTTCCACCTCGACCATCTCCGCTCGCGCTAAGTAGGATGTTCCTCCGGCTGCTCCCCCCCGCCCTCCTCGTGCTCTTGCAGACGCAGACCACCGTATACGGAGCCGGGATCGTCCCGCCCTCTGCCCGGAGCATCCCCGGCCACAGTTTTGGCGCGCGCAGCCTCACTAACATCCCAGAGGCGTGCCAGGGCGGCTGCGCGCCCTTTGCGCAGTTCCTCGCAGGCGCGGTGCGTCGCTCTCTGTTCCTCTGGCTCTACCCTTGAACTTACGAGCGGTATGCAGTCCTGCCCGGTAACGCAGTGCTGCTCGGACATCTTTGAGATTGGCTATTTTAGCTGCTTCCTGTGCGTCGGCAACGCGACGAAGGCAGCGGACTTTACGCTCGCGCAGGAGTACGTCGACAGTGCGTGCTCTTCATATTTTTTATTTTATTTTAAATACCGATGTTCGTGCCCTCTAGTCGTGATAACCTCCTGCGGCACCGAGGGCTTCTCTCTCCCCATCCTCACCTTCCCGGGCCAAAACCCAGATCGCACCCTCGCGAGCGCGCTTCCTGCCGGCGCGTCCTCCCTTCCCGTATTTGCGCCCGGCCCCTCGGGGTCGGGGTCCGCCGTACGTTCTAGTTCTTCCACGAGCAGCAGCGCGCACACAGTGACCGCTTCGCATTCGCAGTCCGCCTCGGGAAGTGGCAGCGGCAGCGCAGTTAGCACGCCCGCGTCCTCCACCTCCGGCGTGTCCATCTCAGGCTCCGGTGTCTCGTTTTCAGGCTCAGCCCCCCAGAGCAGCGCGACCTCTCCGCCGCCGCAGAGTACCTTCTCGCCGACGTCCTCTCCGTCTTCCTCCCCTTCACCGAGCGGCAGTGCCCCGCCCAGCGCCGGCGTCCGCGTCCGCGCGTCGGTGATCGGTGTCGGGATGGCCGTGCTCCTGGCGCTCCTCCTGTGATTGTGATTGGACGATGTTTATCGATTTACTTATGCTCTGAATGGACGTTTTACGTTGGTTAATGGGGACGCGCGCTTGTGGCTGTATTATTGAATCGGGAAAATTTTGATCCAAAAAATTCATGAAAAATGCGATGCCTGTCATGATGAGCGCTGATGAGCGCTACATGCGAATCCCGGACTTAGGTGCCTTCCACTTTGCTTCCACTTGCCAAATTTCGGTCCGCACGCCGAAGACTTACGTATACACGAACTCTCGCTTGGACCTTTTGAAGCATATGTACAATTAAAAACATCCGTGAATACTACAAGCGCGCTGTAGCAGGCATCTTCTTCATCGCCTGTCGCACACCCAAGTCCGCCATCACGTCCTCCGCGCCTGCCAGAACTGCAAAGTGTCAGTTTTTCTTTATTATGTAGCAGGAAAAACAACTCACTGGCATCGAACGCCGACGTCCGATGGAAATTTTCGATCACCTTGCCCATACCCGTGACCGTCAGCGCGCGCCCGCCGAATACCTGCGCTGCGTCTATGTACACGAAAGTATTAATAGCTAGTCAGTGGAGATAAAATGAATGCGCGCTCACCCGTGGCGATCTCCTGCCCCGACCGCGTCACAAATTGTTTCAGTAGCCCGATAGGCCCGGCGAGCTTGCTCCCCGTTTCGGCGTAGGTCATCTAGTAGCCGAGCGGGGTCAGTAAACAGTACCCCGTGCAGATAAGTATGAGAATGTAGGAGACAGACGCACGTTATTCATCTGATGCGTAATATTCTCGAGCCAATTTTGCCCCGCCTCGACGCGCGAGATCATCGCCGCCAGCTTGGCACGGATGACCGCCTGCGACGTCAGCGGCTTCCCGAACACGATGCGCTGCGATGCCCACTTCAAGCACTCTTCGACGACAAGGCGCTGCGCCGAGAGCGCGGTGCAGACCACCATCCAGCGCTCATGGTTAAAGTTAGTGAGGATGACGTTCATCCCGTTGCCCACCGCGCCGAGCGTGTTGCCCACGGGCACGCGCACCTTGTCGAAGGTCACGTACGCGGTGCCGGCGGTGGGCGAGTAAGACGTCTTGATCGCCTTGGTGGAGAGGTTGTCGCTGCGCTCGATGAGCATCACGGTGAAGCCCGTCTGAGCGCGAGTCAGCGGCATGAAACCAACGGAGAGACCACACAGACCTCGGTCTTGCACCCCGTGGTGAAATAATCGGCAAATGTCCCGTTTGTTATCCATCTATCCAGTCCGTTAGCCTTAAGATCGAACAACTTGGAGAGAAATGACAAACACACTTTTTGGTTCCGGTCACCACCCAGAAGTCGCCATCTCGCACTGCTGTGGTCTACACCTAATCAGCAGGAGAATTGGAAAATCAAAAATCAAATAACCTGTAGTCCGCTGACGTCTGAGCCCGCAAATGCCTCGCTGATGGCCAGCGCAAGGAACTTCTTTCCGTTGAGAATCTCCGGGACAACCCGCGCTTGAAGCTCGGGCGAGCCGTAGTTGAGTATCGGCGGTACGCCGATGACTGCACCATTAAGCAGGCCATCGACGAACCCACGCGTTCCGAAGCGGGCTAGTTCCGTATTGATTATGAGCTTGAAGGCGCGTTCAACGAATGGCAGAATGGAAAGGAAAAGCCGGGACGCACTTCGTGGAAGTAGTCGAATTCCTCTGGAGTAACTGTGCCGTTCATGAGGGCGCGCCCCTTGAGGTGCTTTCCAGGGCCTAGCCGCATGGCAATCATGTTCACCTCGCTGTCTGTCCAATGAGATGGCAAAGGTATTTAACGAAAGGAACGCACGCCATCTTGTCCACGACCTCCTGTGGTATCCGCTTTCCATTCTCCTCGCATTGTATTGCGGCGGGTTGTACGACTTCCATGAGGAACGTACTGCAAAACGATCAGGAGTGTCGGGGAGGGCAGCGAAAGAGAGGCCCACCGAACGGCTTTATGGAACTTGCGGTGCCCGTCAGTATAATATGGACTCTTGAAGCCCTCGACGAGCCATGTTGCCTCTGCATATGGCACTTTCGAGACCTCCCCCGGGGCGGGCGCCTTGATCACAGGCTCTTCGCCTTGAATCGTCGGTTCATGTTAGATCCTACGTTGAGTCTGGTGGAAGCCTACCTAAAATCGTCCCGATTTGCAGTCGTGCATATTGTGGTCGCTGAAGCACCTCCAGCCGATGCAGTCCAAAGAACGCCTGTCCAAGATATGCGACGAGTTGGATTTAGAGGTTTCGTGACGTACCTGCGTTGCATCCTTTCCAGCTGGAGCGGGCTTGAGGAACGGTTCATTTGGTTATGGTTTGCAGTTCGGCTCACCTATGCTCTCGGCGAAGAGGACGTTGGCACCTCCGGGATGGAGGTCGGCGAACTTGGAGAGGTTATACACCCTTGAGTCGATTGTGACCCACTATGCGTCGAGTTGCAAGTTAATATTGCATTGCAATTATTTAAAGGGGATTTACTAGGTCGCCCTCCTTGTTGTGCTGCTACGAGGTTAGAAACGAGGCGCAAATAAAAGAAATGGATTTGAACCTTTGCGACTTCTTCTTCTGTGTACTGTTTCGTGGCCATGACGGTGGAAGTCAAGTGGAAGTTAACGGCGAAAGCAAGGGAACCGGGGGAATTCACATGCAAGCACTTCGAGTGACGTAACGGTCTTTAGGTGATGAGGGCAATGGGCTTGCGAAAATACATGCTCAAAGAGAGCAACTTTCTTCAACCGAAAATTCAAGACTCGTGAATTTGGGATGGCCAGTCGAGGAGACGCCAATTTATCTGCCATAGAACATTCGCGATGCATCGAGGACCGAGATTTTTTTATGCGGCCGAACAAGTTCAAAACTGCTTGTGGCCTCAAGCTGTAAAGAAGCATTTTTCTTGTGTAGATGGTCAGCCACCTGGGGTGAAAATACCACAAAAAACACGTCTTTCTTGACTGGATCCAGAGGCTGCCAGTGGTGATGTTCGGATAGAAATGTGACCGCCTCAAGCGAAGCAGGCTCTTCATGTTCCTATTTAGCTTCTGTATGAATCCTGAATTTTTGGGACCGCGAATGTGAGGAACTCTCACTGCCACTGCCAGTCTAAGAAGTTGAACTGGATCGACGCGGTCATGTGAGCGAGACGCGACTTGCTTTGATCGAGTACAAGCACCGGCAAGCAACACAGCCTTCCGAAATACGGAAATTGCCGCAGGGACATTTAAACCCCGCCCACTCGTCAGCCGCTTTGGAATACCTCTTTCTTCTCTACTCCCATCATCTACTCTGTTAACTCAAGCCAATTCCCTCAATCTGCCGTCCAAGAATCGTCGTTTCTTCTTCAGTCCTCGTCCGGTGAGTCTCCTCCAGTGTTTTCTTCGTGCCCGTGCTGATATCTAGGCGTTCTCCCTTCCTCGCCGTGTCCAAAATCTCGTCCTAGACGTTCCTTTTGACCCACCCGCTCCCCATACCCGCTTGTCGTCGGTTCATGAGTACGAGTAGCAAGAGTGGTACGTCCTCTCCACCATTAGTTCCCACTTTCGCTGACGTTCACATGTTCTTTCGAGCTCGCCAAGTACGAAATTGTATCCCCTCCCCCTCACTTCTATCAGCCGCCCAACCCGCCCAAGTTCCAACTTGCAGCTCAGATTCACCCTCGCCGTTGCCGCTCGCCGTCGTCCATCATCTTCGCTGGTCGTCGTCCCTCATCATCACCGCTCGTATCATCATCGCTGACCACTGTCCTTCATCATCCTTGTCGTCGTCCCTTATCTTCCTTGCTCGTCGTCGTCGCCCACCATCGTCGCTTGCTGCTGTTGTTACTCACCCGTCGTTCGAGTCCTTCACCGTCTCCATCATACTGTCCGCCATCGCCTCAGGACCTCAAGACCTCAGTGAGAGACTGCTCAAGACACTTCAAGGTCAAGACCTCAGTAGTACACTGCTCACGATTCAACGCGACTCAAGGCTCAAGACCTCAGTGGGAGACTGTTCAAGACACCTCAAGTTCAAGACCTCAGTGGGATACTGCTCAAGAAACGCTTCAAGGCCAAGCCCTCAGTGGGACACTGCTCATAGGCGCCTCAAGTTCAAGACCTCAGTGGGATACTGCTCAAGACGCCTCAAGTCCAAAACCTCAGTAAGATACTGCTCAAGACGCTTCAAGACCTCGACAACCGGTTCAATATCGCCGGTCCTCAAGATTCCCGGGGATGGGTGAGAGCTTTGCTCCATCCTCGTGCTCCCTTGCCGTGGGCCCCGGGCTTAGTGCGCGCACATTCGGCTTTACCCACCGCTTGTGCGCGTCAAATAAATGCACGTTAAAAAAACTCTTCTCTTTATTTTCTTCTTTCTCTTCAATTATCGTCTTCTTATACCTTATAAAACATGTATTCGTTTGAAGCCTTTAATTGATTGTTTTTTCGACTCTAGAACACCCGCGTGTCGAGGGAACTTGGACGCGATTATCGATATTCAATCGTGATTCGTGAATGGAAGAAGTACACGTGATCGCGACATTTTATTGCTCGCTTTCACCCTCTTTCACCTGGTTCATTATTGTACCCTTCCGAGGTGCTGCTGCTCACAACTGACCCCTCGATTCCAAGCAAACTGGTTAATTTCCTAGGTTCAAGCAGCGCGGCGTCCTACGTATTCTTTTGTCAACGGCGCACTACTTGACCAACAGTCACCTGCTCCTCCTCGTAGCTGGCGCCTCTGGCGCCAGCGTAACTGCGGTCGAGGCCCCGGCACGAGGATCGTGGGGAAGACTGCCCACCAGGCCTCATCGAAAACTCAAGATTGAGTTCAGGCAGACAGGCTTGATCAGTGAAGTCTTTGAACTGCAGGGTCGTCCGACGCCACTGCTAACGGCAAGAACGAGGATTTCCTTCTGAGATAAGTGTAGACCTCCGTTTTTTACCTGCCGACTTTCCTAGCAAACCGCGGTCGAGCAGCTTTCCAAATCACCTTTCCCCCAGATTTCTTCGACGCGATTTGGGCTCACGACTGACGCACTCTCTCTGAATTCTGCCTCATACAGTTCTCAAAGGCATATCTTACCGCTTGGACGATCACACTGGGAGAGTTCGGCGACACGCTCACACAGCTCGTGAACAGCCCCCCGGCGGTTGCCTTATTCAGCACCCCATACAAAATTAGCTCGGTAGTGGTGGTCCGTCTGCTGTCCCATCGTCGCTCGCAATTCTGCAGCCTGTGTGGTCCAGACTATCCGCAAACGTTCAATATCGACGGCAGTTATTACGGCAATGGACAACTTTTACAGCGTTTAATTTATGAGGGGATAAAGAGCTTCTTACGGGACAGCCAAGTCTTTGAACCTCCTGTTCAAGTACGGTGATCTGCGACGACGGGTTCACCTCCATGTCATTCAGCATTCATCCAACATTTATCCAACCTTCATGCGGCATCGAGACCAACGGCGCTATCGAACTTCTTTCTTCGGCTCCTATGGTGATTCATCGACGAAGACGAGTCGGGGGGCGACTTGTATGTCATGTAATGTAATATTCACAAGATATCAAGGACCAAGCCTTCCTTCAATGTGAAGCGGCGGTTGCAAAAGTTGGCACTCTCAATTTTGAAGGCTCGAGGACGACGGCAAGGTGCAAGCAAGGTGCATGTCCTGCAACATTCATGCGGGATCGAGGACCAAGATCGGCCAAGGCCTCCTCCTGTTGCAGGGCGGCATCGTTGTCTTTCTGTATGTTCTTCCTGTGGATCGGCTGTTGCAAAAGTTAGCACTATCAATTCTGAAGGCTCCAGGACGACGGCAAGGTGCATCTCATGCACCATTCATGCGGCATCGAGGACCAAGACCCGCCAAGACCTCCTCAAGTTACGGGACGGCATCATTGTCTTCTGTATGTGCTTCCCGTGGATCGGCGGCTCCAAGACGACGCTAAGTTGGGGGGCGATTTGTATGGCATCCAAAATTGACGAGATAATCGGACCTCTTGGGGGACGGCATTCCTTCCGAGCTTCATCGAAGGGGTATGACCAAGGATCTCTTTATCGGAACTGTTGCGTTGTCTTTTTGAACTTGCCGTGCTTTACAAATATGGTGCTTTCACTTTTCTGGGCTTTCATCCCGCAGTTCCCGGGTGGATCTATAACTTGCATCGGAGGCATGTGCGGAAAGTACATCCCGCCTTAAGCGCAAAATCCGTAACATTCCGAGAAGTACCCGGCCTCCACGGCATTGTCGATGATCTTCAACACCCGATCGCGTTTTGTATCGCGAAACTTGGATCCGAAACAAGAACTTATCTACACGTCGGCGTGTCCTGGCCTTGACACACTGGTAAACGGATGGGCCCTCCGTTAACTAAAATAAATCTGTTGGAGGTTTGTCGGCGCCGCCACGTATGCCCGCAAAGTTATTTTGGCCCATAAATATTCCCGGTGTACGCCGTGGGCGGTCCGTGTGCAGTTGGCGCAATGTTGCCGAGACGGGACTTTGACCTGGAGACTGATTGACCGTTGCAAGGCCTTTGTGGTCGATTTGCACACCCCGCAGCAGAGATTGCTACCGAATGGATATAGAGACATTGATATGTATTATTTTGCGAACTGATGATAAGTGTGTTTTTTCTGATCCCAAGAAAGTGGGAGCAGAGCATATGGAAATGGCATTCGAAGATCACAAGATAGATCGCTACTAGCTTTGTTCCCTCCACCGATGCAGCGAGTCTGGTCGACGTACCTCGATACCTCTGCGACCCGGCGGGCCCGTACAGACAGCCCCCACAAACTGGTGAGCTCATGCCGATAGCACGGGATGACCAATAGAACTGATATGATACTTCCGTCCAGAATCTATCGTGAGCCAACTTTTTTACGGCCAGATTTGCCCTTTGCTCATATTATTACGACAGACAAGACTCCCTCACTCCCTCCACTCTCTCTCAGGTCCACCTCGTCCCCCACGCCGAGATGTTCTCGCGTCCACTCGACCCGCCCCATGCACCGTTCACAGAGCCATCGCTGGCGGGCTCCAGCAGAGGCAGCTCGCCCGTGGGCGGTCATGCTCTCGAAGGAAGCAACGTCTCCCTCACAGTCAATTATCTGCCCTCGAAGCTCCCCGGGCTCGCCAGTGGCCCGCGGAAACGCCGGATGGGCAAGGGCATCGATGCCATGCTGCCGAAACGCGGCGGCGGCGTTGAGGCCTTCCGCAGCGGCGAGGCGCGCATGCCCGGTCAGAACGACGAAGACTATGACGGGGTTGACAACCTCGGGGGCAAGGGCGGCAAGGGACGAAAAATGCGCTGGAACAAATTCAAGTGGATACTGTTCTTCGCAAACTGCGCCCTCATCTCCTACGCCTTCCTCGCCCTCATATTTTGTCTGCTAACGTGGTTTGACGTGTGGGAGCACGCCGATGTCGTCCGCGTCGCGAACCGCCCCGAACTCATTATATCCACCTTGGCTGCCTCCGTCGCCATCTTCACCTCCATCATCGGCTTTGCCGGCATCCTTCTCAATAACCGCGGTTTCCTCGCCGTATACACCTTCCTCCTCTGGATCTGCTTCGGCCTCTTGGTCGTTCCCGGATACCTCACCTACAAACATCGCACCCTCAATCTTGAGGCCAAGATAAACAACCAGTGGTCCCGCGACCTCGGCTCGGATGGCCGCCTGCGTATACAGAACTCGTTGCAGTGCTGCGGCTATTTCAGCCCGTTCGTCGAGGCCACTGTCAGCTCCACGTGCTACGCACGGAGTCTCCTCCCTGGGTGCAAGGCGCCGTACTACGACTTTGAGAAGCTCGTCCTTACGCGCTGGTTCACCGCGTCCTTTGGCCTCGTCCCCCTCCACCTGGCTGTGATCATCTCGGGCCTGTTATGCTCCAACCATGTCACATATCGGTTCGGCAAGGGCATGACGCCCAAGGCCTACCGTCTCAGCATGAACAGCATGGCCGTGATCATGGACAACTACGCCAAGTACGTTTCCTGTCTTATTCTCCGCCCGTCATTTACTTATGTATTTTACAGCCAACTAGCAGAGCAATATGGGCCTGAAGTCGCCACCGAAATCCTCGCGCGCTCACGCTCGAACCTCAACCTCTCCGACGCCTACTCGAGCGGTCCCCCCGCCAACCACCGAACGCGGTCCTAGACCCCGGTTCATTCATTCTATACCCGCGCCGCCCACGTCCTCGGCGTGCCTAGTTTAATGCCTATGATAATGATTGGCATTTAGTCCGCATGCATATCTACTCACGCTGCGCAGATGGTGGACAGGACACCATACCACTATTACTTATTCCCCCGGACTATTTTTGTGTGGCAGATGTAGGTAGTGTAAAACAAATTGGGTGCTCTCGCGTGCGCCGACGGAATCAAATTCATTCAACGCGTCAGAGACGGACAAGGTGGAGATTGTTGCTATGAGCGCGCGGGTTGCGGGACTCCGGATTTGGGGGTGAATTATGACACGTTCTACAAATTTGGCAGCGTTATTTCTGTACTCGTTATTTCTGTACTTAAAGTGAGTCAAATTTAGCCAGTTATTGTCAGTCCGACAATACGCCCGCCGGAATCGAATGCTCGACTGCGGTTGATACATTCTGGCGCGTTTCCGGCGTCGACACAAATGGAAACGCACTATCTGGCTTCAACGGCACAAGGAGCTCGCGGAGCTCGCGGAGCTGGTGGGTGGCGACGACCCGACGGATGTAGCGCTCGAGAAAGAAGACGCCTAACCACTCGGAGAGTCAGGACCTCAAAGGAAACAACGTGGTCGGGGAGTACTGCCGAGGGTCTTGTGCGTAGAGCACTCCCTGTGCCTCACACTGGTGTCCGACGTGGCGGCCGTAGAGGTGGTGCCACATCTCGTTGCGGTCCAGTGGAATGTCCTTTACCTTGGGGGGTGCGGGATAGCCAGGAACCAGGGATAGAAATGAATGGCGACGAAGAACTTGTCCTTGGGGAGCATGTCGAACACTTCAAAGTCGTGGTCAGTCGCGCGCCATTTGAAGCCAGGACGCCGTCGTCCGCGTGGGTGGAAGTCGGGGTGAGGGCTTTCTTGGCGACGACTTCGATCTCGGCGCGATTCAGGACGTAGCCCACGGCGAAGACGCGCCCATCGCGGCGCAGTCTGTGGGTCATGGTGGTTCAATTTCAACGATGTCACGGTGTGACTATGAGCATGTGATCGCGCTCAGGTCAACCAAATTAATTACTGGTACCAGCAAACATAAAGTATATCCGGCTTTAAAAAACCCAATCCGGAACACCTATACCCCACCTCCTCTGCGCGACACACCCGCACCTTGACGTAAGTAGTTGAGAAATCGGACATCGCCGAGATGGCATCATATACTGATGCCACCTGGTTCAACTTTTGCATCACTTTGCCACTCAGTCAATCTGTTCACCATGGCCCTTATTCAGGCCATATCGAGTTGGTTCCCAGCCGAAATCATCTCCGAAGTAATCCTGGCCTCGCCGAGGGGGGATCGCGCGGCATTCTGCCGGGTTTCCAAGCTGTTCCACAACATCGGCGTCCCCGTTTTGTATCGTGTTGTAAACTTGCCGTGGGAGTCCAGAGACGCATTTTCCCGCACAATTCTGTCAAATCCTTTCCTGGCGGGCCTGGTACGGTCGCTCTCGATCGAACACAATCCGCGATCTGGCAAGCCTAAGTTCCAGTGAGCCAACAGCTGGTATTGCGGATATTCCTGAGTTTTCTAACCCATACTTAGCACGAAAGTGCTCACTCAAATGCTGAACTCGTTCCAAATGCTAATTAATCTCGAGCATTTGTCAATTATTTTCCATCTGTGGTGTGAACAACATTATCGCGCATTTGTGCAATGGTCATTCCCCCGCCTTGTCAGCTGTCACTTGGGGTTATCGTCGACACAATCAAATTATTTAGCTTTGATGTCTTCATTCTTGCAGCACCATTCGTCCATTAGATCATTCTCGAGCCCTTTGACGGGCACCAGCGACAAATATGAAGCCCTACCGGCCCCATGCTCCCTGCCGTATCTGCGAAACTTCCGTGGCGCAGCACCTCTCGTTCCTTTGATATTGGATGCTCAAGATCTCAGTGAGGTTATGCTCTCTTTGGGTCGTAAACGTTCTGCCCAGGACGTTGAAAAGATTATTCATACTCTCGAGTCAATGACACGCGACGGCACTCCATTCATATGCTCCAACGATGATTGCGAGGAGTCCTTTATCGAAATCCTGGATTCCATCTCCAGGAACTTGCCGCAAACGAAAACGCTGCAAATGCGGGGGTGTGTCCCAAACAAGGTAATTATAATCTTGTATCCTGACCATCTGTGGATGCGTACTTATTGTTGCTCTAAGGAAAACTTGGTACATCTTCAGAATTGCCTCCCCCCCTTCGCGCGCCTGCTTTTTCTTTCCGTCATAATCGATCACAACAGGGACTTGAAGAATAGGCGGTTCAGCGACATGGGGTTCGAAGCACAGTTCAAGACATCGGTGATGTATGTCCCAGCCTCCAGGCTTGTCGCTTCAGTAGGTTGCATTGAAACTACACACGGAGACGTAGGTGCTGACAATGTCAAGACCGTTCCGCTTGGAGGAAAGTGAATGGGACGTGGGAAGAGTACCCCGTTGAGGAGTTCCCAGAACTTGCCGGTATTTCCTTTGCCTACCTTCTTTGATTCTCGGTTGTGCAGCACCAAAATCTCAAGTCAAATTCTTCTTTCTTTCTTCCGAGAGCCTAGTTAGGAATATATTAAGCAGTATGATTCAGTTGCGACATGTTGTGAATCAGACATTTATCAGGTTGGACCTTGCTGACAAAACTCATGGATTCGACAATATTTTGGACGCATACTTATGTTGTGCTCAGGTTGTCTGAGTCGGGGCTATGTACGACATCGCCGGTTGCCGTGAGGCAGGCGCACCTGCAACCACGAGTGAACGGCCATCGCCCCATTAAGTCGATAAGTGGTGAATATCGGATGGAATGGCGATCAAGGGAGATGAAATGGAGAAGAAAGAGGGGATGAATTTAGACTGGACGTCGGAATTATGTCCGACAAACCTCTCTGCATTTAGGCATCCGCTGCCAAATTAGTTGATGTCCGAGTGTCCGAGAATCGAGAAAGCGCGCAGAGGTGGACCAAAAAAACACGCAGTAATTACCAGCAAACATAAAGTATACTCCACTAAGAAACCCAGCCAATTCGGAATAACCTATACCCCGCCTCATCTGCGCGACCCACACCCCCACCTTGACGCTCTATTGCCGTCGTGTCCAATATCGCGAGACGATACGCTGGGTCTGCAAGATCCTCGCCGCTGCGCCCAAACACTTCATCGACGGTTCGGTCCATCCCTTCATGACGTCCAGACGTCCGCACCGGGATGATCAGGTGGAACATGCCCCCGGGATCCGATGCGGCGTCGGGGGCAGGCCGGCGCAGCATACGCGCGACGCAGCCGCGGATCCAGCGCGCATGGTCGGGGTGGTAGACAACGTCCGCGGCGAGGACGACATCAAACGGGGCGTCGAACGGCGCGCTGAGGGCAGGACGAGCCCAGTCAAGTTCGACGGCGGAGACGCGCGCTGCCTGGTTAGGAAGGAAGAAGTTTGTTCGCAGGTTGGCAGCGAGGTTGGCGAGGATTGCAGGGTGGTAGTCAGTCGCGACGACGGTTGTGACAGGGATGAGCTTCGCAACTGCGATGCTGAGCAGGCCCGTCCCTGCGCCGAGCTCGAGCACGCGCAAGGGCTGTCCGTCAACGAGGTTGAACGATGCAGGGTCAGAACAGAGACGCTCTGCGAGGATGATTGCGCTGCCCCAGCTCTGCAGGCCCACGGAAGTGTGATCGGAGGTCGACAGCGGGGCGTCGTTCAGCTCGATATGAACGGTCTTTCCGTTCGAAGGGAAAGAGAACGAGCGGGTGATGTCGAACTCGTCGTCGTCTTCCTGGTGTGAAAACTGCCCGAGGAGAGCTGTAGCGTCGTCGAGCAAACTCTCGCGCGCGTCATCTGCGTCGACGGCGGGGTCATCCGAGGACGGTTCGTCAATCCGACCGATCAAGCCTGTTATCCACTTGATCGCGAACGCACGTTCGAAGGGGTCAGCACGTAGCTCGTCGAGTGTGTCCGAAGAATCCGAGTCTCCGCCAAGAGCCTCCTCCGCATCGCATTCATCATCCGAGACAACAGCAGAGGCGTATCCAGAGTCTGGAATTTTGTCGTCTCTGTAGATATGCGCTATCCTGGGTCGTGCTCGTCGGGTTGGAACCGAGAGCTTTGCAGGCAGAGCCGGAGGCGGAGGCCAGTACAATTGGCGGATACCTCGGAGAGCTCTAGTGATGTCTGCAACCGAGTATTCAGCAAGCCGCCGAAGTGGGGGGAGTGAAGTTGGGGGAGCTATTGGTGCCATGAAGTCGAAAAAAAATCTATGAGATGTCTAGGGTATTGTCTAGAAGTCTAGGGGAGAGCAATATACGAGTTACAAGGAAGGCAAGCGGCAAGGACTTGAGGCCCAAGCCGCTAACGCCCAAGGACAGGCATCGTGGTGATGGTGGTACGGTGCAAGGAGCAAACCAAATTTTGACTCGCCGGCCCGTTGATACCGGGCCGATGATGCTGATGATTTACCATCACTTCAACACTTGAACTGAACCTTGCAAGAAGCTCCAGCCAAAGCTGACTCGAACGAACAATGAACACGCAGCCGCGGCCACCATCGCAACATGCCACCCCACCATTACCTGAAATGGGCGGCGCTTGGGCCACTTTGATTGGTTGCCTATTGTCACCAATTCCGTATTTCCTTTTCTGGGTTTCGGTGGCTTCAGCTCAAGTTTTAAAAAGCCATGGAATGGCTCCGCAAGCCCTTCATAACCCTCCCCCACTCTCCCTTATCCTGAAATAGTCTCCGCAAATATGGACGACTTCAAACCCTATGCGAGTTCGACAGACCGGCTTTCTCTCCCATTAAACGCGCTTCGCCGGCGAGCCGTCCCTGATGTTCCACAGGATGTTGACCACGATTATTTAATGGATCATTTGAATGATCCCAACCTGGATTTCGACAATCCCAGAGGCGAATTAGCTGAAACGATAAATTTGGAGCCTCTCCCACCGAAGAATTCCGGATATTCGGATACAGACGTCGAGTCCAACATTACTGGGAGGTTATACGCGCCGTCGAATAACTCTACTCCTTCGCGAAACTCCACTGCCGTCACGTTCGACGAGTATGCCACCATTTGGAGTATTTCGTTATATCTAACCCAGCTTCAGCGAGTCCCCGTACCCCGAAGTCCGCATGGCCGTTTCCAAAATTGACGATCCTCTTATGCCCGTCAATACATTTCGCATGTCAATTTTTTCCTCTCGATACGTTCACAACTCAACGTATGTGTTGTAGGTGGTTTTTGGGTCTTTTCTTTACGGTTTTGCTGGCTGGCCTGAACCAGGTTTTTGAGTATCGCTGTACGCCACCAAATGCATCGTTTTTCATCGAGCTTTCTCATCTGTGCCACCAGCTCCATCCGTTTTTATCACTGGTATCGTTGGCCAACTGGTTTCCCTCCCGGCGGGCAAGTTCCTCGACTGGGCACTGCCGACAAGAAGTTTCAAGACGATGAATTACGTTTGGTCGCTCAACCCAGGGCCATTCAATATCAAGGTGATTCTCCAATTATCATCCAAGACTCTGAACTCACGTAAATATGCAGGAGCACGTTTGCATCACGACCATGATTAACGTCGCCTATAACGGCGCCATTGCTACGGATGTTCTCGCCACCCAACACTCGTTTTTCGGACAGCGTCTTCCCTGGATTTACCAGCTCCTTCTCATTCTGGGCACTCAAACGTTCGGCTTTTCCCTCGGCGGCATGTTGCGCCAATTCGTGGTCTGGCCTTCGTCGATGATCTGGCCCAGCACCCTCGTAAGCTCGTCGCTCTTTAACACGCTTCATACCACATACGGCAAGCGGGATCGCGGCCACATGACACGCCAACGGTTCTTCTTCTTTGCTTGTGTCGGCAGTTTTGTATGGTTCTGGATCCCGGAGTACCTGTTCACGGCGCTCAGCATCTTTAATTGGGTCTGCTGGGTGGCGCCGACCAACGTGACGGTGAATGCCCTTTTCGGCGCGAGCAGCGGTTTGGGAATGAGCATTATTACCTTCGACTGGGGAATGATCGCTTTCATTGGCAGCCCCCTCGCCACACCGGTATGTCCATCTCGTTCTTCTAGATTTGGTTGCTTCTGACTTCCTTTCCCAGTGGTGGTCGACGATGAACACTATCGCCTCCGTTATCTTTTGCTTCTGGATCCTTACTCCCATCATCTACTGTCCGTTTCATAATTCACTCTATCCCCAAATCTTGGCTAAATAGCTTCCAGTCAACAACATCCTCTTCACCTCGTTCCTTCCTCTCTCGTCCTTCCTGGTTTTTGACAATACCGGAAGTCCGTATAATACCAGCGCTGTGGTTGTGGATGGAGATTTCGATCCGGTCGCATATGAAGCGTATTCGCCCGTGTTCCTCACCAGCGCAATGTGCATGGGATATTTTGTTGCATTCACATTCTTCGGTGCCATTTTCACCCACACTTTCTGTGAGTCTGAGTCCCCAATTCGTAACAACCCAACACTAACCTTGCTCGCAGTGTGGTTTGGACGGGACATCGTTCGCCGTTTCCGTTCGACCCTCAAGACTGAGCGCGACATCCACTCGCGTTTGATGCAGGTCTACCCCGAAGTTCCACCCCGCTGGTATGCCGTTGTCGGTGTTGTGTCCACAATCCTCATTCTCGTGGCGATTGACCTCTTCCCCACCGACCTTCCCGTCTGGGCTGCCCTTCTGGCCCTTTTAATCGCCGTTGCCCTCGCTCTCCCACTCTCGATCATCCAAGCGATCACCAACCAAATTATTGGCCTCAATGTCGTGGAGGAATTCCTCGCCGGTTACATCGTACCTGGCCGACCGGTAGCGAACATGATTTTCAAGACGATTTGCCTCGCTGGAAGCCAACAGGCTACTACGTTCGCCAGCGACTTGAAGCTCGGTCATTACATGAAGATCCCCCCGCGCACGATGTTCACCATTCAGATGGTCGCTGTCGTCGTCACTTGCTTCGTGGTGACCGCCGTAAACAGCTGGATGCTGGACAACGTTCCGGGTATTTGCACCCCAGACGCGCCGGGCAACTTCGTCTGTCCCTCGACCAATGTCTTCGCCGACGCGGCCCTCATCTGGGGTGGAATCGGGCCGCAGCGTCTCTTCGGACCCGGGGGCTTGTACAGGCAGCTTCTGTGGGGATTCCCCATTGGACTCGTTGCCCCGATCCCCTTCTACTTCCTGGCGCGGCGCTTCCCCAGGAGCAACTGGCGCTATGTGAACATCCCCGTCTTCTGCGGAGGCGTCGCCGCCATCCCCGCTGCGTCCGCGTACAACTACGCCGCTTGGGGGCTCACCGCTTTCATTTTCAATTTCTATATCCGACGCGCCCACTTCCGCTGGTGGATGCGCTACAATTATATCCTGTCCGCTGCGCTTGACGCCGGTGCCGCGCTGGCGTCCGTCGTCCTGTTCTTTGTCGTGGTGCTTCCAACGAATGGCTTTTCGTTGAATTGGATTGGAAACACGATTTGGCAGAACACGGCCGATTCGATGGGTCTGCCCCTCCTTATCTCGCCTACGGGCACATTCGGGCCGACCGAATGGTGATGCTCTCGTATTTCAGTGTATGGATCTATCCCTATGTATCATTAGCGGCTAAGAGCCTCTTCATCTTTTCTTATCATCTGTATACACACTCCTTGCATTGCATCTCATCTACTGTTTATTTCACGTCTCCGAACAAAAAATTACACTCGTTTTGAGCTTCAAAGATAATTCTTCCCTCTGGTCAACATGTATCTTCATACCGTGCCTTTGCAACTCTCGCAGGGCCGCATCATGGCGGCGTACGAGGCTCGCGATATCAGAAGTCGGGTAGTGACACCGGGATAGTTAGCCGGCCAGATCAACTGCAACGACTTCAGCGGTAGTTGGACATGCTCGTCCTCAGTATCCGTCCTGGTGCATCGAGAATCCAAAGCATCCAACAGCTGCGTGTCCACCTGATCAACCTTCCAATTCGTCAAGGTGAGGTTCTCCAATGTGGGGAGGAATTCCCGCTCGTGTTGACGGTTTAACGCCCGCACAAAGTTTACCTAGGATTCCGGCTCCAGAGAGTGTAAATCTAGATCGGTGAGGTGCATCATATGTCGAAGCCATGACATCGGTAGGACAAACGCTTCCTTATAGTGGGACAAGGTAAATTTCTGCAATGATCCCCGCGTTCGTGTCAAAAATGGAACAAAAATGTCGTCGTCCAATCCTTGAAATGCTCCGAAGTATAGAACGTCCAGTGCGGAGAGTGCAAGATATTGCATAATTTCTTGACTTTGATTGCAGAGGCGGAAAGAAGTCAAGCGAGGATGGAAGACGACGGGCTCGTCGTTATTGAATGGATTATTGGTTGAACAACCGTAGAACTCCAATTTGCGGAGTAACGGAGCTGCTCGAAGAACATCCAAACATTCCTGCGGGGTAATTTCAAGGGCGCAGAAAGTCTGTAGCAGCCCCCAGGGAGGCATTAAAGACGCAGGCGATATGTGCTCTAGCGCTACACGTCGCAGGCGGGGCGCTTCTCTGAATGTTAACACTGGTGTAGTAAGGGGTGCCGGAGAAGTTTCAACGTCGGGATTACTGAGGTCCAGATCTTGGAGAAGGGGGAATGGCATGCTGTGGGTGAGATGGGAGACACAACCCTTGGAGATGCGAAGGTGCAAAGATTCGAGACGGGGTGCGTATTGATGAATGATGGCATTAAGCCGTCCCGACCATGGCTTCACTGTGCTCCCGTCCCAGTCGAGGGACAGGGGAAGAGTGCCTGCGCGACTGAACCACGTATCAACGAATCCTTCCAACTCTCCACGCGCCTTCCGATAGAAGGACCAACCCGAAGATCGAGAGTGACCCACAACGCAGGAACAGAAAGAGCGAGAGCTCTCCATGCCCGGCAGACCGAGAGGAGGTGGACTGCTAAGCATGGAAAACGGTCTTTCCAGTAATCTTTGTCAAAGGCGTATTGGATGAATATCTCGGTTGTAATTTCATTCGGGAGGGTCAAAACTGGGAAGATGAAAGCATCGAGTTCGGCTCGGACTGTGGATTTACGCTTCTCCAACTCTTGGAGAAGAACGCGTTGTCCGGCAATGGAGATCTCGAGTTCCGCAAGCTCTTGCCTCAAGTTTTCCAGGTACATGAGGGACGGAAAGCAAGATGAAAGGACCGGTCCGGAGCTAGCCGACAACTTCTTGCCGGAGAGAAAGTAAGATATGAATATATGAATATATGCTACTGGTTTGTACAAGCTTTCAAATACAGCGGTGGTGATACAAAGCCTTCGTTTCCTTCTAATGTTCCCCAAAAAAACCCAAAATAATCCCTTTCAGCTCGAGATGGAATGCTCGATGCCCAACTTATCCAGCATCAATTCCACCAACTTGGGCTCATCGTTCTCCGCGAGCGCCCAATCCCATTCCTCATCGCTCTGGTCCGTGCGTACATTGGCGTTGCCAAAATCAATCACGAACGCGCGGGATGGGTCATCAGATGGGGAGAAGAGGATGTTGTCCGGCCGCAGGTCGTCGTGAATAACGCCTAACGTTCCAAAAGCGCGTATGGTATCAATGAGAGCGCGCGCAACGGGAGGCGCCACTCGTGACGGGTGCACAGCGCGCAGGCTTGGGCCCCGCACGTATGAAAGCAGCAGTACGCGCGGAACAACCATGCGTGTCGCAGGGCTGGGGAGTACAAGCGTCCCATGCGCGTGACACAGCGGGATGGATTGTCCCTGCAGCGAGAGCAATCGCGTGTATGCTGCTAGTTCGTTTTTGAATGTCTGCTGTAGGTTCGCATAGTAGTACTCCTCCCAACCGGCAGTGTCGGAGTCATCTGGCCACCAGGTCGGAAGGTAGATGTCAGCGCCAAATGCGCGGCGCCGGGCGGCGGTGGTCTCGGCCGCGAGGGTCCATGGGTGTGGCGCGCTCGACTTTGTGCCGTTCCTGTGTTGTAAGAACCTCGGGTCGTAGACTTTGAGGATGAAGCTGGTCTGTTCGGCAGGCAGGATATCGGGAACGGGTGCGTTAATGTCAACCAGGAGGACCTGGCTCATAGTGAATGGTGTGAAGGCCTTGACAACAGTTGCCTGAACGTTGCGCTCTGTTTTATCATCGTCGCACGAGCGCAGATTGAGGGAGATCTGTGCGCCTGGCTGGTAGTAGGGATGAAGGTATAACATGGTTCGCGGCGATGGAAGAAAGCGTCTATATTGTCTTCAATAGCGGCAGTAGTGCATTTTGGTTCCGCAGATCAGATCCGTAGCAAAGACACTGGTATCCATACCGTAAATTCGGCGGAAACACTTCATTGGGCTAAAGATTCCGATTCGCAGTTAAAACCTGTTTCCAATCGGAGAGCATCGCTGCACTTGACCCAGACCGGTGTAGCTATTGTTTGGATCTCCAGTTTGAATAGCCACCGGACACAGAGCGAGACAAAGATAGACAACTTGAAGCCGAACAGTTTGACTCGAAATGATCACGATTGAGTCTCAGATCTCAGCGGATATGGCGGCTGAATTTGACAGAGAATGGAGAGAATGGTACTTGAGCGCTGAGCGCTGAACGTTGAGCAATTTGGGGAGAAAAGGAAGGGAGGGTGGTGGTAGAAGGTCAGTGCGCGTGACGGAGTTTGAATTTACGTGAGGTCACCTTTGTGTCAACAGAATAGTTAGATTGTTCTCTCTCTTCCTCTTTCCTCCCCATGTCTGAGAAAAAAACTGGATACCGTCTGGAGTACGCGGTCTCTCGCCGTGCAAAATGCAAAGGTCAGATCTCTCTCCAACTCAGTCCTCGCAATCGATTCTATTGGTTTTTGTATTATATTCTAGGTGGAAAGCCATGCGCAGGTCAAGACCGTCTCTCCACAAGCCCTTTCTGCCTCTCTGACGATTCTGCGCGTAGGGACACCAATTGATAAGGGTGAGCTGCGCTTTGGCTCCCTTGTCGATGTTATGGGCAAGACTTCCTTGTGGGTTCTCTCGCGCGTGCCACTCCACGATTTCGCGCTTAATCGGTTTTATGTAGCGCCTGGCGCCACTGGGGATGCGTGACGCCCAAAGTTCTTTCGAATGTCAAGAAGGTACACGATGAGGCGGAAGAAATCGATGGGTTCAACGACCTCAACGACGCAGACCAGGCACGCGTAAACAAAGCTTGGGAAGACGGTCATGTCGCCGCCGAGGACGTCCCAGAGTCTGCCCGGAAACCTGGTGAAGGTG
Organism: Mycena capillaripes; assembly: GCA_029204075.1. Classification (NCBI taxonomy): domain Eukaryota; kingdom Fungi; phylum Basidiomycota; class Agaricomycetes; order Agaricales; family Mycenaceae; genus Mycena; species Mycena capillaripes. Next base: position 189,377 of record JARHKZ010000022.1, read on the forward strand.
AGGACAGTGAAGACTACGAGACCGGGGCGCCCAAGAAAAAGAAGGCGGCCCCACGGAAGAAGAAGGCAGACGCGGAGGACGGGGACGAGGAGCCCAAACCCAAGAAGAAGGCTGCTCCCCGGAAGAAGGTGGGTCTATCTGGTTTATGTTATTGCAAATACTGAAGCATTGTTACAGAAGGCGGCAGACGATGATGATGAGGGAGCGGGCGACGATGACGATGACGAGGAGGCGCCTAAGAAGAAGAAGGCCGCGCCCAAGAAAGCGGCGGAGTCGAAAGCGAAGGCGGCACCGAAAAAGCGCGCACCCAAGAAAAAGAAGGTTCTGCTTGTATTTGCCACGACTCGTACGGAGAGCTAACTCGCTCTCAGGAAGAGTCTGACGACGAAGGCGAGGACTTCTCCAAAGAGATGGACGAGGTAGAGGCCGGCTCTGACGAGGGGGCCGGGTCTGAGGTCGAAAAGCCCAAAAAGAAGGCTCCCGCCAAGAAGCCCGCGAAGGAGGCGAAAGAAAAGGCGCCGCCGAAGAAGCGGGCCCCAAAGAAGAAAAAGGTCATTTTATTCAGAAACCATCCCTTTCCGCACTTTCTGACTCCCAGTCCAGGAGGAATCTGAGGACGAAGCGGAAGCTAACGATGATGAAGAGGAGACTGGCAAGAAGCGCAAGGTACATTTCCAAACCAGTTGCTGATTGTGCACTTCATTAAATGTCCCTATTTTCCCAGAAACCCGCATCCAAAACCGCGAAGCCCCCAGCAAAGAAGGCCAAGGCAGGGAAGAAGAGCAAGGTTGAGGAGGACAGTGCAGCAGAGGACGACGAGTGAGCTGCTTGCGCGCTGTATATTCTGTTGCTATCTTGGTGCCTGCTCTGACATGAACTGCAATTCGGTTGTGCTTTCTGAATGGGTCGGACACTCCGCGCGTTTCGTTTTCTTGGTCGCACTTATAGTAAATAGTAATATGATTCTGCTGCAAATTCACGATGAGATTGAACAAAAGGTGGCCTTCATCGAGCCTCGGGGTGCGGCAGAGAACATTTTTTTTCCTGCCAAATTTCGAAGCAGCGCGAAATTCGTCTGATTTTGTTGCCTTGCGAAGCGCGTCAGGACGGGCAGCCACGTTCCGCTGCAAGTCTGAACGGAGCGGGGCTTATATATCGACTTGTGGGATTCTCCTTTGATTTCGACAGAAACTGATGGACTTGGACTTGTATCGTTTGCAGCTTGTTCCCAAGTAACCTCTCGTAGAAAACGTTAAGAAATTTGACCCACAAAAACAGAATCAACTCAAGAGTAGCGGGCGGTTGCTGATTGAAGGCGATGAACTTAGAGCAATCCTCCTCTTCCTCCTCCGAACAAGAGTTTAGAATTGTACAACCCAAAATTGTTGGGCGCGGGCGGATCATCTGGCTGCCGGACATGGTTTCCGCGCAATATTCATTCACCCCGACGCAAACCGATACGCACTGTGACGCACAGAATTTTGGAAGTAGGAACATAGCAGAGGCCTGCGTAATGTCAAATTTTGAGGAACTGATCCATTTTCGAAGGGCCTATATCCCCCGCTGTTACCAGTAGGCGGTACAAAGTTCAAGGATGTCACCACCGGCGCTGTGGCGAACCATAACCAACTTTTCCAATTCCGCCCATCCTTGGTGTAGACGGTTAGCCCATACCGGATGCGGTTTAAAGCAGGTTTTTCCCGACTTTTGGATTAGGAATTGCCGCCGCGCCTTGCGGTTGAACGCATCAACCCTCCCGGTAGGTATTTGCATTGCCTGTGTTTCAGCTCTGGGTCGAACGTATCAACTCGAGGTCATTGCGACCATAGCGCTTACCAAGGCTTCAGGATTCTACTAAGCAATGAAGGCCGACCTTCTCCGAAAGGATAAGACTCGGGTCTGTACTGCGCGTTGAAACCTGTCAGAGGTCAGATATCGTCGGAGGGCTGTCCGGACCGGGAGCTAGGACTATTTTGGTCAGCTTGACAAGACCAAGAGCGGAGGCTTATTCAAAAATCCAAGAGCTTCCTAGATCGCAAAAAGGTAACAAACCGCGGATTGGTGCCGAAACGTGGTCGAAACGCGAGCACCATCCTCGACAGGCACACTTTTGAGGCTTAAATTGAAAATGGTGGAGTCGGTGACGGAGACAGTCACACCTGAAAATCTCTGCGCATGCAATTTTCAACGTCTCGAATTCAAATGCGACCTACACATGGCCAAAAAATCGTCAACACTGGCCTTGTGGTAAAAATAATGGTTTGATGTCGAGGCTCGGAGGGAAGACGTCATGATAGGTACGAGCATTCCGAAATCGCGCTCGAGCTCAGTTTCCGCCAGGCACAGCAGACAGACAAGGTAAATTCCAGTTCTGAGTTGATTCAATTTCTGAGTCGAACTTGATCTGCAACTGCAAGTCTCAGTGCCCAAAACAAGTTGAGAGGTGCGCTGAAGGAAAGAGTAGAAAAGCTGTTGGTGGCTTGAAAAGGGATTTGTATCACACAGCTTTTGTGGAGTCGAGCGTCGATCGAGGATGACGGAGTTGAGTTTCGGTGTCTCGACTCGGCACCGTGCCGGACTTCGGGCCGTTCCGCCACACACGAACCTTAGCCTCAACCGCTTTAGCCGATTCGACCTTCCTGCTCCCTTTTTGCGCCCCGCGCCTTCTTTCCTTTGTCTATCTATTTCTCCTTCGCGTACTATTCTGGCCCCTCAAATGAACTTCTTCAAGACAAAGCAGCGGACACCTCCAGATCTCGTCCGGGGCCTACGAGACGCAATACCGAGACTAGACCACGGTGCACCCGGTGGAGAGTCACGGAGAAAGGTAGAACATCCCTTATCCTCAGATCACTTTCACCGAGAAGTGGCATCGGTGTCCACCCCTTGCTCCACTTTCTAATACCATGTCGTGTTTAGGCGAATGAGGACATTTCAAAGAATCTCCAGCAGATCAAGGCTATTCTCTACGGGGACGGTGGTCCGTCTCTTTTTTGCTGCAATTTTTGCTATTGTACTGAACGCGGATCCAGACCCGCTACCGGAGCTTGTCGCACAACTCGCGCAGGAGACCTACAACACCGATCTGCTGCACCACCTCGTCGTCAATATCGCCCGTTTCGAGTTTGAAGCACGGAAGGACGTCGTGCAGATATTCAACAACCTTCTGCGACGGCAGATAGGCTCTCGATGGCCAACAGTCGAATATCTGACGGGCAAGCACGAAGTTATATTCGCCGCCCTCGCCGGGTACGAGAACGAGGAGGTCGCACTTAATACGGGTATGATACTTAAGGAGATGTTGCGCCACGAACAGCTGAGCAAAGTGCTGCTGTATTCGGATCAGTCAGTCGTTTTGCTGCATAGGAGTGGCGGTATTTGACTAATTAACGCGTCAGATTCTATAAATTCCCTCATTATATTGAGACAACGACGTTCGGTATATCCTGCGATGCGTTCGCCAACCTCAAGGAGACACTTACGCGACACAAGCCCATGGTCGCCGAGTATTTGGACAAGAATTACGATCGAGTGCGTTTCTGTACGCTGCATCGCCGTATTCCTGTGCTGACTTCCAACGCTAGTTCTTCTCTTCATTTACCACCTTAATACTATCCAACAACTATGTCACGAAGCGACAATCGCTCAAACTATTGGGCGAGATCCTGCTCGACCGGGCAAACTTCAATGTCATGACGAAGTACATTGCGAACGAGGCGAATCTGAAGATGATGATGAATCTACTGCGGGACAAGAGCAAGAACATTCAGTTCGAGGCTTTCCACGTCTTCAAGGTGCGCTGCCTCCATATCCAGCGCACCTACATCTATCTAACCTTCGTCAGGTGTTCGTGGCCAACCCCAAGAAGCCTCCGCAGATCGAGACAATACTTCGGCGGAACAAGGATAAACTCCTCGTCTTCCTCAAGAATTTCCACAATGACAAGGAGGGTTAGTCGATTGTTTTCTCAACACACGTGTACACTGCTGAGATGTTGCCTTCAGATGAACAGTTCAGCGACGAGAAACAATTCCTCATCGTTCAGATTCAAGGCTTATAAGCTCTCGTCGCACCCTGCACCCTGCGCCCTGCGCCCAACCCAGCGCCACTGCATCCCCCCTCCCCCGGCTACCGTCGGACTAATACTTATAATCCCCTGCATTCATACCCTGTACCTCGCCTGCATCCGGCGTCTACCTGCGGCACCCATCCTACCGCTCTTCATCCACACGATGTACCCGCCTATTCTATCCCCTTCTACCCGTCCGTCTTTTCCCGCCTCCCTCCCTCCCTTGCCCTGCAACGTACATACGTCGTGTCTGCCTCTTTCTTGACTATCTGCATCGCTACCATTGACCATCTCTGTACAACACAGCAGCTCCATACATACGCGCGGTTCACCTCCGGGACTTGTGGATTGTGCATGCAATACTATCACGGCTCCGTCTCTGTGTGTGCATGAGTGTGTCTGTTCGATCTACACTGGCGCGTGGCCGCGTCGCACGGTGACTGATGAATTTGACTATCTCGGAGCCGTCTGACGAACGTTCATCTACTCCCGCAACTCTAACTATCCTTGACTCCTACACTCAAAAAGCTTGTATTTCTGAAGTACCCTATTAAGGATATAAGCGCTAAGCTATGCCAAGCCAATCAGCGCTGATTTCAGATTTACGCTCAGGATTGGGTGGCTGTGCCGGCTCGGAATCAAGTGACGTCCCGGCAATCGCGCCTTTTTTTTTTTTTTTTTTTTGGGGGGGGGGATGGCAGTTTCTCGCTCGATTATAGCTGGGTTTCGCAGATGAGGTGTACAAATTGCCAAATTTTCAAGCCCGGATTGTGGGTGTAGGGAACTTGCCGGAGGACAACTTCTTCCGATGTGCAAGGCGGACTTTTCGTGGCCTTTGAATGCTCGCCTTTGGTTCATATCGGCATTTATTTGGAGATCTTCGTCGTTTTTTCCCTGGGCTCCAGTCCGAATATATGATACAAAAAGTGAAAAGAAGACAGGCGCATAGCGGGCTCGAACTGAGGTCCCTTTGATCCGTTGATCTTGCTCGAAAATCCTTTTTGAAGCCCTCCCGCTACAAGCGACGATGGCGGGATGTTGAATCCGTTTTCTCAGTTAGCGCCATAACCTGGCTCAAGCCCAAGCTCGTAGACCCAAGGCATAGATATGGCAGTACACAGTAAATCTCGTATGTCCGACGAAGTCCGTAAAATTGCATCATCGAGTCTTTGATCGGGAATCCTAATGTTTGGCAGCTCCACGACCGCCCTATCCCACCCAAGACCAACTCGTTCTTGTCTCGTTTCTTGACCCTCTGTTTTGTTCTTGTCGCTCGTTCACCTCTTCGCTGACAATTCACAAAACCCGGGCACTTTTTATCCGCAACGATGGCAAACTGGTACGTTTTCAGTGCGCGTGTGCCCCAATTACTCTCACACGGAATAATTTTAGGTTGGATATGATTTCACTACTCGTGGTATGGCAAAACCCATTCTACTGTTCTTCATATGCTAACTCGGACCACAGACCGTGTCGGTCTTCGGGGGAATCATCTACGTTGTGCTGCTCGTCGTGCGCTCGGTATCCCAGGGTGTAGAATCGGCAAAGGAAGGGTGCGTGTGCCGTGCGCTCGACATCCAGCTCCTTACTGATTCCTCTGCTACAGTCTGAAAACTAAGGGTGTACACATCACAGACAAGGGCGTATCCGTCAAAACCTCAAAACGCTTCGATCGTGAGGATTATGTTGACGCTACGCAGAGGTGCGTTTATTGTGCCTGTGCGCTGTGAACGTTTTCTAATGTAGACAACCACCTCCTCGGCAGAGGCATCGTGAATGTCGTGAACGCGTCGTCGTTCCGAAAGGGGGCCGCCGACTCCGGATCCGACCCACACTTGTCTCCTCCACTGAAATCTTCGCCTTCGTCATCCTCCAGCGTCACATCTGGGGACGGAGAGAAGAAGAAGAAGAAGGGTCTATTCAAGCGGTCGGTGAGCGGGAATGGCAAAGACTAGGACGTGCCAAGGGACTATCTCCGAAACTATCGGACTGGGAACAAACCATGTACTTATGCTGGTGGGCATGCAGCTTGTGGAACACAGTACGCTCTTGTATCGATACTTTATTATTAATTCTGCATGGTTGCTCAGCATCCAATTGACGCTAGCATTCACAAAACAACCGTCTCGTGTATGCATATGTACAGGATCTTTAAAGCTTGAAAGAAATGTAAGGCGTTGGGAGTTTCGCAAACGACAGGAGGACTCACTCTGAAAAGGAAACTGAGCTATTGGTGTCTGTGTATCAGCCATGCACGCTTAAAAGATAATTGCACTTACATCTCCCGGTGTCAGTCGTCCCATAGCCTGACATTTAATGATCAGGGATGCCGTGCATGAAGAGGGAGGCAACAACATACAGAATCATCGGTCGACAGCGTCGCATCAACCATAGCAGATTTCTTCTCTTGGAGCTGAACAATCCGGCTCTCAATCGAATCTTCGATGACGAGCTTGATGGCTTTGACAGGCCGGCGTTGACCCAGCCGATGGATTCGATCCATCGCCTCTGCGGAGAATGTTGGCCGTCAATTGCTAGGGCGTAAACGAAAAACTTACGGTATTCAACCTGGAATCGGGTTTATCAGTTTACGCATTAGGCGAGGGGAGGCAAACGCACTGCCGGGTTCCACCAGCTATCCATGAGGTATACACGGGACGCCTCCGTTAGATTCAACGCCACACCTCCGGCCTTGAGACTAACAAGGAAGACAGTGACCTCGACATTTTCCACTAGTAGCCTTCAGGAAATGTACCAAGAGACAAGAGGAATACACTGACTGAAATGTTTGATGGTCGCGTCTCGCGCCTGAGGGGACATCGTCCCTTCCAGACGACAGATCTGCCTCAGGCGTCAGCCAAAGCACGACGTGAAAGGAGGAGGATACTATGTACCTTGAAACCCGCCCTCTGCAGGCGATATGCAATCAGATCGAGAAAGTTGACGAACTGGCTGAACACCAGGCTCTTCGTCGTGGAGTCTTGCATGCGCAGGTTGCTCAGCTCCTCGACGAGCGCCTCGATCTTGGAAGACGACCGCCATGTGTCCAAGTTCAGACGCCCCAGTATCCCCTGGCGCGCATTAGGAAGATTCTGCTCCAGCTCGAGAGCAGGAGCGTCCAAATCGATCGTCAGCGGCAAGTGGCACACAGGACAGCGGGGCTATCGATGCATTGTAAGGATAGTGCGGCGATGAAACGTAGGAAATGGCGGGCGAACCTGCTGCTCTATAGCAGTATTGAGATACTGCTTGATGCACTCTCGGTCAAAGATGTGCCGACATTTGGACTGGATAGCATCTTCTGCAATATCGTTGCAAATCCTGCAGATGGTAGCCTCGTTCGGGTCGTCGGGTATAAACTTGGTTGCGTTGGTCTTGCTTCTCAGGACGAGGTCCGGATGGCACGCCATCTGCCTCATACGCGTGAGTCTGTGCAGCGTCAGCGTTCAGTTCGTGTGATATGAACAATATAGACTCGCAGACTAAAAATGTTAGAGTAATCTACGAGGACAAGACGTCAGTTCATCATCCCGGATGAGCAATGTCTACATACTGTTGAGGATCGTCCCCTCGTCCAAGTAGGTTGTGAACTGTCTCTTTGCATCGGAGAAGAGAGACAGATAAAGCTCCTTTTCCTCCGCACTGAAGTAATCTCTGCGGACCAGCACGGTGCGAGGAGGCAAGTCAAGGTCGTCGGCTCGTTGCAACTAGTGAATGGTTAGATCTGGAGATCATTTATCTACCAAACAAACCTTAGTGCGGCGAAGCATCATCCTGTCCAAGAGAATCTTGAGTTTCTTGAAGGCCAGGGTGCCTGGTCCATCCATCCCATGCCTTTGAATCGGCGTGAGGATCTCATTGTTCCAGAAGCAAGTCTGCAACCAAGTTGTTTAGCCGTTGTTATGCACTTAAGGGCGCTACGTACATGTTGCATGGGACTATGTCCACAATCTATATCGTCGAGTTCCAGTCATACGTTAATCGAGAAGACGAATGGACTTCACCATCGCAAGTTTTCTTGTCTGAGAATTTCCAGTGCAACGACTTGCAGTCGCATTTCTTGCCTAAAACGATGATATCAGGCAAAGCGAGCCGCCTCAGTAGATGAGACATACAGAAGTAGAAGGAGAAAGGGTCGCCTCCCAGGAAACGAACGAGACTGTACAATTCTCCGACACGATTCTGGAGAGGGGTTCCAGAAAGGCACCAACGGGCGTTCGCTTTGAGTTCAAAGGCGGCCTTTGCGGTGTTGGTGGAGCGCTCTTTAATGTTGTGTGCTTCGTCCAACTACCGAAAGGAGTTCAGAGAAGGTTTGGAACGGTTGACTTCACGTACAATGATTCTGTTCCAATGCGCTTTATGAAGCGGGGATTTCTCCTTCACCAAGTGACCCTTGCGCTTGAAACCCAGCTCTTGCTTGCGGAAGGAACTCTCCAGAACCGCATAGGTGGTCAAGACCTGCGGAGTCACGTTAGTAACGCAAACACGCCAAAGGCGATAATGGACGAACAACGTCGTATTTCTCCAGTTCATCGGGATTAGATTCTCGACCTGACCCGTGCCAGATGAGCACCCGGAGGCCATCTGTGTGTGCCGCGACTGGACGGATTGTTAAATGAACCAGCTGAAAACAGGCAGCGATCTCACTTTCATTCTTCCACTGCATGATAGCAACGGTGGGCCTAAGAAATGCGGTCAGACGTCAAACAAGAGTCTGGTTTCAGAGAATCCACTTACGCGACAACGAGGTTAGGCTTGATATTGTCCGACACGAAGAGAGCAATAATCTGAATGGTCTTGCCCATCCTATAACAGAAAGAAAAAAGTCTGAATGGAGGTCTTGTGAACGGGTTGGGACGCATACCCCATTTCATCCTGAGAGATGTGAGTGAAAGAACTTCAGCCGCCCAGGCCGAAAAAAAGCTTACCGCAAGCATGCCACCGTGCCAAATACCCGCTTCTTGTTTTTTCATCCAAAACAAACTCTCCCGTTGGAATGGGAGGAGCGTAAGCTTCAGATTGGTCGGCTGGTCGGCTTTGGTGGGAACAACGATGGGAATATTGGCAGCGAGATCTCCCCAGACATCTTTCAATTCCGGGTGGTGCTTGCGTAGGGCGATGGTGGATTTTTCGGCCTGAACGCAGCGTAAGAACGGGGAGGCAAAGTGAAAAGAGTACGTACATAGGTTAGCTTCCGTCCCAGCTCTTTTCTGAGGGCCATCTCTTCTGCGTGGTTCTCTCTTTTCGCCATTTTTGCCGCCAATCTTGCCTTTCTCCTTGCCTCGCGCATCTCTCTCATTGTCATGCTCTTTTTCGGCGGGGAACGAACAGTGACCTTTTTCTTGCCCTTGCCAGCGGGTGCCTTCCCTTTAGCCAGTGGCGCATCAGCGTCCGAGTCTGGCACAGAGGACAAGTCGCTGATATCGACATTCATTTCAGAATCGTCGACGACATTATCAACGCCTCGCTGTGCGGCGGCGAGACGAGCTTCTGCGGCCCTAGCACGGAGAACGGCAGCCGGATTGGCCGAAGCGAGTCTGGAAGAGGAAGAACTGGCGACATTTGGGCCCTGCAGGGATTGCAGGGTGGCGGCATCCAGCATAATCTGGTAGTCTGCATCGGAATCTTCGTCTTCCAGCTCGTCATCCAGGTCGGATTCGACCGCTTCACTGCGGCGGCGGGCGCCACGGAAAGGTATGGGCTCGTCCTCTCCGGAATCGACGAACTCGGACCCACTAACGTCGGATTCTTCAATTTCAGCATCTTCATCGTACTCGAGTCCATCCAAGAGGGCGGGTTTTTCCTCAAGAACGCGGGCAGGCGCCTTTCCTTTCCTCTTGTTATTCGGTGGAGGGGTTGGAGCCTACATGGACTGATTAGACTTCGGGGAACCGCGCTAAAAGACCCTACTCGCCTCTGCTTTGTCTTTTCCACGGCGGGTCATTTCTACGTAGACCTGTTTCGCCAGAGCCTTGCGTTTTGGAGCAGGGCTGGCGTCTTCTTCGTCAGACACCTGCTTTTCAGGACGTTTTGAGCCTCCTTTGGTCACGGCGAACGGGAGCTCGTCGTCCGACGTCGGAGGAGTCTCCTGACCAGTTGATGAGACCGTGCTGAAGGCAGGGGAGGGATTGGCGGTGGAGTTTGTTGCCGTCGTCGCAGGCGACGGATTCAGCCGTGAAGACTGGCGGCGGGTGACACGCGACATGGGCTGATAAAAAAGCAAAATGTTAAGATGGAAACCATGGTGGTCGAGATGAACATACGAGATGCGAAAAGAGCTCCTTCGACGAGGGGAGCGGAGAGCGAGAGCGAAGATGGTAGTGGAAAGCTAGGAGAACAAAGCAGAAAATTTCCTAATTAAATGAGATGATGTGACATCGCGCGTCTCAGACTCACGTGCCGTGACATCACGTTAACCCCACGCTTCCGCAGTGACTCGGGCAGCGAATGTCCCAAAGGAATGTCCCAAGAGGTGCTGGATCTTCCAATTGGATTATGTCAGCCGATGATCAACCGGATTGGCCGCAACAACCTTTTTGTGAGTTCCTCAGAGCACAGAGTCCAACGGAAAAAATTATGCTGCCATTGCAATCGTTACAGTAACTAATCTTCGTAGACAATTCATGTACTTGTGCGTTGGTTGAATATAATGTAGGCGGCTTGAACTGATGGCAGCTGATGAGAGTTGCCTTTTCTGGGGTGGGTCGTGAGAATTATTGGGTGATCCAGATCTCGAGCACCCCTTGGAATGTCCCACGGTTTATTAGTGTGAGAAATTCCAAAACCCTCATGATACAGTGTAGATTTTCTCGGACTCAGAGAAATCCAAGTTCTCTCCCGCTAACCACCAAAATGGGTGGTTCTTTATTCCATATTCCTCTGCTTTGATGGAGATCTCGTCCTGGATTTCGCAAGTTCAGCGGCACTTGAAGAGTAGGCTGGCAATTCCCTTGATCAACCTCGGGATCTTTGTCAAAACGGATCGAAAGTCGTTGTTCTGAAAGCCCGTCTAGCAAAGACACTAACTCCAAGAGTTGAGGCAAGAGCCGTGGTCTGAGACTGAATCCCACTTGGATCTTACGTCGTAGGACTTATAGCTCAACTACCGTGGAGACCAAGCAAGCCAGTCTGCACGTAAGCCACATCTCGCAGCCAACGTTGCATGTTTTTTTTTTCCCAGTCATACTTGCGCAAGCAACTTTACACGGTTTGATTGCTATCACTCGCGAGGTTGAACCTCCTCAACTTTGACTCAGATGGATGGAGAAGAATATTATAATCATCTATGGGAATGGTGCGCATTGCTCAACTGTCTAAATATACTGTTCTCATCCTGCATAAGTTCGCTCGGTTTCCCGCTCTCCACAATTTGCCCAGTATCGAGAATGATCACCTGGTCAAAGTCCCTTATATTTTCCAGACGATGCACGATTGCAAACACCGTGCAATCCTGAAACGACGACCTGATGACATTTTGGATGATGAGATCCGTCTCTGGGTCAATGTTCGCCGTTGGCTCGTCGAAGATCGCGAGTTTACTTCCGCAAAGTACAGCACGGGCCATTGCAAGAAGCTGTAGTTGGCCCTGCGATAGCGAACGTCCACTCGTTAGTTCGTGATCGAGACCGCCTTCCAATGCAGTTATGGCGGGTTTCAACTGTCATGTATTTGAGTTTTCCGAAAGAAGGAAAAGAAAGAGGGCGTACTTGAACGGCTTCCAGAGCAGCCCAAATTTCTGCATCCGATTTTTGTCCGGCAATGTCGGTATTTTGGCGGACGGTGCCGGCTAAAACAAAGGGATCTTGAGGAATGACGGTGATGCTTTTGCGGAGGTGCTGCCGAGATACGTTCATAATATTGATGCCGTCCACTTGAATAAATGAGAATGTTGAACAATCCTCAGTGTCAAATCGCTGCTCACCGAGTATCTCGCCTTCTGTATGGAGGGCACGTAGAAGTGCCATCAAAAGGGTCGACTTGCCGCCACCTGTGCGACCAACGATCCCAAATTTGCTCCCCGCAGGCGCATGAAATGATATCCCACGTAAGACCGGCGCTGATTGCATCGTATACTTTGCGAAAACATTACTGAACTTGACCTCCCCCTCGGAGGGCCACACTCCATCGGGCATTGAACCTACCGCCGAAATTGTGTCTTGTTCCGGGGACAAATTCGAATACTCAAGGTTTCGCTCCAGCGCAACTGCGGAAATTTCGAGCTGTGTCCAACTGGTTAGCATGAGCGTGATTGTGTCTTGGAGCGAAACGGCCTGGGTTAAGCCAACCGCCAGTAAGCCTGCGTTGGTGCTTTTTCGAGTCGCTACTGCGAGTATTACGATAGCCGTGTTCACTATTGCAGTCATCACCCCAATAGTGGATGAGAACCAAACCGAGGCGATTGTGGTCAAATAAAAGGGTCGTTGGGAATGACCAAGAAGGAGCGTATTGGATTGTATGAGCCGATTCTCGGCGGAGGCAGCGCGTATTGTTAGGAGCCCGTTCAAGTCGATTGTTTCCTGGAACAGAGTGTATAATGGAGCCTTGCTAGCCAGATCCAGGCGGCGCAATCTTTTTGCAGTAGACTATGAATCAAGTTAGTGCGATACGAATTAAATGACTGGCTCCTCACCAGGTAGAATTTTTGAACAAGATACGCAATGGCTCCAACGATCGCGACCACAACCGCCAAATACGGCACAGAGACGATCATGAGAACAGCACTACCGACGAGACGCATCAACTGGTACCCGAAATCGTAAAAGCTAATGGGGAAAAGGTCGTCAAGGATGAAGATATCCTGGCTGAAGCGGCTAATAATTTGGCCGGGATGCGTCGTGCTGAAGAACTCGATCGTCGTTTTCATTAGGGCCGAAAACAGTCCTGCATGAAGATTGGCGGATGCCCGAAGTGTCACCACCATGATAACGTAGTAAAATAGCACGGTGATTGAGATGCTATAAAGTACCTCGAAGATGGCATAGCCTCCAAGGAAGATGCCCGTCCTGTTTCTGGACGCGCGCGCCGAGTGTTTGTCGTTGAATGTACTCCAGAGCTGCAGAAAGATTGGGGTGGCTACCTGGATGCCAATCGCGATGAGCAAAAGAATCCCATAGAACGTCATCCTGTTCCAGCCAACGGAACGCATATAGTGCAGATATGTTTTCCTCTTGGTAGAGTCAGAGCTTGACTCTAGCGGCTGCATCTCATCGTCAAGATCATCTGGTTCCTCTGACGCTTCCGACTCGGCCGATGTTCTTTCCACTGCGAGAATGTGCTCTTCGGAGGTGTGACGGTGAATGTTTTCACGAATGAGACGTCCGGTACTGTTATTCGAGGCGAGGAACTCTCCATACGTTCCTTGTTGCACGTCCTCTGTTGTATGCAGTGCTATGATCCAGTCTGAGTGCTTGACGTGAGCAACTGAAATTTCAACCACATTACGTAAGCGTTAGTTGAAAGATCGGCGCCCGCAGCTCACATTGATTAGTCGCCAGAACGACCGTTTTTCCTTTTAGAATACCTTCGGTACCAAACAACGCACTGAACACCGCACTCGAGGTTTCGGGATCCAGTGCTGCAAAGACATCGTCAAGGACAACAACGTCAAGTCGCGAGTAGACTGCTCGGGCAAGTGCCTGTAGCGCAATGAGTGACTATCGTATCGAACAAAGAGGAAAGATCTTACGACTCTAGCCTTTTGCCCTCCGCTTAGTCCACGTGCTGATGTCAAATCACCCTCAGGCATTGACGCGAAGTCCACATCAAGGGCGCAAGCTGCAATTACACGCTCATACCAAACTGGATCCATAATCGCAGCAAAAAGGATGTTGTCCTGAACGGTCAAACTCCCCTGTATCCACGGCATTTGTGAACAGTATGCGACGCCTCGACGGAATCCGGATGGAAAAGAAACGTGTCCAGCTAGGACGTTTGTTTCTCCGAGAATTGTAGCCAGCAGTGTGGATTTTCCCTGTATAATTAGTTGGTCGCGAATTTGGAGCACAAGAGGTACAAGACTTACGGAAGCTACGCGCCCAATGATCATGGTGAGTTGCTCCAAACGAATTGTCGCGTCCAGCCCGTCGAGCACGACCTTATCGCCCCATGCGATACGTGCTGCATCGAAGGTGAGTGTTTGTTCCCTTTCGCCACGAACCGGGGCAGACAAGGAGCTAACACTACTTCCTGGCTGGAGAAAGACCGTTCGCGGCTTTTCCGGCACCTCCAAAACCCGCTCTAGAGATTTAGAAATCTCGTCGGAATCGAGATGACCATCGCCCCGATCATCGTGATGCGTGGAATCAGGGCTGCTGAGATATCTTTCGATTCTCTGCACGCTGACGTACGCTTGTGTTACTGCTGGTAGTCCCTGCCCGATGGCAAAAAGACTCGCAGAGATAATCGTGAGCGTCGCATAGGCCGTGAAAAGCCGGGCGGTCGACAGTGGCGGACCATGTCCGAGGAAGAAAATAATTGAATATGTGCCCAGCGTCAAGAGCGACAGGAGGTTGAGTGTTGTGTTTGTCAGTGATACGACTATGGCGAAGCGGTCCCAAAATCTTTTGCGTGCCCCCAGTTCCGCTGTACGCGCCGCCCTAACGCGATCTTCGACCTCCTGTTCGAGGCCAGAAAGCTTTACACCTTTGATCTGGCGAAGGATACTGGTAACGAGCCGGACACGCTTGTCGCAAAGTGTTGTGATATCTTCTTCTAGAGGTCCAATTTTCCGGGATAGCAGCGGGGTAGAGATAATCACGAGGAAAATGATTGGGAGGGCTGAGATGAACGGTCCTAATCCCAATTGGCTATATAGAATGTAGAGGCCGAGGATAATGATTATAAAACTTGACCAAATTTCTTGGGCGGTAGAATAAATGTTGGGAGAATAGAGTTCAATTCGCACTTACGATGGCACATGTCAAGATGAGTAGTGATTCTTTCAACGTCCGAGCTATCAAAGACAGTTGCAGTGGTGGCGGTTGAGCGAAACATGGCACTTACCTCATCAGGTTCATTGGATCACCTCCAGTCGCATCGACCACGCTGTCCGCACGCAGAACAAGAGCTTTTCTAAACATCGCTTCAATGAGGGCACCACGTATGTATCCCCCAGTCTTGGCAATGGAATAAAAATAGAGACTCGTGGCGCCAGAGAGCGCGAGAAACACCAAGGCAAACATGCCGGCAAGCGCCCAGCCCCACTGGCTGGGCTGGGGTGTGGAACCAAGCCCGTAAGATGAAACAAACTTGATAGCAGCGTTCACAAGCAAGGGTTGCACGACTTGTGCCAAAGCCCGTATCATAGCAGGCGGCACGGTGCTGAGAAAAGTGGGGTAGAACGCTCGAAAAAGAGCGCGAACCAAGAGAGGATGGGACGGATGTTGTTTCCTGCCATTTTTATGAGTAACGACGCGGGGAGTTATAGAACCTGCCCACATTTCCCGATCCCAAGCTATTTTGAACCGTCGATATAGTTCTGTCGATTCCATCTCAGGATGAAGCTCGTAATTAACGCTGAAGTCCTTTTTCTGGCCCTTCCACATCAGAGGCAACGCCCAGAGCACAAATAGATGGTTGAAAAGACCATCCCCTTCGGAGAGTCGGTTGGTAACTGCTTTTCCGGGGATACTGAGGCCGATCACAACAAGAGCTGTTGCGCCGAAGAATGAAGCAAAGGATGACAGGAAAAAATCTGAGGTGGAGCGGCCACCGTAGAGAACGAAGGTGCGAAGGGGAGCCGTTAGGAGGATCAGATTTATGAACTGATATAGGGCCAGGAAAAATGCAAGCATTTTTGAGGTGATCGCAGACAAGCCAACCACTCCGAATAGGCTCTGCGTGCCGAAAACTGATTCAGATAAAATCGATAAAACGAGATGAAGCCGCACCGATGAAACCATTGTCAGCACCAACGCAGTGGTCACACGCTTTTTTGCCGAGGAAGGGAGGGTTGGTGACGAAACCAACCAAGACACAACGCTCAGAATAGCGGTAGAAATTAGGAAGAATAAGGAGAGGAGAATGGTGATGGAACGCCAATTTTTGGCGCTGTTTGCTCGAAAATTCCTCCATGGCTTTGTGGTCCATATGTAAGGCGCTGCGAAACATATGAATATTATTGAGGGAAGAATCTGCAAGATGCTATGATGTAAATTGTGAGCTGGGAATCTTGACACCGGGGGGAAGCCGTGGCAGTACGCTGCGTACTGCCGCAAGAGCAGATACTGTTGGAAGTACGCACGGCAGCATGCAAGGAGGCACGACGGCAGCATGAAAACAAATATGCACAACGCGGAGCCTGTAGCCAGCACACCTGGGCAGGCAGGGATGCGTCTGCATGGAACCTTGCGGAACGCTGGAGCTGGCCCGCATGTCGAGCGCCTCGCGGTTCGTGCATGCCTCATTGCTTGCCTGCTTGTGTGCTGCCGCGAGGACTACCAACAATACTTCCAGTGGTACTGCCCTTCTGGCAGTACGAAACGTACTGGCGCGGGGTTTGCCACCGGTTTGAGCGCAATGACCACACACGATGCTTCAAATGTAACTGTGAAATCGAAAGAACGACAAAGCGATTGCGGTCCCTGGCACGCCATTCAGCACCGAGCACTGATTCAATAGTCGACACACTCACAAAATTCGAATCATTCAAACACAGGGAAGATTTTACTGGCGACCGTGGGCAGAGACGAGCAGACATTGTGAGGGCGCAAGTCGAGACGTCTAACTTAAATACCGAAAGTTCGACGTCGGAAGGGCTGGGCCGCTTGAACTCATTAACAGCCATATAGGTTTGGAAGTTGAGGATATTTGGCTCTGCTTTTAGGCTGATTGCGAACAGTGGCACAACCACTACTGAGCGGCTATCATACAATCCTCATGGCCGTCGGACTTGAAGAGAACCTCCGTTGCCCGTAAATTGAATTGCACGCATCCCAAAAAGGGCCAAATCCGGTACGTCTAGTATTGATTCATTGTTCAAGTCTGAATTTAGCTCGGAGATTGAAACAAGTCAAGTCTGTGGAGCTGACAATTCGAGCGCGGAGAAGCACATAAGGCTGACAGTTTGGGGAACACTTGCGTTGAAGCTGATCTTAATATGTAGATGCATGGAGCAATTGCGAACTCCAGACGGTCCCGGTCAAAAATATTCGATACTTACAGATGCTGCTGTGAGATGCTTTGCTGACGAGGTACCGGTTCGATACTACTTACCCGCGTTCAATGGCAAGTGGGTCAAAGTTGTTCAACTGTAACAGTGCTCAACCATTAACCGAGGGTGCTGCACTTGGATACAGGTACCTCCGACTCGGAGATGTTTTGATATTGTCGCCACGGATTCTACTGTAAAAGGCGGTATTTTCCGAGCGGTGGAGAGTAAAAGCGGTTGAGGAACCAGGACGGCTGGAATTAAGCGCAAAAGCAGCCGGCTGCGCTGATGTCATCTGCAGATTGATCATCGCGATCAACCGGCTATAGTGGTCCTCGGAAACCTAAACTTGCAAGCGAGCGTTACTTTGGCTATGAATTCAATCCAGTCTCGGAGGATAAAATGGCCGCCATGAAGCTCTAGCAACCGCATCTATGGCGCAACTCTCCTCCTTCGATTTTTCCCAAACCATCGCCGCTATCGTTCTGGTGACTTCAAAAACGCGTCTCCGCCAACAAGACGCGGTCGTGTGCCGCGTTTTTCTGCCCGACGGACGCGATTATTTCATTAATATCCTTGTTTCTTCTCAAGTTACTGTTTCGCAATATCTACAGTCTATCAGGAGTGCCGGACATCCAAAACCGGATGTCGAGGCGCAACCTGACTTGACGATCATTTTGCCAAACGTCGCTCAGGAACTCATTGCCTTCCACGATCCACCAACTGCATCCACGGTGTACGTTCCTCTCCATGGTGTGTCGGACCTCGTCGGCCAACCTCAATTCTATGATGGGAACACATACACCACCGGTAGATTTAGTGTTGCACTTGATGCTCTTCGCAACGCATCAAGTAGCACACTTTTATCTGAACTATCGATCATTCCTCCGGCGGAGCGAGATGCGCTTCTGGAGTGGGCAGTGGCTCCGCCGTCGACTCAATGCGAAGAGCACACATTCTCTGTGCTCATCCACAGGCATTTCGAAAAAGCTGCGCATGCAAATCCAGACTTTGTGGCAGTTCATTGCGCCGACGATACCACTGTTACTTATGGGGAACTTAACCGGTGGGCAGATACACTGGCTGCCCATCTTGTCCAGGAACTTGGGGTTCGCCGTGGGGATCGTGTGCTTCAGTTTTTTGAGAAGGGTATTGAAATGCTGGTGGGAATTCTCGCAGTTGTAGGTTTTGTTATTGCCTGCTTCGTTGGATTATCTTTGAACTCGTTCGTCATCGCAGTTAAAGGCCTCGGCGACGTACGTGCCGCTGGACATTCGACATCCCGGAGCTCGTATCCGTTCTATCCTCGGAATGACTGGAGCGAAACTGTGTCTCACCACGGCTTCCCAACATTGCGAGATTTCTTCTCACATCGACACCAAATTCGTATTGGTCGACGAGTTCCTACGGTGCTCGGATGAATCAGTCGCTCGCCTTCCTCTTTCTGATACTGCAGACGGCGACGATCTTTGCTACATCATGTTCACTTCAGGCTCGACAAACGAACCCAAGGGTGTCATGGTCACTCATTCCTCCGTGGTATCGTCTGTCATTAATGGGCCGGAGTCCAACCAGCAGCTCCGAAAGCAAGGCCAAAGCCTTAGGACCCTGATGTTTTCAAATTATGCGTTCGATTATGTATGTGTCTTTGACTCGCCGATGTGTGAAGTGGAACTAATTGAGCAATAGTCGGTTTGGGACATGTTCCTGACGCTCACTTGCGGCGGAACTCTTTGTATATCGCCTCAAAACCAGATGCTCAATGATTTGACTGGCACTCTGCGGTCATTGTCTATCACCTTTTTGGAAACAACACCCACCGTTCTTTCTCTCGTCGATCCAGCCCGAGTCCCATCACTCCGCACAGTGTATTCATCGGGCGAGCCGCTGACACTTGCCCTACGCGAAAAATTTCTACCGCATTATCCCGGGATTAAGCTGTACAATGGGGGTGAGTGTTTACCTCGATTCAAAATGACGATCACTAACCACTTGGCACCAGGCGCTCCCACTGAGACCACTGTCATGTCGGTGTTCACTCTTGTCGATCCTTTGTCGCCGCCGGGAATATTCGGTCGACCTTTCGGCGCTAACCGGGTGTATCTTTTGGACGACAAACAACAACTTTGTCCGATAGGAGTACCCGGACGACTATGGATAGGCGGCCCGCAGGTCTCGAGAGGATATCTGGGTCGCGATGACCTGACCGCCAAGGCCTATGCACTGGACCCGTTCTACGGCGGGCGGATGTACAACACAGGTGATGTGTGTGTATGGGCTCCTGATGCAGTGGGATCCGAGGCGTTTGCCCTCTTCTATCTGGGGCGTGCAGATACGCAGGTGAAAATACGGGGGCAGAGGATTGAAATGGGCGAAATTGAAGCGGTACTGGTTGGGTTACAAGGAGTGAAGGCATCGAGCGTGGTCAAACGAGAGCGCACGGGCAGGGAGGAGCTCGTTGCTTTTATTGAGCTTGAGAAGGTCTGTTTTATTTCACCTTTAACTGATCAGTCATAACTAAACTCCGTCTACAGGACGCTGTTCAAGACACTGTGCTACAAAATGTCAATATAGCGCTGCCCCAGAAGCTACCTCAATATATGCTTCCCAACATCGTCATTCCTCTTCCGACTCTACCCCTCACCTTGAATGGGAAATTGGATCGCAGTCGCCTAGAGAAAACCGCCCTTGAGGCCACAAAGACGACACCTGCGTACATCAACGGCAAGAGTAATGGTGTGCTACACCATCAAAAACTCTCCACGAGCGAACAAGCGATTCGGGATGCCTGGGCGACCGCTCTCAACCGATCAGCGTCAGGTATTTCCGTCGACGACGATTTTTACAGCTCCGGAGGCGATTCCATATCGTGCATCCGTGTCGCAGCGGCTTGTCGATCGGCGGGATATTATCTCTCAATTATGGATTTTGCACAGGCCCCCACTATATCTAGTCAAGCTCGGCTGGTCGAACTGCGATCTGGAATCCAGTTCGCGGACCCGGTTTATCACCCGTTCGAGCTGCTCGCAGGCCCCAAATATCGGCAGGCTATCGAGCAGGAGATGTTATCGTACGGATACAAAATCGATGATCTGGAAGATGCCTATCCTTCTCCATCATCAGTTGCGGGGCTGATCTCTCTCGCTGCTGCGAATCCGTTGGTATGTGCACCGGAAACAGTTCTGATTCAATGGGCGCTAAATTTCCCCCAGAGTTATTTTGCGCAGTATGTCTATTGCGCTAAAACCAACTTTGCTCCCGAAATCATGGAGGCTGCTTGGCGGCTTTTACTTCAACGACACGAAGTCCTCCGCAGCGTGTTCATTGTAGCACCTCCACCCCACAAGGACATTGTTCAGGTCGTGCTAAGCGAACGAGTTTCACCCTTGTCCTGGGCCTCGTACATTTTGGCAGACGATGTTGAGCGAGACGCTGCGGTCGACGAATATCTGCAGCGGGCTCCCGGATTCACCCTCGGGAAATGTCCGACTCGCGCCAGTCTTTTCCAAAGCCCACACGCGTCTACCGTTGTGTTCGAGCTGCATCACGCGCAATTCGATGGCTGGAGTCTTCCCCGTCTATTCCGGGACTTGCAGGCCGCGTACAATATTTGTTCAGGCAGCCTAACCAGATGGAGTGACAGCCCGACCCCGTATTCTCATTTCGCGCGGTGGAGTCGAGGCCAAGATGCAGAGAAGGCCTTAATATATTGGCGCTCACAATTGGCAAACTTTTCTCTCCCGTCATGGCCAAAAGTACCTGTGTTCAACGTCAGGAAAAAAGCCGTTACCGACCAGTCCTCGACCGGAGTATTTTCCATGGGCCAGCAATTGGCGAATTTTTGTGTGGCTCAGCGTGTTACATTATCGTCGTGCGTGCGAACCGCTGTGGCCCTCACTCTCGGTCTGCACGATACATCCAGCGATGTGCTTTTTGGGATTGTTACCTCCGGACGTATCGGCGACATTCCAGGTATCGAGACGATATTCGGGCCTTGCATCTCCACAATTCCCTGTCGTGTCCGCCTTCCACCGGACCAATCTCTAGAATCCATCCTTCAAAGCGTACATGCGCATTCCATCGAGTCTCTTCCGTTTCAATTTGTCGGGTTGAATCAGGTCCTCAAAGCGGCTAATTTCGACGGCGACATCTTTAGGGTCCTACTCGCTATCGAAAATATAGAGGGCCTCCACGGATCTAAGGATGAGTTCCTGGGTGACAGCATCCGGGGCCACCTTTTGGAAATGAATTATCCACTCGCTATCTCAGTTTTCCCGTCTCCCGATGGTAAAGAGATTCGTTTCCAGTTCCAATACGACTACGAGTATCTGTCTGCCGCGGATATCGATTGGATCCAAGAGCACTTGTTTTCGGCCCTCGTCGCTCTAATGGAGCATCCCCACTTGTGTGTCGCCGACTCTAACTTTCTCTCTGCCAAAGAAGACAAATTTGTGCGAGAGATCGGAATCGGTTCTACGCCAGATTCAAATTTCGAATCCAAATATTTTCATCATATGGTGGATGAGACCGCTGCACGAGTTCCTTCACATATCGCTCTGGAACATACGGGCGGAGAAAAAATGACGTATAAAGCTCTTGTCGACCTTGCGAATCAAGTTGCGCATGGCCTACAAGGAAAAGGAGTCCAACCGGAAACCTGCGTGCCTGTTGTCTTTGATAAGAATAGCAATCAAATCCAGACGGTCATAAGCATCTTGGCGATCCTCAAATCTGGCGGCGCTTTCGTACCTTTGGATTCGACATGGCCAGTTGAACGACTTGTATCATGCATCGAGCAAACGAAAGCCAGCTTTTTCATTTGCAATTCTTTGGCTCCTGAGGTTGCCCACCTTCTTCCTGTTCCCTTCGTAAATATTGTGGAGCTGGCGCTGCAACAGCCAACAACGCCACCATCCACTCCGGGCCTCCGGCCAGACTCTCTTTGCTATGTCATGTTCACGAGTGGGAGCAGCGCAGGAAAGCCAAAAGGCGTTCTCATAGAGCATTCGAACGCAAGCGCCTACGTTGCAAAGTGAGTACATCCACCCTCCGAGTCTGTACCAACAATTTTACACACCTCCCTCAAGCGCGTCGACTGTATTTCCGCTCGCGAACGCGCGTCGGTTCTTACACTTCAGTCCCTGGACTTTTGACCAAGGCCTAGCCGACTTGCTGCTTGCTCTGCCCATCGGCGCTGTTGTCGTGCTGCCCAACATGGACGATATGCTAGCTGACCTAACGGCTACACTGAACTCGTCCAAGGCGGATTATGCCGTGTTGACGCCAGCTGTGGCACAATTGATACGAGCTGGCACCCATCTCCCCCACCTCAAGACTCTCGTTTGTGGAGGGGAAAAACTTCCGGGTCAATTGGTTCACAGATGGGCGGGAAAACTTGAGTTGATCGACGCGTAAGTGCCCAGTTCAACGGTATGGATTCCAATGTTAATTCACGTCTGGTCATAGTTATGGCCCCACTGAATTCACAATTCACGGTATAAGCGAATCCTTTAAGCATTGTGGTTATGTCCCTGGAGTAATCGGTCGTCCCCTTGGATCAACCCGAGGTAGGTAATCGTTCATCGTTAACCATCCATTTTAATGTGAATTGCAGCGTACATTGTCGACCAATTGATGCGGCCAGTACCCGTTGGCGCAACAGGAGAGCTCATGCTTTCCGGGAATCATGTCGCTCGAGGTTATCTGAACTTGCCGGAAGAAACCGCCGCGGCCTTTGTGGAAGATCCCTTTCATCCTGGTCCACGAATGTACAAGAGCGGGGATTTAGCTCGCTTTAGAAGCGACGGCCGCATCGAGTACTTAGGGCGCAAAGAGGGCGGATATGTCAAGCTCCGCGGTTTACGCATTGAAGTCGCGGAAATCGAGGCGACGCTTATGTCCGTACCGGAAACGTTGGCGGTGGTTGAGGTTGTCGACCTTGATGGGCAGCCTCAGCTCGTTGCCTTCGTGGCTCATTCGCTTTCTCCCGCGGGGAAAGCTGAACTCTGCCTTGCCACGGATCTCCCTGCGCTTCAGCCTTGGGTAAAAGTGCTTATGAAGACCTGCAAGCGCATTCTTCCCGCGTATTCTGTGCCGACCCAATGGATTGGCCTGGAATCTATCCCTCAGGCAGCCAGTAACAAATACGACAGGAGATCGCTTCGTTCCTTTTTCGAACGCTTGGCCGCTCAGGCGGGCAAGGTGGATGAAATCACAAGGATTCTTCTCTGCACCAAACCTGCCAGGCTGCCGGAAACTGTCCTAGAAAGGAAATTACATACGATTTGGTGTGAACTCCTTGGGAAAGAACAATTGTCTGTCCACGACGACTTCTTTAATGCCGGAGGAGACTCACTCGGCGTTATTCGAGTCCTCGCTAGGCTAAGGAACAAAGGCTGTCATTTAACCATCCAAGAATTTTACGGTGCTTCCACCATTGCCACGCTTGCGGAGTTCATTGAATCCTCCGGTCATCATATCGCCGACGACCTGGAAGAGGCACCTGTTTTGGGCCTAGTATTTCCTGTTCAGAAGTACACCGGGGAAGGTCATAAAACTCCGCTTTGGCTGTTCCACTGCGCGGAAGGAGTTGGGCATGAATGTATGTGCCTCTATTCTACTTTCGTTTCGTTTTGAAAGATAGATTGCAGATATGAACCTCCCCCCGCTGGAGCGCGACGTTTACGCGATATCCAACCCATCCAAAAACCGAATGAGCCTTGAAGCTAATTTCCCGACAATAGGTATTTCATTGCAGTTTGCGGGTTGCTTCAAGCCAATCGTCCGTCCTCAGAAAGCTTTACCGACCGCTATATGCCCCTCCTTCCGCAGGACGAACCCATCTACTTGGGAGGCTATAGTTCTGGGGGCTTGTTGGCCATATCAATGGCAGCTCGCCGGCTTTCTCTGGGCCACCCAGTTCGCAATCTATCATTCTTCAATGTTGCTCCGTTCTTATCTCATCTCTCAGGTGAAAGGTGTTGTTCTTCTTGATACTTTTAATACCCAAGGTTTTATTTTTGTTCGATTCCTGTCGATGTATGATTAAATGCCAGTGCCCAATTCGTAGGATGGATCTTCAAAGGGTTCTCGGCTGATACAGACTATGGCTCAAATCATATTTCGAATGCATTAAACCCAGGTAGGTTGCCTCGACTCTCCGCCTCCGATACCTCCTTACGAACTTATTTGCAGGGGCCAAGGAACTTCAAAGATTGAGCGAGAGACACACATACCACTTGATTCAGTATTTCGTCGAGCCCCGGGTGGAGGTGCCGGTGTTGCTTCTGCGTGCAGGAGTACGGGACACATCGGACGCTGAATTCATTGCTGCTGAACACGGAGACGACGAGCTCAACTTTTTCACTCGCAAAAACAATCCACTGCTCGAAATTCACACCGTTCCGGGTGCAGAACATGCTGATTTAGTGGGGTACGCTTCGTCTTCCCAACCCTTCTGAAAAAATCTGACGTCTCAATCCAGGTATAAAGATAATTTCGCCACACCAGTGGTACAAGAAGTAGCAGAACACATTCGCCGATGGTGTCGCAGCCTGGATTGAGCCACCACTCATTCTTGCCATTTATCACGTAACACCCAAAGATCCTCGTTTCAGTAGTCGCAATTATTGCCTATTTCGGCAGAAAACGAGAGGACCCTGTTTTGTTTGTCCAAGTCAGAATCCAAGACTTAGCCTCATCTATCAGGCTTCAAGACGAGAAGTCCGTATGAACATCAATACACCCTCGTACACTGCCCAACCAATTGCCGAGCTCAGAATTTTGCGCGACATTCGCAGAGAAGCTCCGTCAAAAAATCCCACCGGTCCCCTTTGCTGAAATAATTTGTGTGGTGGCTTATGCAGATAAACAATTGGGCCCACTCACAGTCCATATTGTTCGTATTGTCCGATATAAGCCGTGATATCGGTCCTCTTTACGTACTTGTACTTTCGTCTGCGTATTTCTTTCAGTCATGGAAAGGTGTAACTGTGCTAGCAAAATACCTTGATCACGTCAAAGGGATGCGTCGCAATCGTAGCAATTGCACCTGCTGATGCAGCTGACGCTGTATGCAGCAGAGTCGACTGTGCGTCTGACGTTGGACGGAGGATAGACGCTGATTAATGAGACGCCTGGTCAGAATGGAGAACACCTTGCAGTAAGAAGTAGCTCACCAGACTGGCGCTTGATTCCTTCATATAACACAACGAATATGCCCGCATACGGGGCATCCCGTAAAGAGGAAGCCAGAAATCCACGAAAGAGCTCGGAGGGACCGAGACGAGCTATGGATAGAAAGGCGCCAGTCAGACTTGAGTACGCGTACATGTTACTCTGCAAGGAGTCGAATCATTTGAGGAGAGCATGATCAGATGTTGCGGACCTCATATCTGGCTTTTAGGACCGAAAACGGATTCAGGAGGAATCCGACGGCCACTCGGGTCGTGGCCCCCGCAATAAGATTGCCTTGACTTGTGAGTTTCGGAAGAACAGATGCATTTCGGCTGTCCGATGCAAGAACTGGAGCAAAATACGGCGAAGTGGCCATAATTGTCCGTAATTGGGTTAAACTTGTCATATATAACGCGACTCCCGGGACATTCCTAAAATGAAGATGAAACAACGATAGGCATCTACAGAAATCGAGGCCTGCCTGGCAAGAGTCGCGTTTGTACCTCGCCAGAGGCCAATGAGACCTTGAGAAGCAACAATTTGCCGGGTTGTTCTCACAAGGGTTGTGGTATTGCTGTGCGATCCAAGTAAATTCAGTCAATTGCACTAGCTGGAACACAATTGCAGCGGTACCGTGCCGTCACCATCCCATCTCCTTGCTGCAATCGCGTCTTGAGCAGGTCAACTATTTACGTCTGCATAAGTAGTAATAAAAGATTCAAAACTAAAAACTTACAGGGTTGAAGGCACACAGTCGATACAAAACCCGACAACGCGCCTGAACCCGAAATCCTTCATCTAGCGCGTGTGCGGGACCATGGACGAAATTATTTGCTGACCAGAGAACAGCTGCTGCCCAACATTGCTCATTTGGAAGAAATTCGCGTCTGCGCGTCCGTGGCTTCGGTTTCAGCGTATTTTGAGAATGAGAGAGGACGCGCGACGGTCACTGTTGGCTCCGTTGCAGTTGACTTCAAGTTCTTGAAGGCCGCGTTATAGGCCTGTGACCGAATGGTCACCATGTGACAGAGTGACAATCGCCAGTTGCCTTTTGCACTTTCTCTTGAGTCTTAGACTTCAGGCTCCGGTACACGGGCGAACACAAAATGGACTCTTCAATGGCGACCCAGGCTGCAATTATTCCCTCCGCATCCAAAGGATCGAAACAGCTCCGCGCGTGCCTTTTGTGCTCTCTCATCCAGCACCCGCTCGACTTTCGGAAATATGGCTGCCCCAACTGCGAAGAGCTGATGCAGGTGTGCACCAACTGCCTAGCTTTCCCATCCCACCCAATTTACTCCGCTGCGTGCAGATGAAAAACTCTGGAGATCGCGTAACAGCGTGTACCACAACCTACTTCGACGGTGTCATCGCAGTTGTTGACCCAGAGACAAGCTGGGTCGCAAAATGGCAGCGGACTTGTGCGTTATACGCTTTGACTTGAACTCCGTTTATTAATTGTTGCGACTAGCCAAATATGTTCGGGGAATGTATGCAATTCGTGTTCGAGGTCGTATTCCAGAAGATGTCGAGCATGAGCTGGAGAACCGCGGCATTCGATACCGACCTCGCGATCAAATGGACCAAGACTAGCGCTCCGCCATTGCGTTGTACAATAGATAACTTGTATTATAGAATCTATCGGTGTGTCTTGTACATGGGTGAGTGATACAATAAATAGTACAGCACGCTACATTATTATTCTACAAAGCCTAGAATTAGAGAAGTTCGTGAAGGGCCCTATCATATTGGTGTGGAAGGTGGGCGCTGCATTTTATTAACCGTTGTCCGGATATTGGCGGATGAACTCGTCTCACCTGAGCATATCCCGAGCAAAAACGATCTGGGAGAACACCTTTTCCGCATCCAAGACCTCGAACAGTCGTAGTTTGTCTGGGGCACTGTCCGAATTTGCAGTCTGACGATGAGCGGGGAAAAAGTCGTTGTCCCGCATGGCCCAAAGCACCCGGCCTGGCGGCACCATATTCGCCATGTGCATATTGGCCTCCAGCGTCTTCCGGACAGACATGAACTGCAACACATCAGGAAAGAGAGACAGGAAGATAGCGAGGGGGGCGCACCCAATGAGGATCGTCCGCGGTCCCTGTCCCCGCTTTCCACCGCTTCGCACGCGACGTGACCGCGGTGTACCCGGCGCCCTCACTGGCGGGCTTGCCCTTCTTGGACTTGTTCCCGTCACATAGCCACATCGCAGCAGCGCCGAGATCGCGGATGGCGCCTAGAGAAAGGCGGGACACGACGTCGTGTGAATACACAAACGACGTGATCAGGTTTTCCGCAAGCTTGCCCAGCGCAGAGTCTATCAAAGAGCTAAGGACCTGGTCAGACAGTGATCGAGCCATTGAATGGAAGAGCATGCACGGAGGCGCGAAACAATACACAGAGACGCGACGATTGATGGGAAGGCCACTGGATCGAACTGTGAGGCAAGTCTTGGGGTCTGCCCACATCTGCAAGGCGCATTAAGTGAAGGACATCATGATGAGGTGTTACTTACGAGACCCAGGAGACCAGCGACACCAGCACCAAGACTGTGTCCGCACAGAACGAGCTCTGTAACGAGATAAGAGACTGGGAGGAATGAAGCAGAACACGAATATACCGTAGTCTGGATTGTGAAGGAGGGCCTCATGAACCGCCAGCTGCACAGGTTTGCCCACGTCACCCATCGCATGAGCCATTCGAAGCATTCCAGAATGTGCATGATGCCGCGGAGACTGGGGCTCCGGTGGGGATGATGCCGATGTACCAGGAAAGTGGACTTGCAGCTTGCTACTTCCACTGGGCCGCATAACGAATTGGCCGGGGACAGGTTCCTCGTCTTCCTCCGATATTGTGGTAGTGGCCGGTTCAAATTCCTCGTCTTCACAGGTAAGATCCACAGCTATTTCATTCAGGGACATTGTCCCTTGAAGATTTTGTGTGAGCGATCAACATTGGAAGGGGGGTAAACGACAAACCTCGAAGTACCAGGACAATTTGGGCGCGACCGTGGTCGGTGAGGACCCAAAACCGAGGCATAAGATGCTCTGACCCGATTTTCGCTGTTGCGCGCATCTTCTCCTTGATATCTGCATCCGCTTTGTCCTCCGACGTGTTTGCGTACCGCTCGAAGATCTCGTGGTCGTGTTTGCCCAGAAGCACATCCCACCACGAGTATTGCGGGTCGCCCAATCCAGTTGGCGCATCGAATTCAGGAAAGTCGCCGGCAGCTTCGGCCTCAGAGGCGTCAATAGCATGTGCTAAATGGGCTGCCTCTGTCGCCTTCTCTGTGGCCGAGTTGGCCGATGTTGGGCCGTGAGCAGCGGTCAGAGATACGCCAAAGAACAGCAAGCTTGCGCCCCCGTATCCGGCCAGTACGAGTTTGGAAAGTCGTCGTAACGTCGCCTTCAGCTGTGTGTTGGACAGTTTCCTGCGCTCTGGGACAATTGTTTGGCGCTTCAGCGCTAGCGTTCGGTTCGCAGTCTTTCCTTTATTAAGGGTAAAGAAAGATTGCGCGCGCAGAGGAGAAGCTTCTCCGATGTCCGCGACAATGAGCTGTCCTCCATTGCCCGGGAAAATGACGTCGGAAGTGACACGTATCCGAGAGCCACTGAGAAAAGAGATGAGGGTGGATAGTTCAATGGAGTCGAGTACGCGTACCGACGTGCCCGCAGAATCGACTCGAAACTCTTTGGCGCGTCCTTGACGTGGATTTCTCGCATATGTTCGAGCCACCGTTTTTCGTCCCATTCTTGAGTGACGCCTTGGAGAGCGACCCACGCGATAATGGCTCTTCCTATTTGAGTTATTCCAAACTGGCGCTTCTCTGGGAGACTCTCCCCTGCGGCCGGCTCCTTCAATTCTCGTTTGACCAGAGTTATGAAAGACGAAAGAGAGAAGGAGGCCTCGCTACTTCCTGGTATTATGGCAGAGAGAAGGTTGATGGAGCTGTGAGCTGCGAGGAGAGACGTGCTCGTGATATATTCACTGAAGAATATGGGCTGTAAAATCTTATGAGCGGACGTTCACCAGAAGCTAATGCTCGCCACTAACTGCTAAAGCTATTTGCTCCGCGAACGAAAGCACGGTCGAGAGGGCACCGCCAACCACAGGACGAGCGACGGTGAGTCCCCCAAATAGAGTGTGGTCAACGACTGTCGCGGTGACGCCGACTGCTGTGGACGCGATCCCTCGAGTGACCGCAAAGCCCAGCCGGGTTCCGGTCTTGACTGCAGAAAATGTGAGGGAGCTCGCATAGGACGCTAGGTCTATTCCTTGTCGACTGTAGGTATCCCATGCGGCCATAGCTATCCAGCATGAGGGTAAACGTTAAGGCGCACTTTTGGTGTAGAGCATGTGAAATCCGCAGGTCGACGGATATGGAAATTTATTCGCACGGGTGAGCCACAGGATACTTTGTTGCACATCAAAGCGCAACGACAACATTTCTCTTCTCAATTCGCGTCCTTTCGCGTCTTGCTAGTAGAATTTTTTGCAAAGCTTCCGTTCTCTTTTCCTTTTGGGGTCTTCCAGATGTGGTCGTCCGGCCAGGCTCAGGGCCGCTTATATTAGCCCCTAAAATCCAGAACACAACCAGCATGTCCTTGTCAATGTCTTCTCACCTCCTCAACCTCTCACCCGAACTTCATCTCTTCCTCTTCACCCACCTCTCTCAATCCAAGAAACGCCGCCTGCGTATTGTATCCCGACTATTCAATAATTTCCTTTTTTTGGATGTCCCATTCAAAGACCTTCGAGCTGCTCAAAAGGACAAAACCGTTTTCCTCGTTGAAGACGCTTGCAAAGGAAAGCTCGGATTCGAACCGTTCATCATCATGCATGTTCGAAGGATCCGTAATAACAGCGGTCAGTCTGAGGGGAGTCCCACTCGCCCCTCTTTCGAACAGATCTTGCTCGACATCTACTACCCAAAATATATGTGGAATAACGATGAGCATGACGAGGACTACAAAGAAGAGGACTCGTACTGGGAGATACAAATCGAAATGAAGGAATTGATTCTTGATTCCAAGAACATCGGATTCCCCTCGCTTCCTCAAATCTGTCGACTGCGACTCGCTGCGCGGGAAGCTCATTGAAGCCTCCGTTGCTCTGTTCAGGTCTCGTTTTTTTGTCCAGAATGCGGGGATTCGAGGGAGGTGTGTCCAGGGTGCGGAGGAGGTCAGGTTTAGCTCTCTACGATCGCACGGGAAATTTACATGATTTCAGGTTCTCTGGCCTTTTCATGGGTTGCGGGTGCGTACCCTGCCAGAGATCCCCCGATTTTTCGTTTACTTATACCTCATTTATTACATACTACATTGCGTGTCCTGTTTTCATCGGATGCCAAGTATGTGCAAGATGATAAAACGGAGGTCAAAAAAATTGAGAAGGAAGTCAATAGGATGTTGAGGAAAGAGTCGAAAGGTGCCGACGAAGATTCTGAGCCGGAGTCGGAAGTTTCCTTTGCGTCTGAAGAGTCAGAAGACGACGACGATTACTACGGTGACCTGCAACCGAGATAACTGCCGCTGTTTTGCATTTCAAGACGCCAAAACTTTGCAAGGAGTACATCTACAGATCCAAATTCATCCAAGTTCTTGTGCGGGCAAAAGAAAATAAGGAGAATTTGAATGCAAGTAATAAGGTCTCGAGCTGCAGTTCTCCACTTTAGACTCTCAGTAGACTTGCAGACCGAACTTACCCAAAGAGAACTGGCGACGTGCGGGTTGAGAGTACCAGAAAAAAAAGTTCGGCTGCGGTACAAGTACAAGAGGGGTAGATAAATAGACCATTGATAAACACAACGTCTCCGCAGTAAGAGATCCATGTAGATAGCGTAAGATACAATCTAGAGTAGTAGTAGTAATTCAACGCAACAGCAAACAGGCAAGAAGAAATTAACGAGGCAGAGCAAAGCAAAATTAGCATAAGACCATCATCCCCCGCCCGTGCGCCGCCGTCGGATTGAGCGCTTCGGCAGCGGCTCGGGCGCAGTAGTCGGCGTGTCTGTAGGCGCGGCCTTGCGCTTGAGAGGCGCACTGGCCATCGCAGGGGTGTTGTTGGTCGTGCTCGTCGTGGGCGTCGACGCAGACGCGACGGACCCCTTTGTTGGGATGGTCTTGTGCTGCTTCTGCGGTGAGTTGTGTGCGGACGGCGGGGCGTTTTGGGGAGAGCTCATGGAGGACGAGGGCTGTGCGGACCCGGGGTTTGTTACGGAGGGTGGCGCACTCGAGTACAGTGTGTTCCCTTGCGCGGAGGGGCCCGGGTAGAAAGGGTTCGGCACGAACCCATTCATTATAGCGAGTTGAGGCTGTTCCTCTCGGATTTTGTCCGCGAACGATTTCAACGCGGCTGATGAAGGAAAGGTTAAGAAAAAGTCTTGGACAGGTTAGGGATCCACATACCTAGAGGCCCCACCTCCTGATCTCTCGCAAACGATATCAAATCTGCCATCTGCCCCACACTCTCCGCCAACTTGACCACATAATTAGTTTAGAAGAGGAAACTTATGATAGACTGACCTCGAGACACCGCATCGTCGCTTGTGGTATGCCAAATGCATTGACAGGCTCTCCCGGTATGGACCCATTCTCAATAATCAGTCTCGGCTCCTCCCACTTCTTGTCCTCGTCACCCGCGCCGTTCATCGTCGGCGGCGGATCCTCAGTCTTGCGCGGACCCGCGATCGCATCGAGCGCAATGTACTTGTCGTGCGAGTGCGCGTCAAACTCAAAGTCGTCAAATTTGAGCACGTACGGCGGCGCGCCATTGGTCGTGGCGGCGCCAGGGTGCGGGGGCGGTGCGGGGGAGCAAATGACGAGGTGCGCGGTTAACGGGCCCCGCAACGTCACGATGTGCCCATTGCTGTACCGACACGTCCATATCGCAGTGACACACTCGACGATCGCGTGCCCGGGCGCATAAAGCCGCTCCCGTGCGCCGTCGAGTGTCAGTGACATCGACTTTACGCCTGATTGCGTTGTCACAAGAAAGAACCGCGGAAGAATAGGGACACCAATTTCTGACGAGGGGGGTCAGGTTTACCAGAGGGCAACACAATGCGACGCACCAAAGGGCTTGGCCTCGTTTTTCAAGCTATCTCTCCACAGCGTAAGCTTCATGATCGCCTTTGGCGTAAAATACTCTCGTATAAGGTTATCCCAGTACGAGAGATGTAATTTTTGGCTCTGGGGAACGCAAGTCAGTAATACTAAACGCTTAAATGGTTGACGACGTCACTCGCCTGTACATGAGGCGCATCCGAGCCAAGCAGCCCACTGAACTGCATCACGCGAATGAGCCCCTGCCCGTACCCAATCGAATATGTCTGCGCGCTCGATGCTGGTGGCCGAGGGATCGAACCCGCCAACATCGCGTTCGCATCGGGCGGCGAGGCGGACGAGGCGGTCGTAGACATGAGCGTGCCATCAGAGCTGGCTGGTGCTGACGCCTGAGGCGGCGCTGGAGGCCGCGGGGCAATGGGCTGCTGGTGCGATGATGAACCTGAGCTCTGCGGGCGGAGGTTCGGGTTCGGGGGCTGCGGGGGCTGCGACGGAGGTAGGCGCCCGGCGGGGAGAAGTCCGGGGTTGGTGGGGAGCCCCGGCTGGGCGGGTCGCGGTGTATGCGACGGCCCGGCGCTAGACAGAGGGCGATTGGGTGGCTGCTGGGGCTGAGGCTGCGATTGCGGCCGTGGGGGGTGGGTGTTCATGTGGTCGGAGTGGTGCGGAGAGTGGTGTTGAGGGGGCTGTTGCGGCGGCGAGTGCTGCTGCTGCAGGGAGGGGTGCTGGTTGTTGGAGAGTGGACGTTGTGGCGCCATGTTAAAACCGTAGCCGTTCTCGGTCGCGGCCCCATGTTGTTGTTGCATGGACAACTGTTGAGCAGGAGTGGGCGGGAAATTGCTTGGGCGCCCAGGCGTACCCGCGTTGGGAGGGAAAGGTTCGGACATATTAAGCGGAGGGGTGGGGGAGGTGCCGAAGGGGAATTGTCCATTACCGACCATTCGTGGAGGGTACTGGTTTTGTTGAAAATTTATAAACATTTCATCAGACATGTGGCCGCGATTAAGAGGGGGTTGAGAGGGCCCGGAAGGCATGCTCATTACGGGAGTGCGGGCGCGGGGAGAGGAGGATTGAGGCGGGGGGACGATGGGGCTTTGAAAGTTATTCTGGGGCATCCCGCCGGGATGTGAAGGTTGGTTGAGCGAAGCAGGTTGAGACAGACTATGCATGAGCTGGCCAGCAGACCCTGTGCGAACGACGGCCGAGTTCTGGGGATTTCCGGGCTGCCGGTTCATCATGGCCAATTCCATTTGCTGCTGCCGCGCCTGCTGCTGCTGCTGTTGCATACGCATCTGCTGCTGCTGCTGCTGCTGCTGCTGGATTTGCTGCTGGATCATCATCGACTGCCCGTTGACGCCGAGATTGGGATTCAGCGTCGGGTTGGACGCTACGCGCCGGACGGCCATTCCAGGCCCCGGCATCATGCCTCCCGGGAACCCCATGCCGCCCTGCATTTGGGGATTGTGCGTGAGCCCGCCCATGGGCATGCCAGGCATGGCGCCTGGATTCATTGGGGGTCTGCCACCCGGACGCATTGCCATTCCCCTAGGTATCAAAGTGTTATGACCTGGAGCAAAGCGCATGTCGGGGCCGCCAGAAAGCATGCCCATGGGTGGATTAGGGCCGCCGGGGTTGGGGTTGAGGCCCATGTGGTGCGGGGGACCAGCAGACGGGGCCTGCATGAAGGCGGGGTTGTTGAGGCCGATCATGGTCGGGGCTGAGGGTTGACGAAGCATAGGGTTCATAGGGTTCATGAAGGGGTCCAGGTCGGAGCCAGGGAAGTCGGGAGCCTCAGTGTGCAGGTAGGAGCCGGACGCTGACATGCATTCACTAGGCCACAGACGCCGCTAAAAAGCGAGGAAACTCGAGAATCTCCACGATCGAGGGAGCAGGAGCAGGCAGGGGCTGGCAAAAGACAACGGGCGACGAGCAAAAGAGGTCGCCGAGCGTGTCGTCCAATGCAGCGTGGGGGCGCTAAACTACAGCCAACTCGCTCGGGCGATCTCCCACGTGCTGCCAAATCTCTTCCTTTCAATCCGCGATGGTCAGAAAACTAAAGTACCACGAGCAAAAGCTCCTTAAAAAAGTCGACTTTCTCAATGTAACACTTGTGTGCTCCTTTCTTTTCTCTACCCGTTCATACCGCTTTTGCAGTGGAAACAAGATGCCAATCTCCGTGAAATAAAAGTTATGCGGCGCTATCACATCCAGGACCGCGAAGATTATCACAAGTCGGTGTCTTTTGTATCTTCCTGGTGCTTGTGTTCACTGTGCCAGGTACAATAAATTATGTGGTTCCTTGCGTTCATTCGCCCACCGTGTCTCGCTACTTCCGGCGCAGGACCCGTTTCGCGCTCGTATGGAGGGCCAGCTTCTATCCAAGCTCTACGACATGGGTGTCCTCAACACCTCTGCAAAACTCAGCGACGTCGATAACAAGCTCACCGTCGCCGCATTCTGCCGCCGGCGTCTTGCCGTTTTTATGTGCATGTCAAAAATGTCAGAAACCGTCAGCGCGGTAAGTGCGGTGGTTGCTGGTATTTCAGTACTAAATGGTCCCCACAGGCCGTCAAATTCATCGAGCAAGGGCATGTCCGTGTCGGCCCAGACACCATCACCGATCCCGCATATCTTGTGACGAGGTACGCGGATCCACCCATACTTTTTTTGTTCTTTTCCCCATTGTTATTGTTTCTACAGACACATGGAAGACTTTGTCACCTGGGTCGACACATCCAAGCTGAAGCGCACAATCATGAAGTACAACGACGAGGTGCGTCCCCCTTCTTTCTTTTTATTTACTTCCAAAGACCGACTCTTTTCGGCAGCTCGACGACTTCGACCTCCTATAGCGCTGCATTCCATTCAGATAGGAGTAGGAGTGGGATTACGCAATCTCGTTTTGCGCGCGCGCCGCGGAACTTTCTTCAGCGAAACACTGCGAGCGCAGTACCGCGCAGCACCAACCATCTGTTCGACGCGTGTTTATCGCGACCTTGCGCCAAGTAGCCTAGCCTTAATATTAATTCTGGCATTGCGCGGGGGACACAGCGCAAGTGCCTCGGCGTGTTGAGCATTTCCCCGAGACGCGCAGATAGCATTTAACGTGAACGCGCGGCAGTCTGATTTCCGGGGTTCACGCAAATGTGTGGGAGAGATTGAACTGGTCGAGCGCTAAGGATTCAATATTCGGCGCCCGACATATGCAGAGCATCACCACAGTGTACAAGACTCGGACAAGCCTCCGAAAGCCCTTCCGAGGCCTTGAAAGGCCCCGACACTAAAAGATGCGTGAAGCGTGCACTGTATACCAACCACGAGGGCGTTCGAGGCCGGACCGCCTTTTCTTTAAAAGGCCTCATGGCGCTGGGCAGGGGCTTGCAAGTATCCGTTATGCTTGCTACTTGCGGGTTTCACAATACGACGGAGAAAGAAAAACAAATACATTTGCTGTAAGTAATACATTGGCGCAGTTCAACGTTCGACAACCACGGAGACGTACAGACGACAGACTAAAGACGTTAATGTATCAGTTCGGATTCAGTGAACTGGACAAAGCGCACGTGCAGGTCAATGACAATATCAGGGGAAGAAGGGAGAGCTGAGGAGAAAACTGTTACGGGAACGAGTCTTCGAGTGGACAAAAAACTAAAGCTATAAGACGGGGTATTAATTCGGGATATAAGTTAGAACCGACTAGAGGTCAAAAAAGACGAATGGGGAGGAATACAAATGACTATTGGAGGATGTACTGTGCAAGATGAGGATTCGCGCGTCTACCCTGCTAACCTATCCACGACCCAGTCCCAATCGAAGTCGTGCTTAGCATACGTAGGAAACGCGTTCCACTTCTCCTCCTGGCAATACCCGTCTTTGAAATCTCCTTCCTCCCAGTCATATTTCGCTCCTCGCACCAAAGCCTCGAGTGCGTCTTCGACACTGGCACCCCGTATTGTATAAGCATCAAAAAGATACAGCTTGCTGTGGTTTCCAGCGAGTACGAGCGTCTCCTCGATTTCACCGGCGGTAGGAATCCTCCCAGCGTCAAATATCTGTGAAATGATCCCTATCTGTGAAATGATCCCAAAGAGCATCGCAAATCCTTGGACCCAGTCCCAAGCCACTGGTTTCCCTTGAGGAAGGACGTGCGAGGGCATATAATCCGTCAACCAGGTGCAGCCTACGTGTCCGTCTGCTGCGGAAAATGCGCCGGTATCGCGGACGAGGTCCTGCGCGACGGCAGCGGTGACTTTCAAAATTCAGACGCGTTGATGGTTGGAATTTATGTTCATGGGTGCACGGAACATACCTTTCAAAACAAACTTGGTTCGAGGTGAGAGCCATCCACCCTCACAAGCGCAGGTAGGTTCTTTGCTTGGGCCTTGACGCGTATTGTCCTCAGTCAAGGTCGCACAACCGCGTCGGTACGAGCGACGCACCAAGATCCATCTCGATATCCTCGAAATGAGGGTGTCGCGGTAAGACCGTAAACTGACCACGACGGGCGACGCGTTGACAACTTCCTTTCTCGTGGCGACGAGGCTTTCTTGGGCAAACAAAACAGATGCTACTGAGCGTCGTTCAACTTGGTGAGTTGGAATTCGCGTCTTCGTCGAATTTTTGCTCACGGCCGCGCGTTTCGACGTCCTTCAGAAACGCGACCATCGCGTCGCGGTTTCGCTGAGGTCTAGAGTCGGCGCCGACATTGCGCGATAAGATGATGTTGGTGTGTGTTGGTGCGACGTTCTAGTTCGGTTCAAAACGCGGGGGGTGACCGTGACGCGTTGTTGGGTTGTATTTGTCAGGTGCTTTAAGACTATTGAGCCGCCGAAGTTCTCCCAAAAAATCATCCTATTGGTGCGCTAATAGGCTAATAATTCAGGGACTTGGGCCATTCAAAGAGCTTTTTTTGAGCGCTTCGAACTAGTTTTGAGCAAATTGCCGAAATTTTATTGTGACATGCCTAATCGTGTTGAGCATTTCTTCGAGAGATAACGGTGTAAACGCGCGGCAGTCTGATTTCCTGAGGAGCTGGTTGAACCAGGAAAAATGAGGACGGAGAAATACAACCCACAACACGCTGGCATAGCCACCCAAATTTCAACCCAACTTGAACCAGAACATCGCATTAACATCTTATTGCGCAATGACTTCATTCCCATGGGAGAACCTCAAAGCAGAGACCCTCCGAAGCGTATGCAAGGATCTCGGCGCTGACTCGACGACTAAACGAAACCGCGATGCGATGGTTGCGTTTCTGAAGGACGTCGAAACGCGCGGCCGTGAGTGGAAGTGTAACAGAGACGTGAATCTCACCTCACCAGGTGGAACGACGTTCAGTAGCATCCGTTTTTTCCTCTCATGAAGGCCCCCCCGCCACGAAGACAGCAGCGGTCGCTATACCTGCCGACGCGTCCCCAGCCACAGTTAGTTTGCCGCACGACGGCGCCCCCGAGGATATCGAAATGAACTTTGGTGCGTCCGAGTCGTTCGAGTCCACGCGATTGTGCAACCTTGACTGAGGATGACACGCGTCAAGGTCTAGGCGAGGAACCAACCTGCGGTTGTGAGCATGGATGGCTTTCACCTCGGACCAAGTTTGTGTTGAAAGGTATGTTCCGCGCTGGCACGAGCCTAAAATTTAGAGTATTAACGCGTCTGTAAGTCACTGCTGGAGTGGCCCAGGACCTCGTCCGCGATACGGGCGAACTTGCCGGAGAATACGGACATGTGGGGGCCACCTACCTGGCAAATTATATGTCTGCGGACCTCCTTCCTCGCGGGAAAAAGGCCGCTGGGGATTGGGTCGAAGGATTTTCGATGCTCTTTGAGATCATTTCACAGGTATTCGAGGACGGGAAGATTCCGACTGCGGATGAAGTCGACAAGGCGCTCGAACTTGCAAACAGGAGCCAGCTGAAACTCTTTACAGCTTATGCAAAGAAGGGTGCTGGTTGCGAAGACGCACTCGAGGCTTTGGTGCGGGGAGCGAAGTCTGACTGGGAGGGAGAGGATTTTAAAGACACGTATTGCGAGGAGGAGGAGTGGAACGCGCTTCCTACGTGTGCTAAGCACGATTTCGATTGGAACTTGGCCATAGATATGCTGGCAGGGTAAACTTTTGAGCGCTTCAGTCCATAGCATGGTGTTATTTCTAGCACAACCAAGTTGAACAATGAATCAACAATGAATATTACTGCAATATTCATGCTTGGGCCAGATTGAGACGCTGAAATTCTTCCCCAAAAATCATACGGTTAGTGCCAATAACCCAGAGACTTAGGCACCTCCGAGAATTTTTTCTGCCAAGCGTTTCAAGCAAATCGCCGGAATTTTATTGTGGCATGTCACTGCGTCACACTCAAGATGCCTAATCGGGAAGTAACTCCGGTTTAAAGAAAATTTCTTTCTTTTCTCGAAGTCTCTGGAGTGTCAAACAGCGCGTAAACCAGACGATTAACGTTGCCGCCATTGGACCGGTTTCGAAACTTAAGCCTTGGGCACACCAATGCTGTGATGCTTTTTTCACGTGTCTACAACGCCCAAGGTGCTCCGAGCAGGCATGGAGATGCGAGATAAGAGCTATTGCAATGGAAATAAAGCTGAGAGACGCGCCGTTGAAAAGAAAAGTGCTAGATGCGAGCGTTCGCCAAGGCGCGTTCGAATATTCGTTATGCACAGCCACTTCGTGACTGCGCCTGGTTACCGGATTCTATTGTACCACGACCCTCTCGTTTGTTTTGGTTCCTTTTTCCTTCGCGTTAATTCTAATAGAGCCAGCGGCGGCTGACACCCACCATGGCCGAGGGAGG
Organism: Mycena capillaripes; assembly: GCA_029204075.1. Taxonomy (NCBI): domain Eukaryota; kingdom Fungi; phylum Basidiomycota; class Agaricomycetes; order Agaricales; family Mycenaceae; genus Mycena; species Mycena capillaripes. The sequence goes on from JARHKZ010000022.1 coordinate 228,644, forward strand.
CGACGGCAACATCAAGGTCGTAGTCCGATGCAGACCCCTCAACTCTAGAGGTCAGTCGAGGCTCCTAGTCGACTCGGTAAACTCGCTCTAAATTTCTGTAGAACTCGCCCGCGGGGCCAAGCCCCTCATTCGCATGCAGGGAAACTCGACCTTCATCGACCCTCCTGAGACCGGCTCTGCACAAGACTCGAAGCGCGCGACCGAGCGAAAGACGATCGCGTTCAGCTTCGACAAGAGCTACTGGTCCGCTGGGCCCCGCGACGAGCCCCAGTACTGCTCGCAGGAGACACTTTACAATGATGTCGGCAAGGAGCTCCTCGACCATAGTTTCGGCGGCTTCAATGCGTGCATCTTCGCTTGTGAGTCCTGTTACCGTGTTCGCTTTCGGCTGCTTGCTGATTCGTGTGCAAGATGGACAGACTGGTGCGCGTATTTATTCATCAGCATGGGTGTGGGTATTGACCAGGCGCCGCAGGATCCGGGAAGTCCTACAGGTGTGTACACTTTTCTTTGAAAGAGTGATCCAGCTCTCTAATTGCTCCACGGTGTGCAGTATGATGGGTTACGGCCCGGACAAGGGCATTATCCCCCTGACCTGTTCCGAGCTCTTTGTGCGCGTGGAGTCCAAGACAGCCGCGGACCCAAATCTCACTTTCACTGTCGAGGTGTCTTATATTGAGATATACAACGAGAAGGTGCGCGACTTGCTCAACCCCAAGAACACGGGCAACCTTCGCGTACGCGAGCATCCGAGTCTTGGTCCGTACGTCGAGGATCTTTCCAAGCTCGTCGTCGGCAACTATGACGAAATGATGACCCTTATGGACGAGGGGAACAAGGCCCGCACGGTCGCCGCCACGAACATGAACGAGACCTCGTCCCGCTCGCACGCCGTGTTCACCCTCCTCTTGACCATGAAGCGCCACGACGTCGACACGAACATGGACACAGAGAAAGTGTCGCGGATCAGGTGCGTCGAATATGGTGTTTCTAAATTACCGCTAACACGTCGCGCAGTCTCGTCGATCTGGCAGGGTCCGAGCGTGCCAACTCGACGGGAGCGACGGGCCAGCGGCTCAAGGAGGGCGCGAACATCAACAAGTCGCTGACGACGCTCGGCAAGGTCATCTCGGCGCTCGCGGTGGCCAGCCAGGTCGACACAAAGAAGGGCAAGAAGGGCAAGGGCGACGAGTTTGTGCCGTACCGTGATTCCGTGCGTGGCAACAATTTCATTTCCACCGACGAAGATGCTCATTCTCTGGCAGGTTCTGACCTGGCTGCTGAAGGACAGTCTTGGCGGCAACTCCAAGACCGCCATGATCGCCGCCATCGCGCCCGCCGACTACGAAGAGACGCTGAGTACACTGCGCTACGCCGATCAGGCCAAGAAGATCAAGAACAAGGCGGTGGTGAATGAGGATCCCAACGCGAAGCTTGTGCGTGAGCTCAAAGAGGAGCTGGAGGTGCTCAGAGGTGCGCCGTGTCGGCTTTTGTGCATGCTAATTTCACGCTGACCCGACCGCGCGCGCGCAGCGCGAGTGACTGGATCGAGCGAGGACGTCTTCGATCCCAAGGTGCCCCCCGAGAAGCAAAAGGTCACGTACCGGACGCGCGACGGGAAGATCAAGACGGTCACCAAGGCGGAGCTGCAGGACCAGATGGAGTCGAGCGAGAAGCTGATGCAGAGCCTGAACGAGACGTGGGAGGAGAAGATGCAGCGGACACAGGAGGTGCAGAAAGAGCGGGAGAAGGCGCTCGAGGAGCTCGGGATTACCGTGGAGAAGAATCTCGTCGGCGTGCACACACCGAAGCGGGTGAGTGCTCTTTCCTAATACGCGCTGCGATCCTGGGATTGACACGGGGCGCGACCCCGACGATTAGATGCCGCACTTGGTCAATCTGGTGCGTTGCCATTTAATTTCACCGTACAAGATTCTAGCCTCAAAACGCTGATCGCGTTCATAGAATGAAGGTTCGCGATTTACCCCGCCTCTTCTACTTCGGCTGGAGATCAATCTCATTTCGTTCCTTCACAGATCCCTTGATGAGTGAATGCTTAATTTACCAGATCAAGCCCGGGAAGACCATGGTATGTCGTGCTTTGACCTTTTCCCACGTGACCGTTTGGCGGTCCGGGTTTAACTGTCCTTTCCATACAGGTCGGCCGGCTGGATAGCGAGAAGCCAGCCGCGATACGGCTCAGTGGCGATAACATCCTCGAAGAGCACTGCTACTTCGAGAACATGGACGGCAAGGTTGTGATCCACTGCATGCCAGACAGTGTCACGGTACGTCATATTCCTCGTGCGCCCACCTCTAAAACCTTTTTTAACGCGGAGAATTCGCAAAGTTCTTGAACGGCAAACAAATCGCGACCGGCCAGGTACGTCGACGCGTGTGTTTAGAATCCTTCTTCCTCGTCTAATTCACCTTCGCTTGATAGCCTTACAAGCTGCGGTCCGGCTTTCGTATTATTCTTGGTATAGCTTCTCTCACGCGGGCTATTTACGTGTTGTTCACATTTGGCTCTTTCTTTCCTAGGGGACAACCATGTCTTCCGATTCAACGATCCCGAGGCGGTGCGCAAGCAGCGGGACCGCGCGACGCTCAAGTCGAATATGCACCTCAGCGTCACGGCCGCGGAACTTGATGGTGGTGAGGGCTCCCCTGGGACTCGCCCGGACTCTCCCACGTCGTCTGCCGACGGCGCAGACGTCGACTGGACGTTTGCGAAGCGGGAAGCCGCCTTTGCGCGCCTCGGCTTGGATCCCCAGCTGGACAACCTGCCGGACGATGATCTGAACAAGCTGTACGAGAAGATCACCAAGGTCAAGACGATGCGCGACCACAACATGAAGCCGTCGCGGCCAGAGAGCAGCATGAGCATGACTATGAGCATGAGCCAGGCGGACGACGTGTGGAGCGAGACGGGGCGCCCGTTCTCAAGTGACGCGACGACGGACGACACGAGCGTAGACGCTGCGGCGAGTGTCGGGAGCCCCGAGCTCGACGGGACGCTTACGGCCGTGCAGAACCAGCTCGAGAACCGGCTGCAGGCGATCACGGAGTCGTCCACGGAGGCGGAGGATCTCAAGGTCGAGAAGGACCATATGGAGCACCAGCTGCAGATGGTGCGAATACAGATGCGGCGCCTCATCGATGCGAGGGCGCGCGGAGAGACGGACGCGGTTGCCGTGGAGTTCGAGCCTGTCATTTACAGCGCGAAGCAGCTCAGATTAATCCGGAAGGTGTTGGATAGATGGCGAGCGCATAGAGCCTTTTCCATGGCCGAGGTGGTCCTGTCGAATGCAGTGATGGTGAAGGAGGCTAACATTATCAGGTACGTCCTGTCTTTGCTCCAGAGATGATGGGGTTTTTCACGCCATTTGCAGCAAGGAACTTGGAAAGGACGTTTCTTATAATTTTACTATCTCGGCTGGAGGATCCCTCGCGGCGCCTGTGTCTGCTGTTGACACCATCGCGGGGTTAGACGAGTTCGGCGACGTAGCGGATCCTGTCCTCGCGTCTTCGACACAACCTTCCGTAGCCGTCAAGGTTCTCGACAAGCGGCATAATGCCATCTATACCTGGTCGTTGGACCGTATGCAGCAACAACTCGGCCGCATGCGGAATCTGACCACTTACATTGACCGACCTTCTTATACCCAGCATTTCACCTCTGACGAACCATTTTACGACACCACGCCATCTGAATACTCTTTCATTGGCAACGCCCTAATATCTCTCGCCCCTCTTTCACGCCGGCTCTCTTCCACCTCTACTGTCCCGATATTCTGCCGGTACACCGCTGAAGCAATCGGCTCATGTCGCGTTGACATAAAAATAGTCAACGTCCAGCCTCCGAAGCACGCGAACGGTTCGTCGACTTCGACCCGGGCTTCTTCGCCGAACCCAGGCACCGTCCCCCCTGGGAGCAAGATCGGATTCTATCTGACTGTCGACACTGTCAAGGGCCTGTCGTCCCATGACTTTTCCGCTGTCCATGTCCAGGTTCGGTTATCCTCTTTCGTTGGCCCGTTGGCATCTGAGGAGGTGTTCTCCTCTCCCGCTTTGGACATTGACGCCTCGACGCTCTCGGAACTTCGATTCCGTCGTGTTTTCTCCATCGTGGCGTCGAACAAGGTGTTGGCGCACATGAGAGAAGGGTATGCGCCCATCGAGTTCTTCGCGACCATCCGTCCGACGTACATGGAGCGTCTGGAGCGCTGGGACGAAATGCGGGAACAAAAGCTTCGGCCTCCGCCGTCCCGGTCTTCACCGGTGTCGGAGACTGCGCCTGCGGTCCTGCCGCCCATGCGCCGGTCCGAGACGGACTTTGTAGTGCAGCAAACGCACGACGTCGTTGCCTGGCTTCAAATGTGCGAACTCGCGCCGGACGGACAGTATGCTCCTGTTCCCGTGGTGTCGCAGGGAAACTTGGATCCCGGCTGTTTCTCTCTGCACCAGGGTCTCCAACGGCGAATTAACCTGTCACTATCGTCCAACTCGGGGCACCAGCTCCCGTGGATCGAGTTCACGAAAGTCCGGATTGGGAACGTCCGGCTCCTGGACGCCAATGGCCGTATACATGATTCCACCTCCAAGGCAATGGTGACGCTGCCTTTGATGAAGGAGCAAGTCCTGGAGTTCAAGCCTGACGGTACCGGCCACTTGGCGTCCGAAGCACTCTGGGACACGAGCATCCACGATTCCCTGTTGCTCAATAGAGTCACCACTGCAAATCAGCGCGTCATCCTGCAGCTTAATTGGGCTGTCGCTGTTGACACTTGTAGCGATCCTGTGCAGTTCAATATGGACGTTGGTATCACGATTCAGACCCGTGATGCGCGGGCGCCCTCGAGGCTGATGGCGTTCCTTGGCTCGACGAAAATTCTGTCCAAGTCGAGCTCTCTTTTCTCGGTGCGATTATCGCCTCCTCTGACGCGCTCTCCGCGAGACCTTTGGCGGCTTGATACGTCGGAGAAATATGTACGGGGCGAAGAGGCTCTGGGGACGTGGAAACCTCGCGGGCTTTCTGTCGTTCAGGATTACGAGCGGCTGGTCTCTACCGAACGACGGGCCGCAGACGTCCAGGCCATTCGCGTAGTGCTGACGACGACTCCACCGCGCCCGGTTAATACCGAAACACTTGCTTGGAAAGCCGACGAATTGCTGAAAAAGTCGGTGGAGCTTTGGCAAAAACAGTTCGGGCACCGTGGAGAGGTAACTCTCGTGCACTTCTTTTCCTCCAACTGACCTGAACCATGTGTCGCAGATAATCCTGAGTCAAGATCCTACGGAATCCGACGAATCCAAACCGTCAAAGAAGAAAGGAGGGATAATACCTGATGAGGGCTTAAAACTAATCTCTGAGACCAAACTGATTCCCAGAAGGTAAGCGAATCTCCCAGGACCATGCGAATGGGAACATGGATGACGCTATTTCCAGTGATGCCAATGGATCGACGAAGAAAGGTCATTTGATGATCCTCACTGATGCGAGCCAGAACGTATGGGAAAAGCGATGGTTTGTCTTGAGGAGGTGAGAATTTTTTGTCTCGTCTATAACGGGCTCATGACAACGACTAAGGCCGTACCTTCACATCTACTCCCACTCCAATGAGCTGGAAGAAGTTGGCGTCGTCAGCCTTGAGGGTGTCAACGTCGAAAGTGACCCGCACAAGGAGATGCTTCTTGGGGTGAGTGTATCCGCTTGGAGGGCTGCTAGTTCCTGATCCCCCGGCAGAAACCATTTTCCTTTACCCTCTTCACGTCATCAAACTCGCATGCATTGGCTGCTCCAAATCTCAAGGAACTCCAATCATGGTCCACGAAATTAGACCCTACACGACTACCCTCATGATTTCCCGACATTGCTACACTGTTTACTATTATATCTTAATCACTGTCCATAATGCTGTCGTGCGCCCACCTTCGTTTATAGTCTAGATGCTATCTCCACCTATGTATTCCACATCTCCGTCACGCTCATTGGGTTATTATCAATGTTCTATATACTCCGCAGTGACGTCCCACATCGAGTCGCCTTAGCGAGTCACTAACTGCACTTCAAGTGAGCGAGCTCGCGGAAATGTCTCTCTTCCAACTTCGCGATCCGACCCTCCCGAAGTGGCGCCACTAGTCAGTGCGGCGGGTTGGCGGTGGTGCGGTCCCATTACATACTACCGCAGCTGCGACGGCTATGGCGGTCACTGCTCCCTTCGGAGTGGAATGGACGGTAGACGGAGGACGATCTGATCTCCTTGAGATTTCTGTCAACGGGACCGGAAATCCTTCACCGCCACTTGAAGAAGCCGCCACCAAGCTCTAACCTGCGTTTGGAACCGACATTGGATTCAATTACGGAAACACCAAAACGCCGTTGCGCCGATTTTTGAATGTACGCAAAAATATTCAATTTCGGCACTCGTTCGACCAGTTGCAAAGGAAATTCAAAGAAATGTCATTTCGCTCACTTACTAGGGTGGTCCAAGCGACTTTTATCGAGATCCGATTAAACGGTTCAATTAATTTCGGGCACTACGAAAGTCGCCGGCACTAGGCCCAATAAGATGAAAAAGATGCCGAAAGGGGTAGAGGCGTTGATGGCGGTTAATAAGCGACTATAAAGAAAATATGAGCACCAGTGTCGAGAAGAAAAAAATGCAACTGGACCCTGCAGCAGACTGTATCCCGTTTGGGAAAAAATGTCACTGTCTTGTGATTATTTCTTGGGCTGGCCCCACCAACTCGAAACAGTCCAAAGTTGCGCGAAACCGAGTCAACTTATCGTGACAAAGAAAAAATCCAAGTATGCATATATTGGTTAAATAGTGGTCTCGTGGAAATTATCTTGCGAGAGGTCTGAACAGCAATAAGTAGGTTTCAGTCAGCAATTTTCCATGTCGTATATGTCGTATCTTTGACCCTTCCTCAGGTCGTTCACGAATCACGATCAATCGCAAGAACTTGTTGGTATCGAAGGTCGTCTTGGAGAAGTGTAAAGCCTAAAGTCTGAATGTCGTCGTGGGAGATGCAGAGAATCTGATGCTCTCCACGTTGACAATCCAAGAATACAATATCGAATCGTCATAAAATTCATGCAGGTGTAGGTATATCTAACAATTCTAATGGTTATACCGATGTTCCAATCGTGAAGGGAAGAATAAGGATAGCGTTGTACATATATAAAATCTTCGACAGCCCCGCAGAAAAAAAGCCAAGTGCGAGTGACAGATTAATCGCATCGCTCAGGCGTGTCGTTCTGCAAGAATAGGTTAGGATCAAATCGTAACGAAGGACTGGGGCAGTACTGACTTGGCGGATAAATGTGAGCATATGGCACGTTATGTACCCCTTTGCGAACCCGGCGCCAGCGTATGCGAAGAGATATTGCCACTTCCGCTTGAACGCGTCGTAGTCGGCGCGGTCACGGAGCCCCGGGTAATCTCTGGAAACGAGATCCTGCGTGAGGTTGGCTTCAAGACGCCGGCCCCATTCGCGCAATGTTCGGGGATAGTCTGGATAAATTGTCAGAAGGATCATAAGGGTTTCCCATGAAAGAGGACTGACGGGCCGCGTGATTTTCGACGCCTTCGAGAGTAAACCGGCCTTGCGAGGAGACTTGAGCTGCCGTGACGAGTGCAGTTGCACTAGGGAGGCAGGAATTGGGCCACATGTAGCGACGCATGAAATCCTCGGCTCTGATGGCAAGATGAGCTAAATGCAACTATACAAAGAAGGAATGGTACTGACTGGTATCCGGAATACCGGGATTCTGGGAAAGTTGATGCGCTGACGACGACAGTTGCTTGTGATGATTTGAGAGCGAAATCAACAAGCTTGAAGTAAAGGTTATAGTATTTCGAGCCGACGTGCTGGAAGGTTTTGGTCAGATCCTTTCAGTTTTCAGTTTGCCATTGAAGAGACAAACCTCGAGCATCTCAATGCTAACAAAGGCGTCAAAGGCCTTTTCAAATTCGGCAGGGATTTCTCGATAATCGAGTAGGTGGACTCGGATCTGGTGCTCAAGCCCAGCTTCCTTGATCCGCTCCTCCGCCAGCTTTTTTTGCTCGATGGATAACGTTAGCGTGTCGACTTCACAGCCGAAAGAACGAGCAGCCTAAACATGATGCACATGAGCTCTTCTGCAATCACAACAAGAGTATAAAAAGACGGACCTCGATGGCAAGACCACCCCATCCGCTGCCGAACTCGAGGATCCGGTGTCCCGGCTTCACGCGCGCTTTGCGGAGAACGTGGTGGATCTTCCGGCGTTGTGCAGCCTCCAAGTCGCCGGGAAAAGGTCCGGACTCTAGATCGCCGCGAACACCACCCTCGGCGTCATCCCAAAGGGCGCAAGAATACATCATTTCCTTGCTCAGGAACGCCTGCGGATGGGGATTAGATAGATTCGCGTTAGAAGAAGATAGTGAAAACGCGCCTTGAACAATTCGTTGGACTGGTCGTAGCTGGCGATGACATTTAGGCGGGCGTTGGATCGTGATTGGCCAAGGAAGCTGTTGTACAGGCCGGACACTGTTGACGAGATCTTGGCAAATGTCGAGGATAGAGTTGCTTCCATGCCAGATTGGTTCTCAAGCCACAACTACAGAGACGTCATGAGTGAAATGGGGCTGAAGGGAAATTTTGAAGAGGACATACATTCATGGCGCTCTTGAGATCCGATACTTCAACATCTCCAATCATGTACGCTTCACTGACTGGCCTAATGTTAGCTACTTGATGGACGATAGTCAAGTGATTCTCACATCCAAGATCACCAGATCTGCAAGGAAGATGAGAATGTGAAGAGGTAAATCTCGGAAAAGTCCGCATACAGCATAAGGCGAAGCCAGAAATTTTCGTTGACAACTTTTAGGTGGACGTCGTTGCATCCTTTTCTATAGTGGCCATAATAATGGGAGCCTTCTGTGTCGGTGATAGTTAGATGGCCGACAGTAATCGCGTCGTCGAGAACAGCGAGGATCGAGGTTCGCGCTGGGAGGAGCCGGCATGAGTGTATGACGCAAGGCTGAATGTAACGAGACGTACCAAAGGTACAGAGCCACGAGTGGGGGCGGAAGGAGAGGGAGAGCAGGGAGGAGGAGGTGGACTGGAGCGCCTTCGTAGAAGGGGCGAACTGAGGCGGGACGCAAGACTGTGCGATGGTGGAAGGCATTGGAGAGGAGGGGGGGATGAGTGCAGAACAGCGAGGAAGGCGGCGGCTTTTATGTCTTCCTGAATGAGTGTGTACGATTTTTTGCACTGAGGCTTGTCGCATCGAGATCGGCAAGTCACCAAGAAATTTCCTATAGATCCACCCCCTAAGCGAACCCCAGTAGTCATCCAAATGAGGTACTTCGCCTGGCTTCATTTCGAAAAGGCAAATGAATCCCCACTTATTCAATCCGTGGTCGCGCGCCTCAAGGCAAGAAGTTGTCGCATCTTTCCACGTGCGATTGCCTTTCCCCACGCAGATCCGAATCCTAGGATTCCCATAGGATTCCGCAGGGGATACCGATATGAATCCCTTGATTTATCCCAGCTGTAGACCGGAGTGTGAGAGCGGCGCGCCTTGCCAACGGTGCGGGACGGCCGCCGCTTCTGTTCGGTCCAGCCCTGTCCAGCCCCGATGACCCCTGGCATTATTTTCATTATTTTTCATCTTGAATCTCGGAGAAGGATGTCTAGTGTTGGCCAGGGCGGCAGATGCCAATCCTTTCCTACGCCACAACGTCGATACTCCCCGTGTAAAACTCGAGCAGACACAGGCGGTTTGTTTCGTGATAACGAGGAGAAGCTGCTTGGGTCATTCTCACCTGTTGGACCTGTCGTCCCCTAATAGTCTGAATCTGATAGAAGCGGGAGCATTAGACCCAGTAGGAGAATGACCGTCTTCTTGTGCTCCAGTTTCGACTCGCTACGCTGCTGAGGCTCGCGCGTTGTGACAAGCGTCGTGAAACGGCATCGATGAGGATAGATTTGCCGAAACGGCCCGCCTGGCCCCGCCAAAGAACCGCATCACATCATGTCTTGCCCATACGCGCAGACGTTGATCAAGGATGTAGCGACTATTCTGGTGTTCCCGCCTCTGTGTCTTATGGGTATTCCGAGCTGTCGTGATCATGTCCATGCGCCTGGAGCCGTCTCTCCTTCCCAGTAAGTATGTCTCCCGAACCGCCGTGGATCAAAAAAAGATTGTCGACCAAGTCTCTCTTCCTCCCGCCGACCGGTTGTCACTTCGGTTGATTTTCCTTGTGGGCGTCGCAGTCGTCATTTGAATCTGTTCGCATTGCGCCACACCCCATGGTCGTGTCGGATTTTCTGGAATATATTCTTGGTGCTCTCACGCTGTGAAAACTCTTTAATCCCCGCCGCTGGGCGGTCGCGGTGTCGGCGGGAGCTCAGCGGCCCGCTCACTTCACATGGGATCTTCTCTGTTGGAACTCGAAGTCCGTGTTAACGCGTCGTCGTGACGGGCTTCATCGACTACTTGCCCTCCTAATGCGTTACTTCGGAAAATCCTTCTCCACGAAACAGACCTGAGATTGAGTTGTCTCAGGTGGCGCCCCAGCTAACTCAAAAAACTCTCTCGACATCGCTCGCTTCCTGCTTCGCGAACAGTTATGGCAGCGTCGGGCTAACTTTTACGATTTCGCTTCAGCGCACAGGCAGCCGTTCCCACTCGCGCTCGCGAATCGAGTAGTGGCACAAAAAGCTTGTCGATCCAGAGGCTCCAATGGATAATGCAAAGTTTATTGCACAGAATGTGTCGCCTGCACGAATCTGGAAGTATCCACCCTTGATACCGAATATTCGCTGGAAGGAACCCGAAGGGTGATATCCAAGTGTATTGAATCTGCGTCGGGTCAACCGAATTTATCCGACTTCGTCGTCGATGTGTGCCCACACAAAACTTGGCTGCTGCTGATCAAGCGTAAACTGAATGCCGTCCGAATCTCGCGCTTCGGTTTAATTTGCTATAGGCAGTATAAAATTTCATGGTACAATTTGATACAGGTCTGCCTGGTCTGCAACAGTACTTGCTACAAGGCAGGCTGATTCTTCCGAAGGATTGATGTGTTCAAGTATAGAATCTGTCGAGCGGCGGTAAAAGACTTTTAGAATTTTTGCAACTGATAGCAGACGGAGTTCAGGTACGTAACGCGGAAATTTGAAAGGGGTTATGTATAACCATGATCATCCACTGGCAATGTAATAATAAAAAAAGAAGACAGAGACCGTATGCGCGTCGTGTAGATGATGAACGCTCCCGATGATACGGGGCCGAGGAGAAATCGCGCAATTCGATCCATGGATAGCAGTGAACCGCGTTCTCAAACAGATCGGCGGACAAGGTGGCGACACGGGAGAGGTTTCCAAAATTAAAGTCAGGTTAGATAAACCTATAGGTCGGTGTAAGAAACTACCGCGAGTTGGCAAGTTTGTTTTGATGTTTTGGCGCGCCACCTCTTCATCCCGAGTTATCGCAATGGCAATCGTGACCTTTCATTCATTTTCATTGACAACAGACTTCGAAGGTTGAGCAAATGATCGGCGATGGCGAGGAATGCGCTCTTGCTCGCACGCGATTTGCAAAAACACCTTGGTTTGGAAAAATGCTCGATTTGATCCTGCTCTTGGCGGACTGAGAAGGCTACCGTGGCTGATCAGACTACCACAGGAACAGGAGCTTGTATTGGTGATGCCGTAGTAGAATAATATAGTCGTCCTGCGACGTCCGCTACGACCCAGTCTAAACCTATCATGTTGAAACGGGTGGTCAATCAGATGAGAGGGGGGGGAATTCACAAAGGGAATGAATCTACCTGTTACAAGATTTTCACCGGTTACGGCGCTGCAAGACCATATCTTCCAATGGTGAGACTTAATGGACCGGAGGTCGAGCGCCTGGAAGTCCTTGAATGAACAATAGATTGAAACAGAATGAACGAACTAACATCACGGATTTCAACATCTGTCATGGAACCCTGGAGATCCTGCTTGTTGGCAAAGACGAGGAGGGATGCACCTGCCAGCCGCTGGATGTAAATGCCGTCAAGAGGTCAATTTCGGCGGCAAATGCTGAAAACACACTGACATCTTCGAGCAACAGACTATGAAGTTCTTCCTTGCAGTCTTTCATGCGCATTCTATCTCCCGAATCAACGACCCACACGAGCGCGTCTGTCTGCTCGAAGTAGTTCCGCCAATAAGGGCGAAGGGTGCGTTGTCCGCCCACGTCCCCTATTGAATATATCGAAGGCCATCGCCGAAAGATCATTAGCGATACGAACATATATTGAGAGTGTAGCTTAAAGCAGTTGGGATTCAATCCCCACTCCATATCGATAGAGAAACAGGCGCACTTGCCGTGTGCAAATGTCTTGATATTGAATCCCAACGTGGGGCTGACGCTGAGGATGTCTTCTCCGTTGAGCTTCTTAAGAATAGTCGTCTTGCCAGCGTTGTCCAGCCCGCTACATGGCGCATGAGAGGTTGTTGGACATGATAACAGGCTCACAGGAAAAGGATCCGCATTTCCTTTTCTTTCTGCCGGTTTTTTCTGAATGATTGTCAAGAGGCAGGAAGAGGGCCGAAGAATATTCGTGCCTAATGATTGTCAAGAGGCCCATGGAAGAGAGCGAAAGAATATTCGTGCTCGCTGAGAGCAAGAGTCAATCGCGGTCAACTCGGCACCGGGCCGCGGTTCCGTTCTTCAAGGAAGCCAAAGCGATATACATACTTCAACTTTTCTAATTGCTACTTACTCACAAAAATGCCGCCCAAAAACAAAGGCAAGAAAGGAAAGAAGGGTCCAGACGACGACGAATACTGGTACGTCGCGGTAGGCCGTATTTTTCCCCCTTCATTCTGATTCGTGGCAAGGGAAAAAGCAGGCGAATCTATCCCGACCAATTCACCCGTCCCAGATGATCCACCAGCATCCAACTCCAAGGTCTCGTTCGCCGGCTTCGCAGCGCTGGACATGAACGCCGACGACGGTGGTGCCCCACCAGAGGAAGAGGACGAAGACTTTGGTGGGCTCATGGTATGCGATCTCGCGAAATCCTGACGGGATTGACTTTAACTGGGCTCCTAGTCTGCTATTAAAGCTACTGCGACTAAGGGAAAGAAGGACAAGAAGAAGGCCAAGAAAGGCGCTCCGAGTGACGCGGTTAACGGCGTTGATGACTATCCCGCCGACGAAGCATTCGATGGGGAGGCTGCAGCGGCCTCCAAAAAACCGGTAGAGGTTACCGCTGAAGATCTGGCGGACGAAGAGTGGGGTCCCGTTAAAGAAAAAGTCAAGAAGGGCAAGAAAGGAAAAGGCAAGAAGGCGAAAGCACAGGATGAGAGTGAGGATGAAGCAAATATCGGTGCGTATCAAAGAGTCCAACCTTTACCTGTGGGTTCTGATTTTTCATTGTCCGTCGCAGATGAAGCCGAGCCCTCTCCAGCTCCCGCTCCCACTCCCGCTCCAGTTCCTACTCCATCCGCTGCGGACACCCCGGCTCCAAAAGAAGTGGACGATGACGACGACGCCGAAGACACGGGCGTCAAAGTTCTGTCGAAGAAGGAGAAGGAGAAACTCAAGAAGGAGCGGGAAAAGGTATTGCTCGTGTGCTTGAGAACAATTTATTGTAGCTAATGCATATCTACACAGGCAAAAAAGAAGGCGCAAGCCGCGGCCAAGAAAGCGGCTACTGGTGACGCTCCGCCTGCGGACGAAGAACAGGCACCCGCACCCGCCGCCCCTGCACCAGAGCCTCCCAAAATCGAGGAGAACGAAGAGGATGGAGAGGACGGCGCGGGGGGCAAAGCCGATGCGAAGAAGAAGAAGAAGAAGAAAGCGGCCAAGAAGGACGAAGAGCCGGCTCCGCCCCCGCCCGCTGCGACGAAGAAGAAGGGAGGAGCCATAAATGCCTTGAAGGCCAGGATAGAGGAGCAGCGCCGGCTTGAGGAAGAGGCGCGGCGTCTTGCGGAGGAGGAGCGGAAACGTATCGAGGAAGAAGAGCGATTAGCAGCCGAAGAAGAGCGCAGAAAGGAGGAGGAAAAGCAACGAAAAAAGAAAAGGAGAAGGTGGGGGTTTTTTTTCCCCGCCTGCAGGCATTCCGTCCACAATGTCTCATGAACTTTACAGGCGAAACGCGAACTGGCCAAGAAGGAAGGTCGTTTGCTCACCAAGAAGCAAAAGGAGGAGAGAAATATGGCCGAGATACGAAAGAAGGCTCTCCTCGCGTCAGGTGTTCAGATTGAAGGGCTACAGCAAGAGGGAAGCGGGGCACCGGCGGTGAAGAAGGTCGTTTATGGGAACCGCAAGAAGAAGGGGCCTGCCAACGCGGCGAAAGAGGCGTCCCCTGCGCCAGAATCTCGACCACGCACACCCGAGCCAGTTGTACCTGTGGTTGAACCTGTTGTTGAACCGAAAGCAGAACCAGAGGACGACTGGGAGGCCAGCAGTGCGGAAGAAGACGCGGTCAAATCACCACCCGCAGGCGTCAAAGATTCGTGGGATGCCTCGAGCGACGAAGAAGACGCTACTCCTCCGCCACCGCCTGTATCCGCACCAACACCGGCAAAATCAACGCCCAGCAAACCTGCTAAGCCCGCTTCCAAACCAGCGACAGCAGCCAATGCCAAGTCTGCCCCAGCCAAAAAAGGTCAGCAGCAGAATCTTCAAGTTGGGCAAGTGCTAATGTTTGTTCAGAGACAGTGCAGCCGAGCACAAAAGCTGCTGGACCCTCCAAGCCCGCGGCTGCCGCCAAACCAAATGTTTCAAAGGCACCCGTCGCAGAGGAGTCCTCAGAAGACGACTCGGACGACGGATCCGACGACGGCTCCGACTCTGACTCGTCGGACGACTCGGATTCGGAGGATTCGTCCTCTGAGGAAGAGCTCACACAGACGCAGAAAATGGCGGCGCAACGCAAGACTGAAGCGGCCGCACGGCGGGCCAAGGCACACGAGGCGGCGCTAGCTGCGCGAAGTAAAGACGACCTCCGGAGTCCCATTTGTTGTATCCTGGGACACGTCGACACAGGAAAGACGAAGCTTTTGGATAAGGTGCGTCGTATATATTCAAACGGTTTGGACAAGATGCCGATTTTGTCTTTCTATTCAGATTCGACAAACCAATGTTCAAGAGGGAGAGGCGGGAGGTATCACGCAGCAAATTGGTGCTACCTACTTCCCCGTGGACGCTATCAGGACCAAAACCGCCGTTCTGAACAAGGTTGGTTTTCTTCTTCACCGTATCTAACCATGTTCATTCATATGACCGCTCAGGATGGATCAGCGGAGTACAAAATTCCAGGTCTGCTTGTGATTGACACGCCAGGACACGAGTCATTCACGAATTTACGGTCCCGTGGAAGCTCTCTTTGCAACATTGCTATTTTGGTGGTTGATATCATGGTGCGTTCGGAACACCAAGCTTCAAATCTGATTTGACAATTTTTTCTCACAGCATGGACTGGAGCCGCAAACCTTGGAATCTCTCCGATTGCTCAGGGACCGGAAAACGCCGTTCATCGTGGCTCTCAATAAAGTACAACCCGCCTTTATTCCGCAGAATGTTATAGATCTGACCTGTCTCCCTCTAGATTGATCGTATATACAGTTGGAATGCCACGCCAGACGGAGCGTTCCAAGAATCACTGGCCAAGCAAACGCGGACGGTTCAGCGCGAGTTTGAGGACCGAGTTTCCAAAATCATCGTCGCCTTCGCCGAGGAAGGTCTCAACGCTGTGCTATACTACGACAACAAGAACTTCGCGCGGAATGTATCCATCGTCCCCACGTCTGCGATCACCGGTGAAGGTGTCCCGGACATGATCATGCTGCTGGTCAACCTGACCCAGCAGCGCATGAGCGACCGCCTGATGTATCTCTCGGAGCTCGAGTGCACGGTGCTCGAGGTCAAGGTCATTGAGGGCCTGGGAACGACCATTGATGTTGTTTTGTCAAACGGGATTCTGCGCGAGGGAGACAAGATTGTGGTTTGTGGTCTGAATGGCCCCATTGTCACGCAGATTCGGGCCCTGTTGACCCCACAACCTCTCCGTGAACTGCGCGTCAAGGTGCGCACCAGATTTCTGTTGTGGAATTTTCGTTGATCCCGATTTCAGTCGAACTATGTCCATCACAAAGAGGTCAAGGCCGCCTTGGGAGTCAAAGTCACGGCACCTGATCTGGAAAAAGCTATTGCTGGATCCCGCTTACTCGTGTGTGGCCCGGACGACGACGAAGATGACCTTCGGGATGAGGTCATGTCCGATCTCACGTCGCTGCTGAATAACATCGACAAGTCCGGCCGGGGAGTCTGCGTCCAGGCGTCCACTCTCGGATCTTTGGAGGCGCTCCTGGACTTCTTGAAGACCAGCAAAATTCCGGTCTCGGGAATCAACATTGGCCCTGTGCACAAGAAGGATGTAATGCGTGCAGGGAGCATGCTGGAGAAGGCCAAAGAGCTTGCTTGCATCCTCTGTTTCGATGTTCAGGTCGACAAGGATGCCGAGAGACTCGCGGAAGAGATGGGCATCCGTCTATTCAAAGGTAAAAATATTGCATTCGAGTTGTCGAGGGCTGAACATACCCCTTAAAGCCGACATCATCTACCATCTCTTTGACGCGTTCACGGCCTACAATCAAGAAATCGTGGAAGCCAAACGTAAAGATGCTGCACCCCAGGCCGTCTGGCCTTGCCGGCTCAAGATTATCGCTGCCTTCTGTAAGCGGGATCCCATTATTCTTGGAGTGGATATCCTGGACGGGACCCTGCGTATCGGCACGCCCATCGCCGTTGTCAAGACTGATCCAACCACCCAGAAGAAAGAGATTATTGACCTCGGAAAGATGTGTGTGCTGCTGCTGCGTTCCCTGGCATATTTATTGATCATGTATTGCAGTACATCACTGGAAATTAACCACAAGGCTCAGGACGTGCGTTTTCTCGCCCTCTTCTACGTGGCACCTTGTTGAAACATCTCCTAGATGGTCAAAAAATCCCAAGCCGGTGCCGGTGTGGCGGTGAAGATCGAGCATGCCGTTTATCAGTCTGCAAAAATGTTCGGAAGACATTTCGATGACAAGGACGAGCTTCTCAGCCACATCTCGCGGCAGAGTGTTGATGTGCTCAAGGTGGAGCGTTTTTTGTATGTTCGAAGCTCAATGCTGACTGTCGCCGGGACAGAATTCATTCAGGGCCGATGTGACGCCTGAAGAATGGATGCTCATCAAACATTTGAAACCTGTATGTCTGCGGTTGTCACATTTTGGAGACTCACGCTGAATCGCATTATAGCGTTTCAATATTCAGTGAACGATTGGCCAAAGTTTTGTAGCTGTATCTGTATTAAATAATGACCACCGGCAGTACTTTAACTAACTGAGACCGACGACGGACTAAATAATGTTGAACGACAGACCGTCTCCCTTTTGATGGATTGTATAAATCCTCAAATCCTTCCGACGCCCTTTTAGTTGTAGTAACAGAAGGTTGCGAAATAATAAACGAATTTTTCAACGGCCAACTTCAAGGAACCGTTCGAATTCCCATTAAAACAGCCTTATGCGGAGACGAGAGCTGTCAGTAGGGATAGATTACTTTTTATTAGTATTACACGCGTATGTATCGTTAGAAAGGTTCAAGACCAAGAAGGCCTTGACATGCTCCTTCCACATCCGCGATCTGAAATACATATGCATCAGGAAGAAGCTACGGATGATAGGTAGCTAGGCACCCACCTCCTTCGGGGCAGCAACAGACAGGACAACGGGGTGTTCTTTGCCTACGACGACCTCATCCTGAAAGAAAGGAGAACAACACACGGTTAATCGCAGAGGCTAAGCGCGCGCAAGTACGATATTACATACTTCTATCCGAATGCCGATGTTATGGAAGTGCTTGGGGAATAAAGGTGACGGTGGGACGTAAATACCTGTGGGAATTGTGTTTGAGCTCGTCTTCTTTGAAATCAATATTGGCAGGGCTCACCAGGTTCAATGGTTATAACCATATTGGCTTTCAAACTAATCCCACCATACAAAGTGAGTATATGTAGTTTGAAATGACGAGGAACTTACCTGGCGAAACGGTCGAAGTGACTCGATTCGTGTAGATCTACAAAGGATGAATAAATGCTACTACCACTAAGCGGTTGCAAGGAAGAATCTCCGACATACCTAGCCCAATGGGATGCGACACATAATGCGGGAACAATACCTGTTCCAGGTCATCTCGTCGCACGTCCATGCCGATCTGCTTGAGCTCCTCGCGGAGAAGAATGCAGGTCCGGGAGTGGATCTGTTGCATACCGAGCCCAGATGATTCGGTGCAGAGGGCTACGAGCGCTTTTTGTGCTGAAAGTACCGCGGCGTAGAGATCCCGTTGAGGAGGGGTGAATGTTCCGGAGGCCGGAAACGAGCGGGCTGCGATTGTATCCTAATATCAGGTGCAAGTTCTGCGATATACTATTCAACGCACTAATATCGGACGCATAGCCGCTGGACGCGCGTCAAAAGATTGATATGGAGGAGCGTGTTGGAGGGTTACTCACTTGTATTCACATCCAGCATCGATCAACAATACCTCGTTTTCTCGTATGAGGTGATTATTCGAAGTATAGTGTATGATGAGCGCGTTGGCCCTGTACACCACAGGTTCAGATCATCTGAGGAATCGAGAGGGGAAGAGACTCGCCCTGAGGCAACAACGGGTACATATGCTGGCCGCTGAGAGCCTGCTAGAGAGCACAGGTATTCGAAATGGGCCGCGAGAGCCGCTTCCGATAAGCCTGGGCGCGCGAACCGCATCGTCTAGACCAGCACATTGGATTGTCGAGGAGTACATTACATCTGAAGACGGGACGCCGAACCTTTGCGTGGGCGCGGCCACTGATATCGGCGGCCTGCCGCATCACACGGAGCTCTGCGTCGCTCTTAATTGCCCGCAGCTGGGCAATTTTGGGAGCAAGTGGCTTGCGCCTGGATTTTGACAATGCTTCTACGATCGAGTCGTATTCCGTCCGTGGCGTGACTGGAGGGGAGAGATATTTAAGGATAGACTTTGTCGTGAATTTAGTCGGCTTGTGGGTGATGGTGGGAGGGACGTCGACAAAAACGTTGGAATAAGCGGATAGAACAGACCGTAGATGCGAGGAGAAATGGTCTATGGACCGCGCGTCGTCTGCCTGGAAGAGGGTTGTTGCTTCATCCAGGCCTGTTCTATTGATATGCTTAAAAAATTAGGATACGAGAGATAGGTTCGGCTCACCTTGCGCCATCCCACTTCTCTTTCGCTGAGTCTTTGCCAGCGGAAAACAGAGTCATCCGATAGCCTCTCGATGTAGATGTTTTCTCTGAAACCAGCCTCAAAATTCCTTTCGCCAGCTTCATGTTAATTAATTATGCGTACCCAAAATAACAGCCGAGTTGGGCTCGTCAAAACCGGTTAAATACCAAAAGTCGGAAGCCTGACGAAATTTGTAACTTGGCAAGTTGAATATAGGACTATGCTGTTATTCCCTGAAGCTCACAATATCTGGCCACTCATGTATTTGACAGCACCGGCGACGGACACCACGACACTCGAGTCAGGGAGAGAATTCATTAGGTTCCGCCGTCGCGTCTCGTATTCCTGGGCACTGAACCCGGGGGTAAGCTCTGTGCTCTGGACTGCGGACCCAACGCATCAAGATCGGTGAAGTCGCGAAAAATTCGGTACACACCCAAGTGTGGGTGCGATTGAAATACTGGCTGGCCGAACGCGGACGGTTTCGAAACGTCGTGCGACGCTTCCGTCGCGTATCTGCGACGTATTCTGGGTACCCCTTTTGCACGACATGATACAGCTCTGCGAAATAGAAATATGGAGGACATGGCGCAAGACCGGAAAACTTGGAAAGGATGACGGAATCGATCAATTCTAGGCGGGCCGAACTGATGAAATAGGAGGTGGCAGTGCTTGTCAATCATGAACCAAACTGGTTTCGCCGTCTGCAAAGCACCACTCTGCGTTCCCTCTCAACGAAGGACGGGATCGCGACATGTCAAGCTCGCTACGGTAAAGCGAATGTACTATGAAGGTGCGCTGCGCGGGGTTTCTCTGCATCCGCGAGACAACCAATATCGAACTGCCCGTCTCTCGGCCTCACGCGAGGAGTCTTTTCACGCTTGTGTGGTCTTACTCATTCGCAATCCCGCAATTGGCATGCTCATGCTCTTGTCTGGAATATTCAAGTTTCTTGGCTCGCTGAGCGGCGACTACGTCGAAGGAGGTTTCTGAGCTATGGCCCACATGATATCTGTTGAAGCGCAAAACTTCCAGGCCGCGGCTTTGAAGTGGACCTCTCACATATCTCTTCCGCCAAGTGGCACGGGAATAGTGTCGCTGTGATGTGTCTGTGCTTTTACGGTAAGTTTTACTTCTCGACACTGCTACAGCCAAGAGCTTCAGCGCTTCAACAACGACGTCATTCCTGACGAGGCAGAAGCAGAAAGTTGATCGCTTCTTCGCGGAGAATGTCCATGTATGTCAATGACATCATTAAGCGGCGACAAACCAGAATGACGTTCGTTTTGGCTCCCGTCAACGAGTTTTGGCTATCCAGACGTCGGAGACGTACACATCCCTCGATCTTCCAATTCGGCTGAATGTAAGTCGCACATTTTGCAAGTTAGTCGATACATGTAACAGGCTAACCATAGTATATGGATTCGGTCGACCTCGGTCTACCACTGTCTACATGGGTCTAAATCAGGTACAGATGTCGACCCAACATGGTCTGCGTGAAGCCATGCAGTGATATAGCAGTGATCTGCAACCGCTCGAGTCGGCACCCCGAGGACAAATCATCATGATTTCGAAGCAACCGTTCACTCAGGACCGGCCACCGCCGAATCTACAAGCAACTAGGTACCAAAATCTAACCACCTGGGCTTCCTTTCTGGCATGTATATAAGCAGTCGCGCGTCCAAACCATCGGCAGCTTCCTTTCTTACCATCTCGATATACGAATCGTAAGCCCATGTTCATCCTCCCTAAGACTACCTTCCGCGACAAGGTTGCTGCCAACCCAAACTTGACGGACAGTGAGCGTCGTTGTCTCATGTTCCGGACGGTTTCGTTGATCATAGTGCTCAACCTATAGCCGAACTCTTGAACTCTGGAAACGTTCAGAGTGAACCGTCGGCCGAAAACGATGTCACCGTCGTCGGAGGTGGTATACATGGGCTCATGTATGCTATCCATGCTCGCAAGGTCCACCCCGAAGCCAACTTGAGGATTTCCCTCTTCGAAAAGGCCCCGAAACCTCAATGGAAGGTGGGGACTGTCCCGTGAAATAATCTTCGGTGTTTTTTAAAACATCGATTCAGATTGGCGAATCTACCCTCCCTCATTTTGCTCAGTGGACCAAATCCGCAGGCATGCAGGCGGAGGTGAATAAAATACTTTATCTCGTGATGTGCTAGTCTCATTCACCCACAGTACCTGCTGCGTTTGTTTGGCTTACACAACGGGCTCCAGTTCTTCTTCTTGGATCGTGAAAACCCAGACAACTACACCGCATTCTGCCAAAATGGTCCTCCAGCAGTAAGCCAATGCCTTCAGAGGATGATTTGTTTGATTTCAATTCTATCATACCAGTTCCTCGCTCCAGGTTATCAACTCCAACGCTCCATGTCCGAACTTGTGTTCACTGTCTTCGCCCAACGACTCGGCGTGAACGTTTGGCACGGACACGCTGCGGACATTCAGAACACCATCCTCTCTCAAAAGGGAGATAGTGTTCCCATCATCCGTCAATCCGACAAAATGCAGCAAGTCATCTCAAAGTCCCCTCTCGTTGTTGACGGAACCGGACGCTTCCGGCAATACGCCAGCAAGGCTGCACGGATAAAACGCTTTGAGAACTTCAACACCGATGCCTTTTTCGGGTAAGCGTTGAGTACCGAGCAGGATTTCGCCTGTATTTTGACACATCCGGGTAGGTACTTCGAAGCCAACAACGAAGACGCTATCCCAGAGGTTAGCTAAATATTGGCTCAAGTGGGCTTGCACTCACAACTGGTTTGTAGGAGCTCGAGGGTTTCGAAGGAGGACATACCAGCCACATTTGCTTCCCTGAAGGATGGATGTACCTCATCCGTTTCCTTTCCTGGCACGGATCCCCGATGGAGAGTTTGCTCGATATGATTCACTACATCCTGGATCATGCTAAAATGGGGACGCCTCACGACGAAATGCCTTCGGTCGGTACCCTTGTTGCGATGCGTTACCAGCTGGTTTGCTTAATGGGCGTCGGAATTTAGAGTGAGGAGCTGTGCAAGATGTTCGGTTGCAAGATGAAGTGGGTTTGGAGTATCGGATACGCCTGCCGAGATGACACAACCTATCCTGCTGATTTGGCGAGTTACGGATCCTCGGAGGGAGAACGTCGATTCAACTTTATCACGCAAAAGTACAAGAAGCTCGGAGATGTCATGCGTCACTTTACTCTCCTTCCCGACTACCATGGTATTTTTTTTTTCCATTGCTCCGATCTGGTAACCTAGCTTATGCCGATGAACAGGACCGGGAACTTCGTGGTACATCCGGAAACGGCTTACTTACCAATCTCAAGTCGTCTCTGGTCCCGGATGGGTCACTGTAGGGGATGGTGTCGGGTTCACCAACCCTCTTCTGAGTCCTGGAATCAACGTCGGGATGGCGTCAACAACATTGGCCGCCGATCTTACTGTCGTCGCTATCAAGACCAAGACGGAAGAAGAGCGCGTGGTGGTGTGGAAGAAGTACGACGAATACTGTGCGAACGCAATCCCTTCGCTGAATATGATGAACCAAGTAAACTGCATACTCTCCGTCTTTTGTATCAATACTAATACCTCTCGGAAAATAGTTCCTTTATCTCACGTTCATGCACCCAATGCTTGGTCCCCGCGTTGGATTCATGTGGACCAACGTTGTCGCGCATGCACTTTCCAAGTGGTCTCTTCCTAGATCCGCATTTACGATAGGTTTATCCAAATTCCCTGAATACGCCATTCACTGGCTTTGGGGATCTCAGGTATGTAGTCGAAATTCTCCCGAAATTCAAACCCGGCTCACGATCATAGGTGGATGACTGGGTGAAGGTTGCAAAGTACACCACGGAAAGACTCATGCCTCTCGACCTCGACGAGCCTGTTCCACAAGAAATTGTCGACGACGTGATCAACTTTTCGGAAAAGTTGAAGGATGAAGTTCTTACTGCCGGAAAGTATCAAGGGTTTCGCTACCGTTACCAGGGAGAGCTGCGAAACTTTGGTCCGATGCTGGTGCGATATTGGCGTCTCCTTCGCATAGTGCAGAAAGATTCTGAAACTAGCTTTGCCTAGGAATGGGACGAGAAGAAATATAGGAAGCAAGATCGGTTGCACACGCAGTGCAGAGAATGCCGGGCGTGGGTGACGTCCCGTGGAGACTGGAGGAAATGCACCGCATGCGGTGTAATACGACCTCTCGAGGATTGCGAGGTTAGTTCAAAAATTTGTCTGCCGGATTCGTTCGAGAGCTGATGTGTTGGACATTTCTCAGATCCTATGGAACGGGTGCCCAACAGACTTTGAGCTTAGCAAGTTTGCGAAGATTGCGCCCAATCTCATGTCCGTCGGTACTGTCCTAGTTGACTTCATCAAGGACCGCGAGATGAAATGCAAATGTGATACACCAACCATAATGGAGAGAAAGGGAATGAGTATGGAGGAGGGTGTGAAGGAAATGCTAATGGCCATGTAATTTAATTATTGATAACTTATCTACTTAATTTATTGAAGTTTCAAGCTTTCGGCTAGCTCCGGACCGGTTCTTTCATCTTGATTCCATCCTCATGTACCTGGAAAACTTGAGACAAGAGCTTGCGGAACTCGAGATCTCCATTGCTCGACAACGCGCTCTTCTCGAAGAGTTAAAAGAGCGTAAATCCACAGTCCGAGCCGAACTCGATGCCTTCATCTTCCCAGTTTTGACCCTCCCGAACGAAATTACAACCGAGATATTCCTCCAGTACACTTTTGACAAAGATCACAATGAGGACCGTTTTCCATGCTTAGCAGTCCACCTCCTTCTCTCGGTTTGCTGGGCATGGAGAACTCTGGCTCTTTCCGTTCCTGCGTTGTGGGCCACTCTCGACCTTGGGGCTCTTCCTCGATATCGAAAGGCGCCTGGAGAGTTGGAAGGATTCGTTGATACGTGGTTCAGTCGCGCAGGCACTCTTCCCCTGTCCCTCCACTGCATAGTGAAGCGATCGGGACAGCTTGATAAGCTTAATACCATCATTCATCGATATGCACCCCGTCTTGAATCTTTGCACCTTTGCATCTTCAAGGGTTTTGTCTCTCATCTCACCCACAGAATGACATTCCCCCTTCTCCAGGATCTTGACCTTAGTAATTACGACTTTTCCACTCCTTCCACTCCCATTGCTACACCGGTGTTAATGTTTAGAGAAGCCCCTCGCCTGCGGCGTGTAACGCTAAAACGCATATCACCTGCGTCTCTTATACTTCCCTGGGGGCTGCTCGAAACCTTCAGCGTCGGTTCAATCCCTCCGCAGGAATGTCTGGGTGTTCTCCGAGCAGCCCCGTTGCTCCGGAACTTCGAGTTCTATGGTCGTTCAACCAATAATTCATTCAATAACGACGAGCCCATCATCTTCCATCCTCGCTTGACTTCTTTCGTCCTTCATATTGGAGGTCAAAAAATAATGCAATATCTTGCACTTGCGGCATTGAACGATCTATGCCTCGGAGCATTTCCAGGATTGGACGACGACATTTTTGTTCCATTTCTGACACGAACGCGCGGATCATTGCGGAAATTCACCGTCTCCTCCTTGCCAGTGTTTTCCCTATCTATGCCATGGTTTCAACACATGATGCACCTCACCGATCTAAATCTTTCTCGTCTAAAGACGGCATCCGACTTTGTGCGGGCGTTAAATCGCCAACGCGAGCGGGAATTCCTCCCCACATTGGAGAATCTCACCTTGACGGATTGGAAACCAGATCAGGTGGAAGCGCAGCTATTGGATGCATTGCATTCTCGATGCACTAGGA
This sequence comes from Mycena capillaripes, assembly GCA_029204075.1. Classification (NCBI taxonomy): domain Eukaryota; kingdom Fungi; phylum Basidiomycota; class Agaricomycetes; order Agaricales; family Mycenaceae; genus Mycena; species Mycena capillaripes. The sequence continues at coordinate 253,745 of JARHKZ010000022.1, forward strand.
CGGAAGCTGAAGACGGGCTTGTCCAAATGCCATTGAAATCGTTCCGGTTGATTTGGGCGGATGATTTTCCGGCCCCGACTTCTGATATCGCGAGCCTCATATATGACCATCATGTTGCGCTGCGGGATTTGCAGAGGCGGGGGATAGAAATAAAGGTTGGAACTAAAGACCATAATTTTCTTTGACATTGAGAAATATTGGCCAAGTACATCAAGTATATTTTGTTCATGGGAGGGGGGCATGCAATGAAGAGATGATATGCAGGGAGTATCGCTGGACAACGCGCTCTTCTCGAAGAGTTGGAGGAGCGTAAATCCACAGTCCGAGCCGAACTCGATTACATTCGACTTGTCCTTCATTTGATTTCCTCAGGGATTTCCTGGGCGTATCTGTTCCGTCTATAGTTACATGTTCAAGTAGATCTAGCATTGGTCGCCGTTTTGAACAACAATTGTTTGAATAAAACGACTCCCCCATCAAACACTAAGGTTCTGGCCAACTGTGGCGTCCACTCACTCGCAAAACGGACGAACTCACTCGACATTTTTACAACCACTCTAGATCGGCTCCCGGGCGCATCGGGATGTTCACATCTGGCAAACAGTCTCCACCCCCCTGCAGCGCATGCGCCAAAAATTCTTTCGGCGACGTAAACTCCACATGGTGGACGGTCAGCCTACCGTCCGACCAAAAATAACAGCGGCCTCCAGCGGTGAACAGGAAGCATTCGCCGCCTAAGCCGATCACGTACGCCAGCGGCTCGACGGTGCCGGGCACATGGAAGACCTCTTTGAATAATTTTCGATCTTGGGCTTACCATCGACGGTCCCCTCGAAGAGCCAGACGACAGCTTCCCAGTCATCCCAATTGGTTGACCAGGGCGCGGAGATTGTCGGGTGTATACCAAGCCGCATAGATCTGAGTGCGGGATTCGGGCTCCCCGGAAATCCTCGCTTGCCCGAAGCGGCAAGGTCGACTCAAATACTGGCCTGGATACGTACCTACGCAGAAGGGCGGTTAGGGTCGAAATAACTCGGCAGGTACAAGAAGTGTACGGTGTGCAGCCACCCTGGGGGATGGAGGGCAGGGACCTGCATGCAGGGACGGCATTGTTGCCGTCATTGGAATTTCGCTATTCTGTGTTCGCCAAGTACATCAAGTGGATTTTGTTCGTGGAAGGGGCATGTAAATGAGGAGGTGATGTGCAGGAGTGTGTAAAGCTGTGTAAAGGCGAGGACCAGTGCCTGAGACGTAAGGAGAGATGAGAGATCGCCAGTTAGATAGCCGAACGCGGTGTTACTTCGCACTCTCTGCCCCCATGTCGCGCATCCCAGGCCTATATCACCGTCAGTGTCCCTGCCCTTATCCGATCTTGCACCTCTGACCATTTTTCTTTGCAGGCCTGGCATTAGCCTTCTCGATTCTGTACCTCGCCAACGGCTTTTTCACTCTCGCCATCCATGACTTCAGTCTCCGGGCTTTTGGTAAGGTTAATGGTCCGAAATCCTCGTATACCAATATAACCTCGAGCAGACGGATACCAAATTGCTGCCATGTTGGCCGCTGCGCTCACCGTGGGCCTGCTCTTGAAACTGTACGCGCCAATTCTTATTTTTCGTGGCACCGACCAACTTCGGCGTAGCATCCCGTACACCACACGCGTGGACACCACGAACCCCCTTTCCCGCGTAGGAAAGCATTTCGTCTATGTTGGCTTTGCGTCGGCCGTTTGGCTGAGCCCAGGTAAGTCCAAGTACAAACCGTATGCACGCACTGCTCACGGTCGTCAATGTTCATGCAGCCCTTCTCACTCCCTTTGGAATTGTCGGCAGTTCCAAGCCCACGACGGTGCAGTGTCTCGCTGACCGATTTCTCTCTCCCCGATGTATCCCACTGGGCCTTAATGCCATCCTCCCATTCGCCATCTTGGGTACCCGTGCGTTCCTTCTGTCCGGCCTTGTAAAGCCATACTAACCCGCCGCCATATTCAGTACTTGCCGCCTCTTACACGATGCACGAACGTGCCATCGCGCTGCACGGCGAGGAGAGCATACCACTCCCCGCGGGAATCGAGCACCCGGCAAATTTCTGGCGCAAGAGATACCCTCCCGGGCATGAGCTCCCTCTGTGGATGCTTGCCCATATGGCGGACGTGGAACTTGGCGAAGAAGCGAAGACCCCAGTGGAGCTAGTATGATAGTCCCGGACGGTCGTCGAGGTGGTATGCAGTTATTCTGTATTCTAGTATACCTGTATAATATAACAGTGCGGCGAAACAAATGGTCTATGACCTGGCATCGCAAAAGATGGAGGACCCCGAGACTCGAGATGATGAGTACTGGTCCGTAAAACTAGACTTGACGGTCCAAGCAGGGTAGAATTATCGTAATTAATGTAGTACATAGAATCCGTCGTCTAGAACTACACACAAGAAAGAAGAAATCGTGCGGCTGAGTAACAATAATGGTATAGATATACAAAGTGCGTGCGTGGAGATCCGGATGAGTAGGTGAAAAAAAACGGTACTAATTTTACGTGGGGAGGGTATAACCCAGTGTACTGAAATCCAGCGGGGTCTGGTCGAGGGTGATGGTGGGCGGAAGGCTGGGCGGCAAGTCCTCCTCGGCGTCCTCATACTCGCCGTCATCGTCCCCCTCGCCCTCACCATCGTCTTCCGCGACGTCTTCAAGATGGGTCGGCGACTCCATGCGGAAGGACTCCTCCTCCTCCTCCGCATGCTGCCCCTCCAGCTGCTCTTCCTCTTCCTCAAGGTCACCCTCAGCCTCGACATCTCCCTCGTCAAAGACGACATGGAACTAAACCGTCTCGCAATTAATGACAAAGTCTGCAGCACACACGCAACGAACGTACATGAGTAATCAGCGTCTTGACGAGCTTGTGCGTGTGCGCCATGTTGGCCAAGATCATCGCAAAGTTTTCCTGCGGCGCGCGTAACAGATTCGGGCTAAAGACAATGGCGAGACCTTCAGCCGTCATTTGATTATGCTCCTCAAAGTCGGCGACTCTGTAAAAAAGTTAACGACAGCGGTGTGCGAAAATAATAGTATGTACCGGTCCAAGTGTTCAGACACCCGCTTCAAGAGATCGAAATTGGGCCGCGGCAGGCCCTGCACGACATTGCGTATCGTGGTTAGCCGGTCGTCAAGATTTTCCATTTCTAGCCGCACGATCAGAAGTAGCGAGGAGCAACAAAACCGATACTTACGCATAGATTCGATGGCCGAGTGGTAAGCGGCCGAAGGGAATAGAGGCTGCGGAAGGACGCGGAACCATCCCTTGACCAAGTCGCATACGGCATGAATGTCCGTCGACGAGTCGATGGGATCCTCGCCACGATTGAATGCTTCTTTGAGTGCGGTAATGGTGCTGACAGAGCCCGCCAGACGATCTATACATCTCAATAAGCTGATGAATATACATAAGAGAAGATGGCACGTACATATCCCGACTTCCGTTAATCCTCGAGACTCGATCTCCAAGAGACACCGCTCGACGATAGAGGGAATCGCGCCGGGCGGAATGTCGTCAGTCCCTTGTTCTCGTCGTAATAGGAGAATGAGGTCAACGCCGAATACTATGTCGAATGCATAAGTACAATGTATGACTGTAATATGGGAGGGAACTGACCAGCGAGAGGGCCGCGAGAAGCTGCAACAGAACCATCGTGTAGATGATCCGCGAGTTGCGGTTTCGGATTGCCCAGGTACGTCAATCGCCTCTTCGCAGCGGTCTGCGTAACGCGGGTAATGGTATCGATCCACTTACTCAACTCGCGTCGGTTCACCGCCTGGAGCAGGTAGCTGCCGCCCTCGTCTGTATTTATTTGGAAAACAAAAGACCGATCGTTATTGATGAACTGCGCGACCCGCGCCTCGACGAGGCTGACGACGAGCGACGGCTTCCCGGTGGGCAGGAAATCGAGGTCCTCCGCCGTGCGTTTCAACCCGGGGGTGTGAAGACCCTCGTTGCCGACGAAGGCGCTCGAGATTGGGCGCATAAAGTGCAGGAAAGCGCTCATGCTTTTCTTGCCTCGCTGGTGTTTTTGTTGCGGCGTCGGCGGCTGCTTGCGCATGGCTTTCGAGAGGAGTTCATCGCGTTTATCGTTCTTCGTTTGCTCCTGGACGCGCTCCTTGAGAAGGCGCGTGCGGAGAGTACGGTCGCGCCTGTTCTTCTCAATTTGCGTGGCGATCGTCCTGGCGAACGGACGGACAGCCCGGCGTGCAGCGGCTGGAGAACTCCCGGGACCCGAGGCAGCTTCACGCTGCGCCTCCTCCCTGATGCCGCGGTGGTCCCATTGAATACTGGAACGAGTGAATGAGGGAAAGTATATTGGTGAGGAGAGGATGCTAACCTCCACACCTCCTTCTCGATGTTGTTAAGCCGCTCAAAGGCTCTGCGCGTGACGTCCTCGCGATAAGTTCCCTTCCGGGCGGAGACGATTAGATTGGAGAGGTGTCTATACGTAAGATCAGTCACGGCGAAGACAGGAAAGTCAATGGTCCCGTACCTGCGTTTATCGAAATTAATGAGGCTCTGACCGTCTACAGACGGGGACTCCATGACGTCGGGTGCTGCGATGATCTCTAACATGCGCTCCAATAGCCACCCAGCATCGAGAGCGAGTTCTCGAGAGGACGAGATCGACTGCGTCGCGGGCTGATTGAGAAGCGAGGCGATCGAATCGCATGGCGCCCCGCGACTTGCCGCAATTTGAGTCCACAAACGAGCGTGTATACGACTCTCGACGCTGAGAACGGCAGAGGTAAGCACCGCCTCTGTGAACGACCGCGGCGCTGGGTAGTCTAGGAGTGATTGCGGCGACATGGCGTGCGCGGGGATGGAGCGCAACCGAGCCACCTCGATCGCGCGGAGGATGAGCTCCATTCGGGATTGACGCGCCCGCGCTCCCAAGCCGGGAGCGACAAGCCGCGAGATCGTCCATTTTCGGAGTATGACGTACGCGCGGCAACAGCTGCGTATGCCTGGAGGTAGTAGACGATATAGGGAGTCTTGTCCGAGTTCGGATATGAGAGGGGATGGCTCGATTTCTTGCAAAAACGAATAGATATTCTGGATTTCGACCGCTTCCTCGTTTGGCGCAAAGGAGACAAGCCAACCCAATCGATCAGCCGATTGCGTCTCAAGAATGTCTGCGGTGACGAATAGGTCCTAAGGGAATGATGGATGAGAGATGGCGCATGGAGGGGAGACGATGCTAACCTCTTCCGTGACATTCCCCAACGCGGCAGAGGCGCAGGCGTCCAAGTTGTCAACGAGCTCCTCTGGCTCGATATGGTCAATGTCCGGCGGGTCCCGCGTCTGATTTTGTGGCCGCGAGCGTTGTCCATTGACAGGGGCAGCGTGTATTGAAGGAAATGGAGCCGGTGGGCGCATCGTGTTGGCCATAAACGTGCGGCGCAGTCGGCTGCGAATCTCCGTAAGGGTGCTGAACGCCTGCTCGACACCAGGGTCGCTTGCGTTCGCCGATTGAGGAATAACGTGGTCCGTCGCGTTGTCGAGGAAGGAGAGGACGGCGGTGTAAAGCTGAGGGTCATCCAACATATCTTGCGCGCCCCCGCCCCGCGTCAGCCAGTCTTTGATGGTGTCGAGCACCTCGGTGCGACTCCCGGCGACGTAGAGGAGCTCGGCCACTGACGGGACAGGCCCCCGCGGCCGCGTCTGCATGTACATCTTACGGAGTAGCTGGGACGCGTATTAGAACGGGAGATGACCATTGAGAGATGCTGCTCACCTCGAAAAAGACCAAGGGTGTCACGAGACTCCGATAAGTATTCCACCACAGCTTGGAGAACTCTACTTGGTCTACGACGAGCTCGCGCGTCTTCCCTTCACGAAGAGACATCTCGCCATTATCGTCGGCGACACTGACGGATACCCCTTGTAGTCCGTGCACCTACGCGAACGTAAGTCATGTAAATACGCATTTGCTCGCCCGGCTTACCAAGAGGTCCACCAGTCGATTAAGCGTGCCCGCCAAGACTCGCACGCGCAGCGGTGGCTCCGAGGACGGCTCAGCCACGACAAAAGTACGCCGCTGGGAAGTTATCGGAAGAGAACTTCGGCGGGCCAGACTCGTTTTGCGATCCAGACCCTGCGACGACCCAGGCTTGACGCGCACGGAAGGTGCTCGACTGGGCGTCCCTTCTCCGCTGATACTGTCGCCGACGACGGAGCTGGGAGGTCGGGAGGGAAGCCGGGAGGAAGGGCGGGAGCTCGAAGCAGATTCGCCGTCGCCGCCATTCCAAACGCTAAGCAAAACCTCGCCTTGATAGACGGGAATGACTAGCTTGCTCAATGCCGCGAGGCCGCCGATGTCTCTGCGCGGCTGATGCGGCTGATGCTGAGGTTCTAGACGTAGCAGGCGCGGGTCCGTTAGATCACTGTCGACACGTCCGCGAAGCAGCTGTGCGCGGTCGACGAGGGTGGAGGTGGGGAATACTTCAGGGAAGAGGAGGGGAATGAGTGCCGCGAACGGCGTCTGGTTTACAGCAGTCCGTGTCCAAAAATGCGGCTCGAAAAGACCCTTCCGACGAGGCTCCGCGGCGAGCGAGAGCGACATAAACTGATCGACGCTAAAGAGAAGATCAGCAAAATAGACAGACGAACTTCCATGCAAGATGCATACCGCAAGAACTTGGCCGCAATCCCGCCGCCGACTCCCTCTGTAAACTTCTCGTTCCAGTAGCTAACGAGAGTCTTGACGTCGTCCCCGACCTCGTCCTCCGCCAAACATACCCGGCGCGGGCAAAGTAAAAACGTCCTCCGAAACCCTTCAAACAAATCAAACGCGCGCTCCATCGGCGCCACGAGCAATCTCTCCTCGCTTCCGCCGCTATCGCTCGCCCGCGCAGCATCGATCTCACTCTTGAGACGCGACGGGACGTCCCCACCCCACGGTGTCACCCGCGGCTCCCGCACCTCGCACCCGTCGCCCTCCAATCGCGCCCATCCCTCCACCGCCGCCAGCGCCGGCGCCTCAACTCTCCTCCACACCTTATCAAGCCGCGCAACCGGCGCCGAGCACAGCGCCGCCACTATAGCGCGCCATGTAACCTCATCTCCCGCCTCCCTAGCCAGCTCCGCGACCCGCACCCAAACGCTAATCACCTCGCTTCTCGAATGCGTCCGCGAAGTTGTCGCGGCCTGCTCCCCGCCGAGCGTCGTGCCCGTGGCGCCCCCATGCCCAGCGTTCGCATTGTCTGAGCCAAGTATCTGCACAAGCAAAAGCTTCGTCAGCCAATGCGGCGCCGCGTCGCTCCCAAACAGCGGCGCGCACGAGTCACCCACGCTAGGGTCGAGGAACGCCGCGGTGGGGTTGTCGGGTGCCTGTTCGAGCACGGCGCGGTGGAAGAGCGTGAGACTCCGCGCGATGACGTGCGGGTCGAGCGCGAGTAGGACAGCGCGCGTGAGTCCCTCTGCTTCGAGCGCGGCCCAGGGCATGCGCGATGATAATCCCGTTCGCTGGCGAGAAGAGAGAGCGGGAGCTGAGGGCGCGACACCCAGAGCCTCGAGAAGACCGACCATCCGCACCGCATCACCATCGGGTCGGGGAGTGAACGGAGCCGCACCAAGAGCAGGTGAAGGCGCGAGCATCGCCTGCGTCGACACGCTCGTTGGCATCCCGCTAGTAGTCGACGGAGTGGGCGTGAAGGACACCTCAGGTATCACATCCTTTCTGAAATCCTCCCAAGCATCCTTATCCGCAGGCTCACCATGCGAGCGGAGGTACTCCCTTGCCATCCACGCCACGCGCGCGCGCTCCTTGTCGACCTCCCCCTCCGCCGCGCCCGCGACGAGGTATCCCGCGCAGCGTATAAACTCCGCCTCAACGCGCGTGCGGCCGACGAGCAGCGGGAGGCAGAGGAACACCGCGAGCGCGTAATCGCGCCATTCCTCCTCCCGGCACGCAGTCTCCTCGGGCGGGGCATCCGCACGCAAGAACACCGTGGCAAAAACGAGCTCGTGCACCAGCGCCTCGACCGTGCCCTTCTCGATACGTCCCCGGGGCACCGGCACCGGCACCGCTTCACCATCCTGCTGCTGCTCGTTACCGCTGAAAGCACCCCCGAGGGTCGAGGCACCCGCACCCGCGACGCCAAGCGCGGGATGTCGTCCCCTCCCCCAATACGCGCGCTTCTTCCTCCCCATGCTCCCTCCCTCCCTCCTCTGCGCACCGCCCCCACCGGCATCCTGCACCGCGGGCACCACCATCACCTCCTCCACATCGTCCTTGTCGTCCTCGACAACGCCCACCGCGAACAGATCGCGCACGCCCGCAGCACGGTCGCTCGGTGGCTTGTGCAGCACGAGCTTTGTCCCGCGCACCTCCATGCGGAAGGCCTTCCACGCGCGCGGGTCGGAGAGCGCGGGGGTGACGAGGCGGTTGACGAACCCTGTGGCGTACACGATCTGCGACGCGCGTTTGCTGTCTTCGCCCGCTGCGGTAGACGTGGGCTGCAGAGCGTTGTTGTTACTGCTGGCGTCGGCGGCGTCGGGGGGCTCGAGGATAATGTGCGGAGGGCCAAGGAGGGGAGAGGGATCGAGTGCGGTCTTGGTTTGGGTGGCGCCTGAAGGAGGAGATGATGATTAGCGTCGTTAGCATTTCGCAGAAAAAAGTAAAGACGACGCACCACCCCCGAAATGAAATGGGAAGACCGTCCCGCGCTTCTCCTTCCCTTCCCTACCGTCGCGCTCCACCACAGGATCCAACTCCCCCGCGCTCCCCTTCCTCCCCGGGCTCACAGCGCCCAGCCCAGCAAGCCGACTCGACAGTTTCGGCGTGAAACTATGCGAGCGTTGGTGTACGTGTCCCGGCGCGATCCCACCTAGAAGAACAAGCGTCAGCTTGGATTCATGAAGCGCAAGAAACGATACACTTACCCTGCGCCTGCCCCACCAGCCCCCCACTCGCCCCACCAAATCCATACCCGCTTCCATCCACCGCGCCCGTTAGTAACGGCGCCGAGATGGATATCGACACGGGCGACACGGGCGACCCTCCCCCACCGCCTCCGCTCCCCTGCCGCTCCCGCTCCCGCTCCCACTCGCGTTCCCTCAGATCCCTCGCTGCCCCACCCATCCCCTCCCTACTCGCACCCGTTCCTTGCCTATCTCTACCCCCACCTTGCGCTTGCGCTTGCTGCGGACTCGAAATAGCAGGCCACGCCATCCCCCCCGCGCGCGCACTCGGCGGCGTCGACCCCGGGCTCCCCCCATTCGTATCCGCCCCTCCACTCCTTCCACTCTTCCCACTCCTCCCGCTCCGCGCGCTGCGCTCCGAGTCGGTGCGGCGCCGCGCGTAGAACGGATCGGGCATGGGGATAGGATCGCTCGCGCTAGTGGGGGTGGGGAGCGAGTTGGCGTGCGCGGGCGAGGGCTTGTGCGAAGATGACGACGATGCCATAGTCATCGGCAGCGGCGCCCCCACGAGCGGCGCGCCCGTGAAGTTCCCCACGTCGTGCGCAGGTGTATATGCCGTCGCCGCCGTACTCGGCGTAGCCATATACCCGCTCATTGGCGTCACCGATGCATTCCCGTTGGTCCCACTTATCGGTGTGGGATCAAGCGAGTCGGCGCGAGCGCGGTACGCAGCGACCTTGTCGACGAAACTTGGGCTCGTATTGACACGCAGCCCATCTCCACCTCTTCTACCATGGGCGTGCGCCTCGCTTGCACTTGGCGATAGCGGCGGGACAGACGCCGAGGCCGGCAACGAGCGCAGATCGTCGGCAGAATGCGCCCACGCGCGGCGCGAGGTCGTGCGCAAGTCGCCGGTCCCAGCGCCACCACCTCCATACACGCCTCCTCCATAGACGGGATTCGGGTTCGCACCACCGTAGATATTGTGACGAGGATTGGAGGGCGAGGAAGGTGGTACGTAACGCAGATCGAGGGAGGATTTGGCGTTTGGAGAGGGGGAGAGGGAAAGGGAGGGGCGGGAGAGGTCGAGGACGGAGCTGTTGGTAAAGGGGAGTTAGGATGCGAGTATGAGTAGAAAGAAAATGTAAGGAAAGAAATGAAAGAGCTAGATTGCAGCCGCAAGAAGGGAGTAAATGCGGACGCGAACGGAGAGGAATGATATCTGCGAGATGAAATCGCGACGTGCGGCGCGGGCATGGCCCGAAAGTGCACACCTAACAGCGTGTCCAAATAATAATAATAATAAAACGACAAGGGAAGAAGGGAGACGATAGAGGTATGGGCGCGTGCGAGCGTATTCCCGATATAAAACGAGACCCGAGATACTGGCGAGATGAAGCGCAGAACAAGGGCTCGGCATGCGTTCTGGCTCCGGTGCGAGCTGGGGCGTTGAAGGCCGCAGCGTCGAGAGTGCGAGCAAGCAGGAATCCGCGAAAAAGACCCAGGAATGAAAGCACAAAAAATGGACGTGTAGGCACCAGGCGGGACGCGGGAAGACCGAGAACAAGAACCGGAAGGAAACAATAACGCAGGGAAAAAAAATAAAACAAAAGGACACCCACCGACTCCCTGGAACCCCCATATAACCGTCTGCATCTAAAATCGGTCTCGGGTCGGTCGGGCGCGAGATCTTGGGCTTGCGCGCGTTACTATTAGGGCCATGAACGCTGGATGTGCTGGGACGCGGGGAGTCGTCGCTGTACGCCGAAATGCGCGGTGCGCTGGCGCTGCGAGCAAACCACTTGCTTGGGCGGGTGAGGAATTGGGTGAGCGGGGCGCGCGAGGGTGTCGGGGGCGCTGGGGCGGGCGAGGGTGGCTGGAGCGAGGGTTTTGGCATGAGGATTATGGCTGAGGACTAGGAAAGAGGTATTAGAATAAACGAAGATTCATTGAGACTCCGACTCGAGTTTGCAGCAAACCGAGGGTTTTGACGGCACGTGCTCCGCGTTCACTAGTCCCTTTGGGGAATCGTCTGTCTTTCTTCTTTCTCTTTCCTTCTTCGCGTGTTGGATCGACTCCCATTCTCTCCTCCTTCTGCTCGGCTACCCTCAAGTTCACAAATCGTACGACGCTGACCCAGTCCGCGGCCGCATTCACCCTGCCGGCGGATAATCGTGTCGATGATCCCAACATTCAAACGCGCTTGATCAACACCGTGTCGCTTTGACACGGAACACACTCTATCGTATTTCTTTCGGAGATCGCGCATCCTAACGGCATCCTCGCCTATCCTCACCCTCTTTTACGCGCGATTCGTTCCTGGGCTGCTCTCGTGAAAAGACGACAGTATTTTTCGCTCAAAGGTTCAGGCGGGTGGCCTCGTTCAAACACTCGACTTGCGCGCGATCACTCGGGCTCCACAACTTTTCTCTCCTGAATTATTTTTTACTTCCATCCGTGATGAGATATCGGCGCAGGTGATGCTTTCAACTTATGGTTTCATGGCGCTGATCGGATTTTGCCATTCATTATGCCCGGAAGGCGCGAATCTCTGAATCTACGATCGTACAAGCGTCGTCCCCCAAGAATGCGAGAACATACGTACCCGGCAATCAACCTTGCAATGCGTCCTCAAACTCAACCTTCTTCGAAGCCAACACCACAGTCAAACTCAACTCTGCCGCTCGTCCTCGGAACCCTATTTGCCTCGACTCTATTCTCGGTTGATAATGAACGCCCTCGCAAACGCACACATGCGACTCATACATCACGGAGCGCCCCCGCGATGGTGAGCGCGCCGCCAGGGGCAAGCACCGCATCTTATTTTTATTTTTTAAATAGATCTCGATTAAAAACAAAAGAAGAAAGTATTTGAAGTCGTAAGCGAGTAACGTTATACCGTTCGCCGCCAAGGAGTTTAACGCTAATCACCGTTCTAGACACAGACGGTACCGGTACCTCTTCGACAGGTTTCAACTTCCCACCTCTGACATTATCTTCTGTCAAATCCCAGCCCTCGCTTCACATCCGGCGGCTCAGTCAAGAAAATACCAGTAGCACGGAGGCTGGTATGTAAATCTTTGTGGAGTAAGTAAATGTGCAAACGAGTCGTCCCCTTTGCGTTACCTTACCCTCTATATAAAATTACGCCTGCATTTCAAACTCTGCTTTCAGCAAATGTGCTACTCCGATTCTTTGGATGGAACATCAGCCTCGAACCTTTTCGGAGGCGACCATAGTTTTCGAATAATAATCCAACCGCTCCTGGCCGTCTTGACCTAAACGTACTTTGGGACGTCCTGATCCTGATTCTGTTTACTCCGCTTGTTGAGCTAACGACATCGTTATGTCGATCCTGCTCTTCAGATTTGTTCATCCAACTCAGGTTTGTTGTTGAAGGAACTCCATATTTCTTTGTTGATCCAACTGCGGTTTTTCCGGCCGGAAGTTCCATGTTGATTCAACCCCACTTATAGTTGTTGATTCAGCTCCAGTTTTCTCAAGGTAAAATTGGTATTATTTTTCCATTCTGCTAGGATGGCACGTCCAGCAGTTGAAGTACAATATTACTCGTCGTACGAGGCGGGACTCTTAATCTCGAAGCTAAACCATCGGGTCGGCCACTGCATACTGCCCTGGTCGAACTTGATGTTTTGTGTCTTGAGGTTATGTGTTTGGTGTAAATCCTTTCACATTTGTCCAGTTCAGCCGCTGAGGGTAAAATGTAATTACTCCGGATCCCTAATCCTCAATAATACCTCTCTGCAGAACTCGACAGGCCAGGTATAACGAAACTATCATTCCACCTTCGGAGTCTATTTACTCTTTTAAAAAGGAGTTGGGATGTCAAAATTAATCCACACACAGATGCACTGACAAAAAATGGCATTCAATGGGTGCGATAAATCTTGATGGATCAACAGCCTGAACATGGGTTGAATCAACACCGTGCATGAACAAAATCTGGGGTTGAATCACTGGGGGTAGGATCAACAAGCCGAAATACGAGTCAGATCATCATCATCGGAGCTATTAAAACATACTTCCTTTCGGCTAGCTCCGGACCGGTCCTTTCATCTTGCTTTTTGTCCCTCATGTACCTGGAAAACTTGAGGCAAGAGCTTGCGGAACTTGAGATCTCCATTACTCGACAACGCGCTCTTCTCGAAGAGTTAGAGGAGCGTAAATCCACAATCCAGGCCGAACTCGATGCCTTCATCTTCCCAGTTTTGACCTCCCGAATGAAATTACAACCGAGATATTCCTCCAGTACGCCTTTGACGAAGATCACGACGAGGAGCTTTTTCCGTGCTTAGCAGTCCACCTTCTTCTCTCGGTTTGCCGGGCATGGAGAACTCTGGCTCTTTCCGTTCCTGCTTTGTGGGCCACTCTCGACCTTGGAGTTCTTCCTCGATATCGAAAGGCGCCTGGAGAGTTGGAAGGATTCGTTGATACACGGTTCAGCCGCGCAGGCGCGTTTCCCCTGTCCCTCAACTGGCACGGGAGCACAGCGAAGCCATGGTCGGGACAGCTTAATGCCATTATTGGTCGACATGCATCGCGTCTTGAAACTTTGCACCTTTGCATCTCCAATGGTTGTGTCTCCCATCTAACCCACAGCCTGCCATTCCCCCTTCTCCAAGATCTTGACCTCAGTAATCTCGACGACGAAACTTCTCCCGCACCCCTTGCTACACCAATGTTAACATTCAGAGAAGCGCCCCGCCTGCGACGTAGCGCTAGAACGTATATCACCTGCGTCTCTGATACTTCCCTGGGGGCTGCTACAGGCCTTCAGCGCTCTCGAAATCACTCCGCAGGAATGTTTGGATGTTCTCCGAGCAGCCCCGTTGCTCCGGAATTTCGACTTTTACGGTTGTTCAACCAATAATTCATTCAATAACGACGAGCCCGTCGTCTTCCATCCTCGCTTGACTTCTTTCCGCCTCTGCAATCAAAGTCAAGAAATTATGCAATATCTTGCACTCCCCGCACTGGACGTTCTATACTTCGGAGCATTTCAAGGATTGGACGACGACATTTCCGTTCCATTTCTGTCACGAACGCGCGGATCTTTGCGGAAATTCACGTTCTCCCACTGCAGGGAAGGATTTGCCCCATCGATGCCATGGTTTCGACATGTGATGCACCTCACCGATCTAGATTTACCCTCTCTCAAACCGGAATCCAGGGTAAACTTTGTGCGGGCGTTAAACCGTCAACACGAGCGGGAATTCCTCCCCACATTGGAGAACCTCACCTTGAGGAACTGGAAGGTGGATCAAATGGACACGCAGCTGTTGGATGCTTTGGATTCTCGATGTACCAGGACGGATATTGAGGACGGGCATGTTCAACTACCGCTGAAGTCGATCCGGTTGATTTGGTCGGCTGACTATCCCGGTGTCACTATCCCGACTTCTGATATCGCGAGCCTCGTATGCTGCCATGATGCGGCCCTGCGAGAGTTGCAAAGGCGCGGAATGGAGATACATGTTGGAACCAGAAAGAAGAATTATCTTTGATACTTGAATGTACAAGGAGTGTAATTTTTTGTTCAGAGACGTGAATATACGAGATGCCATGCAAGGACTGTGTCCACAGGTGATACTAAAAGAAAGGCGTAGAGGCCTGCTAATGAAACAGGGATAGTCCCCGGATAGATCGAATTCGAGAGCATCACCAATCGGTTGGAGCAACTAATCTACGGCAAAGAACAGGACGACGAACGCCAGCATGAGACCCAGCCGACAGGACTGGCACGGAGCTCCTCGCGCCCCAGAGACAGTACATTGACGGAATGGTCCAAACTTGAACAGAGAAGGATCTTTATTGTGCTGTGTTTAGGTGCCAGGCTCCCGGCTATCATCCGAGTCAAGTCGGAGTCTGTCGGAGTCCCATTTGAGTCTCATGGCTCTCTCAGTGGGTTCGTGTCGAGTGTAAAGACTCCACGAATGTCAAGACTTGGTCAAGACCCTCAAGGGAATGCACCGAAAAAAAATATCTATTCACACCCCTCAATATGTTCCAGACTCGCAACGACTCTCGTGCGGGTGCCAGTGACATGGCATACTCTCCGAACTTCCTGCAAGATACCTGCACGCATCGAACAAAATGCATTAACCCCTTCTTGTACTAGTACTATTAATACACATGTTATGCCCTGAGCACCAATCGTGTTGCGGTGGGTATGCTCCGGAGTCACAAAAACGCCTAATAGACTACGCCGACGCCATCCATCGCCATCCACCCCTCGAACGTCCTCAATACGACGGCATTTCATGGCTATAGTCGCATTGATCTCCGTACTTGCATCTGAAATTACGGAGGCATAAATCAGTCTTTGGCCTCGTTTTAGATATTTGGTTCTGTGCTCGCCTTCCTGCTGCAAAGAAGTTGCAAAGTCGTTTTTTATTGTGTCTATACCCGCCGTCATCGCCCCCTCCGCCCCGTCCCCGACCGCGGCCACGTCCCCGCCCTCCGCGGCCAACGGGCCAGCCATTTCGCTCCCCACCAGAGTCGTCGTGGAATGATGGCGGCGCCTGGCTATAACCTGCACTAAACTGATCGAGCCCGGGCCAATCACCGTACGGCTGCTGCTGTTGCATTTGCATATTATGCATTTGCTGTGCGGGAGGAAGCTGTGAGAGCTGTGCAAGAAGATGCTGTAGTTGCTCTGGTGGAAGCGCCTGCATCACGGGATCTACCGGCGCAGCGCTCGGGTTCGCGCGCGCGCCGTCCACCCCACCCGCCAACTGGCCAACGAGCTCAGCGACAGAGGTTAATGGCGGCACACCTGGTTGCGGTTGTGGCTGCTCTACTGGCATGGGTGGTCCACTCCAGAACACCGAGTCGACGTCCGGCCCCGTGGTCATCTCGCGCACGTCCTTGTCGACTTCTTCGTCGGGTATTATGACGGACGGCTCGCCCGGCGAGTCCGGAATCGACGAGGGCGACATGTATAGCGACACCAGCGCCGTCTGTTCCCGCGTCTCCTGTGTCGCCTTTTCCTGACTTTCTGCCCCCCGCTGCCCCTGATCGGGTAAATCCTCCGGCATCTCAATGGCTGTACGCGCCAAGTGTCTATCAGCACTATTTCGGGTTTTTTGGATTGAATGGGATTTCACTCACGCAGTGGTTCCGACCAGTCCACCGTCTCCTCGAACAGGTGCATATGCAGCGCCGCACCCTCGCTCCGATCGAGATCGCGCACGCTTGTCGACATGTAACTTACACCACCCTGTACCCAAAAAGGAAAGAAAAAAAATATATCAACAAAAAGTACGATACGAGAGACGAGACGGGCAGCGCTGACATCAGGGTTGTTCTCGTCGCCGTATATCGCGCGCTCGATCAGCCGGATCGACTCGAGCTTGCCTTCGGGCGCCCAGGTGACCGTCTTCTTCCGCTTCCCAAGGCGCGTGTACCCCGGCGCCGACGACGCCGACGACGGGCCCGCCTCGGGGCCCGCGCTCCCACTGGCGCTGCCGTGCGGCGACCCCGTCGACACACCCGCGAGCGGTGAGCCCTTGCGCGTCTTCATCGACTTGAGCACCTCCTGGAACGGGTCGATCGCGCTCGGCTGTGCGACATTCGTGCCGTCCTCCTTCTTTACCGCGGGCGGTGGCGGCGCCTTCTTGAAGCTCGGGAGCTTTGGCTTGGGTTTCGGCGCGGAGAAGAAGGACGAGTCGGACTTTGCGTCCTTGACGGGCGGCGCGGCAGCCTTGCTCGAGGCGGCGGGCGACTCCTTCTTGACGATCGGCCGCGCGCTCCCCGTGGCAGCTTTCTTGAGTGGCGGAAGCGCGCGCGCAGGCGGGTCGGCAAGTTTCCTCTTCTTCGATTTCGGGTCTTCAAAAGGAACAAAAAAAAAGACAAAAAAAAAAAAAAAGGAAAAAAAAAATCAATATATATAAAAATGCTGCGCGGAAGAAACGAAGGATGACGTACCGTCCGCGGGAGGGTCTGGCGATTTCTCGCTCACCATCTGGCGCCACCGGCGCTCGACGTTGAACGCCATATCCTTGATCGCTGCACGATTCGGATTTGGTTTCATCGTTTCGTTTCGATTTCGGATTCGGATTTCGTTTAAGTGGGCAGGCGTGGGAGAACATAGAAGGAAGGATCGTTAGATACATGCATTCTTTTCGCTCGCGAATCGATTTTTTAATACGGCTCTCAAAATCCAATCCACGTAGAATAATAGTGTCTCTCTAACAGCGGCGGCGCGCAGGGACGATGGATGGGAACCACAGCACAGCGCACAGCGGATAAAAGACACGGCGCACAGAAGAGAAAGCATCGTGAAAGTGCACGGCGCAGGGAAAATGAAGGCACGGTGCCCAAAAACGGGGGCACGGCGCAGAAAAGAAACGAGCCACTCACCAGGTGTAGGTGGGTCCTTGACGAGCTTGACAACAATCTTGCCGAGCTTGGACGTCTTTAGCGACTCGACCGTGAACGGTAGCCGGTCGATTAGCTGCGTGCGTTTGCGTTTACAACTTAGCCATTAATGAATGCACACTGTCACTCACATGCAGAAGCGGCATGATCGTCTCACCGAGCGCGACATCGCCGCCCTCATCACGGCTCGCAGTGAACGCCGCCTTGAGCCACTCGCGCGTAATGTCGACTGCGGTCGCGTTCTCCGCCCACGCGCGGAAGTAGTGGTTCCCCGCGCCGTCGCGAATCTTGGTGAGGATCTCGAGCCGCGTCGCCGCGTCGACGTCCGCGGCGCCGTAGTCGTACAGGCGCGTCGCGAGTGTCGCCACCGCGCCGGCGCCGCTGAATGCGTTGGCTTGCAGCAGCGGGCGGATCGCATTGAGCATCTGCGCGCGGCGCTCCGCGGGTGTGGGGCCGGGTGGCGGCGCCGGTGGCTGTTGCGGTTGCTGCTGCTGCTGCTGGGCTTGAGGTTGCTGTTGCTGTTGCTGTTGCTGTTGCTGTTGCTGCTGTTGCGGTTTGGAGCCAGAGGCTTGGGGTTGCGTGTAGTAGGCGCCCATGAGGGAGCTCGTGGCGGGGGAGTGAAGGGCGTGCGGGGAGAGGGTTCCCTGTTGTTGCTGCGTCTGTTGCGGCGGGAGAAAGTAGGCCATCTGGAACGAGGGCAGGTAGGAGTATTGCGCCAACTGTTGCTGTCGCTGTTGCTGCTGCTGAGCGCTTGTCTGCGACGAATAATTAGGCTGAGAATACGAGAGGTGGGAGCCATTTGATGTCGAGCCGTTCATACTCGAGCTGCTCAGACTCGAGCCGTTCATAGTCGTCAAGGCGGGACTGAAAATTGGTCAGTAAACGGGAACATGGATGTATGCGCGTAAAAAGTGGATATATGCGTCGAAATATGCGCAAAAGATGGACATATGCGTGATATATGCGCAAAATCAAGATCGGGGGGCGCTGTACGCCGCGTGTACGCTGATGCGGGACATCGGCCCGCCCCCCGAGCCAGCGACAAACTCAAAAAACTCGAAAAAAAAGACTCACTCTATCATCATCTGGGAGCTCTGCTGCGGCTGCTGCTGCTGCTGCTGAGAAGAGGACAACCCGGTGTTTGCGCTGGTTGCGCCATTCAACGTCGAGTAACTCGACAGCGGAATGGGGTCCGGTGACTGGGATGGCTGCGTTGAGGTCCCCCATGAGGAGGCGTAGTAGGGGTTGCTGCCGTAGAAGCCCGGATGGGTCGTAAAGGGGTAAAACGTGGACTGGGAGGAAGGGGGCGATGCGGCGGACGAGGACGAGGACGAGGGTGCTGCGGAGCGGCTCAATGGGCGATTCTGGAATACATGGTCTGTGGACGCACCGGGAAGGTCTGCGAGACTGGTAAAGTCGGAGAGATCGAGTGTGGGCTGTTGATGTGGTGGTGATGCCGCTACGGGACCTGGCTGGCTCTGCTGGCCCTGCTGCTTCTGCCAGTCCTGGGCGGGGGGCGGGGAGTGGTGTACGGGATGGTCTGGCTGGTGCGGCTGGAGCCAGGTGTAGATACTCGACTCCATTTGCACTCTTTTTTCCCTCTTTCTTATAAACGGGTACGGGGAGCACGCTGGCTTATGGGGACTGGTCTGGCCTGGTCTCCTTTGCCACCGTGGTCACTGTCGACCACAATGGTCTCTGTCAAAGGAATGGGACTCTCGCCGGCGTTTGGGTCAGCGAGGCGGAGTTGCAATTTCCAACAGTCACACGGTGCGCCAATACAAAAAAATCAAAGTAAACACACTGTTTGATACTAGTGAACTGGGACCTGTTTCACATTCTTTTTCTTACCCACCACCATGGTCCAGTCAGAAACCCAGAGACTTGAAGTAAATCGTCCTTCATTTTCTTTCTATTGCTTATGCTGACCGTTCGCAGCTGGTGGCAGGGCTCGTCGCCGCCGCCGACGCCCTGCGCACGTCCTGTGCAGGCTTCACCGCCGCCGCAGAGGTCATGCGCCATTGTGCCAAGCTCGCCGACGACTGGGCAGAGACCCTCAAAGACCCCGGCGCCGCCGTCGCCGCCCCCTCCAATGGGAAACGCAAGGCCGCCGCCGACGAGGACGACGAGCCCATCTCCAACGGCAAGCGCAAGCGCGTTGCCAAGAAAAAGGACCCAAACGCGCCCAAACGCCCCGCGTCCTCGTACCTCCTCTTCCAAAACGAGGTCCGCAAGGACGTCAAGGAGCGCTTCCCCACCCTCAGCAACACCGAGCTGCTCACCGTGATCAAGAACCAGTGGGGCGCCATGTCCGAGGCAGAGAAAGGGGTCAGTTGCCGGCCTTGTTGTGTGCTCATAACGCGCGTCTGACGCGTCGCCCCAGGTGTACCACGACAAGATGACCAAGGAGAAGGAGCGCTACACCGCGGCAAAGAAAGAGTACGACGCGCGCTCGCCGGAAGAGGTCGCGCGCGCGGACGCAGAGGTCGCCGCCGCCATTGCAGTACGTATTCGCGTCGTTTTTCTTCTATGTCCTTGGCACTGGGCCTAATCACGCTTCTTCGCACCCGCAGCTCAAGAAGGCGACCCCGCGCGTGCGCAAGCCAAAGGTAGAAAAGGCCGCCGCCGCCGCGACGCCGCCCATCGTCGCCGTGACGTCCTCTGCCAGCGACTCGGACGAGGAGGACGAACAGGCGCAGCCCACGGACGACGAGCCCATGCCCCTCGCGCGTCGCTCCTCGTCGTCCGAGTCGTCCGAGAGCGAAGACTCTGACGAGGAGGAGGAGGAGGAGGAAGATGAGCAGCCCGCACCCAAAAAGGCCAAGACGGCCGCCAAGCCCGCCCCTGCACCCGCCCCCGCGCCCATCTCTGCCGTGAAAGAGAAGAAGAAAAAGTCGCACAAGGCCTGAAAGAGTCGGTTGGTGAACGCAGAAGTATTGTTGCTGTTGTTGTTGTTGTGGACTCTAGCGCCTGCGCTGAAAATTATTGGTATATACGATACTTGTTTACTCGAGACTGCAAAGCCCTAGTTGTACGTTACCCTCACTGACTATTCCAACCCATGCCCTCTTTCCAAACCCCGAGCCGCCCATTTTTCGTCCTTCCCTCGTGTATTCGTGCGATACCTCTATTACCGTAGTCAAAAAACTTGCCTGGGCGATTTGTAATCTATATAATGTCTATCATCTGCGGTTCAACGTTCAACACTGACAGAGCAAACGCTTTTCGACTGATCAGTGAACTTAGGGCGCCCGGGCCGGAACGCGGAACGGACCGTAGTGCCGAACCGACCCGGTCTATCCGAGTGATCCGAGTGATCCGGTTCTTGCACTTAAAGCAGAGCCAAATAACGCGTCGAGTTCAACCCCAACTACAACTTCGAGATCGCGCAATTGCTTCGTTTCCGTTTCCGTGGTATATCGGGATCGGCTCAACTCAGAAATCGAGAAAATGTTCGCCACTGCCAGTCGCGTTTACGGTTTCTGAAATACTACCTACTAGGTAGGGCTGCACTCCGTCATGTACCCTTCACGCGGTCCCATACTGCGGTTCGGTAGCCATTCCGTTTCGTTTGGGTCTCGGAAAGAAATTTCGACAAGGTTTGGTGACTTGCGCCGAAATGAAACACAGGAGCGCTAGCCTTGGAATAGCACAAACTTGCTCGACTGGTACAGATCTTCGACTCTGCTGAATAATATGACTATCACACCAGCCCCGTAGTCCAAAATTCTGATTCATTCGCTGTTATCATACAAATCCGACACTCCTGTGCCGTCTCGTGGAGATTTTCCAGAGGAGCGCCAAAGGCGCCGGCTGGACCACAGATCTTCAGCAATATGACTATCACAACGAGGATAAAGCGCCCCGTAGTCCAAGAGTCGGATTTATTCGCTGTTATCATACAAATCCGACGCCTGTGCCGTCTCGTGGTGATTTTCCAGATGTCTAACTCATGACGGGAGGGAAATTTGACGAAGTAGTCCGTTCCACGGCCGTGTGCGTCGCCGGGACGGCGTGCAGCCCTATTCTTGTGTTCTCAGTTGAACAGCAGAAGAGGGGCCGGGCCCGCTTAGTTTGCCGCTAAACAGCGGGCAGCGACGGGAACCTATTGAAGACTATGTACCAAGGCCCCGGGTAGGTCTGAATCCCTGCGCCCGTCTGGAATCCCGACGTTGTGTGGAATTCCGACATTGTCCGAAATCATCTAGGATCCCAACGGTATGTAAAATTCCAACCGTTGTCCAGAATCGTCTGGAATCCCGACGGTGGTGGTATGTGGATATCGTCTGAAAATCCCGACACTGTCTGGATTTCCGGCCCATCTATTCTCGTGGATACGTCCGGATTCACTGACGCACGACGGCCGTTTTTAATTCTATCGCGGATCCACTCTCAGGCTGTGCTCTGCGTCCATTCAACGCACTCGGACATACCATTTCAAGCAATTCACCGACTTCGATAGCCATAAATAATTCGACGTGGGTGCAACGGACAACGTACACACGAACAACGGCGTACACATGAACAACGGCGTTAACGGACTTCCTCTGGGTTCATTCAAATTATTAGCCGAGACCCGCCTTCATGTCCGTCCGTACTTACCCATACTGATTGTCCCGCAGGCTCCCGCACCGAAGATAAGATCCCAAGCCACCTCAGCAGCGACTGACGGACGCGCCGATCACTATCCATAACTTGATGATAAGTATCGGGATGGAGCTTTCAAAATACCAATGCCCATTAACATTTGGGCAGGCGCAGCATTCCCGCATGCGCCTAACTTTGCGATCGCGACCATGATCCGGCGTGGCTGCGTCGGAGAGGGACAACCATTACACTACGTATTTGTGGGTCCGGGTTTAAATTTGAACATTTCAACATTTCAACTTGACGGTTTTGATCTCTCGAAAGGATCCACGCAGTGACAGCCCTGTACTGGGCCTACCTAGAGTTCCACAGCTGGAAGTCGTCAGAGAGGATCCGAATCAGCAAAAGTAACTCCTCAGGGCCTATAAGATGGCCGATGCTGGGCTAGTACTCGAGGCATTGGAGTGGGTGCTGAAGTAATGCAATTGTGTGCGCGACGCCTGTGTAAGACTCAAAGAGCGCGCTCCCTCACTCGGGAGACAGGCAAATTGGGTCTGCCATGAATTAAAACGATTAGTGTGGAGAGCCTTGCCGGATGAGATCACAGCCTAAGGTCAGGGCAAAATTATTATGGCCACGGCTTTGTTGAATTGGGCTTTCTCGTGATCCACGTGACCGCGTCTCATCCTTTTTCCAAGTTCTTCTCTCGCTTGCTTCCTTCCGTGGAACAGAAACCTCGATCTGCCGTTATCCCGTCCGTCGTCGACAACGAGGCCCGGCGACTATTAGTATTCAGGCCCCACCAAGGGACTGCGAAGTGGTCGCGTTTACGCCGTACGGTTTCAGACACATCCCCGACTGGCTGAAGTTCCGTCGCGACCAGAACGAGTTGATCAGATTCAGCTTATTTTCGTTTTGTTAGCATGGAAACATACTTTATCACGTCCAACTGATTTTTTTACTGTGCGCACTGAATGATACTTATCAGCAGGGAGCAGTGAGACTGAATGTTCAGATTCGCTACGTCTAGGGTGCAATGACTTAACGCTTAAGCCATCACTCGCACTTGGCTCGCAGTGCAAATGCTAGGGTTGAAATTTTCCCCTCTCCTTGTGTCATGCGTAGGCACAGCGGGTGTGCGATCAACCTCCGCTTTCTTTTTCTTCTTTTTTCTTTCTCTCTCTCTGTTTTTCCGGTAAGTTAGGAGCGGTCGGAGCCGACGACCTACTTTCCTGCCAGTCGCCCGTAAATAGGAGAGATCCTCGGCCAAAAGACCTCGCCCTAAATATGTACTACCCGCATAGGCCATAAGTGGCCCGAGAGCTCGTATAAATATGTTCGTTACCACTTGGGTGCCATCTGGAATCCCGACGCTGTTTGCAAATTTCCGACCCTGCCTCGAATCCAGAGATTTCAGGTAGACAGCAGATCCCGCTCCTAACGTTCTCCCGTCTGATTCCTGAATCCTGATCCAGACAAGCAACTTGTAGCCGACTTCCTCCACGGACCTCCTCTGAATGCGGGTCTAAACGCTGTTACTGTAATAAAGTAGTCAAAAAAAAAAACCCCGCGGACTGGCGTAGGACCCTCGATTATCTCTCCAGAGGTTAGATACCAAAAACAGTCCAAATTTTGGCCAATGTCCGAACCCAAAATATTTTCCCACGGTTTCTGAGGAGGCCAAGATCGTTGTTTTCGGAAGAGCATTACTTTTGGGAAATTTTTGGCCAAAATCTTTCCAAAATTTTGTCCGAGCCCGGTATCTAACCTACCCAAGGATAATCAAGAGTCCTACTGGCGTATTGTCTCGCGAGCTCTTCTGTCCGAGGTGGATCTTCTGGGCCACCTCAGCAGGCCATATATAACTTGATGTTGTAAAGAAAAATTAACTGTGGCCATTGACACGCTGGCACGTATGAAGTACATCATTCTGAAAACTGCACCTTCCAGCTCTCGCCGGACTCTCGCTATCTGTGGCATCTGCATCGGATAGAACCGCAAGTTTCTCCAGGCACTGGTTAGAAGACAATTTTGGCTGGCAGGAAAACTTGAGGCATATAGAAGATTGGAGCAGGAGACCGCAGCGCGAGGGGAAAATATTTCCACGACTTTTTCTACGCGGCGTGAAGTTGGTATCAACGGTCAATTTGTGTCTTGTGATCCACGTGACCGCGTTTCATGTTTTTCGAAGTTTTTTCTCGCTTTCGGCTTGCTTCGAACACAAACCTTGGTCTGCCGTTACCCGTTCACATCCAACGCTACGCTGTCATTGTTCCCACATGGTATACGCGAACACGCTCCCCAGCTCTACCCGTCGCCTGCTGGGCCTGGACTTGGAAGGAATGAAGTATATATACTTCCATCCCATCATTGCATGCCGACTTTACGCCCACTCGCAAATTAAACCGATTCGGAAGCTCTAGGAATCGATGGCAAAAATACCGACCGACCCCTGCACTGCCTTTGCGATTGCCCCAGCCCAGCATCACTCGTGATTCAAGTCAGGCTCAATTCGAAGGAGAAGTGTAAGTACTTAATGGAAGGCAACAAAACGGACCGGACCCACGAATTGCGCCATTCATGATCAGGTCCTGCCTCAGTTGACTGGGTCGATGTATCCCATGCGCGTCCAATCGTAGCCGTAATACTGTGCCTCGAAGGGATGCTTCGCCTCTGGCGAAATCGCAAGTTCCCCAATTGAATTCATCTAGCACCAGGAAAAAACTCGGATGGGTCCCGCCGCAACGTTCGAAGCTGCGGGCACCGCGTTGACTCAGGTTGACGGAAGAGGGATTCCACGTTCATCCATTTGCCCCTATTTTGGCAAACTGATGCAATCGAATGCTGTACCACCGGCATTTATAAAGGCATCATCTGGCCTCCTCCGTTCTTGTTCTGCGCCTCCATGTCCCAACCACCGCCGTACGGCGGCCAGCCGCACAACCCAGACACAAGGCAATTGCCGCCCGGGTGGATAACGCAGTTCGATTCAAAGTGCGCGGTTTTGCACCCTCTTATCGATTGATCCTTACCGCTACTTTCAGCTACAATGCTTGGTGCGTGGCGTTGATAACCATCCCGACGCATCCTACTGAGCGTTATACATAGGTTCTATGTGAATACGCTCGTGCAGCCTCCCGTGACGACGTGGGTTCACCCGCTCGGCGCCCCGCCCACACCCGCCGTAGCGTACAGCCCCCCGCCAGGTCCTCCTGCAGGTCCGCCGCCGGACAACCGCGGTTACTTCCCTCCGCAGCAGGGCAGCCCATACCCCGGTGCAGGAAGTCCATACCCGCAGCAACAGGGTGGCTACAGTCCCGGATACCAGCAGCCACCCCCTGGCCAGTACTCGCCCTATAATCAACCCCCGCCACAGCAGTATGGGGGCCCCCCGCCCCAGGACCAAGGCGGGAAAGGTGCGCGGTGCGGTACATCGTGCGGCGTCCTCTGATTTGTTGGCCAGGCCTACTGAGCGGGATGTTTGGCGGGCACCAGCAGCAGCAACCGGTGTACATGCAGCAGGAAGCTCCCAAGAAGCATGGGATGGGGCTGGGAGGGGGCCTGGCGCTGGGTAATACGGCGTCTACCCTTCCCCCTGATCCGTGATTGCTGACGCGTCCACAGGTGCTGGAGGCTTGCTCGGCGGTGTTCTTCTCGCCGAAGCGTTTGATGGGCACGATGGTGGGGATGGCGGTGGACACTTCGGCGGTGACGATGGAGGAGATGGTATACTCGTTCCCATTTTTTAATAGTCCAACTCAACGATTCCTTCGTAGGCGGAAGATGGGGTGGTGACGATGGTGGAGGAGGAGACGATGGTGGGGGAGGGGACGATGGTATTTTCTTCCTTATCATTCGTTGTATTTGAGCTAACAAATTTGTAGGTGGAGGATGGGGCGGCGACGACGGCGGGGACTAGCGCCTTATTCAAGTCAAACAAGTGTCTGTACCAAGTTTCCTCCTCGTCCTTCTTCCTATTCCCAATATTATCGAATTTATTACCCTGTCTTCGTCTCTTGCCTGTGAATATATACATCCCTCGCCATATTAGCTGGCTACTTTGATTGCCGGCCTACTTGAATACTTCCGTCGGATCTTCCCTTGATCGGAGTAGATCCCGTTATTATATCTTATCTTACGACACTGCGCTGAGAGCCCCTATCTTTCATGTCTCTCCCACAGTGGAAATTGTCGCCGTCCGCGTCTGGGAACGTTTTGCTGAGCGATGTGTATCTTTCGACTTGACGTCGCTCTCAAGCGCAGTCTCGGCATGCTCGAAACAAAATATCTGCTTCGTTCCGCCTCGTAAAGATAAACGTTACGGATGACCATCTGTCTGCTCCACAGTACCACCTTATTGAGGTGGCCAGAGAAAGAGTGGTTAGCCACACGTCCCCCTCGTCTGATCAGATCGAGAAACTACGCCAATTGGACATCCCTTTCTTCATGCGATAAGACATCTTGTCCGGCTCGCTTTTAGTGTTTCCTGCATTCAACGAAATCTATCCCAGAAGAGTGCAAGGAGTCACCTTTTGGGTCAAGGGCTCCCAGTAGAGAAGGAGAAGGGGGTGAGTATGTCGAATTCACAATATTTTAGGGAATAGTTGACGTGGAATATTTTTCCTTCGGCCTCCAATACGGGTGAGTTTGGTTTAAATTTGAGTTGGAAAACGAACTCATGGGGTCTGAAAAGCGTAGTCTCTTACAAACAGACGCCATAACAATTCTAACCTTGTACCTCGGTAATCCAAGCGGTTCAAGGGCTTTTTTACAATTTAGCCGACACCTTTGTGTCATTCGGGAGGACCCACCGGATTTGCCCAAGTTCCTCACCCATAAAGGAGCCCCCGCGCTCCGCACCCTCCCCCGGACCTTCAGCGTTCTACCCGCTTGACATTCCTATCCCTGCTTTCACAAATACCTTGGGGCGAACCAGTTCCTCGGGAACAATTATCACTATCGATATCAGCTACCCTGACCATCCACCCATTTCTGTCGACTTGGCACAAGCTCGTCTGCGTCCTGCAAGAAGACTCTGTCCCGGGGAGTGACATTTGTTTTAAGCGTCCGTTGGTGATCTCACGAGAGTATGGCAGTATTCCGCTTACCGATCCGGTGTTGCGGCATGATTTGAACTCGGCAGCGTGCGGCAAGATGGTTCAATTTTCAACTTCAATATTAATTCAACTTCGCATCGCAGCGTGAAGCGCACACCTCTCATTTAAAATCTGGCATACCGGGTCGGGAGCTTGTTGGCGCTCAAGATAGGGCTCGATTGCTATATCATCTGTTATATCGCAAATCTGCAGATAACAGTCATATATATGAGTCCTCATGTACAATATCAAGCGTGGTTAAGGAAAGAAGTTCACCAAGATTTTTTTATTGGTGCCCGATATTTTGTAGGAACTCTAGAAGCACGAGGTAGCCCTAGTTCGGTGTGCATAATTATTCCTGCGCAAGGACAATTTTGGTGTGCGTGGATGGGATTTTTATGGGAGCGCAAAACTCTGGTTTTCAACGTCTTGGATTGAACCACGGAGTAACTTTCTACTGGCAGGCGACTGTCATTTCGCTGGACTGCAGGAAGAGTTCAATTTCTCCAGGATTAAATGATGATCGGGACCTGCATGTAGGATGCTTCGCACTATCAAGACGCCATTCAAGGAAGTATACTGTAATGTGCAGTCGGAACTGGAAAGCCTCAGTCTCAGAATATCGACATCCTGAACTCACAGCTATTATTCTGGAGGAATCTTAGAGTCTTAGACATTGTGTTTCATCGACCACTGGAAAAAATGGCGACCCAAAACTCATTGGAGATAGTTTTGGAACAATATCTAAGGTTTTAGGAATAAAGTATTATTTCATCCATGCAGGACCAATCAAATGACAAGCTGCACTGTCAAATGTCGCTGAGAGGTGTGGGCTTCACGTTGGCGGCCCGATGCGAAGTTGAATTAATATTGAAGCTGAAAATTGAACCACTTTGCCGCACGCTGCCGAATTCAGATCATGCCGCAACACCGGATCGGTGAGCGGATTTCTACACGGCAGAGCAGATCACTCTACGTTGCCATACGAGAAAGTTTCTTTCTCAGGGCGAGATCGACCACGACTCGGCTGACCGTCTGATGGAAGGTGAGGCTCCTCTGCACTACATGCCGTGGACCAAGAGCTGATTGATTTTTGTAGAGGCGGAAAGAAAGGAGAAAGAGGCTCTCGTTAACTCCCTTATTGTTTCGTAAAATTGTCTCAAAGCTTTGAGCTCAAACATCTATATTACCTCTTGCCTCAAATTTCGTCTTCGTCGGCTGGGTGTTTGTGCTCTGTGTATGAATCGTAAGAGGTCATCCGATTTCGGTCTGAAACTCGGAGCTGAGCCAACTTGGACGCGATTTGACGCGACAACGAGTCGAAAGCCCATACTCGTGATCGTGTTAGCCGTTTGAATTGGATTAGGCGCACAAAAAGGCATTATACCATGTTTATCCAAGTGCCCATTGGATTTACTAAAATCTGCGGGGAAAGGGTCAAGTAGACATTACAACCAAGCTTTGTTCTGGCTTCCCAGATACAACTGCAGTCCATCGTCTACCAGATCTGCGAGCCGTTCGAGAATATCGGGATCAGGGCGGAGTCCAATATCCTCCTCAGTTATGAGACTTTGCCGCCCTGGACTCGAAACCCTCGACGCCAGCCAGGTGAGACTGAATTTCGTGAGCCGAACACTGGTGAAATTCAGTTGGCTCCATCTGGCGGAAAGAGCGTCCACCAATGCTTCATAATCAAAGGTGGCTTCCAGGTCTTCCAGGTCTTCCGGATGGCTTTCTGAGTCGGTGTTGTCTTCATCGTCGAGGTGCTGTGGGTGCCCCCATTCCCAGCCACGATGTCGGTCAGGCGTGTCTAGGTGAATGTCGAGTGATAGCAGATTTGGTATGAAACCTGGGGAGTCGCGCAAGGAGCGCAGGATATGCGTAATCTCGCCGAGCGACACCTGATGGATTGAGAGCACAGAAAGTGCCGGCATAAGAGGTAGGCCCTCCATTAAAGTATGGTAATAGCGATCCATGGAGAGTTCGCGGAGCACTGCTGATGATCGGGAGAGAAATTTGAGAAAAGTTTCGGGGTCCGAGGGAAGACGATGGAGTTTGGTGAGTGCGGGGAGTGTCAAAGGGAGAAGTATGTCTGCACGGGCACTGTAGGTGCCATAAATCTTCAACGAATCTAGGAAGATGAGGGGTGGAACGTCCAATAGGACGTCCAATGTACGCTCTGGGGGATCAAATCGGTTCGGATCGGTAATCCAGCCAAACGAACAATCTATTAGCGACGAGGTTAATCGAAGGACCTGCAAACAGTCGCTCAACGAGAAGTTTTCTGCGAGTAAGGTGGTTAACTGAGCCCAAGGAAGAATTAGGAAGGACGGTGGGAGATGTATTATGGACAAATCCCGTAGTTTCGGTGCATACTCGAACATAGCAAGCCGGCGCATCCAACTTGGCTCAGGGTCATCGAAATAGTCAAAACGGAGCACGCTGAAGTGCGAATGATGCCAGCTCTCGGTAAAATTGAGTTTGAGTCTCTCGAGCGTAGGGAGAGTTCCGTGGAGCGCCGACTCAAACCGTGATGCGTGTCCCAAAAATTCGTCATATTTGCAGAACAGTTCCACGTCGTACCACCGAGACGAACACTCCAAGACTCGTTGGAAGGCTTCATCGAACTCCTCGAACGTGTGCATGTCCTTAGAGCTATGATCTTGCGGGGGTTCGGGATGCGATAGAACAAGAGATAAAGGGCAAGAACTCGCTCGAGTGAGCCAATTCTGAAGCTGCTGCGGCGCGTCTGCCATCCGCCAGTAAATCTGTATTGAAGCCCACAATTGCGGGGTCGCCAATACAATATCCCTCCACGTGCGACAAACTTTAAGGAGGAGAAGGGGGGCACTGGCCGCAGAAGGCTCCGTTATGTGGTGCTCCGTCCTGTGGTCACTGGCGGAGTATCGAATGGGCGGAAGGCAGTGGAGAAATATATCGGCAGTCAGGTCGTACGGAAGCTGGAGCACCGGATACGTGAGAGCGTCCAGTTTCTTCTGTATGAGCTTTCGTTCTTTTTGAAGAACAGGGATGACCGCGTCAAGTTCTGCGAGGCGGTCGCGCAGGCTCTGATGCTCTTGCATCGTCCCTATTGCACTAGATTGACAGTTCAGTCCGAGATAACATTGAGCTGAAAGCTTGACGTACGAGGGGACGTCGAGGGGACGGCCTGGGGTGGCTGTGTGAACGAATCCGATCACGAGTCCTTATCTTATCTTATTGATTTTTCGCACAATCAAGTTCGCAGACCACAGGGACAGTAATATCAGGCGGTGCCGGACCTGGAACAGTGTAGGATACATCTAGAATATTCATCCACTACCGAGTCGAATCTACTGACTGGTGTCATGTAGAATTCAATAACGAGGAACTAGTGCTATCGTGTGTGATTCCTCAAAGTTATCAATAAGTACCAGTGAGATAATCCAAGACATGGAACGGGTCCAGATCGCCGCCACCACTCGTGGACACGAAATCCTGCGCGTGATTCGAGTCTGGAATTCGCACAGGATTCGGGTTCGCGAAAAGGGCGGTAACGAATGTCGTGATAGTCTCAATGAACCTATAGAAAGAAAGATGAAAAGTGGAACGGAGTAGCGTGAAGAAATTCTACTCAGGGTCCTGGCCATTTACCTGTTGTTCCAACGACGACATTAAAAAATTAAACAGCTGGGGAGCATATTGCACATACCAGCTTCCCACCGAATTCAAGAGCAGCGCTATTCAGCCATCCGCAGAAAAACCTCACATATTCTGATTTGTTCTGTCATCTGTCTGTCGACCTGATGCTAGAAACAACTCACCTAGTACGTTGAAGAACACCAACGCTTTGCCATACCCGCCTTTTGCGGCCACGTCCTTACGATAGCTCTTCCACATCTCCGCCTGGGTGGGAAGCATTGCCTTCCCGGACCATATTTTGGCGATGGCGATGGCAAAATATTCACCGATCGACCACGTAACCGTATTATAATTCACTGTCTGGCGTGAGCGAATGAATGGATCCATTTTAATCGTAGTACGCACTGTTCAGGAAAGCTAGAGTGGGTTCCTCGACGTGGTTTAGACCGGGTTCCTATATGCATATGATTTTCTTTACCTCAATGTATACGAAATTGCGATACAGGCTGTGAACGAACTACTCAACCATTGTTGTAGCTGCGGGCTTTCGTTGACTCACGAACGGTAGTGTGAGCCGTCGGTCACGATTGGCCGGGGACGGTCTTCGGGCCCCTCTTCGTCGGGTCCAACGGAAGAATTATGATATTGCGGCAAAAACGGGAACGTGTATTGGTAGCCGGTTGAGAAGAGGATGTGGTCAACGTCGGTGAGAAGCTGAGGGGAACATTAGGACGCGTGAGTTGTGAGAAAGGGCCATCTATACCGTGCCGTCGGAGAGCTCAATCGTGGAGTTGGATGGGTGGAATCGCTTGATTCCGACGACTATCTCCACGCCCTGCGGTAGGAGTCCCAGAAATAGGAGGGAGGTAGTCGAATCTGCGAAGGTAGATGAGTTTGAGATTTGACATGAGTTAAATGATCCACTTTGGCTGCGCTGGAAAGCACCAAGGTTTAGTTCGTATTCTCATGGAAGACAAGGCAGCTTACCCGAAAAGAAAGATAGTTCCGCTTGACAAAAGGGTGGATATCCGCTGATATTCCACATGCACTAGTCTAGCGAACTCTGGGTTAAAATCGACAGCAATTATGTTTCACATGAATAGAACAGCGTACGCCTGCCCCAACGATAAGGACTGATTTGTTGGCGAACTTTTCGGGATACCGATACTCGCGAGAATGCGAGATGCTTCCAGGAAATCGTCGGGACCATTCTGCCAAGCCGGGGATGTTGGGGATGTTAGGAGCGTTGAATGTCCCTGTGGCGATAACGACGGCGTCGAAATCCTGTGGGATGATTTTCAAGAAACTATTTTGAGCTGATAGGGCGCCATACCTCTGTCCACCAACGCTCTTTGCTGGAGAGCGGCCCTAGTCGGATGAATTTTTTCAAGGTGAGCGTCCACCCTCGTTCAATTCCGCTTGCATCAAAACGTTTCTCAACCAGCTCGACGCGAGTGCTGTACGAGGTGTTGGGGTTCTCATCGTTGGTGTTTATGCCGAAGAACGAATAGGCGGAGCGTATGTAGCGGACGAGCAGCGCTTGCGGGAGACCTATACGCGAGGGCTAAGTTTATGGCGACGGCATGACTCAGATTTATAACCTACGCCAAGGCGTGCCGGGAGGGAATTTTAAACCATTGAACTATCTGTAACTCAGCATGAACGTTCAATTTTGAGAATCGGAGCATACATACGTGCATGAGAGGTGCCGGTACATTCGACGTGAGCGACTTCCAGACCCCGTGAGGCGCGCGATGCTTCCTCCATCGCTCTGCCGTAGTGATGCTGTCGTTGTGATCCATGTACCATTTTTCAAAGGGCAGAACAGTACCCGGCGGCGGCAGAGACGGTTCGTAGTCCGCGATCTTGGGGTCTTCATTGGGAATCGGCGCTGCAACCGGTGTCTCTTCAGTGTAATGCCAAATACCGCCTGGGAGCGCGTCGCGCTCGAAGATTCTGACTTCTTCGAAGCCGGCTTCGACAAATTCGCGATACGCAAGCAGCCCGCTGCAGGACAGGCGCGTCAACAGCTACACTCTGGCTTCACCAGTGCACAGACCTCACGCCTGCGCCAATTATAGCCACTTTGCGGATGGGCCATTTAAACTGGTAGAACTCCGAGTCACTTATAGCACCGACTGGTGAATTGACGAAGTTGCTGCGCTCCGCATCAGTGGTGGCTTGAAAGGGAAACTGTGCCCCAGCGGCAACGCTCTTCAGCGGACAAGCAGCCGCAACGAGAAACAGCAGGGGCTTCCAGGCAGTCGGAAACATCAGAGGATTGCTCCGGGTGGTGAGCTCTAATAGTTTTATCCTCTTCGTTCACCATCATTTTGTGGGGTGCCTGGGCAACTGCGGGTGCTGCGAACAGAGCTGCGTATACCATACTTAGTGTACGCGGGATGATCATCACTTCCTGCCCAAGTGCCCGAAGTCCCGAGCTGTACGGGGGATGAGATTCAGATCAAGCGACCAAGGGCAAAGGTAATAATTAATACCGCCAGGCGCGGGCACTTGAAGGCGGAGGACAGCAATAAATTACATTCCGCGATTTTGAAAGCGTATGAAGCTCGGGCTACCATCCAATTCATTTCCTCCCCTTCCCTTTGACCTTCTTCTCTTTCTCTGGGGCACTCAGCTCTCCGGCGCTCAACTCGGAGAATTCATCCCCGCTCGTCAACGTCCCGCTCTTTTGGCGGGAGGCCTTGGGCTTGCGCATGTGGTGCTCCGGGATCCATTCCTCCTGGTATCCACCAGCGCCTGTGGCGGTTACGGCTCCAACGGGAGCACTGACCGCAGAGGGGACAGGCTTCTTCTTCGGGCGGGTCGACCGTTTCGGTGCAAAGGCCATGTACGACACGTATACGAGGCCCCCGAGGATGGCAGCCGTCATAATGTACGTCGAGATCCTGGACGTGCAGGTAAATATATGAGAGAAGAGGCGGCGGTAGAAAGACTAACATCTTGAAGTCGAAGATGGAGACCTCAGGTTCAACGACCGTTACAATCGAATCGTAGGCACCGACACGCAGCGAAGCATCCTAGGTTTGGCGTAAGTCCGCGACAAACGTGAATTGCGGATTACACACCTCGAGGGTGTGGTCCACCCAGAGACTGAGACGGATATCGCCGGGCTGAGATGACAACGGTGAGCAGAAATTCCGAGAGATGAAACAGGCTTGAAGTCACCTTGAACCTGAAAGGGCTTAGAGTCAGCAAATCGCAACGAGGAAGAGAAGGAAACTATCGCACTCGCTGAAAAAGGTGAACGGGACTTGTAGCTTGACCGAGTCAATCAACGGAACTTTGAAGGTCAAGGTAGTGAGCTGCGATGCTCGTTGTGAGCCAAAACGAAAAAGATCCAAGAACATACAAAACTCACATTTTTAATGAGCGCATCATTTCGTACATTATACACGGCCCCGCCGACACTAAGGAGGGTGACATTCTTGCCGGACTTGTTTTCCACCGTCAACGTGATGGTGTTCTTCTCGCCGTTGACAATATCTGCAAACAAGTCGTCTGTATGATTGTCGACCATAGACTTGAGACGCAACGCACGACCAAACGGATTGCTCTCCGGGAACGAAGCCGAGACAATGACAGGATCAGTAGAGGCCGGGGCTTCGGTGGTTGCGTTGTTATCTTCCAGGACCACTGCAATGCATATTCAAGCAACCAGCTGCACGTCTAGTCGTTGCACGAACCCTGGGACGAGAAAACCAACGCAGCTAGCGAGAGCGCAGTTCCGAGGATGAGGCTGAAACGCATCCTAGTCTTTGACCGTGACGAGGGACCAGAAAAGAGTATAAAAGACAGCAAAGCAAGTTGGTAGAATGCTTTGCGACGTGTTCGCTGACAAATGCAGCACAGCCGCTGATTGACGTTTGACCCCTATCCCTTCACTTGTACCGTTAAAACGTTGATTTATGCAGGGTCCGTGAAGCAATACCATCCATGTTAAGGCCGCCAGCAAATTGAGTCTACTATAATTACATGTTCCGTGAAATCGAAAACGTTTCTGTACTTTTTCGGGGTCCCCAATCACAGATTAACGAGCTCTAACGCCCGCACACAAACCTCGTCGACAGCCCATCGCTCGCTCCGGCGAAGCCCATGCTTCAAATCGAGGATGTCCCCGACCTCGTCGCACGCGCGGAGGACCGTGTCGATGTCCTCCTTCGTGTGCGCAGCGGAAACGCAGAAGCGCACGCGCGACGTCACCAACGGCGTCGCAGGGTATGCCACGACCACGACGATGATTGGCGTCTGCCGGTCCTTCATCATCCAGTGGAACATGTTCATCTTGCCAGGGTTGAATAGCAGGAGCGGGACGATGGGCGAGGCGGGGTGGCCGTACGTGATAAATCCCAGCTTTATCAGGCCCTGGTGGAGATACCGCGAGTTGAAAGCGAGTCGGCGCAGCCGCGAGAGACCTTCGCTGCCATCAGAGAGAGACGGTGGAAGAGTCATCCACGGTGGGAGAGACGACGCGTGGGCGGGGCCGGGATGGTGATATGGTGCGACGTCGAGGGTCGAGGACGAACTGTTCGAGCTCGTGAGGGGGGTGGGGAGACGCCCATTATGCTGGCCATGCTGGCAATGATCTGGGTAAGTACCGGTGGGGTCATGGCCTCGGCGTATGGGCCTGAATGCCCCCGCACTCGCAGACGGTCGATGAGAGCTTTGTTGCCGGCGATATAGCCGCCTGCGGCGCCGAAAGATTTTGTGAATGTCCCCATGAGGATGTCTATAGATCGTGGCGGGATATTGAAATAGTCGGCAACACCTCGCCCGTGAGGACCCAGGGCACCAACGGAGTGTGCTTCATCTACAAAGAGGTAAAACTGGAAGAATGTTATTGATGACTGAAAATATCCGAATTGACACACTTTATATTTCTTTTTGAGCTCCATGATCGCAGGGAGGTTTACGAGGGTCCCCTCCATGGAGTATAAACCTTCTACGATGATAAGGATTTTCTTCCACGGGCGATGCGATTTCGGCTGCCCCTGGCTGATCACTTCCCGCAACAAGTTCTCCAATGCCGCCATGTCGTTATGTCTGAACATCTGGACATTGGCACCACTCAGACGCACGCCGAAGCGAATGGATGCATGATTGAGTTCGTCCGAAATGACCAGACAGCCTTTCCCCACCAGTGAAGGTATGTAGGCCGAATTCGTCGCCTAAATACATTCAGATACCGGACAAGCAAGTAAAGAAGCAACTCACAAACCCCATAGAACTTATGAGGGCGTCTTCAGTCCCCATGAATTTCGCAACGAGAGCCTCCGCAATGACATGGAGATCACTGTATTTGCGCTTTTGGTAATGAGTTTTTGGACGACCAGACACCCCACACACCTTGACCCACCCTCCAGCCGGGACCCACACGTAGATATGCCATGCTCTCTAATGGCCGTCTCCACGGCGTCGGCACATCCACCTCGGGCTTGCGCAAAGCCAAGATAGTTGTAGGATGATATATTGAGTGCGCGCGTTCGTGCGCCTGTAAAAATCTGGTGGTGATTGTAGTCTTTTGGGGGACGTTTAAGTAGAGGCAGCAAGAAACATCATGTTCTCCTCACCGGGGGAGATACGGTCCAGCAGCTGAATCGTGCGGCCAGCAACGCCAGTGACTGGCTGAGAGAAGCATTCGTCCATTCGAGTTTTTAGCCGGCGGGTGTAGAACGAATCGAAGTCGGAGTTGAGGGGGGCATATCCCTGCGAGCGCGTCAGACGATGAACACAAGTGTTCCGAAACTTCTCACATCGCTGGGCATGAGATGTATATAAGCAGCTGGCTTGAGGCGTTTTCCAACAAAGTCGCGGAGGTGTCCCAAACAGATAAGAATAAGATAACTTATATATGTCGACAGCAGGATATAGTAGGGTGGGTCCTGGTCGACGTGGGCGGGAACAGGAGTGCCAGAGATGTGCTGGGAAATATAGCGATAGTTGCCATTGGAGCAGTGACCAAATTCAGTGTGGACAGTGTTGAACACCTCTGAGGAGTTCGGGGCCCGAACCGGAAGTGCCAGTCCATCCGCGTTCTCTATCTCCATGTCCTCTTCATGTAAGACAGTGTCCTCCGAAGAGGAGGTGACTGAGGATGAGAGAGACAGGGCGGGGGTCGCGCTTTGGGGGACACCGTTGAGCGTGTGGGTCTCTGCCTGTGAAAGAGCAGCGAAGTAGGACGTGACAGGCGTCGCCGAACGCGAAGGCGCCTTTTTTTTCTTGAAGAGAGACATGATGAAGGAAAGCCAAAATCTTTGGCCGTCCAACTCGACAAATGCCAAATGGAGAATCAGCCACGTGAAGCTCCTATCTGTCAGCCAAAACTTGAAATGAACTTCAGTGGCCGCTCCCGTTTGCCCAGAGCTGCCCTACCTACAAGTTTGCGAGATCTCTCTTGGGTCAAGTCTGGCGCTAGTAGAATCGGCTCAGTCATCCCTCCCTCAGTACTTCGGGACGTTCACAGGTTTATGATCATGTTCTTCAGATTTTTTCAGACTTTCAACTTGGCTTTTCCTCTCTACCCAACACTCTCGGCTGGTTCGGTGTCCGTTACTCAGATTCTTTGTCAAGAATATACTGTTGAGCCTGGCGGACATCCACTCTAAAGACATTGACTGCGACTTGACGGCCAGAGATCTTCTTATGTCGGGCGATTCCTACAGCGACGACCTCCAGGGTTTTGCGGCTTCGTATTCTGCAGCCCCAGAGCTGAGAATCATAGACGGTTATGTGTGGGACAAAACGTTATTTAGCTTTGCCAGCGATGTCTACAGCTTGGGTGTATGCCCGAAGGAATTCAGTCTTCCTCGACATCATCACAGCAAGATGATGGGACGCGACGTGCCCGCGCCGTTTAACGACGTATACGTGGCATGCACTCGGAAACTGCCCAAGGAGTGTCCTACCCTGTCAAAGTTGGCTCGCGCTATCAAGGAGTATGAGACTGTATTTGAACTACTCGGTTCAAGTAGAGTGTATTTGACCACAGGAGAAATGGTTCAAATAGAGATTATTATTCTAAATACAAGGTTCTTTTAAACAAGCAATGAGTGTAACGTATGTACTTTCAATTCGATCCACTCGACGAGGGGCCTTGCTCCGGCGGAGATCCAGCCTCACTCGTGCTCCCGTACCCTCCGCGCAGATCCTTACTGATTCTAGACCGTCCACGTTCTTCCGCATCCTCCGCGCCTCTCAACCGTCTCCGTACGGGCCCCTTGCCCTTGATATCCGCCAGCGGGCTCCGGACGAACATCGTCGCCGTAAGAGCGACAGTGAGTATGCCCATGGCCGTTACGAATACGGCCTTGGGGTACGTCGCGACCGTGCCGCTGTATATCAACCCGAACAGGAGCGGCTGTGAAATGACAATATTAGCCTCAGGATACAAGGAAAGATGGAATCCAGAGATCGTACGCCGAGGATCATTTGCCCAATAGCTTGCAACACCGCGAGCGCGCCGAACAGCCGTCCTGCCGCAGGCGCGGCGTGTTCTTCGGCGCCAGCTCCGAGCAGCGCGCGCGCCTGCACGGTCGAGAGAGCCAGACTGTGTATGGCGGGCACTAAGCCGGCGCCCCAGCTCGCAGTCCAGCTCGCGACTACGAATAGCGCTTGCGAGCTCCGGAACTGCGGGTCGTTCGATCCCATGGCGAGCGAGTGCACCGTGTACGCCGGCGCAGGGGCGAGCACGATGGCCGTGTTCGCGACGATGTCGATGCAGAGCGAGATGCGCGTCAGGCGGAGATCGAATTTCATCTCTCGCGCGAGGTGTTCCTTGGTGGGTTTGGGTTTCGCGGCTTTGACGCCGGGGACGGGGTGTGGCTTGGGGAGGTCTGACTTTGGCTTGAATCTGGCGATGACAACTGGGGGTTTTTTTTTATTAGGAAAAGTCATCGGAAGGGAAAGGGACGGACATGGGAATACGAATAATAAAAAGAGGGCACGTCCGCCGCCCATGAAGGAGATGTAGTAAGACAGCTGTTCTGGGCCCCAGCCGTATACGTGGCCACCATAGAGGTATTTTATTTGGTACAGGCCCTGTGAGACAATTAGTTGGGGACGATGGTCGAAATGTTGACGCTCACGGCCGATAGCATGTACCCGAACAGTGCGCACGTTAGTAGTGTTAAGCTCCAGTCCTTCCGTTTCCGCGTCGACCCGTCGATAGAGATGGACACGGGCAGGAAGAAGGCGAGGGGACTGAGCAAGCTTTTAATGATCGTGAGGGGGGTTAACTTGGTTGACGACTCTGCATTGTCCAATGCTGCACCATCACCCCCGATGGCAACAATGGTAATGTCTGGAATTGTGCGCCTGGCTGCACGGTCCCGTAGTTCTTTGTTCACCGACTCGGGGACGACGAAGAGGATGAAACAGAGGTTGAGGAAGGAAGCGGTGGCTGCGACCCAAAATACCGAGGTGACAGAATGACCCTCACTTTCGCCGGGGTGCGGCGCGCCGGTGAGGAATGCAATCGGATGACGAATAAGCCACCCTCCAATGATAGGCCCCAGCTACATAGTGGTTTGAGTATTTCAGGAGTTAGTAAAGACAAGGCGCACACTGAATCCCAGGAAGGAAACGCCAGTAAATCGCGAAAAGACAGAGGCTCTGCTTCCGCTGGAAGTACAGTCCGAGATGTACGCCGAGGTGCCTGATTGAAGAGTTGACCATCCACCGAGAAGACCTTCGAAAACTGGAGCGATGAGCAGCAATACGCGGCCATACGAAGAAAGCGGAGAGGATGGGGTGGAGGCAAGGATGAAGGTCAGATCCTGAAAAATTAAGGTGACTACAGTACAGGCACCGATAGAAAGATGCTCACTGTAAGAAACCAGCCGAACATGGCGATAGCAAGAACCTTTGTTCGGCCGTAACGCTCGCCAAAGTGACCCCACCAGCCGGTGGTCAAAGCACTGAGGAAGCCCATGGTAATCGAGTATATTGTTTGAATACGAGCTGTTTGCAGAGTTGTAAATGTCAAGATCGCAGAGAAACACGAAAGAACTTGCCTGCACCGGCTTGCACGGCTGGATCCGACATACACAGAGGAGAGGGGAGTTGACTGGGGTCGTCGTCTCTGCTTTCATCGTCATTCCATGGTTCGTCTACAGGATCAAGGAATGTAATTGAGACAGGCTGAGAGCTATCATAATAAACGGGGGCCTCAAGCAGTGTGCTTGTCGTTTGGTTGTACTTGTGATGAATCCGTGAGCAAGACAACTGAGTGTAAACCTTGGGAGGCCAAGTTAGAAATGATAGAGTGTCAAAATTTCAGCTGCACAAACCTCGACGCGCGGCGCCAAAGTCATTCCACGCTGGATAAAACAAGTTATATATTACGTCTGGGCTCGGTTGCGGCATGCTCACGATAAGAGCGGCCGCGATAGCAAAAGGCACGAGCCTAATACGACGTGTAAGGAGGAAGACACGACCAACGGTGACGATCTTACCATAGCGGCCGAGCGCGATAGAACGGTTTCTTTCGAATGGGCACAGATCCACCTAGAAGAGGCTCTCGCTCCCCCGCATTGCCGGCCACAGACTCTCCAGGAACATCGCGAGACCGAGAATGCGAAGGGAAGACGGCCACCAGGGGATCTGTTTCGTTGAATGCTTCCTCTTCTGGAGGCCAGGAATCCCTGCTGCCAGACATGGGTCTGAGGAAATGACGACGCAAGGTACGAGTGAGTGTAAGGTATGTTTATAACAGGATCAGTCAGCGCACCGCGCAAAGCTGCGGCCCTCCTGATATGCCGCGGCAACGGGAAACATAAAAGCGGATAAGAAAGATTAGATCTGGGCGGTAATATTTGGAATACACGTCTGACCGCATCATGACGTCGACTCGGACGCGGGACTTGAATGCAACCTGAACAACGTCTCACAAAACTCGAGTCCTTGTACACCCGCAGCGACTTGATAGTGCAAGGCATCTGCAACACATCAAAGGTAAGACCGACATAGATTTCGCTGAACGAAGCATGTGCTCCAGTGGAAGGTGTGAGACCAAATCGCCGAGAACTCCTATGCAAACACGCTCAAGCTGCATGCTTCTCTTCAAAATTGTAGCCTGCCTCATTTCGGTACTGTTCCGCAATCGCAGGCCCCGGGAAGTTCCATTCGAAAGAGTGGCTTCTTTAGGGCGATTTGGACAAGGCAAAGTCATCCGAGTCCCGCAACAGTGGCATGAACCAGCATAGAATCAGCCGAATTCACCCGATGGAGAGTAATACGACACTTCGCCGCGCTACCGCCTACTACCGAGCGCTGCGGCAGAAAATTCGCATTTTTGACTGGGCAACCCTTTTCCACGAATGGCTCTTTTAGGCTCCAAATGGCCGAAGTTGGTGGCCTTTTCAGGCTGGATCCGGGAAATTTTCCGGGGCTTGCAATCATCAGGATGTAATTTTTTTTTTCGAAAATTGTCGATTCTGCCGGGAAAACAAACCAAGCTCGTCAACTCGAAACGCGACTGAGGCCTGGACTGTCTCTGCTCCATTTTGTCGTCGAGACGCACATTTTCGCCGCTGACACAACGGCCATGACTCATTTTCTATGCTGCCGTATCTTTGCGCATCAGCGTTCGCGTTTCAACACGGCTGGAGATATATCAGACACTGCCAAAAGAGACTGCGTCCGCAGTTCGATTCCGCAGCGTATAAGTTACGTTTGTTATTAAACTCCCACATCCCTCGTATTTCCTTCACTACCCTCACACCCACCACTTTTCCGGTACAGAGCGTCCTTTATATGCTCCTCGACGTGATAACCTATTTGAAAGCCCCCGCAGCCTCGTTCTCCGACTTGAAAGAAACCATGATCACTCCTCTCGACGACAAAAGCCCCCAGGCTCAGATCGACCAAACCCCCCAGCCTTCGGCAGATACATCGATGCCCCCGCCGTATTCCGTTGCCAGAGCGCCTACCGAAACCAACATTCTCGGCCGGAAGGTCGACGTTCCCTCTTTACTCAGCGAAGTGGAGTGGCAGCTCAAGCTGAAGAAGCTTGAAAAGAAAATCCGGAAATACAACTGGACGAAACAAGGCGATGAAGCAGCCATTGTCGCATCGATGCGCGACCTCGCGACGAGCCATAACGACCCGCAGGTTCAGACTTATTGGAATCGTCGGGCTGACGAATTCGAGAAAGCACCCGATACCGACAAGACGGCTATCTTGGTGGATATTGGGCGGGGGCTTGCCATTCTCATTGCTGCTCCTTTCGCAATAGCCGGCGCGATGCTGATAGGCACTGGGATGCTCCTCAAGGCGTCGGGGAATTTCTTGACTGGCGGGAAAGTCGGTAAAATGACAATGCCGAAGTAAGCGAAGGGGTTGATTCCAGGCAAGTCTGCGTTGAATTGTTAATTTGCATGCTTTTTTCTTCTGATCACTTGGATCCAACAGGATACCCTCTATCTATCTGTTGCTTCGAGCTGCACTCCAGATTATTCGCGGACATGTAGCAATACTCGCAATGAAAGGGCTGGTCGGAGCCCCATGCACATGGTGTTTTGTATTCATACGCAGCGTCGCAGATCTATGGACATAGTTATGTGTGTACCGACATAGTTCCGAGTCTGTGTACCAACTGTCCGCCATATGCGCGATACAAACATCAGGCCCAATGGCAGGCAACCAGGCTCGACAGCTTGATCTTTTCCCCCAGTTCGAGAACTAGGTTTTCTCCCTCGTACCTCCAGGGTTTCGACATTCCATAAGCTTGGTGTGCCGCTGGGGCTGAGCGGGCTCGACCCTGCTCGCCAACCTAACGCCGTGGCACTTCAGGACAGTATCTATCATGAGCCGGAGCATCATCGCGCCGTCGACGAGAGGCACAGTTGGCTTCGCATCGAGATACACCCGGCTGTTGAATTCAACATATCCGACGTCTTCCCAAGATGTGTTCTGTACAGTGTTAGTTAGTCCATGTTGAAAAGTCATTGGACACCGTACTATCCCACTCCTGGACGGGGAGAGCGTGGATAAAGGTGTGTTGGAAAACATATCCTTGGGTAAAGTCTATATACCCGCCGTGCTCGAACTCATGGTTTGGGAATTCGAGCGGGAGGCCGGTACCGTCGACCCCAACGTCGGCAAGGCCTTGTAGGGATTGTTTGCGGCGACCAGGAGCTGGTGTTGTTGATTGAGATACTGCGCCAGGTGAGCGCGAAAGGACACTCAAGCTGCTGTGGGTACGTAGATGGGCGGAATATTGCGACTCATTTTGGGGTGGAAAAGACGGAGTCCCGCGACAGCCCAATAATTTACATATACCTTTTTTTCCAGTCCCCGAACCCAAACATGCGTCAGGGCTCGGTTGTCCTTAGTTTGCGATATAATCAGGAAGAATGGAAAGAGGGCACCAAATTTATTTTATTTTGATGATCGCCGACGATTTTTTTGGGACATCTCGGTCGTTCAGGCGCGGTGTCGGGGCAGCCAGCGTTGGGGCTTATGCGTCGCGGATAGATGCCAGATATAACACCCGACTTCGTCGGGTCGCCAGAATTTCCGGACCACTATTCCGGGAATTTCTTAACACGGACTGTTAGCATGTTGGGAATGTACGCGGCGCGAGGCCCG
Organism: Mycena capillaripes; assembly: GCA_029204075.1. Taxonomy (NCBI): domain Eukaryota; kingdom Fungi; phylum Basidiomycota; class Agaricomycetes; order Agaricales; family Mycenaceae; genus Mycena; species Mycena capillaripes. The sequence goes on from JARHKZ010000022.1 coordinate 296,959, forward strand.
CGGAATTCACCGAGAATCGGTAATGAGTACAGGTGGGAGAGTCCTCCATATCAGCGCAAAAAAGAGCGCGAAAGGAGGGGAAGTCAAACCAGTCTGAATTTCGAAGACGTCGGAGTTGAGAAAATTTGTGGCCATACAGTGTCGTTATACGGATTGGGCGAAGCGTGTCGATGTTGGATTCCTTACTCACTCGCTCGGATTTTGAAGGCCAAGTCCGTGCGAGCCCAAGGATGTATGAGACGGCAGTGATCTGAGGGCTGGAAGCAATTATAATAATTCTTGTGGGCGTGATGCATGCAGCCTCTGAGTTTCTGCACGCTTTTCCCTTCAAAAAAAGGGGTCTGATATATATTGCCACTGGACTTCGAACCCGCTGAATTGTTAGGACAAGGAGTGCATCACAAGGATAGAGAAGGCCAGTATGGCCACTGACTCAAGTAGGTTCTTGGCCTACCAGAATGTTTCACTACCACGCGCCAGAGTTGAAAGTCCCTCGAAAGATTCGCCGCATACAATGCAACAAATTCGTGGTTCAAATCCAGTAAGGAACGTGTGTCCAGTCCAAGCGTTTGAGACCTAGGAACGCGAGACTGATGCGACCCCTGCGCTTGGAGATATGAATCGACAGTGAACGCCATGAGTAACGAAGGGGTCCATATGCACAATTGACATCTATGTGCACCAAGTGTACACCGGAGGTTTTCAGATTTCGACCAGGACAACGCGAAGATGATGAATCAAACGGCCTGAGACTTGGCATATTTCCGACGGTTTGGTGCATTTGAACGTGCGACTTTATCCAAGGATCCCTGTGCAATCAGGTGCAATCAGAGTACAATCATGAACCCGCACCTTAGAAGTTGAGGAGAAGCCGGCGTAATTGCAGATACGCCCAGTTCCCACAATGCTGGGAGGACATGGGAAAACAAGAATAGGCAAGAATATGTGGAGGACGTTCTCCCCAAGTTGGGAGCTGCAGCTGGTCTCAAGCGAATTGAATCGACGAAATAGCGATCTCTACTATGACCCTTGGACTTGTCTGTGGTTGAAAAAGAGTTGAGTCGTCGAATGATCGGAAACTGCCGCTGACCAAAGAAAGCAACGCTAGGCAACGCCTGCGTCCTGAATTATGTATCCATGATCATCTTTTCTTGTCCATTCCTCTCGGAGGTTTAGAGAATCCGACAGAGGCTTATCACACTAGGCGCTCGTGTTCCACGCGAACGAGCCTTATTGAGGCAAAACCCCGGTCGTCTGTGGGCGCCAATCCTTCGACATCAGGTCGGAGGACACACTGCCCCGAGCCAACCCCGACCAGTGGACATTAATAATTATGGCCCCTCAGGGCACCTGGGTTTGCTGGGCTTTGCTCTTTGCTCGCAGCTCGCGATGATGTCCTGGTTGTCGCGACATGGCCCCAGGCGGCGGGGGGCCAAAAAATCGTCCGTGGCGCCTCCCGCGCGCCATGACGTGGCATTGGTCGGCATTTCCACCAGTGTTCCCTCGCACCCCTCCGAGTCCGCGTTCCGACCTATTAGGCGTCAAGATACCGATGCCACACTGGTCGACGGGTCTGATTTTTCCTCAGAGTCCGAGACGTCGTCGTTTTTCGACGCCGATTCCAAAATCCTGCTCACGCGCTGTGCGAGCCCAGACAGCTTTGACAGCCCGACTATTCCAATAAAAAAAGAAAGGACGGCGCCTCGCCGAGCTGTAAAGACCAGTGCAAATCCTGATGATCCTTCCCTCTGGAAAAAGTCTCAGCTTCAGGACTCGCAATGCTTTGGTCCTGTTCCGCTCGACTGCGAGCCGCCCGTCAAGATCCATCGGTCCAGGTGGAGCAAACTCGCGTCGGGCACAACACATTCCATTTCGACGATACTCGAGGCCTCCATCGTTGTAGGAGAAGCATCTAATATCCCTTACCTGAAGGGTCTTGCTGGGATTATATTATTGGTTTCAAACTCTGTTCAAGTAAGTTGTGTGCACCACTTCGAGAGAGTTGTGCTAATACTTTCTTTCTAGGCCACAGAAGATAACAGAGTCGATTGCACTCGGTTATCTAAGATGGTGCTCGACCTTGCTTCCGTGGCAGCCCGTCATTTGGAGCAGAACACGGATCCTCAACAGTTGTCGTTGGGCATTGAAGGTCTTCGCCGGTAGCCCACTTTCCCTCCTACGCCGCCTACATATCTGACCACCGGCCAGCGCGTTCACCCGCATCCTTCAAGCGTTGCAGGGCAGCATCAAACGCTCTTATGCTCGGCGGTTCATCGACTCTAGCAGCGAGCGGGATCTTTTACGGGAATGTGAAAAGGAGCTTCAACATTGTCTCGATCTATTCCAGGTCTGTAGCATACATCTCTCTGCGAACGGACATGTGCTCAACGTTCAAACAGATACGCTCCCACATCGCAACGAGCGTTGCTATTAAACGCAAGGACACTGCCGACGAAGCATTTGAAGACAAAATCTCAAATGTACTCCTTCCCGTCAAGAACCTCCTTGCACAAGCCGTTTCTGATAGCGTTAATGCCCTTGAGGTACAGTTTACCTTTAGTTAATTGTAGGGCGTTTTTGGCTCACTGAGGACAGGCACCCGAAGCTTCCGATGAATCCGTCGACCTTCCCCCGATGCCCCAGATATTCAACGGCCGTGATAACGAGCTTTCTGAGCTCGTTCAAATGTTTACCCAACCTCATCAAGCTCATGCGGTTTTGATGGGGCAGGGAGGCGCCGGAAAATCCAGTTTAGCTCTGACCCTCATGCACCAGCCTGAAATCAAGCAGAATTTCCGTCACCGGCGCTTCTTGGTTAAATGTAACTCGGCTAAAGGGTCGCTGGACCTCCTTTCCCGCATTGCGTCGGCGTTGGGGTTGCCAGACGTTGCGGAAGATGTCAAGTCCTCCGGGTACAAGGAGACGATATTTTCCTCGCTAGCCTGCTCTCAATCGCCGTCTCTTATTGTATTCGATGATCTTGGTGAGCTTCCCCGCCCTCTCTATTTGCCTCCGCTGATGAGTTGCAATATCAGATGATGCATGGGATCCTCCTTCGACAAGACTCGAAGTCGAAGATCTTCTCACCGAGTTATCGAATATTCCGACGGTCTCCCTCCTCCTCACCATTCGTGGTACCCAGCGCCCTCTCGGTCCAGCTTACAGCAAACCTTACCCTGCGCCGCTTGGGCCTGTTAGCCCTGCTGCTGCCCGCCAAACCTTCTTCACCATCTCAGACGTCCCTGACGACGGCGAAGATGCCCCCCTCGTCGACGTGCTGCTGCACATGGTGGGATTCCTCCCCATGCCTATCAGCCTTCTCGCACAACTAGCTCAGTATGAGCCTCTCCCATTTTTGCTCGAGCGATATCGAGAAGAGGGCACATCTATGCTTTCCGGCGGGGACGTCAGCATGGAGGAGTCGATCGAGGCCTCCTTGTATAGCGCGCGCGTTAGCGAATGCCCCGCTGCGCTCGAGGTGCTGACCATCCTCGCACGCTTTCCGGAGGGGACTCCGAAGACGGAGGTTTCTGCCCTCGTTGTGAGCGGCGGGCGATTGCCCGGGGCGATGGTGAACAAGTGCCTGAGCACCCTCCACAAGACGTCCTTGGTCGTGGTCGTTCCGCGAGACCAGGATACACGGCAGCAGGAGAGACTCAAGGTCCCGGACGTTGTGCGCACGTATCTTGAGCGGCATGTCCTTGATGGCGGCAGGTTCCGAAGCACTGACGAATTGTAAAACGTGAGTTGGTCCGGGCTGTTTTCGACAATTGACTCATTTGTGGTTCCTACAGAAAATTAGCGAACGCCTAATGCGCGGACTCTCTTAATTTAAGCTACCTAATTATACCACTGACATTTCGTATACCTCGGTCAAGTGCTAATGCGCCGCGCGCTTTAATGGACTATGCCACTATATATTGATTAAGTACTCTTGACTATGTATTCCCTCGACTTGGCCTGGCCGCCCCATTATTAATAATGTTATTGTAATTTGAACACGTCCAGCAATCTCTGACGAGGAGACGGTGCCCATTCGTTGCCAACGCAGCCACCGCTGGATCGGTGGCTGTGAAGTGGTGATCCGCCTACCTCGACTGACTGCAAACAAATGGGCTTATGTCCACGACTTGCTCCCTAACGGCTTATCGCTTCAAGCTGTTCAGCTCGTTTCTAACTGTGACTTGCTCAAAGACGGGAAACTATAACAGTTAAATCCCGGCCGTGGGATGAGTGCAGCGCCAACTCTTCCACAGGAGTTATTTGACTACATTATCGACCATCTATTCGATGATGTGGAATCCCTGCGCGCCTGTGCTCTAGTCTCTTCCAATTTATTTTCCTCTAGCCGCACCCATATCTTCTCGCATGTCAAAGTCGGTCCAGTCGACCCAGAGCACCACATCGACGAACTTCGTGAAATTCTGGCGAGGTCCCCATACCTCGTTACCTATGTGCATTCGCTCCACCTATACGACTACATCATGCGTCGTCACAGCTGGATGGAAGAATGGCCCGAGTCGCTTGCACCAGGGGTAGCAGAATTTTTACGCACCCTCGCTTTAAAGCGATTCGCCGTCACTATCGATTCTGGCTTTGTACACTGGGCCAACGTCTCCAAGGCTCTCCGCAAAGCCATCCACCATACCATGTCCACGGAAAAGCTCACTTGCGTCGAGCTCACCGGCCTCTACGGCCTCCCGTTCAAGCTCTTGGCCAACTGCCCCGTGCTCAAGTCTGTAACCCTGAAGTGGGTCACATTTGACGAGCGCGACAATCTGGACTTTGGGGTGACGCTAGCCGCATGCGAAGGCTCACCTTTGACGCTGTTAACCCATCTGTCGCTCGACCTCGACACGCGTGTTCTAGAGCACTTGTCGCGCTGGATTCTTCTCCCAGAATCTCCGCTGAAAATCACCAGCCTCAAGTCCTTCACATGCACCCTCGACGGCAGGTTCGACTACATCACTATCCAGCGGCTGCTGCTCGAGTGCGCGTCGAGCCTCGAGTACTTTCGGCTCAAGAACAGGGAGTTGCTCTTCCCTTCTGTGCATAAATTATGGGCTGAGACGGAATGATAGTTAACGGGACGCCCGATTTCAGCGAGCTCGTGCGGCTGCGCACCCTCTGCCTCGACACGGTCGCCCCCCTCGAATCGCGGTTTCGGTCGCTCATGAACGGCATCAGCCTCCCGCCCCAATCGATCGGCCTCGTCATCAACATGGTGTCGGAGAACTGGAGCCCTGAGGTGGTACAGCTGGCTGCGGTCGACACGGCCCTCGCCCAGCTTCAGCCCATTGGGAGTGTGAGATTGGTTATGGTGCCGCAAGGTAGTGCCAGCCGGGAGCGGGACCTGGTCGAGGTGTCGTCCATGTTCGCTTATCGGATGCCTCTTTTGGCGGGAAGAGGCACGCTGCGGGTTTTCCGTTCTATGTAAATTCCTGGATAACTCAGTCGAGCTGCAGATTTGCTGACTATTCATTATGCCAGGCGCTATCCGACTGCGGAGAGGTTAAATATCTAAATGGTCGTAACCGTCAACTATTACTACATCAGAATCTATATGTGCCAGAGAAGGTCCGCAGGCACCATTCGACGTGCCCAGTACCCTCTGATTAACGCGCAAAATTGGACTGAAACTGCTGCGGTGTACAAAAGTCTACTTGTTTCATTGTTGGAGAAGTCCATCCGAACCTGATCCGATTCCGATAACCTTCGGAGCCGTGTGCCTGGATTCTATTTGTGCAACTTCATCATTCTTTCCTTCCTTCACCTACTTAACACGGTCTGGTTGTACGACCGCAGAAAAGAGAGGCAAATGGGATTGTCAATTTTTGTTGGGCGCCCTTACGCGGCGACCCTACACCGCGGGATCCAATCTTGTGTATTTGATCAGTGATCTTCCGGTCTCTTTGGAGTTTGGACTCGAGTACAAATGCGAAATCAGCTCCGAACCCACTTGCTCCGAACCCACTTATCCTTATGTCTCTCCTGCGCGACGTGTTGAAGCGAGGCAAACCGTCCCCGAACGGGCCCGACGCGAAACTACCACTGTCGTCGAAGCGCAGTATCAAGAGCTATGCATCCTCGATCAAGTCGTCTGGCGGGGCGTCCATGCGCTCGCTCGCAGAGTCTATGTTCAGCTTTTATTCGGCAGTGACTGGTTCTGGACCTCGGGTGCCGAAACGTAGGCGTGCGGATTATTCGAGACTCGGGGTGCCCGAGTGGTATGCTGAGGACCCCCCTCCGCTCCAAGATATGCCGGGGACGGCGCCGCCGTCCGAGATGCCTCCGTTTGCGATCGCGCATTCGACGGTTATGCACGCTACCGACGCGGGTGTCCAGCCTTGGCTGGGTGTCGTTTTATACAGCCATGCCCTCGCAAGCAACCCGATGCCGATGTACCACAACGCAGGTCGGTTTGATTTCCCTAGCGTGCGCCGGGTCATCTGAAATAATGCCAAAATTATAGCTAAAATTACGGGTGAGGTCCGGATGTTCCTCGACAAGCCGACGGCCTTGAGCAGCATTGACGTCTGGGTACTATGTCGCGCCATTGCGTCAAACATTTCTCATCAATATTCCCTTGTAGTTCGTTTTGAAGTCGGATAGCGTCGTCGATGTGCTCAAGCCGCCGATCTTGAGCATGACGGCGAATCTGTGGAATCGCAAGAAGGGAAATCCAAATGCAATGGCGAGTAGCGCACCCTTCAAGGGAAAATTTCCTGCGGGCACATTCGTATTCCCCTTTGAGTTTGATGCGCTTCCCGAAGACACGGTCGTGAAGCACCCGGATGAGGAACGCCGAAAGGTACTTCCATCGTTTGATCACTTAGGAAAACCACTTATGGCCTGCAGAATAAAGGCCGCGTTCCTCTGCCTCGTAAATTCCCAAATTTTCATTTTCCCTTCTTCAAAACTTACCAATCCGACAGCGACATACTTCTTGGCCGTGGTGGGTGGCTTTTCTGGCAACATCAAGCACACTGTCGGAGTCAATGTCACCCGAGAGGGCATAACCGCTGTCGACGAGGAATTCGATGTGGATGTGCAATACCTACCCCTGTCCCGGGCCCTCCCGCGTGTTAAAACGCCGTTCCCGTATCTGCCTACGCGGGAGGATTGGCCGTTCGCGCGGGAGGTCGTGGGCGGGTGGACGCTGACGCCTTTTGGTGGCCGTGGGCGTCTTGGGGAGGAGATTGTGGAGATCGAGGGTATCGTAAGCATCCATATTTAAGATGCTTCGGTCGCCACGAATCATTCCCACTACAGCTCGGGATCCAGGAACCTGCGGTATATACCGCTGGGCAAATGCTCCAGTTTTCTTTGATGTGCGCCTTTCCCTGACCCTCACGCTAAACACTCTGACCTAACCCCCGTCAGGTTGTGGTCCGCCAACCCGCTCGCGCTTGAAGCGCTCGCCCAACCCGGCGCGATCGAAGTCGGGTACTACAAGTCCGACCTCTTCTCGCTGGATGCGCTTAACCCGAAGAACTCGTCCCGGAAGAACCGCAGGCTGGAGCGTCTCGCCGAGGGACGTATTTGGTTGACGGACGTGGGGAAGCCGGCTGATGATGCTCCTGCGCCGGAATGTGCCCTAGTCAAACTGCCCGAGCCGAGCGCTGGTCCCAAGTCACCGACGTCCCCTGGCGCGGGTCTGGGTGCGGGGTCCTCCCGTGTCAAAGGCGCTCCTTCGTCCCGCATGCAGCAGGTATGGGTTGCGGATAGCGCGGACGCAGACGACGCCACGCTCGGAGGAGATGCCAGCGATGGCGCCACGCTCACAGGCAAAAAAGAGGAAGACGAGGAACGGGCCCCATCCCCTACACCGTCTTTTGAGGGTCTGGATGATCTCCCGGACCCAGAGCGCGTCGTGCGCCTGGACGGTGAACTACGTGTCCCTGCATGCAGCCACCCGAGCTTCCGCTACGCGAGCATGGCCCGCGAGGTATGCGTTCTTTTTTCCATCCAGGCGAGAATGGCTGATTTGTGTTTCAGTACATCCTCCATCTCCTCATCAGACACCCGCAATACTCGCACATCTCACCCACAGGCACTGGGATAATAGCTGAAGTGCCAATTTGGTACGTGCTGAATCGGTTTGGGCACCTGCCTCCTGGGGTCGCGCAAGAGGTTGTGGACTACGGTACTCTCCCGGTGAAGGGCTCCGTCATTCCGGTAGGAGAGGATGCCATATGCATGCCGTCGAGTGCTGGGCACGTTACAACACAGAAACGGCCTACGTTCCGCGCACAGCGCGTTGCCGCTTTTTGAGTAAAAACAATACACCTGTATCTGGTTTGTAAAATGCTGTCGTGAATATTATACAGCTAATGGATTTGGTTAGATATTATACACACTACTAGTACTTAGGCAAGAGATACATTTGGTCACGAACCGCCGCCACCACTCCAATCGTTATGTTGCGGAACTGCTGAAATTCTCAAAATGTGGCGTAGGCACACTCGTTATCGAAGGAGACCTCGGTTCGTCATTTTCTCTTGAATCAGATCGAGGAGGGCGCCAAAACAACCATACGTTGACGAGATCCTAATGGAAAATGGGCGTGAAAAATAAATCTCGACCACGCAGGGCTGATGCAAACCATATGGCTCCCGAAAATGATTATTCCACCAACTGGGACTGGGTTATTCATTAGCCGTTTTTTTTTTGGCTGAACGAGTCAGGAAGTTTTACGTAGGGCCGTTATGATATCAAAAGCAGGTCCCTGTTCAGAAAATATCACATATGCAAAGCCGATGCTGATGAAGGATTGGTGGGTTTGAGAAATGGAATAAAAAACATGTCGCGCACCCGAGACCTAACGCGCCCAGTAAGCTGAAAACCATCAATCGAAGTGCCATTGTGAACAATCGGCTATCCCGGAGCAGCTTCCGGTTTCTGAAGATGCGGGTTCCGATATAACCTACGCAAAAGGATCAAACAGGCCGGAGAACTCCATATTGTCCTCCTTACCTTGAATCAGGAGAATGAGGATCGTCGCAAAAACAACAACCAAACTGCTAATTTTCGACCTGGGGACAAAATTTTAGCAAGAAACGAGAACGGTACAACAGTGTTACCCACGGGCTTAACGAGTTCAAATCGCAATAGGTTCCGTTCGGCCCTAACGCCCCGATTTAACGAGAAACGACCAATTCTCGAAGGATATGTACCTTTTTGAACCAGGTTCGAGTTCTCAATCCCATACACAAGCATACCCACGAACATGACCAACCAGACGACCCACGGAAAGATCAATAGCTATCGGGCAGCGAATCAGATGGGACCAGACAGGATGATTCCGGGAAACCAACCGTCAGGCAGTGGAACCAGAAATTGTGCTTCAGGGGAATCTGTGCCGATGCTGCGCGTACGCCGAGTAGCATCTAAAGGCCAAATTCAGCCAAAAAGTTTGAGCCAAAAAATGGAACAAAATCACGTCTATAGCGAAGGCAAGAGTGGAAAAGCTTGTCCTGAAACACAACTCTGTCAATACAGCGTGTATAGCAGACGAAAAGATGAAACATACAGCGTCGGCGCAGCATATATACCCGCAGCTTGCGTGACGCATGCTCCGAAGGTTGGTGAATGTTGTTGGCCAATGAGGAAGACGAAGGTATACGAGATGCAGGACATAATCCAGGAAAAGCAGAATGAGTACCATGTTATATTACGCTTGACATGCGGAGAGGCCAGTGCTGTCAGTACGATGACGAACATCCCAAATTCGCCTGTCAATTGCAGTCCAAAGAAAGCATTGACGAGTTGGTTGTCAACGTGAGGAGTAGAATCTAAGCCGCCATGAGGCTCAACAGAGATTAAAAGAATTGCCAGACGAACCGGGGTCGGCTGTCCCGAACCCGTCTCCCAATTGTAGGCCAAGACCAGAAGCGGACATTGCGAATCGTGAAAGTAACGGGCCACCAAGGATAAAAAACTGCGGCCTGCGCTACGGAAAATCGCCGCCAGTGCGAAGCGGGAGCTACGAAAGAAAAGAAGCTTCAGCTTCCCATCGGTCGAGAACGAGAGGTTATATACAAGATGATGTATGTAGTACTTGATGGTCCTTGATAGCTTTACTGCATCGGTGCCGCAATCATTTGCGAGGTCTAGTGTATAAATCTATGAGATAAAAGTAGATTAACCATGGGACTTCGGAAGATATCTGTTTGAAATCACCCCAAGAAAACTTGAAAACCAAATAGATTTCGGCGCGGTACAGTTGCGCGTTCAGTGGAAGACTGTGGGAGGAAGAGAGTCCGGTGGAGAGTAGAGCTCACTGCTCAGATGTGCGGTAACTAGGGTACATTGGCATGGGACAACTTGAGGGCAACCACCGGACGACCCTTTGGCCGTACATCAGGGATCGTCGCGTCATCGTCCTCTGTTGTGAACGACCTTTACATACGCGCAACCGTCTCAGCAGCTCGGAGTGACCTGACTACTGATCGTTACTCGAAAAAAAAAATTGCTGTTCAGATCATCGCCCATGCAGAGCGGGCGGTTCGCGGAATTCGTCGATGGCCGCAACGGACAAAACGGAGACACTAAAACAGTTAGAGGTTGCATTGAATACCCCTGTTGTCCCGCGTCAATGGCAAGGCGACCTCACATACTCTAGTTTCGCAAAGCTGTCGTTGAATCTTATGGATGTGGAACGACCCACCATTATTTGGAGAGTGGGAAGTTTTTCGAAAGGCATCCCTTGGACTTTGCATATTGAATTCAATTCTTCAACTTGAGGTGTGCTGGCCGCGGACTGCGAAAGGGAATCCGTAGAGCGGTGAATTTCCTAACAAAAACAACGCGAAGGCCAAACTCGTTCCAGGAAAAAATCGCGTCTCCGATGAGTGGGTTTAAAGACCACATTTGTGGGCGCCAAGTGGGCGCTTCTACAAGCGCGTCTGTCACGGGTCACGTCACCGCGGCAGTGCACGGCGCCGCCTCTCTTTCTCTTCCTTCATCTCTACCAATACAACTCGAACGTACAATGGCAGACATGGATGTAGACCCTGCGCCGTCGTCGAAGAAAGAGGGTAAGGATAAAGAGGGGAAGCAGCGATTCGAGGTCAAGAAGGTACTGGTGGTCGTCTCCCCTTTTGACATCCACCTTAATTCTCGATCTTTCTTAGTGGAACGCTGTTTCTCTCTGGGCCTGGGGTATACCTCGATCTTCGCATGATAATGTGCTTGTCGCTGATTATTTCTGTTTCAGACATCGTTGTAGACAACTGCGCCATCTGCAGGAACCACATCATGGATTTATGTACGCATTTTTCGATATTGTGAGGGAGATATAGTGCTGATATCTCGACCAAGGCATCGACTGCCAAGCCAACCAGGTCTCCGCCACCTCAGAAGAATGCAATGCCGCGTGGGGTATCTGCAATGTGTGTCTTGCTCGGTCATGTCCGACCCTTCCAGTCTGACACTCTGTAGCATGCTTTCCACTTTCACTGCATCTCGCGCTGGCTGAAGACGCGTAACGTGTGTCCTCTTGACAATCGTGAATGGGAGCTGCAGAAGTGGGTTTCAGTTACTTGTTTTGAATTCTTGTTCAATCTAACTCGGTGCTTTTCAGATACGGTCGGTGAATGCCTCATGGCCTTTGTATTTCGTATTTTAGAATCGTCCTCAACATGTAATCGCTGAACAAATCTCAATTCAACTGCTCTCTGTTTCCTTTGGTCGGCCCCGTTGATTGACTCATTCCGGTGACGCCGCGGTCGTGATGGTTCTCGGATTTTCTCTGAGCGACTTGCCACTGCGCTTGCTGTGGTTCTTCACGCCCCCGGTCAGCATTTATCGATATTCAATCTCCCCAACATGCAACAGAATCATGGGCAAGGCATACTCTGTTTGTTGAGTGCTTGTTTTACCAGGCTCCCCATCAACGCTTTCGGAAAATATAGCACTGCACTGCAGAACGGAATCCTCAGGCTCGCCGAGAGTTGTTGGGCATGATCAAGAATGCTAGAAGGATTATATAGGTCCGCAGGTTAACACAAGGAAGATTCTGAGACGCAAGCTGCTTCACAGCATTGTCGGCACCATCAAGCAACAGGAGGAAAATTTTGAAGCACAAGATTGGTGCCCTATTGGCGCCTGCCCAACATCGTAAGTTCTATTGCGACTATCCTGAGCTGGGCATATTAGTATGTACATCAAATCCTTTAGCACTTTAGCGCTCGTCGCATGGTACAAATTCCGTACTACTCCAAAATAAATTACATACAGCGTATATTCACAACAGATCATTAACCAGAGAGCCGGGGTAAAAAAGAATGGAAAAGTATTCAATCCACTTTAGACCGTATTCTTTAGCCGAGATTTCCTGAGCATCTGATTGATTGAGAGGTGTGAAGCAGCTAATCAGAGTTCAAGAAAGTCACGGCTAATCTGCGCTCCATTGTTCAAACTTTGGATCTCACCGAGACTTTCTCGGATTGACCGGACCCTCTCCTCGACCGCGTCGAGCGTGGTTTGGAGGGTGTCGAGCTCGAACTTGAGGTTCTCCGTACTGGGAGGGACGCCAGTGGCCAAGGGCGGTGGTGGGACCGCGGTCGCAGGCACCTTTCCGGCCGCGAGCTCGTCCCAAAGAGCAGTGAGAACACCCGCCACCAACTGCTCCTTGTCTTCTACTCCCTTCGCCAGATCCATCCTCTTCCGCCCGTTGTCGCCGGCCCCCGCCCTCATGTACGTCCACACATTGCTGATGACCAGCAGGACAATCACGAACCCGAGAATCGTCGACGAGGTAGAGTTCTCCCAGGCGTCGTGGATGATCTCCAACAGGCCCTTGGTGCTTTGCTTCGCGACCGAGTACGCACCATCGAAAGTGTCCCATGCCCATTGCAGACCGCGCTGACCGTGTTCTTGTTCGCGCTTCTTGTCGGGAAGAGGCTCACCGGTGATACCAGGCGACTTGGGTCCAGCGTCGGCAGTGGGTTCTGGGATGACAATGTCCACCCCCTCGGGTATGAACTCGTTCTTGTGTGCTTGGATGTACTCCCTCATAGCCTTCTCCAGATCCCCGTGGTATGTTTTTTGTCCCTCGATGCAAGATCTCTCGATGATACCTGGAATGCGCGGTCAGATATTTATTTAGCCTTTCGCAGGAAGGGCGACTGACCCTTGATGAAACTACGCCCAGTCCATTCCACCTGCGTCGAAACAAAGATCCTGGTGGTGACCGGGCTGGCCCACGTTATGCACGTCCTCGTCTTGACCGAGAACACTCCACCACTTGGAACGTCGGGTGTCCGTGTCGTTGTAAGAGTCGACACATAGTCGTCAAAGTCCACATGAACAGTCTCGTCCCGGATTTCGCATTTCGTCTGCTTCGGCCCGATACTACCGTTGAGAGGTTTTATGTATGACATGTTTCGTGCGAGAAGCTTCGACCCGGTTGCGGTAGGAGCCCAATCGGCCACTTGAATATCTGAAGGAAAGAGTCAGCGTGCGCTGTAAGGCGTCCCATTTGAACGCACCAAGCAACTTCTGGTTAACGGCCATGAAATCCTTCATGAAGCCACTCGCAAACATCAGGTTGTAAATCTTTTCAGGAGTTCCAGGGATAATTGTGTCCATGGCAGTCTCGCTGAAATGCAAGCCCTCTTTGCCGCACGCACAGTTCGTCGCTTTGCGTCCCTTCGCAGCCACGGCTCCAGCAACAGCGCCGCCGACAATGGTGCCTTCTGCAACAGTCACGGTGTTGCCCTCCAGCGATCCGGAACCGATGGAGGCAGCGTCACCTGGGCGCGCGAGACGCCAGATGTTATGTATAACGTCAAAAGTCGTGTCGCGAGAGAGGAACGACGCAAAGGTATAATCCGCGCGAGGCGTTTTGACGCGGATAGCGTTAGGGATAACGAACGCAGTCATCCTCTTCTCTAAAGTCGTTATTTCGTAAATAGGTATAGATAACTGCGGAGCGTTCAGCTGCGCAATACATGATCATAGCGTCGACACTCACGTCAGTAACCCAGCCGAAAATGTTGGCATGGAAGCAAATGTGGTTTTCTGAAACATAAATTCGTCCTTGGATTAGGATCTCCCTTTGGAGAGCGCATCCATAATCTGGAAAAAATGAACATCAGGAAAAAACTGAAAAAAAAGAGTTGGGCGCACGCACCGTCAATGAGATAATCTCCTTCTGGGATGCCGGGGAACAACTCATGGAAGTCTGCATTCCTTTTGTTGCTCGCAACCGCAAAGCCAGTGACAGGAATATCATCCTCGCCTAGATCCAGATCCTCTAGACCACTCCCGCTATCGTCCCCAGAATCACTTCCGCTCCCGTCGTCGTCGCTCTCCTCCAGCCCAGAGTAATACTCGCCCTGCTCATCGGGGAAATACTCTTCTCCCTCCCCATGTCCATTCACCGAGCCCGTTGTACGCCGTCTCCTATGGTCGGATTTCGAACGGGGCGACTTTCCGTTGGTGCCGGTGTGATGCCGCCGATGATGGATGGCCTCCGGGCTAGCCGTAAGCTTGCGATTCGGTGAGGTCACAAGCGACGGGCTGCTCCTGTTCTCGTTCTGATTCATAACCTGCGGTGTCAAATTCGTCTGCTGGGGCGCAGTCAGGGCGGGGTTCGCCATGGCGAGGCCGGACGCAGCGATCGCCCCCGCCAAGCCCATGGGCTTTTTGGGCGCACTGCGCCGCCAAGGACGAGACGTCGGTTTTTTCTTCTGGCCCTGTGAGGTGACCGAGAAAGCATCTGTGTCGCGTCTGCTCGGGGCCCACGTCGTTGCATGGCTGACTTTCGGAAACTCTGCCCGCATCGCAGTCGGCGACTCGGATAATGGAGGAGACGGCTCCTCGTCGTCTGCGTGATGGGGAGCCGGGGAAGTCGTAGCACGCGTGTGGGTAGGAACTGGCGGCACTGGGGCGAGTTCTTGGGGCTGCTGCTGTTTGAGCGACTTGTTGGATGTCTGGTGACGGACAGAAGGGAGGTTCTTTGTCGATATCTGAGGTGATGACTGGGGAGTCCGTGATGTCGAAGCCGACGGAGCAGCGGGAATCGGCTTTCCAGGGACTGGAGGCCGATCAGGCGTAGGAGCTCGGGGGACGCCCGAATCACCACTCTGCGGCAGGCCGTCGATCTTTTGGCCATTGACTTGCGATGTGGGTCTGTATGTGGGCAGATCCGGCACATTACCGTTGCTCGTTTCGGGGGATGGTGGAATGACAGTAACACTCGGGTTGGCCGAGCTCATGGGTTTGCCAGTGTTGACGGTAATGCTGGGTACCGGGGATGAACTGAAAGCAGAACTGTTAAGGGAAGGCATCGTCGCATGATCGAGAGACGACGGCGTCCTGCTACGGGAAGAAGACGGGGGTGAAGGGGAACTCATAGAGCGATCTCGTGGCTGCATCGGCGTTTTCTGGTTCACAAGCTTTGACAAGAAGTTTGGGGCCATGACCGCTGGAATTATTATTTAAGAGGACGTCCACGGAACGAAAAGACAAAGTCTGACCGTTGGATGGAAAATGCTTTGAAGACTGTAAGGAGACTGCATTAGCGCGAACATGGCAGTGAATTCAAATGGGATGGCGCGCAAGCTCGGGGACGTGTACGTGTTAAGATTTCCGAAGCGCCGGGGAGGAAAGGAAATAAATGGCACGAGATCACGTACCTGTGGTAGCTATAGACTTGAAATAGCGTTAAAAAGCAGGCCGGACTGAGCTGACAAGACGATAGCAGCCTGCAGCACCCAATCAAGCTTGAAGCGCCCAGGTAAGTTGCTCGTCGTCTGTCCCAAATCTGTACAGATACGGTTAATGTTTCGAGCGCTAAACCGGATTAATACCAACCAGCAGCGACGGCAGATGAGAACTCTAAGCCCACAAAGACACGTTATGCTTCAGAACTGAAAATGAAGCAGCTGTGGACACAAAGCTGAGTGATAATTGAATGACCTCAGTGTGATCGGACGTACTCGGCTGGTCTTGGACGATCTCTCAAACAGCACTGGTCGTCCTCGTCGAGCACACCGTCGTCGGCGGGATTTGAAGAAAATATCAACACGAGGTGAGCGCTGGCGGTGAACCCTTTCCAGTGTTGGTTTCCGGAAACAAAGGTGACATAAGGCGTCCTTGATCCGGCGAACCAGGACTTTCTCACAAGCAACGTCGACGAGCTTTGCAATTGGTTAGGCTAGATCTGACCATAATTTCATGAAATAAATTTCTTTCAGCTCGATGTCCTTCGCTGCTTACCACCAACTTGTCACTCTTGTGTTGCGGGACCGGAATTTGACCCTTGATGTCATGGACCAACTCGCCAAGCTTTGTGTCGCCATTTTCTGCTCGCCCATTGAAATCTCTTTTTAAATGGGCCCTCATTATACAGCGTACATACCCCGATATCCGGGATATTAGTGGCGTTTACATGGGAGTTTACCAAGCTTTATGGGGCCAGCGGGCAACCAGCGGGCGGCTTTCATTTTTTATTTATGAATGCTCACTAAGCGTTACCAAGATGCTCTCGCTGCTTCGAAAACTGCGGTGAATGAGCGGGGTCTTGAACTTCAACATGGACGACGGCCCCAATCTGCCTGGTTTTAAAAGGACTCGATGTGGCCAAAGGATACCTGTATCTCCGCTTTCTGTATCTCTGCCTATTCAACATCCACCAAGCAATGGCTCCAGCAGAAGATCTTCCCGTGACTCGCATGAGCGAGTAAGTGATACTGTTATGTTCAACTGCCAGGTTTTTCATTGACCACAAATAGTATCTATCCAGGCATTGACCCCAACCCTCACTTCAACGGCCAGACGTACAAAGGGAGAGTCGTTCTCGTCACAGGCGCGTCTCGTGGCATCGGCGAAGAGATTGCGCTCTTTTACGCGCGTGCCGGGGCCTCTCTGTCTCTTGTGGGCCGAAAATCTGCGGACATCGTGGAAGTCAAGTCCAAAATTCTGGCCCACATGCCCCAGGCACATGTCGAGGTTTTCGTCGCCGATGTCATTGATACGCAAGCCGTGAAGGCTGCGGTGGAGGGGACCGTCAAGGCTTTCGGCAAACTCGATATTGTGATCGCAAACGCGGGCAAGGCCGATCCTTGGAAGAAACGTAGGGATTTGGGGAGCGATCTTTTGAACCTAATTGCTCATATATTCTGCATAGCATTTACTGAGTCCGATCCCGACAACTGGTGGAAGACGATGGAGGTAAACATTCGTGGCGTTTATAATATCGCGCAGTAGGTGAACTCGCCTTGGTACATCTTCGTTTCATTCTGATCTCCTTTCGAATCCTCAGTTTTGCGCTCCCCGAACTCGCCAAAACCAAAGGTTACAATATCATTATCAGTTCCATCGGCGCGCAGATTCGTATGCCCTTTGCGTCCTCCTACGTCACCTCAAAGCACGCCGTCAACCGTCTAAACGAGTACATTCACCTTGAACATCCCGACGTGAAGACGTTCTCTCTCAATCCCGGCGCCATCAAAACCTCGATGGCAGATAACAACCCAGAGGCAGCCCCGTGGCTTATCGACACCCTCCAGCTTCCTGCCGCGACGTGTCTGCGGTTGACAAGCGGAAAGCAGGACTGGTTGAGCGGCAGGTAAATTTCTTGAGATCCTCTTAATATCGAAGAACTAATCTCATGTTTGCTGGAAGATACGTATCTGCAAATTGGGAGCTGGATGAGGTCGAGGCAACTTGGAAGGGAAAGATCATCGAGCAGGATGCCCTGGTTAACCGTCTTCATGTCCCCGTCTAAACACGACTCGATTGTTTTCCAAATTTCCCACTTTAACTTTGGGAGTAGTCTTGTGGTCTCATGGTCTGTGTATTTGCGAATTACGTGCCGTTCTGCGAGAAAATCAAAAAGCCCCATTCCTCCAATTAGCGCATTGGCGATCATCCGAATCATGAGACATGGTACACGATAACCAAAGAAATCATGTACCCACCGACGCCTATGACACAGCTTTGTAGTCTTGGGTTTAATCTGGTTGAGTCTGACTCAACCTTCGTCGTCCCGCAGACTCTCATGAATTCAGGTACGTGCTCTACGCTTTGGTTCTCCTGAGGTCATTATAATTCAGTCACTCTCAGTCACCACCAAAGACAAATTGTTCCAGGCCCAAGTCCTTGAAAGGTGGAACCTCTATCAAAGCTACCCCGACATCTATCGACTCTGGTCTGAGTTCGTGACGGAACAAGTTCCTGAAGATCCGCACTCGGGCATCGTGCTCTGGTATGGGAATCCGGCATCATTTTGCGTGCGGTTGATCACCAAACCTGGGACACTTGCCTGGAAGATCGTCCATTATGAAGCGGACCTCCCAGTCTACGACGAGAACATCGAAATCGACGGTGATGTCGTCCGTCGGGGCATTCCTTTCATAGAGATGCCAGCCTTCGAAGACGAAGAGAAAGACCTCGACGAGGACTGCACCGCCGAGCTTGCCCTCCTGCCCCTCGTAGAGTACGATTCCTCGATCCACTTCGCCAAAAAGGCCCCTTCAAGGCGGAAATCCATAACCTGATCCGTTGCCGAGGATCATCCAGCTCCTTGGAAAGACGGCAGACAACCAGCTTGTCTTTCCAAAACTCGAGCGCGACGTGTTCGTCTTTGCACTGGGAAGAAGTCGTACCTTTACCATCGCGTTTGTCAAGAAGATGCTTGAGCCTCATCGATGGTCTGGCGGACCTCCACTCGATAGGCATCGTCCACTGCGACTTGACAGCCAGAAATCTTCTCATGTCGGGCGATCCTGCCAGTGGGAACCCTGAAATTATTACTATCGACCTTCAGTGCTTTGCAGCTTCGTATTCTGCAGCCCCGGAGCTGTGAATCATAGATGGTTATAAATGGGGCAAGACGTTATTTAGCCTTGCCAGCGATGTCTACAGCTTGGGTGTATGCCTGAGGGAATTCATTCTTCCTGGGCATCATCGCAGCAGGATGATGGGATACGAAGTGCCTGCGCCGTTCAAGGATATATACGAGGCATGCATTCGGCGGTCCCTCGGAAACTACCCCAGGACCGTCCTACTTTGCTGGAGCTGCGTCAGATGGCTCTCGCTATCGAGGAATAAGACCGGTATTTGTACTGCACTCACTACTTACTCCATTCGCGGGTTGAAGTAGAACGTAGTACGGCAAGGCGAAATCGTGATGCCCTGTCAGAGTTCACGCAACTGTTTGCTACTGCTTGTTTCGGAGGACGTGGTCGTTGATCGCGGAACTTGAATTTTTCTTCCTACCGCGATGTCGAGCCCAGCCCGACGAATCGTCGTCCTTATATCTGGCTCAGGTAGAAACGGCGGCATCTAATAAGCTACGGGAATGACTGTAGCATCTAGGGACCAATCTACAGGCGCTCATTGATGCCCAAAATACACCTTCGTTGCCCCATGCTGAAATCGTCCTGGTTTTCTCTAATCGCAAGGCGGCATTCGGACTGACGCGTGCATCGCAAGCCCAACCACCCATACCCACCGGGTATCTGGCCTTGCAACCCTACCTAAAAGCTCATCCAGGCAAAACACGAGATGATTACGATGCAGAAGTCGCTCGGCGCGTCCTCCAGGAGCGACCCGATTTAATTGTTCTGGCTGGCTGGATGCATGTTTTCGGCGAGGCTTTCCTGGATCTCGCGAGTCAGGCGAAAGAAGGGAAAGGTGTTCCTGTTATCAACCTGCATCCTGCTTTACCTGGTGCTTTTGACGGGACGAACGCCATCGAGCGAGCGTACGAGGCATTCCAGAAGGGGGAGATCGCGCACTCCGGGGTAATGGTCCACCGGGTGGTCAAGGATGTGGATCGGGGGGAGCCTCTGATTGTCCGGGAGGTATTTATCGTAAAAGGAGAGACCCTCGACGACTTTGCGAAGCGGTTGCACACAGTCGAGTGGGAGATAATTGTGCAAGCTTCGAAGCAAGTTCTCGACCAGGTGCTTCCTATTCCCGTCAGTCTATTCTACTCGAGCTTCATCTCCCACTAATTATTTTACAGCCATAATAAATCAGGGACAGAAACCAAAATGTAGAATTCTTGTGTGTATTTTAGTCCCAGTGGACCATGCCCAAAGGATATCGATTGTGGTCCTTCGACGCCACTTTGAGTTCCTGCCTGTTCAAATGTGTGGCTATCCCACACACATCTCCGGCACTTCCCAGTCTTTTGGGGTCCGCGCCGATGGGATTTAGGAGTCTGTGAGACCCGAATGAACAGAGAAAAGCTTTCATTGGCGCAACCTAATTTTTTCACATGGATCGGTTATCGGAATTATCGGAAATAGGGGCGTTAAGAATGACATCAAGGTCACGGCTACTTACATCGATCGTGACATCGGAATTTGCCTCTTGCTCTCTTACCACCACAATCCAATGCCAGGCCTTCTCGACATCGTACCCGTAGGTAATGGCTGCTAGTACGACGCGACTGCTAAGTATTCTTTCAAGGCTGGCGTCGTAACCGGCGACAATGTTCGCAAAGTGTTCGACTACGCGAAGGAACACCAGGTTTGTAGATTTTTTTTCGCCCAGTTCATCGCTCATGCCCACCTAGTTCGCAATCCCTGTAAGTTCAAGTCACTCCATCAGCTGGCGCGTCAGTTGGCTGGATCATATACCGATGTGCATTTTAGGCCATCGTGAGTCCACTCACAATTCTCTTCTACATCTTTTGCCTGACGTGGCAATGTAGAACGTAACCTCTTCTTCCACCGCCAACGCCGTTCTCGAAGCTGCAAGGTATAATATACCGATTTGATCCCCGTGGAGGTCTAATTTGTATCAAGGGACATAAAATCCCCCATCATCATCCAAGTTTCTCAAGGCGGTAGTGCATACTTCGCTGGCAAGGGTCTTGCCAACGACAAGCAGCAAGCCTCCGTTGCAGGCGCGGTCGCTGCCGCCCACCATGTACGCGTTGTCGCCAAAGCTTACGGCGTGTAAGTGATAACGATTTGGACCTCAAGTTATACTCATGCTCTCCTTTTCAGCCCGGTCATCCTTCACAGCGACCACTGTGCCCACAAACTCCTCCCGTGGTTCGATGGAATGCTCGAGGCCGACGAGGCGTACTTTAAAGAGCACCAAGAGCCACTGTTCTCCTCCCACATGCTCGACCTCTCTGAGGAGCCCAAGGAAGAGAATATCGCGACGTGCGTCAAGTACTTCAAGCGCATGGCGCCCATTGGGCTGTGGCTCGAGATGGAGATAGGCATCACTGGTGGTGAGGAGGACGGCGTTGACAACACGGGCGTCGACAACGCCAGCCTATACACTCAACCTGAAGATATTTGGGATGTCTACAATGCACTATGCAAAGTCGGCCCCAACTTCAGTATCGCAGCGGCTTTCGGGAATGTGCATGGCGTGTATAAGCCCGGTAACGTTAAACTCCAGCCCGATTTGCTGGGAAAACATCAGATGTTCGCCAGTGGTAAGCTCAACGGAAAGATCGAGAAGCCGCTGTGAGTACGATATGCTATTCTCAGACAAAAACTAATTGTATACTAGGTATCTCGTCTTCCACGGTGGATCCGGTTCAACAAAGGAGGAGATCAAGACGGCCGTCGGGCATGGTGTTGTCAAGATGAACGTCGACACCGACACCCAGTTTGCCTACCTCGTCGGCATTCGGGTAGGTTTTGAAAAGTTACTTTCACGCGGGGGGCGCTGAGTTGTTTCCAGGACTTTGTCACCAACAAGAAGGATTATCTTCAAACCCAGGTCGGAAACCCCGACGGGCCCGACAAGCCCAACAAGAAGGTTAGTAGCGTCAATTCCGACGGGCATTGTCTTGACGCATTTGCAGTACTACGATCCCCGTGTGTGGGTGCGTGAAGGGGAAAAGACTCTTACTGTTCGTGTCAAGGAAGCTTGCACTGATCTTGGAAACGTTGGTATGTCAACTCCGTCCGTTGCATTGTTCGTAACCTTGACGCGGAAATTGCAGGCCGCTTGTAATGCTTTGAAGGAAGAAAAGAAAATTTGTACCACACACGTAGAATTCGAATTCAATTTTTTATGATTTGAAATGTTGTTTGAAAGTCGAATTTGTGCGTGTGTACCAATAGCCTGTGTGCACCGCCACTCGGCTCTCCAATTTGTTGCGAGTCAACTTCCGACTTGCCTCGAACGCTTCATGGCTTCGGACCAGGACCTTTACAACCTCGAATTCTTGTCCCTTGTCGCCAAGATCATCCAGGAGATCGACAACCACACCGGTTTAAATGACAAGACGCTCGCCGAATTCGTGATATCTCTCCATGACCAGTCCAACAAGAGCCTGCCCGCCTTCAAGGCTAAACTGAAGGAAGTGGGCGCCGAATTTCCCGACTCGTTCGTCGAGAATGTCGACCGGCTCATCCTCAGCATGCACCCCAAGCACAAGAAAAAGCATGCAGCGAAGAATGGCAAAGGGAAAACCAACGAAGCGGAGGATACGCTGACGGAGCAGGAGAAGAAGAAGCGAATACTGCCGGGTCTCGCTCTGAAGGACCAGGAGCCAGAGCCGTCGGCGTTGCCGGACGACGTCTTTCTCAAGGAACTCGGGGATTTGGTGTCGGGCAAGAAGGTTCGGGCACGGCCGTCAGAGGACGACCGGTCGCCTAAACGGCAACGACGGGGCCGTTCTCCCTCTCCGAGGAGACGGAGTCCGAGCCCGCGTCGTGGATATGGTCGGGATCAGGGCAGGAATGGTGGGCGGCCCATCATAGACGATAGGCCGGTGCTGTTCAAGATATATAACGGCAAGGTGACGGGGTTGAAGGAGTTTGGGGCATTTGTAACTCTTGAGGGTGTCGCTGGTAGAGCTGAAGGTGTGTTAATTCTTCCCCTATGTCTTGTTCAAAATACTGACTGACTCGCAGGCATGGTACACATATCGAGCATTCAGACAGGACGTGTAAATTCTGCATCAGATCTACTCAGCCGGGGCCAGCCGGTGAAAGTGAAAGTTATGAGCGTTGCAGGGACCAGAATTGGCCTTTCTATGAAAGATGTCGATCAAGCGTCGGGGCGCGACCTCACACCACATCTCCGCATCCAGTCCGAGGCTGAGATGGAGGAGCAACGCAATCGGGCGACTTTTGCGAGCTCCGGAGCGAACGCTGTTCCCCTGCGGTCGTCTGCGAATGATGCCCCTGTTCGCTCGATGAAACGGTTGACCTCCCCGGAGCGATGGGAGATCAAGCAGCTCATCTCCTCCGGCGCATTAGATGCCTCGGAGTACCCTGAGCTTGACGAAGATTTCAATAACCCGATGGCTCATGCAGAGGTCGAGGAAGAGCTTGACGTCGAAGTGCGGGAGGACGAGCCGCCATTCCTTGCTGGTCAGACGAAGCGCACACTCGACCTCAGTCCAGTGAAGATCGTCAAGGCTCCCGATGGATCGCTTAATAGGGCCGCGCTTGGTGGCGCATCTCTCGCACGCGAGCGGCGCGAATTGCGGCAGCACGAAGCTAACGAGGAGGCGGACTCCCAAGCACGAGACTTCACTCAGCCTTGGCTTGACCCCATGTCGACGGAGGCGGATAAAATGTTTGCACAGGACTTGCGAGGGAACTTGAAGGGGCAAAAAGCGGGCGAGGTACCGAAGTGGAAGGAGGCGACGTTCAACAAAGCTACAGCATTTGGCGAGGTCACCAGCTTGAGTATCCAGGAACAGCGAGCGAGTCTCCCGATTTACAAGCTTCGAGACCCGTTGCTCAAGGCCATCTCTGAGGTATTTTTTCCGCGCTTTTATCACTCTCAGATTGGAACTTACATCTATTGCAGCATCAAGTCCTCATTGTCATCGGTGACACTGGTTCAGGCAAAACCACTCAAATGGTGCAATATCTCGCCGAGGCTGGATATGCCGACCGTGGTCGAATTGGCTGTACTCAACCGCGTCGTGTGGCTGCAATGTCCGTGGCGAAGCGTGTTTCGGAGGAAGTGGGTTGCCGTTTGGGTCAGGAGGTCGGGTACACGATTCGTTTTGAGGACTGCACAAGTCCGGAGACACGAATCAAGTACATGACGGATGGTATGCTGCAGCGAGAGTGTTTGATCGACCCACTGTGCAGTTCCTATTCCGTTATCATGTTGGACGAGGCGCATGAGCGTACAATCGCGACCGATGTCTTGTTTGGTCTTTTGAAAAGTACGTCTCTTTGCATGCGAACTCGAATGCTGATGCTGACTTGGTCGATCATAGAAACCGTGAAACGTCGTCCTGATCTCAAGCTCATTGTTACCTCAGCGACTCTCGATGCCGAAAAGTTCTCAAAATACTTCTTCGGATGCCCTATCTTCACTATCCCTGGTCGAACGTATCCCGTCGAGGTTCTTTACACCAAAGATCCTGAATCGGATTACCTAGACGCATCCCTCATTACCGTCATGCAAATTCACCTCTCCGAGCCCCCTGGCGATATCTTACTTTTCCTCACTGGTCAAGAAGAGATTGACACTGCTTGCGAGATTCTATTCGAGCGTATGAAAGCCCTGGGACCCAAGGTTCCAGAGCTGATCATCCTACCCATCTATTCCGCCCTCCCATCCGAAGTACAATCCCGAGTATTCGAGCCTACCCCTCCCGGTGCTCGGAAAGTGGTCATCGCGACGAACGTCGCCGAGACGAGTCTCACCATTGCGGGGATCTACTATGTTATTGACCCTGGCTTCGTGAAGCAGAGTGCATACGACCCGCGGCTGGGCATGGACTCGCTCGTCGTCATGCCCATCTCCCAAGCCCAAGCCCGCCAACGCGCTGGTCGTGCAGGCCGCACTGGCCCTGGGAAATGTTACCGCTTATACACGGAAGCTGCCTTCAGAAACGAGATGCTGCCCAATTCCATCCCAGAAATCCAGCGGACGAACCTCTCTTCCACGATTCTTCAGCTGAAAGCGATGGGTATCAATGACCTCCTCAGCTTCGATTTCATGGATCCGCCTCCGGCACAGACGATGTTGACTGCATTGGAGTCTCTGTATGCCCTGTCGGCACTCGATGACGAGGGGCTTCTCACGCGGCTGGGTCGCAAGATGGCGGATTTCCCTATGGACCCGTCACAGGCGAAGATGCTGATCGCGTCCGTCGACCTAGGATGTTCAGAGGAGATCCTATCCATTGTAGCGATGCTGTCGGTACAGACCGTGTTTTACCGGCCAAAGGAGAAGCAAGGACAGGCCGACTCGAAGAAAGCCAAATTCCACCAGCCGGAGGGCGACCATCTGACGTTGCTGACGGTCTACAACGGCTGGAAAGCGGCCAATTTTTCGAATCCCTGGTGCTATGAAAACTTCATTCAGGCACGGAGCATGCGTCGAGCCCAAGATGTCAGAAAACAGCTGCTGGGTATCATGGACCGGTATGTGAAATTGCACTCATCTTCCGACATATCTTCCTAACCACTGATCAGGTACAAGCATGAAATCCTGTCCGCAGGACGAGATTACAATATCGTCCGGAAGGCCATCTGCTCTGGCTTTTTCCGCAATGCCGCTAAGAAGGACCCCCAAGAGGGATACAAGACCCTCGTGGAAGGCACACCTGTTTACATCCATCCGTCCTCAGCTCTCTTCAATCGCAATCCCGAATGGGTCGTGTACCACGAACTTGTGCTCACGACGAGAGAGTACTGCCATAATGTTACCGCTGTCGAGCCAAAGTGGCTCGTCGAGGTCGCTCCGCAGTTCTTCAAGGTCGCCGATGCGAACAAGATCAGCAAGCGCAAGAAGCAGGAGAAGATCGAGCCCTTGTTCAACAAATATGAGAAACCGGACGAGTGGCGTTTGTCCAAGGCGAAAAGTAGTGCGCGCTCGGTAAGGACAACGAACTTCTAGATTTATCGATTCTGACATTCTTTTACAGAGTCAAACGTTTGGCTAAATTGTAGTTGTTGAAGGAATCTGTTGTATGTTAGGGACATTGAATATTGATAAATGGAGGTCGGGGCGTTAGAAGGGCACAGCGACCACAACAGTTTATATGATGGAAGGGATTTCTTGCCTTGACCTACATAGAGTTACAATTCGATTACGACACTCGGACGACGAAAACAAAGATATATATATCAAGGGGCTGCCCGTGCTATGGCTAGTACAGCGGCAATAAGTCCATGGGCGTCGTCGGTGTGAATGTGCGAATCCAGCAGCTCAGCCACGTCCACCCCAAGCTCATCGAGCCCGGAAACACTCGCAGTAGCTAGTCGCTTCGTATTTGGTTGAAAGATCAGGGTTATTGATATTTGCCGTCGTCGAATAGTGTACGACAGTTGCAACTCGTTTTCAGAAACCGATTGAGAGTCATGTATGTTGAGCACTGATTTATGAAGTGCAAGGGAAGCCATATGTCTACCGAGAACAAGTTTAGCAGGTAAAAGGAGGAGTCGCGATACACGTACTGGTCATACAGAGGCACCAGTCGCCCGTCATCTTCGTTGACCCTGGCCGCTTTCACAGCCTTCTCCGCCTCCGCACGCTCAGCCCGCAAGGTCTCGAGCTCCTGGGTGCCGCTCTTAACATTACCCTTCACGCTCTGCACCTTCTTAGCCGCCTGCTCAATATCGTCAGTGAGCACCTGCATCTCCGTCACTTGGTCGGCAAGCCGCTGCTCCGCTCCAGGGATTGTCAGTCGCGGTTGTGGATGGGCGTGGCGGAGGCGCGTCAGGGCCAATCGAGCGTCGATTATTTTCTGCGTCAGAAGAGCAGCTTTCGCAGCTGAGTCTTTGAGCTTTACATAGTCTGCGTGGAATATATTGAGGATGGGGAGAAACTGTCAAGAGAAAACAACGTACCTTGCTCCATTGTAGGCGCCATTGTCCGAATGTTTGCCCGGACCTCTGCCAGCCCAGCCTTTGCGACTCGAAGTTTCTCTTTCTTCTCATCGCACACAAGCGACAGAGCTTTGTTATCTTCGGCGGTGACGATTGCTGCGTCGTCGATGTCGCTAACAATCGCGGTAATGTACTTGGATTTGGCATTTTGTTCCAGATATCGAAACTTGAGCTTTCGTAGAAAGGACTGAGAACATAATAAGAGTCAGTGTAGCGGAGATGGCTCGCTATCGCACCGTTTGGGCCGCCAAGTCCTGTGCGACAATGGCTGGGTCCTTGACTTCAATTTCGTCGGTATCCGAGCCATCTTCCGCGTGCGAATTCAACTGAGAAACGTTGTGCACGAGCTGCAGATTCGCCTTCTCAAAAGCGGACTGGAAAGCTTTCGCGCCCTGAAGGATGGGATCTTGTTCCATGGTGGTTGAGGACAAACGTGACATGCGCATGACCGTGTTAAGTTTGTTTGGTTGAGCTTGGGTCGCGCCTCGTCTTGCCTGCCACGACGCCGAGACTCCGCAGACGCGTCTTTGGCCTCCGCAGACAACCAGCGAGTCTGTTTATGATATATGTTCTCTAAAATGACTCCAAAAACTCATCAAACCCCTGCACACGCGTTTCTGAACTCTTTGAATGCTGCTCAACTCCAAGGTGCGTATTCAGACGCACCGCCAGCTCTGGCACTTACTCAATCCAGCTGTGCTACACGAACCTGAGGCTCCCCTTCAGATCCTTGCTGGTCCCGGGAGTGGAAAAACCAAGGTCTTGACGTCTCGTATCGCCTACTTGATCCTCCACCACCTTCTGCCTCCCTCCTCGATATGCGCGGTCACATTCACCAACAAAGCTGCCAATGAAATGCGTGAACGCCTCAGCAAGCTGATCGGGAAGCAGCGAACATCCGAAGTCCGAATGGGAACTTTCCACGCCCTTTGTGCCCTTTTCTTGCGGAAGTTTTCGAAAGTGGTT
Organism: Mycena capillaripes; assembly: GCA_029204075.1. Taxonomy (NCBI): domain Eukaryota; kingdom Fungi; phylum Basidiomycota; class Agaricomycetes; order Agaricales; family Mycenaceae; genus Mycena; species Mycena capillaripes. The sequence continues at coordinate 324,723 of JARHKZ010000022.1, forward strand.
GGGATTGAGGGGAATTTCACTGTGTGTGATGCCGATGAAAGGTGCGGCCCCTGCTCCCCCCTTGAGCGACAGACGTTAATTGATGGATTCCCAGCAAAAAGATCATCTCGGGCTTCTTGAAGCCATACAAGGACGTCCTTTCGGCAAAAGATATTTCGCTAAAGGATGGAACTGTCCTCTCTTATATTTCCAGGGCAAAAGCAAAGGGCCTGACCGCCAAAGAGTACATAACTGAACACAGCAAGACCAGAGACTATCGATCTTCCGATTTTGACCCTCAAGATGATATCCAACGCATAGTTGGAAGCATATACCAGGATTACGAGAAGGCCTTGAGGCGAAGCAACAGTCTCGATTTCGACGACTTGCTGCTCTTTGGGGTCAAGCTCTTCAACGAGCACCCGGCTGCCACCAGCTGGTGCCGGCACGTCCTTGTCGATGAATTGTATGCCAATCCCTGTTCTTAAGAATTATTTCACAAGTCATTTAGCCAGGACACGAACGTGACGCAGTATGAACTCATGCGAGCAATTGCGGTCCCGACCAATGGCTGCGTTACAGTCGTTGGCGATCCTGATCAGTCAATTTATGGGTGCGTTCAGATATAAATGCGTCTGTATCCCACCTACTACATTGATACCACATTCAATATTCTTTCTCTACTATATCCCTGAACTATGACACTAACCACGTAACCAGATGGCGCTCAGCAGAAGTGGGTAATTTGACGAAGATGCGGAAGGGTTAGTGTCCTCCTCTCAGCACGATTGATGAGCCTTACTCCCTTCAAGATTTCGCCGGCACAGCGCAGATACTTCTTGAAGAAAATTATCGGTCGACCGGCCTGATCCTTAAGGCCAGTCTCGCCATCGTTTCTCAAGGTAACTTGACCGTTCTTTCATGGCTTTGTCTCACATCGTATTTCAAGATAAATCGCGGATCCCCAAAACCCTTCTCACCTCACATCCTTCGGGCACAACTCCGGTGTTGCGCTCATTTCCTTCTGAACAGGCAGAAGCCAACTTTATAGCCGTTGAGATTAGACGTCTAGTTGCTTCCATGGGAGGGATTTTGCGTTGGGGAGATTTTGCGATTCTGCGTCAGTATTGAGTCTTATTTCAGGGACGGCCAAACTCATTCTCCGCAGTTCGATTCAGTGCGCTGTCGCGCGCTATAGAAAGTGCATTGCAAAAGGAAGCCATCCCGAGTGCGGTCCTTGGCGGGCACAAGTTTTTTGAGCGACAAGAGATCAAAGACGTACTCGCCTATCTGCAGCTCGTCGACAATCCGAGCTTCGTTCCCGCTCTTACTCGGGCCATAAACATCCCCAGCCGAGGAATTGGCGAGAAGTCGATTACGGCACTCATCGCTAGAGCAGACAAGACTCGCAAATCGCCTATGGAGGTCATCGAACTAATATACGATTCCGTTCAGCCAGACGTGAAACCTGCCGTGAAGCACAAAGTGGGCCCTTTCGTCAAGACTGTGCGGGCGTTGCGGAAGCTGGCCACCGAGGTGATTGCCAACATCGTAGGTGGCTGGAAGAGTTCTTATTTTCTTTCAGCGTGCATCTCCGCCCGACCTCATCCAACGGCTACTCGAACTGATTGAGTACGAAGATCACCTGAAGAGGACCCAGCCCGAGTGGGAAAGTCGATGGGAGAATGTCCAGGAACTTATCACGTTTGCGAGCGACGTCGAGCAAGATGTTAACATGTCTAATCCTGACCCTACGGAAGCATCTCCGAGGTACCATGTTTTTCCTGCCTTTGTGGGGGTTGCCGCTCAAAACTTTGTAGCGACACGCCTCTGCGGTTATTTCTACAAGCGTCAATGCTCTCTTCTGAAGGCGATAATCAAAGTGAGGAAGACAGCAAAGAGGTGAGATAGTAGTCCCACTATTGTTTTGTGTTCACGCTGAGCCTGGCTCGCACGGCAGAAAGTCATCATTTCTACGTGCCATGCAGCGAAAGGACTGGAATGGCCCGTGGTCATTATTCCCGCGGGTAAGAAACGTTACATTGATTATCACAGGACCCGTTGGTGTTGAACTGTCGAGCCAGTTGAACAAGGGACCTTTCCATTCTATCGGACAGAAGACGTTCAGGAGGAGAGGTACGTCGCATTTCCTTGCACTCGCACCGGCCATAATAGCTAAGGCATTGAAGGCGTCTGCTGTACGTTGCTTGCACACGTGCACAGAGCCTCTTGTACCTCTCGCACGTCTCGAAGCGCAAGGTCGGCGGCGAGACCAAGACGAAGGATATATCCGAGTTCATCTCCGCTGCCACGAAGGAGCATTCTGTGAGTGTTTTAATTTCGAGTGTTCGTAACATGGCCTCCACTCATGGTTCTGTTGCCCGCAGAACATATTCACACCGCGCACGTCGCAATTCTCTCCCGTGGAAAGGGCCGTGATCGCACAAGTCCTGGGCCGAGCGGACGCGCCAGAAGCAGAGGTTGCGAGGAGACTTACCGAGTTGTCTGTGCCATCTTCCTTAACGTTAATTGCTGGGGTCCGTTAACATGACTGCAGTCGCAAAACAACGCGCTATCTCGCGACAGAGGCTGAGGATGCTAGCCAGATGGAGGTTTCGTGGCATCCCGCGTTGGCGATGGGCGGCAAGTCCTTTCTCACCTCTGCGTGTATCTCCAATCCTTTTTTGCTAACGGATCGTTAAGGAAACGTGCGGACGACATTCGTCGCTTCCAGCGCGCTGAGCCCAAACGCATCGGGTTCATCATCAAAAGCAGTCCCCGTCGGCGCCGCGGCAGTGGTGCCTTCGACGCGGCCTGCGCCCTCGTATCCACCACACAACTCCGCTCAAGTGCTGACGCCATCAAGGCAGAACATTGACACCCTTGCTCTGGCAGTTGGGGCGGCGGGTGCTGGCCCCGCAAACGTGAAACCCCTAGTCGTTCCTCCGATTCAGGTCGCTGTTCCTGCGGGAGGTGTGAAGCGTCGGTTGGGAATGGTGGCGAGAGGAACGATGGGCTTCCCAAATAAGAAGTTCAAGTCTCCGATACAGTGATTTCTGCTCTGCTCAGACTCTTTAAATCTGATACCTGCGTTGTATTGCTAGTTCCCGAATGTATTGCTACAGAGGACACTTCTCGCTTATACATTGATCAAAGTGATAGGGAACGGAGACGATGACGGAAGCGTGGACGAAGACGGAGGACGAGGGCGGAGGCGGAGATGTAGATGGAGGACGATGGCGAGTAAGACTTAGTAAGAGTGGGAGCGACTAAGTATTCGGGGAGAAAAGCGAAGTTTATTGGAGGAACTAGGTATATATACAAGAGGTAGAGAGGAGTGGAGTAGAAATAAATAAGGATGAGACTCAGCAGGAACCGGGAAAGCGAGAGGGGAACGAGGCGATGAATGAATAAATTGAAGCAGGCGGCAGGTAGCAGAGCCGGCGGAAAGAGCGGAAAAAGCAGAACGACGAGGGGTTCGGGATATCGGGGGCGCAGGGTGAACGCGCGAGTCGGGGTACGGGGTGGAGAGAACACAGTTTTATTTGGTTCGGAGGTAACAGCCCAATTGACCGTTGATCCGAGTGGGCGTCTGAAAGGAACCTGTTTCCTATCAGCGGGAGCGCGTCCTCGTCAACAGGGGCTCGCTCGACTTTCCACCGCCAATATGGAATCCAGCCACTGCCCCTTCGAAGCCCAGCCCATTGAAATCATCGAACATATCCTTGAGCATTTGCCAAACCATTCAGATCTTCTCGCTCTCTCCTTTGCATCCCCTGTCTTCGCCAGTTTCCTCATTCCTCGCTACCTCCCAAGCTGCTGCTTAGACATTCAGAATGTCCCTCTTCTTCAGAGACTTTCAAGCTCCCCACTACGTCTCCGAGTTCAATCACTTGAACTCGCCTCCCTGGCCGATCCTGTGCGAATCCAGATATACGGCGGGCCTGTATTATCTTTACCCTACACAGAGGTCGAAAATGCAGGCGTAGAAGAGGTTCTCCTTTGACGAATCTGAGAAGCTTTCATTGGAATGTCGGAGGTATCGCCCCGCCCGCGGCCATCTTCCCTGTGCTGCAATCCTCTGCGCCAGCCCTTGAATGTGTCAAGATCCACAGTTTTCGGCCGTCTGGAAACAACGACGTCCAAGACAAGTGGTATCTTCGGGATTCTCCCGTACGCAGTCACGACTTTACTCTTCCGTCCTCTGGACGCTGAACAACGAGTCTAGCTGTGGAAGCTCTCGAACCTGACCAGCTTTTCCTTTGCGGTATCATGTTTAACGAGCTTTTACAATACGAAGTTGTACGTCCCCGAGCTTTTGGACATGCTCGCTCGCTGTCCCAGGCTCGAAGAATTGGAGTTGTTGCTCGCCTGCGACTTGCGAGCGACTTCCCTAGATGCACTGTTCCAAAGAAGGTGGCCGCGGCTGAAGAGCTTCTTGCTCGGTGGCCCCGAGCGAACGTACGCGGTCTCGGTCTCCCTCGACTCTTCAACGACGGACGTGCAGGCCTTCTTTGCCGCCCACTCCACACTGGAGCGCCTTTATCTGAGCATCGTTGCGGAACCAGGAGTACGCGACCGCCCGTCCTTTAGCATTGATTGCGTTTTGCCAAACCTTAAGCTGCTTCATGTGCACAGGAGCATTTTCACGATGATTGCCCCTGCTGTGCGCATGCCCCACCTCAAACACCTCCGCGGCGTAGTGGCCTCGACCTCGAGCCTGCCGCTCTTCCACGAGCTCACGCTTGGAGCCCCGCATATCACTTCCATCTGGCTTACACTGCACAACAGCCTCACCCTCCCCGCCTTTAAGAGCTTCCTCGAGTGTCTCCCGCAACTTGAGAAGTTGTACATCTCCAACGGCCCCCCGAACCCCTGGGTTCCCATCGTCACTATGCCCGACGCGTTTTACCAAGCGCACAGGGTCCAGCATCGTCGTCCGCTGCCGAACGGCGCGCAAATCACCCACAACCATCCCCGGCGTCTCATGAACGTCCAATTTGGTCCCCATTCTAATTTGCCTAGTTGGACTATTAATGTGCCTTTCACAATGTCTACACCTGTGGTGGTGATTGACGACCCGCTTGGGGACGCGTTGAACGCGCTCCGCGCCGTCCCGCGCCTCACGCACTTGCCTAACTTTGTCATTTTCCACGCGTACGGGAACGAGAGCCTCGACGCGCTGGTGGATCCCGTCGTGCGCAGGTTCGCGGCGGAGCTCCCGCGTCTCGCGTTTCTCGAGGTGATCATAACGACGCTTGGGCTTTGCCCCCCGACCGATACGGGCGATGTTCTCAAGGAAGGCAGGACCTGGCTTGCGATTCAGCGCGACGCGTCAAATGGGGTGTGCATTGGCTGGAATGTCCTTGCGGATGCGGATCGAGATGGGCTAGAATTGGACTATAAGAGTTGGGGAGCATTAAAGTGGCTGCTCTAGACCAGCGAGACATCGGATGGTGATCTTTTCCTCTTTTTCTTCATCCAAAAAGCAATCCATACGATAATATAGAAATTTCTACATCATGATTCTCTCTCGAAACGCGCAGCTGCTTTCCATAAATGAAATAACAAAGAATACGGTTCTGGCCCACACCTCTGTGGCTCGTTATCGTACGGAGAGCGTCCCAGAGGCGCCGAGTAGATTAATTCCTTCGTGCACATTTGCTGGCGAAATTTCGCGCGGCTTCTAACGTGTGCCTCAGGGAGACTACTTTTGCTCTTAGTATGAAGAGAGCTAGAAGGGGGATATTCTGAATCGTCGACGCAGCAGATTAGGAGGTAGCGGAAAATGGCGTTTCTCAATGATCAAACAGAACCCACTCGAGCTACATTGAACATGATCTGACTGTAACTTATACATTATCTTCCAACGCAATACATACATACGGTTGCAAGAAGCTCGGCCGTTCATGCCGGCCCTGGCCGCTTCGAGCCCCTCCACGCCGCCGTACCCCCAATCCCAATCCCAAAGCTCCCAAACGCACCGCCAGGGCCAGCGCTGGCGGGGGCGGCCTGCTCAATGGGCGTATACGGCGACGCGCCCGCGCCGACCGACTCGGTGCGCCCGTGGCCGCCCAACCGGCCAACCGGGCCATTTGGCCCACCTGGCTGGAACGTCGGGCGGTACGACGTCACGGGCATCGCCTGGATCGAGAGGAACTTGTTCGGTAGCGGGCGGTCATCGGTGTTGTACTGCATTCCTCATAAGTAATTTTGGCCCGAAAATGGAAGGCGACGCACCTGGAACTCAAGCCCAATTCCGTCAGCCTCGGAGACGTCGAGGAGCTTGACAAGCTTCTTGCCGATGCCGTTGAGCTTCTCGACGTCGTCCTTGCCGCGCGTCCAGACCTGGATGCGGTCGACCTTGCTCCTTAGGCTGACGACGGCGCCGCAGATGAGGTCCAGCCCGTCCTCGAGCTCCTCGCCGACGAGCGCCATCGCGAGCCAATTCCAACACCGGTCGAGCAGCGCGGGGTTGTTCTTCATCGTGAGCACCCACTTGCCGCCATTGGCGTTCGCCTCGTCCTCCCACATGGGCTTGATGCCCGACTTGAATAGGTGGTAATTGGAGTTGCGCTCGAGGTGCGAGGGCGGCTTGAGCCAGTTGAAATAGCGGCAGAACTCTTCGACGGTGGAGAATTCGCCGACGACGGTGAGACCGGCTTCGTAGTCGGTTGACTCGGCCGGCTGGGCGACAAAGCCTTCCTGCGTGGCGGAGGGGGTGGGGGCGGGCGAGGGGGTGGTCTGGAAGTGCCCGGCGGACGACGCAGGGGTGAATGGGACTTTAGCTTTTGTGTCGTGATAGATTGTCCTATCCAGATTGATAAAATCGCGATTGAATAAAATTCAAAAAACAAACTGACCATTGGTACTCCAAAGGATGCTCCGGGGCCTTCATGGGGAATCCCGGGGTCTTTGGGTCCTCGATCATCTCGGCCTCGGGGGGCCGTGCGGTGCCATCGACGCTGAGGGCGCGGGTCTTTTGGAGACGGGCGGTGATGGCATCGAGACTGGGGATGTTCTTGTACCCGACCTTGACGGCTTTCTTGTCGGACACCGTCTCTTGGTTAAGCTTGTCGAGCTTTTCTGACGTCAGATTGGGGTCGCCGCCGGGGGCTGCGCCGGCTTCGCTGGACGGGGTGCCTGAGCGCGGGGACGAGGAAAGCGCTGAGGGCGACGTGGAGCGGGTCGATGGGACGTTGACGGCCATTGAGTCTGCCGTGGACGCCAGCGAGGTCGTCGAGATGTTCGATGCCGTCCTCAGGGTGAATGGGGGCAGCCGAGGACGCGCCGCCGAGGCACTCGACGCTGGAGCGCCATTGGGTGCATTTAAGTTTATGCGGGCGGCGAGCTGGTTGAGCGAGGGAAGGCGGCTGGGCTGCGGTTTTGGCTCGGAGGTCATGGTGGTGGTTAAAGCACAAGGGCTCAAGGGATCATGCCCATCATGACCAGAATTATTGCACTGCTTCCGCGTCCATGAAACACAAATTCTACCCTATACTGTCCGCCCAGTCTCCGCCTTCCACTCCTTAATCTCGTCCCGCATTTTCTGAAGCATTTCATCGATCGTCACCGTCTGCCCAAATGCTTCAACAAACTGCCCTTTCGGGTCCATCAGATACACGAATATCGAGTGGTCCACCAGGTAGTCGTCTTCGGGTTTCGCATCCGGCGGCGTCGAAAAGTACACTCGATATGCCTTGCATATCGCCTTGACGGCCTGGTAAGAGCCAACCAGACCCGTGAACGCGGGGTGAAAGTCCTTCAGGTAGACCGCGATCCGCGCCGGCGAGTCTCGTGCAGGGTCGACCGAGACAAAGATAGGGTTGAAGATCTTGCCGTGCTCTTTCTCTGAACATTCACGCAATGAATGAATGCATCTATCAGCTTGAATGAAACGAAACGCACCGGCGGCATCTAACACGAGCCCCATCTTGTCTAGCTCAGCCGGGCATATGTCCGGGCAGTTGGTAAAGCCAAAGTAGACCATCGACCACTTGCCCAGCATCTCCTGCTCGGTATACGTTGCGCCCGTATGCGTTGTCAGAGAGAACGGCCCCCCAACAGAAGGGCGCCCATAAGCCTTGGTCGCCCGGTCTTTCTCTGTGTAATGCCCACGTTATTAAATAAACGGTTGTTCGGTCATTGAGAGCAGAGTACCCTGCTGCTCGATAATCTTCGCCTTTTCGTGGCGGAAGTAGAATAAGAGTCCGAGACCGGTTAGTATGAAGATTGCGGCAGATTTTGGGGTAAAGGCCTGTGCATGCGGGGTCAAGGCTTTTGTTTGAAAAACGGGAGAGGTGCTGACGCCGACGGGGGCGCGAGGGCCTGGGTTCGCGCTGGAGTAGGGCCGCCGCGTCTCAAGGTAGGTGAGACAGGAACGGCGGCATTTTGTTTCTAGTTCTTGGGCGTACGCACGGCGCAGGGCTTGTGGACGACAAGACTGCAGGGCGCGTCGCGGGATGGACAACATTTTGGACGCGACGGAAAAGGCAATCGGGGACTTGGTCCGATTAGGTCCGATGCAACTTGGAGCCAAACAACTCAAAGCGAATGTGCTCTTCTTCTCCCTCCATGTCCGGAAATGCAATGCTGAAGGTCTATTCTCACCTGAAGGTCCCTCAGGCCCTTGCAAACGGGCCCCTGAATTTTCAGGCAAAACGCGCAAGAACACATGGGGACCAAGACGAGCTCGCAAATAATCAACCAAATGAGCCAAGGTCCACACCAAGAGCCTCCTCGTTGTACCACCAGATCGGCACAGAATCGAGGTGCATTATGGGGACGCCGCTCTCGTCTCTTGAGCGTTTATCTTTTCAATATGCTTGTGGTAGTGGCCGCCGATGCTCTCGGAGGACTTTGGCTTTGCCAGAAAGCCATGGATAGCTTTTGACTTTCCAAGAGTCAATGGCCAGGCTAAAGCGAAAGATGGCTTTTGTTGGTTTCAAGCTCAAAGGCAAGAAGCCGTGGCTTTTGGCGGGTAATGTGGCTTTCTCAGGCCAGGCCATCGGCCCAAACTCCTCGAACTTGAGTGTGAAGCGGCCAGTACGATTATCTATACACTACTTATTTGTACGGAGATCTCGGGTCGGGGAGGTGCGGGTGCAAGGACAATAGATTACCATCTGTGCTCCCCAGGATCTGGATTGTCCAGCAACCACTTCAACGATCCCCAACTCTTATAGTCCAATTCCAGCTCATCTCGATCCGCATCCGCAAGGACATTCCAGCCAATGCACACGCCATTCGACGCGTCGCGCTGAATACCAAGCCAAGTCTTGCCTTCCTTGAGGACATCGCCCGTATCGCCCGTCCGCCCGAGCGTCGTGATGATCACCTCGAGAAAGGTGAGTCGCTGGAGCCTGGCGGCGAGCCTGCGCACGACGGGGTCCACCAGGGCGTCGAGGCTCTCGTGCCCGTACGCGTGGAACATGATAAAGTTAGGCAAGTGCGCGAGGCGCGGAAGCACCCGGAGCACGTTCAACGCGTCCCCGAGCGGGTCGTCAATATCCACAAAGGGGTAAATAGGGATTTGGACAGGCAAACTAGGCGCATTAGGATTGGAAGTGATTTGGATGTTCACGGTGCGCTCGGGCATGTTATGCTCGATCTGCACGCCGTGCGCTATTGGACGATGAGGGTGAGCCATGTAGTCTTGGTAGAACGCGTCGGGCATGCGGACGATGGGAACCCAGGGCACCGGGGCCCCGTTGGAGATGTACAGCTTTTTGAGTTGCGGGAGGCACTCGAGGAAGACCTTGAACTCGGGGAGAGTGAGCTTGCAATCCAGGGCAAGCCAGATGGAGGTAATGTGGGGAGAGGCCAGTGTGAGCTCGCGGAAGAGCTCGAGGTCGAGGCCACTACGCAGCGGAGGTGTTCGAGGTGGCCACCGTGGCGCATGCGCATTGCAGGTGCAATCATGGTGAAGATGTCTCGCTGCACATGAAGCAGCCTAAGATTCGGCAAGATGGAGTCGATACTGAAGGACGTGTTATCGTCATTGGAGGGATATGATCTCTGGCGCACTCCTTTCTTTGCATGGATGCTCAGATAGAGGCGCTCAAGTGCGGAGTGGGCGGCAAAGAAGGCCCGCACGTCGATCTTTGAAGAGTCGAGGGAGATCGAGGCCGCAGACGTGTGCTTAGGGCCACCGAGTAAGAGGCTCTTCAGCAGCGGCCACCTTCCTTGGAACAATGCATCTAGGTCAGTGGGCTGGTCGTGCCCGAGCAACAACTCCAATTCTTCAAGCCTGGGACAGCGAGCTAGCATGTCCACAAGTTTGGGGACGTACAACCTCGCATTATAAAAGCTCGTTAAACCCGATACCACAAAGGAAAAGCTGGTCAGGTTTGAGAGCTTCCACAGCTAGACTCGTTGTTCAGCGTCCAGAGGACGGAAGAGTAAAGTCGTGACTGCGTACGGGAGAATCACAAAGATACCACTTGTCTTGGACGTTGTTGTATCCAAACGGCCGAAAACTGTGGATTTTTACACATTCAAGGGCTGGCGCAGAGGATTGTAGGGCAGGGAAGATGGTTGCGGGAGGGGCGATACCTCCGACATTCCAATGAAAGCTTCTCAGATTCGTCATCCCTCGTAGCATGGCAAGGAGAACCTCTTCTACGCCTGCATTTTCGACCTCTGTGTAGGGTAAAGATAATACAGGCCCGCCGTATATCTGGATTCGCACAGGATCGGCCAGCGAGGCGAGTTCAAGCGATTGAACTCGGAGACGCACTGGGGAGCTTGAAAGTCTCTGAAGAAGGGGGATATTCTGAACGTCCAAAGCAGCAGCTTGGGAGGTAGCGAGGAATGAGGAAACTGGCGAAGACAGGAGATGCAAAGGAGAGAGCGAGAAGATCCGAGTGGTCTGGTAAGTGCTCAAGGATATATTCGATGATTTCGACGGGCTGGGCTTCGAAGGGGCAGTGGCTGGATTCCATGATGGTGGTGGAAAGTCGAGCGAGCCCCTGTTCAACATTGCAATTTGAAATGACCGCCGAGTGTTGGCCGAGTGTACCAGAAACGGTTCTGAAGTTTTTCTTTTCATGTGCGCCTTACAAGTTGGAGGACAAAGCCTTTGAACTTGTTCAATGTTGAAGTGGTTGCTGGATAAACCGGAGTCGGGGACAGACTCCAGTGCAGGGGGATCTATCCATTTCTTCTTCTTCTTCGTACCAGGAAGTCCGTACTATAATAAGTAGTCCATCAGGTGTACGGATGATTTTGTACCGAAGTTTTGAGGCAATTTTGAGGAGGAAAGGCTACGGGAAGCCGATGCCAAACAGTTGCAAATCAGCACTTTTGACTCCGCGTCCAAAGATAATTGAAGCGCCTGTCGTTCCGCCTGTGTCGCGTCGGGGATGAAGGAGCCAGTGTCCCACCAGGCGCCGAAAGTCATGTACTCATTCTAATCCCATGTGCGATTGCCCGATTTCTAAAAAGAATTGTATAGAAAGCAACTTCAGTTCAGCTTGCTCAATGCGCAGGAGACCGTGAAGATATCGGAGTTTGAGGTCACTCATAGGGAGCTCTATACCGCCACCGACCGCTTGCCCGTTAAAGATGGAGTTCTGGATCGTCGTTTGGTGCGTCCTCTGGCCATTGGTCCGTCTCGAGATGTCGAACGCACATTTTACAGGGAACCTCGGACAAGAACGCGTATTGCGAAACCTGCGGGCAGTCTTCAGTGAACTGCGTCGGCCATTATGCATACATTAAACTTGCTATGCCCGTCTTCCACATTGGATTTTTCAAGCACACAATTGCAATACTCCAATGCATCTGCAAGGTGCTGTGTTTATCGTGGTATCCGATACTAGCTGCTCATGTTTTTCTTAGACGTGCGCGCGCGTCCTGTTAGAAGAGCCAGACCGACGCGTATTTATCAAGCGATTTCGGCGGCCGAATCTTGAGAATATGCAGCGCCAATCCATAACCAAGGCTGTCAACACGATGGCCCGCAAAGTTGTACACTGTCCCTACTGTACTGCGACGAACGGCGCGGTAAAGAAGGCCGGTCCGCTCAAGATCATCCACGATAAATTTCGTGCCAAAAAAACTGCACCGGAGCTCGAAGCCTTCAGGAAGACGTTCGAGTCCGCAATCGAATTTCAGAAAGAGCTGGCGATGTATGTTAACAAGCCCGTATATGAGGATCTGCATCCCCTCAAGGTGCTCGACTTGTTTCGCCGGATTTCTGATGAAGTACGTATGGACCACGTTCGCACCCACATTTCTTGACTTTCTTTTTTCAGGATTGCGAGCTGCTTGGGCTCCGCCCGGCGTACGGACGTCCGGAAGAGTTTATATGGCAGTACATATCGGTCCCTCCCGTATGCATTCGTCCATCCGTCGCGCAAGATGGTGCATCTACGGAAGACGATCTCACTGTCAAACTGGGTGAAATCGTCTTTACGAACGCGATCATAAAGCAGGGAATTGCAAAGGGCTCTCCGACACCCCAATTTATGGTATTGAAATTGTCTGCATCGATATAATCCGCCACTGATTTACTCCCACAGGAACAATGGGAGTTCCTACAAGTGTGCGTCGCCATGTACGTCAACTCGGAGACCCCTGGCATCCAGAGCCAGCCTGGGCAGAAACCAATACGTGGCTTTGTCCAGCGGCTCAAAGGGAAACAGGGACGTTTCCGTGGAAATCTTTCCGGAAAGCGTGTCGATTTTTCGGGACGCACTGTCATCTCGCCCGACCCTAACCTCCGCATCGACGAAGTTGCGGTGCCCGAGCGAGTCGCCAAGGTTCTGACGTATCCTGAACGAGTTACATCGCACAATATAGAAGGGCTGAAGCTTGCGGTGCGGAATGGCCCGGATGTGCATCCAGGCGCCAACTTTGTCGCGCGGGGCGAAAATAAAAAGTTTTTGAAATTTGGAAACAGGGCGATGATCGCCGATGGACTGGCGGTGGGTGATGTGGTTGAACGGCATGTTATCGACGGAGATATCGTTCTCTTCAATCGGCAGCCTAGTTTGCACAAGGTTTGTCGTATCCAATTTCTGGTCTTCTTGTGCTGACAATTTGAAAACGTAGCTCTCCATTATGTGTCATCGCGCCAAAGTCAGACCATGGCGAACATTCAGGTTAAATGAGTGTGTGTGCGGCCCGTACAACGCTGATTTCGACGGGGACGAAATGAATCTTCGCAAGTGTTTTCCTTGAACTATCTGCATTTTCGCTGAGCTGTTCTTTAGACGTTCCTCAGACGGAGGAAGCTCGGACGGAGGCGTTGGAGCTGATGAGCGTGAAACACAATCTCGTTACTCCCCGTAACGGTGAACCCGTCATTGCCGCCATCCAGGATTTCATCACTGGCTCCTTCCTTCTCTCCCGGAAAGACTTGTTCCTTGATCGTCGCCAATTCACCCAAATATGCTGCTACTTCGCCGACGCCAACATGCAGATTGACATCCCCCCTCCCACAATCTGGAAACCCGTCCGTTTGTGGACCGGGAAACAGGTCTTCAACGTCCTCATGCGCCCGAACAAGGACTCGAAAATCAAGGTGAACGTGGAGTCCAAGTGCCACAAATGGGAAGAGGCGAAGGCCTCGAACTACCCAGCCATCGCCAACCCCGCGAACGACTTGTCGCCCAACGATGGGTGGCTGGTTATCGTGAACAGTGAGATTATGTGCGGGGTGATGGACAAGGCGACGGTCGGGAGCGGGAAGAAGAAGTCAATATTTGGTGTGATCATGCGTGATTATGGGCCGCATGAAGCGGCCGCGGCGATGAACCGGCTTGCTAAGCTCTGCGCCCGTTGGTTAGGTGCGTTCTGTTTTCCCCATTCTTTTTCTAGTGTTTCACACTTTCTCAGCGAACTATGGGTTTTCTTTGGGAATCAACGACGTTATTCCTGGCCCAGAGTTGACAGAGAAGAAGCATGCCCTCGTTGAGAAAGCGTATGCGGACTGTCTGGACGTCATCGCGCTGGCAAAGAAGGGCAAGCTTGAGAACAAGCCCGGTTGTAATCAAGAGCAAACGCTCGAGGCGCTCATCTCGAGACTCTTGTCCGATGTTCGAGAGAAAGTCGGGCAGATCTGCATGAAGGAGCTCAGCCGACAGAACGCTCCGCTCATCATGGCTACATGCGGGTCCAAAGGTAAGGAGGCGTGTTATCTGTCTTCAGAACGTACCTTGACCCGGCCTTTAGGTTCCGTTATCAATGTCTCGCAGATGGTGGCCTGTGTCGGGCAGCAAATTATTGCTGGCCATCGTGTTCCAGATGGTTTCCAAGACCGCTCCTTGCCGCACTTTCCTAAAAAGTCGAAGGAGCCCCCGTCCAAAGGCTTCGTTCGCAACAGCTTCTTTTCGGGATTGCGGGCCACCGAATTTTTGTTCCACGCCATTTCTGGCCGTGAAGGTCTTGTCGACACAGCGGTCAAGACGGCAGAGACGGGCTACATGCAGCGTCGGCTTATGAAAGCGCTGGAAGATCTCACCACACAATACGATCTGTCTGTGCGAAATTCTACGGGCGGTGTTGTGCAGTTCCGATACGGGGACGACGGGCTTGACCCGGCGTGCCTTGAGGGTGATGCGCAGCCAATCGACTTTGACCGTGCTTGGAGCCACGCTTCGGTGGGTTGTTTCACTCCATTTCCTCCTATATATTGACAGCTCGTTAGGCTATCGGCTCGCGCTCCGGCAGAGGGCTTCTGCCGTATGAGGTTGTGGAGATCGTCGATCGTGAGCTCGCGACACAGAAGTTCACCAGTGAATGTACTGCAGCATACCTGGCCACTATCCGAGGTTATACGACCGAGCGTATTGCATATCGCCAAGCTGAGGTGCGGAGCAGCTGGGGTATGTACGAAGCTTTGGAGAGGGAGGACAGCTGGGACGAGCACACTGACTTGAGTCTTGGGGCTTCTCGTCAGTTAAAACATTTTTCTCCGTGGTCCCCTCCTCATGTATTCCCAATCAGCGGCGGAAAGGGCCATTGTGGACAATAAGAGCAAGGTAACCGAGGCCCAGCTCAAGACCTTCCTTGAGCTGTGCTGGGTGAAATATGTCAAAGCGCGAATTGAGCCAGGTGAGGCTTGCACATGAATCCGTTTGCTGGCTTGCTTACACCATATTAGGTTCCACCGTCGGCGCTGTCGGAGCACAATCTATCGGCGAGCCGGGAACGCAAATGACGCTGAAGACTTTCCATTTTGCTGGTGTCGCGTCCATGAACGTCACCCTCGGTGTCCCGCGTATTAAAGAGATTATCAATGCGTCCAAGAATATTAGCACCCCGATTATCAGTTGCAAGCTGGTCACCGCCGACAGCGAAGCTTCTGCTCGGATTGTGAAGGCTCGATTGGAGAAGACTCTTCTTGGAGATGTGCGCCTGTTCATAGCCTGCAATGATCGAGCTAACGGTTCTGCCCAGATTGCTAGCGTCCTGGAGGAAGCGTGGGCGCCCGAATACACTTACATTGGGATCATCATCGACACAGATGCAATACAAAAGCTGCAGGTTATTGCCTTACCTTCTCCATCGCATATTTCGTCTGATTTGGGTTGTCATTAGCTTGAACTGACGTTAGATGATGTCAAATGGGCAATCGTTGCATCGAAGAAGCTCAAGGTTAAGCAAGAGGTAAGTCGAGCCATTCATCTCGCGTTTAGAGGCATCTAAACTGTTCACAGGCCATTACCGTCATTCCCCGGAGAAATCGTCTTCGGATTTACGTTGACTCCCAAGACAAGTACTACCGACTGCGAGAGCTGAAACGCGGTCTGCCGGACGTCGTCGTCAAGGTATGCATTTTTTATTCGTCCAATCCGCCGCTAACCTTTCGATTAGGGCGTTGGCAGTATCCAGCGTGCCGTGATTAATATCAAGGACAAGGACGACTCGAAGGGTAAGAAGGGGGACAAGGAGCTTCTCGTCGAGGGCTACGGATTGCAACAGTGCATGGTGACTGAGGGTCCGTCATTGTTCTCTTCTCTCGTTCCCGAAGCTCACTCTAGTATGACTGAAGGTGTTATCGGAGAGCACACCACGTCCAATCACGTCATCGAAGTGGCGAAAGTGCTTGGAATCGAGGCTGCCCGGCGAACGATCATCAACGAGATTCAGTACACCATGAAATCGCACGACATGATCATCGATCCGCGGCATGTTATGTTGCTGGGCGACGTTATGACTTACAAGGTCCGACTCTCGTTCACCAGCGCCTCGTTCACTTTCTGACGGCCGTCTCACAGGGCGAAGTCCTGGGTATCACCCGCTTCGGTGTAGCCAAAATGAAGGACAGCGTACTGATGCTCGCGTCGTTTGAGAAAACCACCGACCATCTTTTCGATGCTTCCGCATACGGCAAAAACGACAATATTGCCGGCGTTTCGGAGAGCATCATCATGGGCAACCCTGCTGCCATGTGTGGGACGTCGATGTGAGTGTTCCTTTTTTTTCCCCTTGAGCCCTTGGTCTCATCCATAACTACAGGCCGGCCTTGCTTTCTGTTCCGCCTCGTATCAGTAAACCTCGCAAATTGTTATTCGAGAGTGCATTATAGGGTCCATCTAGTTGTTATTTCTTGCATTATTGTATCCTAGACATCCACAATCTGTATTACTGTCAGTCACAATCGAATCCATCAAAGGCAAGGGTCCGTGCACAAAGAGTGACACATCACGACGCGTGCCGTCACAGTGACAAGCCGCGTCTTTTCTTCATCCACCACCACCACACCACCATGCTCGAAGCAAAACTCGCAGAAGCCGGCACCCTCAAGAAACTGCTTGACGGTTTGTCCTTTACTACCACCCACCACCCTCTCCGCTCATCAAAACGCGTCTTTCCACCCTCATAGCCATCAAAGAGCTCGTCACCGACGCCAACTTTGAGTGCAATGAGGAGGGCCTCAATCTCCAGGCCATGGACAACTCGCACGTCGCGCTCGTAGCCGTCTACCTCGAGGCCGCTGGCTTCAAGCGATACCGCTGCGACCGGCCGATGCCCCTCGGCGTCAACCTCTCCAGTCTGACCAAGGTGCTGAAGTGCGCCAAGGACGACGACGAGTGCACGCTCAAGGCCGCCGACGAGGCCGACGTCCTGAATCTCGTGTACGAGGCCAAAAGTGAGTGTCTTTCTTGTCACCGCGTTTGACGCGTCTTGCTCATCGCGCGCTCTCGCCGTTGCAGACTCGGACAGAATAGCAGAATACGACATGAAGCTGATGGACATCGACTCGGACACGCTCGGGATCCCCGACACGGACTATGACGCGGAGGTGATCATGCCCTCGTCAGAGTTTGCGCGTATCGTGCGGGACCTTAGTGCGCTGGGGGAGAGCGTGCGGATTGAGGTGAGCAAGGAGGGCGTGCGCTTTGCGAGCGAGGGCGAGTCTGCGAACGGGAGCATCCTTTTGAAGAAGGACGGGGAGGTTGGCCGCGTCAGGACTGACAAGGAGAGAAAGGCGGCCAAAGCGCGCGCCAGGGGGGAGGAGCCTGAGGAGGATGACGAGGAGGAGAATGACGACGAGGACAAGCCGAAAGAGAAGAAGATCAAAAAGGAGAAGGTGAAGAAAGAGAAGTCAGACGAGGACGTGGAGATGGATGAGGAGGAGGAGAAGGACGCGGAGGAGTTCAAAGCCAACTCTGACGACGAGGAAGAGAAGAGCGAAGGCAGTGATGACGAGGAGAGTGGCAAGAAGCGGAAGAAAAAGGTATTATTTTTTCTTTTATGACTCTGTTTAGATACTGATCGGTGCTTCAGGCGAACGGCTCGTCGAAGCCCACAAAGAAGGCTAAAACCACCAAAGGCAAAGGCAAGGGCAAGAAGGACGAAGAAGACAAGCCTAGTATGCGCTTTTCATCTTTGTGTTCTGGATATTACTCACGATGTATCCCAAGCCTTCGACTTTTCGATGAACTCGCACGTCTCCCTTACCTTCTCCCTCAAATACCTCGTCAACTTTTCAAAATCGACAAGTCTTACGAGCACTGTCGAGCTCCGTATGAGCAACGAAGTCCCGCTGCTGGTCAGTCTATTTTGTTTTCCCTTTTGTTGTCAGCGCTGACTATCATCTCAGGTGGACTACGACTTTGGGCAGGGATACGTCAGGTATTACCTTGCACCAAAAATTGGGGACGAATAGATTTCCAGTGGCTCGTGTATTTTCTTGTCGCTATCTATCTTTACTTGTCCCTATCTCTGTGTATTTTTCACCTGCAGCAATGGTTGTCACTGGAAAGCACGAATCGCGCCGTTTCGCGAGAGCCTCAAGAGGATTCCATTGAAAATACATATCTAATAAGTGTAGGGATTATATCCTGAAAGGAGAGGACGTGACAGGAGGGTATTATTCTTGGTAAGGTAGGATTCCGTATCGTGGCATTCGTGGAGTTGTCGTGAATGTTTCGCAGGTTATGGGCATCATAAAGGAGCCATGAGTATTTTGGTATCTAGTCTGCCGCGGGAGTTACGAGCTCGTCGTGGATTAGGTCCGTGGGGTATCTGCCGTCTCACGCAAGTTATGAGCTCGCAGTGGATTTTATCGACGACTCGGAGGACTCCTGACTACGAGGGCGGTAGCTCCTCTAGAGATGGTTTAGATCCCATCCGTATACCGGAGGCTCAAATGAACTCACCAACGAGTCGGTGGATCCACTGAGACTTGAAGAACTTGACCGCCTGCTGGTGGGCGACCCTGACATATCCTGCAAGGCTACGTCTCGATGGCGAGGCTGCTCGGGCTCGACGAGGGGGGTATTGAGCAAGACGTAGAAAGTTTGGGCCATGGAGGATCTGTACGAGGGCATGATTGGGGTATGATTGGGTGTTGAGGAGGCCGTTGGCTGCCGTTGGGTCTTTTATACATTTTTGAGGAGTCTCCGCTTGACGTCATAGTACCTCGATCACGATCGAAGGAAAGATCAAATGTCAAATGATCAGCGGCCCGAGCTAGCCGATCCTATCCTCAGCTTTGACCACGTTCAAATGGGCAAGACTGCGATTATAACTGGATCATCTTCAGGATAGACCATTCAAATTTGCTGTATGTTTGGCCCTTGAATATTTCCACAGGCATTGGCCGCGAAAGCGCAATCGCGTTGTCGAAAGCGGGGTGGAATGTCGTGCTGACCGCCAGACGCGCAGACGCGCTCCATGAAACTTCTTTGCTTTGTGAATCACCTGAAACTTGCATGGTGCTTGCGGGGGACGTGACGGACGAGGAGTTTGTCAAGAAACTTTTCAGCGAAACGGTTGCGCGATTTGGCAAGCCAACTCTGGTTTCGATCGACCACCGAACTTACCAGCTTCGCAGACCGGGTTGACCTGCTATTCAACGTTAGTAGAAAAATTTCCCAGCCTTCCAATTGTGTTAATTTTAGCAGAATGCTGGTATCACTGGGTCTTTGGTTCCGTTGGAAGATTTATCCCTGGGTGAATGCCTTTTTCAGCTGCGTCAATCAGGACGAAAATAACGCGTCCCAGAGGCCTTCCAGAGCGTGATATCCGTAAACCTCGTCGGCCCATTCCTTTGCGCGCGTGAAGCCGTGAAAGTTTTCAAGGCTCAGGACCCAGTCGGAGGTGAGTTGGGCTGCGGGTTCGTCTACACGAGTTTCACCTGGAGACAGGCCGCATCATCAACAACGGCTCCCTCTCCGCGCACACGCCCCGCCCCATGTCCGCAGCGTACACCGCGTCCAAGCACGCAATGACCGGGCTCTCCAAGTGTCTCGCCCTCGACGGCCGCGCGTTTGACATTACCTGCACGCAGATCGATATTGGTGCGCGCTGACTTGTTCCTAGGCTGATGTTTTACAACCGCTCGCGTCAGGGAACGCAACGACGGCGCTGACGGTGGCCATGAACAAGGGCATGCTGCAGGGCGACGGACGCATTGTCCCCGAGAGCACATTTGATGTCGCGCACGTCGCCGCTGCGGTCGTACACATCGCGTCCCTCCCCGCGGACGTCGCCGTTCCGCATTTCACGATTATGTGCGTGCGGCATTTTTATTTCGGTTTGGGGATGTTGAATGTATTTTTCATTTGATGTTGTAGGGCTTCAAAGGCGCCGTTTGCTGGGAGAGGGTGATTGAAACTAGTATGATGAGAAACCAACTGTACTGCCGTAACTTTAGGAAATTCGCATTGTGGTATAGGGGTGTCGACGGGGCAAGTACGGCGGATACTCTGCACTTCCCAAACGAAAGACCGACGAACTGCTGGACCAGGATTAAATAGTTCTTTGCCAAGGTATTCTTGGCCGAAATTAGAATTTGACGGGATCGACCTTTGAGACTCTTAGCCGCGACCACCTACTGGATCCCGAATCGACGCGTGAGGAGAAGCAGTTTTGAAGGAGGGAAAAGCGAATCGCGAATTGTCGCTGAAGGAAAGAGAAGTGCAAAGCTTGTTGACTTGTTGACTTGCAACTTTACACGAGTACTGGCTATTAGTCGTTTTTGGCTCAAGCCTCTGCACGACTGCTGGTGCGTGTCGTCCGTGCGGCGTGACTGCTCGAACTGGACCTTGTCTCTACACAGGAGACCGAGCATATGCGGAACGGCGACTCAATAGCCCATCACACTGTCTTTACCTTCTCCCAACTCTTCCCTAACAGTGGGTGCGCTGGCCGATGAGACGGCGCTCCGTCGTATGCTTGCTGGTCTTTTGTACTGTCGCGGGCGTGCTATTCTTATGGCCCCGTCAACCTAGTAGTACTGCGCCGAGCGGCCAGCAGAAACCCCAACTTCACGCCTACAAACCTCCACCACTAAACCTAATTGTCCCTCCAAAGCCTGCAAATGGCGCAGTTCCGACCGGATGGCGTCCATTTACACCGCCCGACAGCTACGTTCTCAAACCCTATGTCGTCGAACCCTCGCTCGCACAGCGTCTGCCGTGCATCGACCAGTGGGTGTCGCAAGGAAAGCCCTGCGAAGCCACAGAGCACGGACGGGTGGATGCCGTGTGGACTTGGATCAACGGGTCGGAGCCCATCCTCGACGCGACGCGAAACCGAGTGGTCACTGCCAGCATGAAGTCGGGACCGCGCCCGATCCGCCCTCTGGGCTTCCGGAGCACCCATTTCCGGACGCACGGCGAAATGATCAATTCCATGAGATCTGTGTTAAAGTCCTTGCCCGCTGCGCTTGTGAACAAGGTGCGTGGCTGCTTTTAGTTGGTCACACGAGCATTAATTCTGAGCATGAGCAGTACATAGTGCTAACAGCGGACGTTGCGGCCGACGATACGGAAGAGCTGCGCCTTGGTTCCGTGCCGACTTGGCTGAATAGCAGTCAAGAGGATGGTGTACGGGTTATTCACCACTCCGACGTCTTTCGTGTACCAGAATCTTTCTTGTCGTCCGACACCAATGGGCGAAAATGGAGGGACACGTTTGTTCCCTCTTTCAATAGCCTTGCTATCGAGAGCCAGCTTGCTAATATAGACGGCCTGGCACCTACAATATTCTGTGCGTTGTCCGATCTTGAACGTGTCGCAGCTGCATTGACCTGTGGGGACAGATCTTAATGACGACTGCTTCATGCTAAGGCCGCTGACGGCCGGGGACTTTGAGACACCTCTCTACGGTCCGGTATTTCGAATTCAGTTTGATTTGGGCGTCAAGAGCAAGGCGCCTGGGGGCCCGCCGATGGGCGTCGACAAGGAGGGGGAGTGGCCGGGTCTTCAGTTTAGTGAGTGCGTTCCTACTGGTATTGGATATCGTAGCTAAATTATGTGCAGCAAACTGGCTTCTCGGTGCGTCCATTGTTGCTTTCGCTTCGGCACAACACTCACAGGCATCTCTTAGACCAGCGGTTTGGCAACCGACAGCGTCGGTATCTGCATCATGTGGCTAAAGCTCTCCCTGTACCTATAATGCGGGAAGCTGCAGCCGTTTGGGCCGACGAGATCGCCAAGGTTTATACTGTCATTTAACAATTTAGTACTTGTATTCTGATCATTTCTAGACCGCCGAAACGCGATTTCGCGGGCAAGGGTCACAGGTAAACTTGGTGTATCTTACAACGTGGTATACTATCGAAAAGCACCGCGAGAGCCTGTGAGCCCACAATTTTATCTGCTGCTCCTCATGATCCACTGACTTGGCCGCCAGACTCTATTCGTTTATAATGCTGCGCGTCGACGCCGACGCGGACGGTGTTTTCTCGCCTGCAGAACGTCGGATGCTCATCGACGGCCTAGAGTCGGGAAAAGTCAATGTGGGGCTACGCGAAGACGGCTCTGCCCACTGGGTTGAGCTCAACCTGCAGCGTACCGGCGTTGAAGCCCCCAAAGAGACGGACTACGAATGGCTCTCGTCGGACGGGTACCCGCTGATTCATACCATCCAGAAGGACAAGGTTCCCCAGCACTGCCGGATAGACGTCCAAAAGTGTTTTGCGTCCAACTCTTCGCTCGAGGTCTTTACGCGCGTTGCGTTTGAGCAGCCGGACTGCGGGACTGTCTTATCGCGCATCTGATCAATAAGAGCGGGGCGGTGGGCCTCGCGGCGTTTCTGCCCCCGCCGAACGCGCCCCGTGAGCCGGCGCAGCCTCCGACACTCGCAAAGACCTGGCGAGAGGAGACATTCCGTTCGGGTATGGGCCGCGAGTACGCGGTGAATAACATGTGAGTGCCCCGCTTTTGCGTATGTAATTCCGAGCTAACTTCATACAGCCAGCGGTACACCTACGTTGTCGGTAAGTTTACCTAAATTCACTCCAAAGACAATGCTGACGTCCTTCGCTCGCAGGCTCGTCGCCCATGCAATTCCTAGAGCTCCGGCGGACAAGCGACACGCGGAAGCTGCCGAATACAAGCAGCACGGTCGCGTTTTTGGCTGTGAATGACGATTTGCGCAATCCACTGGGACTGGAGCAGGCGGACAGGGATATACGGACGTGGTACGCGCAGCAGTGGGGTGGGATACAGGCTTGGTGGGAGAATCGATAAAATAGTAGATGTATAATGTAATATTGCACAGTAGACAGAGGGGCGGCGCATAATCCTAGATGTACATAACGTTGGAAAGTCGTTAGTTGAGGGGAATAAGCGCGGACGTTAAGCGCTCGGGCGGATCGTTGTGAGGTGACCGTTTGTGTCACGCTCCAACTCTGGCTCCAACCTTCAAGTGCTCTGCTCAAGATCTCTTGCAGAGACGCCTATGTACTTGATTTTTATCTGGTGATGTCGTGTGTAAGACATGCTGAAAACTCCGACACCGCTGCCGTGAGACCTCTCGAAGCTGGAGCTTCATTGGAGCTTCAAGCGCATAATCCAGTAAGTTGGAAAGTCGGTACTTGAGGGGGAATGAGCGCGGACGTTGAGTGCTCGAACTGACTCGGAACTTGAAAGGGAGGCTAGTTGTGATGTCACCATTTGCAGTGTCACGCTCCAACCTCTCGCCTACTTGATTTTTCTCTGGGATGTCGTGCGTACATGGAATAAAGACGTGCTGGAAATTTCGATACCACTGCCGTGATCGCCGCGTACTCGGTGTCGCCGCCTCAAGCCCAAGTTCCGCAATGCCCACGGAAGAATAGTGGAGTCGGCGTCTTTGCACTCATCGTGGCATATATATATATGACAGGCTAGAGGCATCATCGACCGTCTTTTTATAGGAATAAGATGACATCCCTTCGTCACCGCTCAGGATACTTTATTTTTGTCTGTACCTGCAACCTGGGAAATCTGTGGCCCGCCAATGATGCTCCTCAAGACTTCGAATGACATGTCGTCGCTAATCCTTCCATAAAAGACTCGTTCACCAGGCGAAGTACCCCAATCTTCCCCCCCGCCCCTCATCAGCCACCACAATGGCCACCAACTACGCTGCGATCCTCGGGATCAAAAACAAATGGGCGCCCATAGTGCGTAACCAATTAACTTCCATTTCATTATGACTCCTTGCTAAGTGGTCGTTTTTCAGGTCTTCGCCGTGATCTATTTTTTGGTCATGTTGTGGTACCTTCTCCAGGCAGCCCGCCGGCATCAGCTCGTATATGTGGCGCTGGCGTTCTTCTCCGCCCGTGCGTTTTTTTTCGTATTTTTCCAGTATCGCGCACGACTGACCGAGTATTTTTTCCAGTACGTGTCGTATCATTCAGTCTTCGCGCTGTGATGGCGAACAATCACCACAATGACGCCTTCAACAGGCAGATGGCCATCGCCTATGAGGTCCTATACAACGTCGGCTTCTTCTCCCTCCTCCTCTCTGCATACCGCCTCCTCAACGACCGTCGCCGGATGTCGAAGATCAGTCAGGCGAGCCAGAAAGGTCGAAGCTTCCTTCACAGGTCGGCGGGTGCCTGCCACAAGGGCCGCCTTGTCGAGCTGTTGCTCCTGCTCTCCATTATCCTTGGAGCGGTGGGTATAGCGTACTCGTTAGGCACGGATACAGGTCGCACACGATTGGGCTACAGGCTCAACGATGCGGCAACCTACATCTTCCTTGCGGTCACGCTTATCTTGGCGTTATTGACAATCCTTGGTATCCACCTCGAGCGATCGCGTGAGTTTTTTTTCCCCCCTTGTTGCGTGCTCAATAGCTGATCTTTCTTCAATAAGTACTGCGTGGTCCCACGGCACCGCCGAAGCCTATCGGCTCTACCCAACACCTTCTCATCCTTTTCTTAATCGCCGTCCTCCTTCTCCTCCGCGTACTCTTCTTCGCTGCCACTGTTCACCAACGAGCGAATGGCCAACCGACCCCCGCCTCAGCAGCCGCGTCCTCCATCAAAAGCACTGCACAGGGCAACGAGCACCTCTGGTACCCGCTCGCGGCGCTAGCAGAGTTACTCGTCGTGCTGTTTTTCCTTGCCCCAGGATTGGTTCCTTTGCGATCCATGCTCACGCGTCACCGCGACACATATCCCAACGAGAAGGGTCCGTCAGGTGCCGGGTACGCCGCTGGGGACAATGCTGCTACAGGCGGCCTCAACGCCGCGGACCACACCCATAATGGGCTCAGCGCGGTCTGAGGATTCGCGTTTGACGATGGTTTTCGTCTTGCTTGCGACATGAACATTTTGAACGACCGAGATGAAAGCTGTTATGCTAACGAAACCTTGTATATATATGATACCTGTATAATAGTAATGCTACTCACGAAACGGCGGCCGGTTTCGTTCTGAGTCCTATCCTGCAGTCTTGCCAGTGCAAGATCGCCAACGCGTCGTCACACGTAGGGTAGCTATAGTGACTAACGACATCGATCAGACTCCGCCAGCTGCAGCGTGCTTTTACCATAAAAATATTCAAGTGAATGATGCAGTAGGTTCCAAGCGCGAAAATCCGAGTTGAACATTCTTTTGGACAACACGCCGGCTCCCGAGAGGCTTAATTTTATAAAGGGAGTGATGTCGGCATCCTTTTCGGTGATCATGCATCCTGATTTGCGGAGGATCTGAGGCTGGGATTTCGGGCCGGTCGGATTCTGACATCTAAATCATTGTTATATATAGCAAGGGCAACTTACATTCATTAAATACATCCTCCTGGAATAAGTCTCGGCGGGAAATGCCATCCAACGAAGCTGATGTTATCGCGACTCAGCCGGCAGTTGACGGCACAATTATGCGCCGAATGTACGCATAGCTGAACCTAGCTGGTAGAGTATCTCTTCCATTTGGTGTAAGTTTATGTGGTGCAGCCTCCATTGTCGTTGGTCCCAGCGTTGAACCGATTGTTACAACAATCTCCGTGGCTTTGGGATAGCCGAGGAACTGTGTGAGTGTCTTCAGCCTCGTTCGTGGGCTAAAGGGAGGTTAGTTTGCATTTAAATTATTGGAGATAACACTGACGTGAAAAATGGTGTTCCCAAAGCGGAAGGCAGAGGAACAAATTAATGTTGGTTGTGATCATGATGCTAATCACCACTTCCAGAGGGACCGGCCCGTGCATTAAACGTGGACAGCTCATAGGAATGAGGCGCAACTGCTTCTCCGCCCGTTCTAATCATCGTCGTAAACTGGAAGTATGACTCGCTTGTGCTGGTCTGACTTGTGGGCAGACGAGGGGCGTCACTGAGACGATCTAGGTTAAGTAATACATGATATCCCTGAAATGCGCTTAGCAGTGTTTTTTGTTTATGAAAGATAACGAAAATCCCTCACTGCGAACGAAAACACTGAGAGGATCCATCTGCACAAGACATATGATGAGCCGTTTCTGGGATTCACGCATTCACGCACCCGTATAACATGCCTGCAAATGTATGGTTCTTTAGTGCATATAGAGATGCATAACCCACGACCACGGCTGTGAGAGTTAGTCGAAAGTTGCAGGGAAAAAAAAAAGAGATCCTACTAAATAGCGTGATAAATGCCCAAGTTCCATCCCGCATGACCAGCCCAACGAGCGGAGTATCTCCCCAACCTTCCCGGACTGCACCCACGAATTTGACAACTGTCAGACTAAACAGAAAGGTCTGGAACAACAGGGTGGCGCCTCTGTGGTTCTGTGAGATTTGATCAAGGCCAATCTCGCTCATGCTTACCCGTAGATGAATAGAGCTTTGGAGACGGAAGTCACCACACAAATCTCATCGAATTGGATTGCTGGCAGTGAGAGTCCTAGGCCGACGCACATGCCAACAATCTCCAACGCAAGCGCAACGAGTACAAATCTGCGCACAGTGGCATTGTTGTGATACAATGCGTATACTGTGCAATTTAGAACACTTATGCCTGACTCTAAGGGGAAGACCCACCACGGAGAATTAATACGTAGTCCACGGCAGCAAAGACGAGCACTGTTGCTACTCCTTGATACACTTGCCAGATGAAGCAATCGTGCGGAGTGAAGTTCAACCCCGGCGTCAGCTCGGGTGACCCGATGCAGACAATCGATCTATTCTGAAGGTCAGTGGTATCTTCGGAGACTGGATTGAGCTCACATTTGGACGAACAAAGGGATATACCGAATGAACAAATATAACCATTTCATCCGGTTCCACGGCTTGCTGCGCGGGAGAGTTCGTGGAGAAGCCCATGAAAGACATCCAAAATACTCACGGCCATACATATTTTACCTAGACGATAGCGGATTAGGCTTTCAAGTGAACCCGCGGCTAAGAGCTACGCGTACCTCCTCGTCTAGCGTGATACATATATCGTACACGAGAAATGTGAGTGCCCCAACTTGCGTACGACCAAGTTAGCCATGCCGCACACAACCGATGGCTGAAACGTACGGGAGCTTCGATAGACTATCTGGGTCCCTAACGCCTTGTCGATGTCGGCATTACTGGCAGCAACATTTGCGCCTCGCATGAAGCAGGCACAGGGACGCAAAGACGCAGTCGCAACCCAGTGGTAGGAGGGATGAAAACGAAGCGGGCCGTTGACCAACACTCGTCTTGAAATAGTTCCCACATTTCGGCATGACAGCGAAATATGCTGGCATGCAAAAGCTATTAAACACTGATCGACATCTTGACAGGCACGGATTTTCGCAAGAAATGTCGAAGTTGCGAAATTGGCTTGATTGCCAGTTGGCGCTGTTCATGCACTAGACAAAACTGACAAGTGAATGTTGGGTGAGGGAGTATTTCGAGTGCCGGCGGGTTCAAGAACCAAGTTTAACCCTGAGGTCCACGGAGGATGCCACGTTCCATTGAGCTTGCGAATTTAGTGATACGTCGGCCGCCACTGGGCAAGACAAGCAAGAGGCGACGATCTTTGGATCGTGGAATACTGTTAGGTAAGTTGTTGATCAGTCGGTGATCGCCGAAAGCTCCTCCTGCATTATGTGGCTTCGCCATTTGACAATTTCAAATTTGCGCACATCGCTCAGTGATCATAGCACCGTGTGCAAGCGCCGGGGGACGCGTATTCAGGAAAGGGTCCTGGCATACGAGGAAGCATGTCCAGCTACAAAGAGGCCAGCATCGACGGGTGGCATCTGCTACGATGAGCGGCGGACGGGTGACAAAAAAACCTTCCAGTGATTCGGCTACTTAGTAGTAGGGACGGGCCGGACGGCAAGGGACGGCAGGAATGTCTTGTGGTAGGTTCAGACAAGATCAGACAGTACCTATCCTGGTGAGAGGAAGTGACAGCGGCTACCAAAATGGGTTTTTTGTTTATTTCCTTTCTTCACCGACGGAGACCGACGGAAACCCGTATATCGCGTTGCAAATATCAACCGGCCACTTCAACCCGGCTTGACCTGCACAGGAATGATCTGCGGTAATACGTACGCGCATCTCCCTTTTTAAGTTTCAGTTTTACCTTCAACTTCTCAAATCTACCAATGCGTGGTCAAAAGGCATTTCTACTATTCTCGTCTCTTCTTTATTGCACTCGCGTCTCCGCATACGTGTGGCCTAGCCCGTACGACTTTTTAGAAGATGCCTACACTGTTTCATCGGGTTTCGCTGACGGTGGGATCGTGGATGGTGTGAATCCATGTTCCCTTGCACCCATTGGTGGTCGGCTGCCCGGACGTCAGGCCGCCTCGGAATGGTTGAGAGTGTGAGTTTCAAACCTTCTCAAAATCGCAGTAGTAATATTGACGGGCTTTCCGGTAGCGCGTATCATGACATGGCGACGTATAACATTGAAACAGGTGCCGCTATCGAATCGTGACGGCCAAGTAGTCTAACGCTGGAGCAGGTCTCGGCGGTCTCGACGCATCCATCGGGTTTGAAACAGACCGGCCACAGAATATCGGCCGCTCCATGAACGACTCTTTGGTATTTTTTGGCGCCTTTCAGTCGAAAACTTCCTCGAGTTCGTGATATTTAATTCGTTCTTTGACGAGAACTAATTGTGCGACAGTGGCCGATGTTATCGCATTGAGGTACCCTTTGTCAATCATCTTCTCCTGTTCGAACATCATTTTTTGTCTAGTGTTATCCTTGCCATTAAAAACTGCGGCGGTCCAAGTATTCCCTTCAGAGCGGGACGTGTTGATTCCGAGTCTGCGGGCCCAGCGACCGTCCCGGAACCGCAACAGGATCTAGCGTCCCACACAGCTTCCTTTGCTTTGCAGGGGTTCAATGTAACTGAAATGATTGGTTCGATTTTTGTCTACACATTAGCGAAGCCCACATTTAACTCGTCACAGGCCTCGTTGCATGCGGC
This sequence comes from Mycena capillaripes, assembly GCA_029204075.1. Lineage (NCBI taxonomy): Eukaryota > Fungi > Basidiomycota > Agaricomycetes > Agaricales > Mycenaceae > Mycena > Mycena capillaripes. The sequence continues at coordinate 353,770 of JARHKZ010000022.1, forward strand.
CATACTATTGGCGGAGTTCATCAAGTAGATTTTCCTCTTTCGGTTGAAAACGCAATCACTTCTTCAAACCCGGACGGCGTGGTTCATTTTGATAACACTTTCGACTCCTTTGACAATCATATGTCAGTTCCTCAACTGGTTGACTGCCCGTTTTGAAATTGAATTATTCCAAGCGCTACACAGTGGATTGATGGGACAAGTGTCGACCCGCTCGCTGTCGGCTTCAATGAAACGACGAACTCGGATGCTCGGATTTTCGCCGCTGATGGTAACCAAACCATGAGCTTATTCGCTCAGCATCCCGATTTTTTCAGCTCTCAGTGTGGCAGTCTGCTCGAGCGCATGCTCAACACGGTCCCGAAGACGGTCCAATTGTCAGAGGTCATCGAGCCCTTGCCGGTTAAACCCTTCGAATTGGCGTTGAGTTTGGCAGGTAACGGAAGTCTTATCATGTCGGGTTACATCCGGGTACGCATTTCCGCGAGTAGCATTTTCTGGGTATTCTGACCAGCAAAATGTACGCTTAGATATTTGGAACGTCTGCGGCAGCCGCTACGGCATCAGCAGCCAATATGCCTGTCACGTATGTTTTGTTTTCTGATGGTCTATGCCCCTGATTTTCGACCACAATACAGGCTTAGCTGGAAGGATCGGAGCGGCCGAACCAATGCAACTTATTCTGCCTCTGCGGTGGCTGTATCGTCACCCAGCGCAAGTCTCTGGGGCAGCGTCCATTTCTTCGAAGTCAACACAGCTATTGATGTCAACTTTGGGATCTCCTCGTTCGTTGTCGATTGGACATTTAGCCCTGAACTCCCCCCCACCCATTCGGATAACGGTGGCTTCGAATTTCCGTTCCAGGATGTAGCACTTTACCAACCCGATAAAAGTTGCCGGGACCTAAGCGGAACCACAACGGCTTACGCTGTGGTGGGCGCATTTTTACTTTGTTCAACCAACACTAAAGCCAAAAGTGCAGATAAGGAACGACCTGGGCCCACTTACCTTTGCATACATCGACTACACCACTAATGTCAACCAGGCGGGAAGCATCTCGGTGAAACAAGTTACAATTCGCACACCGCTGGTTCATGTCGGCAACTCGTCTTCTGTGTTATACGATACCTACAGCGCCACGTTTACGACGTTGATCAATGGCGTGCAGACTGACGAAGGACGGGTCACGTTCGATGTGGTGGCTGTCATCGGGGGACAGACCTATGTCCAGTTGAACAACCCCGAGATCTTCACTTTGTGTTAGACGGAGGTTCCGCGCTTGTTGGACAAGGGACTAGTGATACTAAACAATTTTGGTTGATTTTACGCCTTTTGGAGCCAAAGATTCTAATGCTTTGTAAACATGCATAAAAAAAGGTTGGTTCCTTCGTCGAGGTTCAAGCGGCTCGGTGGATAGCAAAAGCAACCACCGATCTCCACCACAATGTACACGTTTATGAAGGTTTGAATCGATTAACCAGCTCGCTCGTTGTCCTGTCCACCTCCTTCGATCCGCTCTTCGATCTGACTGCAACGTTCGGAGTCAAAATGCTCCGCTACAATTCTTCGAAAGTAAGCAACGGTGACGGTCGAGGACCCGCACTGTCGCATTCTGTGGCCATACATCCCGATGCTCTTGAGGGTCCGCCTAGCACCGCTCACTACTGCCGACGCATCCCGAAAATTTCTTGGCGCACTCTCATACACTGTTTACTCTTCCCCTATTTTGTAATAAGTCAATTTCACAGCTCAAATATTCCACGGAAGGAGCACGTACCGGAATAGACGCCCGCACATATGAGATCTTGCGTTGCAGACCTGAAGACGAGATCGCCCAGCGGTGATGTTTTTAAATTAAAATGGTCCAAGGACATCATTTTGGGAGTACACCCAATCACTTTGCGTCTTGCTTCAAACCGCCAGATGGAGGGCAGCGTCCTGTTCAACGGGCGCCAACTGTTCCCTGATCTTGAGCTCTAGAGCTAGATCTCTCTCTTCAAATCCGCCACTTACTGCTCGAGCCTCTAACCTTGACGTCAGAGAGGATGAGATTGCGAAACACGAAAAACCGTAATGCGATGCGTATTGAGGTAAGAGACAGCGAGAGGATATTTCCCGGAGTTCAGGGTCCATGTAACTTCCGGAGCTCAACAAAAGTCTCTTTGAAACCCCTAAGTTTAAGCGCCTATGCAAACAACCCGTACACAATCTCACCTGCAGGCGTTGTCTCTTAGGTTGAACTTCCCACGGTTCAAACTCAAGGTTGCGCTTTCCAACAATACATGAACATCTTCATTGGCCGACACAACTTTTTAAGACCAACTGACGTCTGTGAGCAAGATTCCTTCCAACGAGCACAACCAACCCGGCCGCAGATGTCAGCAACAAGGTGAAACAAACTTCCTTTGGTCACAGCTACCCCAGCGGCGCCGAAAACACACCGCCACAAAATACTAAACTAATCCCTCCAAGCAGATGCCTCCCGGCCACCCACACCAAACCTGCGCTGCAGATGTCATTGCAGCACTTTGCAAAAAGGCGAACCAACTCCCTTTGGTTACAGCCAGCCAACAGGACTCCTGTTGGATCGCTCGGAGCAGGGAACATAACCTGCAGTTCCTTGAGCATCTTCTCAAGAGCATGGTACAGATCTTCCACCAGAGCGTCCGATGTCTGGAGCTCATCCTGCAACGCTGTCGCAGCCCGTACAAAAGCGCTCACGGCGTCCTTCACCTCCGCAATTTTCTGGCGCACATCAGATGCGTGCTCCGCCGTGCCATCCAAGAGCTTGTCACCATAACTTCGAGCGCGCTGCCAAAATTTCTCCGAGTCCATGGCTGTGCTGAATACCTCTGGAAGGATCTGTTGCTGAAGGGACGGAGCTGAACCGATAAGCCCATTCCCCGCGACCGCATGAGTGGAGGCAAGCGACACGAGGGACAGGTACACAAATTTCAGTTGCATGGTGCCTTGCGGTGGGAATTGGGAAGAGAAAGGTGCCTTTTCTTCCTTGTCGTCCTTTTTCGGGACACGTTCCATCAATTGACGTTCGCGAATAGAGTTGGCGCCGCGTGACTTCGCAAGACTTTTATTGATTTTGTGAGCTCAGGCAAGACGAGCTTGCGAGTCAGCCTGAGTGGTAGACAAGGCAGTGTGATTAGACAGGATTTGTTTATATATCTGGCGTGTGCCACAAGAGCCATGGAGGGTTGGGAACGGGAACGGCATATGATATCGTCAGACGTACTGTAAAGCAAATGCTCGAAGAATTGGACGAGGTTCTCGGTCATTCTGAAGTGTGTTTTGGTTGTCCCTCTTCAGAAGGCTCTTCTCCACTGTGCGGTAAGCTGGCGGATACCCGACGGTTGGGGGGAGGACGTCGTTGTAGACTAATTCGGATGCAAATGCTCTTGTATAAATTTCTCAACAAATATCCTTTTCATAGACTCATATCTACGCAACAGACGTACATTTATTCGAAGCGACCAAACCGACCAAGATTGAGAGAGAAAAAAGTGCCCCGGTTCCTCGAATCTGCGTCCGAGTTTCGAGGAACACATTGCCACCTTTCCCTCAATTCTTGTCCAAAATAAATTGCAGACTGCCAACACAGAGCCGGCGATGAGCCCAGCGGTTTCACGAATCCAATAATGCCAATCTAGATTATTAAGTCTCCTCTCCGAAGACCTGTAACGTACTTCTACCTTTTCTATCTACTTCCGCAAAACATCCTTCAACACCTGACACACAACCTTTACCGCCTTCTTCACCTCGTCCGCGCTTAGCTCGCTCGTGAGCGCGAGCCGGATGCTCGGGCGCGCCTCGACCATCTCCTGCCCGCGGAGGCGCTTCGCGCGCGTGAGCACCACGCCGCGCTTCAGCGCCTCTTCCACGACCGTCTGCAGCGCGCGCTCCTCCCCCTCTATATCCCAGTCCCACTTGCTCGCGTCGCGCGGGAGGACTGAGGTAGGGTTCGAGGGCTTCGCGCTTGTGGGTGCTGCCGCAGCGGAAGTGGGGTGCAAGAACCCAGGCGCAGGGATGGGTTTGCGGACGTGCAGGTGGATGATGGGCGAGGCGGGGTGCGAGGGGATGGAGACGCAGTCTAGGTCGTCGAGGAGCGCGCGCGCGGTGCGGATGTTTTGCTGGAGCTTGGTGAGGATGGAGGGCGAGGAACGGAGGATCTCGATGCCCTCTGAGGCGCTGACGGCGAGGAGCGCGGGCATGGAGGCGGAGAAGACGAAGGAGGGGCCGTTGATTTGCTGTGGTGGTGCACGGTTAGAGGGGAGGGTGGATGCGTTTAGGAAGGGGGCGTACCTGGTGGTCGATGACGTTTTGGGTGCCCGCGCAGAAGCCGCCGCCAGCGCAGAGGCCGATGGCCATAGAGCCGACGAGCATGTCGACCTTGGCCGCGGGGACGTTGTAGAGCTCGGTCAGGCCGCGGCCAGTTCGGCCGACAGTGCCGAATGAGATGCTTTCGTCGAGGATGAGGCGGTATTTCTTGCGGTACTTGATCTCGATCTGCGAGACTGTCAGAGGGCAACGAGAAAAACAGAGTGGGTACGCACCAGCTTCGGCAGGTCAGTCATGGCGCCGTCCTTTTCAAAGATACCCTCGGTGATGATGAAGCGACGCGTGAGCGGCCCGCGGCGCTTCTTCCGCTCCTTCTCGACGCTGTCCAGTACGTCCTCCAGGCTCTTGAGGTCGTTGTGGTCGTACCATCGGACAGTGGAGCGTGAGATTTGGATGCCTTTTTGGATAGCAAAGTTGACCCCACGGTCGGCGACGATGATGTCTCCGCGCTTGCAGAATGCCGGGATGACGGAGGAGATGGTGGAGAAGCCCTGGGAGTAGATGATGGCGGCCTCTGCGCCAAGGAAGTCGGCGAGGTCGCGTTCCAGGGTCTGGTGTACGTCTGAAAGAATGAGACGGATTGAAACTGTGCTTGCATGAAAAACTAACCCAAGGTGCCGTAGAATCCAGGGGGACCACAACTTCCGAGACCGTACTTGCGCAGGGTCTCGATGGCGCGCTCTTTGATGATCTCCTTGCCCGCTAGCCCGGTAAAGTTGTAGCTCGCGAGGTTGGCAATTATTTTCGAGGGCTGCTTCACCAGGGTCGGCTTGGGGCCGTTCGGACCGACGACGATTGGCACCGCAGCAAGGTCAGACGCCTCGACGGCATTCAGAGGGAGTGCGAGGGGCTCCGGGGTCCATTCGTCCACCAGTTCGTCGATTTCCTGCGCGTGTCTCAGTACGATGCCCATCCGTTTTAAGGAGCACAAGTAGATGCTACTACCTTTTCGTCGAATTTGATAAAGTGCTTGCCGTTCCTGTCTGCGCGGGTGCGGGATTGCAGGAGAGTGAATATGGCGAACGCTACAAGGATAAGTTCGAGCACGGTTCGCCCCGGGTCGTTCTGGTGGGAGCTCTTGACATAGCGGACGAGGACGGCGGACCCTGGGACCTTTGAGAAAGCGGACTCTAGATTCGAGACGGAATAGGTGAGAAACGCGGACAGGGCATCAACGCTGGAGGCCATGGTGGCGAGAGGCAAAACGTCCGAGTCGGACCGAAATCGCGTTATGCATCTTACGCAGCCATCAATTTCAAAAAATGTGTAACTAAGCGTAATAAGCGCTTCCGCTACTATTAGTATACCGACACCCCGCTCCCAATCAGCGGCCCACATCTACGTCGCTGGTCTGGCTGCGTAGGCAACAGTAAAAGGTAAGGGAGGGCCCTAGCCTGGGTAGTGGTCTGCGGTCACGCTTAAGATGTCCACATTGCGGAAAAATCCATGCGGGCGAGGCGCTCAGCATACATACATGGGGAGGAGCCGCCGCAGCCCAACAACATTGTCACAGCAGTATAGAATGGCTGGAATGAACCGAGCTCGGACGCCGGAAGGACTGTACGCGTTTCATGTCAGCAAACACGATAGGCGCGGGAGGTACGAATGAGATGAGCGCGGTCACGCGTATTATTCATTCGGGTTTCCAGCACTTGTTGTAAGACTCGGGCCAAGAAATGGATGAAAGAATCGATCCGCACCTCTGGCTGCAAATAGAGATCTCGGTCCCTCGCAGCGCTCGCCCTTGTTCGGCTTGTGCGGATTTGCGCCGTGGAGTCGGATAGATTACTCGGATGAACTTGGGTTGTAGGCGCGTTTATTTTTTCAGCGCGGGGGAGTAACATCTTCAACGCAAGCCGTGATGGAGCAGCGACTGGCTTGCTCTCGCCAGTATGACGAACATCCTTCAACGTAAGCCAGGTCTAGAGCTGATGGGAGGGCGTACGGCGTCTCGCACCAGGCCGTGCAGCGACCGTCGCCAAACGGGGCCCAGTGGAGCAAACCGTTAGCAGCTCAAGGAAACCACGGGCACGCCCCAAACCCCAACGTTTGCCAAAAATAATAAATTGATGTTCGTCCAACGGCGGCTTGTATGCATTAAGTGGTACTCTATTTGGAGGTGACGAAGCCCGTGCCCTTGTATCCTTCCGATGAGATACCTGGCGGGTGCATTAGTTAGCTGCCGGTGCACACGAGGGAAAAAAAACGGCGCAAGACTGACCAGTGATGGGATTCATTTTTTGTTCGATAGCACGCTCGTTCATGGCCTCTTGCCACTCCTTCGTCATCGTCTTTGGCGGGGGTGGCGCTGTCGCGGGGTGTCAGCGAGTGTCGCGCGCGGCTTGCGGTCGCTGTCGACTCACAGTTGTGACGGATGGCGAAGAAGAGGAGGCCCGCGGCGGCGACGCCCGTCATCGTGCCGAGGAAGATCTTGAACCCATCGCCCTTTGCGTGGATGGGCGTGCGTCGGCCGTGCGGCCCAAAGGCGACGTAGTATGCTGTCTAGCATGAGCGACAAGTACCGAGTGAATGGACGCGCTGCTCACCGGCCTTCTTCTCGTCACCGCTGAGGGTCTTCCAGTCGCGCTTCTGGAGCTCCTCGAGCTGGTCTGCGACCGAGGTCTTCTCGTCTGGCGAGAGAAGGGCCCACTGGGCCTCTATGTTGGACAGTGGGATGGCGGCGAGCGGGCGTTTTTGCTCTGCCGCTGGGGCAGGGGAAGCGTGGGCGCCATGGGCAGCGGCGGCGGTGGCGAGACAGCGACGGCGGGCAGCGAGCGCAGGGCGAAGCAATAGGCGGGACGACGACATCGCCGGGAGGAAGAGGAACACGGCAAATTCCCACGCTTACCACCATCCCATCCGCCGTCGCGCAACGAAGTTTGAGGCAAAAACGGCGCGCGCCTTTCTCGCTCAAAAAAATGCATCTTGGGCTCGAGAAAATAGGACTCATTGAGACAAGAATTTATCTATTGAATTTACAGTACTATTGCGCGAAACCTAATGCGTTCGCTGATATATCTTCTCCACAAACATCGTGAAAATCTCTCGCTTCAGCGTACCGCGCCCCTCGCCCTCCGGAATCGCAGCAATCATCTCCTTCAACTGTCCATACACCTCCGCCTCATAACTGGCATACCGCTCCCGCACACCCACCGCCTCAAACACCTCCTTCACGCGCGCCTCCGCTTTGGCATCCTTCCGCCCATAGTTCGCGTCGAGCACCGCGCGCTGCTCGGGTGTCGCGAGCGCGAGCGCAGTATTGATGCACCACGAGCACTTGTTATCCACGATGTCAGTGCCGATCTTGCCGAGCACCTCCGGCGGCGCGGAGAAGTCGAGGAAGTCGTCCTGGATTTGGAAGTACTCTCCCAGGGGGATGAGGATGGAGAGCGCGGTCTTGTAGGGCTCGATGGTCTTGCCGCCGAGGGTGTAGCTCGTGGGGACGCCGGAGATGTACATCGCGAGCGCGATCGGGAGGTAGAAGGAGTAGTACGCCGTCTTGTAGATGACAATCAGGCGGTGTCTGCGTAGTGTTGGTAGATGTATCAGAAATGAGGAAAGAAACCGCACTTGTCCAGCGAGAATTTGCTGAGGTCGACCTTTTCCTCGGGCGCGGTGATGAGATCGATGAGCTGGCCCATGTCGGTCTGGTGCGTCGTCTCGAGGAAGATCTCAACCAGGTCAACATAGTAGGGCGCGCTGCGGAAGTGCTTCTTGAGGAGGAAGTAGATGGCAGCCTCGAGCATGAAGCCGTCGTTGATCGCGATCATCCCGACGCCGGGTTTGCGGTACCAGCAGGGCTGTCCGCGCCGGGTGATCGAGGTGTCCATAATGTCGTCCGAGACGAGGAAGAACGCTTGCAGCTGCAGGGAACGCCGTCGTTATTTCTCTTTTCTTTTCCAAACTGAGACAGCTGAGCCACTCGCCAGCTCAACGCCCCAGCCCAAAACGGCGGCCTTGTAGTACTCGTCATCGTCGAGCGGGGCGCCCTTGAGGATCTGCGCGGTGTCCACGACGGACATGCCGCGGTTGAGCTTCCCCCCAGGGACATTGTAGTCCAAGTTCTGCACAAAGTGGTAAGCGACACGGAAAAAAGCGAAGAAAAATATCCGTACATTGCCGTACCACTCGACGGCGTCGGGGGGCATGCCCTCGGCGGCGACGTTGGCGACGAGCTCCTCCCGAATGCGTGCCCACGCCGCGTTGAATTTCGCGCGTCTGTCCGACGACATGGTTGCGGGAGAGTCGGAAAAAGTGGTCCCATTTTAAAATTCACGGCGGTTATGTACTGTGCGGCAGCGATAATAAATCAGGCCACCATTTGAATTCTAAACCGCGTCCGTCGACCGTGCGTTCTGGGATAGTGCGGCCGTTGCATGACCCATTTGTAGCGGGCAGCGTTCCAACCGTCGCTCATCGGTCATTCCGGCGCGTCTTTCCGCGTTCTGCGCTCAGTGCTCACGATGCTAAATCCGACTAGCATGTAGCCCGGAGAATGCGCGCGCCGGGTAAAAAACTGGTAAGGAGCAAAAAGATAGCCGGTAGCAGTTTTTTGGACTCCGAGTCTCCCAAAACAAATCGGAATACCGCATCACGAGATATTTCTACGACTCTACGGAGCAAGACAAGAGATTAGAATCTCTCGTATGAAGACACTTATGAACGATCGATCTCTCGCATGAAGACTTAAATTGTTCACAATTGTCTTCATACGAGAGATCGGTCACCAGTCTAACAAAAAGATATGATGTAGCCGAAAAGCCAGAAGCAGCTAAAAAATCCGTCGTCGGACCTAAGTAAGAGAACGACATACAGTACTGTACTGTATGCATTGTCAGTACATACTTAGAGTTAGACCGAGCGAGCTGCCATGTCGGATTCCTATCTACCCTGATGCCGCACCCCGACCCGGAGCGGATTCCAGAAGCATTCCCGCTGCTCTGACCGCAAAGGGACTTGAGATGACGACAGCCTTTCCCAGATCATGACACGCCTCCAAGTACTGTAGCTCACGATCATGACCTTGGGCTGCACCCCAAAGCACGTCCGCCAGGCGCGACCGAGCACACAATTGGCGAGTCAGCGTGCGTGCTGGGAAGAGGTGAGTGAGGTTTAATTGGGCCGCCGAGGTGCATGTTGTACAACGGCGGGAGCTGAGATGGCGAGCATGCGGGAAACGCCTATGTATATAACATGAAGGAAAGAGTTTGTGTCCAGCATTTGACGTAGGAGTCAGACAAGGGACGACGAATCGCGCGCGCACCTCTGGCTAACAGAGACCTGCGCTTCGCCATGGCAGTTCATCATGGCCACCGCCGGGTGTTTCGTATTTGCGGGAACGGGAACGCACAGAACTCTAGAGGTAACGCCGAATGTGACCTTCGTCCCATAAAAAGGCGCTCAAGACTTCAAGTTTGATAATAACCCGGCCCGCAATTGCTTGGTACAGGCCGGGGACACAGGGAGCCAGCGAAGTGTTACGGTGCAGACCAGACCGAGATGGCGAAGACGAGGAAATACGTTCTGAAGGCGAACAATATTGAATCTCCTCACTACCAGAGCCTCGAGCTTGAGTAAAACTGTGCAGCGAAGTTCAAGCGTGCTTGGCACCGAGCCAGAGTCTGTCAAGAGAGACCAAGTAGAAACAGAGCTCGAGCAGTCGTATTCGGTGGCATTCAACGACACCTGTTCTCGCCGCAATCCCAGCGTGAGCGCTGCGGCGGCGCGCTTATTCGACGACGGCCCTGGGGACTGAGAGAGGGTATCCCCTTTGGGCATGGCTTGGGCGCTTGTTTTGCCGTTCGAAGCGCTTTGTACACGGCTGCACCATTAACTTAGCACTTTCTTAAGTTTCTGCACATCTATGATTTCACACTGTTTATCTTACTGAAATCGACAACGGAGACCGGTTAAGAATTCTTAAGACAGCTGAAACTTCAGATTTTGTTGAGAATTGATGTGCCCCTGCGGGATATTTCTCCGGTGTTGCCCGCCCGCTCCCTGTTCATATATTTGACGACAGCAATTCAAGCGATAGAAAGTCAAGTCATAAAATATATTTCAATGCTATAGTGAAGGGGAAATAATAAACTATGTTGGCTGGCTCGCGGACTTAACTGGTTACTGAGCAGCGGATAGCAAGCAGACCACAGGTAAAACGAGAAGTGCATCATCCAGAAGACAGCGAGAAATGCGGCCAGGGTACCAAGCGCAAAATTTGAGGCCGTTGCATCATGCTTGATTGCGTTAACTTGAATGTTCTTGTTCTCTCTTGACGCCGTGCTTGATCACATAACCTTGAAAACATCTTGGACTTCAAAACGCCTTGCACTTCCGAGTCGTTTGCAAGTTCGGAGATACCAACTTTTGTGTTTTGGAGTGCAGTCAGAAGAAATCTTGAAGAGATCCCTGTGCTTGAGCGTCTGAATGAGATTGTCTTGAAGGTCTTCATATTTGACTTTTGACCCGTATAGATGTGCCTTGAAATAAGTGGGAGCCTAGGGGAAAGACTCAGGGCAGGCGGACCAACGGCAGACACTGGAAAGTGAGAAGGTGGGTGGGCGCGGGAAGCAAGAGCTGTCTTGCGACCAACATGCACGTGGTCTTACGTTGGCCGCGCACGGACCTTCTGGCATACGCGCTTTGTTCCAGACACCGGTTAACAGCGGTTGACGTCCAGTGGTGATATCGCCGTTGGCGAGACAAGCTCATAAGAGAACGTTAAAAGACCTGCCATACGAAATTACAAGTCAACCGATCTTACGATTTCACAAGATTTCCGTTTGGCCGTGTATGCTACAACTTCAAGTTAATTCGTTCTTCACTGTCCTTTGCTGTGGCAATGGCCACACTACTCCAAAGTCCTCTTATTTCTTGATTTTTTTTGCCGCCCTTGCCTTCTTGCGCTCAGCTTTGTCTCAAACAAAAACGGCGGCCACGCCATCATGATCCCACCAGATCCCACCTCAGGCTGGCGTTTGCGACCAGGAGGAGCGCAGGCTCCAGGGAGCCTCCCATGTCTTCGAGTTGTGGCAGGGCGTCCGCTTCTTATACCCGTATTGAACTGCCGGAGTATAGCTCAACGACTTCGCGTGTCATACAGACCATTGACTCAAGACAATATTAGTTTGCTGCTGCTTTGGCTGACCACAGCTGGAATGGAAGCCACCCTCGGGATTTCGATGTCTGCGAAGCTATTTATCAACAAGGTACGAGCTCCATCGCGTTGAACCGTCTGTCCAGGAGAGACTATATCGAGTGTGGGTTGCGCTCATCTTTAGCTATGGATGGCAGTTTGTCAATTATTGATACTCCAATGTCGCGCCGTAGGAGTTCGAACCACCAACTAAGGTAGGTCATAATTCGCTTCAGCTTGAACTAACCAATTTCGACGAATACAAATTCAGGGAAGGGGAACGCAGATTCGCATCCGGGGGAAAGAGTTGTGAAAGGGGGGTTCACCAACTGGACGTCCACATTTTGCGGGTGTCGCTGGGATCATGGATGAATGGGGTCAGTGACTACAGTCCAGTCGCTCCATCTGCTCCCAGCTCCATTATCATCGAGCATCACTTCTCTGAAAGCCCCGATAGCACGTCTCTCAGCGCGAGCAGTAAGGTGGGATGGAAATAACGTTCGTAGTCGCGTGACCAGCCTGAACGGTAATCTCGAGCGCAAGCACCTTGCATTGGGCAGTAGGTGATGGGCTTCCGCTTATTCTCACCGTACGGGAGTAAATCTTCTTCAAAGATGCGATTCCTACTTGCCACTGGTGCAACCGCGGTCGTTAGGCCAGTTCTCACCCTTCATTCAAAGTCCATCTTCTCGTATCCTGATCATCTTTTCAACGTTCTCAGGGTGGCTATGTATCTGTAGCTTCGACGATCAGTGAGCAATTCTTCATAAATTCAAGTGTTCCCCTTGGCTCTCTCAAACAACCCAAGGATGGCAGAGGGACTCGGCGGCATACCCTCGACCTTAGGTTCACTCATCGGGGGGTGCATGGTGTCTGTCGGGTGCGAAGCAATCTGTTGCTCTTTGCCGTCAGAATTCTTATGACGCACAGACTGTCGGCGATAGTGGGTATTCAGACCTTCCTCTACTTTCGGCTATTCCCTATGGACACCCTACCGTTCAAGCTCTTGGTGAGTGGACCGTCTTGCATTATTGTTCACCATAGACCTTCTCACTCCCCTTCTACAGGTCGCGTGGGTTTGGTGCGTACTCATCTAATCCCTCAAAAAGCCTGCTCTGTAATTGGAGAGGGCCTCAGGATCACCGATGCTGGTCACACTATCGCGGTCTGCACAATAATCTGGCAGTAAGGTGTCAGTAACTTCAATAACCCCTCGAAGTTACTCGAAATCCTCCCGTGCGTGCGGTCCATTGAAAAAGTGAAACACAATCATATCTTGGGTGATGGACAGTGCATACCCGGTACATACCTTTTCTCGTACGAATTCATCACCAATAATCGGACCCAGGTCAATGTGATAATAACGTTGATCGCGACGCTGAATGCGAATCTGTATGGTTGCGGAACTGGATCTCACCTGCTTGCGTCTAATAAATTCTAAAATCAGCTTCTACACATGGAGGATACACAAGAGTTCGTGATTGTATTATATTTTCCCTGGCTGGCTTCACTAAATTTCGAATCAGTGTCCAAGTACAATTGGTGGCTCACAGGACCGATTGTACGCTTATGCTTCCCTGCTATATATCACGAGACACTTGACTTTAATACAGTGCGTGTTGTGCGTAACGAGGACTGGTACGTGTATTTTTACCAGTCTGGCTTGACTAACTCTCTCTAATTGACAGGTCTGGGATTGTGTGCGTGTTGAAATCTCAAAACTCATATTGTGCCCACTGAAGGAAGACCTGTTCAGTCACTACCACTGAATTGCATGTCCTATGGTAGCTGAGATCCAGCAGTGTCGCTGATTCTACCAATACAGGTTTTTAACGAAGACGTGGATCAACATGGCTGCGCACTTCCAGGTCGGCATTTCCCTGATATCTCGACAACGGTCACTCATTTAACTAAAGGCTAATGTCATAGCCGGGTTGGCCGTTTCGGCGGGTACAGACATTGTGATATCTACGGCGCGATATTATTACCTCCGCGACCTCAAGCAAGGGTATATGGCGTGCGTGATTTCTTTCGCCGTGATAATTCCCTGGTTGAATCAAGGTCCCTCGTCGTCAGGAACCAGGAGATGATGGACACTGTTGTAATTCTTACTATAAACGATGGCATTATTACTAGTAAGAGACCCGACCTTGACTAACCCACAGGCCTGACTAGTTTGAATTAGGTGCGACCGCCATTGCCTGTATCGCATGCGTAGTATGAACGAGGGGGTAGCTCGGGATAGCGAACTACCCCGAAATTGATTCTGCCAAGTGAATTGAAAGAACCTGATCTGCTGTGTTGACCTCCCGATCAGCGTCGAAACGCATGCCATTGACTGATTTAAGTTCCCATGTTTGAATCTCGCCGGTGTAGTTAAGATTCAAACAATTTATATACTCACCTTCCATCGCAAGAGCTCACGACTCGGAGACTCACACCTGATTGGGAGGGCTGAGGTAACTCGAAGCGGCAAGAACAGACTTGAAGGGCTTGCCTAGGAGCTGTTGGCCGAGGCAGATTCCGAACCCAGACGGATGACTACGGAGGTCGCAGAAGGCTGATCTTCAATTCCGGGTTAAACAATGCAGAGATGGCGACCTAAACTGACACACGGACGGAATGGCAAAAGTTGAACTTGGCTCGGACCGAAATGATCCAATCACACCGGCATGTTGCGGCAGAAGGCGAATCTGCGGCCCGAACATGTCATAATATTAATCGAACTGTAACTCTAAGGGCAGTTCAACAATTCCATGCCATCATATGTACCGCCGTGGCTGCCGTGGTTCTTCCAACGCTCCAAGCTCCATTTATCAATATTCAATATCCCTAACATACAACAGATTCCTTCAACAACTACAATTTAGCCAAACGTTTGACTCTGTAAAAGAATGTCAGAATCGATATATCTAGAAGGTTTGGTGTCCTTACCGAGCGCGCACTACTTTTCGCCTTGGACAAACGCCACTCGTCCGGTTTCTCATATTTGTTAAACAAGGGTTCGATCTTCTCCTGTTTCTTGCGCTTGCTGTTCCTGTTGGCATCGGCAACCTTGAGAACTGCGGAGCGACCTCGAAAAGCCATTTTGGCTCGACGGCGGTAACATTATGACAATATTCTCTCGTCGTGAGCACAAGTTCGTGGTACACAACCCATTCGGGATTGCGACTGAAGAGAGCTGAGGATGGATGGATGTAAACGGGTGTGCCTTCCGCGAGGGTCTTGTATCCCTCTTGGGAGCCCTTCTTAGCGGCATTGCGGAAAAAGCCGGAGCAGATGGCCTTCCGGACGATAATGTAGTCTCGTCCTGCGGACAGGATTTCATGCTTGTCCCTGATGAGGGTTTAGGAAGATACCTCGGAAGATAGGTGTAATTTCACATACCGGTCCATGATACCCAGCAGCTGTTTTCTGACATCTTGGACTCGACGCATGCTCCGTGCCTGAATAAAGTTTTCATAACACCAAGGATTCGAAAAATTGGCCGCTTTCCAGCCGTTGTAGACCGTCAGCAACGTCAGATGGTCGCCCTCCGGCTGATGGAATTTGGCTTTCTTCGAGTCGGCCTGTCCTTGCTTCTCCTTTGGCCGGTAAAACACGGTCTGTACCGACAGCATCGCTACAATGGATAAGATCTCTTCTGAACATCCTAGGTCGACGGATGCGATCAGCATCTTCGCCTGTGACGGGTCCATAGGGAAATCCGCCATCTTGCGACCCAGCCGCGTGAGAAGCCCCTCGTCATCGAGTGCCGACAGGGCATACAGAGACTCCAATGCAGTCAACATCGTCTGCGCCGGAGGCGGATCCATGAAATCGAAGCTGAGGAGGTCATTGAAACCCATCGCTTTCAGCTGAAGAATCATGGGAGATTCGTCCGTTGGATTTCTGGGATGGAATTGGGCAGCATCTCGTTTCTGAATGCAGCTTCCGTGTATAAGCGGTAACATTTCCCAGGGCCAGTGCGGCCTGCACGACCAGCGCGTTGGCAGGCCTGGGCTTGGGAGATGGGCATGACGACGAGCGAGTCCAGGCCTAGTCGCGGGTCGTATGCACTCTGTTTCACGAAGCCGGGATCAATAACATAGTAGATCCCCGCAATGGTGAGACTCGTCTCAGCGACGTTCGTCGCAATGACCACTTTCCGAGCGCCGGGAGGGGTAGGCTCAAATACTCGGGATTGAACTTCGGTTAAGAGGGCGGAATAGATGGGTAGGATGATCAGCTCTGGAACGTTGGGTCCCAGGGCTTTCATGCGCTCGAATAGAATCTTGCAAGCAATGTCAATTTCTTCTTGATCAGTGAGGAAAAGCAAGATATCGCCAGGAGGTTCGGAGAGGTGAATTTGCATGACGGTGATGAGGGATGCGTCTAGGTAGTCCGATTCGGGATCTTTGGTGTAAAGAACCTCGACGGGATACGTTCGACCAGGGATAGTGAAGATAGGGCACCCGAAGAAGTATTTCGAGAACTTTTCGGCATCTAGGGTCGCTGAAGTAACAATGAGCTTGAGATCAGGACGACGTTTCATGATTTCTATGATCAACCAAGTGAGCATCAACATTCGAGTTTGCATGCAGAGACGTACTTTTCAAGAGACCAAACAAGACATCGGTCGCGACTGTACGCTCGTGCGCCTCGTCCAAAATGATAACGGAATAGGAACTGAACAGTGGGTCGATCAAACATTCTCGCTGCAGCATACCATCCGTCATGTACTTGATTCGCGTCTCCGGACTTGTGCAGTCCTCAAAACGAATCGTGTACCCGACCTCCTGACCCAAACGGCAACCGACTTCCTCCGAAACACGCTTCGCCACGGACATTGCAGCTACACGACGCGGTTGAGTACAGCCAATTCGACCACGATCGGCATATCCAGCCTCGGCGAGATATTGCACCATTTGAGTGGTTTTCCCTAAACCAGTGTCACCGATGACAATGAGGACTTGATGCTGCAATAGATGTAGGTTCCAATCGAGAGAGATAAAAGCGCGGAAAAAAGTACCTCAGAGATGGCTTTGAGCAACGCCTCTCGAACCTTGTAAATCGGGAGACTCGCTCGCTGTTCCTGGATACTCAAGCTGGTGACCTCGCCGAATGCTGTAGCTTCGTTGAACGTCGCCTCCTTCCAATTCGGTACCTCGCCCGCTTTCTGACCCTTCAAGTTGCCTCGCAAATCCTGTGCATCTGCCTCCGTCGACATGGGGTCAGGCCAAGGCTGAGTGAAGTCTCGTGCTTGGGAGTCCGCCTCCTCGTTAGCTTCGTGCTGCCGCAATTCACGCCGCTCGCGGGCGAGAGATGCGCCACCGAGCGTGACCTTGTCGAGTGATCCATCGGGAGCCTTGGCGATTATCAGGTTATTGAAATCTTCGTCAAGCTCGGGGTACTCCGAGGCATCTAATGCGCCGGAGGAGATGAGCTGCTTGATCTCCCATCGCTCTGGGGAGGTCAACCGTTTCATTGAGCGAACAGGGGCATCATTCGCGGACGACCGCAGGGGGACAGCGTTCACTCCGGAGCTCGCAAACGTCGCCCGGTTGCGTTGCTCCTCCATCTCAGCCTCGGACTGGATGCGGAGATGTGGTGTCAGGTCGCGCCCCGACGCTTGATCGACATCTTTCATAGAAAGGCCAATTCTGGTCCCTGCAACGCTCATAACTTTCACTTTCACCGGCTGGCCCCGGCTGAGTAGATCTGAGGCAGAATTTACACGTCCTGTCTGAATGTTCGATATGTGAACCATGCCTGCGAGTCGGTCAGTATTTTGAACAAGACATAGGGAAGGGATTGACACACCTTCAGCTCTACCAGCGACGCCTTCAAGAGTTACAAATGCACCAAACTCCTTCAATCCCGTCACCTTGCCGCTGTATATCTTGAACAGCACCGGTCTATCGTCAATGACAGGCCACCTACCGTCCGGCAACGTCGACGGCCCCGGCTCCTGGCCCTTCGGAGCGAGACCTGGTAGGAGTCGCTTCTTCTTCTCATGCTCCGTTAACGTACCCTCCGCTTCGTTCTTGGCTTTGCCAATCTTCACTGCATGCCTTTTCTTGTGCTTGGGGTGCATGCTGAGAATGAGCCGGTCGACATTCTCGATGAACGAGTCGGGAAATTCGGCGCCTACTTCCTTCAGTTTAGCCTTGAAAGCGGGCAGGCTCTTGTTGGACTGGTCATGGAGAGAGATCACGAATTCAGCGAGCGTCTTGTCATTTAAACCGGTGTGGTTGTCGATCTCCTGGATGACTTTAGCGACAAGGGACAAGAATTCGAGGTTGTAAAGGTCCTGGTCCGAAGCCATAAAGCGTTCGAGGCAAGTCGGAAGTTGGCTCGCAACAAGTTGGAGAGCCGAGTGGCGGTGCTTGCTGCGGCCTTTGGCTCGGGTTTACGGGCCAAGACGCCGAATCCGACCAGTTGGAGTCAAAAAGATAACGGTTTATATGCGTACAACATTGCTGAAGAAGGTGCAGTACCGATACTCGACGGGCAAGATGAAGCATGTCCCTACTTGATCCATCGCAGATATTTAATATGATTCTGAGCCGATCACCCTGGCATGTCGCGGCACGTCATCTTTCGCGCCACGACCTGCCACGACTCCATCTTTCGCGAACGAACGGCATCTAGAAACCTTGCTCGACTGACTACAAGCAACTGCCGTTCCCAATACCTGACACATTAATATTCTTTTTTCGCCCACCGAATCATAATTCCTGAAAAACCCTTGGCCTTGGGCCGGACCGGGAAGATACTACTGGCGCAGAGTGGTCTCAAGTCGCTCCTGAGATGTCCTCGTTTACCTGACACTCCCTCTGGTTCCAATATCTCGGTAGGTGGTCCAAATTAGTACCATCTGCTATCAGCTATCTGCCAGAATTACAACGTCGCTCGGATGCTTTGAAGTGGTCACGATGGACAAAGTTCCCCTACTCTCAGATCATTTATAATGAACGGTGGCGCTCGTGGACATTCACCTACAGATGATCATGGCCAAGACCGAATTGTTTACGATCATCCTGCCAGTGCTTGCGGCGTCAGCTCTCGCTACTGTCCCCACTCGTCTCGTATATCAGTCCCCTACTGGGCTCTGGTTCGAGAACATTGCCGTACGACCTTCCTCCGAATTTCTACTCACTTCGATCTCCTCCCCGACGCTGCTCACCCTCGATCCCCACTCGAAAAACATCACCCTGGATGACGTTTACACTTTCCCGAACGCGACTGGTCTCACTGGAATTGCAGAGTGTGACCCTGACATCTATGCTGTCGTCGCAGCTCAAATCATTGTGGGAATGGCCCGCGCTATACCCGGTTCCATCGTCATCTGGCGCGTCGACCATACTCACAAACCTCCCCGCGCAACACGCATTGCTCCCATACCCCAGAGCGATTTCATCAACGGGCTGGCCCAAGTACCCGGCCAGCCTGGCATCGTTCTCGCTGCGGACGCCATCCTCGGCGCCGTGTATGAAATTTCAATGCACACTGGGGAGGTGCGCATTGCCATACAAGACGAACTCATGGCTCCAACCCCCGGTGCACGGGGCGGGATCAATGGGTTGCATGTCTGCGACGAAACACTCTACTTTACCAACACTGCACTGGCCATTTTCGCGCGCATTCCTTTCGAGGTATGCGATGGGAGCGTCCGTGCAACGGGTCCCGTCGAGATCCTCGTCAATCTTCCCTCAGATGGACAGCCTAAGATAGATGATTTTGCGCTGGATCGTGGGGGGCGTGCCTGGGCGACAGTTCATCCGGGAGAGCTTCTGCTTTTGTCTCCTCAGCTTAATGGCACGTGGAGGCAACAAACTGTGGCAGGAGACCCCAACGGAACGATTTTCGACCAGCCAACTTCTGCTGCCTTTGGGCGCAGATCACCTGTGGATGAAGAAACTCTCTATGTCACTACAGCGACCGGCCAAATTGTCGCTCTCAATTCGGAGGCTCTTTAAAGAAGCTAAAGATAGACGAACACCGACGAAGATAAGACGGAGGCTGGGTCATTACTATGTTCTCGCAAACTGAATAGTATTCGAAACGTTCTGCCAGTGAATGGAGTATACGGAGCCAAACTGCTACTCTAAATCTTCTTCCTGTTCTTTCATTGATTCTCCCCAGATTGTAAGCACCTTTGGTGGCAATTCCTTCCGACAACAAGTTTTCTGCCTCGACGACTGGCAGCTATCAGATAACTACTGTCTCAATCGAGGTGGGCGACTCGGAGCTGGCTGGGGGCGACCCTGAGTAACGACGAGTCAGTGTCTTCCCCCTGATTCTCATCCTCTCTCTGAGTGTTCTGTGCATACACTCTGCTTCTTTCCTCCCTTTTTTTTAAAAAAAAAAAAATCCGTGTTATTTGCCCCTCGCCGCGTGCGGCATGTTAGGCATCCTTCTACACTAAGGCATCTATGTATGTAAGTAACGGTCGGCAATAGTAATGAATGTACCGAGAAAGCATGTCCTCGCCGTCCACATTAGACAGTGTCGTCTTTCCTCCCTTCCACAAGCAACCGATGCCAGACTTGGCCGATTTATGCAACCGGCGGGCCGGCTACAATGAAACGAGTTTACTGGTAACGTGATGCGCCTCCTTTCTTTCGTGCCACCACAAGCTTGAGCGAGCGACTTGACTTCCTCCATTACAGAGGTGAGTTTGTTCGTTGCAACGAGTTTTGTTGCATTTAAACGTACCGTCTCGTTAGATCAACAGCCTGAGCATGGAATCCACTCGCCGCGACCCAGGCATGCAAGCCCTGCGTGACCGCCTCGCGGAACTAGACGCTCAGATTCCCAGCCTGGAAGCCGAAAGAAGGAAAATCCTCAGGAAATTGAGGACTCTCAAGTTTCCGGTGCTTACCTTGCCCGCAGAAGTGACAACGGAGATATTCATCCAATGTGTGCCACCAGAGGAGGCGGACTTTCGTGGCGGGGACTTTGATATCGAACGCGACCGGATGGTACCTCGTTTGACTAATGCCCCCCTTCTTTTGCTACAAATCTGCCAAGTCTGGAGGAACGTTGCGCTCGCAACCCCGAGACTGTGGTCAACGATTCAGGTCACAAACGACCTTTTCATTCGAGGTGCCATGCCTTCCCCTTCTATAAATGCGAGGAGATCACTGGCATACGCGATGCTTGAGAAGTGGACCAATCGAGCCGGGGTCACACCGTTAACATTGACTTTACGACGAACGGAACTGTCTCAAAAGGACTCCGAGTCCGACCCAGAATTATTCACCCAACTTTTCCGCCGGGCACCTCAATGGTGTGACGCCAGCCTGTACTTTGAGCGAAGAACTCGCTCATCGGACATTCCAAGAAAACTGTATGCAGTTTCCCGCCCAGCAAAGTCTCCGCTTCCGTGGATGGACGGAAAAATACGATCCTTGGGAACACACCACCCCCAAGCGCCCAAGCGTCCCGATCACGGCTTTCGAGATCGCACCGAATCTCAAGGTCGTGGAATTGACCGGGCTTGCGCCGTCTCTCATATGTCTCCCCTGGTCTCAGTTGACGCGGTTTTTTGGAGACAGAGCATCGATTCAAGATGCCCTGCAGGTGTTGTGCAAGGCTTCATCCCTCATCGATTGTACCTTCGAATCGATCGCTGAGGCCGACGACGAAAGTTCCACTCCCCTTCAGCCACCTCCGGATTATCACGTGCATCAGAAACTACAGTCTTTGGCGTTTACTGGGATGTATAACATGTGTGAAGTCCTATCGCACATGACCATGCCTGCGCTCACGGCGCTCGATCTCTGGATTCCAGTCAGCGACGTCGATGACATGGTGGATTTTCTAACCCGTTCTGAAGTTACGCTGCAGCAGCTTAACTTGCACTGCGTTTACGACACCTTCCTCTCCATCCTCCCTTTCATGGCAGGACTCACTCAACTCACCGTCGCCGGCATACGGCGGGACGGCATCATGTTCATCTTGCGTTCTTTGTGCAGCTCCGATACATTTCTACCCCGTCTTCAGGCTCTCGAGATCACTGCCCAAAACCTCACAAACTATAGAGGCTTTGGAGGCTACGAGGAAGGGGAAGAAGACAGCTCGGACGTAGATCCCCCACAGGAAATGGAGCAGATGAATTACGAAACGCTCGCGGATGCACTTTGGGCGAGAAGGACTGGCGATTGTGCACAAGGCGGCGTATCACGCCTCGAGTCATTTCGCATGGTCTGGATACCGACCGTCTCCCCGTACGTGATAGATGTGCACAGAGGTGATTCTTGGAATAATTTGGGATTCAACGAGCGCGAGACTCATAGAGAACTTGCCAATTTTGGCACACTTGACCGTTTGCTTGACCTGGTCGACGAGGGGATGTCCGTTTATCTAGGAACACGTCACCGACAATGGGTGACACGCGCAAGTTATAAAGAAGACGAATCGGGCCCGTATTAACCAGCGATGTAGCTGGAGTTTGTCGCCAACGTATTATGCGCTATTTGACCAGAGTCAACCTTGCAGCCAGAATTTTTTTATTCCTCGTAAGTGTTGTGGGTTAAACAATCTTGAGGCGATGACATGATACACGGATCGAATGGACAGCGCGACTCGCTTAAATGCAGCGAGTCCCAATCCCACTGTTCTCGACGGAATGGCAAGGTTGAACTTAGTTTCGGGTAGACTCGGACCGAAATGATTCGATCATGACGGCATGCCGCGGCAAGCTGCTTCTGCGTTCAGTCTGTCGTGGTTCGCTGGCACGCCTTGTACCTAGCTGCCACGCAATCGGCCTCTTTAACAGGCGTCTTGGAACCTCCTTGCCAAACTGCAGGCAACTGGCCAGTACCAAATCAGCCACTCTTTGCGCCGATAACAATTTTCTTTGCATCTAAAGACTCAGGCTAGAGACAGGAAGACAGGTTCCAGTTGCGAACTCGCGCCTACTCAGACTCGGACTCTAAATCTCGGGCCCTCGTTCCCTGGCATTCCCTCGAATAAAATCGAATAAAACTCAACCTATAAATATTTGGCAAAATGACAACAGAATCTGCACACCTATCCAATCCTCAGGCCACCCACCCCACTGCGATCGATGCGGATGCCGCCGTTATCTATAACTATCATCGCATGGGCTTGCCCCTCGTCCACTCTGACGCCATCTTCACCCTCTGCAGCCTGGACCTGCGCGTCGCCACACACGCCGCACAGCTGTACCTCGAGGGCTACGGCGACCTTCTTATATTTTCCGGCGGCTCCGGCGTGCTAACTGCGGGGCGCTTCCCCGGTTTCGCCTCCGAGGCAGCTGCCTTCGCGGCCGTGGCACGCAACATGGGTGTTCCCGACTCAGCGCTGCTGCTCGAGGAGCGTTCGACTAACACCGGCGAGAACGTCCGCTTCACGCAGGCCCTGCTGGAGTCGCGTGGCGGAGCTGCCGCTATGCCGTGCTCGTTCTTGCTCGTACAGAAGCCGTACATGGAGCGCCGCACGTGGGCGACGTTTGCGGCGCAGTGGCCTGGTGGCGGTGGTGGCGGGGAGGGCTCCGCGGGTGCGACCTTCCGCGTCACGAGCCCGCCGCTCGAGTGGGCCGATTATCCGGATGCGGACAACCCGCGCGACCTGGTTATCAATGTCATGGTCGGTGACTTGGTGCGCATCCGCGACTATCCCGCCAGAGGGTTCCAGGTCGCGCAGGAAATACCACCCGAGGTGTGGGCGGCGGCGCAGCGGCTCATTGAGGCGGGGTATAATGCTCATCTGCCGCAGGCTTAAGCTTAAATAAAGTAACGTCATTGTAACCCGCTCGATGAAAGGGTTGCGCTGGGTTTCAAATCAACATTTGCCATTAGCACCGGCGTCGAAATGAAACATCATTCATAATACGCTCTCGTAACACAAGATTCTTCCAGCATCGCGAGTCCCCCGCTTGTCGGCGATACATAAATTGAGTCCCAAACCAAATACACTGCAGACGCCTTCCACGGTACTTTGCGCGCCTCCAGAAACTCAGACTCTTGGCGGTGTGGGTCGACATCGGCGATCATGCCAGTGAAATGGTTAAAGTTGTACCCTCCATACGAGAGATCGTGACTCCGGTTGGAATGCCTGTCGCAGCCGTGTACAAAGGCTCTCCTCGACCACTGGGGGCGGGGTCTGACTGGTAATGTTGAGGGTGATTTTAAGAGTACCCATTCGTAATGGGCTCTGCTGAATGTTTAGATGTATGGTTGGCGGTCCGCCGCGCCACGACGTTATTGAACCTCCACTGGTTGGATTTCGGCGGTTTCAAAGTTTCGTTCCCAGAGATCTATGCTTGCGGTTTCTTGCCACTCGGAAGCGGGCATAGATTTTAGCGAGTACATGCGGAGCCGTGGTATACATTTCCAGTGGTGAAAAGTCACATCTGCGAGGAAGAAATAATTGGCACTCAAGGCCGACGCAGGTGCCTGATATGCAAGTTAGCCTGCAAGACAATCGAAAAACATGGACGCATACCGTCGTGCTAGTTTTTGTCCCATTAACTAAGATCCATTTTGCTTCCCTCCAATTGACCAGGAAAATGAACCATCCACGGTAACGGAGAGAAATGGAAAAGAAGTCGCCAGCAAAGGCGAGACTTTTGCCGGCGTTAACGTGTATGGGGCAAGGCACTTTGAACAGGTCTTCCCGAGAAGCCCGTCGCAAGCGAGACGCGAACGATTTTGATTATCCTGCAAATATTGAGGTCAGAACCCAGAAGATGCAAAAATGGCATGAATAACCATCTGTTCAAGCTGTGAGAGAACAAAAGGAAGATCGCTGCTTGTCCCCGTACAACCATCTGCACTCGATAGAACTGAAATTGAGATGGCAGAGTAAGTGGACGCATCCACACGCATTTCCGTGTATCCAAGCTCCAGCACTCGATGCGGGTGCAGCGATGATGCACCACGATGTAACGTCTCCGGGCAGTAATTGCACCACGGTGTCGAGTGTTGCAAGAGGGCGTATACCAATGTCGATGTTGTACGAGATATTTTCGGCGCTAGAGATCTATTGGACCATGTTTCGGGACCACACACGAGTCGCTTGACGGTCTGGATGAGCTCGACCGTTGAGAACCTTTCGAGGCCATGGTTTTTCGTCCAGCAGGTACGCGACAACGAGATCTGCACATAACGAAAGCCATACGGATTTCGTGCGCGCAATGCGGTAGAAGAATTTGTTAACCTGGAGACCAAGAGGTAAGAATCTCAAATTTCGGCGTGGCTGTGATTGCCCGTACTCGCGTGATGGTGAGGAGTGTATGTGCACCGCAGTAAGTTAGAACTTTGAGGAGGACGTCTTCATCCAGATAGAAGTTGTTGAGTTGTTGCATAGGCTACGAGGAGGTCAAGAAGGCGGACTCGCACAGCATGTAAATGACAACGTGCCTGGTTCATTTTTTGAGGCTTCACCGTTAGGATGAGGCATAAGCGAGAACGTAGTTGGAAAAGCAACGAAATTATGAGTGATAGTGATCCTTTTGATCCCCAATACTTTTGAGTTTCAACCGTGGCTCTTACCACTTGGCCTTTCATGGCAATATTGGAAAATGGAGACCTGGAACTCAGATTCTCTCGGCCTTCAGGAAAATGGTGTTGGTTGACCCGAATGACATTCTCATGGCGGAATATTTTCTTCGGCGCATTATTTCGTTGCTGATTTGTAAGAAAGGAACTTCTTCACCCAAACATTAACAGCACTTCACCCTCTCCCAGTAAAGGGCGCCTTCGAAGCCCTAATTTATCATTATTCTTCAACATTAAAAACAAACAAAAAGGTTTGTGCACGGACATGATCGTGAATGCGGAGCGGCAACGTCCACCGGGAGGGACGCGATGTGTACGGCGACATGCGCGACGTCGAATGTGCTCTCGGGCACCGTAAGTCCGTTAGGCTGCGGCACGCCTTTCTCCATGCGCGCCGTCAGCGCTGTCGCCGCGTTGCCTATCGCGTATCGCAGGTGATAAATCTCGCCCCATGGCCAAGTCAAATAACTACACGTGTACCTACATCGATTTGTGTACAGGCGATGTTGAACGCGCGGCCGTCGAGAGCGATGCACTTTGAGAGCCCAGTCATTCCGTGCTTGGACGCGGTGTACGGAGACGACATGGGGCGCGGGGTGTGTGCGGAGAGGGAGCCATTATCGATGATGCGGCCTATCGATTTGGGGCTAA
Organism: Mycena capillaripes; assembly: GCA_029204075.1. Classification (NCBI taxonomy): domain Eukaryota; kingdom Fungi; phylum Basidiomycota; class Agaricomycetes; order Agaricales; family Mycenaceae; genus Mycena; species Mycena capillaripes. The sequence continues at coordinate 379,414 of JARHKZ010000022.1, forward strand.
ATTTATAGCCTGTCGGATGGTGCTCATCGGAGCTGCGGCTTTTGGCTCTTAAAACCTTCACGGCTTCGCGAGCGCAGAAAGATGGCCTGACCAGATTGACGGATATCACGTTCTTGAAAGTCTCTGAAGGATAATTAAGTCTAGAATCGGCGCAGCAGGTTATAGAAGAAAAATTACCGAGGGACACCTCCTTCAACGGCACAGCAGGCGAATTGACACGAATTCCAACACGTCATTCATACGTCAAACAGAAGGTCCAATCTGCCTGCAAAAACGGATGAGAGAATGGCGATCGGGTCAAGCCGCCGCGCGATCGTTTCATGGAAATTTTCTTGACGAAAGCTTCGTCCGTAATGTCCCCCGCAAGTGGCACGTTACAAGTTTCTGACGATACAGAGAGCAAAGCGGTCCCGTGAAGGGCGGGTTCCAAGCGTGTTCCCCGGGTGACGTTCTATCCAGCTTTCGGCGCCTTCCGACGACGAAAGGCCGTATGGTGCTTGTTTGGTTTTGCTGGATGGTCCGGCATCTCACGGCTTCGCCAGGGGCTTGTACCGAACCTACTTTATTGCCAGAGAACATGGCGGACACAATTTATGGCCACGTCCTTTCGACGAAGTCAGTCGATCTGGGCCGAGATACTTTCATCTTCGTGACCTGTCGTGGAAATTCGCAGTTCAACTGCTTCTGGGTGTGTATCTACTTATGCCTCACATTTCGGCATTAATCGAGCGCTTAGGTGTGAACCAAAACCTCACGCCAGTGAGCCCCGCTACGGTGAAGCGATGGGTTGATCTTATGGCAGGTGCCTTTGGCCCTGAGCCGTTTCTTTGGCTCTGCCCCGTCCACGTCGAGTCTACCGGGATCATGGAGTACTTCGTACGTCCCAGTGGCCCGAGTCTGGAGCCTATGTCTACAAAGCCACTGCCCCCCGGAAACTACGGCTGGTTTTTGGATGGTATGCGATAATCCCCCCCCAGCTAATTAATTTGCATGTGCATGATTCCGTAGAAGCCTGCATCGCTCATGGCCTTCCAAGGATGATGATGATGCGGGAGCACTTCTTCACCTTCGAGGCCCGCTTTTCGGAGGAATGGCCGGAGGGGACACGGTTGGTGATGGTAAGTGGGTTGGACTTTAGTAACCTTGAAATGACGATTCCACAGAACACCATCGCCCCTACCGTGAAATCGCAGGTGGTCGTGCGGGGCGCAAACCGATGCTGTCTCACCGGTGCTACGGCAGATGTCGAGACAATCTGGATTATCCCACCTGCGGTCTCGTGGCTGGTATATTCCGTCACCTTTTATGTGGTGCAGACTTTGATTTCTTCTGCTGCAGACCGATGATTTTGCGGATGGAGAAGACTGGGATGATTCCCCGTTCATGGTCGCCGAAAATGTGCTCCTAATGCACAGAAAGCTCGCCCACTTCTTTCTATGCAACCATTTCGCCATCGACATTGACGACGGTTACCGCATCTGCAAACTCTGTCCCATGGACGGTGCCGAGCAACTCCTCCCTACTCATCTCCCTAAACAACACCACGATCCATCGACAGATCATTACCTACGTCTTCACTTCCGTTTCTCCATCAGTCTTGTGATTCGAGGGGGGGATATTTCGGAGGTATATCCGAGTTCTTTCATCTTGGCTACGATGCAGGAGCTCAAGGTAAACGAGGAGGATGCTGACATGATCCCCCTCACTGATCATCGTTGGCATACCCCACTTGGTAAAGCAATCTTTGCCTTTGTGCGGCCCGGCCACTCCCTCTCCGTACAGGCTCGGAGGACTCGACATCGGGAAGACATATCATCGTCAGAGGGTAGTCAATAAAACGTTCAATTCCCAATCATCGTGACTAGTTAACTTCCTTCTGGTTGAGTTCATGGCTGCTCAGTTTAAGGATGTTGTCTCATGCGTTGGGTTAAGAACAGTCGCCGACGCACAGACACCGATGCAAAATGACATGATTTTGCACGGGGAACAGCGGTGATCAAAATCTCGCACCCGCTGTCGCCGAGCGACGAGTTACAGTAGGACCGCGCCGCTTAAGTCCGTAGGCTGTTCTCTTCTCTTGCATCCAGCGAAGTCGCAATGTTTTCCATGCTGTCCCGCATTTACTGCGTCCGTAACTTATGTCGTCCAACTACTCCCCCCGACTAAACTCCCTTTCAGATATTAAACCCCCCGAAAGCCAAGAAAGACGGCGACACACTCAAACACCTCAATTTTGGTTGCCTCGGTGCTGCGAAAATTACACCAGGAGCTCTTGTAAATCCCTCACGTTCACACCCTGAGGTGGTGCTCTACGCCGTGGCTGCTCGCGATACGAAACGGGCCGAGGCATACGCAAAAGAGCACGGCTTCCAAAAGAGTTACAGTGGCGCAACTGCCTATCAGGGTAGCTGCATTCAATCTGACTTGTTGATCATATGCACATTCTCATGGCGTTGTCAATGCAGACTTGATAGACGATCCCAGCGTCGATGTCATATACAACCCCCTTCCGAATGGGCTGCATCACGAGTGGACTATGAAGGCGTTGAAGGGCGGAAAACACGTACCCCTAGAAAAACCTGCGACCAACACCGCGGCTGATGCAGCCGAGATCTACGCCCTTGCCGCGAAGAAAAATCTCGTCGTCCTTGAAGCCTTCCATTATAGGTTAATGGGTTACTCCAGCAACAAGCACGTCTCAAGTTATTTCCAGATTCCATCCCGCTATCCAACGGGTCAAGGCAATTTTAGACAGCAACGAGCTCGGTACCATCAAGAAAATCTCTGCAAGCTTGACCGCGCCTGCCGGGACGGCCCCAGAGGGTGACATTCGGTGGGATTACAAATTAGGCGGAGGTTCGACCATGGACCCTGGATGTACGTGACACAATTAGCAGTCGGCCTTTTATTAAGGAAAACCAGGTTACACCATCAATGTCCTCCGCTATCTCGCGTCTTCGAATCCGACGTCCGTCGTCACCGCCAAGGCAGTTCCCTACTCCTCGCGACCGGAGCACAAACAGGTAGACAAAATGTTCTGGGCGACGCTTTCGCTTGAAAAGGATATTATCGGCGAGTTGCATTCGAACCTGGACGAGGCTAAATTATTCGGGATCATCCCGCGTATTCCCAAGCTGTCGGCCATTGTGGAATGCGAGGGCGGAACCATCGAAATTTTCAACTTCTTAATCCCCCATTAATATCATTCCATCACAGTCTCGCCCAAGGGAAAATTGCGTCGTGTCGAAAAGGCATATTCATTCAAGGGTGCAGCGAAAGGAGAAGACTGGTGGACAACTCACAGGTACGTAAGTTAACTCAACGCATTATCCTCGAATGACGATTTCCAGATATCAGCTGGAGGCCTTTGTCGACAAAGTAGAAGGTCGCACTCCGCAAACTTGGGTTGGGTCGGAGGACACGATAGCAAACATGAAGTGGGTGGAGGCGATTTATGTCAAGGTAACCAATTATTTTTCGCAACAACTCTTGTTCTGTTCCCTCATGAAGTTTCATGTCTCAGGATGGATTCGGAAGTTGTCCTGCCTCGAAATATGTTTACCATGAGGACACAAAGTAGCGTACCCCGGTAGCGCAGTGGTGTGGATGCCGCGAGTTGCTGCAAAGTATGACTAGAAACTCTGTCCGAGCCAGTGATAGTCATTTTCAACACGCATTGCTGGCCGGGATTCCGACGATAAGTATAGTCTATACTGTTGCTCGGGTACTGCCGCGTCTGAGACGCAATCCGTTTCGCGTTGCTCGCTGCGGTCTCAATGAAGCGTTCGTGACAGCGGGCTTGAGCGCCAAAATTTAGGCGAGGTGGGAATGGATATTAGAGTTCGGGTACATAAGGTGCAGTGCGAGAACACGACAAATCCCCAAAAATGTTGTCGATTGAACCGTGGGAACTTTGGGCGAGCGGCACTCAAAATGTATGGCATCCAACATGCAGCCATGCAACAAACACTACGAAAAGAAATTCTTCAGCACAGCGTCTCCGTTGAACATGGCCTGAGTGCGGAGTTCCACCGACGGCAAAGAAGGCGCTGGGCGCCTCTGGATCTGCTTCTTCCTTGACATGTGTGATGGAGAAGGCGTTGGGCGCCTTTATTTACATTCTCAGCATGCACCCTGTTAAGGCGCCTTGTTGCCGCAGTGCCGAAAAATAGCAGAAATCCTCTATTTAATTCCTCCTGTGCGCTGTAGAGCACACACTCACTGTCAATGGATATCTTACAGAAACGCCAAACACACGATTCGTCCGGTTCTAATCAACCCATGATTTTATTCGAGGAAGGGCTAAATATGAGCTTGCGATCGATCAGTGTTCCATTCCATACAGCTTCGACCACGCTTCGACAGCTGAGCAGCCTGTTCATTTCATCCCAGGCTCCCCGGCCTACGTGGTGCGACTTCGACTATCTGTTGTCCTCTACCTGCTCCAATCTCCACGAATGAGTGCCTTCAGTGGCGCTCATGACTTCAGGATATCCGCCGGGTCAATCAGTGCCGCCTCAGGAGATATCCAACAATACCACGGTACTCAACACGTCGCAGGTAGCGTTAGTTACGGCCCCACTATCGTTGTGAACTGCCCGATACCCGGAAAACAGAGTAATCGTTCGCTTTGCTTGCAAGTTTAACTATGGCTGCAGCACACTCACACGGCACGACAGGAAGCTGGCTTTCTCAGAGCAACTTAAGGACATCTTCAGCACTCACGTACAGATCTCGAGGTGCCTGATATCCTGTTTACTTTTACTGAGTATTAATCCTTCTTATAGGTTCCAATGTGGACCCTTCTCGCGATACACGTCGCACTGGGCAGGAGATACATCGCGTGGCGCCATTTGAGGTTCCGGATTGCGGACAACGGGACAGCGTTGGACCTGAATCCGTCCGCTCTGGATCTAACCAGTCTCGGCAGTCGGAGTTCAGTCTCGTCTCGCACGGGTCGGAGTCGAGCTTGAGGCACCGAGTTATCGGCTGGGTCCGAAAACAGCGGGATATAGTCAAACCTCCTGAATCCGACCGTCGGGATGCGTACCACGTACAGCAATCGGAGCGAGGATACAGGTCGCACCCGTCTAATTCAGAACGGCGATCGCGCAGGTCTGAGTCCGACTCCCGGCACGGATCCCGCTCTAAACACAAATCTGGGAAGTTCCACTCGAATCCCAGCTCGCAGCAGACTCAATCGTCAACTGCGAACTCTTCGCGAACCTACGATTCGCGGACCAGTACGAGAGGATTAGTTGTACCAGCGACTCAGACTGTGTACTGGCATTACTCGGTGCCGCGACGAAACCACCTAATAGTTCTTCTATAAAGCTTGAAGGGTCCAGAACAATGAGATTAAATTACTGCACCGGATAAATAATTTTGAAAATGCCCCTTCAAGTTCTAGCTTATTGGGTAGGTTTCTCCTCCCGCACCGCAGCCAATTCCGCATTCTGCTTTTGGGCCAGATGAGGGTTGTGTAGGCTCATATGTCAGAAGGACTGAAAAAACCGCACCTCAACCATCTCGCTTTGGAGTGTAGATCGACCAGAAGGGAAGTTGTCAATGACGCCGCTTACTCCCCCTCTGAAACCCTGAGCGGGCGTTCGGCGGGTCAACCGACTTCATGGTGGTAATAGGCTGTACGCGATAATTGACACGGCCGAGGTCTTCTGGCTGTGATCATCGAGCGACTTTGTTTTCGCTTATTTGATACGCAAGGAGATTTGTGTAGCAATTGGGGAAAGCCATGGCTCAAGCGTCAATTGAGTGCAGGGTGTAACTAGCAATATCGTTAAAGTAGATTCTATTTTTTGTTGAGACGTGGGAACTTGAACCGTGGGAACACCCGTGGGAATCCAAAGCGTTCAACATTCTTATACACTCAAGATCAGTTCACGTCTTGACGTTGTCGATTTACTTAATTCTCTTACAGCAGGTGACATAGTAAATGGAGACAATTGAGAGAATAATTATAAGACAGCGAATCAGACTCCCGAATATTTTTGAACGATTCGGAATGAAACTTGAGCGCTTGAGCAGCCATCGCGATACCGAGTAAGCAAGCAAATTTGTAATCTAAAAGTACACGGATCATTGTACAGGATGTAGGCGATACATAAGAATAAATAAAGAGAAATTGAGATATGGGAGATAGAGAGAGATAAAGAGAAAATATAAATGAAGCAGAAGAAGATCCAGGGTGACATCGAGCAGTGATATGTTACAAATGAGGGGATGGTGGGGAAATAGAGAGAGGAAAGAATAGGGGCGCAACACGGCAGATGAGACTTGAAAAAACCAACGAACTTCCAGACGTTCCCAATCCACCACCGCCGTTTGTCGTCCGCATTGAGCACCGCCGCACCGCAATCCGCCGCTCACCCGCCAGCCATCGGCATTTAGCAGGTCCCAACGCCCAGAATCAGAGAAGCACGTCTGCCTCCCCGATTCCAGGCGACACGGAGGGAAAGCAGGAGTGTCGGGCGTCCCCGGACGCTCCCACACAGCGGAGCACGTCTGCTCCGCTGCCCTCCACGGCTGGGCCAGAGAAGCACGTCTGCTTCTCCGACCCAGCGGCACGGGAGAACGGCGGCGCACATCTGCGCCACCGGCCCTCTGCGCTGTGGTGACGGTGGTGATGTCAGATGGCTGGCGAGTTGCGTACGGGAGAGGCGAGGCATATTGGCGAGGTGCTCGAGTTGGACGGGGTGGATGATGGATGCAGGCGGGGCAGATGGGCGTCTGGAGTCCCGAAGGTCGCCTCGTTTGCGTCTACCACGCGCCCAGCACGCGGCCTTGAACGAGGCCGGGATGGGCGCGGTACTGGCTCTGGGCGAGGTGGTGGAGGCGCGTGGGGTGGGGAGAGAAAGCCTGTTGTTGTGCCTGCAGGAAGGCGCGAGTTCGAACAACAGGGCGAGGTGGCGGCGCTGAGCCGCTGTGGTAGATAATTTTTGTGGCGCACCGCGTAGGCTGAGGCTGATGTGGATGCGGGAGCGCGACGGTCGAGGAGCCTGACGTGGAATAAATGATGTTGTTCAGTGTCGGCGCTGCCCGTGTCTGGTAGACTATCGAGCCGGGGATAAGTGCTGTCGCCGGCGAGAGACGGGTGGGCTCGGCGTGCGAAGAGGCCGGAGGGGCAGGCAGCGAAGGATGGGCCATGACGGCGTGCTGAGGTCGTAAACTGTGCGGGACAGGAGGGCGGGTCTGGTAGATCACCGCCGCGCCGGGAGGAATAGATGTCACGGGAGAGGACTGAGTGCAGACGGTGGGCGCAGCCAGCGCGCATTGCGATGTCGAAGAACGCGTCGAATAAATAACCGCGCCGGGAACAATTGGTATCGCGGGAGAGGGACGAAGAACAACGTCGGCCTTGAGTGGTACAACGCGCGCGCTGAGAGATGATGTCAAGATAGCCAACTGCAGCTCAGAGAGTGCGCTGCGGGGGTTGGGAGATGGCGCCGGTGCAACACGTGGGAGTTGCAGCGGCTCCAGCGGAAGAATACGTTGAACGGCGGTGCCCGCGGGCCTCGGGACTGTCGGCACAAACACGAGAAGACCGGAAGAGGAGTGTGTGCGCACGCGGGACGATACACGAGGCGGCTGCAAAGATGATCAGTAGGATGCAGAAGTGGAGGAAGAGGGAACGAACCTCGACGGGGGTCTCGGTGCGCACGCGAACGCGATCAGGCCTGCAAACGGGAGCGGCTTCGTGTACGAGTACCTCGACGATGGGGATGGCGGTCGGCGAGGGCGCTACAGCGGGAGGGGCAGTCGGTTCTGGCAACGCATATCCAGACGCCGATTGCATGCGCGCGCGAGGAGATGGTCGAGACGGCTGAAAGAATGTCAGCACAAGGGTCAGAGAGTTAATGGAGGGAAATACTAACCTGCTGCGGCGTGTCCGTACGCGTTCGAACGCGATCGGGCCTGACGCGCTTAACAGGCTCGTTGTCCACAGCGACGGGAATGGTATCTGAATCGGCGAGGTCGGGAACGTGCGCCTTGTCGTCGACGGGAATGGTGTCCTCGGCGGGGCCAGCGTCTTCGGTGCCACGTACGAAGGCATCCCAGCGGGGTTCGTACTCGGCGTCGACGGGCTAGGGTTGAAGGAATGTTAGGCAAAGGAGGAAAGATTCAGGCGTAAACGCACCTCTGGGACGGGAATGGCTTTGACGAATGACTCGAAGACGGCCTCAGCATCGTCGGCGACCGTATTTGGGGTGGGGACGGGCCGCATGGTCTCGAGTGCGGGAGCCTTGCCGCCGGGGATGACGATTGTGCGGGCGAAGGTATCCCAGACGGGATCGTGTTCATTGGCGTCCACCGGCTGCGAAGGATGTGAGCAGAGAAACAATGGATTCGCGGGGAAACGCACCTCCACGACGATGCTGCGAACGAGAGCCTCGAAGTCGACCTGGGTTTGAAGGAAGGTAAGAAAAGAAACGAAGGGATAACGCAAAACGTACCTCTGGGTGCACGGGCGACTTGGGCTTTGACCTCCACTCCACAACAACACAGACAGCGAAAAGGCAGACAAGGACGAGGATCGGATCAACGGGAGGAAACATGTTCAGAAGGGGATGGGGGAGGGAAAGGACGGAGGAGAGGGAGGAGGGAGGGAAGAGAGCGGCGGCGGGGAGAAGGAGGGACACGGCGGGGAGGGGGAGGGAGGAGGAGGAGACGAGCATGGTTGGAAGTGCTTTAAAGGCTTATAAAAGTCTTGAAAGCGGTTGGGAGCAAGGCTCGACCAAAAAGTATGACAGTGCTGAAGGCAAGAGTCAAGTGAGTTCCGCAATCCGCGATTCAAGCCTATATACTCCCCTTGTTTGGCTCACAAATAACGCGTCGACGCGTAAACAAAGTCTGCACAGACTATCTTCATGTGACCGAGGCCACCTCAGAGAACAGCTTCAAGTATCCAGCATTGCTCGAAACCGACGAGAAAGCAAATGCAGAGAAAGAACGCGTTGGCTGATCCGGTATAGGCTTTACGTCCTCACCCAAATGACTGATCCGAGTTCGAGAAGCCCAGTCTTGTGCTTCTTCGCTCCCGTCAAGTCACTCAGGACATCGCAGATGAGTATTCAAGAGGAGACCTCACCTGAAGGTATCAATAGCCGCCTCAAATTCAAGTCCTTGTACGAACACGATTAGACCATTATGATGTTGAAGCACTTGCAAAAGATTTAATGTCAACATAAGCCGCAGTGCGAGATTCCCAACTCCTGGTTGGGAAAGCTTATCAAAGCTCCCATTAAGTTGATTTTGTATTTACAGACCCGAGTCGAGGTAACCGTACGTGCACTTGTGTCGCACATCAGTGGCATCGGACGAGCTCGAGTTCCTGCGACGTTGTCCGACGGCTCCCAGCTTCTGAAGATTGCAACTGGCCAGAGGAGGAAGACCGTTGGCCGTGTGTATTGTAGAAGCCACTGTTGTCTTGACCAAATTCGTTGAACGCGCGCACATGCAGGGGAGAAAGACCGGAACAAGACGGAGGTTGTCCGCAGGCGACCGAACAATTGATATCTCCTTCCAGTCTTCGGGTTCAATTGCACAATGCAGATTATAAAATTCGGGTGAGTATGCATTCAAAAGATTTTTTCGGTGATTGGTTACTGAAGCAATTCACCTCCCACATGTAGGGCAATGTTGAACAAGCGCTGGCAAGAATAAACTCAAGGCCTCCGCTGGGAGCAAATACAAGCTACAATTCAGGTTAGTGCCGAACACGGACAAGAAGGCGTTTCAGTTGCAACATAAAAAGCGCTTGACCTATATAGTTGTAACCAACTTCTAATATGTCCGTGTGAGTTGGAGGCTGGCAAACTCAACGACGAGATCCAGAGGCGCACTCTTTCCATAGAAACCTGCGTCACTGTTAGGCAGAGCAGCCCACGACCTTGAAACTACGGCGAATAGACATAACACGCTGCGATGAGCTAAATCTGAACTCTCAATTTTTCAGAGCAACAAATTATTCGCGCACGAGGAAAATTCCCACGGTTCAAATTCGTAAACATGGTGGGTGCCATTGTGCAAAAATTCTAGTAAAGGTGGACGACGGTGGGCCAAATCGGTGCAGGTGTGTCTGGTATTGAATTAATTTGTTCTCTTTTTGATGTGGGATCGAGGGATGAGTGAGATAATTTGATCGCGATCGACTGTCTTAAGCTTGTGCGTTTGCGTGTCGCTCGCGTTCTCGTACTCGCACACTCATACTCATGCCTTTTTTACCCGCCATCGACACCGCCCCGCATGCTTGGGAGCCGCCCGCCCACCGCACTCGCATTGGCCGTTTCACGTACCGCCTAAAGCGATTTTTTACTATCCAATACGGGCTGGTGCCAACGCCCTGAACGTAATTTCACGAAGCCTCGACTGCAGCCACCGCTACACATCAGCACAATAATCTCCCACACCGCGTAATATGGCAAGATTCACCCGGAGCTCCTCGCTGCCACCATGGTTGAATCGGATATTCTCTACCGCCGGTAAACAGGCACGCCAAATCGACGCGTTTTTGATCTGTCATCTCAAACACCAGGAGGCCCCGCACGTAAGTATATCACCGCTTCTCGAGCGTTCCGTAGCCCGCACCTTCGACCCTGAAGCCATTCCGATCACGGTGCTCACCACCTCCGCCCACAGGCGTCTCATCGGGACAGCCTACCTGCTGTACCGCCAGCTTACGTTCGCATCAGGTACACAAGCAGCACCAAATCTCGTGGATGTAGCACAGGTCGTCGCGGAGCAGAACCAGAACCCAAAGGAGGCCTCTTCTGCATGCTCCGGTCTCTTTTACGCGGCGGTGCTGTATGGTACGCTCGGAAGGATGTTTGTTGGGCACTCGACAAACATACTGATTCAGAACGATGGCATCGGATGCTCGTGCAGCTGCGCGATGATACTTCATACTATGAAAAGAAAGCTGCCGCAGTGATCGAGATCTTCTCTTCTGCGCGATCTCAACTACTAACCGAGAAAATTATGATGCAAGTTTTAGCTCAGCCAGACAGCGAGATAGTTGGTGTAGGTTTTGAAAGGCATTCATCATGACCCAGTCGCGAGGTCGAATTGCCGCGCTACGCGAGCACGCTGCCCTGCTGGACCAGAAAGTGACGATGGATGGCGAGAATTGGGTGGTCTAGACCACAGTGGCGAGTGAAATTCGAGAACTCGACAGGGGCTTATAACGCAAGAACCTGTAAAGGGATAAACATCGTACCGCTTCCATCCGGAAAGATTGCACGAATGAACGGCACATAAGAGGATTTTCTGGAGGACGTATTCTAACATTCAGCTATTGACTGTTGGATCCGAGAACTTTGTGTCTTCCAACGCGTAGACAACACCATCACACTCGCCAAGCTGAGGACGGCTAGGATTCGGATCCCGACCGGAAATGGGCATCGCGGCTGTCTTCTTTATATTTTCCCACCGGGACATTATACTCAACTTGTTGATCGACGAACACTTCCATGGTCTGAAACTTCCATCAATACAAGGCGACGCCGCAAAGAAAGGTTATGCACCGCAGCCATGTCGTTTGTGTCGCTTGATTGCAGGCCCTTGCCGCCTGCACCGCCCATTTGGATTGTATTGCGAGCGGCTTGATGACGAGTTAAGGGGATTCCCATGGGTCTGTGCCGGTGCCGATACCAATTTCGAAGGTTTAACCTGAATGTGAGTTATGTAATTATTCAACGGTAGAAGAACAGCGAAACCTACGTGGCGAGAACAGAGTTGGCGAAGACTAGAGTCCGACGGAAAAATTCAGTATTTGCCTGGAGGCTATCGAGGGACTCACGTTTGGAAAGGATAAAGAAGATGCTTAGCCAAACGAAATTCGTCGGCATAGCCAGGAACTAGGGGTGACTAACATTAGTAACATTGGAAGTATGACGAGCGCAATAATGCAGCATACACATGCGATACAGGTAATGACCGTCGCACCTAAGACAAGCTAGTCAGCACTCCGGTTTGTAGAGGTCGAGTGTGTCTCACAAGTAAGAAGGCCATCATTTATGGTAAAGACCACAACAGCGTCCACCATCTCCTGCTTTCTAACGGAAACCTTGAAATCAGCCAAGGAATATCGCGGCGAAAGATTTTACGCACGCCATGTACCCTTGCTTGAGGTCGCGGAGGTAATAATATCGTGCCGCTGATATCACAATGTCTGTAGCCGCCGAAACAGCCCACACGGATATCATATGAGCCTTCAGTTAAGTAAATAACCTTTGCCTGGACATCAGGGGAGCACCGACTCTAAATTGCGAGGCAAAGATGGCCCATGTTTTCGATATGTACCTGGATTGGTAGAATTAGCGACACTGTGGATCTCAGCAGTCATAGAACATGCAATTCAGTGGCGTTGACTAAATATGTCGTGCATCAGTGGGTACGATACGAGTATTGAAATTTCAACACATACATAATCCCAGACCTGTATTGGAAAGAGTTAATTGAGTCACATCGGTGGCGAAACACGTACCGGTCCTCGCTAGACACAACGCGCACTGTATGAAAGTGAAGTGTTCCGTAATATCTAGCAGGGAGGCATTAACGTACAATCGGTCCTGTGAACCACCAGTTGAACTTCGACACTAATCCGAAATTTAGGAAAGTCGGGCAAGATATAGTCCAACCACGAACTCTTGTGTATTCGCCACGCGTAGAAGCTAGTTGTAGAATTTATGAGGCGCAATCACGTTTATGGATTTCTCCAGTTCCGCAGGCGTACAGATTCGCATTCAGTGTCGCAATAATCGTTAGTATCACATTGGCCTGAGCTCTATTTTCAATGATGAATTCGTGCGAAGAGAGAGATAAGTACCGGGTAAGCTCTGTCAATCGAATAAATGAAGCTGCTTTACGCCGTTTTAAAATGGACAGCACGCACGGGGCGATTTCGAGTAACTTCGCAGGGTTGTTGAAGTTACTGACACCATACTGCCAGATTACTGTGCAGACTGCGATAGTGTGGCCAGCATCGGTAATCCTGAGGCCCTCTCCAGCTACAGGGACTGGTTTTTTAGGCGAAATACGCACCAGACCCACGCGACCTGTGGGAGGACAGTGAGAGAGCGTATGGTGGATGTGAGACGACCTACTCACCAACAGTTTGAACGGCAGGGTGTCCATCGGGAAGAGCCGAAAGTAGAGGAAGGTCTGGATACCCACTATCGCCGACAGTCTGTGGGTAGTGATCATGAAAAACCTGGCATCAAAGAGCTGTGGACTGCTTCGCACCCGATAGACACCATGCAGCCCGCAATGAATGCACCGAGGGTTAAGGATACGTTGATTCCCTCCGCCATTCTTGGTTGGTTTGAGAGAGCCAACAAGGAGAGTGCCTTCTTGAGTTTATAGAAGAATGCTCTATTGACCGCTCGTTAAACCGCACGACCGATAGGGCGCACAAAAATAGTACAAATACATAGCCGCCTTGAGAACATCGCATAGATCATCACAGAGAAGAGGAGCTTTGGATCCTTCCAAAATAAAGAAAAGATACCCGTACCGTGTAGAGTCGCAATCTTATGTTATTGGTGTGATGGTGAGAATGAAACAGTCTTACAAAGAGAGATGAGTCTCACAGAGCGCCTAACTATGTACTGCTAACACCGACCGCTTGCATTGGAGAAGATTCGCTTCTTAGTATGCACCGGGCTAGCGTCAATTGTTTCCGCTCATGTGTTTACTGCTTTTCTTCTTCTGCTGGAGGTGCTCTCTGGCCGTGCTTCCGGAGGAGGGAAGCGGGTTGGACCTTGGAGCAGATGCAATCATCCTGATCGCCATCTGCAGGCCCAGACTGCTGGGTACCGACAACGCCAAGGGATTGTCGAGGGCAACAAGAGCGTTAAGGCGAGCAGCCAGTAAGCATCAATAGCATTCGTTGGATTTCCAACTTGTTTGCCGTTTCAGTCTTCTTCCCAGGATTTATTTGAAAAACTTGAGCGAGGGCACTGCGGTGCTGCAATGATATCTGGATCATGGGGTCGAGCTCCACCTACCAATTTCTAAGTGAATCGAGTGTTAGCCTCCCGATCATGATCGAACGCATGCAATCGCCCTGCTATGTTAGGCCTGTGAAGAAATTTGTAGATTCCATGAACTGAAAACACACGTTGAGTGGCGCCTCTCGTACAACCTACCCTGGTTGGAAGGCAATATTTGGACGCGAAGACATCTTGACGGAGCGCTATCAAGTGATCTTGATATTGCTCACCTTGCGCTCACGCCACACAGCTACACGCCACGGGCGCTGTGGAAGCAGGGATAGGATGAGTATCCAGCTTCAGTACAGTCCGTACTTTCGCTCTCTTTTGCTGCCGGACTGAGGGAGTTCCGTGTTGCCTAAGAGGGCTGGGGCGGCCGTCTGCAGACCTTTCGACTTGGCCAGGATTGAGTCTCCGCTCCTCCTGACGCGACGTCGCCATAACCAAAGGTCTCTGCTTCAAGTTGCGAATGGTCGAGCAGAAGATCGCGAATCGACTAACGAACATCGTGAGAAGCCAGCGCAACATAAGATATACTCGACTCCCTATAGTACGCTATCTGGTTGTTGAAGCAGACTGAGTTGTGACCGAGTTGCCCATGGATTGTGGTGAAAAGGGATGATTGTCGTCTATAACGCGAGGTACGAGCGCAAATTTTATAGAGTGTCTGTTCTAGAGAGACTATGATTGTCGTAAGTTGCACTCGCGGCGTCGCGAGCCGAACAAGACGGAGCGCATGCGGATACATCCGAATCCCCTTGTAGCAGGTTCTGACGACGATGACCAACCATTGTCTGAAATAAAAACAACCATCATGCGCTCCTAACCATGAGAGAAAAAGAAGGTGCTCGCACCAGCTTGAAGCGGGTACGAGAACCCGCATGTGCGACCCCCATCATGGTCTATGCCACCTCCCCTTTCACGCAAGACGTCGAACGATACCATAGCGAGGGGTCACATGTACTGGAGAAGGTGCACCAACGGTGGGACGCCTAGGGCTGTACGCCGTGCCCGTCGCGCCGGTTCTACGGGTTCCGTGCGACGGGTAGCCGACCCGTTCCGTCGAGGTCTTTGGAACTTTTTCGACGGGACGGCAACGGGACGGTGTTTGGACTCAACGGCCGTCAAAATAACGGCCGTCGACGGGCGACGGATATGATCACGGTCAACGCATGAATTCGTGCAAATTTCAATGGCTCTTTGAGTAGAAATTCACTCCTCTAGTGTTAGGCTCATTACAGAAGTGGTGTGAAGTGATTTGGTGATTCACCACCTCAATTCTATCTGTTCTGTCACGACTCCAGGGTCGGTAGGACTCAATTGAGCTGAAAACTCTCAACTAGGAGTTGAGTGTTTTTATTGGAATCAGAGTCTTCACTTGGACCATCTTGTTACTTCCCAGATTTTGGAAAAGGAGTCCCACGACAATATCTTAAGCAGCTCTAAAATCAGTGCCTCTCACAAGGGGGGTTCTGGAGTACCAAACTGCTCACTGTGCGCTTATGCAAGTAGCTTTTAATGTCGGCCTGACCGCTAATCTTCCTCGGACTGAAAGCGACGATACTAGGCCAAATTTGCACATATTTTAAGGCGAAAGTAGAAAGTTATTCCTCGGGTCATGATCTACAACATGCGAGGCACGAGCATGCCGTTGTAGTGTCTGTCTGTCTAGGAGAGACTAGTCATGATCCGTCACCGTCGCGTTGACCGTGACGGCCGTACCGTCGTCTGTCCCGTCCCGTAGAGATTTTTATACTTGGTACGACGGGACGGAGACCGGACGGATTTGCCCGTTGCACACCCGTCGAAACGACGGCCGTGCCCGTGACGGGCACGGCGAACAGCCCTAGGGACGCCGACGAAACCTTCTTTTCTGTAAACGTACCTACTTGGGACCGAGGAACCTGCCATATTTCGGGACTAGAAAAAAAGCTCGTGTCCGAAAGTGGGTCTTGCTCTTTTTCTGCGAGACAGAGCCGAGGATAAACATTCGCTGTCGCGCCTCTGCAAAACGAACCGCCGGGCCCGAATTAGGAAAGATATCCGACAGCAGTGGCGAGCGGAATTTAGATAACGCGGGGGGCTATAGGGGGATAAACATCGAGCGCTGTCTGCCCGTAAAGATTGCATGTAAATGTAAACGACAATAAAAAAATTCAAATTCAAATCTCTGGAAGACATTCACATCCAGTTATTGGCTGTTGGATCCAGGGAACTTTTTTCCAACGTAGCCAACACCACACTCGCCAAGTTGAGCATGGAGACAGATCACGACCGAGAACGGGCATGGCCATTGTCTTCTTTATATTTTCCTACCGACGGGACATTGTACTCAACTTGTTGGTCGACGAACACTTCCACAGTTTAAAATTTCTATCAATAAACGAGCGAGGCCGCATGAAAGAAATACGCACCGCAGGCATGTCGTTTGTGTCGCTGGATTGCATGCCCTTGTCGCCGGGAGAGCTCAGCTGAAGTGCATCGCGAGCGGCTTGATGACGAGTTAAGGGGATGCCCATGGGTCTTTGCCAGTGTCGATACCAATTTCGAAGGTTTAAACTGGATGTGTGTTATGGAACTATCCAATTCGTCGCGGTGAAAACCTACGTGGTGAGTACAGAGTTTGAGAAGACTGAAGTTCCACAAGGTGAGCCTCATTTCCTTGGATTCTGTAGAGACACTGACGTTTGGCGAGAGTAAAGAAGAGAGCAGTCCAAATGAAATCATTTGGCATACTCAGGAACTAAGTAGACTACTGTTAGAGATATGCGAGCACCAAAAACACAACATACACATGTGATAACAGCAATGACTGTGGCGCCTAACACCGGGTATCAGCAGAGTAGTCAACACAAATCGAGGACGGCTTACAAGTAAGAAGCCCGTCGTTTATAATAAAGATCACAACAGCGTCGACCATCTCTCGTGTCCTAACCATGAGACGCTTGAGACTCAGGCAAGAAATATTACAACAGAAATTACAGACGAGATATATCCTTGCTTGAGCTCATGGAGGTAGTAATATCGTGCGGCCGATATCACAACATCTGTAGCCCCAGAAACAGCCCATCCGGATATTTCAACAACCTAGTTAGTTTACCAATAATTTAAAAATGCAATTCTAGGTGCGGACTTTGAAGTGAGCGGCGATGGTAGCCCAATTTTCAGCTATCAGCCTGTATGGGTTGAATCAGTGAGACTCAAGCATTCATGGTAAAGTAAAACGTACATTTCGGAAGCTATGACTGAATAGATCGTTTATTAGTAGGTCAAGTAAGACTTGAGAGACAGTCGCACAAAATCCCAGTACTGCAAAATAAAAGGAGTTAACAAGTCATAATCAGAGCCGTACATACAAACTGGTCCTCGTGAGACACATCATGCACTGAATTGAGTTGATTTGTAGCATGTATTAATAGAAGGCAGCGTACAATTGGCCCTGTGAGTTTCCAATTTTGCTTGCTCACTAAGAAAATCAGCCAGGCCGAATAAAAGTGTAAAACCACCCAACTCCTGTGTATTCTCCACGTGTAAAACCTAGGTAAGTTCATTAGGCGTCGGTTGGGTAAATTTAGTGTCCCACAAACATACGGATTCGCATTCATCGTGGCGATAACCTTCATAATATGGCCACTCAGTTCGTAGCTTTCGCGTTTTTAAATGATAGCACGTACTATCTCGTGCAACTTCTCTGGGTTTTCAAAGTTGCGGACAACGCATTGCCAGATCGTTGTGCATATCGCTATCGTGTGTCCAGTATCGGTGATCCTGAAGCATTTCTCAATTCCTGGGTTGAGATTTCACAAGTATCGAGGTAGCACCAGATCCACGCAACCTGTGGAAGAATAGTTAGAGGCTGCATGACTAACCACACCGCCAAATAACAGGCTCACCAAGCATTTGTAATGTAGGGCATCCACACGGAATAGCTGAAAGTATATGAAGGTCTGAAAGCCCACTATGGCCGACGGTCTCCGGAGAATGAGCAACTTGGCGGACAGAACTGCGGACTGTTGCGTACCCGACAGCCGTCATACATCCCCCGATGAGTGCACCTATGGTGAAGGTGAAGGGAATGTTATCGATTGTGTCTGCCATATCTGGTTAGCGGGAGAGGGGGGAGGAAGAGCACTCCATGAATTTATAGAAGACTGCTCCGTTGACCGCTCGTTAAACTGCACGACCGATAGGATGTACAAAAACAGTACAGATACATAGCTGCCTTGAGAACATCTCATGGATGATCAGAGACCAGGATCCCTCCAAAAGATGAAGAGATACCCGCTCCCTGGAGGAGTCGTATTCCTAGAAAAACTCACTTACTCCCGTGATGGTGAGACTGAAAAATGTCTCAAAAAAAGAGAAATGGGGCGCCTACTGCCGGCGAGGAAGTGTTTGACTGGAGAAGATTTCCTTCCTTTGCACCAGCGTCAGTTATTTCTGCTCTGGTGTTTCCCACCTTTCTTCTCCCGCTTGACGTGCTCGCAGGCCAAGCTTTCAGGGAGTGATGCGGGAGGATAAGAAGCCTGGAATAGATACAATTACCCTGGGCGTCATCCGCAGCCCCGGGCACATGAGTATCGACAAGCAGGTGAAGCTGACCAGCCAGTGATCATCATTAATATATAATGGATATTCAACTTGCTTACCGTTCCGTTTTGCTTCTCTGGATTTATTTTACGAGCTTGAGCGAGACAACTGCGGTGTTGCGATAATACCTGGATCATGGGGTTGGTCTTCACCTCACACAATTCAACTCGAAGCTGATTTTGTCAAGTGACACTGGATCTGTTGCGTTTGCCTCTCGATCGTGGTCAAACGCGTGCAATTGGCTGTTCGAATTCCTATTTGTGACCAGTGAGAAAATTGGGTCAGGGACTGGCTCGCCAGGAATGAAGCACCTCGGATAGATCGTTATATGACTGTGAAACCACTTACCTCCCGATTGAGCGGCGCCCCCCGCACAAACTCCCTTGACCGGGCGCCAATAATTCGGCGCGAAGACATCTTGACGAGGGTTGCATCGCGCTACCTAGTGATCTTAGTCGTGCCTCGTTGGGACTGCTTTACGCCCACGCCACATCTCGTTGTTGCTTTCAGGCCACGGCCGCTTCAGCCGATGCAGGGATAGGATGAGTGAAGGTGCCTGGATGTTTATTTTCCATTGTAGAGCGGCTGGCCCATGAGGCCCGAGAGACGACACGCAGAAAGTCCCCAATCCACGAAAGTTATTATTGAATATGGATCTATTTTCAGTACGGTCCAAAATTTCGCAATCCTTTGCTCTTGTGCTAGATAACCGGTGGAGGAGAGATTATGAGGAATAAATTCCGCGCTGCCTAAGAGGTGACCGTTCGCAGAGCTTTAAAACTCGATGAAACGAGAAGAAATGTTTTTGATTGAAGAACTGCATCGAAAAATTGGCAGTTTCAGGCCCGAATTATGTGCTCTTTTTCTAGTCAAGTTCTGCGCAAGCAACCCAGTCGAAGGAGCGGTTCTGGATCGCTTGACTTCGCGAATTCGCGACGAATTTCTGCCTACTTACGCTGCCTGGGGTTGGTCGAAGGTCGCGATAAGAACAGTGGAGGGTGATGGTGATTGAGTCAGGGTTGAGACATACGATCCGCTAGTTCTCAGCCTGTTCCGTCGAATTGCCTGGACAGGGAGAAGAATGATGTGGCTATGTTTGTCGATCAAGTTCCGCGTTGGGACATTCTGAATCATGTATGGCCTGAGGAAGATTCTTCAGCGCTTAGGTTACTGAAAAAACTCCTGTATACGTAGCCGAGTTGGAAATTTCCAAGAATCTTGACAGCTATTCCGAATTAAAACGATAGACGATTTTTTTTTTAGCAGGCTGCAACCTAGTAGCCTACGCATAAGCGCGGCGCGGAACCAACTCGAGAAGGGCGCACCATTCAGTTTCAAGTTTATTCTCAAGCATAAACATTTATAATTGCCGAGGCCGTAAATAATCGCACAAAGACAGTGGTTGTCTACAAGCAGATCTATGTGCGTCTCATTAGCACCGTGGTGGAAATGTACCATCATTGATAATACGCTACGGTAACACAAGACCCTTCCAGTATCGCGAGTGCCCCGCTTGTCGGCGATACATAAATCGAGTCCCAGACCAAATACACTGCAGACGCTTTCCATGATACTTGGGGCGCCTCCCGAAACTCAGACTCTTGGCGGTGTGGGTCGACATCGGTGATCATGCCCGTGAAATGGTCGAAGTTATACCCTCCATATGAGAAATAGTGATTCTCTTGAAGAACCGGAGAGCTGAACGTGTGGCACTTGCGAAGTTCCACTCGTAAAGATGGCGATGCGTCAACAAAGAAGACAGCTAGCATCGATGCGTCCACGAATTGAGGTGCTGGCGGTTGGAATGCCTGTCGTAGCCGTGCAAAAAGGCTCCCCTCTACGACTGGAGGCTGGGTCTGACCGGTAATATTGAGGGTAATTTTAAGAGTACCCATTCGCAATGGGCTCTCGTGGATGTTTAGATATACGCCTGGCGGTCCGCCGGGCCACGACGTTATCGATTGAACCTCCACTGGTTGGATTTCGGTGGTTTCGAAGTTTCGTTCCCAGAGATCTATACTTGCGGTTTCTTGCCACTCGGAAGCGGGCATAGACTTGAGCGAGTACACACGAAGCTGTGGTATAGATGTCTGGTGGTGAAAAGTCACATCCGCGAGGAAGAAATAATTGGCACTCAAGGCCGACGCAGGTGCCTGATATGCAAGTTAGCCTGCAAGACAATCGGAAAATATGGACGCATACCGTGGTGATTGTTTTTCCATTGAATAAGATGCATTTTCCTTCACGCCAATTGACCAGGAGAGTGAACCATCCACGGTGACGGAGAGAAAGAGAAAGGAAGTCGCCAGAAAAAGCGAGACTTTTGCAGTCGTTAGCGTGCATAGGGCAAGGCATGCTGAACAGGTCTTCTGAGAAGCCCGTCGCAAGCGAGACGCGAACGACTTGGATTATTCTGCGATATTTAGGTCAGAACTCAGAAGATGTGAAATGACATGAATTACTGTCTGTTCAAGCTGTTAGAGAACATAAGGAAGATCGCTGCTTGTCCCCGTTCGACCATCTGCACTCGATAGAACTGAAATCGAGATGGCAGAGTAAGTGGACGCATCCACACGCATTTCCGTGTGTCCAAGCTCCAGCACTCGATGCGGGTGCAGAGATGATGCACGACGATGTAACGTCCTCCGGGAAGTAATTGCACCACGGTGTCGATTGTTGCAGGAGGGCGTATACCAATGTCAATGGATTTTGTACGAGATATTTTCGGTGCTAGAGAACCATTGGACCATGTTTCGGGACCACACACGAGTCGCTTGACTGTCTGGATGAGCTCTCCGGATGAGAAATTTTCGAGGTCATCATTTTCGTCCAGCAGATACGCAGCAACGAGATCTGCACATAACGAAAGCCATAGGGATTTGGTGTGCGCAATGCGGTAAAAGAATTTGTTAACCTGGAGACCAGAGGTAAGGATATCGAATTCGGCGTGGCTGTGATTGCCCGTACTCGCGAGATGGTGAGTACTGTATATGCATCGCAGTAAGTTAGAACTCTGAGGAGCACGTCTTCATCCAGATCGAAGTCGTTGAGCCGCTCAGTAGGTTGCAAGAATTGACTCATTGTGGGAGGAGGTCAAGAGGACTCTGCAGCACAGCCCCCATACGACACGCACAGCATATAAATGACAACGTGCCTGGTTCATTTTGACGCTTCGAACAGCAGCCTTTCATTAAAACGCAGTTTCGTGGGGGACGCGTGGCTCAAGTGGAAATGTCAGAAGTCCTAACCGGAAAAGACCGGGTCTCCCATAGACGGGGATTTTCCAGAATCTATTCAACCGTCACTCTTACCGTCTGGCCTTTCATGGCTATCTTGAGAAATGACGCAGGCCGTGGAACTCGGTCTCTAAGCCTTCATAAAAATGGTACTTGACCGCGGATGTCATTCTTTCTCATGGTTAAATATCTTCTTCGGGCTCACCATTTGTACTGATAGGAAAGGAAATTCTTCGCCCAGCTTGCGAACTATTGGCGACACTTCACCCTCTCCCAGCAAACGGCGCCTTCGAAGCCCTAATTCATCATCATTCAATATTGCAAACAAAATTTCCAAAAATAAGTAAAAATAAAAACTGGATGCACGCACATGATCGTGAAATGCGGAACAGCAACATCCGCCGGAAGGGACGCGATGTGCACCACCGCTGCGGCCACATGCGCGACGTCGAATGTGCTCTCGGGAACCCTACGTCCGTCAGGCTGCAAAACGCCTTTCTCCATGCGCGCCGTCAGCGCCGTCGCCGCGTTGCCTATCGCGTATCGCAGGTGATAAATCTCGCCCCATAACCAAGTCAAACAACTACACGCGTACCTATATCAATTTGTGTACAGGTGATATCGAACGCACGGCCGTCGAGAGCGATGCACTTTGAGAGCCCGGTCATCGCGTGCTTGGATGCGGTGTATGGAGACGACATGGGGCGCGGGGTGTGTGCAGAGAGGGAGCCGTTATTTATGATGCGGCCTATCGATTCGGGGTTAAGTTATAGCCTGTCGGATGCAGCTCGCTGGCGGGACGCTCAACTCACCACCAACTGGGTTTTGGCTCTTAAAAATCTTCACGGCTTCGCGAGCGCAGAGGAATGGCCCGACGAGATTGACGGATATCACCTCCTGGAAGGTCTCTGGGAAGGAATTATTATTTCTGGAACCCACGTTCGGCGCAGCAGCCTGGTATATAGGAAGAATTACCGAGGGACACTTCCTCCAACGGCACTGCAGGCGAATTGACACCAGCGTTCTGTCCAAAAATCAGCATGATACGAATTCAAGCACACGTTATTCATACGTTAAACAGAAGGTCCACCCTGCCTGCAAAACGGATGAGAGGGAACATCAGGAAAAACCGAATTGCTATGGGCTCTATGAGCAGTTACATAGACCCACATAGACACTCATAGACGCCATAGCAACCTTTCTATGGCCTCTATGGCCTCTATGGCGGCTATGGGTGTCTATGCAGGTCTATGTGGCAGCCCATAGCAGTTTGGCTTTTTCCTGATGAATGGCGATTGGGTCAAGAGTTAGTTGGCTTGCCAAATCGCGCGACCGTTTCGCTGAACAGTTTCTTGACAAAATCTTCGTCCGTCACATCACCCGCAAGAACCAGACACGTTTCCAGAGATTCAGAGAGCAAAGCGGTCTCGTGAAGCGCGTGTTCCCGCCGGGCGGTGAGCACGACATTCCATCCAGCTTTCGACAAGGCGACTGCACTTTCGCGACCGATGCCTGTAGTGGGATTTAGGAGCCAGATAGCACCGAGAAGAACCGGAAGTCTTTCCTGAAGACGATCCGGTTATAATCGCAGTTTTGGCCATGGAAGTTGGAGATAGGTTGCGGGTAGCTCGGCCCGGTCGTCGATCTTGATCGTCGGGATTGTCGGATTCGGCGGAATGTCCTTTCCCATTCCCACACTGCTCAGATTCGGTCATCCACGCCACTTTGAGCAGGGTTCTCCAATCATCGGATCGCCAATTTGTACTGGATCGGCGCTGGACCCGCAGCTCAGCGAGCCGCGGCGCTGATGCTTCAAGCTATACGTTGAAGAGCCTTCCAGCTGGACATTAAGAAGACATTAACAAACCTTGCACTCTGTGGAAAATTCTATCTCTCAGAATTCCGCTGCCGTGGATGGAAACCGCTACACCATCGAAGTCCTCTCTCCCTTGGTCTTCGTCGGTGACAGACGCTATCTATGTTTGAGTTCGTACCTCGGCACTGTTACTCCCTCGTTCTTCCACGTTCGCACTCCATCTTTTCTTAGAGTCCACCCACGCTTCTCTTAAATCTGGACTGGCTGCCCCCCGCGGAGCCCCCTGCCTAATATATACCAAGATTCCAGCCTAACGAACTCGAGGGAACGCACCCACTAAAAACGACCCATCTGAAGTCACCCTATTTTTATCTTTGTTACAGTTAACCTCAGGCTAGGTTCGGCTTGGGATTCGGCGGAGCTATCCAGTCAAAGTCTAGGTCGAGTCTTTAAAATAAGGCGAACCTCAATGTCCCGATTCCCGAATAACGTCGACTCGGACTTAAACTTCCGACTGGGATTTAGGACGACTTGGGTTGAAGACAGGACGACAGATGTTGAGCTTGAGTGTTCGCAATCTGCGTTCCCGTGGACCGAGCATACTATATACGACGCTCGCCTGCCGGCAGACGGAGTTGCGGTTTTCTGGGAAAGGGAAGTTCGGTTAAATGGACGCCGTACTCGACCTCGACGAGACGAAGTTCAACTGTTCTGGCGCGTGTGTCACCTCGGTAGGTCTCGTTTCGTTTCTTGACTTATTTCTGTCAAATTCTTTCCTCGGCGGTTTTCGCACGTGGTTCTGCAGGCCTAGAACTTTGTGTTGGCTCTAAGTATCAGTTAAACCAGATTTACACAAATTCGAAATTTATTCAAGGTTGCCATCCCTTGAAGTTGAATTTCGACACGCGGGCCGCCGGGTTGAAAAAAGAAGTTGATTACACTCTGGAATCCGTCGCGCCAAGTTTAATTTCGATTTGAAGGTGCTGGTCCAGGCGAGCTGGCATTTTCAAGAGCAGGCGCGCGTTGTGGATGCGCCGATGAGTGCATTCCCTCAGATTTAAAATTGCATCCTCGTTCGCTCGCTGGATCACACGCATACACATTTTCGTCTCCCTCGGCTCTTCGTTCGTGCAACCAGCGGCCCTCAAAAAAACTCAACCTCACCCAACCCAAACCAACCCAACGGCCCGGCCCGAGGACCTCGACGCCTGCCTCTTCTCTCTTCCCACCCACCTGCTCTTCGCTTCTTATACCCATCCCTCGGGCCGTGCACCTGCCATGTTCACGTTCCCAGATCCAAACCGGCTACATACCCGACACATACCCGGCTCTCCTCTCCCGCCCCCGTGCTCTCTTTTTATAGCCATGTTTTATGTTTGGAACAACACTGGCAGAGCCTAGCTGCGCAACGTGCGACCTTCCTTCCTCCCTCGGAAAATATTGACTGTGACACTCGCGACTTATCGCTGTGGTGCCCTTGTGTGTTTCTGGACCGATTCGTCTAAATCTGCAGGCTGTGCGCCAATAATCTTTTGAGCAACCCGGACTGGCGTGTTGAAAAAAGAAAAAAGAAAACCTCGAGCGTTGTTCTTCGAGTCATAATTAACTCATATCACCCGCTTCACGCAACACATTCCAAAATAAAAAATAAAAATAAAAAACCTCGTCCTACTCACCCACCCTTTTTCGTCCCTTCTCTATCTTTATCTTGTTTCTTCTCTTCCTCGCCACGCCAGCCTTACAAAATTAGCTCACCCTCACACTCAACCTAACTCTCTTCCCTCCATTTTAACTCGGGTCAACCTCAAAACGTGGCCGTGGATTGGACGAGACCAAGTTCAACTGCCATGGCAATGGCAGGTTTCATTCTTAATTTATTTCGCTGGGTTTCGGTTTCGTTTAATCGGTTCCCAGGTTCATTTTCTGTCAAAATGTTTCCCCGGAGATTCCGACGCGCGCGGTTTCAAGCGCGCTAGGTCCAGGCGCTATTTGTGTTGTTCGCTGCCAGTGGAAGTAACAATTCAACCAAATTTACTTACTCAAATTCGGCATGCAGCATCGCATCAAATTCAACTTGGACGCGGCCGGGTTGAAAGTTTTTTTATAAAAAACTTGATCAGTACGTCCACTAGCGGCCACTCTTGAATGGCATTCGAAAGACCTCGACAGGTGCGCGTTCGATTTATGATTTATGATTTCGAGTGCGACGGAATCTCCCCTGACCTGAGGCTTTTCGCAACTGCACCAAAGACTGACTGATTCAAATTCAAACCACTGCCCAAGGAACCAAAGGTCCACACTATCGTGCAATTTCCCTACTTTTTTTTTCTTTCACTTCGCTCACTGACCTACATTTCCTTATCCCCAAAATCCCACCCTCCACCGGCCCTTCGCATGCCCGTCCAATGCGTCCATAGCCCTACAACCGGCCCGGCCCGAGGAAATATTATAATACTAGTCCCATGCTCCAAGTTGGTTCGAAATTCCCAGATCTACCTGCCTATCTCCAATCATGCTAGGCCAGCCAAATTAAGCTTCCGGCTACGGCTACTCCCGGTCTCCCGGCCTCTATTTTAAGCTCTGGTTTTAACTTATTTTGGGAGGCGCAGGACTCGGAGGAGAGAGAGAGAGAGCTGCGCAACGTGCGATTTTACTTCCCTTTGGGTCGGAGTTGGACGTCGTACCTTTATCTTTATCTTCTGCGCACCAATCCCTGTTACAAAAATATCAGTCGACGTCCTCCATCCCACTTCAATATCTTATCTTGTTTCTTCTCTTCTCTTCTTCGCCACGCCAGCCTTCCAAAATTAACTCACCCTCACCCTCACCTTCCCTCACCTTCCCTCAATCTCCCTCCCTCCAACCTAACCCAACTCGGGCGAATCAAGGCTCAAAACATGGCCTGCCAGACGTCGACGTCGGTTGACACTAGACGTCGGCAGGATCCGGATTGATTGACACGAGCAGGCCAACGCAAGACACAATCCAGAAAAGAACATGATCCCAATCCGAAGCACAAGGCCACTGAGACCGAGTACGAGTCGGGAAAGTATGTTATCCATGCGAGTCGTGAGCGTTCCGAAAAATCCGAAAGCAGCAAGTACCGAATAGTACCGAGCAAAAAAACAAAGTGTGAGAACCGAATCATGAACGAAGGATAAAGGAGGGAGAGAATAGCGAATAGGGTATAATGTAACGTATTTAGATATCGATATATGCAGTATGTAGAGGGGAATGCGAATGCCAATGCGCGTGCGTGAAGCAAAAATACAGAATGCGGATGTGTGGAATGTTCCAGATTGATGATGTGTGCGGAAGCAGTTATATGTATGTATGTATGTAGAGAGAATTGTGGGGTGCATGGACGTGGATCGTGGGCGTGGAATGACATATGGGATGCAAAGTGCAGTGCGCGGGCATAGGCGGCGCGGGGGTAGATAGACGGCCGGGAGTCACAACGCGTTGCGACGAGGCAAAGGTTGGCATAGCGGCAGAAATAGGAAACCGGAATCCGGGGTGGAGTCGGCGGTACGCGGTGCGGGGGTGATAGGTAGCCGTACCTGTGGCCGTACCGGTACTGTATAACTGCGGGGCAGACACAGGAATGCAGGGGCACCAGGGGCGCGCGATCGGTGCCTGGGGATATAGATCGGCGTAGGCGCAGGCGTGGTAGGGAGGACGAGGAAGTGGCGCATAGTGTAGTGTAGTGGGGTGAAGCAGGGGGCAGAAGACATACGAGACAGCGCGCTTGGGATCCTTCAAACGGACATTGCAACGCTAGCAAACGATACAGCAGCACCCGCCAGCCCCGTCTTCGTCCTCCGCCGCAGTTGCACTCGCCGGCCCGCCGTCAGTGTCGGCGGTGCCGCGGCGGCGCGCGGGCTTTTTCTTCTTTGGTGCGTCCTCGGCGGGCGGGGCGTATGCGCGGATGGAGAGGTGCACGATTGTTGGGGGTGGGGGCGGGGGTGCGGTAGTGAGGTCGGTCGAGGAGGGGGAGGGGGGCGTGTGGGAGGGGAAGGCGAGCTCTGTCCAATGGCTTCGTGAGAAGCGGAAGACAAAAGAGGGGCGGAATGATGACTGACTGGTCAGGGTGTCCTCGTCTTGGAGGATCTTGCCGAGGTAGAGGATGCGCAGGTAGGAGGGCGCGGGGGGCCGTTCTGCTTGCCATTCTGCGTCTGCTCACAGGAGCAAGTTGAGTGAAAGGAAACGGAAAGGGGGACAAGAGACGGACCGCTTGGCCAGGCGTTCCAGATGAGCTCCTTGACGCGGCCGATGGTGGTGGCGGGGTCAAAGGCCATGGTGCGGCGGCGACCGGAGACGAGGAGGAAGGTGAGGGTCGTCTGGGGCGTCTGTGGGACGGGCGGCTCTTGTTCCTCCTGCTGTGCGACAACGTCTGGCTCTGCAGGAACGTCTGGCTCGGCGGCTACAGAGTCTGCTGGATCCATGTGGTCGATGTCGACGCGGGTAGTGGAGGTGCGGGCAGAGGCGTCTCTGTAGGGGCCTTGTTGTTGTGGTGGTGGGAGCAGAGAAGAGAGAGACTCCATTTCTGATGCGGGTGATCACACGAGTGCATTCGGTCGTCGCTCTTTTTATATCGACCCGTCCAGCAAGACTTCGAAATTTGAATGGACGGTCGAGCCCAGGCCGATCAGCCGTACCAATGGTCCTATGAACTACTAATTATATCTGAGTCGATTCGGGGAAAATCGTAGCTACTGCGGTTGTGTTCAATCTTGGACAGAATAAATCCACGACCATCTTCAAGTTCTCCCCAGAAAATCCGCTTTATATGAATTCCTTGCATAGCGAAAGGTGGTTGTGAGCCTGATCCGATCACCCGCCGTCTGCCTCTTTCCTTTCTTCCTTCCTTCATGTCCTAGACTAGCCGCTGACAGAGACAGACACGGTCTAGTGCGCCCATATTTCAGCCACACCCGGCTCTTCCCGCACCCATGACTTTTCATTTTCTCTTCTCGTCCGCTTCCACCGGCTACCCCGTCCACAGCCCGCAGAGGACGTCATCCTCACCCCGGTGCTGACAAGACACTCTTCGGTCTCAGACAAGGCCTCTTTTCTCGCCCGGCTCACCTTTGTCGCCCGTTCCACAACCATCCGTTCCGTTCCGTGCGTACTTACTGGAGCTCTAGCCTCTCGCGGCCTCTCGTTATCCCTGCCGTACGCTAAGTCGAAGCATCTTTCTTCCCCACTTCTTCTCCGAACGTCCGAGGAATGTGTCGTGCGACCACTCAAATCTTCAAGTTGAGGTTGGTGATAAGTAGTACATAGTCGGCACAGTCGCTCTCCGACCAACCAACCAACCCCTCTCCCAATGCCGCATCTCTTTCTCGTAGGTAAATCCGCTATTGGTCACTATTCTCAAACTCTCCTCCGCCGCCCGCTTCCCTCCCTTCCATTCTTGCTGCATGGAGAACACTTATGCGACGCTCATCGAGTCGAGTCCACACTGCACACCGCACCCACCCCCATGCTGCAGCACCCCTGCACCCAATTCCCCACGCGCCAATTATGCGCCTATCAGTCAGTCAACCTTCATAATTTAAACGGAGGCTAGCGTAGTTTCT
The DNA here is from genome assembly GCA_029204075.1 of Mycena capillaripes. Lineage (NCBI taxonomy): Eukaryota > Fungi > Basidiomycota > Agaricomycetes > Agaricales > Mycenaceae > Mycena > Mycena capillaripes. Next base: position 408,647 of record JARHKZ010000022.1, read on the forward strand.
TCGGTTTCTACTAGTCCTTTTCGATATGTACGTTCTCTGCACGTATCACCGCTTTATGTACTTCTCTTCCGCACTCACCACTCCCATATGATAGTTGGCAGCGGAGACTAAGTCTCTCTTCGGAAGACTCTTCCAGCCCTCCCGAGTACCGTACGCCGCCTACTCGCGTACGGAGACGTGATCTGCCCTGTCTTGTCCCTGTCTATTTGAACGGAGGTCAAACGCCGTGCATCTTCGCTCGCTCGCGCTAATCTCCGCTGCTTGTACTTGACAGCAACCATTGCAACACGTACCCGCCGCTGCGCAGTTTTCATTTTGTTATATTGCGGCTTTCGCTGATAACCTGGTTGCTTGGTTGGATCGGATCTGGAAGGCTACCAGTCTTAATCTCAATCTTCCGCCTCAGGCTCCGCGTCCGAGTCGACGCCTCTGCATCCTGCATCCTGCATCTGCATCTGCCCTGCTTCACTTCACCTTAACACTGTAAATATCCAAGGTGTCTTGCCGGACGGATCCTGCTGCATAGCCGGCGCAGAAACACATCTTCAACCAACCAACCCAACCCAACTCGGAACCGCCCTCGCAAGGCCAGCCCGTCAACATTCAAGTATCTTATCTACATAAGTATATGGATGGACAACGCCCAATTTCTTCGCCTACTTGCATCTCTGAATCACCCGGCATCACCTCACGACCGCCTTCATCTGAATACTGTCCCTGCCCTCTCCGTGCGGGTCTGACGACGCATCTTCCCAAATGACAGACTCGTAATGCTAGGAGCCCAAACGCCGAGATTTTCACTTCCGAGGTACAGTACTCGATGCAAGGTCAGGTTTACAACAACATCGCAACACGTCCGCCCTGGACCCCCGCTCCGCACAATTCTATCATTTGCGTTCGTCGTTGGCAGGTTAGGTTGGTTCAAGCTTGAATGAATGAATTCAGATTATAGCTAGCCCGCCTCTGAGTCTAGTCTACTACCCCTCCGTTCTGCATATGCAGGTAGCTCGCCCCCTTTCTGAAGATTGTAATGCGAGGCCCAACTGTTTAAACGACTTTGACTACGGGTCTACATTTCGCCGTCGCCCTCTCACCGCAAGGCATTTCTGGCAAATCCTCATCCTTATACAATCTCATCCAACCTTCGGTCAAATCCCACCTGACTGTCTTCCGTTTTCCGCTTCTGCACTCACGAGCGTTTGTTTGCGCATAGGACTCGTCGATTTATTTCGGTTATTGTGATTGATTCAAACGCGCGGGAAAGCTTTGAGCCCACTTCACACGGAGCTGAATGACGCCAGGCTCTATGCAGAGTAGTATCGCATTGGAAACCCATGAATCAGTTCTGTCGTCGGTGTCACTACAGTCGAGTTTGTCATATGGAATACATACACAGCCAAATTCCGTGGTATGGAATGGCCCTTGGGCTTCTTCCAAATGGCCTTTCACCACTGTAGAACACATCTCATATGGAATATCCGCAGTATGGAATGGGGTTGGCTAGCATTTTGGCTGGTCTCCCTACTTTATTCCATATGAGGGATTCAACTGTACTAGCTAGTACCACAAACTGGAGGCCTCCTCCCTTGAATATAATTTACTTTCTTCGTCCAGGCTATCCCTTCCCCTTTGAGACATTACAATTCTTTCTCAGACGACTCACGAAGGGCGAGTTGAGTGTGATACAAGCCTGACAACTAGCATATTTGCACCGAAAAATCGACTACACGCCGAATTTCCATTGTCACCAATCGCCTTTCAACGAAGGGCTCAGGCACGTTGCATTTACGTGCTGTGCAGGTCGGCGCCGTAAGTCGGCTGTGCGAATCCGCCTCTTGACCTCCTCTCACAATTGCGATAAGTCAATTCTCGCAGCTTATGGAACAACTCAACGACTTCGATCTGGATGAAGACGTCCTCCTCAAAATTCTAACTCACTGCGATGCATATACAGTGCTCACCATCTCGCGAGTACGGGCAATCACAGCCACGCCGAAATTTGAGATTCTTACCTCTTGGTCTGCAGGTTAACAAATTCTTCTACCGCATTGCGCACACCAAATCCCTGTGGCTTTCGTTGTGTGCAGATCTCGTTGCCGCGTATCTGATGGACGAAAACGATGACCTCGAAAATTTCTCAACGGTCGAGCTCATCCGGACAGTCAAGCGACTCGTGTGTGGTCCCGAAACATGGTCCAATAGATCTCGAGCGCCGCAAATATCTCGTTCAACATCCATCGACATTGATATACGCCGTCGTGCCGTGGTGCAATTGCTGCCCGGAGGACGTTACATCGTCGTGCATCATCTCGGCACCCGCATCGAGTGTTGGTGCTTGGACAGACGGAAATGCGTGTGGATGCGTCCACGTACGCTGTCATGCCGAATTCTGTTCTTTCGAGTGCAGATGGTCGAAGGTGGACAAGCAGCGATCTTTCTTTGGTTCTCTCACGGCGTGGGCAGACAGTAATTCATGTCATTTTCGCATCTTTTGGGTTCTGATCTCAATATTTGCAGAATAGTCCAAATCGTTCGCGTCTCGCTTGTGACGGGCTTCTCTGAAGATCTGTTCAGCATGTCTTTCCCTGTACATGCTAACACCTGCAGTAGTCCCGCCTTTGTTGGCGACTTCTTTTCCATTTCTTTCCGTCACCATGGATTGTTCATTCTCCTGGTCAATTGGCGGGAAGCAAAATGCATCTTATTTGATGGAAAAACTAGCAAGACAGTATGCGTCGATGTTTTCCGATTGTCTTGCCGGCTCACTTAACTTGTATATCAGGCACGTGCCTCGGCCTTGAGTGCCAATCATTTCTTCCTCGCGGCCGTGACTTTTCACAACCAGACATCTATACCACAGCTCCGTGTGTATTCGCTCGAGTCTCTGACCGCTTCTGAGTGGCAAGAGACCTCCAGTCTCTGGGTAAGCGACTTGAAAACGACCAAGGTCCAACCAGTGGAGGTTCAATCGATAACATCGTGGCGCGGCGGACCGCCGAGGGTATATCTAAACATCCACGAGAGCCCATTGCGAATGGGTACTCTTAAAATCACCCTCAATATTACCGGTTGTACCCCGCCTCCAGTCGTAGAGGAGAGCCTTTTTACACGGCTACGACGAGCATTCCGACCGCCAGCACTTCAACTTGTCCACGCATCGATGCTAGCTGTCTTATTTGTCGACGCATCGCCATCTTTACGGGTAGAACTTCGCAAGTGCCACACGTTCAGTCCTCCGGTTCTTCAAGAGAATCACTATCTCTCGTATGGAGGGTACCACTTCGACTATTACACGGGCATGGTCACCGATGTCGACCCACACCGCCAAGAATCTGAGTTTCGGAAGGCGCCCCAAGTACCGTGGAAGGCGTCTGTAGTGTGTTTGGTCGAGGACTCGGTTTGTTTATCACCGACAACCGGAGCAGTCACGATGCTGCAAGGATCTTGTGTCACTGTAATGTATTATGAATGACGGTACATTTCATCCACGGTGCTAATGGGATGCATTTGAATCTACCTGGAGACAACCACAGCTTTTGGGCGATTATTTATGGCCTCAGCAATTATAAATGTGTATGGCTGAGAGTGAACTTGAAGCTGAATGGTGCGCCCTTTGACGCAAAAGTAGAAGCTGGGGCGCGGAGTGCTCCAGCAGGTACTAGTAAAGTTATACATTGACTATCAGAATGAAAATGGGAGGAAGCCAATGGGAATTCAAGCTCGAAAGAGGGCTCTCACGAGGCTCGAGAAAGCCTCTGAGCGGAATAAAAGGAGGAGGACTAGAGTGCGATATATAGAGGCCTTGCGAAAAATATATTCTCGCGTACACCAGAAATTACAACAGATAAGTGGAAAGAGAATGATAAAACACACTTAAGAAAGCCTTTGGGACGCAAACTCGGCCAAGCTCCGGGTCTCCCTCCAAATCCCCCTGCCACACCAGTCAGTCAACCGCTTGTTGAATGAGATTGTACGGATGGACGGGAACGCCTCGCGATACACGGACTTGGGTAGGGAGCGTTCCCCTGTTATGTGCACTTCCTCCAGGTTGCATCCGGATTTGGAAATGAAAGATGTCAGTGAGGCAATTGGATCGTCTCCAAGGTAGTCGCTCGGTAGTTGGAGCCTACGAAGAGCGGGTACAACAAAACAGGGGAGATATCCGGCTGCCGATTCGCTTTCTTCTGTGAAGTTGACAAAGACCAATGTCTCCAAGTGCGGAAGGTGTATGTCGGGCTCTGGGGTGCCCGTCTCGCTGGAGATCGTCAACTCGCAATAGACGAGGTTGCTAGTTTGCTTCAAAACCGCCGTGCATTCGGATGGAGTTTTGGCGATCAAATTCATGGACGTCAATTGAGACCAAGGGAAGAGGGCGGCAGGGTAATCAAAATCCCAGAGTGTGGCGGTCGTCAGGTTAGGTACCTGGCGGAATGCAAAGGAGGGGTATTTCTCATTGCGAGTTGTGCCAACTCGGATTTCCAGCTCGCGGAGAAGGGGCAGCGGCCCTTCGATGAAGGTAAGTGCCTGAGATTGTTCAATGTGTAGTTCGACGTATTCCCATCGTGCGCGATGAGCAATTAGGGCCTCGAGAATTGGGATGTCGGTCCAGGCATATTCGTTCATTTGAAAAGAAAGCGGGTAATTGCCGGATCTGCTCAACCAAGCCTTCACCATGCGCAGTTGATCGTACTCCAGCGATATTGCCCTCCAGAGGACCGGAGCGAAAAGCGCAATTTCCCTCCATTTCGCGCAAATCTGCGTCAGGATATTTGGCGAGAGAATCCCCGTGAGCGGTGGGCAGGAGGGGTACATGGGCACGAAATGCCCGAAGATCTCCGATACGATTTCGTTCGGCAGAGTCAGGACCGGGTATGCGTAGGAAGCCAGCCGTTCTTTCACTAGCTCTTTTTCGGCGCGGAGTGCACGGATTGCATGCCGTAGGTTCGAAATTTCGGCGTCTATGTCCGCAATGCGAGCGCGATCTGAGGCCCGCGCGTCAGCCTAAGCGCTCGGATTAAACGTTAACATGGGCTTATGAAGCGCACGCGCGGCCTACTTATGAGTAAGCTGGGCTCAATGGCTTCCTTGTATCACTGACCGTGTGCTAAACTTTGGCTAGGAGCGGCAGAGGGCAAAAGTCAGCCTTGGCTGCTGAGTCACAATCAATCATCCCACGCATCTCCATTGTCCCACGAAATTGATTTTTCAACTTGAACGCAATCCAAACTTCAAAGTATGATCGCGTTCCACAACAACCTGATTTCTCTCAAAAAAGGTAATGCCTCTTCAACGCAACTGAATCGTGTTTTTTTCCGTGCTCGACACCAGCCTGAATTGTAGCTTGTAGTATTTGCTCCCAGCGGAGGCCTTGAGTAAACTTATTCTTCCCAACGCACTGTTCAACATTGCCCTACTTGTGGGAAGTGAATTGGTTCAGTAGCCAATCACCGGGAAAATCTTTTGAATGCATACTCACTCGAATTTTATACTCTGCGTTGTGCAATTGAACCCGAAGGTTGGAAGGAGACATCAATCGTTTGGCCGCCCACGGAGAATCTCCGTCTTGTTCCGGTCGTAATGAACTGGGTGTCCGGTTACTCTCAGCCCGAGTTTTGAATCGCGAGAAGTCGATCCCGTCGTCGTGTTCCGATTATCTGGCTTGCATCCGACAGCCTCCAACCCTCGCAGATTACCACGGCAGAACATTGGTCCTCGTCACGACGCCCTCGATGGCGCAGCAAGGTACAGGTTGCGTCTAACTAGTGGTATTATACGCATTTTGGTCGCATTTCCTTCGCGATTCAACTTATCACCAAAGCCCACACAACTCCCTATTAAGTTGCTCATCTTGCTTCGGGTCTCCTCTAGCAAGTGTTTGAGGAAGGAATGCAGGATGATAAATAACAGAAACACACAAATATGTCTGACCAGGAATGGAAGAGGACTGGTTGAATTGCGGGTCGTTTGCCATGATGTAGGACCAGTCCTCCACACTGTTTTCCAGGCGATTCGATAACAAGAGAAGCTTCAAACAGCGAGAAAACGCACTGAAAACTAGGTGCTGTGGACCACATTACGGCGGCCATTTCTGCTGGGAACTGCGGTGTATCCGTGTTCATGTGTTCAAGGTCGTATATTGGACCCGGAGATTGGTGAGAGCAATCTGTGTCGGTCCCAGGAAATATAGGTTCGCTCTCGGGATGCTGGTGCTCTGAATTGCCAAGTCGGGAGTTAAGTACAGCACTGAACTCGTCTGAAGCTGCGTCGAAGTCTTTTACATAGTGGCGAATAAAGGCGAGTGACCATTGTGCGCTCAACTCGGCCTTTCGAAAAGTTAATATAAGACTCACGAAGAACCACCAGACTGACATCGAAGCAGCGAGGGAGTCCCTCGTAGCAAGGCTGTGCCGAAGGAGGTAGCGTAGGCGGTATGCTAAGATCAAACAGCATATCGACCCGGCCAGCATGAAATAAGCGATTCATGGGCATGGGCAATTCCCACGCTCCTGGCAGGCGATCAATTGATCACGCCGTTCGCTGTCCAAAACGGGTGTCCGCCAAAAAGTTCCACTACTTTCGGGAAGAAGAACCGCTGCAGCAACCCCCATCGGACTTTCGACCATTGTACTTTCCGTCTGATTATAAATGTTTTTGTCAGAAAACATTAGGAAATTTTGAGTCCAGTCCCTGAGATCCTATTAAAATCAGACTGTTTGCGGCCCATTTCTGGCAATTTTTTCTGACAAAAACACTCAAAATGATGTGCAAAACTATTTCCGGCATGAATCGGACCAAATGAGCCCTGCAGTAGCCCTCCCGAAATCCGTCCCGCAGCCGCATCAATCACGTCCACAAGGACAAACACGCTAGCATCCGACCGTTGTCTAGCACGCTCAGGCGTGCGCTGGACGCGCCGCAGCGCCGCTGGAATGCCTAAACCCCCAGATCTACCACAAGGGAAGACCGGAGAGACTGGAGCTTGGGCTGAAGGGTGTGCGAGAGTATGTGGAATCCGGCGCGATTCGGGGACCGGAGGTTGATGCACCCGCGGATGTTGATGAGAACGAGCCAGAGGATGAGACCGCAGCCATTACGGAGGCTCTCGGTGACGACGAGGATGATGTGGACGATGAACTGTATGACTCTGAGGAGGAATGGTACGAGGGCGGGGCTTAATGTAGACTTCCGCTGAGCCATCACTGGCCCATCAGCCCCTACTCTTCATAATTCGGTATTCTAGTGTTTATAATTTGCCCTATTCATGTAAAATATTCATTAGCAGTACCTTAGACTCTTATACATTATCTTTACAGTCTCAGAGCGCGTGGTTGAACAAAGTGGACGATTTTCGGCTTCGATCTGCTTAGTAAGCTAACGATTTCCGAACCGAGGTTGCCCATACCCATAAATTAATAATCCGATTCATGATGTCACTAGATAGAATACAATTAGAATGTTCAACCGTTGATAGGAATCACAATACGTGTAGCAACCGGCTGCTAGATATCTGCAGGTTCAAGGTCAGATGTGTACAAGGCGGCAATATATATCCACGCCTTTTCTCGGCTTCAGTCGCAATTCGAAGACATGAATAAACCAGGTCCAGTTCTTTCCTTGCATTATGTGCGCTGACGATTTTTTTCCCGCTCCATGCATTTAGCAGGAGCACAATACTGGTCATAAACGCTGCAGGCTAAGACGCGGTCAGAGGGTAAAAAATGCCTGCAATGAAAACACTTGCCAGCATGTTGTAATTCACGGGTATTCCGCGTCTTACATGGTTGTCGAAGATGCGAACACATGACCGCGCTGCACTGGTACAGATCGTGAGGGAGGGAAGCGCGCCTGCTTGCAAGAGGTAATCAGCGGGTTGGAAAATAAGATACGCGTTTACCTGAGTGCGTTGTTTCGAAAGGGTTTGGAATAAATGGTCGATGCACCTTATTGAACGACGAGTTAGAAACGGTGAAGCAACTGCCGGGTCAGAATACGATGTACCAGGATTTGTAGTTCGTAATATGCTGTTGATTTATGGTCAAATGTTAATTCCGAGGCTTGTACAAGGTTCAATACCCGTGTGAAGGAGCGCCGATTGTGACAATGTAGTCTGTTCTTGCGATCAGGGTCCCATCGCACTAAAATAACAGCGAGGTGGGTAAATGGACGGCAGAACAAGAGAAGAAGAAGCCTGACAATGTTCCGGGACGTTGCTTAGCCAGGAGTTGAGGGTAGAATCGAATGCTACAATGCACTGTGTATCTGTTGGCGGGAAAGGATGACCAAAGAGATCTCTTGGCTTCCTAGGAGAATACTGATAACAGTTAGAGCAACATATATGAAAGCGGTCTAAAATTTTTACTATAGCGATGGTGACAGCGGCTTGAATTTCGAGCAGTTTGGCATAACATATGAAATAGGCCATATCTGAAGGTTGATCCTGGGGTTGTTTGAAGTTTCGGGGCTCAGGAAGATCCCAATATTCATCGTCCACTTCGATGGGAAGATCTTGATCGAAGCTAGAGATTACTTGCGTCAGTCTCACCAAATAATAGAAAGACAAGAACGTACTCTTGGTCGTGCATTGCCAGGGGACGCCCTGTAAGCGTGCTAATTACCCGATCTAGGCAAAGCAGAACCCTAATGAAAAAATGTCCAGCGGCTAGTATTCAAACAGGAGACTGAAACCTACCAGAACACTCGCTTACACAGTTCATTTTCAACTGTGGGGTGGTTTTGATTCCTACGCCGATGGGCGCCGACATCCTGGGCTCTTCGCAAACCAAATCCTATTTCGTCCCAGCATGATACCGTGGGGGAAAGTGCCTGAAGGTACAGTGCAGAAAGAGCGACCGTTTGCAATTCATATAGATCGGGTTTGTAAATCAAGTATTTGGGGATAGCGCGAACCTAGTTACATGAGGATACTGGAGAGTGCTCAAATAAGATGCAACGAACCTGACTGTACCACTTCCAGCCGGCAGAGTGGAACTCATCTTTTTTAATGCCTTCAAGAAGTACTCGCGGGTCATTAGAATGGCGCGCTCCCAAGCTACAAACCATGAGCAGCGTGCTGGCAAATCTGGGATCACGAAGATGCAGTTTGTCCGCGACCTTGCAGCTGAAGATGGGGCGATGCAGAACCGGCCAAAATAGATTGACTTCCTCGAAATATAAGTCCACAAGAGTCGCAAGGAGATCGGGATCGGGAAACATGTATCTTTGACTGTCCTCGCCGGCCGGTGGAAGTATCCACTGCGAGAAAAGATGAAATCGTTTGCAATTTAATCATCGTCAGACAACGCACCGGGAGCGGCGTCCAATATTCATCGCGCTTCTGGGCTATGAAGCGAAATTTAAACTGTGATAGCTCCACTCCTGTCAACTCTCTCTGAAAGTTCAGCGCCGTTTGCACTAATTGAACACCACTTGGTTTCGATATCAAGTTGAATTCCCAACACGAAAATTGAATGCGCCTGACCACTCACCTTGATTTCCGAAGAACCGATTAAGTTGCGAATTCTGCATCAATTTACTGAAGCCCAACGACAAGTGATGGTCCTCGTCCGACAAGTGATGGTCATTGCGAGGCAGAGTCTCCACATGCTGATGAAGCAGAGGCTCGACTTCGTTTCCATTTTCGAGTTGTTCCGTGAAATCTATGCCCGGTAACAGCTGCAAGGGTTAGATAAGTACGGTTAATTTCTAGATGCCCCCCCGCCCATCAGTTCTTTCCTTGGTAAGAAGCCTCTCCATCTTTTCGACGCGATTTTCCAAGGCCGAAACGTAACTAGAAATGGGAGCTGTGAGCCCATGAGACATCATAGGCCAAAAAATGAGAACCCATTTGCCACGGACGAGGTCTTTCTTAAATTTATGAAACATGTCCTACTGTGCTGTAGCATCGCACCTTTGCCAGATCTGTAGCACGAGAACAATCCAGTCCCAAGGTTGAACAGTGGGTGCAACGATTTCTGGGCTTTCGCGCACTGTCGCCTGACGAAAGAGGTCATTCAATAATGTCGTGTGCAGCCTGACCAAATCGTACATCGAACTACCTTTGATTAGCAGCAAACGGGAGCAGTGGTAGGAATCAGCGTACTCTTCCTTCGCTTGCAAGCTTCGCACGCATTCTGCATTCTACGGTGCTTGGACCTCGATTCCTTTATATCTGCCAAGGTCATTCTTGAGGGATGTGGTAGGACGCAAGTTTGCGGTAGATGCGTAATTTCATCCGACTCATCAAACACGATCACGTGTCGCAGATACATGCCTCCGCAGCGCGCTCGTTGATTACCAAAGTCACGCTTGATATTAATTCTATGGGATAGCCACACATCACAAACTCGGAGATCTATATTCGATTCTGTTCCCCGCCGTCCCAAATTTGAGCACACCTCGCGACATCGATCGCTGCACCGACCCGCCTAGAATTATCCGACTTCCCCGTTGACTGGATTTGATACACTATTCAGGCGAGGTGTTATTTATCCAAAAAGGCATCGTCCGGTTCCCAGTCCGCGGTACGATTATATACTAAACCACTGCGGCTAGTAGACATCCGCAGTTATCTATCTGCCAACGCTGCTAAACGAACGCTGTTTTCTGCAGTTGAGCGAGTATTTCTTGGCGGGTATCGAAGCTGGTATCGGAGAAACGGCTCGGAATTGGTTTGGAATAACTGTTCGAGGTAATCTTCGCCAATGGATGCATTATATTGGGACCAGTGATGGAAGTGGTCGGCTCCGGACCGCCGACGGTAGTGGTTGGACTGGTAAGGGCGGTGCTTCTGAATAGAAAATATACGGGACAAAACCCTGGAGGGAGAGTGACCAGAAAGGCTGACTGGTTCAGTGAGCGTTTCATCCAGGATCACAATCGGTAGATACGCGCCCTAGATAGAATATCAGAACATGATATTGAATGAAGATCAGGAATACCACACCGCAATGTGGATAGGACCGTACAAATCTCCTAGCGTGCCGTGAGGTAATTGGATGAACGCGGCAGCAAGGTTATGAGCTGGAAAAAAGAGAATCGACAATCGGTTCAGGGACTTCAGTTCCATTCCTCACGGTAGAAATGCTGTAAAATACCCCAAAACATAATAACGAGGGGAATTTGTCGCCCCCTCTTCTTACGTGAAAACGCTATGGACGATTTCCCGATGTCGCCTGTGCAGATAAGGTTTAAATCATTATTGAAAGATGCAAGAGACTTGGTTGAACAGACCACGTTGTGACCAAAACGATAGAGGTTGCAGAAAGTTTTGAAGCCAGCGAGAGTGTCCATGAGAGAAGTTGCAAAACATCGAGTCCTGGAGTCAGAGAGATGGCATTCGTCAACTTAGCCTCACGTAGCGCCGCAATTCGATCTCGGGACTGGGTCATGATGAATGCCGTTCACAAATCACAATGGGATAAAACGCACATCAACTATCTCGCTGTCTGGCTGAGCTAAACCTGTGCCAATGTGTAGCGGTGGCTGCAATCGAGGCTTCGTGGGATTGTGTTCAAGGCGTTGCCACCAGCGTGGGCCATTGGATAGTAAAAAATCGCTTGAGGCAGTACGTGAAACGGCCAATGCGAGTGCGGCGGGCGGGCGGCTCCCGGGCGTGCGAGGAGGTGCCTATGGCGGTAAACAAAACATGAGTGTGCGAGTACGAGACCGCAAACACACAAGCTTAAGACAGTCGATCGCGATCAAATTATGTCACTCAACGATTCCAGACTCCCTCAATTCCACATCCAAAAAAAAAAAAAAAAAAATTACATTCGACGCCAGACATACCCGTACCAATTTCTCCTACCGTCCTCCACCTTTATTAGAATTTCTGAACAATGGCACTCACCATGTTTACGCGTTTGAACCGTGGGAACTTCCCACATGCACACATCGCGAATAACGAATAATTTCTTTCTCTAAAAAGTTGAGAGTTCAGGGTCAGCTCCGCGCAAGGTTCTCTGTTTATTCGCTATTAGTTTCAGGTTCGTGGATCGCTCTGCTTAGGAACGACGCCGGTTTCCATGGAACGAGCGCGCCTCCAGATCCAGTCGTTGAGTTTGCCGGTCTCGAACTCACACGGACATATTAGAGGCTGATCAAAACTAGATAGGTCAAGAGGTTTTTACGTTGCAACTGAAACACCTTCTTGTCCGTGTTCGCCACTAGCCTGAATTGTAGCTTGTATTTGCTCCCAGCGGAGGCCTTGAGTTTATTCTTCCCAACGCACTGTTCAACATTGCCCTACATGTGGGAGGTGAGTAACCAAACACCGGGAAAATCTTTTGAATGCATACTCACCCGAATTTTATAATAATCTGCATTGTGCGATTGAACCCGAAGGCTGGAAGGAGATATCAATCGTTCGGCCGCCCGCGGAGAATCTCCGTCTTGTTCCGGTCGTGCCTGTCTCTTCCCTGCATGTGCGCGCATTCAACGAACTTGGTCAAAGCAGTAGCGGAAGAATCAAAACCTTCCTACACTACACAGCGAACGGTCTTCATCCTCTTCTGGCTGGCCAGTTGGGATCTTCCTGAGGAGCTGGGGTCGTCGGTCAAGCTCGTCGTGCGGTGCCACTGATGTGCGACACAAGTGCAAGTACGGTTACTTGAACTTGGGCTCTCGTAAAATCCAAATCAAACTACTCTGCTATTGGGAGTTTTAATGAGATTTCCCGACTCCTAGATGGCAATCTCGTACTGCGGCTTATGTTGCCTTTTTGCAAGTATAAGTGCTTCAGCAAGATATGGTCTAATCGTGTTCGTACAAGGACTTGAACTTGAGGTGGCTTCAGGTGAGGTCTCCTTGAATATTCGTCTGCGATGTCCTGAATGACTTGACGGAGCAAAGAAGAGCTTCTCAAATTCGGATCAGTCATTTAGGCGTCGACGCAAAGTCTATACCGTATCAGCCAACGCGTTCTTTCTCTGCAGTTGCCTCCTCGTCGATTTCTGGGATGCTGGTTAATTGAAGCTGTTCTCTGGGGTGGCCTCGGTCACATGAAGCTGGTCTGTGCAGACTTTGTTTACGCGTCGACGCGTTATTTGTGAGCCAAACAAGGGGAGTATATAAGCTTGAGTCGCGGATCGCGGAACTCACTTGACTCTTGCCTTCAGCACTGTCATATTTTTTGGTCGAGCCTTGCTCCCAACCGCTTTCAAGACTTTTATAAGCCTTCAAAGCACTTCCAACCATGCTCGCCTCCTCCTCCTCCTCCCTCCCCCTCCCCGTCGCGTCCCTCCCCCTCCCCGCCGCCGCCCTCTTCCCTCCCTTCTCTCTCGCCTCCGTCCTTTCCCTCTCCCATCCCCTTCTGAGCATGTTTCCTCCCGTTGACCCGATCCTCGTCCTTGTCTGCCTTTTCGTTGTCTGTGTTGTTGTGGAGTGGAGGTCGAAGCCAAAGTCGCCTGTGCACCGAGAGGTACGTTTTGCGTTATCCCTTCGTTTCTTTTCTTACCTTCCTTCACATCCAGGTCGGCTTCGAGGCTCTCGTTCGCAGCATCGTCGTGGAGGTGCGTTTCCCCGCGAATTCATTATTTCTCTGCTCACATTCTTCGCAGCCGGTGGACGCCAATGAAGACGATCCCGTGTGGGATGCCTTTGCGCGCACGATCGTCATCCCCGGCGGCAAGGCTCCCGCACTCGAGACCATGCGGACCGTCCCCACCACAAATATGTTCGCCGACGACGCTGAGGCCGTCTTCGAGTCGTTCGTCAAAGCCATTCCCATCCCAGAAGTGCGATTACGCCTGAATCTTTCCTCCTTTGTCTAACATTCCTTCAACCCTAGCCCGTCGACGCCGAGCACGATCCTCGCTGGGATGCCTTCGTACGTGGCACCGAAGACGCTGGCCCCGCCGAGGACACCATTCCCGTCGACGACAAGGCGCACGTTCCCGACCTCGCCGATTCAGATACTATTTCTGTGGCTGTGGACAACGAGCCCGTTAAGCGCGTCAGGCCCGATCGCGTTCGAACGCGTACGGACACGCCGCAGCAGGTTGGTCTCTCCCTCCATTCTCTTTTTAACTCTCGCTAACTTACTTCCAGACAACTCGCGCATCTCCTCGCGCGCGTACGCAATCAGCCTCTGGATATGCGTTGCCAGAACCGACTGCCCCTCCCGCTGTAGCGCCCTCGCCGACTGCCATCCCCGCCGTTGAGGTACTTGTACACGAAGCCGCTCCTGTTTGCAGGCCCGATCGCGTTCGCGTGCGCACCGAGACCCCCGCTGAGGTTCGTCTCCTCTTCCTCCACCTCTGCATCCTACTAACCATTTTTGCAGCCGCCTCGCGTATCGTCCCGCGTGCGCACCCACTCTTCTTCCGGTCTTCTCGTGTTCAATGTGCCGACAGTCCCGAGGCCCGCTGGTGCTGCCGTTCAGCGTATCCTTCCGCTCGCGCCGCTGCAACTCCCACGTGTAGCCCCATCTCCCGCGCCGTCCACCATCTCGTTCAGCGCACTCGCTGAGCGCACTCATCGGTCTCCGCTGTCTCTTTTATCAACCTCATTTCCCTGTCCGCGCGTCGTACCGGCCACGCCCGCTGTCGTTCCCCGTCCCTCGCCCGCGACGATCACTTCCGGCGCGGTCATATACGAGACTCGTCCCCCTGCCTCGCGCAGCGCACAAGCGGAGCCCACCATCGGCACGCGGCCGATCGCGCACAGCGTACCCGCCCAGTCCACTGTCGTTCCTCGTCCCTCGACCACGACTGTCATCCCTGGCGCGATCATTTACGAGACGGGTCCTCCTGCCTCGCGCAGCGCATCGGCTCAGCACGCCGTCATGGCCCGCCCCTCATCACCTGCACCTCGGGCTTCTTCGCACGCCGAGCCCACCCGTCCCTCGCCGGCGGCAGCAGCTATCCCTGGCGCGATAATCTACCAGACACGAGCATCACAAAAGCCGAGCAACCTCATTTACTCGACGCCAGGCTCGTCGATACTCGCCTATCCGCTCGTTCAACATCGGCCTCAGGCTACGCGACGCGCCTCAAAAATCATCTACCACGGCGGATCGGCGCCGCCACCTCGCCCTGTCGTCCGAACTCGCGCCTTCCTGCAGGCGCAACAACAGGCTTCCTCCCAGCACCCCACGCGCCTTCACCACCTCGCCCAGAGCCAGCACCGCGCCCATCCCGGCCTCGTTCAAGGCTGTGTGCTCGGCGCGTGGTAGACGCAAACGAGGCCATCATATAGACTCCAGACGCCCATCCGCCCGCCTGCCCATCCGCCATCGCAAATCCAACTCGAGCACCTCGCCAATACGTCTCGCCTCTCCCGTACGCAAACTCACCAGCCATCTATCATCACCATCATCACCACAGCGCGGAGGGCCGGTCCCCCGCGCCGCTGGGTCGGAGAAGCAGACGTGTTTCTCTGGCCCAGCCGTGGAGGGCAGCGGAGCAGACGTGCTCCGCTGTATGGGAGCGTCGGGGACGCCTGATGCTCCTGCTTTCCCTCCGCGTCGCCTGGAGTCGGGGAGGCAGCCGTGCTTCTCTGATTCTGGGCGGTGCGAGTTATCAAATACCGATGGCTGGCGGGTGAGCGGCGGGTTGCGGCGCGGCGATGCTCGATGTGGACGACCAATGGCGGTGGTGGATTGGGAGCGTCTGGAAGTTCCTTGGTTTTGCAATGTTTCGTCTGCCGTGCGCGTCTCCGAAACATCTCGATCCCTTTCCTCATTTTATCTTTCTTTCCTGCTCTCTCCCTATCACTGCTCGATGTATCACCCCGGATCTTCTTCTGCTTCATTTATATCTCCTTTTTAGCTCTCCGTCTCATATTATATCTCTCAGTTCCTTCTCATTTATTTCTATGTATTTCCTATTAGATCTAGATCTCGTTTCTGTAACGATTCATGTACTTGTAGTAGAATAAATTTGCTTGCTGTCTGATCATTTTCGTTCCGAGTCTTTCGAACAATCTCCGGGAGTCGGCATTTCTCTGTGCTCTCCTGCCTTTCTCGAGTACTATTTTCTTGCTGTCTCTCTACGAGAATCAATCGCCACATATTCAAAACTTGAGCATCTGCGACACTCCGTGATGGCGTTCCCACGGTTCAAATTCCGCCAGATGATGCTACACTATAGCGTATGGACAAATTTGGTAGAGGCGATGTTTGCATGTGAACCCAGCTTAAAGATGTGGAAAGCGATCGAAAATGGGACTCGTTCGCGATTTCGCCCGTCTTGCGGTTATCAGTATTTGATGTGCTAGTGAGAGGGCAGACATTATCCTGAATCTTTGGTAGCGAATACCTGATGAGTAATACAGGATATGTCCGCACCTCTTTTGGCTCGAGAAGAGCAATGAAACATGTTCAGAGAATATCAGATACGGGTTGGTTGAACGAAATCGGAAGTATGAACTCTTCATCTGAATTTGCCGTTGACAGAGTTGAAATTCCAAGAATCGGTGCAAGAAGTATAAAACAACATTTCCCTTCTCTATGTAAAGATCGACACTTTTAGGAGAACATGAGCCACGCGCAGTTTAGATCACGCACGCTTTGGCTATATTGCGTTAGCCCATAATTTGTAGAGTGCCAAGTCCAAAGCAATTGAACCGTATGTATTGAGGACTCCCCGAGAATAGAGTAGCTGCGGGTGGATTCAGAAGGACGAGGCGCAAGCAAATGCTGACCTTTTATGCAGAGGAATCTCGACGTGAATGAAGTGCAAGTTATCTGCGGTGCGCTGGGTTTTGACTCAGACGGCAAATGAAGGGTTCTATGGGAACACCCGCCCGGTATTGCGTAGTATTAGTTTTTGAAGGCTGTCCATGTAAACTTCAGTTGGGTTGCACTGCGGGAAATTTTCATTGGCCACGAGTGTCGACAAGAGGAGAAATAGACTCAAAGGGGAGCCGCGCATTAGTCTATATTTTTCATTCTGTTGTATCGGGCGGTTTACAATGCCGTTAAGACTGCGGTAAGTGAACATCATACCCCGCCGCAATGAGCCGCTCCGCCGCCGCCCACACCTCGGGTGGTATTTCCTGCGCTACCTGGAACCCTCTGGCGGGACAGTCCCGGATGCGCACCAAGTCGCCGACCAGGTCGCACGGGTTGTCGCATCCGGATAATCGGCCCACTCGAGCGGCGGGCTCGTGACGCGGAAGGTCGCACCCGCGGAGCCCTCCCCGCCAACACCACCACCAGGCCACTGAGCCGTAAACGTCGCCCACGTGCGGCGCTCTATGTACGGCTTCTGTACGAGTAAGAATGAGCATGGCATAGCAGCAGCTCCAGCGCGCGACTCCAGCAGGGCCTGCGTGAAGCGGACGTTCTCGCCGGTTTTAGTCGAACGCTCCTCAAGCAGCAGCGCTGAGTCAGGAACACCCATGTTGCGCGCCACGGCCGCGAAGGCAGCCGCCTCGGAGGCGAAATCGGGGAAGCGCCCCGCAGTCATTGGGCTGGAGCCGCCGGAAAATATAAGGTCGCCATAGCCCTTGAGGTAGAGCTGTGCGGCGTGCGTGGCGACGCGCAGGTCCAGGCTGCAGAGGGTGAAGATGGGGTCACAGTGGACGAGGGGCATGCCCATGCGATGATAGTTGTAGATAACGGCGGCATCCACGTCGATTGCAGTGGGTTGGGTGGAATGAGGATGGCGTGCAGATTCTGTTGTCATTTCGCCAAATATGTATAGGCTGAGTTCTATTTGAGGTGCAGACGTGAGATCTGGAAAATGTACATCTAGTTGGCTGAGCCCGGGGACGCTGGGCAAAGGTAAAATCAGATTTATCGTACGAAAGATATAGGCAAGCATATAAGTGCAAGCGTACATGGCCGTACATCAAGGAACAGTGATAACAATCTGCCCGTGAGGAGAAACGTTCCAAGGAACGTGCGGCCGACTCAAATTCCGACACGGTGGAACGGAGGTCACCTGCGGAAGGGGTCGCGCAGCGTCGAAGCCGAGACTGGACAAAGTGTGGTCGACTGGGTACAGTACTGGTCAGCTGCCTGCAGTTGGGCAAGGAGGTTCCAGGATGCCTGTTAAAGAGGCATTGCGTGGCAGCTACTACGCGATTACTAGTAATCGCGATGGGCTGAACTCATTGTGAACGCAGCTTGCCGACTGGAGTGATCGAATCATTTCGGTCCGAGTTGAACCGTCTTTCCTTCACCGAGTTCACCATTCCACTGTCCACTGCCTAGTGTCACTGTATTCTTTGGCATTACTCGACCTGCATTTAGAGTCGGAGATCCACTTGCTGCAACGTCCGTACCCATCCGTCCGTGCTCCCTCGATGACCTGGTGTGGCCGTCTTGCCGCTCTGCATCAGGAAAAAGCCAAATTGCTATGGGCTGCCACATAGACCCCCATAGACACCATAGAAGCCATAGAGGCCATAGCAACGTTGCTATGGTGTCTATGAGTGTCTATGTGGGTCTATATAACTGCCCATAGAACCCATAGCATTTGGGATTTTCCTGATGTGGAGTCCTGTCCGCGCTCCGCGGCACTTCACTTATCATTTTTACCTCGGACCTCACGACCAAGAATGTTGTGACCTCGTCCGATGCCATATGATTACACCGCTTGAATCTCGACTACGCCTGCGATATTTTCCACGGCATGCCAATCTCTCGTGTGTTTCGGCCATGATATTTGCAGCTTCACTTCTGAACCGCCTTTGAAGAACGAAAAACTTTCCTTACGAACATCGGTGAGCCGTCCTGCACAGTCACGCTGTTGGTACTTTTCTGCCTCTGATTCTATGTGTACTAGCACCAACCCACCAAATCCATGCTCTTGTATCGCGAGGCCCTTCTCTCCTCTACGCGCCTCTCCCAATTCATAATATCAGCACACCGATCTATATTGCAGGCATAGTACTTGAAGCAGAATGCTGAATCGAGTTTCACGAGGTCGATTTTAATTTTGGTTTTATCCCGTTTCCTGGCGCAGCCTGCCCAGAATGTTGAACAGATCTTTTTTTCCAAATCCAGCCCATGAAGCGATGATTGGCTGTGGTGCAAGTCAGCAGAAACGTCCTGTCCAGGCAGAATTGAGGCAAGTTGTGGTTTTCACGGTTGAATTTTTTGGCAGGTTAAGTGAGGCATTTAGCCATAGTCTAACGTACAGTTTTTGCAATATTCTCGTGCCAAAAGAAAAAAAAATGCCGCGACGAAAAATGAGCTCATCCGAATTCGGATAGGCATCAGGTGACCGGGTCGATCAAACTTGTCTCTAACGTTGATGCCGCCGCGCAAACGCATCCAGGATGGGGATGTAGACTCAAAGGGACGGTGGGTCTAGGGAAACCCGCAAACCAGGCAAAGTTGGCTAACAAAACTGCAGTATCACCGATGAGAAGACCCGGGAAAAGGGTCGCATAGCCTCCGCGAAATACTATGCGAAGTAAGTCGCACTATCCTGCGACTAAAGTGACCCAGATTCTGATGGATACTTTAGACACCCGGAGGCCCGCGAAAAGCAGAGGATTAGAATGGCTGAAAAACGGTATGGACTGTGCAGACAACCGTACGATGCACTCTACAATTGATTCAGAGCTGCAATAAAGGCAAAGCGCCGTCAATGGGACCCGCCGAAGAACCCAAAGTCTGGTCTTCAAGACGAGCATACTGTCTCGGGTGACAATGTCGCGTTGCCCACTGTTTCACCCGCTGGACCTGTTCCAGCTCCTACGCCCCCTCGCAAACGCAGACGCGAGATGGACTCAGATCGAAAACACGATTCGAAGGAGGAAGGACCATCTGAGTAAGTTTTGATCAAGTATTTGACCAGTCTAACCCGATATTAGATTGCAAGACGAGTGCAGTTTGAGCAACGAGAGTGAAGGCGAGACCATGCCACCTAGCTCAAAAGTGGATTCGGATGGAGATTATGATGCAAAGTAAGTCCTAGGGAGATCCGTAAACCACGCTAAAACTGTGCAAGGTCAACCGGCGACCGCAAAGAGAGGGCTCGCAAAGCCTCTGCGAAATACTATGCGCTGTGAGTCGCATGATGGGGGGAACTTGGTCAGATTTTCACGGGCTCCTCAGACACCCAGAGATACGTGAAACGAAGAGGATCAAAATGGCTGAGAAACGGTACGAATCTACATGACCACATAACCTCACCACTAGAATTCATTCAGGGCCGAAATAAAAGCGCGCCGCCGGCGATGGGACCCGCCAAAGAAATCCAAAAGTGGCGGCCAAGATGACCCACCTAGCTCGGGTGCCGATGCTGCTCCGAATGAAGCCGTGTCTCAAACCTCCATGCGACTTCACAAACGCAAGCCCAAAGCCAAGAAGATGCAAGACCGTGGCTACGTTTCGGGCGATGATTCTGGGTCTACAAAATCTTCTCGAGCGTCAACTCCGTCTGTGGGTGCTGATCAGGATGGAGAGTATGACCCGAAGTTACAGCGGTATGTTTTGTGAATCCACACTACTCTACGTGAGTTAACGCGGCAACCAGTGATGAGAGAGCTCGGAAAAGTCACCGAAAAGCCTCCGCGAAATACTACGCAAAGTAAGTCGTATCCCGCGACCGAAAAAGCCCAGATTCTGACGAAACTCCAGACACCCGGAGGCCCGCGAAAAGCAGAGGATTAGAATGGCTGAAAAACGGTATGGCCCATGCCGAAAGACTGTGCGACTCACCCTCCGATGAATTTAGAGCTGCAATAAAAGCGCGACGGCGCAAATGGGACCCGCCAAAGAAACCCAAACCTAATTTAGTCCAGGATATTGTCCTGGACGAGGGCACCGCGTCGTCCTCTGCCACACCGGATGACAACGTTTCTTCACCCTTTGTACAACTTCGGGAATCTGAGATCGGCTTGGACGAAGAATATGACGATAAGCTGTATGTTTTTTGGTGAAATCAGCGAATCAAGCTAACCCAAACCTAGCATGCTAGACGACCATCTCCACTCAGAAGACGGCGTTCTGTCGGGTGCTTCCACACCAAGAGGACTCATGGATTCCACGCTTTCACCCACTGCCGCCTTATCTATGGGGGGCGTGTATTCGTGGAACGACTAGGAACCCTGGTCGGGTGTTCCCACTTAGCTCCGATAATACATACCTGCCAGAACAGGAATTCGGCAGGTGCTGGCCGGATTATTTAGGCAAAGGAAGATGTTTGTAATGACGGATACGATCCTATGCGACCCGGAGGGGACGCTGGGGTCAGCGCCATCCAAACTATAATCGCGAGCACGGAAATGTGTGCTGGAGAAAATTCGATCCTCGTCTGCGTTGACGAGTGAAAATAAATGAAGGGATGGGTTAGTCTCTTCTAAACAGACGCTACAAAATTTTTCACTCTTACCTCGTGTGCTGTAACCGACTCCTCAACCTCGCGCACTACCTTCTATTCCTTGGCCTGGGGATGACTCTGAGTCAACAAATGGCACTCATGCAATTTTCATCAAAGCTTTCACAAATCATCAGCTCTTTCTGCCGCTCTGCCTTGGCTCGGTCGAGACTGTATAAACTACTACAAATTACCTCTGCGACGGCGAAAGAGAACTTCCGCCTTCGCAGATGGAATACACATAGGTCCGAACCAATCATCCGAGGGGCGAACACCTTCCTCGGCCATTTTCACGTCGTACTCGAGGATGACATGGCTTAGCATACATTTCAGCTCTATTGAAGCCAAAAATCTGCCTGGACTGATTATAGGATGAAATCGAGCACACTGGTTCACCTGCTAACACTCACCACGCATGGCGCCCACCGCCAAAAGAGAGATACGTGTTACCGAGACCGGTTAGACGAAGGTGTGCATCTGACTGGCCGCCGTTGGCGGTTCCTCTCTCTGATGCGAACCGGAAACCATCAAAAGTCTGCGCGTTCTTGTAATATCTTCCGTCCACGTGGATTGCTGGTGGAACCGTAGCCACAATAGCACCAGCAGGGATGATTGTTCCGTCTGGGAATTGAAAAGGAACAAGTGCTTTTCTAGGCATCGAAACTGGGTAGCGGTGAGATTTTTTGGCCTCTAAGGAATTGTAAACACTCACATGCACCCAACCCATTTAGCCGTTGCGATTCTTTCAGGAAAGAGTCCAATTTCCAACATTTGTCGAAGGTTTCTAATTCGAACGTTGTAATGCCCAGTGAGTTTCCGAACTGCTCTTCGAGTTCTTGGCGAAGAGGCTGCAAATATTCTGGTTTGGAGGCCAGATGTAACAAAGCGTGAGTAAATGTCTAGTTACGCAGCATAAGTTGAAATCAATTTAATCTTGGCCAAGAACTTACCATGGCAGTGGAGTGTAATGCCATGAAATTAACGTTGAGGATCCTCAGAGCAAGTGCATCGGCCGAGTCTTTTTCGTGTGCGGGTGCGGCCTCCATGAGCCATGTTAACATGTCATTCTTTGGAATGGAACATGGCCTCAGAACAGGAAAGGTAATATTCTCGGTGAAACCAACCTTGCGGTCCGGGTCCTTACTTCTCGCTTTGATCAGTGGTTCTATATGGCTGGCCATGCGAGTTCGTAGTCCAGAGATCCGAGTAAAAGCCGCACCAGCCATCCTTCAATATTATTCGGCATAAGCGGAGAAAATGAAGAAGAGAAAACGATACTTCTTCAGAGGGCCGGGGAAGAAATTTATGAAGACCGCACCAAATACGACATGCTTGGTGAATAGCTTGTTGATCTGACAGTAGTCTTCGTTTCGGCCTGCGTATAGTTAAGAGGTATGCAGATGAAGCGCGAAGGATAATTACACAAGATTTCTCCAACGAATGCACGGTTCACAGCGCGGCATACAATATCCGTGATCACTTCATTTACGCGGATCGATGTCCACTCTGCGCGCGCAACTGCATGAGAATTATTTAGTCGGAAATTGAACTTGAACTGCACCTTTCTCCATCCTTTTGCCAATAATATCGCCAAATGCCTTCTTCGTCTCATCGGCAATGGCAGGTACAATATATCCCAGTTGTTTATTCATGGCATTTTTTATGACGCCGAGATGATAGGTGTCTCGGAGCGTTTCTGTACCGAGAGTGTAATCCGCAGACAAAAGCTATTGCAGACACTGAGATACTATCGGGGGATCCATAATATGATCAGGCACTCACATCAGTCATGGCAGCCTCCATGGAGAGAATGTGCTCGGGCGCACCACGCAACGCATCCAGCATATCACTCCCGCTGACAATAATAATCCACCGGTCCATCTGAGGAATTTTGAAAGCTCCATCTCGGTACTGGTGTGAAGTCGGTGCCTGGACGGGGCGAACGGAAAAACATAACTACCTTTTCGTAGCCCTGTTGCAGAACGGAATTCGCATCGGACATGAACTTGAAGGCTGTCACATATGATGCCAGTATTCCTTGTCCACCGACGGAAGGAATGTGATCCTGGCTACTTTAGAGACCTTGAGGAATCATTGAAGCGCAAAATTACCAAAGAGCCTCGATTTCTCTTGCCTCCCAACCTGTACAGGAAATACCACGTCAAAAGGAGAAGTGCGGCTCCCATGGGGAACATCTTCGTGTCCGCTATTAAGGGTAAGGTGGGCATTTGGTCGAACGAACGAGGCGCCTTGGAGTCTGTACGAAGCTGAGAGAAAGTGTACTCAAAAGGCTTAGATCAAACACGGTGATTGAACGGCTTTGATACTGACCGGGAATCTCGGAGTTAAAGGGCGAATCAGTGCAGATAAAAATGGCTCTCTTACAAACGCCGGAGCTCGGGATAGCGACGGGGAAAGATAGAACATGTCAACACTGATGCATCGTGGCACGATCGTTTGTTGTGGCGTGGTGGTGGAAATTGGGAAATTTTCAAACTGATTGATTGAGTTCCGATTTTACTCCGACCCTTATTTTCTGTGAATCATCATCATCTATTTGCAGAACGATACAGGAGTTACAAGGACAAAAGCTAGGAATTATTCTGAGTTTGTTCGATAAGTATCTGGGCTTGAGAATTCCGCGGAGAAATCGAGTATGGGAAAGGCAATGGTTGTCTACCCGTTGGAAGTCAGCGGACTGCTAAAGCAGATCCAAGAGAAATCTTACGCGATGAGACCTGTTTCAGTGTACCTTTCTTCAACCTCGATATCTTTCCCTAACTCATTCTTGGCCTTGGAAACTGTGAAGACACTCAAAACAGACACCACGAACAGCCAGATTGTCGCCAGAGCGTATTCTTGGCCCGGACAAACCCTAATAGATGTTATATCAGCGGCCGCACAGCAGGGCAAAGAAGTGAAGAGGGACCTTCTCCCGAAACCAAAAATGAAACTACAAGATTCATCGCTGAGTTGTCCGTCTTTCAAAAACCTTTCCGGCTTGAAACTGTCTGGATCTTCGAAGAGACTTGCATCTCGAGTCATACCCCTCGCAGAAGATTAGTACATGTCATAAGCGGACGAAGCTCTATCTACCAGATATTGGTAACGACGGCGCTTCCTGATGAGAATCAACAAAGGTCTGGTTGAATATCAAACAACACTTACCCTTCGGAATCAAGCAATCATCGTAGATGTCGTCCTCACTGATTGCATGTGCAACGCCTATTTAAATGCAAGTGTAAATTCTCATCCCGAGAAAAGATGAACGCGGCGTACCGAGGGGAACAGAAGGATGCCAGCGAAGAATCTCACGGCATAGGGCCGAAACATATGGCAAGTGTACTCGGTCTTCGAACGAAGGAAGTCTCCCAGAGCCGATGACTCGATCAATTTCGGCTTGAGCCAGTTCCTGGCAACGAGGATAGAGAATCATCGCCAGTAGGAATGATTTCATAGGCGATTCCACCTTAAAAGCCATCAGCACATACAATTTGCATACGACGAACATTCAAAACCGTGTGAATACCCGCTAAATTCATGTCAGAGGAGTCAAGAGTGAACATGTTCTGCAAATACCTGCATAACATGTGGCCGTGACGGCCTTGACATCCGTTACACTCGCTGTGCTGTCCTGTTGCAACAAATTTGTGGCCCAGCAAGGAACGTCACCACCTGCGTTCTAGAGGTTTTGTTAGTGCTTTGTGGTTTCCAAATGCTCTCAATCTTGTACCAAGGAATCCTGAAGTAACTTTATTGGAAGATCCACCATCTCTACAACTGTCGGAGTATTGTTGCGTGCAAATCGTTTTATGCCGGCACCCGGCGCCCACCAGGGCAGGTGTTTAACTATGAACGCACTTTTACTATTTGGAACAGTAATTGTTGCGAAGACTCACGTAGCGGAAAGGCATAGAGCAGTTGAGCTCCAAAAAACACTCTCTCGGACAAGACGTCCACCGCTTCAGTAGCAAGATTGATAAGGTGTTTATTTTGTCCGAGCTCCTGCCCATAGGTTGTTTTTAGAATGACGGAGGCGGCAAAGCTGGGCAACACGGATCAGAATGCGGTCAAGTTCGGGGAAAGATGACTCGCTGTTTCACGAGCGGGAAGAAATCACCAGGATTGTGCAAGATCGAAGATAAGGTTTGGTGGCATTCTGCTACCTGTACCTGTTCGAACTTTTGAATTCGACGAGAAAACTGCTGCGCTACGATCTTGCGATGAGGGCGGTAACGAGAATCATGAATTCGCATGAAGGCCAGGTCAAAGCCCCATCCGAGAAGAGGAATGAGGGCTATATCTGGTCGATCTGAATAGAGTCGTGCACGCTTATCCATAAGCTCCGCCTGTGTGAAAAACGATTAGAAATGAGAAACGGGACTTAGCAGTAAAGGCGGATGGAACATACCGCTATGGATATGGAATTTATCACGACAATTTGGCGACTGAAGACTTTGAAAGCAAAGATCCCCCCTGCAAAAACGATTGAAAATGGAAAAAGGGAGCTTGACAGCACATACGGAGAGAACATACCGTACTTTGTCCCCCAGTCGGAGTAGACCTTCCACACATTCTCCTTTGGAAGCTGGTGGATATTGCCAATGAAAGGCAGTCCTCTGGGGCCTGGGAGACTCCTTGCTATCCTTCGAGTCGAGAGCAAAAACACGAGGAACACCGTCAAGAAAAGTGCAAAGAGAGAGGAGTACAGAGGTTCCATGAAGCAGCTGGCAAGTGTAAGTTATTGGTGGCCGATCGCGGCCAAAAAAATCCTTTATAGTCGGAATGCTGGTGGATCTATCGTAACGAACCGCATGCCCAAGATCCGACGATGCAGTTCTGAGGCCGAAAGGCCCTAAAAGATAGTTTTACCGTGTTTGGACGACGCACTGCCAAGAACTGAACTGCATTTATTGTTGCCCAGGTTCGGACTTGCCACTGTTGTTAAGAACCAGTGCTGTAAAATATCAAGGGGGCGCGGTAACAACTATTGGGAGCTTCATATCCACCTACCGCATGGTAATCTGCCTTGTGTGGGACAAGAGCTGAGATCCGTGGACCTTGTGCCTTTGCTCTCTGTGAGATAATTGGAGATTGCAACAAAACAATAGCCTTGATGAAAGCAAATTGAATATTCGGTGCGGGAAGCGCTAAACACCACCGAGCTTCGGACATGATCCTCGTCCGGTGGAGTGAGAAAAAAAAACCATCGCGAAATGGCTTCGCACAGCGACGAGGCTTCCATAATACGAAGAGCTGTAGGAGGGCGAAAATTCACTGCACCGCGATCGGCAGATCTTCTTCTTCGGACACGTTCCTGCTTCGCAATGTGCATCATTTTAATGGGGCCATCGTTCCAGACATTTGAGAGCGTTCTCGTGAAACTATCAAACAATGAGATATCTTGTCACTGAGTTCGTTTCACCCCCCCTTTAAATTTGAATGGCGTAGCCCTGTTCCTCCTCCACTTTGGCAGAGTGTAAAATTGGCCTGCTGATGAATTGGCTTCCTTCTGCTGTCTTGACGTTAACCATCACAATTTTTTTTGGATGCCATGTCTCCGACGGCCGGAACTTTAGCCATCTCGGTGACTATTTACCGTTTTGAAACAGTATTACATATAGATGAAGGGATTGATCGACATACCCGTAGTCTTCCAGAGCTCCTACGTGGACGGTTAGTTGGCCTTGGCCCTGACAAAAATTAGCGGTATCGATCTACTGGAACTTCACATACGATACTCTCCCGAGGGCAGCCCGATTGGCTTGCGGAATTATGTTCCTATTCCACGGAAGATCAACGGAGTCTGTTGGCGTGAGTAGTAAAAGCAACGCCAGTGGCTCAGAAAGCTGTGAACACTGAAAAAGCGCCGAGGCGATGCCACCTCAGCTGGAGAGGCGTCCCTTCGGGCGTCCTCTACTAAGGAATCGGATCACATTTAACAACTCTTGGAGATGGATTCCACATGCAGCATGCAGTGCGTATTGAATTGGTTAAAAATCGAAAAGCGTACCAAGGCATGGAAGATAAGGTTCTGAGTAAGCATTAACACTCGGCATTCGGCTGTTAGCCGGGCAGAACCGGAACATTCAAATCAGCCTCCGAAAGTTCCGAGTTGAGCAGTGAATGTATTATTCCAAGTCATAGCTATAACGTCTCGAAGAATAAAAATAGGCCATGATTGCCCCAGGGGAAAGTCGTCTTTGTGAAGAAGTTGGAATAAAATTGGTTACGCTTTCCGCATTCGAATCTCATGCTGCGCCGCACCGGTTTCTTTCCACCACTGTTTGAGCGGGATGTAAGAATTGGTTTTGAAGACAAGACAGAACACACTTTTACCGTCCTCTTGACTCCTTCCTCCATCGTCACCGTGGGTTTGTATCCCAAAATGTTTCTGGCCTAGTCCGCCGGGTTTCAGTTACCTGGACAGTTGAAAACGGCCAGCACACCTTGTCAATGTTGTACCACTGCGTTCCCGTAAGGAAGCGCACACTGAATTTGGTGAATTGTGTGGATGAGCCGGTGATTCGGCACCAAATCTCCGCAAGCGTAGCCATGATGAGCCCCACAAAACGCGGGATCACTGTAACGCGCGCTTTTCCATCGTCACCGAGCTCCTTCCAAATCATGCGCGCAAAATCCCATTGGGGGAGTGGTTCACCGTTGGTGACAAAAAACGTTTGCCCGGTGACGACCTCCGGTTGAGTGATTAGTTTTCCGGCAGCCAAGACGTGAGCGAGGGCGACGTTTCCTGCGTATGCGTAATCTACGAGGTTGGTGTTGTTGCCGATCTGGATTGTGTTTTGTTTTTTGTCGTAGACTTCTACCATGCGCCAGATGAGCTGCTTGTCGCGTTCGCTGAGTTGAAATGAATGAATAATTCGAAACGGTGCGACGGAAATAAGTACCCAGTCATCCCACAGGGCCGGAGAATGACGGTTTGCATTCCGTCTTGACCTTCCGCTGCAAGTATGAGCTGCTCACCGAGCCCTTTGGTGTGATGGTACGCGTCGTATCCTTTAGATGGGAAGGCAACGTTGTCTTCGCGGACCCCGTTGAATTCTGCACCTGTCCAAACAACCCCAGTTGAGGAGGTGTATATGAGCTTTTTGACACCAGCTTCATGGCACGCGGAGATCACGTTCCGCGTCCCTTTTTCATTGACCTCATAATATATCTTGTCAGGGTGTCCGTGGACAGGGGACGCAGTATGAAGCACGACGAGCGGCTTTATCTGGACCACAAACATGAGAGAACGGTTCAGAGCTGGCCGGGAGAATTAACTGACTTCTTTCATGACATTCTCGATGCTGGTCGCGTCGACGATGCTGCCCTTTATGTATGTGACCCCATCGAAGCGCGCGTCGTCAGAAGGCTCTTGAATGTCGAACACGGTGACGACGTAACCGCCGTCCTTCAGCAGCTGGTCCACAACATGGCTGCCCAAAAAACCTGCTCCCCCAATCACTAACGCGGAATGCATGTTTGGGGCGTGGTGGGACGGAAAGACGAGCGCTAAAGGCCGTGTACACATCAAAAGAAAACATTCGGCAACCTCCGGCAACACAGCCGCTCGAACCCAACAATGTCACGTGTACTGTTGAATTGAAACGGAAAATTGCACTTGATCAAAACAACGACCTCCACGGACGGTGACCACGCTGTGGCTGCTAATTGGTGGCTGCGGTGATTTCCCTCGCCTTGCATGCCCGCTGGCAGGTTCTGCCCGGGCTCTTGTCGCCATCGGGCGTCTTCCATCGTTGCTTCTCTGATGAATTGCGGAGTCCTTCTCAGCGCTTTCCCAGTAAGCCCGGTTGGTATCTTCCCATGTCAGAAAGCTGCCCCCTTGATATATACTATCACTATCATTATCACTACCAGTCTGTCGTAACGCCCACTGCGGTATCATCTCAATCCAAAATGAATCTGATTTCTCCGAATGGTGGCTATTTTGGCGCGGAAAAAAACGTACATCGGGCTTCAAGTTAATAGGTCATTTTAAGAACAGCATTACGGACCGCTTGCGTGGATTACTTATTTATCGTCCGAGATGATTTAACACCGTCTCTTGGAGGCGAACTACCCCGGAATTGCTATCATGGCAGATAATAGTACGAGCCCGCTGACGCCCGAACAACAGGAGGCTGCGCTTCAGCAATTCATTCAGATCGCGAGCGATGCTCAGATAGTCAACGTGAGCAATTTTCTCGGCAATCCTTTTTCTGAAAAATGTATCTGACGGGTTGGTCAGTACACTACTGGTACGGAACTCCTGCTCAGCGCGGGCGCAAACTGAATGGGTCTCAGTGGCCGGCCTTGTGCTCCTCATCCATGATATAATTCTCACTTTCCCGCGGTGCGTCGTACGTCTACTGCGAAATTCCAGACAGCTAACTTGCTGCAGAGAGGTAGGCGACTTGCTCTTCTTTGCTCTACTTTTACGTACCAAAATATTCCTCGATGAAAGGTCGAGCTCGTATGGGTGCGCGGACTTCTCCCTCTCGGCATGGATTTCTCGTATTAATCTAGCTCGCGGTTAGAAACGCAGTCTTACGATAAGCAGCATTATGTTCGCGATCATGCGCCACGGGAACATCATCGTCCAAGGAATTGGGCTCGCTTGTGACCATTGTTTACTCCTCTGTTCGTTCATCTCGTTGATAGCCGTATTC
Source organism: Mycena capillaripes (assembly GCA_029204075.1). Lineage (NCBI taxonomy): Eukaryota > Fungi > Basidiomycota > Agaricomycetes > Agaricales > Mycenaceae > Mycena > Mycena capillaripes. The sequence continues at coordinate 438,594 of JARHKZ010000022.1, forward strand.
AGATTATCTATGGCCTAACCCACCTTATGCGGTGACTATCCCTTCACATTTTTTTTGAGGAGCCCACAACTGAACCAACATTATCGTAGTTCTGCAAAGCATGGTTTTATTCGGAAGAATGGGTCTCGGATGCCCTGTTCATTCCAGTTTCCGGTAAGTCCATAGTACTCCTGTACTTCCAATGCTGAACATACGGATACCAGTCTTCCTGGCGCTCCGCACATACGCTTTGTATCGCGGCCAGGGCGCATTTTATAAATGGCTGATTTTCGGCGTTGTCCTGGTGCGTGGATTCAAATCCGTCATTGATGCGTCCTGAAACGGGTTTTTAAAGTCGTCGAATCTTGCGTTATTTGTGTCACTTTCGCTCGCGACGGCTGAAGTACAGTGTACGTGCCCAGCTCCCGAATATCTTCTGTTTGTTGACAAGGACCTAGTTTCACCGCTGCCTGCTCCGGGTTTGACGTGCTCGTTCACCATCTCTGGCCCGCCCGACAAGGCGGGGCTCGTCCAGTTTATTGCTTCGACGTACTTCGACTGTGTCATCTTTGTGCTCAGTGCACTGCGATGCTGGCAGCATTGTGCGTGTCCCCACTTCCGTGGGTATCGACTCCGGACTTAACTGCTTTTAAAAAATTTAGATAAGCAAGGAAATATACGGATAATCAGGATCATATTCAAGTCTTGCCTGCTTTACTTCGTTTTCCTCTTTACGTGCGTATACTCCCACACCAGATAGCGCATACCCGAATTGAGACCCGGCACAGGTCTGGTTTGGCGTCGTTGATAATGTACAAAACCCTGCCAGACGCGCGCGCCGAGCTCAAAGGCGTGCTGATCAACCCGATGCGCACGATGGCGGTGATCATCACGTCGCGGATGGTGCTCAACATTCGTAGCATCGTGTTCAGCGAGGGCCCGCTGACGACGGAGAATCTAGCCACGCCGTTCGATAAGACAACGGTGGGGAGCACGTCGTTGCATTGGCGGGTGGCGTCGTCTGCGGGGCAGAACGACTCGATGGAGTTGGAGGAGGAGCAGGAGTATTGATTATGCGTATTCCTTACTATCCAGTCGGCATGTATTTATGACGTTGTATTTCTGCATGTATTGGGTACGCTCCTTGATCAATGATTTCCTGGTGATACTGTGGGGTTCCTTTGAGCGGCAAGATAAGAGGGCATGAACCGAGCAAACTGGAATGAAGTCGATCAATGTTGTCGGACCGTAGTTCCGATGATTCTATTTTAATTTAGAATCACTGACAATAATGCATGAAGAGCGGCTGCAGACGAGTATTGATATCCAGCCACGATGCATTCAGCCACGACGAGCCTGCGTTCCACTCCAGAAAACCGAGATTCGGGTGCACTTCGACTCGGAATTGATATCCGTCGTGCCTTGATTTGGAGTTACATTTAGAGTTACATCTCATCGAATCAGTGTGGCTAGGCTTCCGAAACTGACCATACCCTGGACGTGTCCACCCACTCGTTCGGCAGCAAAGGTGAAATTTGTCCTTCCAGAAAATCAGACCTGGGGAAGGTGCAGATGTATTCCAGGCGTTCTGTAAGTTCAGCGACGCCATTAACTAACCTCAGCGTCCAGACGCCAGACGTCGCGAGACCATACGTGGAACAATGACCTTGCGATGATCCTTGGGTAGAAATTGTACGCCGGTCTGTGGAACGTCGGCGTCTCGCCATTTCGACGATGTGGTTGCTCGCAGGTTGATGAGCTGCGGAGAAAAGACAAAATACTTGTCGATTGGCGCCGGAGGTTCTTACAGGGATTTTGAGATTGCCCCTAAAGGATTCATTAATTGTGCTCTAGATGTTGGATTTTTTGCGTATAACGGACAATCACGTTGACTGAATTCTTACATGTTGCGCGGGTCGACGGTTGTCGACGGTCATGTAAATATGATATTATTTTGGGAAAGGAGCTGGCTGGCCATCCACGGCCTTGGATTCCAACCCCAGCCTTTGATGCGAATGCCAGCCCTGCAAACCCTTGGGAAGAGTATACCTGGCCAGGTATCGGCATATAAGGCAGCGGCGGGCCAGGCGGGCCGCATGCAAGGGCTTGGCAACGGCACCCGGCACGGCATTCCAAATACGGGCATAGCAGGAATTTTCAGATTTGGTGATGGACTATTACTAGTAGTATGAGATTTTTTTTCGTTGATTATTCTCACTTTTTGTTTCTACTCCCAAGATTTGGGATACCCACAAGTTTCTAGGCCACGGTTTCAGGCAAGTAGCTATTTTATAAGCTGAAGTTTCGTTATTAAGTCACGCGGTGCACTCAAGTCGTCTCAGGTGAAAATTGATCGCCGCGTGCCGGTATGTCACATATGCCGAGACTCCCACGCCTTCCTCGACATTGAAATATTCCTTGCATCCTACACATGCCGCCGGCGATTTCATGGGCTTTTAAAAAGCACTTGACCCTGTATAAAAGTCATACATGTGAGATTCAATTTTTCTGGCCTCATAATAATCAATGAAGGTGAATTCTCTGAGAGAAATTTCCTTTATCTCTTGCACCAGCTGGGGAAACTCCAACGATGCCTCAAAACTCGTAGGCTGACATATACTGTGATCCATGCCCACCCTTGAATAGTCACATCTGCCACCTTTGCTTTTAGCCCACAAGGGATTCAGGACATGATTTAAGCTCCTGGATAGTGTCCTAAAATTTGAATGGTCACAGAAATGCACAAATTTACATAGGAAGCATCTGAAATAGATTTCACCTTCATCTAACATTTTTTGAACGCCTCTTCGGTTGATAGAAATCTAAAGTACACTAAATAGGAACTTCAAAGCAGCCTAGTCAAAATTGATTGTGAGGCAGATTTGTTGAAACTGATGTATGGGACCGACTGGGGAAGGCAATTGGTCAGCCTCTCTGGCTCTGTCACTTCATAAACTATCTTGAAGATGTCTTTGCTGAGATACTGCTGGAGATAGCTAGCTTCCTGTTTAGGTCATCGGCGGCCCGAGATCAAAACGTGATCGGGAATTGAGACTTGGGACTAGAAACCTAACACAAAGCGTGTGAATAAAAAACGATGAATAATGCCATACTTGACTCAGGCCACGGCCTAGGTTCTTAGTTCAATGGACAGCAGCGTAAACTTGAAGAGCGGCGATAGAAAGGAGATCCATCCAATGATCCATCTATCAATTGATATGATCGGCACGGCTTGATCTCGGCTTCCCGTGCTTTTTTCCTCGGTATACTTTGTTGCGCTCGCAGAGCTGTTTCCTTATCATGTCACTTCAAAATACTTTGGTTCAATGGAACGTCTGAACCCCAAGACACTGCAGTTTTAATCCCTCAATATCTGCCCCAAGGCACCTCTAATGCCCCATCCTCGACACCCGTCACCACCTGCACCCTCTCCGAACCAGCAAACTGGAAATACACAGTCCAAGTCTTCTTGTGGTTGGGCCACGGGTCGCACTTGAAGAAGCCGTTCGTCATGCGTATCTGGCCCCTCCGCCCTTCAAAAAACTTCGCCAGCTCTGCAAGCACCGTGGGCGTCTCAATCCTCTGCCCTCCCCATACCACGGCCAAGATCTCCACGCCGTTGGCCTCCGCGCGCCATGTCGCCCCCAGCGGGTAGATTGCCGGCTTCCACTGGTTGTGCCAGCCCGTTGACAGCGTCGGAGCCTGGTGGGCGATGGGCCGGATAGTGACGGACGGGCCGTCTTCCGAAGTGGAGAGTAGGCATAGCCCCTCTGGGGAGTTCTCGTACTGGTACAGGACGGAAATCGTCTTGACGTGATTGGGGAGTGGGTCGGGGCTGAGGACGTGCACGAGCGTGCCCACGTCCAGGGCGACAGTCTGGTTAGCCGACACCATGGCTTGGATGTCGGGCGTGACCACGATCCCGCCCCAGGTCGCCGCGAAGATTTGCAGGCGCCGAAGAGGCTGTTGCAAAGGAGGAGGAGGAGGAGGAGGAGGGGGCACAGGCTTATTGCCTGGGATGGCGGGGTAGGCGACTGGGTTATATTGAGGCGGGGGTCCCTGCCAGCTCATGTCGGATGGTTCTGGCCAGGAGGCTTGAAGCTTGAAGTTCTGTTGGATGGTTTTAAAGACGAGCACTGCCGCCTTTGATTGAGCCTCCCGTTGACGATGTTCTCATGTTAAAATGATGACGAGCACTCGGCACCGCCTTTGATCGACCCGCTGTTTCCCGTCGTTGCCTTCAAAGTTGCCTTGGAAGCGAAACTGAAGACCGCGGCTTTTATTGTGTTTTCTCCGGAAAAAGAAACAGATCGGCGAGGAAATGGCGCTTGGGGAGGGCTTTTGTTGAAAAAGTCGGATTTGTCTAAGGTTTTGACAAAGTCGGGTTTATCAGGTACGAGCATACTGTTGTAGCGTCTGTTTATAACAGACTATGGTTTGTCTCATCTGCGCCTTTTCTGTCGTTTCTGGTTTCTTTCTCCAAACTCACCGTCAAGACTCCAACCCGTAGGCAGATCAACGATCTCCATGCCGCGGCCGCCTCCTGGATCCACCGCGCCCTCACGACCCTGCGCTCGCGCATAGTTTGCTCGACCGGTGCGACTCTGGTGCGTGCCCCATGACCATTGATTTATGTTTGGGATGCAGGTCTCGCGCTGCATCGACAAAGTCTCAGAGTTGACCCCGAAAAATATGGAGTCATCTCGTTGACACGGACTGATCCACTCCTAAAGTGCATGCAGTAATTTTCTGCCCTCACACGCTCATTCAGGATTCATGCGTTTTGGTATCGCGATTGGATCCTACAACTCGCCAACGAGCAGCGCTAATTTTCCGTAGGAAACATAAATTACCTAGCGTAATAAGCGACAAACTTTGGCATTTTCCAAATTTCTTGCTGACATCTTCGGCGGGAACTTGTAGGATTCACTTGACACTCGGACTGGAAACATAAAAGTGCGAGACAGCAAATTCGAGGTGAGCTGACCGTTATCTGTTGCATGCGACTAAAAAAATGTCTAAGCATTTAGGACGGCTCTGAACACAGTGCCTCTTGTCAAGGTGGTCCGTGCCGCCCGTATGTTTTGTATTTCCGTGGACGTCCGTGACCTGCGGGAGACCTTCCGTGAAAAACCCGCAGAGCATTGTGCGATCTAATTGAAAGAGTGCACTTTGGCGGCTTCCTATCAAACTTCGATTCAGTGTCCGATGTCGGACGTTGGGCCCAGGTATCGAACCCTTGTTCCAGGGCAGAACCATAGTCCATTCCATTGAACGCGGAACATCCTTCCCGACCTCCACGCACATCTACATATTATAAAATGCGGACTGAATAAACTCCTCCAGCGAAACCTGAACGAATTCCATGCATCCCCCCAACCGGCAACTTCGTGATGTTCGATTTTCAAGGCCTCGTTCTCGACCTCACCAGCACCTTCGGCCCGGTTGTTGCCCAGTTGGGGAACGTCCCTGTCCCGCTTAACCAACAGGTTAGCTCGACTCGTATAATTTGCGGTTTATTTATCGTTGACATTGTTATGTAGTGGGAAGTGGGAGTTGGTGCCGGTCAACAACAGCCGTGTTCTGGCTTCAGGCGTGAGCCAAGAGGCGGGCGAGGCTATCGTAGTCGCCATGGGCCCGAACGGGGGAGCCTTTGGAGCAGGTAGCACTAGCATCGCATTCAACGTTACTTGCGTCCCCGGTGCCTCGGCCGCGACGTATACCATGCATCGGACTTTGTATTATTCGCTGCTCATGCAATTTCAGTTTGGTTAATAATATATTTGGGATTGCACTGACCGCGTCGCAAGCGGAGAGCATAACCAGCATCGCCCCAGTAAGTTCGAATAACGTGGAATGAGTCCAACTCATCGTATTTACCAGGTTACTTTTGAAACATTTACCGGACGCCTACGCCCTGAGCAAGTTTGGTCTTTAGTGGCTTTGGATTGATTAAAACGGGGCTCTGTATGCGTAGCTGTTCAAGTTTTGTTGGTTTGAATATTGAGGTTGAATTGACAATGTGAACTTGCGAGTGAACGTGCTGAATCTGGGTGGTTGTTTTCTAGCTGTCATTCTCATCTGCTCATTTTATTTCATGTTAAGCCGGCGGAACGCCTTTATTAATATGTAGGTCAACCGAAAAAATCTCATACGCCTGCTGGACAGTTCAACAATGGACGCTGGAGTGGTCGCCACCCGACGTCAGACGTACGGCCAGTTCCTCCTCTCTCGAGGAAGAAGTTCGTGGGCGGAACACTTTTGGAAGTGAAACTCCGACACACCCGGGATCGAAAAGGTGGACAACTGTGCGAGAGCGAGGTTCTTTTCGCGGCGACTCTGCGCCGGAGAATGCATCGGCAAAGGGGCATGACAGGTTCAAATTTGGCACTTTGTTCTCCAGGCCGTCTGGATTCTGGAGTTTATTCTCGGTGGGTATTTTCTCGTTGCAGTTGTGAGGTGATTTCCCCTAAAGAAGAGTTCGGTACCTGCGCCGTACGTCCGATATCGGATACTGAAGTAACAAAGGTTGAAGAATCCCGCTCGGCGCGGAGTTCGATAGAAACCCACCAACGTTCACTCACCAATCAAACAAGTGCAACTACGCTCAAGATTTAGACGTCCCCGTCAACGCGGAACATCCTTTCCCGACTTCCACGTACCTCTGCATACAAAAGGCGGGCTGAATAACCTTGAACGAGCAACTTCTTCAACGCACAATGGCTGTTCCCCCCTGCACCATCCCAACCGGCAGCTTCGAGCTCTTCGATTTCCAAGGCCTCTCCCTCGACCTCGTCTCCACCTTCGGACCTATCATTACCGATACGCGCACCTTCAGGTTCCCTATTCCGCTTTCCCAACAGGTTCGTTCGACGGATATTCCGCTGTTCATTTATAATTATGGTTTACGACAACGTTGTTATGCAGTGGGAGTTGACGACGGTCAACAACGGACGTGTTCTGGCCTCGGGCTTGAGCCAAGAGGCGGGCGAGGCTATCGTAGTAGCCATGGGCTCGAACATGCAAGCCTTTGGAGCGACCAACACCAACATCGCATTCAACGTTACTTGCGTCCCGGTCGATGACGATTCCATAACGTTTGTCTTGCATCTGACTTTAACTCGCTGTTAATTTAATCCAGTCTGGTGGATAACGTTCTTGGGCTTGCCCTCACCGCATCTCAGGCGGGGGCTAATGGCAGCGACGCCCCGGTAAGTTCGGATAATGCGGAATGAAGCCAACTCAACTCGTCGTATTTACTAGGTCACTTTTCAACCGTTTACCGGAAGCTCTGAGCAAATTTGGTCTTTTGAGGCTCTGGATTGAAGAGAATATGAATTGAAGATGAATCGTAGTTCGTTGTGAATGAGGTGTTGAAGCGATACAACCGTGTGAACTTGCGAAGTGAACAGTGTTGATTTTGCCAGTTGCGATCGCTGTTCTGCTTGTGTGCCAGCTGAAAGTACTGCTCCGTGGTCCATTTCTTGACAGTTTAAACTGGCGACTGGCCGTATTTATCAATGCATCAGCAAACCCCAGTAGAACAATGGAAAGTTCAGCTTGAATACTCTCAACATTGAACCGATCCCGACGCCCGCGACTTGGAGGCTGGCACCACTGAAGACAACTCACGGATTGGCCGCCACGGTTCGGTACGTAACGCCAGAGGTGAACATGGCGCGGGCAGCGGCAGCAGTAATGGTGGCTAGTCCCACGCCAGTGTATGCGAAGCTGGAGCAGCGAGCGCCAGCGTTTAGTCTCGGTGCCAGCGCTTACATCACCGTGACGGCTCAGCAGGACCGTTCCGCATCAGTGCATCCACGCTTCCGACCCTTTCCACCAAGCCTCTTAGGGTTACCCAGATGCAAAACACTGCGAGCACGGAGGCGTTCGTGCTAGATTTGGACCTAGAGACGCGTTACATTTGCTCCGGACCCCGAAATGAGCTCATAAGCTGCTGAACGCGAGAAGAAGGGTATGACCTGTTGGAATTCCGAGTCCTGCGCTCGCTATCTCCGACGCCGCAACCTGGCACAGCAAGGCAACAACTTATCTGCTATATTGAGTTCCTGCATTTATCATGTTCAACTTCGTATCTTGTCCCCTTGTGCCTTACTTACGCTCCAGTTGTTCTAATTCTCTCTCTTATTAGTTATATTAGTTCCTGGCAAGTTCTGTATATTATCTAGTAGTTTTCGAATGAATCCCCTGCGCGTTTGCGAGGGTCTTCTGCTATTCCCGAGTAAAGGCCGTGGTTACCTTTATTTCAACATGACCGTGGTTTCCGCCATTTAGAACATGAGACTTAACGAGAAAACAAGACAAAAACGGTACCGTCAGCATGTCGCAATCGATTATCAAGACCCAAGAGGAAGCCCCTTAACGTTGATTGGGGGAGCTTGCGACCCCTTTGATGAGGCGGCCCCAAATTTGGATCACGTGTTTTTCACGGTGTTTGGTCCTGTCTGACTGCTGCCTCTGGCAGCACAGCTCTGGCACCGGCCGCGCTGGTGCCAGCTCAACCGTCAATCGGCTACATAGCATTAAATATGTTTTGTATTCCGGTTCCCGGATACGTAAGGGGGAGCTCGCTAATACAGAGTTTTGTTTCGCAACTGCAGATTTTGAATATTTACAACTAATCCTCATTAAATACATATTCTCCAAGATCCATACCGTAAGTATCTAATTCAAAACCAAGTGCAGCCCTACGTGCAGTGTCATACTCCAGCATTTTCATTGATTCTGTAACGGGCTTTTGCAGCTGGGCCCACCCGAAGGATTTCCGGAAAGCTATACCACGCAATGTTTTGACTCGAGAAATTGCAACAAAAGAAAGGCCTGAGGAAAAATCCTTGTTGCCAATATCAATTGTTGCTTCATCAAGAGTAATTCCTTGACTCTTGTGGATTGTAATAGCCCATGCAAGGGTAAGTGGTCACTGTGTTCTTGATAGCGACTTCCCAGTTCTGTCGTCCCATCTTGTGGTCACAGGAACAATTGGAATCCAGGATGGATCAATTCCATCCCAACCTGGTGTGGGAGGACCTGTTTAATTCATATAAGCAATGACCCTGAATAATAAGAGAGTCACTGAATACCTGAATATCCATTGCACTGAACAAACACAACTGATGGAAGATTGATCCGCACATAACATCCAGGGAGGTAACAAATTTTCTTTACAATTCCCTGACAGCCATTGACCAAGCCTAGGAAATCAATGAGAATGAACTGGAGAACTAGAATACACACACCTTTTGAAGTCCACAAATTGCGAGTAATCATGATTTTTGCCCCTTCAGCTAAAAGAATCTCCTTCTGCAAGCCTTCTGCATCCTCATCGGAGGCTTTTTTTGCATCAGGACTGTTGTGTTTAGCCAGACATTTAACAACAGGCTTTTCAAGCATGCTGAGCCGAAGAGTGTTAAGAGTGTCAACAGCCTCTCTGGTAGGAAGTAGATGGAGTGTGTCTGAAAAGCTGGTACGTTCGTCAGGTGAAAGGCTTTCCCAAAATCGTGTTGAAAAGAGAGAATGGTCAGCCTCTGTGGCCTTGTACTCTCTGAGCCTCATAAGCGCATCCCGAAATTGGACCTGTTCCAGGTTGTCTCCTTGTTGGCGAAAGACCTTTTGCAGGGTTACTGACTGAGTAAAAGATTCAAAGACTGCACGTCCTTCAGCTGCTAATCCAGCTCGTCTTCCTGCTGTTGGTTTGTCTGAGTAAAGTGGCATGTCACCAATAGGAGGGAGCTGAAAAAAGTCGCCAAACACAAGTGCCGGAAGACCACTCAAAATTTCATCTGCTGCAGCTGGGAATGCCTGGCGAAGATGACGATCGCAGCGGCCCATCTGAACTCTCCCTATCATTGATTTCTCGTCTTTGATAAGGAGCCTTACATGCTTCCACCGAGTCTGAAGCCGTGTGAGACCAGCACCAGACAGTTGAGTAAAATCCTTTTTCTCTTTGGCTGGAATCCCCAATCCAAAATTCACAGTCCATCCTCGGATGCCAAAAGCAGATATCCCTGTGGGGGCCAAACGAACAGTTGGGTCTTTTGCACTAATATTGTTCCCATCTACCCCAAACAGGTCCCTAAGTGCAGCAGTGATGCACCAGATAAGGAATGATTTTCCAGTACCTGCAGTGCCATCAATATTAATGCGAAGTGGAGGAGGTTTTGGGCCAGGATGATCTGAGTTGATCCGTTTGAAGTAGGCCATTACCTGAAGAAAGACTTCTCGTTGTTTGCCTTTCAGCTTTCTATAGTCATGATCAGGCAAAGCCTGAATTTCATCATTGGGTGATTCTTTGACCAAGTCCTCTAGCCATGATGCAGCAGCTTTCACTGTAGCCTGATCTGGTGAGTTCTCAATCCAGTTGTACTCGAGGTCCATGTCTCGTTTTCCGAGATTTCCCAGGTTGGACTCAACAGATTCATGAGGTGCACGACCTGCCTCTTGCATCCATTCTGCTTGGTAGTTGTACACATCAGGATCATCACCCTGAACTGATTCTGAGTCACTGTCCTCTGGGTCGGCTGGATTTTCTGCAACTGTGGGAAGTGTGTCATCTAAATGTTGATGACCCTTGTCAAGGCATTCAATCTGATATGCAACTGCCCAGCTGACATATTTTCCAGGCTGACCATTGACATCAGGTGGCAAATCAGCTCCACAGAGCAATTCCTCTGGAGTCTTTCCAAAAGGATGATGAAGAATCATTCTGGCATAGCAGTACTTCTCATAGAGCTCTTCATTATCAATATTGGGTCGGTAACACGGCCAAACATTGACAATATAGGCCAATGCACCATTCTTTCCACGCTTTGTGCAGACACTCTCTTTGTTCCAGTTAAAGTGTGTGGCAAATTCCAGTAAGGACACATTTTTCAAGTCCAACTCAGGTGCCCCTGTGCGCTTTTGATATCTCTCAATTATGCCAAGCCGCTGGATAACTTGGTTTTCAAAGTCTACTGTACCAGATTCACCATTTGGATCGACACAAAGACTACGTGGTGGTTGACGAGAACTGCGTGTAAGTCGATAGCCAAGCAAGATATGGCAAGTCTCTTGGGCAGAAACATCACGTTCAGCTGCAAAAGTTGAAAGCATTTTCTGGTATGCAATCCCTGCAGCATCTGCTTCCTGTAGACGTGAAATAGAAGTATTGAGGACTTCCTGGTATGTTGATGATTGACTGTCTGCTTTGCTAGCATATTTTGCCACATAAGCTATGACTGCCTCCCGATTGATCACTGGTCGAAAGTCAATGTTGGCCTGCCATGATAGAATGACACCGGGGTTATAGGAATTCAAAAGCTCATCATTACGACGAGTGTGAAGTTCAGGAAACTCCCGATCAGCATTTTTTGCATATGCAGAAGTCTCACGACACTCCTTTGGAAAACCAAAGCGACAAAATATTTCTCCAGTGCCCTTTTTCTTCCGTTCACAATATCCTGCAGTGCATTTTGTGTGACGCTGGAGGCGGTTCAACATTTGAGCCAGCTGCAGTTTGGTGTCATCAAGGGTGTTAAACAAACGGGCAGAAGGATGAACTGCTGCAGGTGGGGTGGCTAACTGTGGATGCCAGGTTGATACATGTTGGTCCCAAAAGTCAATGAACTGCTGCAACTGGATTGGATCTGAAGTGTCAAGGCTATCTATAGAGGGAGCATCTGCTATCCAGAGAAATCCATGGACATGACTGCTGCCACGATGCTGCCATTCATATCGCCACCAAAAGTCTTTGACGTTGAACTTGATTTTGATATTATGTTCAAAGTACACTTCAAATCGCTTCTGGAAGTAATAAGAAGCAATAGCCGGATTTTCATTAAGGTCTTTCAATCGAACACAATATGAGTGAGCATCTTCTTCAGCATTGGGATCAAAATTGGGCATGTGTTGATGCATATCTGGCCACTGGACATCTGCGGAAGAAAAGGTGACAAATAGATGAGGGGATCCACACTCCGGAGAACAAATTTGTGCAATAAGATCTCGCTGAGACTTTTGCCAGAAAGGCCGTGAGCCTGGGAGTCTAACAGCAGCATGCGCAACACGATCTGCTAGACCTTTGGCATCATCATTGTTCAACATTTGCTGTATATCTGCCACTGTCAACTCTTTGTCTTCACGGTGGGTAGTTGTGTACCACTTTGAAGCTTTTTTAGCACCATGCCGTAGAATTGTGTTCAGAGCCCAATAGCGAAAGCGAGGATGGCGTGCAAATCTGCCGTCCTTAAACCGCATCAGATGAGCTGCCCATTCAGCCATAGTCATTCTATTGTCTCGTGGAGCATTGAAATCTGCTTTTCCAGTTGGAAACAAAGAAGGAAAGGCATCAATTGAAAATTTAAATTTGCTAGAAAGGCCTGTGCTCCAGGTCTGTCTGGAATTGGACCACCACCAAAGACATCATCGGGAGCCTGTTGAAAAGGAAGAACAATGTGAGGCGGATTCTGAGGCACACGGTGGTGCTGGGAGCTGTCTAGAACACGATTATCCCGTTCATTCCTTTGAGATGCAATCCAAGCTCTTTGAGGAGTATTAGGTGGAGTTTGATCCCTATTTTAAAGTCAATTTTCAAGTGTGAATCAGAAGGGCAAGGGAGACATGCATTCCATCAGAGCTACAAAAAGTGAGAAAAGTGGGATCAAGGCTAAAGAAAGCACACACACTGTCCAAGGTAATATCAGAAAGAGCAGATAGGGGCTAATCACCAAGTGCATCAAAGCTGCTAAAACAGAGTGAATTTGGAGGAATAATATAAAAAAATACAACTGAGAAGAGAAAGTACCTGAAGCTTTGCAGTGAGGATGGTGGGGGGAAGCAAGGAGGAATGCAGGGTCTGCATGTCTGCCTTGAGGATTTCATTGATTTATTCTAGCTTATCGGGGATTTGATTGTTCGGAGGTTGATTGATATCAATCTCCAAAATGAACCGCTGTGGATTCCGGCCGAAACGAGCTGCCGCTGCGCAGCAGCGCCGGCGTGGGAACCAACTCGTGACTTAGCAAACAGAGCCAAAGACGCTGTTTTTCACGTGACATGCAAATCGGATCGCCTGGATAGAATCGGGGGAGCAAGCTCCCCCAATTAATTCTAAAATTGAATATGAGAAACACATTTAGTGGGAGTATATGTACTACTAATAGCAATAGTCTGACCTCAATTCCAGGTTATTTGCCTACATTAGGGTCAGTCAGAGTAACTATTTTTGGTCGTTTCTGGGGTCGTTTCTGAGGTCGTTTCTGAAACCGTTTCTGTTAATTGTTGGCATCATAAACGTGCGAGAAACGACCTGAGCTCTGACCGACCCATTTCTAGAGTCGTTTCTAGAGCCGTTTCTGGGTAATTTTAGTATTCATACCCCTTTCACTCCCATCACTTGTGGCTGTCCAGGCCTTACCATGCCCGCCGCCACTCAAAGTGAGCCTGCAAAGAAACTCTGGAAGTCTTTCATCTGCAACAACAAGGGGCATTAACATTGTGCTCTATTACGCCAACGTGCTGCCCTCCGAGCTCGCCTTGATAATTTCCTGCCATGGCATCCATTTGCCATCGACACCGTGAGAGGGCCAACAGCAGGGCGGGAGAGAAAGGCCGACGAATAAAGGGCGGGGATTGGTCAGCCGCAATCATAGAGAATGTGATAAGCAAGTCAGTTAAACCATCGTCGAATTAAGGGTGTAGAAACGACCGCAGAAACGACTGTAGAAACGGCTCCAGAGGTGTTTCTACATTTCGAGTCGTTTCTGGTTTTTGACGTTTCTCCCACGATTAATTAAATCAGAAACGACTGTCAGAAACGACTCAGAAACGACCCCAGAAACGACGTAAAATAGTTACTCTGACTGACCCTATTAGGGGCAGTCAGAGTAGCTTTTAATGGGTCGTTTCTGGACTCGTTTCTCGAATTATGAACATTAATTAAAGCGTGGGAGAAACGAGAAACGACCGAGAAACGCCTTAGAAACGCCTCCAGAGGCGTTTCTACAAGTCGTTTCTGGCCGTTTCTCCACCAAAATAAATCCGAGGTCGTTTCTCCCCACGTTTCTGATGCCAACAATTTAGAGAAACGACTTCAGAAACGACGTCAAAAACGACCCCAGAAACGACCCCAGAAACGTCGAAACGACCTACTCTGACTGCCCCTATTTGAGGAGATAGAATCTGGGAAATGGGCCGAGCCTTTTCCTTTGTCCACTCATGGTGGTGGTATGTGTTTTTAATTACTGACAGCATTTTCACTAAATTTTATTGAGCTCCATTAGGGGCAGTCAGAGTAGGTCGTTTCGACGTTTCTGGGGTCGTTTCTAGGTCCGTTTCTGACGTCGTTTCTGAAGTCGTTTCTCTAAATTGTTGGCATCAGAAACGTGGGGAGAAACGACCTCGGATTTATTTTGGTGGAGAAACGCCCAGAAACGACATGTAGAAACGCCTCTGGAGCCGTTTCTGAGGCGTTTCTCGGTCGTTTCTCGTTTCTCCCACGCTTTAATTAATGTTCATAATTCGAGAAACGACTCGAGAAACGAGTCCAGAAACGACCCATTAAAAGCTACTCTGACTGCCCCTATTAGGGGCAGTCAGAGTAGGTCGTTTCGACGTTTCTGGGGTCGTTTCTGACGTCGTTTCTGGAGTCGTTTCTCTAAATTGTTGGCATCAGAAACGTGGGGAGAAACGACCTCGGATTTATTTTGGTGGAGAAACGGCCAGAAACGACTTGTAGAAACGCCTCTGGAGGCGTTTCTAAGGCGTTTCTCGGTCGTTTCTCGTTTCTCCCACGCTTTAATTAATGTTCATAATTCGAGAAACGACTCGAGAAACGAGTCCAGAAACGACCCATTAAAAGCTACTCTGACTGCCCCTATTGACTCCACCCAAAAATCTGGGAGATAAATCCTGTGCAGCAACCAATGCTGTTCCAAGGGGTAGAAGATCTCGGATTACAGTTCATGCAACTCATCCTAGGGACCTTCCTCTTAATGATGCAAGTGAGAATACTACTCATAATCTTTCAATTCTTTCAGGTTGGCACTCAATTAATACTAATGTAAGATGGTATCATTAAATTCCTACGCTGTAGCTCGAACTCGTTTGTATGGAAATTTAACCCCAAATGGTCCTGGCCCTGGCTCTAGAGACCAACTTGAAAAAAAAAAAAAGATCATCTGCTGCAGATGAGTCTCCTTCACATGGTGGTGCATCATCCAGAGATATACAGGGTGATACAGATATTCTACCTTGGTGTCTCTTTAATGAAGCTGGTCCAATTGTACATTCAAGGCTACAACACTCTGATGATGTATTTTCTTTCATTCTTGATCTGGTGTATTACTGCAGCCCTCAGAGAGTTATTTGATATTGATGACACTGAAGAGGGAGGTAAAACCCTAACAGCTCGACTAGCACCTACTGGAATTTCAGCTTTTGGAATTCGAGGATGGACAATAAATTTTGGGCTTAGGATTGCAGACGAGATGGAAGGGTGTTGCATTTCTCATAATAGATGAAACATCCATGATTGGTAGAACACAAATGGGCCCATATGACCGCCACCTTCGACAAGCTTTTCCAAGTGCAGCAGATGAAATCCTGGGAGGAATTCCTACACTTATTTTGGGGGACTTTTTACAATTACCTCTGATTGGTGATAATCCATTATACTTAACCAAGGCTTCTGGCTCAAGAAGAAGTGGCCTCACTGGCAAAGGACGCACTGTGTTTGAGTCCTTTACACAATAAATAACCCTGGGACAAGTTTTCAGGAGGGAGACTCTCTAGAATAGATTCTATTCAGAGATGCACTAACGCGGCTTCGTGAATACAAGTCTTCAGAAGCTGATCTTGTTCTCTTTTCTACCCAGTTTTGGAATGGATGTCAAGGAACTGTCAAGAAAATATGTTATCTCCCAGGTTCTGATGCCACAGTTAATCTGCCTGCAGTAGTATTTGTAGAGTGTAAAGGATACTCAGGTATTGATTATATAGATATATACATTTCAAAATCAGGGCTCACATCTATTACTTAGGGCCAAAAACACCAGGATGGGAGGGTATTGATCCTTCTTGGGTTCCTATTGTTCCTGTAACTTCACATTGGGACTCTAAAAATTGAAAATCTCTCACAAGGACTCAACTACCTCTCACTTTGGCTAGGGCAATTAGGCCCTGCTCGGGTGGGCAGGATCCAGCCATTCCAATCGGTTCGGCTGTCGGCTTCACAAGCGAGCAGTGATGCGGCTTCGGCTGACACGCTTCGTCACCCATATGTCACGTGTGTTTTATAACGAGATCAGATCTTGGCAGAATTTCCTCACGCGTTTACTGCTTCAATTTTGCGTCTTTCGTCCGGAAAACTCACCGAGACGTGTATTTAAATTTCAGATTTATGATAAAGCATATGAATCAGTTAGAATCTGAATATTGGATCTCGGTACAGCAGTTTGGCCTGAATCCAAAGTCAATTACGTACAGGTTGTCAAGGCCGGCGTGACAAGGCTGCCGCATCAGCCGGTTACCACTCTTTTTGACAGAATCTCACGTCAATTGGATTGGAATCGTTTTGGCAGAGGATTGGGAACGAACCGTTGCACCCGAGCAGGGCCTAACTCTTCACAAGAGCCAGGGCCTTACACTAACCAGAGCAACAATTGATCTTGGAGACAAAGATTTTTCTCCAGCCTTGTCTTTTGTTGCTATATCTCGGCTGAAGACTCTGGCTGGGATAACATTTTGGCAATCATTTGGACTAGGCCGACTACAAAAATCAATAGGGTTGTTCACAGTAGCCCTTTTCAGGCTCCTTTTTGCATCCTTTTTGCATCCTTTTTGTCATTCCTTGCCATTTGAGCAAAGAGGGAACAAAAAGGAGCCGAAAAAGGAGGCTACTGTGAACACCCAAACATCCAGATTATGAAAAAGGGCAGAAAAAGGAGACCAATCTGGTCCGTATTTCTCGACGGGAATAGATATGGTTAAGAAAATATTCTAGACTCTATTACAGCTGTATTAGACAACATGATGGCTATCCATTGCTGCAAAAACCAAGCGGAACATTCAACACAGTCAGAAGATGGGAAAATCCAAAAAGGAGCCTTTTTCAAAATGAGCCACCCAGGTCCATTTTTGGTTTCCTTTTTACATTTGAAAGAGGGAAGAAAAGGGAAGGCAAAAATGAATGAAAAAGGGTTACCGTGCACAACACTAATGACAGAATCAAGGAAGATGCTTGAAGATGATATCGCCCACAGGGCCATACTAGGATTGCAATTAGATACATATGATATGGATCTGAGTGAATATGTATTTGACCCTTAGAATAACACAATAGATGTGGACTCTTCCAAGTTTCAAGCAAGTGAAGAATACAACTTGGATTTAGCGAGCTCCCCCCTACTGTTGCCGGGTACCGGCATACAAAGACATATTTAACCTTAACCGGGGCTAACCTCGATTCAAGCGCCCATGACGCCTTTTTTTACCCACGAAATTGACTCACGATCATCTCACCCATCTAGTAGGGACCGCGAGGCGCATATAAAGGTTATCAACTCGTTGTCTCGTAGGAAACGACCATGTCTCGTCCTCAGAGCTCTGAGGTTGAACCGTTCCTTCGACACGTTGACGACCCAGGCGTTTCCCTCGATGATGTGTTAAAACCTGCCCTCCAAATTGAAGCTGAACTGCGCGACCTGTTTGCTGCTGACAAGCCTCATGAGCGCCTAGCCGATCTTCACGCTGGGCTCGTCGACGTCTTTGACGCGCCGGACGCCATCCGCGCCACTCGCCCACGGATTGTCAAAGACGATCATGATCTATCTGCGCATTATATTATGCCACTGACGGAGGGAAACAGGAGGTTGGAAGGACCGTGTATGCTTGATGAACTTTCGGACTTCAAGACGAACTGGGATGTCTTCACTGAGGGGTCACTTTCGCTGCTGCACAATTGGAACAACGTCGTCGCTGCTGGCGGCGCGATTCTTGCATGCCTGACACCGCTTCCAGAAGGTGCCAAAGGCTCGAGGCGCAACATGAGGAAGCATTATCACGCTTCGGCCAACCCATCATCAGACGTCGACCTTTTTCTGTGGGGTCTTTCGCTCGAAGAGGTGCATTATAGTCGGGCTTGGGTCTCATTTATTCATTTGTCGCGCAGACCGAGGCCAAAATCAAGCAGATCTACGAAGCTGTTCGAGAGGCTGTTCCATGGGATGTAACTTGTGTTCGCACGAAGAACACGGTGTCGATACATTGTGCGTTCCAAGTTCAGAAACAAATACAGGGATTCACAGGCAGCAGCACAATATCCTTATCGTTCAGTGCAGATCATCTTACGCCAGTATCGTAGTCCAGCTGAAGTGCTGGCCGGGTTTGATATCGATGCAGGCTGCTGCCTCTATGATGGTCAGTTGGCCCTTTCGTCTTTCAAAACGCCTCATCCCGTCCGATAGGGTCCCGTGTCTACGCGAGTCCAAGAGCAATTGTTGCGATGATGCGGCAGGCCAACACAATCGACGAGACGAGGCGTTCTTCGTCTTACGAAATTCGCTTGTCCAAGTACGCTGCTCGCGGCTACGAGGTTTATTACCCAAGCCTCAGACGAGACGACGTCGATCCCACCGTAAGTCTATATACGTTTGGTCCCTTCTCCTACTAAACTAGAATCAGATTTATGAACGCTCCCTTACGCGCATCGAGGGTCTCGCCCGCTTGCTCGTTTTGGAGAAACTCGCAAACATGGACGTCCGCTACACGTTCCTTGACTCCAGGCGCACTCTTCGAGGCCGGCCCAACCCACTCCGAAGATATAATAAACGTAAACGACGCCTCGAGGGCGATCTTAAAGGTGACCTATCGTTGGTCGAGATGAGCGAATATGATGTGGTGTCCTTGCATATCCCGTACGGCCCCGGGTGGAATGCTCGCAGGATCGACAAGCTCGTGTATCAAACCGTGAGTCCCCCGTGCTCGATTTTATCCATTACTTGACGAATCATTAGGATCTCAGCATGAATTGTGAGCCGTAGTTCTACCTCACAGTCATCCGTTCTCAGGAGTTTTTCAGCCACGTTTAACCCCAAGAACAAGGGACGGCGCCTCCACCGGCATCCTGCCTTCTTCGGCACGGTTGAGGAATGCATGGAGGACTGCTGCGGCGTGCGGTCATCTTCTCGTCGCGAGGTCTATTTTCCTGACACCGATCCAGACTTGCCCTGAGCCGATCGACCAGGACGAGCACAAGACCCAGGAAGAGGAGGACCAGTACTACATCCGCGGCCGCATCTCGTGGGTCCCAGTTCTATCTGTTGTGTACTCAAGCTTACCCTGCACAGCTTCATCCCACGCAATTTCGGACGCAAATCTGTACCTGGCAGTCCTAAGATTGTGGATGAGGTCGAATGGAGCACCCAAGCATACATCGGTCCCACCGAGAAGCTCTTCGTCGCGATCGCAACCTGCGACCGCCAGGCGGTCTCCGACATGCTCGATGACGGGATCGATCTCAATCGGCGGGATCACGTCGGCCGCACACCGCTCCATATGGCCATCCTCTCCGGGGCTCCCGACATTGCCTGCGATCTGGTCCATGCGGGCGCAAGGATCACAGCGCAGATGGTAGACGGAAGAACCTCCCTCCATTTGGCGGCTCAGCTCAACCAGCTTGAGGTGGTGCGCACGGTTCTTGAGCGCAGTGCTCTTAATGAGCAGGCGTCTACGGATGAAGCACCTCCTGAAAGCGAATCGAGCGGCTCGAGGCTTTCGTCCGAAGATGACTGGTCGTCCCAGGATGACGAGATTGATGCGAACAAGTTGCGCAAGACGGAGGGAATTGAAAGCATTAAAGCCGTTGCACCATCAGCAATTCTCGTCCATGGCGGTGATCTACCTGAAGACGAGGATGTGCCTGATGTCTTTGACGTTAACGGAGTCGACTGGGACTTGAACTTCACTCCCTTGTGCCACGCAATACTCTTCTCGTCTTCCCCTGTCGTCGAGGCCCTCTTGAAAGCCGGTGCAGATGCGACCTTCGTGTCTGTAACGAACGATCAGTTGGCTGTGCTGCCTCTTGCCCTCACGATCTTAATACCTGATGAAGACGAAGACCGTGCATGCAAAATAGCTGAAAAACTGGTATCTGCCGGGGCATCCTCTTCCGCGGCTGATGAGAGAGGTACCATTTTCCATCGAGCAGTCGCTGCCAACAAAGTCAAGCTGGTGTCGACCCTTTTGCGGTGCGATTTCAATGCCACGGAGGCCTTGAATTTCCCGACGATAGTCGATGGTGCGTCGAGGGTTCCCCTCTTTACAGCTGTGGACAATCAGAATTACGACATGCTTGCCATACTATTGGCGCACGGAGCGAAGCTTGTCATTTCGCAAGAAGACATTGACCGTGCTGTTAGAGCAAACCTGAACGCTAGGTGGGTTACAATCCCGCCCCAATCGAAGAACATTTACCGAACTAAAATTGTCTGCAGGAACGGAGCTTATTACCCACCGGCTCCTTCAAGTTCGATGGTTTGTTATCCAGTGGAGACTGCACTTGCGTTCCAAGACGATACTGCCCCGTTGCTGATATCTCTTGGTGCCGAAGTTGACTTTCATGTCAGGGATCACGCCCAGTCCTCCTCGTGGGCATACCCCGTCTTTGCTGGAAAGTCTTCGAAGTTGAAGCTCATCGAGTGGCTTCATTTGGCCATCGTGTCTCTTTCGCAGGATATCCCGCTGTCTCGGCCTGATAGCCCACTAGCTGAGGTGACCACTCAGACTGGGCCGCCCCCTGCGGACTGGCCGACATACTTGAGCAACCTCCTCCTTTCGATGAAGCCAGATTATAACTATCGATGGACGCAGCCGCCGAGATGGACAGATGAAAGCTGGAATCAATATTACGAGTCCGAAAAGAAACGAGTGGAGAAGCTGAAGAATTACTTGGTTACCGTCACCCAGTTGATCCCGGGCCATAAGAAAACCCCACAAAACCAGCCCCTTCCATCCACTACGCCGGTTGCGTTCGATTCGCGAGCGTCGTCTCCCATTCCCGCTACGCCTGATGCGCCTCGACAAAAGTATCATCGGCTCACCGCCCCATATGGTGGGTTCGGCTACGGCTACCCACCATCCTCCGACCACTCGCCCAATTATTTGGACCACTTGTATGACGATCTTTTCGAAGCCTGTTTTACCGGCTCGAATGAGAAAATTCAACAAATGTTTATTCCTGGAGCAGCTCCGACCGCTATCGACACTTCCGTCTTCTATGTGTCTGTTCATGTGGCTGTTCCCAATGAGCATCATTTGGGCTCAGGTTCGTAATCCACGCTGCCCATTATTTCGTCTCATTTCTGCATACAGGCATAACTCCACTGGTTGCGGCGATTGCTGGGCGCTACTGGGATACTGCGCGTCTAATCATGACCATTGCTGGACTTCAGTACAAACCTGTGGAACGGCCGGCTAGATTCACGACCGTCGGTATTCGTTTAGGTGCGCTTGTGCCTCAACGCCTCCGATGTCGCCTAACCTTTTTGAGATGCAGATGAAGATGATCACGACCACGATGGTTCGGAGGTCACTGTCGATGAGGCGGTAGCTAAATTCGTGGACATCACAAAAAAAAGCGTCACAGCTCAATGCAATGTTCCCCCGGATGTCCTACTTTCCACCCACGTTTCCTGGATCAACGACAAAGGCGATAAGGAAACCGGAAGCCCCCTCGCGAAGGCTGTCTACGATGACGATTTTGAAGCATTCGTCAATATCGCCAACCTCTACAAGTACTGTCCGCGGGTCAACCTCGACGCCGATCAATCGCTGCTTGCGATGATCCTCACCAAAGACAGGCCCGAGATGCTCGACGAGTGGATCCGTCGCACGGGGCACGGCATCGCCGTCCCAGCCACCGAGAAGCCGGACGATGGCCAGCCCGCCGTGAACGACAAGAATCGCATCTACACGGGCCTCTCCGTTCACGGGGAGAAGCGCATCGACCTCGCGCGGCAGAATGACCCCAATGTCGTGCGCATCGTTGAGAAAAAAACGGACCCACTTCTCTGGCAAGCGGCTTCGGCCGGCGCGGTCGAGATCGTTGACTATCTGTCGGGCGGTCAGCCGCTCGCTGCGTATCGGTTCTACGCGGCTAGTAACAGCGACGCGCGCGCGCGCAGCCTTAAAGGGGTGCTCGATCTCGAGAAAGTGCTCCCGGAGTGGCTTGGGTGGACTGTCACCCCGCTGGGCGAGTCGCCGTTGTTCGCAGGAATCGAGAGCAACAGTTTGCCGCTCATCAAGAAGCTGTTCTCGAAGGCACCGCGTCTTATGGCTTCGGCGCTGCATGAGAGGTACGGAAAGCAGGTTCCCTCTCCAGGCACAATCTAACTGGTAATGCAGAGTCAAAGGCCTCGGAGTGAACGCCTTGATGTTTGCAATTTATCTATCTTGCGATACCAGCCTGGTAGATTTTCTTCTCGGGCAGTCTGTCTCGCCAGCTGTGGTGGATGAGGCTAATGGGTATGTATGCTTTTGTTGACATGATACTCGGCAGCTGAATTCGTTATTAGATACAACATTTTCCACTACATTTGCCGCAAAGGATACGACGAGTTACAAGATCACATGCTGCACAAGCTGCCCCGCGACGTCGTTGAGGCTCTCCTCTGCCAACAGTCAAAGGGCCGTCTCGAGACTGTGAGCATATTTCGCATCGTTTCTGAATTGAGCTCATCCCGCCTCCAGCCCGTGCACCTCGCAGCCCGAAAAGGCTTCATCAGGACCCTCACCGCGATCCTCGCGTTCTCCCCTGTGAGCCTGCCCATCCGCGATGCTGACGGTTCCACGGCGTTGCACGCCGCCGTGAAGTGCGGCTTCCCCATCGCGATCGACCGCCTCATCGACGCCGCCCCGGCGGGGCTGGGCGTGGAGAACGGCGTCGGGCACACCCCGCGCGAGATGGGCTTCTTGCAAGAGCTCCTCGCGCGCACGGATGCGTACAAGAACCCGCCACGGGAGCGGGAGCGCGATAAGCCGGGACAATTGCCGCGCGCGGATGACCGGGGGGCGCTGTTCGGCTGGTACCCGCGTGCCGACGTGCTGGCGAGGGGCTATTGGGACGAACCACGCCGTCAGTGGCGCCCGGTGGGCCCACCGGGGCTGCGAGAAACGCTTACGCGACTCGTGGGGGAAGGGACGCTCGATGCGCAGAGTAAGCTTTGCAGGGAGCTCTTTGCGTTCGCGGACAAGCTCGAGGCGAGGTACGCTGTGGTTGCTGCTGCTGCTGCTGAGCGCGAGGCTCAGGCTGCTGTGGAGCGCGAGGCTCAGGCTGCTGCGGAGCGCGAAGCTCCGGCTGCTGCGGTGCACGAAGCTCCGGCTGCTGGTGCGGAAGGCGGTGAAGGCGAGCCGGACCACGCACCGCAGCCGTGGTGGCCGTACACTGACTCTAAGGATGCCGCGCACGCGCTCGCGACGGTCTGCGAGAGGGTGGCGCACCACAAGCCCGCGCGGCAGCTCGTGCGCCTAGCAGAAGTGCAGGCGTCCGTCGAGGCGGGCCTGGAACGCGCGGGTCCGGCGGCCGCCAACAGTGGAATGCCCCTACGCGTATTTCCGCCTGTGCCGGACGACCTCCGCGACAGCTTCGTTTACCGCAAGATGCGCATCGAGAAAGGTCGGGTGCCCGGATTCGGATCCCCCACCAGGATTTGGCATGATTACGATTCGAACTAGAGGAGAAGTTACTAGAACAGACGAGGTCCATGCGTAATTACGCGATGTATGTACAGTATGCTGAGCACAATAGTGAGGCGAGAATAAATTACGACCCGTGCGCAGAGAAAGGCATAATCAAGGCATAATTCATTCGGAGAGCGGCTAGACGTTGTAACTGCAGGAAGAGACCAAGTGGATACGCGGCTCCGTCTAGCTTGAAGCCAAGATTCAGACGCGACAAAGTTCAAACAGCCAGAGTGAATCCTGTGGTGAAATCCGGTGACCATGAATTCTACGGCAAAAGGCCGTCTCTCGAGAATCGATGGCGAGAGGTCGTTCGCCCCACTTTACGACACCTCTTGCTCCTCTTCCTCGCGACGACGGGCGCTTGGTGGGTGCCGCTTTCTAAAGTTTATTTATTTATTTAATGCCGGCAATTGACAGATACCTTGCTTGTCGCCGCGGTTGCCGTGGAACTGGAGTCTGGAAGTGGCCTCGAGGAGGCCTCGCTCTTGCTGGAGTACAACCTCTTTGCAGTAAAGGACACTGAATGTAGGAGTCGCAACCCGGTCCGGTCGGCGGACTCGAAAAAAATCAGAAGGAGATAGCTATGTATCACCCATATATATGTTCTCAACGAAAGTCGCTCCACCTTTTGGTGGCAGTTGCTCCAAGGCAATAATCCTCCACAGTTCGCTCAGTCTTCAACGCAACTCAGGGGAGGATACATTGCGGCAACGACACGTCTATTAACATGTTACACTTGTAACGTGCTGAATATTAATTGAGATTAAGGGGTTGTGAACTGCACCTGAAGGCAACAAACAAACTGTGGAGCATCCTTATGGCCATCTTGCCGCCGTTTTGGTTCAGCCCGAGTATGTAATTTCGGGGAGCACAGGTATAAGACAGCCTTTCTTCTAAAACCTTTCCCCACCACATCCTTCCTATTTCTTGCCCGTGCCCAGCCATGGGTCCATCTTTCGCTGGCAGACCACATCCTCCCGACGACGCCGCCCTCGACCCCATCGCTCTTTATTCCCGCGCACTGCAAGCATATACCCTGCGGTTATGGACCGAGTCGCTGAAGGCAGTGGAGGAGCGCCGCGCGCAGAAAGAGAACTCTGGCGCCATCCCTAGGATGAAGAAACGGAGCGCGGCGACCAAGGCGTGACCGCCGTGAGTCGAGGTGCGTGTCCTGCTATTCATCGTGCCACTCGCACCCATCGTGCTTTCTTTCGCCGCAGCGTCCGACGCCCACCGTCCGGCCGACTGGCATAATAGGGCACGGCCCGCGCAACATTTACGCGGCCTCCACACGCCGCCTCCGCCGTGGATACAACCTGATTGGCCCGAACCGCATCCGAACCCGTCGCTGGTATACGCTCCACCTCTACGTGTATTATTTGCTCTGCACCACTCTCTCGATGTATTCCTAACTTAAGAACGTTCCGCTCATGACAATTTATTCCTATATTGAATTTTTCAGTTCTCTGATGCCGATCATGAATTGAATGTCATCATCTCTTTTCGTCCTCTTCACCTTCCCCTGCCCGTCTCTGCGGTTTTTGTCCCATTCCATATGCGCCGCGGGCATAAGTTCTGCTTTACTCCATCATCCCCATGCGATTGGCGATTGTCATCTTCCCTGCCACAAAACGTCATGATCGTCCACTCGAAGTTGTAGCGATTCTACGTGGACAGACGTGGACTCCCACTCCGTTTTCTCAGGGTAAGGCTAAATTCTCTGAGCCTATGGCGTCCAAGCTAGTTCCCTGGATCCGTGGTCGCACCTTGCGTCACTACCGTGGCCGGGAGAAGTTCTTACTCCGAATCGGATGAATAGGCAAGAATTACGATGACTCGCTCTGGAAGAGGAACCAGTCCTCCTTACCACCTTGCTTAAGAAGGAACCTGCTCTCCCCGCCGGCGAAGTGAACTGCGTTTCATTCCCTTCTCCAAGCACAAGCACAGTACAATTCAATCCCGGTCCTTTGGCTCCCGCGCAGCACACGTTTACGGTTCCCCAACGCCGACCCCGACGTCCGACTAAAGCTATAGCTATAACTCTTTCCGCATTCAGCAACACCCGACTGCTTTATTCATTCGCACTCGTGCGGTACCTAAGATACATAGATATCCCGCTCTAAAGTCAGGCCGAGTTGTCGCTGACTTCAGGAAATGAACTTGCTGCCTCGTTTTTCTGGCTACTACTCGGAGCGATCATGGGATGGTCTAGCAGGGTCAGGGTTGCATCATTGTGTTCTATTGAAGGCCTGCAGTGTGTGTGGCTCAGCCCTTTCAAGTTCTCGTTCGACTTTCGAGCTTGCGCGTCGTTCTGGAATGACGTTCCATGTATTTTTTGCCTGTGAACCCCGCTGTCAAAATGTTGCGCCAGTCTCCAATCTTTTTCCCTGGGCAACTCACGCTTGTTCAAGTTTCCACTGCGTCACACGCTGCGGGACCGGTGAATCAAGAATATATATATATACTTACTCAGACTTGGACGATTTATGCATTTGCGAATGCCGCCATTATGCACCCGGCCCCAGCTTCCTTCGCTAGGTTCTTCAAATAAACAATTTGACCTGTTTGTTTTTCTACTTTTATGTGTACTTACTCGGATTCGGCAGTTTCCGAAAATTGAACATAGTGTATTTTTGACCGAGTCTGCTCCACTTCCTTGGCTCCCGCTCCGTCGAGGCGCAAGTTGTTCCCTAGCCTCCAAATACAGATACATTAACTCGAAACATTATAAGCCGCCCTTCGTGTGTTAAAAAGCACAAATAGAGAAGAGAATGGGTTGCTATTCCCAGAGTCAAACTCAGTATTAGCTTTGCTTTGCTTGCTCCTCCGTTAGGTCCCGATATTTTGCCTCGCCTGGTAGTGGTGTGCGGAACGCCGAAGGAGGGCTTGGGTAACGATCAGACTGAGGAGAACGACGGAGAGGTTGAGTAGATGTCTTCGTATCACCAGAAATATACCATGTACTTGCCTGAGAATTGGTGTCCCTTATTCTACGTGTTTCGCTATTATTAGTTTCAATTTTAGGATTTCAGCTTCTAGATGCTCTATGCGGTTCAATAGGTCGCGAACACGAGCATCTATTGAAATGGGCTGCTCGCAATCTAAGGTTGTTGGCCAACTGTACGCGCTGATAGACCAGATACTCCTACTCGATACAGCAATCGCAGGTGGAGGATTCGTGATCGGTGTAGACTTTCGTACAGCAGCTAGTTCCAGTTCTACTAGTTTTTCTTCTAGAACCTGTATGCGTTTCTGATGATCCTGCATGCCTTGCTGTAGATCGCGAATTAAAATGTCCTGCTCGCGATCTAAGGTTGTTAGCCAACTGGACGTGCTCGTAGAAGGTACTCCTACTCGAGAAAGCAATTGCAGGGGAAGGGCCCGTGATCGGTTTATTCTTTGGTACAGAAGCTGGAATAGTGCTTATAGTTATTGGTAGGAAGTTCATAGGTAAATGGCTCACCGTAAGGGAGATTAGCTTTGCGCTGCTTATTGGCAGTCTTCAGATACGATCGACATTGCTGCTGGTCCCGCGCTTTAAAGACCGACATGAAGATTTCCATAGTCGGAAAAAAATCATTGCAGGTGGTGTCGAACAGGAATTTGGTCTTCCTATCGCATGCCATTTTGGCGTTGCGGCATGGAAGACAACTGGGTTGATCTTGTTCAATTATGCAGGCCTTCAGGGTTCTACTTGCACAGCATTTATCGCATGTCTAACAGTGCTTGTCATCACTCGTTAAACCTTCATATTCCGTGCCTAAGTTACCTGCATATTTAACGCGTTCCAGGCCATAACCTCTGGACTGCCTATCCATTGGCCCTCATGATTACGGGTGCGGGTCGTCAATGATGAGATTTTGCGCCAGAAGAGCTCAATGGTTTCTTCGGATGGCGAAACTTGCGGCAGACTGAGATCGGTGGTGCAGGTGGGGGGCATTCAAGCTGACCGGGGGTATCGAAAGGAGAGCGATCTCTGAATCACTCGGTAATTCCCACGGCTCAAAACGTGAAAAAACATCCCCCATCAAGACAGCTCAGTTCAAGTTTTGAGGCTTTCAGATCTCAATCTCTCATATACTCCAGAGATGCACGCCATTTCACCAGAATTATAGAGTCAAGGACAAGACCTTCACCGGAGTTGCTACAACACGCGAATCGGACATCTCAACAAACTTTCCTCGGTAATTATAAACTTTCGGCAGCTACTTAACTATGCACGAAGTTCAGGTATGTCACATACGTTCATGATGAATTTGAACACCCTACTCACATTGAAGTCTGCCCCGTTTCGAAGATTGGACTCACACAACACCTCCTGTCTGGAAATTCAACAGCTTCGCCAACTGTATCAAACTCCGGGGATTCCAGCTCATACAGCAGCGGCATAACGGTGATTATTGCGTCCTTCTGTTCGGGCATTGGGAAAGTCTCGTAGACTAGACACAGTGGTTGCGTGGATCAGCCGCTAGGGATTCTGAGGACAAGAATTCCGCAATCTCCACTTCATGCGGATTTCAGATCTCTGGAGAACAACCAGCGCCCCCGTCCGAAATCCGAACAGCTTTCTTAAGTTTGGGATACTAGGGTCAGGAAGCCGTCATCGAATTCAGAGCAATAACCAACCTCAATTCGTTGACTATTTTCAACACGAACCCTTTCTTTGTATGTTTTCCAGGATGGGGCCCAGTCAGAATGATATCGAGCACGAAGACAATATCCTCGTTCGAGTAGCCAGGTCTCGCCAGAAGAGTTCCCGGCAAGCGAGATTCTCCGGTCCCGCGCCAGTTGTGTAAGGATCATACCTGTAACGTTCTTTGAAGGAAATCGAGTTGCATAGAAGTGAATTGACAGGGCCCTGCCAAGGTAACAACCTCATTGGTGGATCCAACAGCTTGCGAGTCGTTCGCGAAGAAAGAGTTTTGAACCGCACCAGCCTTGGAATTTTGCTGCAGCGGAGTTCCGAACACGATGTTTCTCCCATGGCGCCGATTTCCAGGCTCCGTTTTTTCTGAAGCACATATGTAAAACAACCCCGACGGATACACCCCACAGTCCGGGCACCCGCTTCTCAGGCTGTCGCGCCGCGACATGGATGCCCATGATGGTCAGTGATCGTTCAAATTTGGAAACGAGACGATTTGAGTTGAAGAATGAACGAGAGACGCGTCTCGATCCTCTTCAGTGCTGTTTGGAACGCATATGCAAGGCCCAGATTGTCGTGTAGCATGTGCTGGAGATTTGGGTGGAAAGGGAAAGAGAATTGTTTGTTACGTCACATCTGCGTGCGTCGGCAGTTTGGCGGCCAACGTTCGTCTATCCCCTCAACCGACTGTTCCGCTTCCTATATATAATGCATTGCGTCCGTCCAACCACTCAGACCCCACGATGTGGTCCAGCGTAGTCTCCGTATGCGCGCTTTTACCGTCTGTTCTAGCGGCAGCGGGCACCCCGTCAGCGTTCACCGCTCCGGGCGCGTTCCCGACGTCCATGTTCACAAAATACTACAACGATCCGAAGCAAACTGCCTCTCAAGTTCAGCCAATTATCAAGGATCCAGTTGAAACGGTGCGCGACAGTCGCGTTTGGTTGTTTCGAGTTTATTCAACGCGATTTCCTACAGGGTGTAACTTACAAGTTATCTTTGACCAGGTCAGTTCAGGCTTGGACTAGCTACGTTTGGCTTTGGGTGAATTTGGGACTTGGGCTTGACCTGAGGGAACCTCAGGCCAGCCAGGCTCTTGTACCGAATGCCTTTTCTGAAGCCAACGTACTGACTGAAATATTGCAGCCCCGACACTGTTCCCACCAACGATACCACGGACCCGCACCCGTTGCCCCCGGTAGCGTCCTCCGCGCGGCTGCTTGAACAGGCATTTGCACAAATCGTCGCGATCTCAACCAACCCAGCGTTCGGGACCAGCACCTGCGCGCGCTGCCAGGCGGGCTTGGAGGTCGCCAAGTTCCTCGCCCTCGCAGCCCCCGAACAAGGGCCCGAGCTCGCGGTGCAGCTCTGCTTCCACTTCAACTTCTCTCCGACGTGCGGGACGTCCTTCAGCCGTCTTGCTCTCGGGTCCGTGATCACACAGGTCGTCGCGAACGCGAACGTTGGGGGGTATGATGGGCAGGTGCGCGTCTCTCCAGTTTATTCACCTCATTTTATTTATTTGACCATAATACGCAGATGCTCTGCCAAAACTTCCTCAACGGCCTCTGCCCGCTGCCACCGGCCTCGCCGCTCAACCTCACCTCGTGGTTCAGCAAGCCGAAACCGAGTCCGCTGCCTGCGGCGAAGAAGCCGAGCGGCAAGCGCCTCAAGGTGCTCCACCTCTCCGACTTCCACCTGGACCCGCGCTACGCAACCGGCGCCGAGGCCAACTGCAGCACGGGACCGTGCTGCCGCCACCACAACTTCAACAACGCAAGCCCGAATGTGACGCTCTTCCCCGCGCCGCGCTTTGGGGCGTATACTTGGTCAGCGCGCCGGCACATATTTATGAGGGTTGAGGCTCATGCGGGGCAGTGACACGCCGATGGCGCTCGCGATGGCCGCAGTGCAGGCCATCCCGCCGCTCACAGGAACGCAAGAAACCGGGTTCGACTTCAGCATCTACACCGGCGACTTGGTCTCGCACGACCCCGACAACCAGCTCTCGCGGTACGTCTCTTCTTCGTCGTACTACTCTATACTTACTTGCCTTGCGCAGGGCATACGTTGAGTACACCGAGGTGCGCTGCATTTCTTCCCTTGTTCATTTGCCGAGTCTAACGCCCAGCACGCAGACGCTCCTCTACGATCTTTTCCGGCGCACGCTCGGGTCTGGGCCCGTGTACGCTGTCCTTGGGAACCATGACTCGTACAACCAGGCGCAGGACGCGCCGCACTCCATCGGCGGCGCGCTCGCGAGCCAGTTCAGCTGGAACTATGACCACCTCGCGGCGCTCTGGGCGCACGAGCAGTGGCTCCCCGAGAGCGCGGTCGAGCTCGCGCGCGCGCATTACAGCGCGTACATGGTGAAGCGGCAGGACGGGTTGCGCGTCATTTCGCTCAATACGGATATGTGTGGGTCCCCTTTCCTTACATCCGAATTCAATTGATTTTGGAATAGGGTACAAGGCAAACTACTTCAACTACATCAACCTTGACACGCCGGACAACTCGGGGATGCTGCGCTTCCTGACGGACGAGCTGCAGGCGGCGGAGGATGCGAGGGATCGTGTTTGGATCATCGGACACGTTCTGTCGGGCTGGGATGGGTCGAATCGTGTGTCCTTTTCTTTTCCCCGCATTGGAATTGTTGCTGATGGATGGAATGAAGCGCTGGTGAACCCGACGGATTTGTTCTACCAGATGTAGGTCCTTTCTCATACTCCTTCCCGCGAATACGGAGGGACTGACTGGTTGCACCCCCAGTGTTGACCGCTTCTCGCCGCACGTCATTTCGAACATCTTCTTCGGCCACACGCACGAAGATCAGGCGTCCATCTTCTACGCGAACAATGCGACGAATATCAGTGCGGAAACCGCGGTGACGACGTCGTGGGTGCGTTTTTTCTGTGCCTACGGCTTTGAGGAACGTCGTTGATTCGCTTTCAGATGGGCCCGTCTATCACTCCGGGAACGAATCTCAACTCTGGTTTCCGGATGTATGAGGTTGACTCGTCGGTGCGTTCCCACTCTCGTCTTCCTTCTTTTTTCTGACTCGACAACTGTTTTTAGACATTCGAGATCCTGGATGCGTACACGTATGCTATTTTACTTTTATTAAACGCGACGAAGCTGATGCATTTACCCGCAGGTGGCGGAGCGACGTGAACACGTTCTCTTCTCTGGACCACCAGCTCGAGTTTGGGCCGACGTATGCGTTCGAGTACAGCACGCGCGAGACGTATGGACCGAGCGTGCCCGGCTGGGGCGCGAGTGACCCACTGAATGCGACGTTTTGGCATCGGGTTACAGAGGGTGCGTCTCTCTCCCTCTTACACGAATCTATTTTTCTCCTGCGATGTGATGCTCATCCCCCACCACAGCGATGGAGGCCAACTCGTCCCTCGTCACGACGTTCAACAATCTCCAGGGCAAGAGTTCCGTGCTGTCGCCCGCGTGCACGGGCGACTGCGTCACGGCCAAGATTTGTTACATCCGGAGCGGGTCGGCGGCGGTGGCGAAGCAGAATTGTATTCAAGGGTTTGGGAGCGTGCAGTGAGCGGTTGGGGACGAAAAATATATACATACCCTTTGAATATCGGTGGATGCGAGTGTAGGAGAAACGTCTTTTAATACGATCAAGTAACGAAGAGAATTTGTGCCCTAGAAAGCTAAGCCCAAAGCCCCCGGATTTTTTTTCTTGTGTACACATTGTGAGATACTCTATCGGAGTATATACATGCGATCTAAGGACGAGAAAGGGGAGTACGACCGACCATACCTACAATCCGTAGTGAACGAACGGAACGCGCCGGCGGATGTCAAAAGAGATAGAATCGTTCGGAGATTTGAAATGTTGGCAGCGGCCTTGCATTGAGCCAACGTTAACAAATCGTGAGCCTGTCGAAAGCATTCGACTGCTTCATTCTATGCAAGATCGTCATTGCGTGATGCGCTCCAGCCACACGGTGCTTACATCCCCGCAAGGCCACAGCGAGAGTACTTTGCTTCGCTGAATTTTCTTGACGGTCTTGATTTTGCAGAGGTGATTCTGTAGAGGAAATGATCAACTGTTTTCACT
This sequence comes from Mycena capillaripes, assembly GCA_029204075.1. Lineage (NCBI taxonomy): Eukaryota > Fungi > Basidiomycota > Agaricomycetes > Agaricales > Mycenaceae > Mycena > Mycena capillaripes. Next base: position 471,038 of record JARHKZ010000022.1, read on the forward strand.
TCAGTGTTTCAAGTAACTCACGACATCGACAACATCAAGTCCGGGACCATTGGTTTTTGGTTCTGCCAGTCCTCTTAGCGAAGTAAATGTTTGCCGAAATATATGATTACCTGAATCACGGAATCTCTGCTCGAGGGGGTAGTAAGCGTGTAATGAGCGAGGATTTGTTGAAGAACGGTGCGAGTGTACGGGGAGCGCCTTTAATATGAGACGAAGAGGTGGTAGATACGATCAACGGAGACCATTCAAGGCCTCTGAAGCCTAAATCATTATTCCAAATTCCACTCACTATTCAGTCCATTAGTTATATACAAACAATAAGTATGCAGTACACTACAGACGGGGTTGCGCGTAAGTTACGCGCAGGGCGGGGGCGGGGGCGAGAGGGGAGGGAGAAGGGGAGGGGAGAAAGCGCGAGTTGAGTCGCGAGTGGTCGGCGTCCGCCGCGGGGCAGGCGTCGGGACCAGGATCCAAAGTAATGAGAATGGCGGAAGTGGGGTGAGGGAAAGCGTCGAAGAAGAGCGGAGGGAAAGGCGGATTGAGGAATTGGAAGAGCGGAGGTAGGAGGAAAGGGAGGGAGGGAGATGCGAATGGGAGGGGTAGGAGAGTGCTATAGTGTACATACATTGCGCGGTTGAAGGCGTTCTACGGATACAGATGATACCAATTCCAATACGATGCGATGCGAGACGAGACGAGAGGTGAGACGGACGAAACGAAACGATGGTGGGACGGCGACGGTGCCGGTAAGCGGGGGAGATGAGTTGCGCGTCGAGGTGGACGTGGACTAGACGATATCCCACAGCTCCTCCAGAGCACAGCAGAACTATTGTCCGTTAGCGCGGAAAAACATAAATTGAGGGGGGACGCACCTTCCCACACGCGACGCTCGCGCTGAGCGCATACTCGCTGATACTAATCTTCTCATCGACATACGCGTCGGCAAAGTCGTCGCGGCCGCGAGCCATGGCACCGACAAAGACAGCAATCGAATGCGTCGCCGGGAGCGTGGGGAGGTAGGTCGAGAGGCGTTGCGTCTTGGCGTCGCCCGAGAGGGCTGCGTGCCAAAATCAATAAATAGACGGGGGAAAAAAAAAGACAAGGAACGCACTCAGTTTGATGGTATTAGGCGGGAGGTGGTCTGTGACGGGGTTCTTTACAACCTTGAGGAGCTTCTCGGGGCCGTTGACGCCGCGGATGGAAAGCTTATGGAGGAGCTGGACCATGAGGCCGCTGAAGCGCTTGAAGGTGCGGGGGATGCGGACGTGGGGGTTGATCTCAATGAGGACGCCCTTGGCGGTGTGGATGTAGACCTGCAGCAGGCCCGCCTTGTTTAGCGGCGAGTCGAGGAGGGTGAGAAGGCACTGCGACAATTTGGGTTAGCGTTGAGGAAATAAATTGTGATGATGCGGAATGAAATGGAGAAGAATCCTTCCTCGATCCAGAATCGACTCTCGGAATCGACCTGGAATCGACGGGCTGCCAGCAATTTGGAAAGCGATAGATTTAGAGCAAAGTTCGGTTCCCAGCAACTGAGCTTCACACTGTCCACAAACCCACACGATATCAACGTTGTGGACAGTTTGAAGCTCGCCCGCGGCGAGACATCAACTCGAGATGGTGAAGCTGAGGTGTCGTGCCGAGCTCTGCTCGAAAACGAAAACTGTTTATCGTTTTCAAAATAGCTCGGAATCGGGCCGTCGAGGCAAACCAAAATCGACCGACAATCGAGTACCCTGACTTGCCCTAATAGAGCTGTTTTGCAACTAGTGGGGTCGCTTCTGATTGGCAGCTCCAAGACTTCCAGCCAATCAGCGGGCTCAAAGGTATACACAAAATCATTTGTGCAGTTTGCCAAACAGCTCTAATGGGGTGGAATGGACACAACGCACCTGATGAGTAATGTCCGGACGAGCCTCGGCAATGTCGCGGCCTGTTTTTGCGAGGATGCCCTGGTGGTCGTCGCAATTGAGCAGTGTGTATTTGACCTCGCCCTCTGCGCCGCCACGCTTGCCCTTTGTGGGCCCGCCGGAGATGCGGTACGCCTCGAGGCAGGCCTGCTCGAGGATCACGTAGAGGCGGCGGTGCGGGGTCGCGATGCCCGCGCGGGGGACGTGCGCCTGCACGGGGAGCATGGAGGGATTGGCGGGCGGCGGGGGTAACTGTGGCTGCTCGGATTCCATTTTTGTGCGAAGAGGAAGCTTGCGGGTGGGGCGGTCCGGCACGGGGAGCGGGAGGCCTTTTTGGAGGATGGTAATGCCCTTGGGGTGAGTTTTTTTCGATACAATCAGCTTCTCGTCGTCCTCGTCTTCCTCTTCTACAACGACTGGCTCGGGGTCGATGGTGAGATCGAGGTCGCTGGTGTCGTCGTCGTCACCATGGGGCGGACTTTTTTGGCGTCTGCGCTGGAGAGGACGCTCTGGGCGCTCTCCTGGGGTACTTTTTGGACGCGGTGGGGGATCGTTGCGGTAGTCTGGGGCGGGCGGAGACGAGGACAAGGAGCGGCGGCGGCGACGGGCAGGGATGGGGATAGGTCCGATGGTCATGGAAAGGAAGAAAGTCAGAAAGGTACGAACCAGAAGGAGAATTGGGCCTTACATACAGCGCGAGTCAAATCAAAAATCACTGTTTTCTTGTTTGCAACAAACCCTGTAGTCCAAACATGGACCTTGCTCTCTTCTTCTTCTCAGACTTGTCTCAGACGACGCCTCAAGGCATCGATATCGCTAACCGCGCTAATGGCTGTCCTCGCGAGTAGCACCTTGCCATTTGTTTCGTTGCCGAACCGCGGAGACACTATTTCTTGTTTATTCTAAAAAGGTACTAAAAAGATACTGTCGTCGCAGACTGACTCGCAATAGGAATATCGGTAAGCCAACTTCTCTCCGCGGGGCCCAGTCAGCCGCTTTCGAAATCTCCGCAATTTTGGGAGTCGGCGGTTTCTCAACCAAATCAGCCAAAATCCCGATGCCGCGTGTCAGAGTCGTAGGATTTCCCGGGTTTCACAACACAACGTCTCCACTGGGCGTGTTGAGCAGGGTCGACGAACCCTCGACAACACGTTTGAGGTCCTGCGTACTTTTAGAGACATCTTCGAATTCTACTCCAGGGCTGCCGTTCCTTCCGCTTATGGTCTCTCTAGTCTCTACATTTGGTACGCATCAGCCGAGGTCAGATGGCGCGGCTAAACTTGCATTGCGCAAAACACATTGTGCGATCTAGTACGGCACGACTTGCTGCTAGAATGCCCCTGTTTCCCTCAACATGGTTGTATTTTTTTTGATTACATTCGATATCCTTGTCCGGATCGTAATCAGGTCCATTTGGTTCACCCCCTGAACGGTGATCTTTAAAAAAATTGATTGTGTCCTTGTTTCAATTGTTCTTGGTTAATAGGTTGTGGCCACATTTCTGAGCGCACCGTGATATTTTATTCCTCTTCCCTCCCCTTGCCTGCTCTCTGATATACCACTCCATGTCCTACAAAGAACGTTACCGGGTGACCAGAGAACCTCGATTTCCGGGAACTTTTTTGGCGAAACTACTACTCGAACGAGGATATCGCCTTCGTGCTCGCTATCAGCCTGACTGGATCCATTTTGGAAAACACTCAAAGAAAGTGAGGATCAAGGTGGGTTCAACTTGGCATTGCCATCAATTAGCAGCCGGTGTTCTAATCAAAACCAGCCATTAATTTTATTAGCACGGCAAACTTGTGGATGCAATCCGATCTTCGAACTGAGCCCCATACTGCTGCATGCGCGACGTGCGTAAATGCATTTTCTCCGGGTGTCAAGAGCCCCCCGCCTTTACGAGCCTCCGGGAGCTAACCCATTGTTCAGTTGCCCGGCGACTACGTACCACCAAAGAAAAAAAAAAAAAAAAAAAAAAGACTAACCCACTCCCCAGAATTTTCACGCACGCGAACGGCTGCGCGCCCCTCGGCGGTAACCGCGCACCGAACTTTGTCCTGATTGTCAACAAGGGCGATGCCTTCACTGCCGCGAACCAGCTAGCATAAGTTTGGTGTATGATTTATGAAAAGACAAATGGAATGGCTGTTATATATAAACTTATCGGCATGTTACCTGGGTTATGTTTTTTTGTGGTTATGTTTGTGAGGGTCCAATTTCTATATGTTCTTAGGGAAGTGACAGGTACAACGGAAGAAGATCAGCATCACTGTGGCGGAGCAAGCGATCAATCCGCGCTTGCTTAGTTCCACATTTGGGACGTTTCAAGTCCTTATTCTTTTAAACCATCTACCGGCCTCTGAACTCAACCTGGCCACCATTTAACGTTGGTTTGCAAGACGACACGATCGACGGCACGATAATGGAGCGTCCAAGTCTCCCTGTCGAGTTGTTGTGCCAGGTCCTGTGTCTGCTTGATGTCGACGACATCCTTCGCTGCGGCGCCGTGCGTTCATTTTTTTTCTTGGCCTTTTTTCTGCATCTCAAGGTCGTCGTTTCTCCAGGTCAATAGATATTTCCGCAATCTCGTCCGCGAGTCTTCTCGTCTCCAGTTTACCTTGGAACTCGGTAAACATCGCATGCTCTCCTTGCTGCCCCCCACAGATTTCCCGTCCTTTTCTACCCGTCTCAAAGTCTTGCGCGACCGCGAGCGGAATTGGCGCTCACCCGAACGATGGAATCCACTCCAAAAACTCCCCCTGCCTCCCACGGGCACAGTGTACGAGTTTGTCGGAGGATATTACGCAAATGGACGTGAAGACGAGAACAAGATCACCTCGGGCATCTCGTTCTTCGAGCTGCCGTCAACAGAACCCACCAACTCGGATGCACCGCTCAAGACTTGGACCCACACGATGGGTGGTGTTAAAATCGTCGACTTCACCATGGACCCGGCTCAGGATCTCCTTGTGCTCGTAGCGCTCGCCCCTCCACAGTCAGTCATCAACCCTCTCTATTCATCGCTCTAATGGTCCCGCAGATGTGAATCTGTGTACCAGCTCCATCTACGCTCGTTTACCACGAACGAGCCCCATCCCGAGAGTTCGCTGCCTATGGGTGTTTTATCGTGTTTGCCAAAAGTCACCGACCACCTCATCCCGCTGGAGACAACTGGAGCTGTGCGCGTCCAGGTTGCGGGCGATCTCGTCGCGCTTCTAGTCAAAGAGGTGCACGACAGCGTCAGTGCGCATCTGCAGATATGGAATTGGCGCTACGGCTCTCATCATTCCGTATGTTATTTGTCCATGCCATTTACGTCTGACCCAGAAGTTACTAGTGCGCCATGGCACGTATGGCCGGAATCGAGGACTTCACGTTCCTCTCGGACAACACCTTTCTCATTGTCCGGCCGTCGGGTCGCTTTGAATGTTACACATTCGAGAACCCCATCTCGTGCTCTACCGTTCCTGCGCTAAAGAGCAGCTACAGTCTCCCGCCGCTTCAAGATGGTTTCATGTATTGGTATGTTTTCTCCATCCCGCCTCTAATCTCAACTTGAAATCCCTGCAGGTATATTTGTATGAGCAGCAATCCTGCACCCGGTCATGTTCCGCGCGGAGAAAACGCTGGCAACCGACTATATTACCCACGTCCGGATGAACGTATCCACGCGTGCTGTCTTTACATCTTCAAACCAACTGGCCCGGGCGACCACCACGTCCATTCTTTCGTGTTCTTTTTGAACGTCAAGATGTTCCTTGATGCACCTGCGCCAGGGGCCACCCCACAGCGCAGAACCGACATCCATCCCTCCGGCAATCTCACGCCTCCGGCTGACGAACCGGCGCCGTCGCAGACCGATTCTCTGCCAGAACACTACCCGCACCCCTACCAGCTCTTCTCACCCCACCCGTCCTTCTTCACCCCAGTCAACATCCAGCAACAGCTCCCCTTTCCTCCGCCGCCCACGCCGGCGGCGATCAGCCGCTCGCGCCAGATGCACCTCCGCTCGCTGGTCATCTCAAGCGGCGTGCGGACGGTCCCGTGGGATGAGTGGGGCCCGCGGAACACGCGCTGGTTTGACGAGGCGCTGAGCACAGACTGGCAGCACGCACTGTATGGGCTCAAGACGGTCGAGTGCATCGACCCGTTCAACCCGCCGCTCCCTGTGCCGGCGAATCCAGGGGATGTGAGTTCGCGGTTCGATGTGGAAGACGACGACGGTGCCGTTGCTATCGCGGTGATGCCGCCAGTGGTGGACACGCAGACGTTGCCGACGGTGAACGACCTGCTGAACGGGATTGGGTTCGATGTAGTGGATGACGACGACTCGGAGAGGGCTGACGCGGACACGAGGCGCGACAAGCTGGGGCCGGCGCAGCGGCACCTGCGCATTCGGGACTATAATCCGTATGCCTTGCGCGTGGATTCCGAGTCGGATCTGGGCGGCGACGAGGATGAGGTAGCGGTGGGGAAGGGAAAGGGAAAGGGAAAGGGAAAGGCGCGGGAGCCGCCGTCGAGATGGAAGCGCAGAATTGTGACGACGCCGTCGACAACGCCGTCCCGCGGCGTCTTCGTCAAGGACATTGTCAGCTCGCTTCCGTACAGCGAAGTCATCAGCAAGGAGAAATTCAACGTCACGGATGTGATGATGGACGATTGCAGGGTTCTGTTGATGCAGGTTAGTAAAAAAACTTGACAATCGTCCGCCGGTGCTAACAAAGGACGTCCATAGCGCGGAAAGGGCGGAAAGCTGAAGGGGATCGAGATTCTGCAGATGTAACTTGTTCAAGGCTCATTTGTATCGAAAGCAAGCACCGGATGGAATTAAAGACAATTGTACTCTAGATGCCGCTGAGCGTTGGTAATCTACCGAACGCTCCGATAAATATTTCTATGTATCCCCAGTCCCAATGAATAATAAATTATCGCGAATATAAGTTACCGTTATCTCATTACGACGAAGAACGTCCAGAGGAGCATTGGAACGGTGAACCACACGAAGTAGACAGTCATGGTCACGTCCATGGTGAATGGTGCCGTCGGTTTCGGTGGGGCGCGGGGGGCCCACCACCGAATTTCGGACCACACGGGAGGGAGGAAGACCAGGCAAGCAGTGTGCAGCTGGATGTATGAAGGTCAGAGCAGCGAAGAGGGAAGAAAGAGGGAGGTGTACGATGCTTATGCTTCTCCGGAAAAGCATAGGGTATTCGTCAAAGGAGGGTGCGACATAGCGGGGTTTGCCGTTGAGGCCGGGGGCCGTGCGGGGGTGGGTGAAGATTAGCCAGATAGAATAAAACGCGATTGCGAAAAAATGCCAAGCCAAGCGTAACGGCGACGGGGCGACACTGCGGTCCGTTAGTGATCATCTGGACGCCAAGTAGGATGGTATCTTACACAGAAAGCAGCAAGGCTGGACCATCGATGCACTCTCCTCCTCGTCTGAGGTATTTCATGCATCCATCCCTCAGAACCGCCAGGTCCTCGTCTAAAAGCAGCAAGTCAGATGCTGAAACCCTGATCCTCAACGCCAAAAAACATACTTTCGCTGCTGAAGAGGTCGTACAGCGCAGTGCTTAGGAGATTCACGGTCGAGGCTACGGCTTTGCGGCGCCAGTGCCACTGGCGCTGGACGTGCCCTGTTTGGGCGCGGTCCTTGAAGTCCGGAAGGGCGCCTAACAGGGACCGAAGGATCAGGACGTCGTTCAGGGCGACGGTCATGCCTCCGCTTGTGAGAGGGTGGCGCATGTTCCAGGAATCACCCAGGAAGATGACGCCCGCACAGGCTCCTTGTTGGACGGCTGGGAGAAATGAGTTGGGCATTCTCCGGAGGTGGTCTTTGGCTAATGCAATTTCTGCGGCACATCGCAGCGGAATGGGGAGTTGTGGGACGATTTTGGTGAGGATGTGGGACTTGCACAGACGATGATGAGCTGGGCGACGCGCGCAAAGTGAGACTCACTTTCAGGTCGGACGGGACTGGGTGTTTGACATCGACTAGCATTCGCGTATCGTGTTTAGAAATTTGGTACAGCAGTACAGGACCGGATCCTTTGACGAGGACTACTGTGCCGTGTTCCTGCAGAGGTAACGGCGCATCCTCCAAGACTACCCCGACAAAGTGACTGCGTGTCGGCACCTTTCCTAGCGCGGGTCCCATAACGGAGGACCGAAATTTTGAAAAACATCCATCTGCGACGACAACCAGGTCCGCAAGTAAAGTGACCTTGTTTCCATCTTCCCCAGATGCAGCACCGTCTTTCCGGATAGCATGAACCCCAATGACTTTTCGTTCAAAATGCGAGTGGACCATGTCCGTGACGGTGGCTTCGATGACGTCCACGCCGACAGATTTTCGAGCCGCATCCCGCAGATTCATGATGAATCGTCCATGGTGGAACGAGCGTCCCTCTGCTGTCACTGGGTACGGGATTTCGACCGTTTGATCCCCGGAGAGGAGGGAATATCCTTTAACACGGACTGCGTCGATATTTTCCAGAGACGACGCGAGACCAAGCTCCTCCAGCGCCGCAATTCCGCCCGGTTGAAGAAGTTCGCCGACAATTCGGTCTGGCTCTGCCAGAGAACGCTCCAGCAAGGCTATCCGGAGGGGTTTGGAACGAGGAAGAGTCGAGAGGGCGTGCGCAAGGGCCGAGCCTGCAACGCCAGCGCCAACGATGAGGACATCGTACTGGCTGCCGGTCCATTTCGACATGGCGGGGGAATCAGAGAGCTAACCTGACCCTTTCCGACGGTACACCGATACGAGTAAATCTTGGCATGATGAAAAAAAACATTCCCTGTCAATCCCACACGCTTTGCGCGAAAGCATTCAGTTCAATCAGAAAGTCTAAAGATTGGCTGCTGATTTGAGGACCAAGTCTCAAGTTGAGGTTATTGACCTCGAAACCAATCAATGCCAAACATATTCTCTACACGGCAACAATCATGTCGAGCAAGCCTGGCCTGCTCTCCTTACCCAATGAAATCCTACTTACGGTTTTCTCTCACCTCCAGGACCCTTATCCCCTCTATCCTCTTTCAACCCTATGCCGCCGCTTGCATTTCCTCGCACTGCCGCTGTATCTCTCCCTTACAAATGTCATTCACTGCGACGCCGCCAATATGTCCTACAATATTTCAATTGGAGCGGAACAAACGGATATTCTAGCGGCGCTGCAGACCTCTCTGTTTCTCGACACAGCTCAGAACATATGTTGTACATTCTCGAATCCTAATTCACACCTTAAAGATCTTGCCAGATTTCACCGTCTTTGTTCGATCGTACTGCGCAGTATCCATTCGACCACTCTCAGATTTGATCCTTCACTCGATGACCATTTCGATGGAGTCCAAGCAACATACTACGACGATGTCGTCCGTGTGCTGAACGCGGTACTGGAAAAGTCCTGCACCTCCCTGACGGTCGATACCGTCACCACCGAACCTGTTATCTCTCGGGCCTCAATACGTCGCCTTTATATGCGTGCAGCTCGCGGATCCCCGACGACGGGAGTTCTAACAAGCAGCCTTTCGTTGTCACCTGCAGCCTTCCGTCAGAGGACACTCTCGACATTCAAGCTTCACTCAGAAATTCTCTTTTCCCCTCATTGCACCGCGTGGACGATAGACGTTCTGAACTCATTCCCACTCACTTCCATCTCCATCGATGCTCCAACTGTTCCGACAGAGGTATTGGATGCCCTTCTTTCCGTGACGGAAATCCCCACCCTCTGTGATCTGTCAATTTTACGTTGCAGAATCAAGCCTTCGCGAATGCATCTCTTTCTCTCCCGCCATCCGACCATAACTCGGTTACATCTCGGCAACCTCTTTGTTCCTTCGCTGCAGGAACGCCTTCCCCCCGATTATCTCCCCCAATTACAGGCTCTAACAGCGCCTGCGCCACAAGTGTCGTACCTACTCCAGGCGATGGAGCAGACCACTTCGCTCCGCTCTCTCCGCGTCCTAGCTCATATGACGCAACTCGACCTGCAATTCACCGACACGTCCCTACGTTGCGTGACATCCCGCCTCGCGCCTGTCTCCCTCACCCTCGTCCTGCCCGTGCTTTCTAATCTACCCCGTCATGCGGTGAATTTGGACCTACATTTCGGCGACGACTCCGCGCTCAAATTCGTGACCGCGTTGGAGCTCGAGTTTGCGGAGGAGAATACCGGATTCTTTAAACTGTCGGATTATGTCTCTATCACGAGGTGGTGCCACCCGTTCCCGGGTCTGAAGACCGTAGAGCTTTCGGGATTCAACAACGGTTATGACCGCTCGTTGATTTTCGAGGCACTTCGGACGCACGCCCCGGATGTCGAGATGTTGGTGGTGAATGGCGTCGAGCATAACTTGAGGGGTATGGGCGAACATGCGGCATAGGGATAGCTGTCGCCCCGGCCTGGAGCTAGGAGAAGGCTCACGAAAGCCGCATCAGTCCAGAGCGCGCGCGGGTGAAAATACTCGTGTCTTGCCGATGCACGCTCACCGTGACGCTGCGGCTGAGATGAAAAGATCGCCCAAGTTCTCAGCGACACATACCGCCCCCTATCTCACAAACCAGAAATTTCGTGCGCCTACTTAGTAGGTTGCTCGAATCTCGCATTTTCTTTAATTGAACCATTATTGAAGGGATGATGATAATCACGTGCCGGTCAAAGCGTTCAATACCAACCTATTCTTTTCTGTTCCACCATGCATCTTAACACACGACAATCTCAAGGGAATGGTGGGTTCCATGTGGGCTTATGATGTTCTCGATGATGGTATTCGTCTGCCGGGAGCGAAGGGGGTTGGCAAGTTAAAAATATATTATGTTCATGATCCGCAAACTTGATTCCGAGTACAGACACAAAAGTAGAAGTTACCCCAAGAACACTAAAAGTTGTACGATACAGGAGAGGGATGGACAGAAGCGCCGGAGAAAAAATTCAATCAACATCATTGACATCCAACACAACCGCAGGGTCCGGGTTCTGTACGGGCAGCCGCACTCGCGGGGTAAAAATTCCCTCCCATGGGTTCCTATCGACTGGAGTCCGGGCGGCGGCGGCAGCAGCCTTGGGACCGTCCACCGCATCTACAAGGTTTTTGACAAGCCAAACCGGCACAGGTGGCTCGGTGACTTCTGTGGTGCACAGTGGGCAGAACTTTTGGCGGTGGAGTAGGTCTGCAGGGTCGGAGGAGTTTGGCTGGGATGGCGGAGAGCGGAAGAAGCGTTGAAGGCAGTGAAGGTCGAAGGTATGACCGCAAGGTAGGAGACTGCGGTACAATTGATAAAGGGCAGTGGGTAGAGGGCGAATAGATACGTACGTGTGGGGCCGCGTGAAGATTTTGGGTTTGGAGCCGTGGGGACAGAGAGTGCATTTGAGGGAAGCACGGATGGCTTTGAGCTGGAATATAGGGTCAGCGCTCAGCAATTGTAGTTGAGAGCGTGCGCAGGCGAAGAAGACGAACGCGTTTCATATGTTCGTTGCGTATTTGCTGTAAGGCGATCAACTCTTGGTTTAGCTAAAAATGAATTCAGTAGATTATTCCACGCCGTGGAGGTGAACTGACGAATAGTTGTTGAACAAAATGAGGTTCTGATTCTTTGATGTATTGGGTCCTTTGGCGGAGCAGACAAAAGAACAAGAGGTTTGGAACAAGAAGCGAGAAGAAAAAATAGATAGAGGTGTTGGTAAAGTGTGTAACTTGAAGGTCGTTCCATGCGTAATTCATGCGATGTCTCGAAAATGCTTGCGGAGGTGTGGTTTCTGGCCAAAGATGGAAGATACTAGAGGTGCCAGCGAGATAAGGGCCTTCGCAGAAGAGATTATAGTGCCAGATGTTGATCCCAAACAACACAGCGACGCCAGTCAGAATCGCGTAGAGAGTAATGACGGAGAAGTACAGGAATGCGGCGAGGATCTTTGCTATTTTGTCTTGACAGACTTCCCACTCGCAACCTCGTTCTGCGATCTTCGCGTAGTACCGTGACGCAAGTATAAACATCGCGCGACCACTAAGTTGCTGGGAGTCTTGGGACACTGGCTGCTACCGCGGAATGCGTGAGAGCAAGCAGAACAATGGCGAAATTAAACGAACATGTTCGCTGAAGCTGAGAAAAACCACGCTCACGCTCGATGGCGGGAATAACAAACTTGCAAAAGCTGATCCGATATACACGGAATGCATCGACCAGTAAACTAAACAATCGCCACCACACTGGTCCACTCCGCTCAAGTTTAGATACGATATTGGTACAGTGACGAAGAGTGTTTGGGTGGGCCATGAGCGAGCGCGTCAAGACGGAATTTTACTGCATTGATTTTGTGCGAATAATGAGTACAGAAACGTGACGCGTCCCCTACAGCTCGACCTCCCGGACTCCGTCCTTGTCGACGACCTTGACTTTATATTTTCCCGGGTCAATCACCAGCCGCTTAGACACCTCGTCGATGCAGCGCCGGAGAACCGCGAGGCCCTCCTCTAGGGGCGCCTCGGGGTCGTGGTACCTGCAGCGGCCCATCAGCAAAAGCAACTACAGAAAAGAAGAATGGCGGCGCACCGGTCAAGTAAACTGAGTGCAAAGTACGCGCCGTAGCCGTGGGCGGCGAACGGTACTTCTGTCATGGCACCAAAGTAGTCAATCCAGTAGAGGTGCGGCTCGTGCGAGGCGGTGTCGTAACCGCCGACGAGGAGGTTAACCGAGTAGGCCTTGCGCGTGCGCAGGCTCGTCGCGAGGGCGCGGCGGATCCAGGACGCCGCGGCAGAGGGGCGTAGCGCGTAGAGGTTGCGGATGTGGTACAGACGGATGTTGCGCTCGACGTACTCGGCGAATTGGACGGTGTCGCCTGGGTTGAATGTGAGTTGAAAGACACAGAAATAAAAGAGAAACCGCGTGAAAGAAAAGGAAAGAAAAGAACGGACCAGGCTCGCCAGAGTATGCCATGAGGAGATGGGGGCTGAGGGTCTTTATCTTGTCCTCATCCGTCTTCATCTTTATGATTGAGCGCGCGGACGTCGTGTCTGCGGCGACGATCACGTAGCCCTTGCCCGTTATTGCGAACGACGTTTCCATTGTGAGTGGTAGAAGAAGAAGAGAGTCGTAGACGGAGGGTTACGCGTCGCAGGCCAATAGCAGTCAAATCAAACACGGCCAAATACAAATATTATTCTTCCTTCCTCCTCCATGGCGCTGCGGTGCTCCCTTGGGCGCTCGCTGCCCCTTACCCGTTCGCTGGGCTCCGTGTCGCCTGCACTGGCGCGAACGATGAGTTCCTCCTCCGACAACGCGACGGCTGCGCAAGTATTCGGCGCATTGGGCTCGAATTTCTCGGACGACTTTGCTGCCAAGCCGAAGGGAAAACAAGACGAGTGGAAGCCGTACATGTACCTCCCGTCCCTGGGTTCCCTTGGCGGTGGCCAGCGCCTCGAGCCGCTGATCAACGTCCCTCCGGCAGAGGACCCGCTGTTGCACTTCCTCACGTCGATGATCATGAAGCACGGCGAGCGCGCAAAGGCGCGCCGTGTCGTCTCTAAAACGCTCCTCTACATCTTCACTCTCACCCGCGCACCCCCACTCCCCATCCTACGCGAGGCCGTCCTCCTCGCGTCCCCCGCAATCAAGACCGTGTCCCAGACCCACGGCGCAAAGGTTGTCCACACACCGATGGCCCTCAACGAGAAGCACCGCACACACTACGGCCTCGCGTGGCTCCTCGCGTCCAGCCGCGGCCGCGTCGGTCGTCGCCTCGAGGAGCGCCTCGCCCGCGAGATGGTCGACATCGTTCAGCGCACGCACGCCTCCCGCGACCAGCCGCGCGACACGAGGCTCCCCGGTGCGCTCGGCCTCAAGTACGATATGCACAAGTTTGCCACGGTAAACAGGTCCGTGGTCGGTCCGTTGTCTGGGTCGAGCCGCGCTGATATGAATTTGTTGCAGAGGGAACGTCAGAATAGAGCCCGGCGCCGCAAGAGCTATGGCTGCTGCAGCGGAGGCACGCATCACGGCGCCTGGCGCCGCAGAGGACGCCTCGTCCTAGTTTTACGTTGCATAGACATGTTGCAAAAATACGAGCATTGCAGAGCGCGTGCGCGTACCTGTTCTTTGTGTGAGGACTGATCAATCAAGTCAAAACACGACTCGGAAGACCAGCCATCGTCTATGGAAGTGACCGTGTAATTTTGACCACTTTATGAAAACTTTGGTTACATTCAGGGAAGCAGGATCTTCCTTTCTCCAGTGTTAGTGAAGAACTGCGGAGCGTCCTCACATCACAGGACAAGGACTCAGCTTCAGTGGAATTTCAACACAGCGAAGGATGAATCAATCTTTCCCGCATGAGACCAAGGTGGAACTGCATGGATTTGGAATTTCAACCATTGAAAACAGAGCGCCAGAGCCCCCTTTGCGCAATAAATACACGACAGGGAAGAAGGGTTGGTTCAGCCAAGGTTCACTGAAAGAAGACCACTTGTATGTGCATGTCAGCTGTGGCCGGCATTGGCTTCCGTCGGACAGGCACACGGATCATCAATCACCGATCAAGGCGCACAGCCTCGGATGATCCCGAGGCTTTTTGTCTGAAGGTCGCACCACATTCAACTCAATTCGCTCCTTTGCCGAATACTTAACGAATTGGAATTCCGAATGATAACTCTGGTCGCTTCTCCGGGCCAATTCTTCTCTTTTCGGCGCTGGCAAAAGCCTTTACCGAGGTTTCGAAGATCTAATGGACCTGCCCACACCCTTGCGTAGAGATCGGCCGTTTGAAGTGGCATAAATACTTACTACGTGCTATACTAAGCTTAAATTGCCCATCAGCATAAAACACAGCACGGGAAAAGCATCAGCGCGCTACTGCTTGGTTACGGTGACATTGTACAGTAATGACCTCGGCACGTATTGCTGATCCAAAACATATTTAGGATAGCAGACGAACTATCTGGATGGCTTTTTCTCTCTTCCCACCTTTTTAGCGTCTTGCCTTTTTTTCCCTCAGTCGTTGAGCGATGATACCCCCAGGTACGGCCATCCCGTAATTGTAGACCCGAAAGTGATACTAACAAGCGCGTCCAGTCGGGTTTCTTTTTTTTCTGACCCTGGCCCTCTTTTCTTTTCATGATTCTGTACTCCGTGCGTGGAATATATGCCCTCGTTCTGGAATCTTCCTAACCGGGAAACGAAGAGGCCCAAGCACGCCTTGCATCGCGACCCAAGCGCGACGTAACTGTCCAAAGAGACACCACGTCCGGCCCTGAAATGACGTCTGCATCGTGGATCTGGGCACCGACCTCCAATGGATCGGTCAGTACTGCTGCAGGAAATGTCGCGTTTCTCAAGGTCATCCCAACACCCACCGGGAAAACCGCCTCGGGCGCCGTGATCTCGATGACCGCTGCTGACAGCTTTACTCTGTTCGTCAACGGGCAGCCGATTGGGGCTTCGAAATACACAGCAGGGACCGCAGTAGTCCTGCGGGCCGCACTGAACGCGTCCGTGAACACCTTCTCTGTCCTGGTCACGAACGACGGCAACCCCGGCGCACCACCGCCGGGACTCTTGGCGGCTATCCAGGTCTTGTACACCGACTCCCCGTCCGATACGTTCGTATCTAACTCGAGCTGGCTGGCCGCGAGCAATATTCCGTCCGACTTCCCGACTCCCGCGGACTTGTCGTCCTTTGAGCTCGCCGTGGTCATAGCACCCAATGGACAGGCGCCGTGGGGGAGTGTCTCCCCTCTCCCGGCCGATCCTAGTCCGCTTACCTTGACGGACAGCACCTGGATTTGGTCGACAGTAAATGCAAATACTGTGGCTGATGTCGGGTCTGTCGGATTCCGCAAAACTTTTGTTACACCTTTTGGAAAAACTGCACAGACGGCCACCATTCTCCTCACCGTAGACAACAGCTTTCAATTGTACGTTAACAATGTGTACGTTGGAACTCCGCCGCAGCCCGCCGCCGGTGTTTGGCAATACGCGCAGCAGTTTACTGTCAACTTGAACGCTACCTCAAACGTATTCACCGTCATCGCGCAGAACTATCCGTCCGACACTCCCCACTCTCCCGGGAACGCCGCTGGTTTCATCGCCGCCATCAAGGTCCTCTATCAGGACGGTTCCAGCGACATCATCCGGACCAACTCATCGTGGCTGAACAGCAACTTGATATCACTTCCCGTATTCCTCTCGACAGATGATAACAATCTGTCGCTCTCAAGTGAGCAGGGCCCGATGGGAATGGGACCATGGGGGCAACTCAGCGGCACTTCAGATGCGCTGAGCGCTGCGAGCGTCCCCGTCGGCCCTTTCAACATCGCCAGCTCGACCTCTAGCGACCCACTGACTCCCTCGCCGTCGGCTGGTCCAGCCAGCTCCGCTTCGCATCCAATTCCTCTATGGGCAATCATCACTGCCTCCGTAGGGGGTTTTCTCCTCTTCGCGGCCCTCATGATTTTCCTCCGCTGGTGGCGACCAAAGTCGCGCGTAGCGGACAAGGAGGCGACACCGTACGCGGGATACCCCACCCCTGCCCCCAGCACCATTTCTACTAACGTCGTCTTCGATTCCGCGCCGTATGTGCCGCCGCCGCAGAAGAACAAACTTGGTGCCGCCCCCGCAGGCCCTGGCCCTGGCTATGGCGCGCAGACGCACGACCCGTACGTAAACCGCGGCGCCGAGAACGCCGAGATACCACCCCCAGCTACGCATATGTTGCCTCGGGGTCTGTAGCGGCTGACTCGTCGCCAGTTGCGGGCGCAGTGTACGGGTCGCCGCGGGAGAAGGCCCACATTCCAGCTAGTACCGGCGTCCGCGCTCTGTACCGGTAGCAGGCATTATCATCTATTCATTCCTTTCCTTTAGCATATTTTTCTTGGCTAAATAGTGTATCATGGCGCGGAATTGGTAATTTATTCATTCACATAAATAAAACAGAATGTCGTGCCACAGCCACACACTTGTGTGTTCCTGTTATATTTTCCTGCCTTTCGCTTCAACCTTCTTCCCGACTTTTGAGATTCCATCAACTGAAGCTCTCACAAATTCAGGCCTGAGGAGCTCTGGACACCGGAAGGACCATCTTCGGCTTGATCTTCCTCAACATCGCAGCGAAACCTGAGTTCCCAAAATACTTCCGCGGGACAGAGCTGTGCGGCCTGGGACGGCTTACATTCCTATTTACACCGTGGTCCGACTCACACACTCTGCCACCTTCTGCCGCTGGAAATGTTCCACGGGAGCCGATGCGCTTCTCTCAGCGCGCTCATCTTTGACGGTCCAGATCCATCAGATTCGGCTCATGGCATCTTCTAAAGAAAAGAAACGTTCATTCAGCCATTTTGCGTGAATTTCACATTTACTGGCTGGACAGGATGCAAACGACTCTGACAGAGAATGGATCACAATGAATTCCCGGACCTGCTGCTCTCGTTGCAGTGCTTCAGTGTTGAACTTTGAGAACAGCGCTCAACTGATGCGCGGCCCACTCCGTTCTTGTGATGGATGAAGTTGAATCAGTGCCCTTTTGCCGTAAATGGGAGAGATGTTATTTCCGTCCACTGCTCCCATCCGGTGAAGTTTGAAACTCTGCTTTTCGACCAATGGTCTCCTCCTCAGGTGCGGGATTGTCGACTGCCTAGCTTGGCAAGAGTTTAACCTCCTCCATAGGCCGTACAATATGGCTCGGTCTTACGCTCTTTTTGTGTCACATTCCTTTATTATGTGCGTGGATCTCGCTCTTAAGTTCTGGGCGAAATGCTAACATAGGAGGAAGTGGTCCAGGCGGGTCTTCACCACCCCCGCCCCAGACATACCGTTAGCAAGCGCGACGCGCTCAGTGACAGTGGGCTCTCGTCTGCCTCCTGGATCTGGGCCTCGGGCGCAACAACCGGCAACGTAGCATTTTTGAAGACTTTCAGTAATAGCAAAAATTCTACGTCTGCGACAATCTCTTTAACTGCCGTGGATTCGTTTACACTCTGGGTTAATGGGCAGCCGATCGGGGCGTCCAACGCTGACTGGACGTCCGCAGCGGTGCTCACCGCCAAGCTGAACGCATCGACAAATACGATCTCAGTATTGGCGGGGAACAGTGGCAAAGCTGGTGCGCCGCCGGCGGGTCTTTTGGCCGCTATCAAAGTCCACTACAATGACGGTTCCACTGATACCATCGTCTCCGACTCGAGCTGGCAAGCGGCAGTGAACATTCCTTCCGACTTCCCGACCCCAGCCGACAGATCACACTTCTCACCTGCATCAGTGGCTGCGGCTTTTGGATCTGGTGCATGGGGAACAGGCGTAACAATAGCAGCTGCCGACCCCAACGCACTGTTTCTTGGCCAGGCCGGGGGCACATGGATTTGGTCCACAAACAATGCAGCGACCCAGGCCCCCGCAGAGACAGTTGGATTCCGCAAGAACATCATTACACCCAGCGGGAAGACCGCGACGTCCGCTACGATCCTCCTCACCGCCGACAACACATTCCGGCTATACCTCAATGGCCAATACCTCGGAGCCCCACCATATGAGCCGAATATGGTACTCGAGAACTACGCCTGGGGCCGCGCGCAGCAGTTCGACGTCGGGGTGAACGCGGCATTGAACATCCTCGATGTCATTGTGACCAACTACGTCTTCCCGTGGGGCACGGAGTCCCCTGCGGGTCTGGTCGCGACCATCCAGCTCCGGTACACGGACGGTACAAGCGATCTCGTCGTAACCGACCCAACAAGCTGGCTGAATGGACCCTATACAAGCGACGCCGCGTTCCTGGTCACACCAGACTCGGCGCTCGCGCAATCTTTCACCGTCGCAGCTGTTGGTCCATGGCCCTGGTATACCCTATCCGATATTGCCAACGTGCTGGCTGCTACTGAGGTCCCGAAAGCCCCCTTCAGCAACAACGTGGCCGCCAGCGCGGGCAACACGGCAGCTGGGGGTGCTGCAGCCGGGGGTGCCAGCGCTGGAGCTGGCTCGGGCTCGGGTTCGGGTTCGGGCTCGGGTTCGGGCTCCAACGTAAATTCGCAGAGCGGTGGTTCCGCCAGTACGCCAGGTGCAGGTGGCACCGGTGGGGCTTCAAACGTGTCCCCATCTGCCCCGACCGCGCATTCTGGGAGTGCCGCTGGCCAATCTACGGCAACTGGGGACGCCGCTAACGTTGGCGGGAGCCTAGGTTCTGGGACGGGGACGGGGGCGGCGCTTTCTGGACCCACTAATGGACTCACTTCTGGCTCAACAGCACCCGTCCCCATTGCTGCGATCGTTGGTGCTGTCGCCAGTACCCTCACTCTAATCGTCCTGGGTTTAGCGATCTTCTTCTGGCGTCGCCGGCGCCAGTCTCCGAATGGCCGGAATGGCCGGAATGGCCGGAATGGCCGGAATGGCCGGAATGGCCGGAATGGCCGGAATGGCCGGAATGGCCGGCGTGGGTCGCAAGGTGGCTCAAGCATTACCCCAATCGTCGCTGAGAGCACTGACAACCCGTCGGCCTCTTCACGAACCTCGGTTGTGAGCGTACGCCGTGCAGAGATGGCGGAGCTGCAACCACAGCGACTTGGAGGCGGAAATTCACGATCGCCGAACGCGGATCTGGAACCCCGGCCGTTTGGAAACGCAGGTTCGTCACTGCCGGTGGTGGAACCGATGCGACCAGCAAGTCCCCAGCACCCCGGGATTATTCCCCCCACCAAGCTCGAGCGCGAAAACATGACGCAAACTTCGGCCTCCAGCGTCAGCGCGTCGGGTAATGTTAGTAATCCGGGACCGTCAATGTCCTCCGGTCGTGCGTCTCTGCAGGACCATAGTCGATCAAGTTCCGTCCAGGACACCATTCCGAGGCGTAGACCGTTTGAGTCGGACACAGAAACCGCGTATAGCAGACTTACATCCCCCCGCCCAGCTACTATGCCGACTAGCCACTGTCTTTTCTACCTTGCACATTATTCCGACTCTTGTTTTGAGTAATACCTATTGAGTGTGCCGGCGGTGGTAGACTCATACTAAAAATCAGGTTTCGAAGAGGCTTCCCTTCCCCATGCCTCGTCCGTGCTCTCGCATTTACTGCTAATACCCATTCTCCGTCCCTCGGTATGATGCCTCCGTCGTTGTGCCGCACATTCAAGTTATTGTTAAGTACAGTATCGTGCACAAAAGGTTTGAAAACAGAAGGGCGCGTATTAAGATATGTTCCAGATATTAGCGGGGACATTTACTTAAGTTAGGGAGGAGCAGAGGTAGAGCTTGGGTAGAGCAGAAGAGAGCGCGATCACGACCCATTGTTTCGGATTTGTCTCGGACATAGCCGAAGGTGCTCTTCCTCCTTTTAATTCTACACCGTGAACTCGTCGCCGAGTCTCCTCGTCTCTTCATTTCTCGAGCTCTCAATTGACTCGGCGAATAACTTGATCAAAATTCTCTTCTCGCCACACAATCCCAACTATAATCTCGGGATTATCTTAAGAATATGTCCAACCCCAGTTGCTTCGTCGCGACGACTTTGTGCCCTCCAATTTACTTTTAACATTCATTCCACTCTGGTGTCCGAGTACCAACGCGGTTAGTCTCTATAGAGCAAGCATGTGCGTGGTCGTGGGCCTTTTCATTCGCACCTTGCTTATATCCATCCATGAATATTTCAGTCTTTCTTCTTGAATGGTGGACTTTGAAGGATCGCACCACCGCGCTTCAGCCGCTCATTTACACCACCAGTGTCTCTCCTGACCCCAATATAACCTTCTGCTGAGACCTTTTCGGTGGGTACAGAAGTTCATGTAGCTTCGTTGGGACTGAAGATTCAATTCCTCAGCTTTTCGAAATTTCTCGCTATAAGTAACAGCAATAAGCTGTTGTTTATTCGAGGCTAGCGTGTGGCGCGTTGTTAGCAATGGAAAGGACGGCATTCTCTGCCTCGGTATGTTGCATTTGACTCTGGCACGGTCATATCATGAGGGCTATGCTCCCCTTGCGACTGATTACCGAATCATGTTGCAGTGCAAAATGCGTGCTACGAGGATTTTGGGGATTTCACTGGACACCATTCGTGAGTTCTATCGTCCTTGGAAAGCAAAGTACGACGCCCATCCCGAAAATACTTATTGATCTAGACGACTTGCCACGTGGAAAAAGTTCGAAGAAGCGGGACAACATTCTTATCACACTCTTTGATCAAGCCATCAGGCGACCAAAGTGGTGGCCTCCGCGTTTAAGGTAGCCTCTCCTTGCTTCCGTCCCTCTTCAATGAATCCGCCGCCGCCCTCTGGGTCATCCCGAACGAGGTCGGTCGCTGTCGCGACGCCACGTCGGGAGCACCAGCAACGTGTATCACACCAGATGCCCCCGGCGCATCAGGCGCCGGATACCGAAGTGCCACTACCAGACGTTTTGTCGCACCCGGCCGTCATTGCGTATAGCGCCAATCATCCTAACCGCCCCCTCCCCAAGTTTGGCGCGTATTATATGTTGCAGACGCTGGGGGAGGGCGAGTTCGCCAAGGTGAAGCTCGGAATACATATCAAGTACGGCGAAGAGGCGGCAGTCAAGTTGATACGGAGGGAGGCCGTTGCAAACGAAGAAAAAATGGCCAAGATAGCGAGGGAGATTGAGATCCTGGATGTGCGTCCGCTGCTTTGACATATGTCTTTCATGTATTGACGCGTCTTACAGATGCTCAAACACCCGAACATCGTTCGGCTATATGATGTCTTTGAAACAGATAAATTTTTCGGAATCATTCTGGAGTACGCGTCCGGTGGCGAGCTCTTTGATCATATCCTCGCCCACCGATATCTCAAAGAGCGCGATGCCGTCAAGCTCTTTGCCCAGCTTGTATCCGGTGTCTGGTACATGCACCAAAAGAACATCGTTCATCGAGACCTCAAACTCGAGAACCTCCTTCTTGACCGGAACCGCAACTTGATAATCTCTGACTTCGGCTTTGCCAACCGCTTCAACCATGATAAGAACTACCTGATGAAGACGATGTGCGGCTCGCCTTGCTACGCCGCCCCTGAACTTGTCAACAGCGACGGCATGTACGTCGGCACGGCTGCCGACGTCTGGAGCTGCGGGGTAATTCTCTACGCGATGCTCTCAGGATATCTACCTTTTGACGACGACCCCACAAACCCCGACGGCGAGGACATTACCAAGCTGTACGCGTATATCGCGCGCACGCCGCTCTCGTTCCCGGAGCAGCTCTCCGACCAGGCGCGCAGTCTGCTAAGTGCGATGCTTGTTCCGGACCCCCAGGTGCGCGCCGACCTTGGCACCATCATGCGCCACGCGTGGTTCGCGGCGCACGTCCGGGAGACCGCCGTCTTCGCGCTCACGGCCATGGAACTCGAGAAGCTCGCGGAGGACGGACCCACGCTGCGGCGCCTCGCGTATCAGCGCACGGCCCGCAATGGGGACGCCTCGCCGCTGACCCCGCGTCGTGCGCTCAATGGGAGTAAACGCAGGGACCCGCCTGAACCCTCTGAATCGTCCATGGGGCGTGCTGACGCGCCGGAGGAGCGGACGGTTGCGAGTAGCCCCCTTAAAGACACGGTGGGGAGCCCGAGGAAACAGCGCGGCGCGGCGCGTGGGTCGGACAAAGGGAAAGAGCGAGAACACCGGCGGGGAGAAGAGAAATCGCGGCATACCATTGAGGTCGAATATGAGGGGCGGAGTGGGGTGCGCGATGAGCGGCAGCGCGAGCGCCAGAGCTCGAGTCAGGGGCCAAGCGAGAGCCGCAGGACACCGACGACGTCGGCGAGTCCCTTGGCCATGGTGTACGACGTATCCGAGTCTGCGTTCCATGCAGGTGGACGAGATGTAGTGGAGGCGTCTTCGCGGCGGCGGCGGGTCAGTCGGTCGTCGGGTGCCAACACCCCGAGCTCCCGGCCTGTTGTGCCCATTTCGCCGGTGCTTTCGTGGTTGGAGAGCACTGCAGAGAACCCGCCGAGCACTGACCATTTAGAGATCAATGGTGTGGACGGTTCGCTTCAAGGCGGACCGCACTTTGACCCTTCCAGTGTTCGTTACGACCAACCGGTCCCTCCCCTTCCTACTACCGAGACCGCCCAAGGGACGCTCACCAAGACTGAGGCCAAAGCTCTGCTCCCTCCGTTGATCATCGATGCCTCTTCGAGTACTTCGAGCGCGAAGCAGCCATCGACACCGACTACGCACCCCAACGTGAGCGACCTCGGATCCCAAGCAACCCCAAGCCCAAACAAGCCGAACAAGGTCATGCAATGGTTCCGCAAAGGCCGCCGCTCTGGCACCGTGAGCGGCGGTCTTACACCTAGTCCGTTTTCGCCAGTGAAACACGAAGCAGCCGCTTCGTCTGTCGAGGTCGCTAGCGTTCCGCACAAATCTCCATCACGATCACAACAACAGCCACCACAATCGCCGTTCCTTGTGACGCCCGGGACCGGCGAACACAGGCAGCGCACGTCCTCTGCGGTCTCTATTACTTCGCTCTTCAGGCGATCCGCTGGAGTCTCAAACGGAAACAACAAGGCCGCGATGCGCGTCCACCACGGTGCCGTTGACCACGAAATGATCACAGCGGGGCGTCCGCCAGATGTCATGCAGCATATGCGGAACGTGCTCTCGGGGATGGGTGTTGACGTTCAGGTGGAGGGAGACTTCAAGTATCGCTGCATACGGCCGGCGAAACGCCGGGATAGAAGGGACGTCTTCGAAGCTGCTGTCTCTAACGGCGTACGTTCTCTCACCGTTGTTGCTTGTGATGAGCTGCTGAAATAATCATCTAGCCTGGGACTCCCACTCAATCGATGTTCGGTGGAGCGGGAGGCGGGGTGTTTCGGGGCCTCCTCCCACGACGCCAACCTTCGCCAGCCCGACGCCAGCCTTCGCCAGCCCGACCGCCACTGCCACTGCCCGAGAGTAACCCTTCTAATAGCAGCAGCGTCGTTCCCATCGAGCAGCCTCCGCTTCTGGAGGTTGTATATGGTAGCCATGCGGAGGACGTCGGCGACGAAGTCCGATTCTCCGTGGAGCTTACACGTTTGGACCGCTTGAAGGATATGTATAGTCTGGACATTCGACGGCTCAAGGGCAATTTGAAGAGCTACAAGTTTCTGTATGACACTCTTCGAATGTGAGTCCTTTCACTTACTCGTTCGCCTCGTTCCCTAACCATCCTTGAAGGCGTGCGGATTTGCAACGATGATATACTACTATAATCTGCCCATAATTATCTGACATCTGTACCCACTTTGCATTGCGGACATCTTGCATATACAACTTCCTTTTTGGGACGTTGGCGGAGTGATTCCGTTTGTAGTCTCTGATTTTTTTCGACCTCACTACCATTGGCACAGCTTCGATGAGCAATTAATTACTGACAACCGAGGTATCGCATCCTCGCCAATTCAAATGGCGTAGCTGCGCGCGACGTATTTTAGGTCCGCAGCAATTGAAGCCGACAACTCGCAATTCCGATGCTATTTAAACGTCCAACGCTAACGTCGAGATACCACTCAAATCCAGTTCGAATGTTCCCTCCTTCCGAGACACCCATTCCTTCTCTCATTCATACGTCCCAACCTGGCACTCCGCAGACTTGGATGCATTGCGAAATCTCTCCACAGGGGAAGCGAGACCTCGCCGGCGCGGTCTTGTTGGGGGTGGTCCTGGGCGTTCTTCTTTGTGCGATCCCATTCATGCTGCTCCTGCGCAGGGTCCGGCGGTTGATGAGGCGCGGGAGCATGCGCGCAAGTCGACACGGCGGAGGATCTGGTCGCTGGAAGGTGTTCAAGGAGCCGCGTGGGTTCCCGGAATACGAGACGGAATACTTGCTGAAGCAGGAGTACGAAGCGCCGCTAGTGAGTTTCTCCCGGAACGTACAAGTTCCTCGAAAGCTAATAATTGTTGCTGTTCAGGATTTTTGATGTGCAGAGTAAATTGAAGAGGCTGCAAGTGTAACATAAATGAACTAAGGGCAAGTCGTTGTATGGTGTAGGGATCCGCGGAATGGCGGTTTTGTTGGCTTGTAATCGTTCGTCGAATAAATTTCAACCTGACATTTTGAATGGAATCGAAGTTCTTCGGCTACGCAGCCGATGGAAGTCCGTGGACGTAATTCGACGCCGCTGCAGGCCGGACGCCAACTATAAAACTGTCGACGCGACGTCGGTCAGCTGGTGATAGAAAATGAGTAGAATCTTGCTCACAGGTGGCTCCGGCTTCATCGCCAGTGCGTCCACCCGCCCCGCTGCCTGCGATTCAAGTTCTTACACCGCGCAGGCCATATACTAGAGCAACTTCTCCAGCGCGGACATTCAGTTCGTTTCACCGTACGGACTGAGGAGCAAGCACGGAAGCTTCTCGCCGCGCATGCACGGTTCAAATCACGCGTGGACGCCGCCATCGTGGAGGACATTGGCCGCCCGAACGCGTTCGATGCGGCAATGATGAGCGACCCACCTTTCGACGCTGTCATCCACACGGCGAGCCCCGCGCGCCTTCACCACCGTTCCCCGGATGCCCTCCTCACGCCCGCGATCCAAGGAACACAAAGTCTCCTACACGCTGCCGCCACCCACCCGTCTATTCACCGCGTCGTTTACACGTCGTCCTTCGGAACCATCTACTCCATCCCCCACGGTACGCGCCCAGGGTACACCTATACCTCCGCCGACTGGAACGCGGCCGAGCTGGCCGACGCGACTGCCTCCAACCTCGCGGCATATCGCGTCGGAAAGACGCTGGCCGAGCGCGCGGCGTGGGACTTTGTCGCCAGAGAGAAGCCGCGGTTCGATTTCGTCGCAATTAATCCGCCGCGCGTGTTCGGGCCTGTGATGGGGTACATCCACGAGCTGGGGAGGTTGAACACGACGAATCAGATCATCTACGATGCGATTGCGGGGAGGTTGAAGGATGCGCCGCTACCGCCGACGGTGTTGTATACGTTCGTCGACGTCCGGGATGTTGCGGCGGCGCACGTTAAGGCCCTAGATACACCCGAGGCGGCTGGGAAGCGGTTCATTGTTGCGGGCGGGTATTATTCGAATGAGAAAATTGTAGATATTATTCGAAAGCAGTGGCCAGAGATGGAGCTGCCGAGGGTGGAGGGCGACGGGATGCCCGAAGGTGGCGTCTATGCGTTTGATGCGGAACCTAGTCGGAGCATTCTGGGTATTGAGTATAGAGGGCTGGAAGAGTGCATTGAAGATACGGTGAGGAGCTTAAAGGAGCTTGGTGCTTAGACTTGTGTGTTGCGTATGGAAATTTCGAATGCTTAGAAAAAAAACTGGTTCGATGACCATCACACTCGTCAAACTTTCATAGAGGATACATGGGCAAAGATGCAGAATTGTTCCTCGGTAGTTGCGGACAATCAAACCCGGCCACTGTGATCTTGTAAAATTTAAAGTCGGCGAAGAGAAGGAAACGAGACTATAAGCCGCGGACAATTAGGATATAATATAAGGGACTCAGTCGACGTGAGAGAACAAACGACTAAATACCTAGGATATATTGAGGGACTACGGCAGATAAAATGTAAAGGACTCCAGGAAAGAATACTGACGTGAGAGAACAAAAGGCTGGGTGCGTGAGTGGAATGCAATAGATATATACTATAATATAGGGCAAGGAGAGCGATATTGGGATAGTCTCATACAGATTCAGACTCATACTAGGAACGGGACGTCGGAAAGAACGGTCCGATGCAGATCAAAGTCCAACAAAATTTTAGCAAATCTGAGTTCATTCAGATTCAGAGGGATGGAATACAGTACCCCCCATAACTAAATTTTCAAGAATTTCTACAACAAATGGGGGGGGAGGGGTGATTTTGGATGGGTTTGAACAAAATTGTGTCTACCTCTCAAGGTATCTCTGCAGTCATGGGATGGGGACAACATAAATTATACACTATGTAGACATGCAAAAACACTATTTATGGATCCTAGCTTCCTCCAAATCCTCTAGTTTTATTGCTGAAACCTGTCTGTAGAACCGCTGTCTTGAAACAACCCAGGTCAGCCCAATTTGGTAGGCAAGCATGAAATGTGAAAAAAAAAAAGAAAAAACTGTTGAATCTGTACTCAAATGTGGGATCCTTAGCTTCTTGAAGGCTAGTCTTGGTTGTTCTCCATCTGAATTCACAAAAAATGTTTACCAGATTTGTAAACTTCTGATCAGAAAGAGGTCCTCCGAAGGATGGTCTGGAAAAATCACCAGATCTGGCCTAAAAAAAGCCACTCGTTCACGGTTCTGGGCGTTCACTGAAAAAGCCACTTTTCAGACAAGGGTCGTCACATATTGACTCGGAAAAAATTCCAGGGTGGAAGTTTGGAGGGTTCAGAAGCCAGCCGGGCTGTCCAAAACTCAAATTGTGGATGAAAAGTTCAAGAGAATTTCTGCTTTCATCCACCAAATGATAGCCCTCATCAAGAGCTTCAATTTCCGGGTATTCCGAGGTCGTTGAGAGGGGTGGTGAACACAGTTATGTATTTTTTCCCCCAACTTGAAGAATCCCACCAGCTGTTCTCCTGGCATGGAAGTTGTTGTGTATTGTACCCAGCCGATGGAAGTCCATGTAAATCGATGCCGCTGCGGGCCGGACGCCAGCTATAAAACTGTCGACGCTATGCTGATGATAGAAAATGGGTAGAATCTTGCTCACCGGTGGCTCCGGCTTCATCGCCAGTGCGTCCACCCGCCCCACCGCCTGCGATTCAAGTTCTCACACCGCACAGGTCATATACTAGAGCAACTCCTCCAGTGCGGGCATTCAGTTCGTTTCACGGTACGGACTGAGGAGCACGCACAGAAGCTTCTCGCCGCGCATGCACAGTTCAAATCACGCGTGGACGCCGCCATCGTGGAGGACATTGGCCGCCCGAATGCGTTCGATGCGGCAATGGTAAGCGACCCGCCTTTCGACGCTGTCATCCACACGGCGAGCTCTACGCGCTTTGACCACCGTTCCGCGGATCCCCTCCTCACGCCCGCGATCCAAGGAACACAAAATCTCCTACGCGCTGCCGTCACCCACCCGTCTATCCGCCGCGTCATCTACACCGCGTCCTTCGCAGCCATTTACTCCATGCCCCACGGTACGCGCCCAGGGTACACCTATACCTCCGCCGACTGGAACGCGGCCGAGCTGGCCGACGCGACTGCCTCCAACCTCGCGGCCTATCGTGTCGGAAAGACGCTCGCCGAGCGCGCTGCGTGGGACTTTGTCGCCAGAGAGAAGCAACGGTTCGATTTTGTCGCGATTAATCCGTCGCGCGTGCTCGGGCCTGTGATGGGGTACATCCACGAGCTGGGGAGGTTGAACACGACGAATCAGATCATCTACGATGCGATTGCGGGGAGGTTGAAGGATGCGCCGCTACCGCCGACGGTGTTGTATACGTTCGTCGACGTTCGGGATGTCGCGGCGGCGCACGTCAAGGCCCTAGATACACCCGAGGCGGCTGGGAAGCGGTTTATCGTTGTGGGCGGGTATTATTCGCATGAGAGGATTGTCGATATTATTCGAAGGCAGTGGCCAGAGATGGAGGAGCAGCTGCCGAGCGTGGAGGGCGACGGGATGCCTGAAGGTGGCGTCTATGCGTTTGATGCGGAACCTAGTCGGAGCATTCTGGGCATCGAGTATAGAGGACTGGAAGAGTGCATTGAAGATACGGTGAAGAGCTTAAAGGAGCTTGGTGCTTGATGCTTAGTAAAAAAATCCTGGAGCCGTTCCAGTAGTTCGACAACCATCAGTCAAATTTATAGTCGATACATGGGCTGCCTATGTGTACAGTATGCTACAGATGCAAGTGAGAAGCAAAGCATACAGATGCAGTGAAAGATGCAGTAAAATCGTCGAGATCCCGTCCATGTCCATGTCCAACATAGGCATATGTGAAAGTCATATCTTGGCTGTCATATCCAATGGGCTCCTACTGGCACCCACTACCACCAGCATCCAGGTCGAGAACAAGTCTGCAAAGGGGGCAAGTGCGACTTCGCGCCACCCATCGCGCAAGACAGCGATGATGGAACGCATGCTGACAACCTCCGCTCAATTGTGCCCGCTCGGCCTTCTTGAACTGTGTCATACAGATACCGCAACGATCAACAGCCGTTCCCAACAGCGCGAGCTTAAGTTTGGTCTATAAAGATCAATCAATATTTCATATTTCATGAGGCAGGGAGTTGCTCACTCGGCCGTCCTTTGTGATCCGCCGGCGCTGAACCTCGATGTGCCCCGTCAAAAGAACGGAGGTTTTGGTAGCAGTCTGCCATGACGCGGACGAGGCCGAACCGTTGGCGCGTACAGGTGTTGCAGGACCAATGATATCTGAAATCATCAAGAGGGCCTAAGTTGAACGCAGTCAGCAAAAACACTCCTCATTCAAAACAAAGACGTACGTCGTAATTACCCCCATCGCGCTGGTCGTTTTCGAGCCTCGCAATAAGAATATCCAGTTCTGTGAGCTCGAGGAACTCGGCGGGCGGCGCAGCCGGTGCCAAATCCACGGACGATGCAGACGAATGGCGCCGCACATCCGTCGCCATCGGTGTCAACTGATTCAAGTCGGCTGAAGACGTCGCCACCGGCGTCAACTGATCCAAGTCCGCTGAAACAGAGGCAAAGGGCTCCGTGTGCACAGCTTGCGCAGTCGGTGTCTCTACAGCGTCAGCGTCTAAATTGATCAACAATCCTTCTGGCACGCTTGGTGCTGGACGCAAGAGCTCGACCTGGGGGAAATCGGGGTGCGGTGCGTACGTGGAGTCTACAACGACACGGGGCCGTCGTGGGAGAGGACGGCCAGGGTAGTGATGTTGATGAGATTGCTGCCCCTCCACGTCTACTGTGTTCACAGTCCCATTTTCTGACGCTCCAGATGAAGAACGGGGAACAGGAGAGGGAATGTTATCGATGCGCTCGCGGGCAGGAGACCCAGGGTCCATGGAGAAAGGAAACAAAAGAGACGTCGGAGAGCCGGTCACAGGCGTCAAAGGAAGGGGTGTTCGCATCGCGCGGTCCAGATCAAGTTCCGGCAATGCACATGATCCGTCTACATCGCGTAGAGGCGACGGCACAGTGGGCTTTTTCTTGGGCGGTGGTGGGGGAGGAGGCTTTTTCGTGCGCACCGTAACGATTGGCGGAGCTTCACCTGCCGCCAACACCGGGCCGGCCAAAGGGGGCGGCGCGCGGCGCTCGCGCTCCCGTTGAGGGCTGGGAAGGGTCGGTGGCACTGGAGCCCGGTTCCTAGATTTGACCTGTCGATCCCGTTCAGACAACGGGTGGACTGGTGCAGATGTTACAGAGACGGGCGAAGGTGGGGGAATGTCGCCCGGGCGGATATCGTAAATCGGGGAGTGTTCCTCGTGTGCGGGCGGAGTCGTTGGGACCGGCAAATCCTCGGATTCGACGATTTCCCAAGAGTCTAGAGATTCACTGGTAGCGCGCTCCTTTCCCTTGTGCGAGAAGAATCGCCGGGAAGCTAGAAATTCGCTCCGCAAAGACGGAGGAGACGACGGCGAAGGAGGTGGCAAGGGCGTAGATGACGTCAAATTGCGCAGTGAGGTGGTGCTACGAAAGAAAGGAGAAGACC
Source organism: Mycena capillaripes (assembly GCA_029204075.1). NCBI lineage: Eukaryota > Fungi > Basidiomycota > Agaricomycetes > Agaricales > Mycenaceae > Mycena > Mycena capillaripes. The sequence continues at coordinate 501,517 of JARHKZ010000022.1, forward strand.
GGGAAAACGCTAGTGAATGGGTGGAGGGGGTACTTTGGGCAGAAAGTGCGTGGCCAGATTCTCGAGGATTTCGAGTGGGAAATAATGTGCGGAGTGGTGATAGAGACAGATGGCGTCGATGGCTGCGAGTATTTGACGACGATGGCGCACGCAGGGGGTCATCAGCGTCAGAATCAAGGATTCCGCGACCTCGAGGAGGAGCCTGCGACTGAGGCCGTGGCCGCCCCGAAGAGTGCGATGGATTTCCTGCGTCAATGATATCTAAAGAAGCGTCATCGGATTCCGAGTCTGAGTCTGAGTTATGGCGTGATCCTTGCGAGGTCGTGAAGCGACCGAGTGTTGTGGTACTCGGGCACACAGAAACTGGAGGCGACGACATAGCCTCTAGAAACGAAGGCGGCGGATAATTGGGAATATCATCTAGCACTGCGACGTTCCAGCATACGAAAAAAAATATTGTCCGGCGTCTCACAATCGTTATAATGTTCCTCCGTTGGCGAGGGTCGTCTTCCGCGTCGTGAAGGTCTTCCTACAGACGCTGGGGAAGTTGTGGAGCTACCACTGAAACGAACTGGCTCCTCTCGAGGTGTATTCCTCGATGACTGAGATTGATTCTCCTTTGCTTTTCTCCGTCTCCCGTTATTATCTGGTGGAACCAGAGTGAGTTGGCCATGGTGGCTGATGAGGTGCGTGAGATAAGGTGCGATAGTCATGGAATGTGCTGCGTCTCTTCTCGGTGGCGGCATAGTGGGCGTTTACTCAGAGTCGTGCACCAGGCATGGAAGCAAGCAGGAAAGTTGTTTGTCACCGACTCGGTTGACAAGCACATGATGCTGGAGCAAACAACCGCTTTGCGTCCGAATTTGGCAAGATTTCAACTGCCAAAAAATCAGGATCGTGGCTTCTGCTGAACACAGGGATAATATCCTAGATGCCAAATTTCATCTTGAAAGTTTCTCTTGTTTTAAAAAAGAGCAAGCCGAAGGCACAATACAAGCAGAGGAAGTACGAGTTGAATATCTATGACTAGTTTCCGAGTCGTGAGCTGTTGGATATAATTAAGGTGGTATATCAACGAGCCTGCTCGTTCTCGGCCCACTCCGTCGTCTGCTGCTCTCAAAGCAACCATCCACAGCAATAAATATCGCCGAATCAGAATCCTCACAACGCTCGGAGGATACTCGAGTAACGATCGACAATCCATCGATCTCCGCCGAGTTCTTCAGCCCATTCAAGAGACTCCCTAAGGCTAGGACGAGTGACTCGGATGGCTTTCTCTACCACCCAGGAGTAGGTTTCTTCATCATGCTCCTCGTTATCCTCTTCGTCGGAGGAGCTGTCGCTGTCATCGCTTTCTGCGACTTGAATGGGTCGCGAATGCCTGTTCCTTTCCCCCATGCTGCGTAATTCCGCCAAAGCGCTTGCCGGTATTGACCCCACCGACCTGCCAAATCGGCGGTGCATTTTTGAATTAGTTGAAAGGCGAGGGTGTGTCTCGACGGAAGATGCATCTGGCGTAGGAGAATCCAACTTCTCCGGGGCCAAATTTGTATGGGAATAATGGAGGCCGGGTGTATAGGGTGGTAGCGGAGTTGCTGGGACTACATTTATGCCAAGGTGCAGCAGTGGTGATGTCAGAAAATTCGGCGAATCCGGGGATATGGGCGAGTCGCTGGGGTTACAGACGTAGAAACCCGTGGTCTTTCTGGCCGGTGGCGCGATGTGTACAAAGCAACCCCCCGAAGCTCGCCGTCGCGGCACAGGACGCGCCGATGCGGAAGCGGCATCTGCGGGTTGTGGGGGACGAGGTAATGGTCTGGGGTGTGTGGGTTCCGTCCGTATCGAGGGATTTCGGTCATCGCGGAAAAGATGGGGTGAAGGTATATGCACAGATAGTGCGTCACCGCGCAAGCTCTCCGGGGCCAAAGACCGTACGTTGGTAGACATGAGTATGGGAAGAGAGGTGCGTCCTGTTGGCAAAATATGTAGGGTACATAAGCTCGAGTATATACACGTGTTCTTTAGCGAGACGGCAACAAGGTCACTTTCCCCAGTACTTAACCCGCCGAGAAAAGAAGGCAAATCTTGGGAAGATCGCGGCAGATCCACGCACCACTGATGATGGGCGCTCAATGACAATAGGCACGGCCAAGACACACCGACTCGGAAGGAAGGTCATGAAGAGGACTTTGAAGAGCCAGCGAGGCAAAATCGACCGGAGCGTGAGTTACGGTCCATACGCAAGGGAGGAGTTAGGTCGTCTGTTGCCAAAATCCAGTAGAAACACGAGCTCTTGTCCTCAATAGCGGATGCCTGTGAATAACAAAGTCGAATGACAGCATCATCCACGGACATCAATCCTGATCATGCCAGAATGACTCTTCGATTTGATTCAAATTTGATTCCTCCGTCCTTCATGCAGCGTCAGTTCAACATGTGCGCAAGGCTGGGCGTTTTGCATTGTGTTGGCGTTTCGCTGTGGCATTCAACTCAACAGCGCAGACATATGCATGAGGAGTCACAGACTGCGCACGATTTTTCGGTCCATGTGAAGTGCCGTTCTGTCGGTTCACTTTCCACTTTTTTTTTGGATATGAAATGAACAACAACCGGCCCTCGGATTTGAGGTTGCTGCTTTCAAAGCGGTCATATTTTGAATCCGCGAACACCCGAAACCCTCGCTCAAGCCGAGACTTGTTAGTCGATGGGAAATTTTCATCTCACTGACAGATACCACACAGCACACCTCCGAATTGAATTATTCTCCCAGAGTAGGACTGTGACGGTGAGTCTGGGCATCAACAACTCCCGTTGACGGTAACGGCCGCGAGCCGTCGCGTCACCCGTTCTCTGAGACGGACATACCTGACGTATGCGCAGTCAAGCCGGCCTGTCCAAACGGACCAGCTATTTATAGCTTCAGCCATAATCGCGAATTAGCATCCAGTTCACTGCCATCGATTTTCGTGATTCTCTCCTCTGAGTTCCGGTTGGAACTCTTGATTCGCACTTGCTGTAGACATTGGCAACTCCAAGAGTCAAGCAAGGAGGAAGCCCGAGAAAGGACAAGGTTGTGTGCCCCGAAGATGCTGCAATAGAGCTAAACGGAGTTCTGACTCCACGTAAAGTTGCGAGCTGGTAAAAGGACCGAAAACAGTGTCGGGTCGCTAAGGAAATCCGTTGCCGCCACCCAAGGCTGAAGATGTGCAGTATCCTGACAGATTTGCCACCGTGTTTTTTGCAGATTAGGAGTTTGCCATCGAAGAGACGAGATTCCAAATAAAGCAATCTGTGGTGGACAAAATAGATCACGGAGTGAAGGCGGCGCCTTGGATTCAACTGGAATTGTCATTATTCTCAGTTCTATACTGAACCACAAGAGGAGGGGGAAAAAAGACGCGTCAGTTCGATCCGCTGGAGGGAAGTATCTTTTTCAACCAGGAGGATAAATCATCGAGTTCGTCGTCACGAATATCATGGGCGAGACCCTCGTATGTGTGAAAATCGAGGCCTTCAGGAGCACCAGAATGAAGTGCCGCTGGTATACCGATTTCGGCCATAAGATAGTCGGCGCAGACACGGCCGAACTCATATTTTACGAGAGGATCTGCTGTTCCATGTCCCCAAAAGATAGGAATGGAAGAGGCATGGAGCGATACCATCTAAAGTGGATGAAGTCAGATAAAAATCGATATTTCAACTCAAGAAGCCTACCGCCTTGAATTTATTTCTGAGAGGAAGACGGCCACTTAGGACGATTAGTCCAGCGACTTTTGTTGCAGTTGTTAGGCCCGTTAAGAGTGCCATAGCTCCACCTTGAGAGATGCCTCCGAGCACGATGCGGCTAGGATCAACGCCCGAAGTAACGACTTCGTTCAAGAGTGCATCGATTGAAGTTATACTGCGCAGCATGCCAGCTTCGTCTTCTTCGCCAGGAGCAGGAATTGCGAGGGGGAAGTGAAAGGAGTATATGTCAAACCACGATGGCATCCGCTTCTTCAGATTCCCGGTCACCGACATGACTGGCCTAGACATAGAAGGAATGTGAAGCACGATATAAAAACTAAACTTTAACATACGTACGCCGCGGGCAATATCCACTTCACATGGCCCAATGCAGGATCCGAACGAAGTATGTCGACAATATCGAGAGGGAAACCCCGGGGTGTGTCTCCCAAGCCCTACACCATTGAACACGAGGTCGAGGGCTCAGCTCTAATAGCTGTGGTGGGCACGACTCACATGAAGGAATATTACGACTGCAGAGGAGTCCGACTTCGAGTCGGCAGCGGGATCTCAACGACAGAAGGAGGTTGAACCAAGGAATTCCCAGCGGCGTCAGTGTTCATAATCGAGGTAGTTCATGTGGCGGTGCTCGGTATCAATCTCCCGGGCCGACAGTGATTGCCGCTCAATTGCTGCCCACTCACCCAACACTCACCCGGATCCCGCTCCCTCGAGTGCCGTCCGACGGCGTTCTCTCGGCGGCGGCGACGAAAAGTTATGGTTACTGTTCTATATTTACCCTCGCCGTCGCGGAGGTGAATCAAAGCGACGCGGCATGCACACGTCGACGCGTCCTTGTCGCACCGCAGCGGCAGTCTCGCTTTGGAATTGGCTCTCCTTTTCCTAGTTTTTCTGCCTTCGAACCAAGCTCTAGAAGTAAACTGCCCTCTTTTCCGCCAACCTCCCCGCTGACGGCCGAATGGACGCGATCCAATGAAGTCAACGTTACATCCCCGCAAAGACAGCTGTTACCTTTGCCCCCCAATGCTTCGCTGTTGTTTCGGACGCCTGTCAGATTTTGGCCGCCAACAGGGACGGGAACCTTCGTAGGTCCTGCGAGCGGACCCGGTTGACGTTGACCACATATTCAACTGCATTCGACTGTAACATATGTGAAAAGACTTGAAATCTAAAAAACTGTGGTAATTCTTATAAAAAGTTTAATAGGAAGCGGAGTGATCCCTTTTCCGCGGCCATTCTGATAATTCTGGTAGGCCTGAGCTTCCCGCTGTTCCGTCATCCCACTATACTCTGGAGCAAAATGTATAATTGTTGCTTGCCACACAAAATCTCTGGAAACTCCCGCCGCATCTCACGATGAGGCCGCTCGCTCAAGATTTTGATATTCTTGATCCTGTCCCAGCGTCGGACGATAACCTGGAAAACCTGAGTCTGTTTTTCGATACGACTTGTACCCTGGTTGAATGGTGCTCTGGAGGGGGCACTCGACCGATCATTCACCTTTTGATCCGCATCTGGCACGGCCGCGGTCAACTCACCATGACAGTTGGAGCATCTTCCAACTCATGATCCTGTTGGTCTGGCGAACGTAGATCGAGTCTCGGCGTCGGGAATCCAGCGACCGTTGCGGGGTCGCGATTGTTCTTCCTCTCTATTCTAATGCATAATATCTTTTCCCCAAACAGTAGCGGCCATTAGTAGATTCCACAACAACCGACCATCAGCTTCGACAGCCCGCAACAATGCAGTGTATTCAACTCTATTTATTATGTTAAGGACACGGTGGAAACGAAGTATCTACTATCTGATGATCATGGCCGCATACTCGAGTTGCCAGAAGATCAATCGCCGGTCAAACCAATGTGTAGCCGGTCAGAATAAAGTGGTGTCTACTTCGTTCAGGCCCCCGCATTCTACCAGACAGAAATCTCTCTGCTTGGTCCAGAGCCTTTCTCCTTCGTCTTCATTTTCCAACCGAGACTCCCTCTGTGAGGGGGGCGTTTTACTTTCTCTGCGAGTTTATTCCCTCTCAAAATTCACGATGCCATCGCCGTCTCAAGAGTCAGCGGCGGTCGCGGCGTCTTCCAACAGCGCCAGAGACAGTTTATTGTACTTTGTCTTCGGCCTGATTGCTCAGACCTTCGTTTTCGGTAAGGACACTCAGCTCGGGGTCAATGCAATGGCTGAATACTTCATGTGCAGCGATATACACCCTTCTATTTTGCCTATCCACTCGGATATTGCTGTAAGAAATGCCTTTCTATGCACTACGAATTCTGCGCGAAAACTTAGACGAAAACTGAACAGGAAACGAAAGTCTAAGAGCATGACTGACATGCTAATGCTCTTCACCACTGTCGTCATGTTTTTCCTATCCGCAGCATATTGGATGTTCACTTGTGCCCATGCTGCAACTATGTTGAACGCTCCGACCGGGTCCCCGATTTCTGATCACGATGAAATTACGCAAGAGGCTCTTTTGAGTGCAATTGCGACGATAAACGTTCGTTCGTGTTCTGTATACCTTTGCTCACTGTCTAACGGCCATCGCAGTTCGTGATCAGCGATGCCGTGGTGATCTGGAGGGCTTGGATTATTTCTCAACACAAACTGAGAAAATATCTGTGGGTCACAGGCTTTTTTTGGGTTCTTACCTTCAGTACGTTCGCGTTTTTTCCCTACCACATCTTTTTTTGAAACAACAATTTCAGTTGCTGTCCTCACGACAATTGGGTTCAGGGTTGACGCCTTGACCGAGTCTAAGTTAGCGAAAGCCATCTCTCTGACTCCAGGACTCGATGTTTTGCAACTGCTCTCGTGGATGCTCTCGCTGGCTTCAAACATTTCTGCGACCTCTATTGTTGCGGTCACTACGTGGTCTGTTGAACTAAGTCCCTTTCGTCTGTAAACAATATAATTAAACGCCATCTACACAGGCGACATCGGGAAATCGTTCGTGACGCTTTCACGTACGAAGACGGGGCGACGAAGTCCCCTCGTTATTCCGTTTTGATTGTCGAAATTGGGGTATTTTACAGCATTTCTACCGTGAGTGATGGAACGCACGTCCTTGAACCGATTGTCGAATCTCCTTTTGCCAGCTCATAACCTTGCTGTCCTCGCTCATCCAGTTACCTCACGGCACGCTGGGAGATTTGTATGGTCCTATAAGTATCCACATTGCGGTGTGTTATTCCAGATCTTCATTCAATAGCCTGTTCTGATATCCGATATTTTATCTAGAGCGCGTATCCACCGATTGTGATACTGCTCGTCGGGATGAAACGTTCATTGAATCAATCAGCCTTTCTGGCCACTCTCCCTCCCGGGTCTTGTCCCGTATATCCTCTACTCAGAAGCGCCACTCTTACCAGTACCACTACCGTCGGCGGTCCGGAGCCGACCACTTCCATCACTGGTCCCGATATAATGCATCCATTGGCGAAGATCACTTCGAACAGTTATTCCAAACCAATTCCGAGCCGTTTCTCCGATACCAGCTTCGATACCCGCCAAGAAATACTTGCTCAACTGCAGAAAACAGCTTTCGTTTAGCAGCGTTGGCAGATGGATGACTGCGGATGTCTACTAGCCGCAGTGGTTTAGTATAGAATCGTACCGCGGACTGGGACCCGGACGATGCCTTTTTGGACCTGTAAATAACAACTCGCCTGAATAGTGTATCAAATCCAGTCAACGGGGAAGTCGGATCTCGGGGGTCAGGCTAATTCTAGGCGGGTCGGTGCAGCGATCGATGTCGCGAGGTGTGCTCAAATTTGGGACGGCGGGGAACAGAATCGAATATAGATCTCCGAGTTTGTGATGTGTGGCTATCCCATAGAATTAATATCAAGCGTGACTTTGGTAATCAACGAGCGCGCTGCGGAGGCATGTATCTGCGACACGTGATCGTGTTTGATGAGTCGGAGGAAATTACGCATGCGCGCGGATCGCTACCGCAAACTTGCGTCCTACCACATCCCTCAGAATGACCTTGGCAGATATAAAGGAATCGAGGTCCAAGCACCGTAGAATGCAGAATGCGTGCGAAGCTTGCAAGCGAAGGAAGAGTACGCTAATTCCTGCCACTGCTCCCGTTTGCTGCTGATCAAAGGTAGTTCGATGTACGATTTGATCAGGCTCCACACGACATTATTGAATGACCTCTTTCGTCAGGCGACAGTGCGCGAAGGCCCGGAAATCGTTGCACCCACTGTTCATCCTTGGGACTGGATTGTTCTCGTGCTACAGATCTGGCAAAGGTGCGATGCTACAGCACAGTAGGACATGTTTCATAAATTTAAGAAAGACCTCGTCCGTGGCAAATGGGTTCTCATTTTTTGGCCTATGATGTCTCATGGGCTCACAGCTCCCATTTCCAGGTATGTTTCGGCCTTGGAAAATCGCGTCGAAAAGATGGAGAGGCTTCTTACCAAGGAAAGAACTGATGGGCGGGGGGCATCTAGAAATTAACCGGACTTATCTAACCCTTGCAGCTGTTACCGGGCATAGATTTCACGGAACAACTCGAAAATGGAAACGAAGTCGAGCCTCTGCTTCATCAGCATGTGGAGACTCTGCCTCGCAATGACCATCACTTGTCGAACGAGGACCATCACTTGTCGTTGGGCTTCAGTAAATTGATGCAGAATTCGCAACTTAATCGGTTCTTCGGGAAATCAAGGTGAGTGGTCAGGTGCATTCGATTTTCGTGTTGGGAATTCAACTTGATATCGAAACCAAGTGGTGTTCAATTAGTGCAAACGGCGCTGAACTTTCAGAGAGAGTTGACAGGAGTGGAGCTATCACAGTTTAAATGTTGCTTCATAGCCCAGAAGCGCGATGAATATTGGATGCCGCTCCCGGTGCGTTGTCTGACGATGATTAAATTGCAAACGATTTCATCTTTTCACACAGTGGATACTTCCACCGGCCGGCGAGGACAATCCAAGACACACGTTTCCCGATCCCGATCTCCTCGTAACTCTTGTGGACTTATATTTCGAGGAAGTCAACCCATTTTGGCCGGTTCTGCATCGCCCCATATTCAGTTGCAAGGTCGCGGACAAGCTGCATCTTCGTGATCCCAGGTTTGCCCGCACGCTGCTCATGGTTTGTAGCTTGGGATCGCGCCATTCTAATGACCCCCGAGTACTTCTTGAGGGCGTTAAAAAGGATGAGTTTCACTCCGCCGGCTGGAAATGGTACAGTCAGGTGCGTGGCATGCTATCTGACGACTTTCCGGTATCTTCATGTAAATAGGTTCACGCTATACGCAAATACTTGATTTGCAAACCCGATCTATATGAATTGCAAACGATCGCTCTTTCTGCACTGTATCTTCAGGCGCTTTCGCCCATGGCATCATGCTGGAACGAAATAGGATTCGGTTTGCGAAGAGCTCAGGATGTCGGCGCCCATCGCCGTAGGAATCTAAACCACCCCACCGTTGAAGGTGAACTGTGGAAGCGAGTGTTCTGGTAGGTTTCAGTTTTCTGTTCGAACACTAGCCGTTGGACACTTTGTCATTAGGGTTCTGCTCTGCCTGGATCGGGTAATCGGCACACTTACAGGGCGTCCCCTGGCAATGCACGACCAAGAGTATGTTCTTCAAGATCTTCTTATTGTTTGGTGAGATGAACGCCAGTAAACCATAGCTTTGATCAGGATCTTCCCATCGAAGTGGACGATGAATATTGGGATCTTCCTGAGCCGCGAAATTTCAAACAACCTCAGGATCAACCCTCAGACATGGCCTATTTCATATATTATGCCAAACTGCTCGAAATTCAAGCCGCCGTCACCATCGCTATAGTAAAAATCCTAGACCGCTTTCATATGCTGTTCTAACTGTCCTTGATTAGTATTCTCCTAGAAAGCCAAGAGATCTTTTTGGGCATCCATTTCCGCCGACAGATGCACAGTGCATTGCAGCATTCGATTCTGCCCTCAACTCCTGGCTAAGCAACGTCCCGGAACACTGTCAGGCTTCTTCTCTTGTTCTGGCGTCCATTTACCTGATTTTAGTACGATGGGACCCTGATCGTAAGAACAAACTACACTTGTCCCAATCGGCGCTCCTTCACACGGGTATTGAACCTTGTACAAACCTCGGAATTAACTTTTGACCATAAATCAACAGCATATTACGAACTTCAAATCCTGGTGCATCGTATTCTGACCCGACAGTTGCTTCACCGTTTCTAACTCGACGTTCAATAAGGTGCATCGACCATTTATTCCAACCCCTTTTGAAACCACGCACTCAGGTAAACGCGCATCTTATTTTCCAACCTGCTGATTACCTCTTGCAAACAGGCGCGCTTCCCTCCCTCACGATCTGTACCAGTGCAGCGCGGTCATGTGTTCGTATCTTCGACAACCATGTAAGACGCGGAATACCCGTGAATTACAACATGCTGGCAAATGTTTCCATTGCAGGCATCTTTTCCCATCTGACCGCGTCTTAGCCTGCGGCATTTATAACCAGTATTGTGCTCCTGCTAAATGCATGGAGTGGGAAACAATCCGGCATCACACACAATGCAAGCAAAGAACTGGACCTAGTTTATTCATGTCTTCGAATTGCGACTGAAGCTGAGAAAAGGCGTGGATATATATATTGCCGCCTTGTACACATCTGACTTTGAACCTGCAGATATCTAGCAGCCGGCCGCTACACGTATTGTGATTCTATTAACCGTTAAACATTTTAATTTATCCTATCTAGTGACATCATGAATCGCTTATTACATGCTGGCCGGGTCGATATCCTATTTGATCTCTGCATACAGCCTACGCTACCTCCTTTAGCGCAGCCTTACTGCGAGGGACTCCCTCACTGCTTCGATGTGAGTCTGGTTGTTCTTCATGCGTCTTATTATATCAACTTTTCCAAGGCCGAGTTGAGCGCACAATGGTCATCTACGTTTATTCGCCACCATGTAAAAGACTTCGAAGCAGCTGCAGACGAGTTGTACGATCGACTTAACTCCCGACTTGGCATGCCAGATCGCCAGCATCTTGAGAGCGGATCTATGTTTCCTGGGACCGACACAGATTGCTCACACCAATCTCCGGGTCCAATATACGACCTTGAACACATGAACACGGATACGCCGCAGTTCCCAGCAGACATGGCCGCCGTAATGTGGTCTACAGCACCTAGTTTTCAGTACGTTTTCTCGCTGTTTGATGCTTCTAGTGTTATCGAATCGCCTGGAAACAGTGCGGAAGACTGGTCCTACCTCATGGCAAACGACCCGCAATTCAACCAGTCCTCTTCTATTCCTGGTCAGACATATTTGTGTGTTTCTGTTATTTATCATCCTGCATTCCTTCCTCAAACACTTGCTAGAGGAGACCCGAAGCAAGACGAGCAGCTTAATAGGGAGTTGTGTGGGCTTTAGTGACAAGTTGAATCGCGAAGGAAATGCAACCAAGATGCATCTCGACGTATAATACCACTAGTTAGACGCAACCTGTACCTTGTGGCGCCACCGAGGGCTTACTGACGAGAACCAATGTTCTGTCCTATATCTTATTAGTGGTAATCTGCCAGGGTCGGAGGCTATCGGACGCAAGCCAGATAACCGGAACACGACGGAAAGGCGGCCGAATGGCAACGCGTCGCGGCTGGATGCCAGGGATCGACTTTCTCGCGATTCGGGACTCGGGCCGAGAGAATAACCGGGCACCCGAGTTCCTTATTCAGTGACTTAACTGACTCACTCAGCTCTTCCATACATTGCTTATGGCGTTTCGCTTGTTTATTCAGCTTTATTCAGCCTTTTCCTTGCAATGAACCGGTTTTCCGTGTTTCTTGATCATCTCTCGTCCGAGTCGAGGCACCCAAAGATTCACATGCATTGAAGCAACGTTGAAGGCTTGGGGGCCTGCGTCGTCGCCTATAAAAGACGTCCCAGAAATCCCAATGAATATTCATTCAACTTCCTCCGATCCTCTGCTCAACAACACAAATGGGCGTCGAATTCACTGTGTTCAAGGGTTCCTCCACCGGGGACATCGTCGAGAGCAAGACACTATACGATGGGCCTACGGGAAACCAGGTCCTCGTCAAAATTACGCACTCGGGAATTTGTGGCACAGACGAGCACTATAAACACGCCGACATGGTGTTGGGCCATGAAGGCGTCGGAATTGTCGAGCAAATTGGGGAGAGCGTCTCCGACCTCAAGCTCGGCGACGTTGTCGGCTGGGGATACACGCACAGGACCTGTGGAAAATGCGAACAATGCGAACGAGGCCAGGATCAGTATTGCCAGAACCGGGAATAGTGCGTTATTAATTCCTTTTCTCTTGACACTCGATTCTGATTCCAATTCCTCAAGCTACGGCGCCGCCAATTTTCACCAGGGCTCCTTTGGCTCGCACGCCATCTGGGACGCGTCGTTCCTGTTCAAGATTCCTGACGGTCTCGCGCCCGAACACGCTGCGCCGCTCATGTGCGGCGGCGCGACCGTCTTCGAGGTGATCGAGTCCTACAACATCCGGCCTACAGACCGCGTCGGCGTCGTCGGTGTCGGTGGCCTGGGGCATCTTGCGATCCAATTCCTTGCTAAAATCGGCGCCAGCGTCGTGGTCTTCTCCAGCACCGACTCGAAACGCGACGAGGCGCTGCAGCTCGGTGCGACGGAATTCTACGCCACGAGGGGCGTGGAGAGCTTCGAAATGGCCAAGCTCGACCATCTAATCGTCACAGCGAGCTTCATCCCTGACTGGAAACCGTATGTTGGCCGCTGTTATCATTTTCGTCGCCCTGCTGAATGATCCTGCCGCAGATTGCTCAGCGTCTTGAAACCGAAGAGCACGATCTACCCGCTTACTGTCAGCTCTGACGACCTCGTCATTCCCCTCCTTCCAATTGTGGTCGCGGGCATAAATATCCAGGGCACGGTTGTCGCGGCGCGCTCGGTGCACAAGAGGATGCTCGATTTCGCTGTGCGGAATCACATCGTCCCAGTGATAGAGCGATTCCCGCTGACGAAGAATGGCGTCGAGGAGGGCATGTCGAAATTACGGGAGGGAAAGATACGGTACAGAGCGGTGCTTGTCGCTGCATAAATGCGTTCTTGCGATCAGTGATACTGGATTAAATACTTAACATTATTCCAGGTTATTCCTTGTACCCTCGAATAAAGTGGAAGACCTTGGGTTTAATCATTTTCCGCACGAGTCAACTCCCCCGCGTTTAGTTTTGACTGTCCAATAGCCACGCGTTGCCTCGGAGTAAACGCCGTTGACTGAACGCGCCGTTGCACGTTTCAACATTTCGGCGAGACGGAGATGATAGATTCGCAAACTTGTTCGAAAACTGCGGCATACAATCATGACGGGTTTCCGGTGGATAATCAATACATGGGGTGAGAGAATACAGTGAGAAGTTGTGAGTTCAAAACAACGCGTATTACTTATCATACAAGTCCGAATCTAAAACTCCTCTATGTCGCTTAAACTATCCCCTCTCTGCCGACCGGGGCGGCGCGGCGACTGCTGTGCGACGGGCGGAGCGAAGGCATACTGTTGATTCGCAACGAAGTGTGGAGGTGGGCTCCGAGGAGCGCGGCTCGGCACGGGGGATGGCGGAGCAAGGTGGCTATTGTGCCGCATCCAATTCTGAACGCTCCCCCCTGGCGCACGGTGGAAGGGCGTGATTGGACGCGCTGTTCTCATTCCTACCCTCATGTTAGTCGGAATGGTCGGGAAAATATTCTATTCCTTGGGGAACAGCACGCACCGCCGGCGTTGTGAGCTGCGCGCGCAGAGCGACGCCGGGCCCAGAGGACCAAAAGAAGCACGACGAGGGTCAGTACGAGGATGCCCGCGATCACGACGCCAAATACGGCCGCAACGGAATGACTGGTGGCCAACATGCGCAGAGGTCTACTGGTGCTAGAGGCACCAGCCTGCAAGAGAGTGCCATTTTCCGCTGAAAAAAAAAAAAGATCGTCAGTAGATACATGATGCATTGAATATTAAATAGCAGGGGAGGCTTACCCGAAGAGCTGCTGTTGTCTATACTCGCTGAGGAGAACAATGAATGGGAAACAATGACAGAGGGATTCATGTAATTTGTTACCTGGAGGTTGAAGAGGATCATTGGGTCCGAGGACGCTCGCTGATGCGATGGCAGAAACAGAGCTAGGTACAGAGGACGAGAGCGTGACCGTGGTCGGAAATGAGGAAACGGATATAGAAGGCGTGGAGGGAAAGACTGAGGTGGGAATGACAAACGACGCGAATGCAGACGACGTTATGAACCCCCGCGTCGTCGACGCGGATGTGGACATAGTAGATCTAGAAGTCACTACCAACCAGCTCATCAGAAGAGGGTCCGAGTCCAAGTAGATGTGCAAAAACATACCAAATCCAGAGTCAGTTCGTATTTTTGTGCCACTTGAAGCAAAGGCGGTCTTGACATTTACAACGATAATCTCGTCCACGGTCTCCGTGGTAGCGACATGAATCGGCCGGTTATGAGAATGGGTCGAATGATGAGGAGTAGAGGAAGTAATCGTGGCAATCGTGGTGACCTGAATGCTTTCAGGGGGGGAATCTTGGTCATAAGAGGGCGTTGGGCATGAACTCATTATTCACAAGATGAAGATGAAAAGAAGGCTGGAAACGACTTAGAATCAGGATACACAAGACGAAGAGTTGACTCGCCTGTTGAAAAATGTCGACCTGCGACAGGTCTCTGCCAGAGAGACCACAGATATTGAGCGGCACGGCCGGGAGTTTGTGGTTGCAGTTCAAGGCGCAGCCGTGGGTCCGAAAGCAATACCCCGATCGTGATGAGGCGGTGCCACCCGGAAACGAATTGCTGCGAGAGCGGAGGAAGACACAAGAACAGTGACTGGCGACGAAAAAAGAAAGGGTATTTTTGAACGTGGAATACGGTAATCCAGTACCCAGATCCTAGTATGCGAATGCACGCGTTTTCACCAGCTGAACGAGAGCCACTTGATTTTGCGCAGGGATCTGTTCTCACTTTGTCGCCGACTTGATCCTTACCAGATTTTACGCCATTGAGACCTGCCGAGTCCACAGCCAGTTTTACTTCTGGTGGTTGAAGTTGAGTCTGATGTGATGTAATCAGTGATCGCAGTGGCAGTGTCTTGTCACGGGCACCTGTCACACACTTCAACCTTCTTGCCTTTGACGGCTTGACACTTGTGGACGACCACCTCCAAAGTTGGAACGCTGATATAACTCGTAGTAATGCACTGCCCAACGCATTGACGCCCTCTCAACTCGAACGATATTAAACCTCTCATTGCGCGGGAGGATCCTCTCCATCAAGGACCCATTATAGCTTGACTTTGAAGTGCGTGTTTGAGTGATTATCGCTCAGGCCTCTTGACGACTCGGACATGGTATATGGGACTCATGTCAACCAAGCCTATTTTTTCGTTGCGGCAAACGAACAAAGATAATATTCAGGCTTCGACACACAACTAGTTACTTGAATTATCGACTCGGAGAGTCGAATCTGAATCCACGTCTGCGGAAGACGCGGTCCAACAAAATACATCAAACTATAGCGCCCACTAGGGCTCAATGGAAATATATTCAGACTAGTCTCTTCGATATTTCGACAACGTTCTACGCAACAAGCACCCCGCGATACCTCATCTTCCCTTCGCGTAGCTTCGCCATTCCCTCTTCCACTCCGTTCGTCACTGGGAAGCGTTCAATCATAGGTTTCACTCCGTGCCGTGCCGCGAAGTCCAACATCCTCTTGTGAACTGAGCGCGCCGCTATGGCACTTCCTTGGATGGTCAGGCCCTTCACAAGGACGGGGAGTGTCGGGATGTCGAAGTTTCCGAAATTGACGATCAATAGGTAAATGACTCCTGTCGGTTTTATAATGTCCAAGAATCTGGTTGGAAAATCAGTGTGGGCTGGCACGGTCACAATGAGATGGTCGAGAGGCTTGCCGATTTTGAGTTCTTCGACGCCTTTCGTCGCGTAGAATTCAGTCGCGCCGAGCTCTTGCGCCCGTTGCTTCTTCGAGTCCGTGCTGGAGAAGACAATCACGCTGGCCCCCATTTTCGCGAGGAATTGGATGGCGAGGTGTCCAAGGCCACCGACACCACAACTCCGATCCTCTCTGTGGGGCGGATGTTGTAGGTTTCGATGACATTGAAGACAGTCGCTCCACCATACATGAGGGGCGCAGCATTCTCCGGCGCGAGGCCCTCGGCAACGTGGAAAACAAATGACGCGTCCCAAATCGCGTGCGATCCAAACGAACCCAGGTGAAAATTGTGAACCACATATCTATTAATGTAAACGTCAAAAAGGCAACTCGACATCCCGCAAAATTGAACGTACAGCCCCCGATTCTGGAAATATTGATCTTGTTCTGATCCAGAGAGTGAGCCACAGCACAACTTGAAGGCGGATATACGTTTATCAACTCAACCAGCAAATACTGTTCGCACGTCCCTTACGTTTTGTGCGTGTACCCCCATCCAACAACATCTCCGACCTTGAAGTCCTTGACGTCTGGTCCGACTTGCTGGACGGTCCTCACGCCCTCATGCCCCAGTACCATATCCGTCTGAGTGCTCGTCTGTGCCGCATATTCCAGAGTGGGCGATCTGGATAAGAACTTGGTTTCCAGTCGGCAACTCGCTGTGGGTAGTCGCTTGGACGATACCGTCCGGGGATCCTTTGAATACGGTAATATCAATGCCCATTGCGCTGCTGAAACTACAGCTTCCAATGACCTGTTCGTTTTCAATTTTGGACCCCAACTTATATACGTCTTACAAAGGCGCGTTCACCATCTTCTGTACCGGGCATGAAAGAAAGATGTCCGGAGAAGGCAATTGTATCTGACTTCAGTATTTCCGAACCTCGAGTCAATGCCTTCTGGTTCACAATTTCCAACAGTTATCAAATCTTATCGAAGCCAAGATCGCCTCGGGTTTCATGGAGGCGCGCAGGCCTTGCGCTCCATCATTGACATAATTCGGTCCTTGTGGTAATTCCAGCCGATCACATCTTCGTATCGAGGCCGTCTGCTGACCTTTCCCGGGTTTCAAATGGGGCGCCTATCTCCGATTTTTCACTGATCCATAGCCAACTGGAATCTGGAATATTTTGGCTTCTCGAAGCGTACTGTCTTAGTAGACACAACAGCATGCCCTTTATCCCCAATTCGTATCTCGTGGGGGTTTGAACTTGCGACCTGTGGACTGCAACCGTGGGAGTTCGCGATCGGGCCAAGAAACGGCGCGAGGCTTCCTTGTCTTCGACTTTGCTTCGACTTGATAATTTTTTTTCCAGAGGCGGGCGAGAGCGAGAGCTGTTATTTTGAGATGGGCGCCCCTATACAGGCCCAACTCATAAAATTTCGGTGGAATAGCAATCGGCCTCTCCAATGATCATAATGAACATCGCTGTAGCAGGCAATGCCCTGAGGATGCAAGAAACCGACACATTGATCGACCATCAATAATTACTTCGCACAAGTTGCAGTGGTCAATTGTGGTTCGGTTGAAATGAATATAGGTGACACAGTGCGCGCGGCTGGTTCAACCTCGATGATGGCTTTTGCGGTCCTTGGTCGCAGTCGATGAGTTATCACACGGCCAACTCGAGTGTTTGGTTCAACGTCCACACTCACAGAACCACGTTCAGGTGAGCGGCGGTTGCTTATCTATTCAAGTTTGTGCACAACTTCGCGGTATCGATCGCATTCCCCCTTTCAGCTCGTCCCTAAAACCCACTCAACTCCCTACGATGTTCCTCGTCTTGCTTTGAATCCTTTCTGGAAAGGGTTCTAGTAAGGGATATGCACGATGAATACGCGAAAAACACACACATATATGTCTGACCAGGCGCAGAAGAGAACTGCTCGAATAATTGGGGTTCCTTTGCCATGATGTAGGACCAGTCTTCCACACTGTTCCGGCAATTAAACGGCAAAAAACTCTCAAAGTTCAGAGAACGTACTCAAAACTAGCAGGGACTGTGGACCATATTGCGGCCATCTCTGCGGGGAACTGTGACTTATCCATGTCCGTGGGTTGTTCGAAGTCGTAGATTCGATTGGGAAGGTTGTATGAACCATCTGAGCCATCTACGACCATGCCGGGGGACACGGCCAACCCATTCTCAGACTGGTATTCTGGGATGTCAAGCCGGCGGTCAAGTATGACGTGTAACTCGTCCGAAGCTGGTTGAACAAATTTCGATGGCCATTGCAAGTCCAAATTGGTCTTCGTTCACGGAGGAAAGGTTAATACAAGACCCAAGAAGAGAAACCTGACTTGCATCGAAACTGCGGCGCGGGATAAATGGCGGCGCCGAAGGAGGAGGTAGCAGGTCCATTGAATCGAAAGGATCGACTTCTTCAGCATGTAATAGTAGATTCATGAAGTCTCTAAATGGAATATAATTAGAATATTAAACCGTCAAGATGGTTTATAATACACGTAGCGGCCGGCTGCTATATGTCTGCAAGTCCAAGGTCAGGTGTGTACAGTGTAGTACTACGGAACAGAAGACGGCCATATCCGCACCTTTCCTCGGCTTCATTTGCTATTCTGATACACGAATAAACCAAGTTGAGGTCCTTGGATACGAACCCGATTTTTTGGCCTTTCCATGCATTGAGAAGCAGAACGATCCCAGCTGTAAATACTGGAGGCTGAGACGCCGTCAATGTTACTGTGAAACCAGTGAGTTCTATATGAAACACTTACCAGCATATAGAAATTCACGGGTATTCCACGACGTACGTGATTATCGAAGATACGAACCACAGACCGTGCTGCATTGGTACAAATGGCGAGGGAGGGAAACGCATCTGTAACAGGGAGTAACTAACGTTTTGGAAAGTAAGGCAACACTGCTAAATTACCTGACTGGGAGTTTTCCAAGGGGGCCGGGATAAATGGTCGATGTACCTTATCGAACGAGTTAGAACGAGAAAGCGTCTACTAGGCCAGACTACGACGTACCAGGATTTGGACGTTGTGATATGCTGTTGATTTATCGTCAAATGTTGATTGTAAGGTTTGTGGCAGGTCCAATACCTGTGTAAAGCAGAGTCGATTGGGACATGTGTAGTTTATTCTTGCGATCAGGGTCCCATCGTACTAAAATCAGGTAAATGGACGGCAGACCCAGAGAAGAAGCCTGACAGTGTTCCGGGACGTTGCTTAGCCAGTAGTTGAGGGCAGAATCGAATGCTACGATGCACTGTGCATCTGTTGGCGGAAATGGATGACCAAAGAGATTTCTTGGCTTTTTAGGAGAATACTAATCAATGACAGTTAGAAGGGCATATGAAAACGGTCTAAGATTTTTACTATAGCGATGGTGACGGCGGCTTGAATTTCAAGCAGTTTGGCATGACATATGAAATAGGCTATGTCTGAGGGTTGATCCTGAGGTTGCTTGAAATTTCGGGGCTCAGGAAGATCCCAATATTCATCGTCCACTTCGATGGGAAGATCTTGATCGAAGCTAGAGATTACTTGCGTCAGTCTCACCAAAAAATAGGAAGACAAGAACGTACTCTTGGTCGTGCATTGCCAGGGGACGCCCTGCAAATGTGCCAAATATCCGATCCAGGCAAAGCAGAACCCTAATTTTTTTAAAGAGAAAGTCAACGGCTGTCTGAGGCGAAAACAGAGACCGACCAGAACACCCGTTTCCACTGTTCATTTTCGGCCGTCGGGTGGTTTTGATTGCTGCGGCGATGGGCGCCGACGTCCTGGGCTCTCCGCAAGCCGAAACCTATTTCATTCGGGCAAACTTCTTTCGGCGAAAGAGCCTGAATGTACAGTACAGAAAGAGCGACTGTTTGCAATTCATAGAGATCGGGTGCGTAAATCAGGTCTCTGCGGATAACGCGAACCTAGTGGTTACATTATGAACATTATGATATGGAAATGCTCAAGTCAAGTGTCACGAACCTGACTATACCATTTCCAGCCGGCAGAATGGAAGGAATGACCTTCAACATCCTCGAGAAGTACTCGAGGGTCATTACAATGGCGCGCTCCCAAGCTACAAACCATGAGCAGCGTGCTGCCGAATCTGGCATCATGGAGATGTATTTTGTCCGCGACCTTGCGGTCGAAGGTTGGGCGATGCAAAATCGGCCAAAATAAATTGACTTCATTGAAATATAGGCCCACAAGAGCCTGAAGGAGATCGGGAGCGGGAAATGTGAATTTTAAACTGTCATCGCCGGCAGGTGGAAGTATCCACTACGTGAAAAAATATTAGAATCGGTTACCCTCTAATTATCAGGTAACGCACCGGGGCCGGAGTCCAAAATTCCTCCCGTTTCTTAAACGAGCATTTAAGTTGTGGTAATCCTACTCCTGTCAAATCTTTCTGAAAGTTCACGGCCGTTTGCACCAATTGGACCCGGCTGGGTTCAAAGTCAAGTTTACCTTAAAGCACGTACGTCAAATATATGCATAGAGCCACTCACCTCGATTTCCCGAAGAACCGAGTGTTTTCCGGATTCAGGTCTAACTTGAAATCTTCCGACGAGTCGTTGTCCTCGTCATTGCGAGGCAAAATCTCCGCATGCTGATGAAGCAGAGGCTGTACTTCGTTTAAATTTTCGAACTCTTCCGTGAAATCGATCCCTGGTAGGAGCTGTAAAAAGGGGTTCATCCGTCACTATAATGTCTGAATTCCCTCGCCAAGATTTCTTTCCTTGGTAAGAAGTCTCTCCATCTTTTCGACGCGATTTTCTAAGGCCGAAACATATCTGAAAGTGCGAGCCGTAAGCCGGTGGAGCCTAATAGGACCAAAGGTGCGAACCCAGTCGCCGAGGTCAAAGTCTTAGTCAAAATTTGTCGGAACGCGTTCCAGCGCAAGTATTGTCTCGAGTCGCACCTTCATGAGCTCTGTATGAGTACAATCTAGTCCCGAACTTGTACAGTGGGTGCAACGGTTCCCAGGCATTCCACTATCGCCTGTCAAGGAGGTCGTTCAATGGAATGCCATCGTATACAGCCAATAAATCCTACACCGAACTACTTTGATCAGCATTGGACGGGGTTGATATATGGACGAAGGGCTTGCTCTTCCTCCTCCTGCAAGCGTTACATGCAGCCTGATTTCTCCGCTGCTTGGCCCTTGGCTCTGAAGGCATTCTGAGGAGGTCGAGTTCAAGTTCACGGATGATCCGCAGATGCGTCATTTCTTCCGACTCATCCAACACGATCACGTGTCACCCCCTCGTCCACAAACTTTTTGAACGCGAAACATACTATCGGCGATTGACGGAGTTGTATCTCCCGACTTTTAATGCCATTCAGCTACCCCGGTTCGGCCGACTTTCTATTGAATCATGAGTGTTCATTATTGTCAACGTTCAACCATCAACCGCGTCTTTCAAAAGTATTTGGCTTCCAAGCTCAATTGATCTCGGCTCTCTGGGCATGGCACAGTTCGAGGCTCCGAGAAAGCTTATTTGACTACCGCAGCAGCTGGACGGTCGGTAAATGGTTTACAGCTAAGTCGGAAACGATACGAAATTTTCAGGAAACGGATCGGCTCGCCCGTCGGGATTAGTTGGGTGTTGGGCCTCGAGGAGAGCGCTCTCGCTCAGATGATTTGACGATCCGGCCGTCTACTCAACCAGCTTTTTCACTGTGTAGCGAGGATACGAGCGGGAAGTCTGTCAGGGACTACTTTCTCATACTCCCTTGCTTGAAAAATTCTTCTGGGATAGATCCCGTTGTGAAATGCGGGACCGGCCCACCGCGATGGCTCCAGTATTCAAGACCTGTCGTACCCAAAACTTTGTACGGCCCACCCGCGACGTCGGCGGCGAACGTGCCGTCTTTGTCAAGTCTGCCCCACAAATCCTCGTTCTTGCCAGCGTGCGTTTAGTGCTGAGCTTCTTCAAGTTGTGGGGCACTAACGTGCACGCCAAATTACCTCTCTTTTTGAAGCGCTCTCAGACATATATCTTGGGAGCAGTACAGGCAGAACAAACTTTTGGCTAATATACTATGGGTGTGTAAGCGAGTTGCCTAATCGGGCGCAACTCGGAGAAAAACAGCACCACACAACACTTCGCCTCTTTGTAGCAGCCGCCGTCAACATAGCAATGGTGCGTCTCGCGGTATGCGGAGGTGGATGTGCTGACGAGAAGATTGCAGTCTTCTGAGCTGCGGTACACCGCGAACACACAGCTGGAGCACCGTGCGTACTTTTAGATTCGAGGCATGCATTTGGGTTTATAGTGCGAGATCTGCCGTATCACAGTGCATGCCAGGTACACGGGCACTGGTGGGATTTTCGTTCAATTTTGGGGCTCGCAGCTAACAGGCACTAGGGCACGCGGACTTGTCGAAGCAGTGGGTGTTCTATACCTCGAGTGGCGCTAGTGCACGTTTGCTAATGGAAACTGCAGCGACTGGGTGACGCATCAGCACCGGGACACGCTCGCGTCGATTCTAGGTCATCCGACGTTGACTTCGTTCCTGGCTATTGCGGACGGCGAGTCAATTGGGCGTATCAAATTTGAGATGACCGAGGTCAGTTTTCTCCTTGCGCTCTGTTCTGGTTCTGAAAAACAAAACAGCGGATGTTGCAGCCCTGTGGGCCGCCGCCCCGGAAAGATGAGGATTGAAAGGAAAAAGATTTGGCGGCATTATTCTCTGTGATCCAGGTATAAACGCGTACGCTTTTGCTCTTTCTCTGTTTTCACACCACCCCATCTCCCACTGTCTATTCTATACTGCACATTCCGGCCTACAGATGGCCGCAATGGATGCCGTTCGCTCGTTTGCTTCTACTACCATCGCTCCCCTGCCACGGCCGACTCGTTCCGCGCAAAAGCAACGACCCCAGTGCCTCACACCACCTACCGGCGCATCCCTCATCCCTGCTCCGTCTCTGCAGGCGTGACTTTTCCCTTGAAGAAAGAAAATGACAAAGACAAGGATTACGAAAATTCCCCTTTTTCGACGTACAAACGACTCGCTGCATTTCTTGGACTCCCTGTAAACTTTCTGAACGTCGTAATCATCACTATAATCATAGTCGCTATGGTAGGTAGGTAGGTATATTCCGGCGCGATCCCGTTAAGAAACAGCCGGTATAGCGCAAGTAAAAAAGACTTTGACCCCTCATTGTTCGCGCCGCCCACGACGGGCTCCACAGACATTCCATCTTGCATCTCGACATCCTCCAGCAGGAGATCACCGCGCGTCTTGAGAGAAAAGTTAGCCCACCGCCCAAGACATGATCATTGATACAAGCCCAATCTCCAGAAATGGGTGGAGTTTGCCCTATCAGCGCCGGCACAGCTGCAGGACCAAGAGAGCTAAAGAGAGGTAGCCCAGGGACAAGCTAAAGTCGCCAAGAAAACCTGAACTTGCGGTGCAGGCGCGTTTAATAATTCCACGTGGAGCTCGTATATACGCGAGTCGACCTCATTTCAGACCGAGGCGGATAAATTAAATGAACCACCGTCAGGACGTGAGATAGAGTTGGGCCAACATCCACTGGATCCGTGCCCAGCCTTCTTTTCCAAGAGAGGTATCATCCATTTCCAGAAAGCCTAGACCTCCGGTAGTCTCTCGAGGACGGCGAAGGAAAGTGGGCAATCGCGTCGAAGAACGAGACTGAGAGTTATGCGAAAGATTCATTGGTTTTTTGCGGGTGAAAGGAATGTCCAACAGTATCTAACTATTTGTACAATATTATGTATTATCTCAAGTTATTAGTGCGTGTCCCATCTATGAGAAGAACCTCGCAGGCTTGCCCGTGGCATAGGCATATCGCAGTATGGCAAGGAGTGGTGGGTTAGATGATGCTGCGCATCAAAACCTTGGCGTGTCGGTGGCGGGGGTGTCTAAGGCGCAGCGGCATCAAGCGTACTCCGAATCAGTCAAAGAAACATGTCTGCTCTTTGACAATGTTCCCTCCCCACAACATCGCGCCAAAAATGAACACAAGGATAACCTGTCCAGTGGCCCAGGTCGCGAGTCCGTACCGGTACTTTTGCGCGGCAGTCTTGAAGGTCGCGAGCTCAGCGGCGAAGGTGCTGACGGTGGTGAGAGAGCCGCAATAGCCGTCTGCGAGGCCCTGGATGATGGTGCAGGTCCCGCTCGAGAGCGGGCTGTGCGCGGAGGTCTGAAGGACGCGGAAGGTTCCCGATAACGCAGTGCCGAATGTGTTGGCGGCGTATGTGCCGAGGGGGAAGGATGGGATGAGGGTGTTGAGGTGCGTGGAGAGCAGGTACCTCGTGAGGGTACCTGGGAACGAGAAGAGCAACGCAGCGGTGGCCTGGTGGCGGTAGTCGCGGGGGAGAAGATAGTAAGCCGGGATGGTCGCTGCGTAGGTGCAGATCGAGAGTGCGGTAATTGCCACTCGAATAAATTTACCAGGCTGGGGCCCGGCACGGAAGAAAGGAGATATTTGGTTCGCGATGTGCATTCCAAAAAATAAGGAGGCCAGCGAAAGCGAGATGGTGAAGACGGATTTGCATATGCCGTCCAGCACCTTTGAGTCTTTAGCGCGAGCACCTCATCGTAAAGCCGTGGAACGTACATTATTGAGAGGAGACCACGGGGCATTATTGGTGTTCAGCCACGACTTAAATATATCGAGTTGCCAGCCAGAGAAAGTGGTCAGGGAGCCACAGAAGCCCGTAGTGAGTGCTATATATGCGGGCGAATAATATCTGTTAAACGGCTCTTTCAGCGCCAGGCAGAAACCCATGATTAGGCATCCGATCCCCTGGGCATACAGGAGCGGAAATACGCTCTGGCCACTGTACGTCGCTAGTGCAGATAGGCCAAGGCGAGCAAGAACTCCAAGGACAGAAAACGGCATAAGGAGAGCAATGACATGGAGGGAGAGAGGGTGGTATGCTTTGGGCTCTTCTGGGGCGGTCTTAAAGGACAGAATAGGACCTGTGGACGAGCGACCGACGATCCCGATCCCATTCAATCCGAACAACGCGATCCCGAAGCAGAGAACAGCGACGGCGAAACACGTCCAACCGGCAGCACGGAAGCCTGCCATTAACACTTGTGGGGAATCCAAAGCGAGCTCAGGATGAGCACGTTGGTACTTCTGGGATGTCGCAGTTGCAACGCTGGAGGTTACTGCGAGTCCGAGTGAGGTTCCAATCTGCGAACGGTGAGTCATTATTAATGACGGGCGATTCTCCTGGGACGTACACGGCTCGCGACATTGAAAAGACCCCCAGCCAAAGATTGGGAGTCCTCGTCGAAGACCGAGGACAGATGTAAATTACCCACAGGGTAAACTACATCAGCACCGACTGGGATATCGAAACGTCAGTGGTTTCGAGACGTTCAAATAATGGTAGCGAACCAATAAACAGCATGACAAGAAATGCTGTCTTCCAGTAGGATGCGTGCACTCCTGCATCCATCAGAGCAAATATCAAGGGAGCAATCTGCAATCGAGGTTAATACACTTAGCCACAGTTACCACTGAAGAACGTACAATACTTCCAAAGATTCCAATAAGCATGAGAGGTTGGCCTGGAACGCGATTCATGACATATCCAGTCACTATATTGACTAACACTCCTGTGGAAGCTCCAAAAACGCTCGCAGCTGAAACACGATATATGACTTGCCTGCTATAGTCATGGGAACGAACCGAACTTGTTGAGAAACAGGTTGTAAGAATACTGATCGCTCCGAAAAAATCAGGCTCTACTCACTAGCCGTTTGAAGCGGGTCCAAAAGGGCAACTTGCTGATAGCTGCAAACACATCAGCAGATACTTTGAAAGGTCGAGCAACGACATACTACAGAGTCGAGAAGTAAGAGAGTGTGTTGAAGCCTGGAGGCTCCATTGCGTCAGTCAGGCGCGACGAAATGCATATTGCCACCAACTCCACCAAACAAAGAACTGGATGAAGAGGACACTGCCCATCTTGGCAGCCGGCTGGTTCCAGATTGTTATCGGCATTAATACGGATTGACCGCGCCTTTCCCTCTGCCGTTCATAGAAAACGAAAACCGTCAAGATCACAATAGACGCGGCAAATAAACTTGGGATCCGTGGAGTCGACCATCCCTTTGGTGCCGTTGTGGAGTCGCTGGACAAATTCAGTCTTACGACGGAAACAAAAACGCAATGAACTCACGCCAGACTATAGGTAAGAAGTCCAATCCCAGCGGCGCTCAGAAGTGCTCCTCCCCAGTCCAAACCTTTGGTGTACCGTTGAGTGGAAGGCTGTTTGACTAGGAACACAAATCCCAGTACAACGAAGAGGAACCCGAGTCCCGACTGTATGTAAAAGACGGCACGCCATGTTGCCCTGCTTTGCGTAAGGATGCCACCTATAGATATCTCATCAATTCCTTGTTCTCCGATGGAGTTCCTTCAATATCACCCAAAATCAGGCCTAGAATAAATCCGAGGGGTTGTCCCGCTCCCAAAACGCCATATGCCTTGTTCCGCTTGGGTCCTGAAGCCATTTTTAACATCTGTCGGCCAGCCAAATCCATTTCACCCACCGGGAGGGAAAAAGGCGGAAAAAAGCCCCAGACCGCTGGGAGTATTGGCAGCGGCGCCGAGGCCCATTGCAGCAACGAAGCCGATGAATACCCCGAGTTTGGTGCAAATGCAGTCGCGAGGCTCCTGTTCTGCCGTTATCAACTGAGCCGATCGATATGTCGTGGAACAAACCAGAGAGAAAACCAGATAGAGCCGGCTAGAAACATAAATCGGCCCCCGATGATATCCCCCAGCCGCCCGAAGAACAGTAAGAAGCATCCATAAGAAAGGCTGAGAGAGTCAAGTTCTTGTTTGCAGCGGATACTATATCAACTTACGCGTAAACGTTGAGCGGCCACTGCAGATCCGACTGCTTGAAGTTCAAGTCTTTCCCAATGGTGGGCAGTGCGACGGTGAGTGCGCCGGAAAGGAAAACCTGAAGGCTATGGTCAGCTTGACGTTGTCATAACAGTCGATAGAGAGATGGTTACATTCAGAGTAGTCACGCCAGAGACAGACACAATGAGAACGAGGTCGTTCAGCTGCAGAGTCTCAGACGACGAAGCCATGCAGGGTGGCAAAGTCGAATATATTACATCGGTCACTATATGACTTCCTTCTTAACGACAGTACTTTCTCCCAAAGGAACTAGGTCGTCGGGAAAAGTCCTGTGCAATGAATCAGAATCAGACTAACCTAGGTAAAAAAGCTAAATACTTAATAAATTAAATAGCTGAAGACGTGCGAAATCCCAAATGAACGAATAAGGCACAAGTAGTAATGGAAGCACCCGCAGTCGATAGAGATCAAAGAGCACCAATATTAGTCGACTTTAGACCGAGATTCCCGGCAGCAGGCCCAGTGAGTCAGTCTCTAAGTTCACGTTATAAGGGAGAAAGTAATCCCACTCAGAAATTTGCTCAGCGGCGGACTTGGAGTGGCCAATAGACGGATACTATGCTTCGGACATTAATTAACCTGGAGTCATGTTGAACGAAACGCATGAAGGCTGCATGAGGGTCGTTAACGAGTTTAGAGTCAGTGGCGGTGTTGAGCGGAACAAAATATTTACCGGGCCGAACCGGTGCGGATGAACTTGTCTTCAGCCACAATGCCAAAGCCGCTCACCAGCCCAACGCCATGGCCATTATCTCCTACGCCGCGGTCAACATTTGCCCATGTCACGATTAAAGCCAACGCCCATGAAGACGGATTCTGACCGTTTCAGGATTTAGGGTTTTGTACTATGGAGATTGCGAGGCGCAACTTCATCGCCCTGGCAACTTCCATTGACAAATCCTAGTCGAGCTCCACTTGGCGGTTCTCAGCAGACGTTCTGCTAGCTATCCGCAATATGCAAGAGTATGCAAAATCGTGCCTCACCCTTTTCTTCTTGGAGGCAAGGTCGAGCTCGACTTTATGAACGCTGGATTCTGGATTTCTGGGTACATAAGGCACTCAATGACGCACTGCAATAGCTGTTCCGGATGTTTTGAATCCTGCCTCCGCCACATCCACATGCTGTGCGAAGACGGAAAGCCGTGCGGGCCATTGTTAACGTCTTAGACAACTAAGTAAAAACGGTGGACATTCAAACCTGGCGCTCCAAAATCTCTTTTTCGCAACTGACGCCGCAATAAATCACACTATTAGGACTCGGAGCTCCGACTTTCCTCGAGTGGCGGTGCGTATTCTCCATATTACGCCGAGGGCATGGTTCGAAAATTGGTCAAGACATCTCAGGAGCTCTATAAACAGCTCTCATATGTTTCCGACGCTTGCCAGAATTTTCTCAAGAAAGGAATTCGAAATAGACCCATATAAACGGTACCATCGAATGATTCACCTGGTTCTCAGGTAGGTCCCCAGCGGGAACACATTGGTCATGTCGGTGTAAATTCCATTCTTGAAATCTAAAAGCCGACATGCGCCCGAGAACGCTGCTCAACCAAAACGGAAGTTTTGGAGCCTCGCGTTTCCATATGCTATTGGTAATATCATTTCTGTCGAATAAGGGACCATTGCGGATGGTGGGAGCGATCTCATCCATCTTCATCTAGCCGCTCCCTGCTTATACCCATCTAGTCCTCTTGTCCTGCCCATTTAAACGGCCCAGTGGCAGCAATTATTCAAGTAACCATGGACGTTAATGTTCTCCATTCCCCCAAAGCTTTGGTCGTCGGCGCTGGTCCTGTTGGCTGTCTCTCAGCGATTGCGCTGGCAAACCTCGGCTGGCATGTAACGATCTATGAGCGACGCTCCGGTACCCTTCCACTCTTCGTATTGTGCCCAGAGCAATGACCCTTTACGTGCGACAGACTTGAGAGCCAGTTCTCTCCATTCCTTGCGTCTTGGCACCAAAGGGAATCCCCGACAACGATCTATCAATCTCACCCTGTCGGCTAGAGGAATCGCAGCCGTTCAAGCCATTGATAGTAGCCTTGTCGAACGTTTGTTGCACAACGCCGTTCCTCTCCGAGGGAGGATGGTTCATTGCCCGGAGGGAATTGTTGCACGCCAACAATACGATAGAGGCGGACACGTAGGTATTTCACGATCTATGTACAACCCCAGCTTATTTCGATGCAGTGCCTATACTCCATCGAGCGTGGTCTCCTGAATACCATACTCTTAGAAGCGGCGGCGTCGGTGAAGAATATCAACATCCAATTCTTACACAAAGTCCAGGACATCGATTTCAACGAGAATACTTTACGTTTGTACAACTTGGTCTCTGGACAAGAATTCGACGACCATTTCGAATTATGCCTCGGGGCAGACGGAAGTCATTCGGTTATTCGGCACCACCTAATGCAAGCTACACTGTATGATGTATTCATCATACCATACTCTAGCTAACTGCTCAGATTAGAATGGAATACAGCCAGCATTATCTCTCCCACGAATACGTCGAAATTAGGTTGCCTCACGGAGTCGATGCTTCAGGCCACCATACATTTCTTCTAGATCCGCACCATCTTCATGTCTGGCCTCGGGGTAACTTTACCATGGTAGCGATGCCTAATAAGGTGAATTACCGAGAATGCTGAATTTATCTTGTTTCCTGACTAATTGCCCGAAGAATAAAACATTCACTTGTGCCTTATTCGCACCGAAATCTGTGTTCGAAACTTTGCAATACCCAGACACCCTCCTTCCCTGGTTCAAGACGCACTTTCCTGATCTTTTATCTTTGATGGGGGAAAAACATCTAGTTCTAGAGCTCCAAAGCAATCCTCGCAGCCACTTGATTACTACCAAAGCAAGTTGATTCCGAACCAGTCACTTAAATGTCTCATTCCCCTCCAGGCAAACCCCTATCACAAAGGCGCTGCTCTTATTATCGGTAATAGTCAATCATCTCTCCTTGAAATGACGAAAAACAGATAAATTCACAGGTGATGCCGCGCACTCCATGGTACCATTCTATGGGCAAGGGCTGAATTGCGCGCTCGAAGATGTTCGGATTTTATCCGTTCTTCTTGCCAGGGAGAAAGATGGCCACGATCCTGCCGTCATTAGTCGGGTGCTGAGTCACTACTCTGAAAGCAGGCACGAAGATCTTGTAGCAATCTGCGATCTCGCAATGGACAGCCAGTGCGTTCTCACTCGTTTCTTATTCTCGGAAAATATTCACTGCCCCGAAATACAGCCTCAAGATGCGCCACAGCGTTGCTACCTGGTCGTACATGATCAGGGCATTCATCGACAACATCCTCTACGCCATAACGGAAACTGGTTCCTCATTGGACCTATCGCAGGCAATATTCGCGCCGAAAGTGCCTTCAGGTTGGATCCCTCTGTATAGCATGGTGTCTTTCCGGCCCGACATCAGTTATTCCGCCGCCAAGAAGAAGGCTGAGCGCCAGGAGCGCCTCATCGATTGTTTGGGGATAATTATTGGGATTCTCGCTATTGGATGCGTATGCAGGTCATTTCTCTCATTCCTAACATAATTAGTTTCGTGTAATGCCATTTATGCAATGTTTCCCAATTTGGGATGATAACTTTCGCTTTGGCATTACGTCATCTCCCATGTGGACGCGTCTCCATAGTGAACTGAGCGTCACGGTTGTACCTGTAATTCGCCGCTCAGATCGTGGCAACGAGTTGAAGACCGACTTTTGCGAAGAGACATAAAATATAAAAGCCATTTCTCGAATTCTCCTCAACTATTACATAGTCCATCAACCCTAATCCTCGTCCGCCTCATCTCCTGTCTCCTCCAGTGGTGGCCATAAATTCAGTATCGAACCCTCCGCGTCCTCGTCCGCAGCCGTGGGCCGCAGTATCTTGACCGCTTCCCAGAAGACGCGCTCGCCGTGCACGGCCGCGGCGTCGCCCGCGTCGGGGAGGGGGAGGACTGGCGGGAGGGGCACGGGCGCAAGGTGCGGTACCTCATCGGGGTGTGTTGCGCCCTCCCCCTCGTCCTCGGAACGCGTAGGCGGATGCTGCACGTAGAAACTCGAGAACAGCGGCGCTAGCGGCTGCGCGTCCGCATTCGCGAGCGCAAGCACCGCGTTTAAGTACGGCTGCAGCAATGTCTGCGGATCTTGGTCCGCGTCACCGGCGGGGGTAGGTATCAGCGGGAGTGCGAGATATAGGAGCCCTAATGCAAGTCGGCTTTCACACGGATAGATAAATGAAAAAGCCAGACACTAACATTTTCCCTTGGGGCACGACATCGTCCCTTCGCCGGCGATGAGGACGGTTGCGGCGGCGGTCGAGGAACCGCAGTTTGGGAGGGAAGCAGGAGGGAAGATAAGCACGGCGGTGTCGAAGACGGGCGGCGCGGCGTCGGATGGGGCGGCGTCCTCGTTGGGGGAAACGTCTTCGCCGGTTGGGGCTGCTGGGGCGCCAAGGACGAGCGGGCGGTCGATGATCGCAATGCAACGCGCGACGGCGTGGGTTGGCGAGGAAGCGGAGAAGGGGGCTGAGGGAGAGGACGCGGGAGGCACGGGCGTGGCGTGCAGTGGTGAGTAGGATGGGGACGAGATGAGCAGGGAACAAGTGAGGGGATCGGGAAAGTCTGCGAGGCGAATCGTGTGCTTGGGTGTAGATGATGAGGAAGAGATGCTGGCGATATCTCTGCCCAGGATGTAGACGGCACCGCTCACAGCGGCGGTCCGACAGAAGCCTTGGGCGATTTCGCCTGAGCTGCCGTAGTGGCCGACCAAAAACGGGGAAGCGCCGTAGCGGCCGGCGGAGCGAAGATATCTTCGCATACGATGCAGGGCGGGCAGGGTAGGATCTAAATAAAAAATAAGAAGCAGAGAAATGAAAATGGAAATTGCACGTACCAGAGGGAGAGAGGCAGTACGCCAACGCGTAGGCGATGGCGTTTGTGGTTTCGTCGTTGAGAGAAAATACAGACTTGAGGAAGTCCGGAAAAGGAGTGTCGGCGTGGCCCTCCAGCTCCTTCTTGTCTTCGAATTCTCCTGCCGCGAACATGAGAAACCGCATGAGACGGCGTTTATCCAACAGAGAAATCTCCTTGTTCTTGAAGATATCCTCCTTGCTTCCCGGCACAGGCTTAACCGTACCAGAGGGGTCGTATACACAAACGCGCTCAATCAGCCGGAAGCCCCCGTATCGCGAAACGCCAGAGGCTACCAAAGCGTCGATGAGTGGGCCAGTAGAGGGAATGAGGGACGGCGAGAGTGAAATCGAATAAGCGCGGGCCTGTTCAATTGTGTCCCCTGAGCGAGAGAACGAGCTGAATCCAGGCCGAGGCACGTTCTGCCATTGAATGAGCTCTTCAAACGAGAGACTAGCCTCGCCGTCGCCGTAGTATGGATTCTGGTCGATATGTGCTACCTTGAAACCTGCCTTGGAGAGCGCGCTGAAGAGTGGCTGAGACGAGATAATTTTCTGTGTTCGGGGTGCTCACGCGGCAGCGACAGACTCTGCAAGTCCCGTTCCAAGTATTATAATGTCGAACGCGCCTTCGTCGTCCATAATGACGGTGACTCGTGGTGGTGGGCAATGACCGATGCCTGATCAAAGTTCCACAATTGATCACTTGATCAAAAGACCCATTCCGACTGACCCAGAACTCGCGGGAAGGTTTTCGAGGGTCAAAACATCCGAAATCTTCTTGGCTACAAGAAATAATATGCTCTAAATATGTAGAGGCATGTGATCTCCACGCCTGAATTTCTAATTTCGACGATGCTTTGGAGCAAGTTTGATTTTGGCCGATAAAGTTGGTACTGCCGCAGCGGAAGTAAGAAAATGGAAAATCCAAGCTGGAGACCACATGCCCCGATGAATTATCAGAAATGTTTTCCAATTGACCCAAGGCCCATTCTTCACCGTGAATATAAAAGGATTTTCAGACGCATGCAGGTCCCATCATTTTATACCTGTTTTGATCGTACAACCTCGCTTCGACTGGGCCATAGCTCAGTTGTGTGACCTTTGCTGGGAAAAATTCCCTTGTAGATAGCTAATTTCATGCTGTTTGGTGCATATTGGAGAGAAAAACCCACCAAAATGCACCCAGGTAATGCATCCAATTCTTGGTCGATTCGTGTCGGGCTTAATCGGCATTACGACTCGCGGCAAAATTGCGCATTTTCGGGTATCTCTTGGGCATCAAATAATGTATTGGTCATCTATTATCCTTAGGACATGTTAAATTATACATTTGAAGCCGAGTTAAATATTTTTCTGCAAGAATGAGCTCATTCCAGCGCAAAGATTGGTGGGTCAACAAATTTGGGGCACTGCCCAAGTAACGTGACACGTGATCGTCACGATTCGGCAATCGGCGTTGCCCACCACCACGGTGAGAGAGCTGAGTAACGTGTCACGCGACTGTGACGGCGCGTTACACGCTGATTCCAATTAATTTTTTCTCCGGCTCCGTCTGACTCTCTGCAAAGCTGACCAACGCCGACGTTCTGCGCCGTCTCAGTCAGCAGCGGAAAGCCATAAAAGCCGTATTCTCTTTCGGATTTCTCACAAAGTTCCCAAACGATCGATATGGAATTTACGCCAGGACCGGCTGTCCTTCAAATCCTCTGCGCGGATTGCGGTGCGTTTGGAAGTTTCCAGGCGTCAAGCGCAAGGCTCACAGGAGATAATTAGGCACTCCAATTACCCCCAACTCGGCCAATCTCTGCGTAGCATGCCTCCGAAATACGTGAGTGCATTCCAAGGTGTTCTCGTGAGTTTCGCTTATAAAACTTCGTCGATGCAGTGTAGATATCACGGAAGGTATCCCGAAGCAAGGTGCGGATCGCGTCTAATCGGCGTACGCGCCTGTTCATTTTTCTTTTCTCAGCCTCCGTATCATTTTGTCGGAATTGCGAACGTTTCCTGTCTCCGCCGCAGACATGGACGCTCGCGCGGCCAGAGTCGCCCGAGCTTCTGTCCATCTG
Source organism: Mycena capillaripes (assembly GCA_029204075.1). NCBI lineage: Eukaryota > Fungi > Basidiomycota > Agaricomycetes > Agaricales > Mycenaceae > Mycena > Mycena capillaripes. Next base: position 535,149 of record JARHKZ010000022.1, read on the forward strand.
CCTCAGAAAACTCAAGGGACTGAATAAAGTGCGCCTGACGGAGGCACACTTTATTTGGACCGAGCCGCACTCGAAGCGGCTGCGTGTATCAATGACCATCCAGAAGGAGGTGCGTTGACACGGGCGCATTGGTGCTCAGCCGCTAAAACTGCATGCAGGTTCTAACGAATACGATTCTCGAGCAAACCTTCGAGCTCGAGTACCTCGTGCAGCACGGGCAATGTCCGGATTGCGCGAAGCTTGCCGCAAAAAATACATGGAAAGCTCTCGTCCAAGTGCGCCAAAAAGTCCCGCATAAGCGGACGTTCCTGTTCCTCGAGCAGTTGATCCTGAAGCACGGCGCGCAAAAGGACACCATTGCCGTGAAGGAGGTGAAAGACGGGCTTGACTTCTTTTACAGTCAACGCAGCCACGCAATAAAAATGGTCGAGTTCTTGTCTAGCGTCGTCCCCGTCAGGTTCGCCAAGCGCAATTCTTTTACTTTTATCATTTTCATTGACGTATTTTTTACAGATCAAAATCGTCCGAGCAATTGCTGTCCTCGGACACCCACACCAATACCGCGAACTACAAGTTTACCTACTCCGTCGAGATCACGCCGATCTGCAAGGACGACCTTGTCTGCATCCCGCCCAAGGTCGCGCGGCAGATGAGCAACATCAACCAGCTCGCGGTCTGCGTGCGCGTAGGCAACTCACTGCAGCTGCTCGACCCGACCTCACTTCAGTCTGCGGACATCTCCTCCGCGTCGTACTGGCGCACACCATTTGAGAGCCTCGCGACCGTCTCGGACCTCGTCGAGTTCACCGTGCTCGACGTCGAGCCCGACGGGCGAACGCGCGGCAAGTACGTGCTGGCCGACGCACAGGTCGCGCTCGCAGGCGCGTTCCGCGCGCACAACCCCGACGACGACGACGCGATGGATTACGAGGGGGGCGGCGGGCGCGCTGCGCAGATCTATCATACGCGTACGCACCTGGGGGCGATCCTGCAACCGGGCGACACGGCCCTTGGCTACCACCTCACGAACGCAAACTTCAACTCGGCGGACTACGCGGCGTTGCCGGGCGAGCGCCTGCCAGACATCGTGCTGGTGAAGAAGACATACCCGAACCGGCGGAAGAAGAGCAAGGCGAGGAACTGGCGACTGCGGAGCATCGGGAAGGAGGCGGGAGAGGAGGGCGAGACGGGCGGCGGGCGCGGCGTTGTGGGGCGCATGGGTGGCCGCGACCAGAAGAAGGTAGAGGAGGACTACGAGATGTTTTTGCGGGAGCTCGAGGAGGACCCAGAGATGCGCGGCGCCGTCAATCTGTACAAGGCGCCAACTGCGGACGCGCGGATGGGCCCGCCACCTGGGGAGGGGCGAACTGGAGGCGGAAAGGGAAACAGGCGCAAGGCGCAGTTCGCGATGGATGTGGATGTTGTCGAGGAGGCGCCGCCAGAGCGCGTGGTCGACGTTCCGGACGTCGAGGACGAAGAGGCGGAAGAGGCGGACTTCCCCGAGGTCGGATTGGACGAGCTCCTCGAGAACTTTGACGAGCTGACGCTTGGGACCGGTGAGGAGGAGGTAGAAGATGTATAGATTTTTGAAATCAAATATATTCGCTCTTAGTGGACTCTATATTGGTGTTGAAGAGAGGATACGTGTTCGAAGTGGTATTCGCGCTTAAACAAGGTCTACATCGAACGACGTTGTCCACACAAGGACATGTGGCCAGTTTCCGGTATTAGACGGCTGGCCCGGACGTGAGACAGCAAGGTCCAAGCAAACAGCGCCAAACGCGTTCATGTCTCCCCGTCACCCTCGCGCGACGCGTTCTCGACCCAGCTCCTCTTCTTTTTTTGCTCTCCCCACCCACCACTTCCCTCACTCCAGCTTCGGCCCGGGTAAGACACTAGTCACGTCTACCGAAGGGTCTGCCAGACAGTGCCGTGCCGGCTGGGTTGCCCCAGCGGCACGCACATTGCTCCAGACGGAACGGCTAGAGCCGGATCCCCTCGAACCATGACACCTTCGGCGCGAAGATGACCAGTTGAGCTTGAGTTGAGCTCAAAGTGAGTCTGCGAGCTGCTCAACACTGACTAAGAGAGTGCCGGGAAATGATCGACGATCGAATCACTTGTCCCCGACGCACTCGCTCGCACTTTTCAAAGCGGGCTGAACTCCGTGAAGAGTGCACTACCAGAAAGAGGAGCGGCCGACGTGAGCCGGAAATAGGCTTTTCTTCGGAGTTGGATCACCATAAAAGCTCCGACCTTCGACTATGTCGGTAGTAGAATGTCCGACCCTCTTCTCGCCAGCGGTGAGTTATTTCCTTCGCGCCCCTGACTTGTAAGGATTTAAATTATTAACTTGAATGCGATCGCGCAATCAACTGATCATGATTCATTCAACCCCACAACAGTGCCTCATTCCGAGATCACCCTGCACAATATATATACGTGCTCAATGCTGTCTCTTTGTACCAAATGTCTATCCCTGCTCACCTCCTCAGCAACCTTCGCTTGACAGTGGGAGGAAGTTTCAGGCCTGACCCGGATATGTCATTGGCCACGGCTGGCAGGCTGGAAGTGAAGAACTATACACGGAGCTATACTTTCACACCTATGCCATCGACCAACGCTGGTAGCTCTGCGACCGGACCAATCTCTGCGCCTATCCAGCGCCTTCCTCCCGAAATCCTCTCCCACATTTTCTCCCTTCACTCCGATGCATTCACACCCGCATTCCGGACCCCATTCCCGATTCTGCGTTCATACGAGTTTGAAGCCGAGTTGGATCGCCTGGCCAACATCCATCTTCTGACGTTGTCCCGTGTGTGTGGACAGTGGCACCATATCGTCGTTGACACCCCCGCTTTATGGTCAACCTTCAATCTCAACGGCGTGCTCTGGAGTTCCTCCTATTATTTAGAGCAAACGATGGTCTTGTTGGCTGCAGGGTTGGAGCGCAGCCGCAATGCGCCAATTGAAGTGAGGGTCTTTGACCAGCAGCTTGGGCTTCCACTTCCCCCTCGGATTTTCGAGCTCCTTGCGCATCACTCCCATCGCTGGCGGGTGGCCGAGTTCTGCTGTATCGTGCGGAGCATTGATTTCTCCATCCTAAAGGGGAGACTGCCAGTTGTACAGAGGCTTGAACTGGATCTTGGCCCAGTGCACCCCACTTTGGATTTCTTTGTGGGTGCGCCTCGGCTGAAATCACTCATCGTCCCTGGGGTGCTCCTGGGGAAAACTGGCACCATTCCCTTCAAGCAGCTGACTGCACTCGGATGCGAGCGCGTGGCACCCGTCGATATTGCCCGTGCGATATCATTGGCGGACGAGCTGCCTCGCGGGTCACACTTTCATCTGTCCGCTCAAGTCGCCAAAACAACTCAAAGCTTCCCAGTGTGCATTCCCTTAACGATGTCCGCAATATCGCGATTCTCCTGCAGATTAGCGGGCGACCCTTACCCTCGGCGCTCCTGCCAGGGTCTGGGCAAAATTTTTGCAAGCCTCAGTTTGCCGAATTTGGAGGAGCTGTGGTTGTCGTCCAACGGAATCGTCTCGGAATGGCCGCACGCTCAGTTTTGTGAACTGTCAGAACGCTCTGGATTTCATCGGTCCCTGAAAGTGCTACGAATCGTCGAGGTTCTCGTCACTGAGGGAGACCTTCTCTCGGTTCTATCTTCCCTTACATCGTTGGAACATCTAGAGATTGCAGATGTAGACCACGGGGGTGTCAAACTCGTCGTACTTACCGACGATTTCCTCCGCGCCGTCACATTCCAGGCCGACCGACGTCTTGTTCCGCGGCTGCGTCACTTTGCCTGCACCACACAGTTCCAGTTTACAGATAATGCATTCGTCGAGTTTATCGCTTCGCGACTCGCGGGGTGCTCATTGGGCGCATTTCGGGTTGAGATACGCCCCCTCCCCGGCTGCCAAAAGCTTCCACCCCGCTCGGCGCTATCTAGGCTGTTATACGAACTTGGATTGCACAGCAAGACGCGACTTAGGTACAACTTAGCGCAATTTGAAGAGCTGCGCGCGTAATCGTTGCAGCTTTGTAAATTGTGTATCGTTGACCCTCGATCAAATCAGTATTTTCAATATTTTTTCTGGCGAAGGTCTCAGTTTACATCCGCTAAGGACCCTGTTCTGAATCCGTCTCTTCCCACCACCATGTCTTCAGCAAGCGACGAAGAAAACAAAAAGGTTCAATCGTGTTCAGAGGAACCTCTTCGTCTCACCTAAGTATTCTGACGGCAGAAATCACCATAAATTCGCTGCCCAACGAACTCCTTGCGGAGTTAATATCCAATTCTTTGTCCGATTGAGATAAAACTCCCTCGTTTATGGCCCCAAAACGCCGGCTAACCAACGCTCGTCTCCAGACGCTTTGCTTCTTATGCAAACGCTGGCTCCCCTTCAGCTCAGAGCCGACCCTTTGGTCGACCATTCAACTCCTTAGCATTTCAAGCGAAAAAGAACAAGAGGTGGACTTCCCCGAGGTCGGATTGGACGAGCTACTCGAGAACTTCGACGAGTTGGCGCTCGGGAGGAGGTGGAAGATGTTTCTCTCTTTATAAAATTGCGTTGTCCGAAGCTTTTTGAACTCGGGAAATCACCGTTTTTTTTTTTTTTTTGGCGCCGGGACGCACACGTAGCGCCACGACAACCTTCTCAGGCGAAGCGGTGGGCCGCAGCGCGCTCTTGTAGATTTTTAAAATCAAGTATATTCGCTCTTCATGGACGCTATATTGGTGGTAAACAGAGTCGGAGAGGATATGTGTTTGAAGTACGATCGCCGGACAACAAGGGCGGAAATGAATAAACTTGTTGCCCGTAATACAACTACTAAAAGGAAATACGGCTTTCTTCGGAGTTCGATCACCCATAAAGCTCAGGCTCAACTTTCGGTGGGACCTCGACCATCCGACCACCAAATGCTTGACCATGTGCTTTCAGCAGTAAAATCCTCCCCGGGGTGGCTCTCCGCTTTAGTCGCCCTCGGGACCTTTGTCGCGTGGCGTTTCGTTTCCCAGACCCTCTCGGTCGTCCTCCAGACTTTTGTTCTGCCCGGAAGTAGTGTTCGTCCAAGCACCGTCTCAAAATACCCACAGTAACCGATTCTGACTAGCTCGAAAAATTCGGCGCGACGAAAGGCGCATGGGCCGTGGTGACTGGTGCGTCGGACGGGACTGGGAAGGAGTTCGCCCTGCAACTCGCAGGGCGCGGGTTCAATGTGCTGCTCGTTGCACGGAACGCTGCGCTTCTTGGGGCAGTGGGCGACGAGATTCGTGCGTTCCCTTGCTCGCTTTATTAATTTGTGACTGAATGCCCAGAGGCCAAGTACCCCAGCGTGCGCACGGCCGTGCATACGATCGACTTTGCAGCCGCCGATGGACGGGCGTATGAGTCCCTTACGACTGAAGTCGACGCGCTGGATGTCGGCGTGCTCGGTACGACATCACCCTTCTACTTTCCAACCCTTAAAAAACTAACTATGCGCAGTAAACAACGTCGGAAAGTCGCACGCGATGCCAGCGTACTTGGTCGATACCCCCGTGGCCGAGATGGAGGACATTGTGAAAATTAACATCGGCGCGACGCTGCGAGTCACTCACGCGGTGCTGCCAGGCATGATTCGGCGGTGCGTTAAAATCGTATCTTTCTGTTGCTCTCCCTGACGACGCGCAGAAAACGCGGATTGGTGCTGAATATCGGATCGTTTGCGGGTGCCGTGCCGTCGCCCATGCTCGCAACGTACTCTGGGACCAAGGCGTTCCTTGCGACATTTACGAGCGCGCTCGCAGAGGAGGTTCGCGAACACAACATTGTAGTCGAGCACGTCAATACGTACTTTGTGGTATGTGGACTGGGTGCCGCGTCGGGTCCCTTCTGACGGAAATGAATGATGCAGGTCTCGAAGTTGTCCAAGATTCGGCGCGCGTCTGCGATGATCCCGACGCCCAAGGCGTACGTGCGGTCTGTGCTGGGGAAGATTGGGCTCGGATGCGGCGCGGCATATAGCGGACGGCCTGGCACGAGCACGCCGTTTTGGTCGCATTCGCTGATGGAGTATGTGCTGACCGTGGTGGGCCTGCCCTCTGTGTACATCTGGTACACGCACCAGCTACACAAGGACATCCGGCGGCGTGCACTAAAAAAAGTGGCCAAGACGCAGTGATTCTTTGAGTATTCTGGTGCGTGGGCTGCAGACCACCTATCTTTAGTTACACTCTAGATATATAGACTGGCGGGAGGAATTTATCCATAGCTTCCGTAATAATATCAGTTGGCTTTCTGAGTTACTGCGCGAGCTGAATCTTCGTGAATATCTTTTTACGGTGTCCTAAGAGACTTCTTTTACAAAGACCTCGAGAAGCACAGCTTCCATTTTGGGTCCCAAGCGTTGAATTCCATTTTGGGGGGTTGATTCTTTGTTCTTGTTATTTACGGAAGCCACATTTTTCTTCACGGCTCTCACCATGGCGGACTCGCAGGCCTCGTCCTCGATCCTTTCCTCGTCGTCCTTCCCGGATTTCAACTCCAAGGTCCAGGCTGTTGCCCTTAACGCGACCCGCAGTGCCGCCGGTTTCCCCGCCGACATCCCTTTCCACCGGTCCATAGATTCGGACCTCGCGGAGGACCTCGACGCGTTTTCATCTCGCGTCCTATCCCTTACGAACAATATACTGTCGCTGGTTGCGACCGCTGACCCGTCCCAGTCCAAGCGGAAGGGAAAGGCAAAGCTGCAGAGCCAAGACGATGTTGTGGATGACTTTCATTCACTCGTCGTTGACTGTATGGATCAGTTGTTTGAGCGGACGGTACGCGTTTTTAATCAGGCTTCGGAGAGCTTCTGCAAAGGATTGTCCGGACAAGTGGCTTTTCGAGCTGACTTTTTGCAGGATATATGTTTAGACCAGTTCTTGGGACGGACTAAAGCCCCGCTCGTAGCCATCAACTACGATGCCCCTGGTCTGCGCAAGACCGTGAAAAAACCCACCCAAAAAGGCCAGCTTGACTCTGCTGTGCAACATGCCTCATATCTCGCGAAGCCACAACTCGCGTTCAAACAACCGGTGAACAATAGCGACGAGCCGTGGTATCCCGCGCTCTCCCACAAATTCAACGCGCAGGTTCCTCTGGGTCACATATATCGCGACTCTGACGCAGAGGCGATCGTGTATGTACTACTTTATTCTTTATGCCGACCTCACAACTAACATGTTGGCACAGGAATCATCCATACCGCTACGAAATAACGCACATTTCGTACCCTCCCCGTATGTTTGTCACAGCAGAACCCATTGCGCCGACACCGTTCGAGTCCACGTCGGCTACCTGGGTTTCGACACCCGACACGCTCGACGCGATGATGGACGAGCTCCGGCGAGCCCCTGAGATCGCCATCGACCTCGAGCATAACAGTTATCGATCCTTTGCGGGGATCGTTTGTTTAATGCAAATCAGTACGCGGAGCCAGGACTGGATAGTCGACACATTAGCATTGCGAGCGGAGCTTGCTACTGGCGCGTTGAACGAGGTGTTTACGGACCCCAAAATCGTCAAGGTATGTTTCGCTTTGCGTAGGCGGGACTACATTATTGAACACCTCCAGGTCCTTCACGGCGCAGAAAGCGATATTCCCTGGTTGCAGCAAGATTTTAATCTGTACATCGTCAACTTATTTGATACCTTCCACGCCTCAAAATTGCTGGACTTTCCCCGGCACGGGCTCGCAAACCTGCTCGAAATGTACTGCGATTTCGTCCCAGACAAGCGATACCAGCTCGCGGACTGGCGCATACGGTCTGCATATTATTAATTGACCTCTACGTTCGTACGATATTGACAATATGTCAGGCCCCTCCCCGAGGACATGCTGCAGTACGCTCGCTCAGACACGCACTTCCTCCTCTTCATATATGACAACCTCCGCAATGCCCTGCTCGATCGAGCTGTCTCGCGGGCGCAGTCGCAATCCCGCTCCCCATCGCCCGGGCGGCATTCTCCTCCTAGCACCACGCCGCCCGAACAGGCGCTGATTAGACAGGCGCTCGCGCGCTCCGAGGAGACGTCGCTGCGGACATACGAGAAAGAAATGTACGATTCGGATCGAGGCGGAGGAACCGGGGGCTGGGACACACTTGCACGGAAGTGGAATAAGGGCGGGCTCGTCGCGGCCGCGGAGACGCCACTCGGGAGCGAAACACTGCAGCGGGCAGTGTACCGCTGTGTGCATGCGTGGCGAGACGAGGTTGCGCGCGCCGAGGACGAAAGCACACGGTGCGCTTACCGTCCTTTACTCGAGTTTCGCTTATCGTTGGTTTTCAGATACGTCCTGCCGAATCATTATCTATTTCAATTGGCGGAGCGTCCGCCAGCAGATATGGCGGCGCTGCTGCAGGTGTTCCAGCCCGTGCCGCCGGTTGTGCGACGGCGGGCCAAGGAGCTGTTGGAGGCCATTCGAGCGTGCTTGCAGCGGTATCTCTCCAAGTCGCAGGTGGCGGCTCCCGCGCCGTCCGTCGTGGAAAAAGACGCAGAGATGCAAGTGGATGAAGTGGAGGTGAGGGTAGAGGTGACTGCGAGCGGTGCAGGGAACTTGTGGTCGATAGGTGCGTGCCCGAGGTTTTCTATATGCGCGAAATTTAAACAGTGATATAGCTCCGGGCCCCTCGACGCGTGCCGCAGGGAAATCTGCCCTGTTTGGTGCTTCTATTGCCTCCAAAACGCCCGCAGTGGCTTTGGCAACGTCAACTAGTTCTTTGTTTGGCGCGAAGAGCACCGGGTCGAAGGAGGTGACTTTCCATCTCTTTCCCTCCTTTCAATGTTGTTCTTATGCCACCGCATTAGCTTGCTTCCCGCTTTCAAGAGGTGGTCGCACGTATACATAGTGCGTTGGTCATTGTACCCTCCATGCCCGTGGTGCGTGTTGGCTATTATTTATTCCTCGTTATACTGACATTCCCGTTCACAGATCGAGTCTGGTGTCAGTGCCGTTTCTACCACGGTGCAGGTTACAGGCGAGCCTGCACATGGCATGCAGGTTGAGGTACCTTACGTCCCCGCCGCACAGCGGACGACGAAGCAGGTCATCGAAGTCGTTGACGACTCGATCGTTGTCGTCGGGCAGGCACGGCAGAAGAAGCGGAAACGGTCGAAGACGGACACTGGGGTGGATGGAGATCCGTCCACGGAGGATTCTACCACTGCGAAGAAAGCGACAAAGAAGGAGAAACGCGACACCTCTGGCGAGGAGGCTGAGGCGTTTGACTTTTCCGCCGTGCCGAATATCCTGGACGATGTACCGAACAGAGAGGATATGCGCGTCAAGAAGAAGAAGAAACAGAAGCAAGGAGGGAAAGGTGCGATTTCTTCCTATTGCATGGAGCAAGCCGAGCTGACTTGTGTCGCCAGACAAACAATTCTACGGTGATTTCCCGGCGCCCCCGAAGGCCCACAGTGACGTGAAGAGTGGAAATCAGTCGCATACATTCAAGTGATAGAGTTACCTACATTTAATGATATTGCAGTGGCACATTTCCTCTGAAAAGCATATACTTGCTGCGATCACTTTGACCGCCCGGCACAACGGCACAGTATTTGGCCGTGTCTGGCATCGGCCTGCTTACGTGAATTTCTAGAATCCTCGGAGTCTGACGCGTGAAAATTTTGGGTCTCTCTTTTCTTGCTCTCTCCCTTTCCCGTTCTTCTCTGTTCCCCTTTGCGTTAGCCACGCCAAAAAATGCATCGCCTGTCGACGACCTCTTCCCGGTCCGTGCGCCGTGCAGCCGCAAAAGCCCAGCCCGCGCTGACCCGCGGTGCCCACAAGGAGATTAAGTTCTCCAACGATGGACGGGCAAGCATTCTCAAGGGCGTCGACGTCCTTGCCAACGCTGTCCAGGTCACTCTGGGCCCGAAAGGTGCGTTCCCTGAATCTAATGAATTTCGAGCGCTGACTAACCGCGTTGCGTAGGGCGCAATGTTATTATTGAGCAATCCTTTGGTGGTCCCAAGATTACAAAAGGTCGGTAGACAAGCCCTGTACCAGGCCATTACTTGACTATTGCTTAGACGGTGTTACGGTCGCGAAAGCCGTGTCATTAAAGGACAAGTTCGAGAACCTCGGCGCTCGGTGGGTTTGCCCGTTTACACCCGAAAAAAAACTCTAATGTAGGTACAGTCTCGTCCAGGATGTTGCACAAAAAACCAACGAGGTTGCCGGAGACGGGACGACCACGGCCACAGTCCTTGCGCGTGCGATCTACTCCGAGGGTGTCAAGAATGTCGCCGCAGGCTGCAACCCTATGGACCTGCGCCGCGGCTCCCAGGCCGCCGTTGACCGCGTCGTGCAGTTCCTCTCTTCGCAGACCAAGACGATCACCACAACCGCGGAGATTGCCCAGGTCGCGACCATCTCTGCCAACGGCGACACCCACGTCGGGAACCTCATTGCGCAGGCCATGGAGAAGGTCGGTAAGGAGGGCGTCATCACCGTCAAGGAGGGCCGCACCATCGAGGACGAAATTGAAATCACAGAGGGCATGCGCTTCGACCGAGGTTACATCAGCCCGTACTTCATCACCGACGTCAAGACGCAGAAGGTCGAAATGGAGAAGCCGTATATCCTGCTCAGTGAGAAGAAAATCTCCCTGCTGCAGGATATCCTGCCGACACTCGAGACGGCCGCCCAGGCGCGCCGCCCTCTCGTTATCATCGCCGAGGACGTCGACGGTGAGGCGCTCGCCGCCCTCATCCTCAACAAGCTCCGCGGTCAGCTTCAGGTCGTCGCCGTCAAGGCGCCCGGCTTTGGCGACAACCGCAAGTCTATCCTTGGCGACCTCGGCATCCTCACCGGCGGCACGGTTTTCACCGACGAGCTCGACATCAAGCTCGAGCACGCAACCGTCGACATGCTCGGCACCACAGGCAGCATCACGATCACCAAAGACGACACGATTGTCCTCAACGGTGAGGGCTCCAAGGACGCGATTGCTGCGCGCTGCGAGCAGATCCGCGCCATCATTGCAGACCCCACGACAAGCGAGTACGACCGCACGAAACTGCAGGAGCGTCTTGCGAAGCTCTCGGGCGGCGTAGCGGTGATCAAGGTTGGCGGCGCGAGCGAGGTCGAGGTCGGCGAGAAGAAGGACCGGTACGACGACGCGCTCAATGCGACGCGTGCGGCGGTCGAGGAGGGTATCCTCCCCGGCGGTGGCGTCGCGCTTCTCAAGGCGAGCCTGATGCTCGCGACGTCGTCTCCCGGTGCCGCCTCATCCTCCTCCTCCCCGACATCCCCCGACGCGAAGCCGATCACGACGACGAACTTTGACCAGGAGCTCGGCGTCGCAATTGTGCGCCGTGCAATCACCGCCCCTGCGCGCGCGATCCTCACGAACGCTGGCGAGGAGGCGAGTGTGATTGTCGGAACGCTGCTCGCGCAGTATGGCAGCGCGGACAAGTTTGGGTGGGGTTATGACGCGAGTAAGGGCGAGTACGTTGACATGGTCAAGGCGGGGATCGTTGACCCGCTCAAGGTCGTGCGCACGGCGCTCGTGGACGCGGCGGGTGTTGCGAGCCTGCTGACGACGAGCGAGGCGTGCATTGTCGATGCGCCGGAGGAGGACAAGCCCGCTGGGGGCATGGGCGGCGGCATGGGCGGTATGGGCGGAATGGGTGGAATGGGCGGCTACTAAGGGCTGCGCGGCGGCGCTTGACGGCCATGGTGGCACCGAGTCGGGAGCACTCCGAGATTAGAGGAGAGCTTGGGTCGCTGGAAGAAGAAAAGTATATTCCCTGCTCATATACTACGCATATTGACACTGCATTACATCCTCATGTTTTCTAAGAAACGCACCCTACTCAATTCATAAACATGGAAAATTCGAATCGTTTGACGCTGTCTCGCCTCATTTCAAGCGAACTGTCCTGCATCGTCTACCGGGCAACTATAGTTTCCAGATAGTTCTGAGTGGTCGAGGTCGCGAATGGGTTGAGGGTCCCAATAACAGTCTAGGGTGAGTGAGTGACACGCGACCCTAGTTCAAGCGCTCTCCCGTTGACCTGGGCTGGGATTTGTGAGCCTCCGGACGCGATTGTCGCCAGAACCTATAAGGGGATAAATTCTAGCCTCAAGTAAACAAACATGCGCTCCTAACTTGCTCCTCACTATGAGCCAAAAAGGTGCTAGCCGTGGCTGGAAACGAGCACGCGACGCCTTATCGGCCCCCACCCTCGTAGTCTACGCCACCGATACCTCCCCGTTCACTGCAGAGGTAGTTCAATGTCGTACCGAGGGCCGATATCCTCTACCGAAATTGCTGAAAGTTCACCGAAAGAACCCCGACCCAACACTCTTTCCTGTTAAGGATGACTGGGTTTGGGTTTTACCGAACGAAATCGACCCCGACGAAATAACCTCTCAAGAAATGTTTGTACGGCAAGAATACCACGACCTTCTTGTGGCCATCCTTAACTCAATCAAAGTACGGAACAGCATCGACGCATAGTAAACCGCCCCATCGCGTCCCAGTCCCCCTGTCTGACTGCTTTTTAGCCTTGATCAGGACATGAAGCGTATGCGAGGTGAAGAATCTGGGCCCGAGATAAAGCTGGAAGTGGGGGACTTGTACCTGAGCGACTCATGGGCGTTGCCCATTATTCAAGATGGGCGCCAGATTCTGTCCAACTTGACGTCCCCCGACTCGAAGTACCCGAATCCATTCGAGGGCGAAGGCAACTCTTTCAGATGCAAGACCGGGGTCGTCATTACTGGCTTCCCAGGAATTGGTCAGTCTGCACATATCTAGACCGTCGAGCCTCTACTGAGGCACTCTGTGACAGGTAAAACGACATTTCTCAAGTATATGTTCCATCTCCGCGCCGCTGCCAACCTTCCTACCATATACATGACGAACGCACTGTCTGCGACTATATACAAGAATGGACGGACGGGGGACATCGAGGGCGTCAACTTGACAAACATTATGCGGAAGAATATGCCGGACTCGACATGGGCCCTCATCGACTCCAACACCAACCTCTACAATATCCCGCAAGTGGTGATCGACTCGGGGTTCTTCGTCGTTCAAGCTGCATCTCCCACAATAGACCGCATTAAAGCGGCGCGCAAGCTCGAAGGCGGCGGGGCTCAAATCTGCGTGATGCAGCCTTTCACGGCCTGGGAGCTCATTGTTGGGTGAATTTTATTTTCTCTGGCTTAAAACTAGTCTGATGCAGAGCCAGACAAAGCCTTAGGCGTGGTGGTGGAAGGTACCCCCCGTCAGAGCGACAACTTGTCGACTTTCACGAGAGATTCGGAGGCTCGGCGTGGTATGCATTCCAGGAGGCGCACGATCCGGAAAAGTTCAACCAGAGGATCGATGCAATCTCGCGATCGTTGAAAAGCGAGGACATCCCACTCATCCTCAACTCCGCCTCCGTCCTAGTCAACATCCCCGACGACGACATCTGCCACATGCTCGTTTCTGTCTTCCCGCTGACTGACGAGGACCGGCGGAAGTTTCGGATTGGGCCGCCATCGCGCGAGGCGCATCTCAAGCTGGAGAAGAGGTTGGCTCAATTGCCGGATGTATGCTTGCGCTTGTAGACCTTGCCCTGCGCCCCTCCTCCCTCAGCTTGTTTGCGATCCAGGCGTCGAATCGACAATGCACAGTTCGAATGACGAGTGAAATAATCGCATAAATAATGTACTTGTAGCGAAATCATAATTTCCACTGTCTTACGAACGATAATAGGCGCATTTTCTTAGTTTTGGTCACGTCGTGTCACTCCACGTGAGCTGTGACATCAAATATTGACGCGTCTTTCGCGTTATTCAACTTTTCTTTTCGGCGTGGCCTTCAAACTAGTATATTTCCTCAAAATGTCTCCGAACCTTGGAACTGAGATACTGGGCTATTCAGACCTCTATGGAGCTCTTTTTGGCGCTTTTTTCATGTCTGGCGAAATCTTTTTACATAAAAACCGGTTCGCGTCACGCAAAACTCTATCAGGACTGTCAAGGGATTCCTATAAATACGGGGTGTGCCGCCAACTCCTTTCTTTCCTCAACCACCACCATCTCCTTCCTCAAGAGCTCTTTTCTCGGAGCACTCTCCTGCCACTGTAAATCGAATCTGACCCTTCTCTTTCCGCGTCGTGTGTTCCTCCTCTTACATTCGTCTTCCTCCTAGGACGCGTCTTTCCGAGCCTCCTTCCACCTCTTCAAGCTCCACCTTGTGCCCTTCCAATGGCGCCGACGAAGTCGAATACCTCCCCCACTGTCCCCAAGAAGAGTTCGTCTTCCTTCGTCTTCTTCCTTCGTTCGTTCGCTAATCGTCCTCGTTTCAGAGCGCTCGTCTGGCGGCCTCAAGAGGAAGAAACCGACCGCGTACAACAAGTTTATCGTGCGTCTTCCTCATCATCGACTTGGATGCGAACTGACTCTACCCTGTTTACAGTCCAAAGAGCTTGCGCGCCTGAAAGAAATTGGCACGGGCGATACCCACGAAGACCGGTGAGCCTCTTCATCTCTCGTATACTCGTCGCGGACATTCGTGCTGACGATCGCGCAGGATGGAGTTGGCGTTGAAGAAGTGGCACGCGACGAAAGATTCTTCGTCGTCGCCCTGATTATGTCTTTTCTCTCTCTCTGCTCAGTGTGTGACCTTACTCTACGTGCTGCTACTTTATTGCTCGAAATCCAGTGTACTTAGTCGGATGTACTGTACGTTGCTCAAATAACTGTTCTGCTTATAATTTGCTTGCGTTCCCGTTCGCAGTTGTGTTTAATTGGGACGCGACACATTTTGCGGAGAATTCAGACCCGAGCGCAGAACAAGAGCGACTCCGGACGAGCACAGAAGGAGGAAAGACCCGGCCGGGCTGCCGGCGGAACCTCCGGACCGTGACGTCAATATTAGCCCAAAACGGCCATTCACGACCCGAAGCTGGCTGCCTTATCGACTCAATCTGTTTTATGGCCGTCTCCGGCCTTGCCTCTTTCTTCTGTACTCTCATCTGGTCGCCCCCGCGGCTTCCCGATCTTTCTCTTTCGTCTTAACGCGTTCTTCGCCTTACTGCACGTTCACGGCGACCTCACTGACACAGTATCCGCTTTAAATCATGTTCGACCTAGATAACGACGGCCAGTTCGACTTTGACCCTTACTCTGAGGGTCCTAGCTCGCTGGCGCTCCTGTCTGCTATGCAGCAGCTCGCAGAATCCGACGATTCACCGCTGGCTCTTGTCACGCCTCCCACGGATGATTTGGAGGGCCAGGCATCCACATGGAAGGGCAAGGGTGTCTCCAGACCCATGCCTATTCCTCCTGCTCCTGCAGCTGATCCCCACGATCTGTTCGACATTAGCGAGGCCGCTTCTAGCCACGGGGACCGCGATTTCTACGCTTCATCTTCTCCATTCTCTCCCTCGTCCTCCATCACATGTGCTAGCCCAATTGACCGAGACGATGGGTCAGTTCCGGAATCGAGCTGGAAGGGAAAGGATACTGTTCTCGTTGGCAGCTCTGCTTCAATGCACGATCCGCACAGTATCTTTGATATGAGCGAGGCCGCCTCCAGCGACGCATTTCCATCCTTTTCCTCTCGTTTTTCACCCGTATGCGCCAGTCCGATTGATTCCGTCGAGCAGCCCTCCACCTCGATGGACCATGACGACTCGTCTGGGCCCCAAGGAAAAGGAAAAGGCAAGGAGAAAGAGCAACCTCCCACTCTTCCTCCTCTGACCTTTTCCCCGACCGGATTTGGCTATACTCACACTAATTGGCCCTCCCCAGCGACGGCCGCCGCTGGTCCCTCTTCGTATGACTCACGCGCAGCGGACAGGCCCTCCTCCTACAGCTCACTCGCACCCCTTGATTTAATATCCGTGCCCGCTCCTCCACCTCCGGTTCTTAGCACACCGCCGATAGTCCCCAGTCTGCTCTCCCGCCGGCGTTCCCTTCCCAGCCTCAGTGCTCCGAACGCCAAGTCCAAGTTCCGGCTTAAGGGTAACCTCGCGCGCAAGTTGCTCTTCAGGAAATACGATGGAGATTCCAGTGCCTGCCCTACGCCCCCGTCTTCCCCGACAGACCCCCGTGATATAGACCTCGGCTCAGGCAACTGCTTCGCACCCTGGCGGAACGATTCTGCTTTCGCACTCGAATATCAATTCCAGCCCGCGCTCAAGGGCCGCACAAACTCGACCCCGTTCCCTATCTCCGCCCTCGACCTCATCCCGGCCACCACCGCAGACATATTTGAGCCGATTCCGCTATTCGTCGCAAACTACTTCGACGACGTGCTCCCACGGGAGCTGCGGGTCTACGTGATGCTCTCGCTTATTGCCGTGCATGAGGCAGATCATGCACGCCTGCTCAGGGACGGCCAGTGGACAGTTACGAAAGCATCATCGTCCAAGAACAAGTGGGTGGGACGGGACAAGGCTCTTCGCGAACTCGTTCGGTTCAGCCGGGTGTGTAAATCTCTATCGCTCTGCTAACCTTCTGCTAACAGTCACGCAGGTCTCCAAATCCTGGCAAGAACTTGTCTTCGACGGCCAAATTTGGGCTAACCTCGACCTGCACGCATTCCCGCTTTTGCCAAAGTCGTTGCTGCTTCGCATCGCGCGCGCCGCTGGCAGCTTCATCCAAGACATCAATGTCGCGGGCCACGTCAACCTCCATTCAGGCACTCTCATCGAAGTGACCGACAGCCTTTCCGCATTGTCTGTGAGCAAGGGCTCGCTTCCGTTCACGCACCTCACCGGCATCAATCTGCGTGGCTGCTCCGCGATAACGACCCGCTCGCTGCACCATCTCCTCATCCAGTCCCGCGCGCTGGAGCGACTGTGTCTGAAAGGGCTCGGCGCGGTGACGAACACGACCTGCGATATCATCGGGGTGTACTGCACACGGCTGGTGGTGTTGGACCTCGGGCGGTGCGCAAATATCGACGCGGTGGGCGTTCGCAGCCTCGCGACGACTGCGGCCTCGCGTGGAGAATACTTGGCGCTGAAAGAGCTGCGGCTTTCCGGCCTGAAACACGTCGACGACAACATGATGGCGGCGCTCGGACGGGCGGCGCCGTACCTCGAGGTACTGGATCTGAGCTACGTCCGGCAGTTGCACAATACGGCCGTGGAAGCGTTTGTGGCGTGCTCCGACGACGACGAGGAGGACGAAGAGAATGGGTTGAAGATTGTATGTCTAAATGCCCGGGAGGCGGGGAGGAGCATCGACGAGTCTAATAAGTACCGTCGCCGGGTAACGAGGCTGCGCCACCTCTCGCTCTCGTTTTGCCTCCTGCTCACGGACGCGGCGTGCTCGCACCTAGCGCATTCTGTCCCGGAGCTACAGTATCTCGAGCTGGCGGGGATCGGCAGCAGCCTTGAGGACGAGGGACTTATCCGGCTGCTCAATACGACGCCGCTGCTCAAGCGACTCGACCTTGAAGACGCATCTTCCATCACCGATGCAGTGATCGCGACCCTTACTCCTGAGGATGAGACCGAGGATGCGTCGCCGTCGCCCGACTCGCCCCTCGAGCATCTAATCATCTCCGGCGCGCTGGAGGTGACGGACGACGCACTCCTCGCGCTTATCCGCGGCTGCGCCCGTCTGACGGTGCTCGAGGCCGACAACACGCGCATGGGGCCGGTCGTCCTGAAGGCGTTCATCCGCACCGCGCGCCGCCGCGCGCGCGCGGACGCCAAGATCGTCGGGATCGACTGCCGTGGCTTCGGCGAGGTGTTGCTCAAGGATCTCGCTGCGCACACGCGCCCGAGGCTCGGGTGGCGGGCACATGGCGCGCGCGGGCTCGGGTACCTCGACGCCCGGGATGGGTCAGCTGAGGACCTCAAGGTCGGGCAGGACGAGTGCGATCCGGGGCGGGTGGTGGTGAAGACGTTCTACGGGTGGCAGACGGTGGACGCGGTGCATGCGGGGCGCGAGAAGCGGCGGAAGGCGAAGACGCGCCGCGCTGCGAACGAGTCGGCGGGGAGCAGCGACATGGATGATTCTGCTGGCCGCGGGACGCGGTGGTGGTCGCCTGGTGGGCGAAGGTCGGGGACCAACTCTCCGCCGGCGGTTCCGGAGCAGAACGAAGGATGTACTATAATGTAAGAAGGTGGGCATGCTCCCATGTAAAGATGAATCTTTTGGTTGTATT
Source organism: Mycena capillaripes (assembly GCA_029204075.1). Taxonomy (NCBI): domain Eukaryota; kingdom Fungi; phylum Basidiomycota; class Agaricomycetes; order Agaricales; family Mycenaceae; genus Mycena; species Mycena capillaripes. The sequence goes on from JARHKZ010000022.1 coordinate 553,310, forward strand.
TTTCTCGTTGTAACGAACTGTACGATCTATCGACCACTGACTGGTTTTGTACGCTTGTAATATAGGGCTCTGCACTGTAGATGTACAATTTGTATAAATTCGATTTGTTGTTTTGCTCGAAATTCATGGCCCTCACTGAGAGAATCGTTGACCGAGAACCATGCTTTGGAATCCCGATCAATTTCTTGTCCGTATTTGGAAGCTGATTTTGCTTACCGTGCTTACTATGAACTTGAATGTCTGCTCCTCACATCGCAGTGATTGAGACGGCTCTTCTCACTGGGAAATGGGACGGCTCCGCTGAATCTTCAGCCGTCCTTGACCTCGCGAAATCCGTGGTGGATGGTGACTTTGGGGCCGCACTACAAGGTCCCCTCGCCAAAAAACTATTTGCGCGTTCCTCGACAGAAGGAAGCGAAAATACAGCGCTGTTTGAGGCGCAACTGGCTATAACCGGCGATGCTTCAGATGACGACGCGATTCGTCTGATTCTAGCCGTTGCATGTCTGCATTCGTTCATTCAAGTCAATTGGACTGGACCGGACTTGGACTTCAAAGTTCGAGATGTACTCCAGATGGCGTCTTCTGAAATCACTGAAGAACAGCTTAACCGAAGAGCTGTTACGGAGTTGGCTTACGGGGGTGAACCATCTTACCATTTAACACAGTATGCGATGCTACTTCGACTCGCGCAGTTGCTCCTCGAAGTTCCCTCCCAACACTACCAATCTGTACCCTGGTGGAAACTTCGTGCACACACCGTCCATCAGCAGATTCTTGACGAGCCTGCGCCGCCCCCGCCTAATATTCTATCGGCTTTAGATCCTCTAGTACCAATTTACGCCAGCAATCCAGAGCTTTCTGGTCGCTTGGAACTGGAGCAGGGCCTTTTACAGCACATCATATCCCAAGACAAGCTCGCTGCCGAGTATTTTATCAAGGCAGCTCGCGCTACGGGGCTGGAATACGAACTCACAGGTGCTTTGGGCAAACGCACGAAATTTCAGCAGAACGAGCTCAGCCAGCTTATTCTTCTGGCCGAAAGCCAGTTAAAAATAGAGGAGCGCCCAACCGACTCTTCCTCCGTCGAACCGTCTTCCACTGGCGGACAAGTTCCAGAAACGCTCGCTCTAAATGACGACACCCTTCTTGAACAAACGGCGTTCACATCATCATCTCCTTCCGCTCACTCCCAACTTTCTCACCTCGATCCTTCGGCCCAACCTGCCCTGCATCCCCTAGACCAGAGCATCCTGCTCGCCATGTGTCTAAACGTGAAAAACACTTCCCCAGTGCACGGCCTCACCGCCGAGCAAATGACACCGTACGTCGCGCGCGTGATCACGCACCCGCTCAACTGGTCCGTGCACACCATGGCGCTCCTTCTCCGCGCGCGTCTCGAGTCCAACCGGACGCGCACCGTCGAGCGCGCAACCCTCCAGCTGCAGGCGCTTATCGAGCAGATGCCCACCGCCGACGCCCCCATCGCCGAGCGGCTCCGCTACGCGCACGCGCTTCCCCTCCCGAGCAAGTGGGAAATGGAGAAGGAGCTGGCGACACGCTTCCTGAGCCTCGGCGCCGTGCGCTCTGCGCTCGACATCTTCGAGCGGCTCGAGATGTGGGAGGAGGTGGTCAAGTGCTGGCAGGCGATGGAGCGGCGCGACATGGGCGTTGGGATCGTGCGGGATCTGCTGGAAGGTCGCAAGGCCGAGGCGGATGTAGTTCTTGCTCGGGGGAAAGCGGGAAGGACAGACGCCCGGCGGGCGAACATGGATTTGACGCGGGAGGCAAAGCTGTGGTGCCTCCTGGGCGATTTGGAGCCGGAGAATGCTGTTGAGCACTACCAGCGTGCGTGGACGGTCTCGGGCCAAACTGCGGGCCGCGCAATGCGCTCGTTGGGTGGGTATTATTTCTCCAGGGCGGTGTACCCGGAGGCGATCGCGTGTCTGAAGAAGGCGGTGGCGATCAACCCACTCCTTTCGCGCTCGTGGTTTATCCTTGGGTGTGCGTGCATGCGCGTAGAGGACTGGGCTGAAGCGAAAGCGGCTTTCAGCCGGTGCGTTGCCATCGACGAGGAGGATGGGGAGAGCTGGAGCAATCTTGCGAGCATGTATATGCGCACGGGGACGACTAATAAACTCGTCGTGAGTCCCAAGATCTGCCTTTGTTCGTATCGTATCGTTAATGTTCTCTTTGCGCAGACTGACGATGACGTGACGGACGCGTCTTCTGCCTCTGCGGCTGTCCCTTTCGAGAACAAGCTACTTGCTTTTCGGGCACTCAAGCAGGGTCTGCGGTCCGCGTACGAAAATTGGCGCATGTGGTACAACTACATGATCGTTTCAATCGAGGTCGGTGAGCTCTCGGAGGCGTGCCGCGCGCACGGGCGGGTCATCGAGATGCGCGGAGCAGAGGCCGTCGACGAGGATGTCTTGGAGCGGCTGGTGAACGCAGTGACGCGCGCTTCCACTGTTGAACAAGAGGCGGCGGCGGGCGCGGACGCAACAGAGGCGGCGCAGCTGGCTGGTAACAACCCCAACGAAGGACGCGCCCTGCTGCGGCCCGTCAAGCATCTCATCGAAGACATCGTCTTACCCCGGATCTCTTCCTCCCCCCGTGTCTTCCGTGCCTATGCGCGACTTCTTACGTGGGAGTGCCGCTGGGACGATGCTCTCAAGGCATCGATGGACGCATATCGTTGTAGTGCCGCCGGAACTATGGAGCGGGATGAGACAGATATTGCCAAGTGGCGTGAGGCAGTTGGCGATGTCGAGGACATTGTGGACGCGCTCCGCAACTTTGCCCCGCGTTCCGAGGGCGGTAGCGTCAACTGGCGGCTACAGGCGCGAAGCATTGTGCGGACTTTTATGGGTAAAACTAAGGATGCGTTTGGAGACGAACCTGAGTGGGCGAAAGTTCAAGAGATGCTGGACGAGTTGAAAAAGCAAATAGAATAGCGAGTTTAGCAGGGGAAAAAATGTATCTTGAATAGCAGTAGATGTAACAAAGCAAAACGGTATATCTGACTGAAGAATTGGGTCCTAGGACTGAGTGCCTTCGAAAGCGCGCGTCGGCCAAATTTAGAACGGCCAAATTTGTCGCCTTCTGTCACACGACTTGTCTTCGACGACTGGAAGGGACTGCTAGCCATGAAAGTCTCGATCCACTACGCTCAATCCTCTCTATAATAAACACAACTGCGAGACCTGCTCAAGTCCGTGAACCATGTCTTCAATGTCCTCAAACACTTCCCCGATCTATCGTACGCCGGACCTTCAAGTTCAGCGTCAAATAAATTGATTGGGTTTATGGACATCGTACAGGCTACGCGATACTTGTCGCCGTCGTATTCTTCGCCGCCGTCTTCGCGAAGGTGTTCCTCAGCTCGCGAGTCGACAGACAGCGCCGCCTCCGTGCGCGCGAGCGCGAGCGTGCTCTGGGTGGTGGCGAGTTGGACGTCACTGTACTCGAGAGAATGAAGCCACCTCTTTTTGACGCATATCTTGGCGCCGCGCCTCGGATAACAGAGGCGGAAGCGGAAGCAGACCGATGGAACGAAATCATGGTATGTTCGCCGTGATTTACACTTCAAATTGGTGTGTTGCTCACTATAATAATTGACGCAGCCGCTCCATGTATCGAATATCAACACCGAATCTTCCCCAGTGGTCGTCAAGGGCGGCCAGGGAGCCGACATGTTTAAGCTTTTGCGCGTGAGCGTGGTCGTGCGCATGCCCGTACCATCTTTCAGCGCACCGGACCCACTCCGGGAGGGAGAGGAGGAGCCACAGCTGCCGTATGTTGAGCTGGGGATCGCGGAAGTTAGCGTTTTGGAGCCAGAAGGCGCGCAGAAGAGTGTACCATAGCTTGTACTTTTACATCAACGAATATTTCACGAATACATACAGTTGGAAGTCGAGTGGACTTTGAATAGGTACAGATCGTTCAGCAACAAGTATGTAGAATATGCAAAAGAGATTGCGCCGAGATATTATTACATTGATTAACAGAGGGTATGGATGTACGGGTAACATGGTCAGTCCTCAAGTCCGTGAGCCCACGCTCTCTTTATGACAAACAGGGCACCCGTCTAACCGAGAACGGACTACCGACTCGCTGGAGGAAGCCGACAGAGTTAGTTAGGGCCAATGACCATACGAGGTGCACTCACAAAGCAATCTTCCCACTGAGACCGCGGGCCATGCTGTCGGCCATGCCGACGCCGCGCAACGCAGGGTCGGGCTGCTGTGGAAGGTGGTCCCCACCGCTCGTGCATGCTGCGTGAACAACATGCCGACACAAAAAGAGGATGATCAGCGCCTGCGGTGTTTCTTGCAGCGACCGCGAACAGATCGGGCATTCTGTTTTGGCTACAAGAACAAAACAAAAAAAGTATCACCCATCAGACAAAGCCGACGAGAAAACGGACGACACGTACCGGTGAGGAAGAACCCGGCGGTCTGGTCCTTGTGCAGTTTGCGCGCGAAATCCGAGCTATCTCCGTTCAAGATGGTCTGGCATCCCTCAAGGAGGGATATCTGAAGGTGGAAGTCTTGTAGGATCTTGATGAGGGCCTCTTGAAGCCCAGGAATCTCGAGTCCGTTTTTGATGCGGCGAATCAGACGCAGTGGGCTGATTTCCGGACCGACGTTCTCGAGCAGTCCGCGGATGAAAGCTGATAAAAGGTAAGATTTTAAAAGCTGACACGAAAGGCGAACATACTAGGCCGAGTTTCTGAGTATTTCAGAAGATCCTCCCATAGATCGTCGTCGTTCTGCTCTTTGGCAAAATCGATTGCCTACGAAGATATTGTGAGAAGCTTGGAGAGAGAAAAATCATTATCGCATACCCGATGAACGTCCCCAAGTTTTTCGATTATGAGTGTCAGGGCCTGCTTATTGTTTCCCATGCGTCCAAGCAGGAATACCATCTCTGGTACGAGGCTCCGATCCTCACAAACTTTGTACGCCTAGGGAAGTCTTGAGCGGAGCTTCTATGTCAATGGCGGCGAATTTACCGTCTCGAGATTGTAGTCATTGCTGGCTCTCAGGAAGTCGATAAGTCTCGGAGTGGCGAACTCGGCGTAGAGTTTGACCTTGAGACACGGAATGGATAAATGGATTCCAAGCTAAACACGACGACCATACCTGAATATCAGCGAACCCAGACACCATATGTGGTTCCTTGTCCATCAAGGCATCCAAATACAGAAATAGGAAGTATGGCCGGCTCTGTAGTTGTTGCACTACACGTCCGACCTTTAACCGCCTGTAAGATATCTATCTCGAATCAAAGTGAAGAAGCGCTCACAGGTATAGAGTGGATGTGATCCACAAGCAGAGTGATAGCCTCACTCTTCTCAGGAGGCTGACCCTCTTGCTTGCGTTTCTCCATCAGCTCGTGGTCGAATTCAACAAGCAACAACGCTTGGTCCTGGACATCCGTGAACAGGTTGTTGTCCCGGATGAGATCGAAAACGTTCGGTCGCCGCAGTCGAAGGAAATACGTCAAGGCTTTTCCTGGTTGCCGGTTTGCGATATATCTGAGAAAGGTCGGCATAAGTCCCCAAAAAACAAGGGTACACTCACAGTTCCGCGAGACATTCCATTAAGATGACCGTTTCCGAGACCGAAGCGGTCAAGTTCAAGGTGGATGCGTTTCGGTCAAGGTCCGCGTTCACGGCCACGATGACGGCCGAGATGTCGTATATATCCTTCGGCCATTCTTTCACGGTTTTAAGCAGCGCCTATTCACTATGAATAAGAAGTCATTTAGAACAAGACATCTCGACTTGCCTTGCGGTCATGCGAGAGGAAGTGTGCAAGTATCATCTCGTAGACCAGATGGTCTAACCGAGGGGACTCGGTCGGAACGTATGGAATGATAGCCTTTAAACGAGTCAGATCAAAGAGACCATATATGAATGATAAAACGCACCTGTAGCTGCTTTTGCTGTTGGAACAGGAATATCCACTTTTCCCAGCGCTTCGCGTCATGCCCACAGACTTTGGGAGTTAGACGAGCGGCATTCACGAACTCCCCTTTGAGAATAATTTAGATGGATGCGCCGTATCATCATGTTGACGTACCGTCGTTCACGAGATGCTGGATATACCGCTGGCCGATCTCTACCGCACTAACCGCATCTTCGCCATCGCCGCGCCCGTCTGCCTCCAGCCGCTCCACCTCCAACAGCGCCTCCTCATATCGCTTCCGCTCGACAAGCCACGCAATGTGGTCTCTCCGATCCCTCCGCTTCACAATCACAACGTCCCGCGGGCTCAGCACGACATAACAGCGGTTGTCATCCGCCCCCGCAACTTCGCCGCCGACTTCAGCAAGCACGTAGTCATTGCAGCCCCAGGACTGGAAGTCCGTGAGACTGATGGCGTCGGCTGCGAGCTCCGCCCCACCAGGAGAGATAATGCGTAGCTCTGGGCGCTCGGCGGCCTTGCGCGCCTGTTGGGCGCGGTCCTGAGTCATCTCGTCGAGGAACGAGGTGTCCGGGGGACTATATGCGAGGATTAGAAAGCAGGTTAGCGTGGTCGGATCTGAAGAGAGGGAGGTCGAAGTGGAGATGGTCGGGTGGGGTACAAGACCGGCGATCATGCAATCGACCTTGAGGACGAGGGTGATTTCGACGAGGAGGGGAGGGAGGTTGGCGGAAGCGGCGGATGTGTTGGTCCGTGGTCGTGCGCGGACCCGAGCGACCTTAATATGGTCTGCCCATGCCACTAGCAAAGTAGTATCGTCTTGCCAATGGAGAGTGCATTTGAAAAGATCCGGGCGCGGGCTATCGGGTGGACGGTCGATGAATGTGATACGGGTTTGCGAAACAGTGTCGTATATTTTAACACCCTGTTCGATATTAGAGTGGGAGCAACGAAACCCAACAGTACTCACAAGATCATTAGCCCATGCGATGAGCCGCCCTCTCCACCGTACCTGCCAGATAGGCCCCTCGCCAAGATGAAGGACCGTTTCCTTGTGCCCAAGCCACCCTTTCTCGTGTAGAACGAGATTTCCCGCCATCCCGCCGCAAACAAACGCGCGAGTCGTGCGTTTGGCGAAATTAGGTTCCAGCGCAACAGTTCGCATTGGACGCTTGAGGTCGAATGCATACGACTCAGATTGGGAATGGATGACGACCTGTCCTAAGTAAAACAACTTGAATAATTCAATATAAAGGAAATAAATGGAGCTACTCACCGTCCATTGAGGCGGTCGCTACGTACTCCGCAGTCTCGTCCATTGCGATGTCGATTATAGACGCCATATGCGGTTTGTAGGCTTTGACCTTGTTGCCTGCAAGATCCAGAATGTAGACGATGCCGCCGTGTGTGCCCAGACCCTTAAGTGGCGGTCAGACGCCAGGAATTTATGGCAAGGAGATGGAGAACCAATAAAGACTTGGAAATGCACAATGCCGATGCAGAATCCTTCTTCAGTAGATCAGGCAGTAAGCCGCCGATGCGCTCGTATTTGAGCGCTGGTTCCTCGTCATCTTCATCGTCGTCGTCTTCATCCTCGTCCGCATCATCTTCGCTGTCGGTCTCCTCCTCCTCCGAAGACGCAGTTCCGTCGCTTCCATTTAAGGGTGGACTCGATTCGTGAACTGCATTATCCGGCTTCTCTGCGTTACTCGGTATTTCTGCGTTCGCCGGGGCTCCATTTTGGTGTGGGACATCGGTGGCTTGTTCAGAGGAGTCCATACAGTCATGAAGCCCAGTGGTCTCTTCGAAGCAAGCCAAATGACGCGCAGTGCTGAAAGGTAATGGGCGCCGGCAAACAGGAACAAACTTCGCTACCTCCTCGAATTGTACGGCGTAAAGGTCGATCCACAAACTTTGAAGCCTCTTTCAACTTTTTCGCTTCTTCAACTCTTGCGCTCGAATTTACCGCCTCTTGCAATAGCTACACTCGTACCACGTATCTAAGTGCGCCTCCTTTCCTCCGACGACTGGGGCGAGCGTTTCAGCCTTCTTTTTTTCGCTGGCTGGAGTTCTGATGGAATTGGGCTACACCTCAAGCTCATCAGTGGCGTTCAAGATGACAGAATTTGCTATCTGCGGCGACAACTTGTGAAGTAGCCGGAGTCTAGGTCAGATCACAGAGTGTTCCTTTTCGAGATTCAAGGATAGAAATTATTTGCAACGGGAACCTTGCCAGTTTCTAGAGCAGGTGGAATTACTGGGCCTAGTAGACATCATCCGAAGCAGAGTTTCTTTCTTTTCTCTCTTATTCGACTAGGTCCCTCCGCGCGGCAGCTGAAGAGTAGACGAGAATTGCGACGAAATTTGTGGATGTTGGGTCTTGAGGAAGGAAGTTGCAAGATGTCCTGCCACACTACATGCGTCTACTACGTTGAATACGGACAACCTTCTCGCCAACGCTCTCCCCCCCACCGGTCAGGTTTGAACCTCAGTGCTTGACCGACGCCTGCGACCCCGGCAGCCCTAAGTCTTTGGCCGAAGCCTTCGGAAGCGCTCCGATTCGTGTCATCGTCCTTAGCAAGTACCTGAGCTTGGCCGTCCACCTCAGGACGTCGAGCACGCTCATTGTCCGTCAGGAATATCTCGATTTCAATGTCCATGCTGAGGATGCTCAATCACCATGATCGGGTCGTTCACCCTTCACTTGGACCCGCGGGCGGTGGATTTTCTATTTCTTTCCGTCCTAGGAGGATGCTCAATCACATGCATGATCGGGTCGTTCATTCCTCACCCGGTACAACACCCGGACCCTGGATTTTCTATCTTCTTTCCGTCCTCCTTCACGTCGTGGCGTTGGTATGTGATCCTCATCTACTCGATGGAGGTTTCGGTAACTTTGGTATGAACCCTTCCGAAGCGCCGCCGAGTACATGAGTAGTGTTCTCACCATTGCAGGTGCTTATTCTCAGTGCCCACTGGGGCGCCGCCGGATGTGATGCAATGAACGTAGTCTTAACGTGCACGCATCTGCGCAATAATTGTCCTTTGAATTTCAATTTGCCGACATCAAATCCGCTCGTGTTATTTCGGAGCAGTATTTTGGGGTTGGAGATTTATACAGAGAAAATAAATCAAATGAGAGTACATCCGGCGCGTCCAGCGATAGCAATACGGCAGAAGGGATCCATGTAGGTGTAGGTATGGGTATGTCCACCGCCAAAACGGAAAAAGAGGAGGGATGAGCATGGAGTCCAGATCCAGATGTCGTCCTTCACAGCGCGGCAGAGTGCTGTGGGTGTGAAGCAGTCAGAATCCAAGTCAATGTAGAGACAGCAGGTACGCACCGTGAGCCATGAAAATAGTAGTACAGCAAAGGTGCTCTTATGAGCTCGGCTTGAACTGTACGCCGCCGTCCTTGTCGATGATCACCTTCCCCCGCGACTGCAGCCACGGCGGTGTCTCTTCCATCATTGCTGGAGACGGTGCCCCATTCGACTTGTTTGACCGCTTCGTGCCAGCTGCGCCTGCTTGAGGTCCGTCTTGAGCCAGTACTTTTGCTTTGCTCGGCACGCAACCCATGGTATATGTATCTGACTGAATGTCGGTGCATTTTTAATAGAGGGATTAGCGGACGGAAGTTAAAACGCACCACGTAGATTAGAGCAAAGGAAAGAGGGTTGGTTCAGATCCTCGCTCCACCCTCGTTCATTAAGAAGATTTCGTCAGCTGGGATAGGTTGTTGCGATGCGGCTTGAAATCAAATGTTTTGATACCCTCAAGGATGCCCTTATAGTAACGTCCGTGTACGTGAAGTGGTGCGTGAAGTCGGGAAGTTCCTCCAATGGGACGCCGCTTCATCATCTTCTTCAACCGTTTTGCACGAGAGTTAGCACCACAGGAGGCGCTGAAATCCAGGCACAGCGGCGGTTCCAATACATTTCATCAAGATGCGTTGCGGTGAAACTGGGGTCTAGACCGCAGCCCCACAGCGAATCAGAATCCATTTGTCCAGTTAGTAGGTCTAGACCCCGCCAATAGCCGCCAATGTTGCCAGCGAATCAGAGAGAATCAGCCGGGATTGGCTGCCTAAGAAAAGTGGTTCGATTGGATGTAGTCTGGAGCCAGCAGAAAAGGACGACGAGAGGTCCGTGCTCGTTAGGGATCCAGAAAGAAAGAAAAGAGATGGAACAAAGGAGGAATGACAAATTTGAATCCGAACGCATCTCATTGGCCACACGCGGTCAGATGGAGATGTGCGTGTAACGCGTTCGCGTTTGATATGCCCATTAGAGGCATGGATCAGAAATATCAAGCCCAAAACAGCAATCTTCCGAAGAGTGCGGGGGACGACAGTTTTCTTTCTCACTTGAGCTCACACTTGTGCGGGACGTAGAAAGCTTGGCTTTTCGAGGAGTTGTGGTACACTGGAATATTCAAGATGAAATTATGAATATCCGAGTTGTGTTCAGGTTGTCAAGAATAGGAAACTGCACTTGGAACGGTATACTTTAGTGTTGTGGTTTTATTTGAATATCGGCTAGTACAGACGGCCAAGAAACACTATTCGACGCGCCTTCGACGAGACCGTCACGGTACAGAGCCATCCAGAAAAAGGAGGACCTCATCTGGGAGTAGAGTAAACTGCATTAACTTCAATTCGTCTAGCATTTTAAAATGGGAGCTATAGTGGGAGGAATCTTGAAGGAGTGGCTTAAAAGTCTGGCGCTCTACTGGCCGTAAAAAATTGTGGCAGTGCAGAGGTGTGACTATGGGTGGGTCACGTCACGCATCACGTCTCCAAAAAAATCTGTATGGGTGGTCAATGGGTGGGGGAGAAAGCAATTGCTCGGTTGTGCCGTCGATCGGAAGTCCACGCGGACGTAGGGCATTGTAGAGAGGGTGAATCTCTATAGAGCTCTATAGAGCTTCGTGGAGGCCACAGATGGGCTGTAGAGCGCCATCTCCGAGGTACGATGATACCATAGAGGGCTCTATCGGGCTCTGTGTAGCCGAAGACTCTATCAGGCTCTATTTTATATTAGTATCAGGACACCATCACTTCTGTAGCGTGGACGTGGTTCTATACGCCGAAAACCGATCTGCAGATGTTCTCACAACGCATTCTTCTGAACTTCTTCAAGTTTACGATGATAAACGGCCTTCTCAGCGGTCTACATGACCCAAAAAGGACCGATTCTTCTTTTATCCTCCATTCTCCTTTGCGAAACTTTGCGCTCACCGAATGGTTAGAGATTATTCCTGATTATTCAAGACTTTAAATTCCACTCGCACTGTCTGAGCCGCAATGACGGTGGTGACCTGGCGCTTCCATTACCTAGAATTCCGGTTCCAAAAATTTCAAGAGATGACCTGCGGGTCACAAACTTGCCTTGAATTGGGGAGATGCGCTCACCAAGTCCCCGAACCACCGGATAGCACTGAAGGCGCTGTCGAAGAGCCTCATGAGCGCGCTTTCCGCGCGCGGTGGCTCATATGTCCATACTTGCCGAGCAGCGTATAGCGCAGCGCTAGCACTAGCAATCTCGTCGACAGCAACCTCGCACATGGTCGCCAAAATCGTCTGCACCAAAGAGAGGTAAGTATGGTCAACTCAGGCCATTCTGAACAAAGTGGGATATGAATCCGAACAGGTCGCCGTCTGCAGCGAGCTCGAGGACCATCTTCGCAGCGGCGGGGCACTTGTCCTTTGGTGTGAGCAAAAGTGCCGTGTGGCTGCACCGCACGACAGCAAGCGACGAATGTACGGAGAGAAAAGCCGGTATGTAACCAGGGTAGGAATAACATTTTGAAGAACCGACATCGCGAGTAAATGACATCATGCGCTCCCGGAGCCAGTACGAGCAGCAAATCGGGTTCGTGTCGTTTCGCCCGACCAATTTTAAAAGGCTTCGAACCCAACCGCATGACGACTCTTTGCATCCGCCATTTGTATCCGTCCGCAAAATAAAAACCAGTTGAACCGCGCGGAATAACTCTTGTTCCAGCTCTCACTACGGTAAGGATGAGGTCTGCATCGTTCGTTCCCGTAGCAGTCGTTGTACTCGCCGGTGTCAACCTACCGAGAGTCAATGCGCAATTCCAACAAGCATGTGCGGCCCTAGTATCCCAACTCTCCATCGAGAACACCACCATCGCCAGCTCCTCCTTCGTAGCAGCCGGCACCAATCTGACCTTCCCAGCCGTGGACCCGTCATGCCTCACTCCCTTCCAAGTGGTTACATCGGACGTCTGCCGAGTTGTCCTAACCATCGCGACCTCGAACCGTTCCAGCACTGTTATGGAAGCCTGGCTGCCGTCCAACTGGACGGGCCGCTTCCTCTCGACGGGCAACGGCGGTATTGGCGGTTGCATCCAGTACACCGACCTGGACTACGCGTCGTCGCTCGGCTTCGCCACCACCGGGACCGACAACGGGCACTCGGGCCAGAATGGCACGCTGTTCTTGAACAACATTGAGGTTGTCACAGACTTCGCGTACCGCAGTCTGCTGTCGAGCGCCGTGGTGGGGAAGCAGATCACCAGCGACTTCTACGGACAGCCGCACAACAAGAGTTACTATCTGGGGTGTTCGACAGGCGGGCGCCAGGGTTGGAAAATGGCGCAGGACTTCCCTGACGTGTTCGACGGCATCGTGGCGGGGTCGCCCGCGCTCGCCTTCGACAACCTGACGAGCTGGAGCGGCATATTCTTCCCCATCATCGCGAATGCAGGGCCCGATGGGTATCCGCCCCCGTCAACGTGGGCCGCCATCGACGCCGAGTTACTGAATCAATGCGATGGCATTGACGGTGCCATCGATGGCATCATCGAGGATCCGTCGCGCTGCGTTTTTCGACCCGAGGCACTGATTTGTGCGCCTGGTAACAGCTCAGGGTGCATCACAGGCAAACAAGCGAGGACAGTGCGCGCCATTTTTGATCCGCTGCACGGCGTGAACGGGTCCTTGGTGTTCCCGGGTCTGCAGTATGGTCCCGGGCTCGTGGCCATCATCTTTGAAATCTACTCGTCGGGTCAGTTCTTGTTCACAGACAACTGGTTCAGGTTTGCTGTGTTCAACGACCCGGGGCTCAACACCAGCTTCCTGACGGCGGATGAGATGGCCTTTGCGTGGAGCTTGAATCCTGGCGGTGTTAACACCTGGTCGGGCGACCTGTCGAAGTTCAGCGACCGGGGCGCCAAGATCCTGCACTACCACGGGCAGCAGGACCAGATCATCACGAGCGCCAACTCGAACCGGTATTACGACCATGTGTCGCGGACGATGGGCCTCCCGTCTTCGTCTTTGGACGAATTTTATCGCTTCTTTAGGATCAGCGGCATGCAGCATTGCGTGGGCGGGCCAGGCGCGACATTCATCGGGAACGTTGAATCGGCCGTGGCGAGCTTGGATCCCGACGAGAACGTCCTCACGGCCATGGTGCGCTGGATCGAGGAAGGGGTCGCGCCTGACACGATCACGGGCACAGCGTTCGTCAACCAGACGCAGGCATTGGGAGTGGATTTCAAAAGGGCGCACTGTCGGTACCCTCTTCGGAATGTCTTCACGGGAACGGGAGATGTCAAAGATCCTGCAAGCTGGAAGTGTGTCGTGTAATTGAGCATCTTGTACCAGTTTATTTCCATAAATCGTCCTATATACCGTTTAATGACGATGTTCGCGTATAACCCGGCCAAATCTCTGGATAGTGAAATGTGTGCCGAGGGCGTATGTCCTGTTTGGTTCTTATTCGGTTGCAGGCGGCTCAGCTGCACTGGCAGCTCGATCTCATCTTCTATGCGTTCGCTTTGCGAAACGCGAAAAACTCAGATCTCGACAACTCCTGGGGTTATTTCCCGACTAGTATTTTCCAAAATTCCTGCGGACAACTTCATGGGTTGGATGAGAGTCGGATGCAGCTGAGATCCATAAAATTCTCCCAGCCGGAAGCCCAAACACCGAAGCCAATCCATAGCCAATCAGTGTGCAGTTCGTTCTCTTCGTTTCTGGCATTTAGAGGGATACAGTTGAAGGGAAGAGCCAAAGGGGACTCGTCGTTCCAAATACGCGCATGTCAACCTCCGCAGTTGTCATTTTGTTCTCATGTCGAGGACCTCGGTCGCCTGATCCGTTCAAATGTTCTCATGTAACCGCCCTCTTCTTAAACGCTCTTACGTGCGTTCACAGCACTTTTAACAAGTGGTGGTTTCTGTCCCATCCTATGGGTCTTTACTGGAGGCAATTCGCTGCTCTGTTTTGGAAGAACTGGATTGTGCTTTCCAAGCATCCATTCGTTAGGTCTTTTCTTTGCCAGTCGCTAAAAAGCTTAACGTCCGCAGTTGAATGTACTTCGTTGCTTTCTCTTCCCGGTCGCCTACGGTGTGTTTTTGGCAGTAGCCAAACGTTTCCTGTGAGTCGATTCAAGGGTTTATCGTTCGTACTTACCCCGAGGTAGGCTCAAACCCAATAATGTGAGTCTTCGATTTGAGTGGATGGACATTCACGCCGACATTCTTTAGTACGGGATCGGGAATCCAATCCCAGTCTTTTCTCTGCAGCAACAGTTCCAGGACGCTGGAACATTGGTATGGGCCGATGCTACCGACGGAAACAGCCAGCCTTCTCCAAAGGACATCATGGCTCGAGTGATGAGCGGCTTCTCGAACTCTCAGCTAGACGCGGTGAAACAAGCATCTTCAGGCACCGAGCTGCCGTTCGAATGCCCCCAGAATTTCAACGGCTTTTCCGAGTGCTATGCGGCAGTGGTGTTCTACGATATACCCGGGAACGCGACGCGGCCCGTCAACTACACGATTCTCGCCGACTCGGGTCTCTTCCACATCGATGTTGTACGTCACAACAGCGATTTCGAGACCAGGGTGCTGCCGCTGCAGTGGGCTGTCGACCAAGTGGGCATTTTGCATGCCCGACTGTCTGATTGACGTTTGACTCCCCGTGCAGGCTATCATAGAGCTACGAACGGGCGTCACTGTGCCTACCCCGCTTGAGTGGCCCTTTACAAATGAGACGAACGAGGAGCAGGACAAGAGGACCCGACTCAGTGCGTTGTAACCCACACTTATTGAACACGCGCTCACGCGACGCAGGCTTCATCCGTGGCATTCGAGAGCTGCTTGTCATTGCCTTCTTCATATGTTTCATCGGCATCTCGTATCAGCTCCCTGGTGCAGTAGCCGGGGAGCGCGCCAACTCCGTGACCTCGCATATGAAGGCCATGGGCTTGCTCGATTCCGCACGTGTTATCTCGTGGCACCTGAGCTATTCCATAGTGTACCTTCCCGCCTGGATCATCGTCTCCCTCACCTGGCGCTCCCAAATATGGGTCCTCACCAACGTCTTGCTGATCCTTGTCGTGCACATCCTCCTCGGATTGACACTCGCCAGCTGGTCATTCTTCCTCGCCGCTCCATTCGGAAAGAGTCCGCAGCTCGCGGCTGTGTCTTCGACGTTCCTGTCCATCTTGTTCGCCATCGTCGCTTTGATTCTTAAAACTGGTGTGTTCTTTCCCACCATCAGTTCTGTACATTCATGCTGAGCACTTCTGTTCAGTCCCGAGTGGAGGTGCTTTTATTTTCACCATTCTCTTCCCCCCGGGCTTTTACATCTTCGCGAATCGTGCGATTAGTGGATACGAAAACCATAGTCTGCCCACGAACGCACTGAAGGGGGATCCCGACCACAACATCCAGCTCCTCTCGATAATCATCGCTGGCATAGTAAGTACCGCGACTTCTATGATGCTTATCCTAATCATGTTGTTTCCAGATTGATGTATTCTTGTGGCCTTACTTGGCAATTCTCCTGGAGCGACGACTTTACGACGCCCGGGAACCGTCAACTTCACGTTCGTGGAAATGCTGGGGTCGCCGGAAGCGCGAGACCCTCCACATCGCCCCTGATGTCGCGGTCTCCATCCAAGGGCTTGGCAAGACGTTCAATACCTCCATGTTCAATCGTAAAGGCGGGAACGTCACCGCTGTATCCGATCTTACCCTCGATGTGCCGCGGCTAGGTATTTTTGTCCTTCTCGGATCCAACGGGTTAGCATTTGTTGTTCTTCACGTCAATCATCTTGATGACCAACGCACTGCTGCGCATCTAGTGCTGGCAAATCAACGACGCTATCCGTCGTAGGCGGGCTCACGGGCCGCTCGCGCGGCGCGGTCGTCTTCGAGGGCGGGGTACCGAAGCCGCCGCGCGGGACGCTCGGGATCGTCCCGCAGAAGAACGTGCTGATCCCGGAGCTGTCGTGCCTCCAGTCGCTGCGCGTGTGGCGCGCGGTGAAGTGGTCGAGCAATTCCGTGGCGGACGAGGACCTGGAACAGCTGCTTCGCGACTGTGACCTGCAGACCAAGATCCACGCGAATGCTAATACACTTTCTGGCGGGCAGAAGCGGAAGTTGCAGCTCGCGATCGGGCTCGTTGGCGGCTCGAAGAGTATGTTTGTTTGCCGCCTTGCTCGAATGATGCGCTGACCTCATCTTCTAGTTGTGCTGGTTGATGAGGTATGTTTTATCCGCGAGGACAGTGCCCGGTAATTTACTCCGCTGCTTTCAGTGTACCTCGGGTGTCGATCCACTGTCGCGTCGAGCTCTGTGGCGAACTTTGATCTCGGTCCGACAAGAGCGCACGGCAAGTACTTCCATCCAGATCTTCAATTCTATCGTCCCGACTGACCTTTGCCTCAGATTATTTTCACCAGCCATTTCCTCGACGAGGTCAGTGACCCATTTGTTAGCAATTATCGTTCCTTCTAGACGCTTACTTTTGTGATTTTTTAGGCCGACTTGCTGGCCGATAACATCGCAATTCTGGCAGCGCCGGGCAAGCTGGTAGCTTCAGGCTCGCCGGTGGCCCTGAAACGCGACCTTGGCGAGGGCTACACCGTCCAGGTTTCGCTTCCCCTTTCCGATAGCTTGGAAAAGACGGGTCCCTCCACCGAGCTGCTTCAGCACATACGCACACTCGCTCCACAGGCACACATGTCTCTGGCCTCTCCTCATCTGCCGTTATATCATCTCAAGTCCAAGGACACCGTCGTCGTGGATAGGGTCCTTCAGCTACTTGAGAGCGAGACGGAAAAGTACGGTATCGCATCGTATGACGTCCTGGGAACCTCTATCGAGGATATCTTTCTCGAGCTGATGAGGAAGGAGGATGTGGGTGAGAATACTGAAGAGGCAGAGAAGAGCTCAACGCCCAGCTCTGCTTCCATCGATGAACCGAAACCCGTTGCGCTCGACCTGGCGACGGGCCGCGCGACCTCGCCCTTCCGCCAGGCCTTGACCATTTTCTACAAGAGAACTATCATTTTCCGCCGTAGCTGGCTGACCCCCTTCTTGGCCGTCGTTATCGCCATCGCGGGCTCGACCATTCCCCTCGTCTTCCTCAAGGGACGGTCACAGTCCTGCGTTAAGACGCTGGATATCCCCGCCACGGATATATCTTTGTTCCCACCGATATCCCCTCTTCTCCCCTTCTACCTCGGGCCACAGTCGAGTGTGCTGGACTCGCCACCAGGCCTCATCAATAGCTTGGGCAATCTGACTCTCTTGAGCAGCAGCTTTGCCAACCTCACCAGCTTCAACATAACGGACTTGGGAAACACGACTGCATTGCAGCCGTTCAGCATTACAGATCTTCCTGACAACGCTACTTTTGTTTCCACAATCAAGGACAATTTCCTTAATATTACTACGGGTGGTGTGTCCTTTGACCCGGTGTCGGGAGCAACTCTAGTCGCGTGGGAGGCTTCGGCTCCTGGATTAATGGGGCCTACTATGCTCAATCTCGCCAGCAACATCCTGTTCCAGCATGCACTGAACACATCTGGCCGTGCTGGCTTAATACCCTCACTGATCTTGCCCGCTTACGAGTCCTTCCCCCCGGTAGACGGTAAGCTTTTGTTCGCCTTCCCTCCCATTCTTTGACCCATATAAACTCCATAGCGGGAACACTTGTCGCGCTGAAGTGGATCGCCTTCTTTTCGGCGGTAATGGTACATTTATTTGGCTGGCTTCCCTCTTTTTCATGATTAACTCTTTTGCAGTCGGTATACCCGGCCTTCTTTGCACTATATGTTTCGAAGGAGCGGCGCTCATCTGTGCAAGCCATGCAATTTAGTAACGGCCTCCATAACCCGATCGGCCTTTGGCTGGGACATCTCGCTTTCGATACCATCTTCACCGTCGTCATGTCCACCATCGTGATCATAGTTTTCGCCGCAGCATCTAATCAGTTCCATGGGCTTGGATTTTTCGTACGTGGTATAATTGTCTCTAGCTTTTAATACTGAGCTCGAGCTGGTTTTAGTGGCTGGTTATGATACTGTATGGAATCGCGGGGACCTTGTTCGCATATTGTGCTTCGTTGGTGGTTACGTCCCCCTGGCCGCATTCGCGGCCGTTGCTGGCTATCAGATCGTGATGTTCCTCGTATGTTTCACGTTATTCGGTCAGTCGAGCGACTTTCTCATTGCTATCATCTGCAGCTGTACATCGCTGGTTACCTTCTCATACTCACGTACGCGAAGACCTCCGATGCCAATAGATTGATCACCATCATCCACTTCACGCTCTCCATATTGTCCCCAGTCGCCAGTGTGGTGAGCAAAGCCGGAAACTCATCTATTCACACTCTTAACCCATTTGAATCATATAGACGAGAGCGGGTCTCGTTTCGGTTAATCTGTTCTCGCTTCTTTGCAATGGTACCTCGACCTCACTGTCCTCGTCATGGATGAGCTCCATCATGCGATATGGCGGTCCTATCGCGTATCTCATCGTGTATTCTTTCGTGCTTCTTGCCGTCCTCGTCTGGGTCGATTCTGGTTCACTCTTGCCCCGGAGATTCCGCAAGCGTGCCAACGTTGTCGCGTCGGAGTCCGACCGGCCTGTGAAGGAGGATGTCGCCTCGGAGGGTCGTTCCGCTGCAGAGTCGGACGACCCGCTGCGGGTGCTAAATGTCACCAAAACGTTTGGTTCCAATACAGTCGTCGACGACGTCAGTTTCGGGGTCTCTCGTGACACGATCTTTTGCCTGCTCGGTCCTAACGGTGCCGGCAAGACTACCACCTTCAATGTCATCCGTAAGTTTTTCTTACATGTTTCTAGTCCTTTCCAACTCGTTTTACTTAGGTGGCGACGTTATTCCCGAATTCGGGGATGTTCTGATTCAAGGAACGTCTGCGATAAATCATCCTCGCAGGGCTCGAGTGTCTCTCGGTGTCTGCCCCCAGTTTTCCGCTATCGACGCGCAGCTATCTGTTCGTGAACATCTCATTGTCTACGGGCGACTTAAGGGCCTCCGATCCGAGGAGCTCACGAGCAGCGTTGATTCCCTCATGATGGCGACTGGCTTACATATCTATGCCGATCGCCTGGCAAGCAAGCTTTCTGGCGGTAACCAAAGAAAGTTGTCCCTTGCTATCGCGTTGATGGGCAATCCATCGGTGGTCCTCATCGACGAATTCTCCACTGGAATCGATGCCAAAAAGAAAAGAGAAATGTGGCGCACCCTGAGAGCAGTCGCTACGAACAAGGTTTTCGTGATAACGACCCACGCAATGGAGGAGGCTAGTGCGCTAGCAAACAAGGTTGGCATTCTCGCCGTGCGCTTACTCGCCATCGGTACCACGGAGTCTCTCTCCGCCCGTTATGCGACATACGAGGTCCACTTTACCTGTCGCACCCGCGAGGACGTCACCCGAGCACAGACGCTGATGGCGACCATCCCTGGCGCTCGAATGGCGGACGATGTTGCAACCCGTTTCGAGGTGCCGATAGAAAAGGACAATGGACTTTCTCTGGCGAAACTATTCCATCTGCTTTCGCAGCAGGGCGACTTTTCCGAATACACCGTGGAGAAGGCGACACTAGAGAGCGTGTTTTTGAAAGTGATTAGAGAAAACAATGTACAAGAAGAGGACCGCGAAACTCATGGAAGGCGACGTCGGTGGTTTTCTTTCCGCCGGTAAATTATTTGCGGAAGTTGACTTAGATTTATGGACGTATCTACTAACTGGCAGAATATTGATTGCATGTACACTTGATGACTCTGCAAGTGTGGTACTATAACTTGTGGCTTCAAGTTAATTTGTTAAAACAAGGTTGTGCTTAAGCTTGTTGAATCATCATTGAATGATCCAATGATGCCCCTAACTGGGGCGACTCCTCCCCCTGCACGCCGCTCCTTTTTTAATCCTCAGTTTTTTTGTGTTAACATGGAGGGCGACACGTTGGCCCCATGGTTTTACTACAAATATCCTGTGACTGTGCGTCCCGGAATAGCGAATCATGCAGCATGTGTGCTTACCCCGTTTCTCAGCTGTCCGACCTTGGATTAAACCAAGTCGAAAACCCCCTTCGCATCGAATACAATGTCATCCTCGCCGATTCGTTCGAAATCACCCCCAGCTCTGACTCTGTACTACAATTCTTATATGATTCCTCTCCGCCCGACTTTGGTCAAGCAAAACGGCTATTTTTCCGCTGTCGGATGTCTAAAACCGGACGACGAGGACGCAAAATCCAAGCTCTACGACAGCGCTGGTCTCTCTGAGTATTTCTCATTCTTTTTTTCACCATTTTTCCAGTTGATAAAGAGCTTAAGTATATGGGAACAAACGACTTAAGCGGAACGCTATGGTGATTTCTGCTGTCTACCGGCTTCTGCGCTGCAAGCTTGAATCGTCACTCGGTGCCGTGCAAAAAATTGTTTTACTTGAAACATACTGACTCATTTAATAGATCTATTGGCTCGGGAGACAGCGGTACTGGCATCGAGACATGCCGCCGTCGCCTATGTCGTCCCCGAGTTTACTATTTACGTTCGGCTGCGGGCTGGCGCAATGCCGACCGAGCCCTTGATAAAACCATATTTTCTCAAATGGCAGCACACCTAAAATATCAAACTTCCGAGGCTTTTGAAAGGGACATATAAAGGATTTCTTTATATAGCCCTTTTAACCGTGCCGAATGGCAAACTTTTCACCAGGCGGAAAGTGCAGATTATTTTTGGAGGCATTTTGGCCACTGGTCCGGGAAATGCCGGACCAGTGGCGAAAATGCCTCGAACATTAAACTTGGCGGAAAGGTGACGAAACTGTTCACCTTTCGGCTTTGTTAAAAGGGACATATAAAGGATCTCTTTATGTATCCCTTTCAAAAGTCTTGAAAGCTTGCTATTTTGGGTGTGCAGCCGTGGCTCTGTCCGCAACCTTCGCTAGGGTTAGCTTTTTCCCAGGGAAACTGGGCCACGCTCGGTGACTTTAGGGAGGTTCTGGATGCCATTCTCGGCAGGCACCTTGACCGCGAAGACTCAGAGATCCATGTTAACAAAGATCCAGACTGCCGAAGACGATCATCCTATGACCGGGAACTTTTACATACCTCTTCTTGGTATGTTTTTCCTTCGGTAGAGAATCCTCGCAAACTGACACTTTATCAAGTAAGCCAACTAGTGCGTTGCCCTGTGATCCCTGTGGCAAATGCTCCCGATGTATGAGTTCCTTCTTTCCTTTGTATCCAAATTCGTAGTGACTCTTTGTAGCGGAAGCAAAAAGTTTTTGCAGAGTCTGTTAAAGCACAATGTGGCCACGTTTGTGCTCTTGGGTCATCTACTTATGACCTAGAGGCGGCACATATCATCCCAAGGTCAGTTTTGTACTTCATGAACCCACGCACCGAAAATAAGATGTCCCAAGAACCGCACATGCTTATTTTCAGCACATTCTTAAACGTTTCGTTCCCAGGCAGATCAGATGCGGAATCGACCATGCATGTAATGGGATCTGCCTGTGGATAGCCTTCCACAAGCCTTGGGACCGTGGGCGAGCAGCCCTCTCACCATCCCGTGCAGTGTGTACTGAACTGATCGAACGTCCATCCTTTGCTCATTTAATAATTCATCTCTCAGCGGGTGATATTTTCTGAAGCAGACTTCGGGTTGGCTTGGCACCAACTAGGCCGTCTTTCCACTGCGTCGTTGAAGCAAAAAAACCATCAAGTCGAATTTTCGGTCTTAATGAAACTTCGATAGACGATGTCCCTCGTGGAATGGTTCGCAACACCTTGCTTCAAAGATTTCCTGTCGTGGCTTGGGCCGGACCACCCATCCAATCCGGGCAATAGATCTGCCGATGGTGACCAAGAAATGAAGGAGACAGGAAGTGGGGGTGGGACTGAGCTCCACACACAGTAAGCTTGTTCATTTATATATGTTCAAAACTTGGACCTTTCTTAGCATTTCCCCATCCACTTCTGTGGAGTCGAACTCGTCCACCGAGCACTCGACAATCTCGAACACTTCCACTGCCCCCACGGAAGAATGCGTAGATCCTCCATCTTTGAGCTACAGACACATAATTGCCGTGCAGATCACGAGTGACGACGACGGGGAGGACGAAGACGATAACGAGGAGGACGAGGAGGGCGACGAAGCGGGCCTAGAGTCTGGACACTGGGCTGGGTGCCCCTGTGATTTGGAAGCCGCAGACAACCCTGACGATCCTTGCATCGCTCCTCTTCTGGGTGTCATGCAGTTATGGGCTGCTCGAAGGTGGCAAACCGGGCAGGAAGTGCACGTGAATGGGGTGCAGCACTAGATTAGATGAACAAGCCTATCCGCTCGCGACCTCATTGACATGGGTGAGTCTGCGGCATGGACAGAGATTGCGCGATAGACGTAACCAAAATGAAAATATAGACAAAGATTGAAATGAAGAAAGGAGTGTAGCCGAATTAGCCGGGATTCCCACGGTTGAACCTACAACCTTCGACCATTGTACATCTTCAATTCGAACATTTCAGCCCGGAGGTTAGTATTACGAACTCGGATAGCCCTTCTGGACAATGGTCAGTGCTTATTTCACTCGCAGGGTCGGATTAACTCCAAATCGCTGGGCGTCTTTACAATCTAATCGTAATTCGTTGGAACGAGACAAAGCATCTATTGATCTATAAACTCTGGCAGCTGACCAACAGCTAACCAACTACTGTAATTACCCCGTATTTGTTCAGTTCACTCTTAATCCCAGAAGAAATCTAAGTGGCACCGGTTCCAGTTATTTAAGCTGAAGCGATGAAACTAATTCCCGAAAGCGACGGCGAGAAGAAGTACTCGCCCCCGCTGGAGACAACGAAATCTGTAAAATCATTAGCCCTGTTTTGAGGAAGCAGCGCTGTCATACCGCGCAGTATCGTGACATCGTCGACAAGACCTGAAATGCTTTTCGGTCCACCTAGTCTCCCGTAGTCAGACTCCACAAAACTTTATGATAATCGAATAAACTAACCTTGAGTTCCAATTATAGTAGGGTCAACCCCAATGGTTCTGCGAGATTCAAATAAGCAGTTGGGAATATGTACCAAGATTGAACCTACGGGTCCACCTTTCCGAATGGGAAGCTGCCGTGGCGAAACAATCAGATATTCGAAAGAAGCGGAGTTGAAGCAATAGACAGACGTGACCGAATTTATTATCCAAATGCTTTGCAAAAACACAAACCCGTTAAAAACGTTGGACTGGTACGACACTGGGAATAAATGAAATGAAGGGCCGCTCATGGAAATAGAATTCATAATCATAACGCACCAAAGGCAAGCACACGGTCGACACTAGTCGTGCTAAAGGTAGCTTCGGCGGTAGTAACTATATATGATATAATTAGCTCCTATCATTCCATGAGTGATTATAACGACGCACCTTCCGGGCCATATGGGATACTCGAACGAATGATGAAGTGCTGGTCTTCTGCGATGGGGTCGAGATCTCCACGCGGGTGAACCTTGCGGATATGCGCGCCGAATGGACAATTAGTCTGGTTGAAGTGGTTTTCGGTTCCAGGCTCCGGGTTCGATGCGACGAGGTAATTGAATTCATTGTTCCTGTTTGGATCGGCGGCGAGAACAGGGTCATCCTTGGTCGAGGACAGGAAAATGGGAGCTCCCTAAGTGGAAATTATTTTGGGGACAACTACTAAAAGCAAAGGAAACGGACGAACACTCTTCCAACGACCAACCATCCAGGCGCCGAGAAGCTCTGACCATTCCTCTGGGGTTAATTCGTCGACATCGAGTGGGTTGTGGGTCAAAAACTTGTTGAATTCGGGGACAAGCTGCTGAAGTTTCCGGAACACCAGGAACCTAGAGCAAATTGTTGATACGATACGATATCTTCAGAGAGATATGCACAATTCATTTTTAGCCCGGGAACTGTGCGCCATGAAGGTCGTAACGGGATCTACATCCTCTCCCAACGGGAAAAAGCCTGGCACACGCGAAAAATATGGGTTCAAGGAATCAAATAATTCATCGGTACTCACCGGGAGGCGCTGGAGCGAGAAATTAGACTGAATGCTCGGATAAGAATCAGGTAAATGAATACCTAGAGTCTGGCCAGGGAGAACATGGTTCGTAAACCCTTCCACGGCGGGCTGAGATATACCGTCCTGTCAAACGGCTCGAAAGTACAGATAGAGATGAACTCAATTACCATAAAACCGGAGTGTTCATGCCCTTCTTCGGGAGCAGGGCGAGACGCATCCTGCAAACGATCGCTGCAAAATTGGGTCAGTCCAAGGGGGGTACTTTCAAATTGACCGACATTTCTGTAATGGATGCCCCCAAAATTGATTGTATGTGGGCCAGTTCAGCGTTGATACTGTCAACTGTGTCCGAGGCGAGAAAAAGTATACCGTGGATATTGGTACCCGCAAATGCTGTATCCCACAAGGAAGGATTATCACCGATAGCTGCTGTTTCGCTACATTGGCCGGCAGGCTGGAAGTCGGTATCCCCAAGATCGCTACATAATGATCAGCACATCGCGAAGTCGTGCACCATAAACAAAACACACTCATCGACTCGAGAGCAAGAAGGCCAGTATTTGAAAACGCAATGTTGACGGCGGTGATGGGCAGAGTGTTGACCGAAAGAATTTCGGTAGTGGAGGTGACCAATGGAAGGGACGCAAGTTTGGCCTTGAACGTCGCTGCATCCTGGACACTGAAGAAAAGAAAAGCTCCTTATTCTTGTGCATGCCTGCAAGACATCGGCTTGGATGTTGTCAGTGTCCAAAGAGTCATCCAGCGCAGCCACTGCTTGGGCCGTCGGCAGGTCGGGCAATGCGGAGGGGCCTGAACAAGAAAGCACGAGGATCATGAATATTTGAATACGCTAGACGGCGCCTTACTGATCAAGAGCGACTTAGTCCGACGCGGCTGTGGGGTCCGACGGCGGGGTGGGATCTCAGTGGACCCAGGGTGGGAAGCAGCAAGCTGTCCGAAGGACAACAAGGAAAAAAGGACGATGGTGGATAGGGATTTATGCGTCGTCAAATGCGAGGAATGCACTGAGGTAAAACTACCAACCTGCGCGGCTTTTATAGATCGCAGACTGAATGTGTTAGTTCATCCTCCTTCCACTAACCCAACGGTGAATAAAGGCCCACCGCCGTAATCCCCAACCATGTGAGTGATTGCATACTAGGGGAGATACATACTATTCAGACTATTCTGAACTTGTATTTCCGCATTGAGAAAGGGATATGTTAAGAACAATCAGCGGAACCGAAGCCAACCGAAGGTTAGACTTTTGTGATCGGCAAAGGTTCGAATGTTGGAATCCATGTGGCTAGAGGTTCAGATACTCGCGACGCAGAGCGTCTTCTTATTTCAGAAGAAACTGGTCCTCCAGTCTTCCTGTTTTCTAGTCACCGCAGCTTGGTGCCTGCCTCCGCAACACCCCGTAGACAGGTCCCGATGGTTTTACGTCGTCCTACCTACCTGAGGCCGCCCGCCCAGGCATGCTGAATTGTTCATCCCAATGATACCTCCGCTTTGACAGCAAGTGACTTTGAATTTTGAAAATCAAGACATGACGTCGGCTACTACTGGCTCCTTGGCGTCGGTGAGCTACATACCCAAGCCTACCCAACCAAGGTCGCCGTCAATAGAAACGCCAACGCCGAACGATGGAGAGTGGCCGGGCGACAGGCAGATAGCGAGGAGAGAAGAAGCAGCCAAGTTGAAGATCGCAAAAACGAAGAAGAGTGTCGAGGCCATTCTCCTGGTTTGTGGTTAGGGTAAAACTAAATAAATAAAAAGTTCAGAGAACCAATGCGTCGATAGATCGTTCAATGGACTAAGATGGTACGCATCTGAAGCCAAGAAAATCATAGTAATAAAGTCGGTGCCGAAACATCGCCTCTGAACTTATTAGTACAGTAGAATTAGAACCGACGGCGTTGCGGTGAAATCTCGGACTATTTCTTCTGGGCGTCGAGGACGGGAGCGCGTTCATCGGCAAGCTCAGGCACTTCTCACAACCACCGCCAAGTCCTGGGTTGCGAGTGAAACCGGTATTAAAAACGGATGCGGCACCGAGACAATCGTGAGATGGTCGAAGTAGTTCGAGGAGGGCGATAGCAAGCCCAGAACATACAGATCTCTCGCCCAAAGGACGGCATCGGAACTGCGAATAGCAGTTGCTAATATAAGACTGTATAGTAAGAACAGAACAGAACCAGGATTTCCAGAGGTTCCAGTAGCACGTTCATGAAGTTCCATTGATCCCGTTCACAAATTTCGGGAGAGGAAGCTCTGGGAGATCCAGGTCGGGGGTGGGCAGCGCCGGAAGGGGGGCACCGAGCGGTGATGCGGGGGCGGCTATCGGCACCGCTTCGAGAGGTGCAGCGGGCGGGACAGCAGCCATATCCGCACCACCACTGTGACTCGCGGGCGGCGACGGCGAAAGTGGGGGAGGCGGAGGCGGCGGCAGAAGGCCAAGAGGGTAGACTGGGAACGGTGGATATGGCCCGTACTGCTGCTGTTGATGCTGGAAGCGTGCCGCCTCCATCTTCGCGCGCGCGTCGCACATGCGCTCCTTGCGCTCCGCTTTGAGATCCTCCTTCTCCTGCCGCTCCGCGCGCTGCCGCGCAACCCACGCGCCCATCTCCGCCGCTGCCGCGATGGGGCGCTCGCGGTTAGAGAGCAGATAGCCCTGCAGCTCTGCGGGGGAGAATTCATAATCGTGTAGCGCAGATGCGAACTGTTGCGCGAGTTCTGCGAGTTCTCCGTCGCTAACCTTCCGCAGCGTCGACGCCAACGCCGCCGAATCGCCGGTCACAGGTGGTTCCGTCAACGACACCCCCAATCGCGAAGTTCCGGAAACAATTGGCTCAGCGCGATCTGGAGATACGTCTGGCGCTGACGAATGCCCAGATTTGCTAGCCTCCGGGTCCAGAGCCACCGACTGCGGCTCTACAGCTGTGCCAGTCGCGGGTAAGGGCCTGTCCGACACCAGCGCAGATGCATCCCCTTGGACTCTCCCCGATAACGATTCCTCATCTACCTCTGCGTCCTCGAAAAGACGCTCGAACAGCCCCCGTGCCTGCGCGCCCGTCGCAAGCGTATACCGGACCCGACGGTCGATCCGCCCAGGCCGCATTAGCGCGGGATCCAGCCGGTCGACGTGGTTAGTCTACAGGAATCATGTGTCAGCGATGAAGATTGCGGCCGCGGAGTGGAGCGGCTGACCGTCGCGAAGAATAATTTCCCCTCCTCGCTCCCGATGCCGTCGATCATGTTCAGCAGGCCGGAGAGCGTCACACCGGTGCGCCGAGAGCGGCCGTGACGCACAGGCGACCCGGCGTCGCTGTCGTCATCTTCGCGAGAAGGCAGTGCACAGTCAATGTCCTCGACGAGCACGATGCTGCGTTTCGGAATCGTTGCCGTCGCGCGTTGTAAGAACGCGTCGTCCACGCTGCGTCTTTGAGATTCAATAATGATGGCGGCGGGGGGAGACTTACAATGCGGAGGAGAGGGAGAACGAGTGGATTTCGAGATTGAGCTTGCCTGCCTAGGGAGATGTCAACTACGCCTTGTGTGTCCGATCAAAGAACATGGCTTACGATGGCATGGATGGTCGAGCCTGTTTAGAGATGAGTACGCGTACAAATGAGGCGGTGTGGTACGCACTTTTCCCGGTTCCAGGCGGTCCATAGAGGAGGTAGCCTCTTCTATGCGGTATTCCAGCACGATGGTACCATGCTTCCGAGGCAAAGAAGCGCTTTGCGTCGCTGATCAGGTCGTCGAGGATGCCGTCTTTGTTTCAGCGGTCAGCGTGTATAGCGCAGTGCAGCAAAGGTGGCCCGTACCCGGAAGGATAATTGACTCGATCGGGCGGTGCGGCTTGCGCTTCACGTTCCAGAGGAAACTACCACCATAGCTGGGCTACAATGCAATTGAATACATTCAACGACGCCACCGGAGCGAGAAGGACGCACGCACCGAGTCAGCGAGGAATATCGTCACATAAGGCTTGATTTTGTGCTGGTATCCGCGGTGTGCTTCTTCGACCAGCTCCGAAAGCACGGAAAGGTTGCGCGTGAAGACGCTTTTGTATTGGGGTTAGCGGAAGTCACGAGTATCTCGACGGTAGTAGGGGACGTACGTCAGAAATATGCCTGTGGCCGTTTGCGGTTGCCCCCCTGCCCCCTGGATCTGCACACGATAGCGCTGAACTTCCACAAAGTATCCCCGCCATCGGAAGAGCTGCGGGGATTCGTATGTCGGGACATAGTCGGCGGAGCCTACGATGTCGGGATCGGCAGACACGGTCACACCGTACACAAGCTTTGAGCTCTTGGAGGTGACTCGAAAATCGCGCGATTGCTGCCACACATTGTTCTCCGTCTGCAAGGGATGTCAATGTTTCTAGCGCCCGCAAAGGCACCGACGGATCGCGCACCAAGAAAAGAACAATCCATTCATAGGACGGGTCACCCAACACGAATTCGGCACTGGTCGAGTACCCTATCAATATAATCAGATTTTCGAGGCGTTTAACAAGATCGCGCTATTTTGGCAAACGCACGGAGTTTGACCCTCTGGTACAACCACACGAAAGCCCGCCGGACCGCATCGATCACTGCACCAGCAGCGAGATATTTGATTCCGTCCACAATGTAGCTGTATGCCCACGTGTGTTGGAGGCGGGGGATGTCGACGAGCTGCATAGACCCAGGGATGCCTTTAATGCCATCCCACAGCGCACGGCGCGGAGGAGCCAGCAAATCGAGGGACTGGCCACTGGGCGAGTTCATAATGGGAAGCAGAGTTGACATGCTGTGATGGGCACCCTATTTGTGTCTCAGCCAAGCTGTGGCGGGTGACTCGCGTCCGTCGATGATAGTGAAAAGTTAAATGAACCCGGAGCCGGTGGTCCACGCTTATGCAGCCTGCATGAACAATGGATCAGCGAGAGCGACAGGCATCCATAATCAGCGATATTCTACCGTTTTCTGATGTTTTCCAGCCGCCCATTTCAGTCTTCAGCGTCGGGAAAAGAGTCGCGTGTACAGCCTCCCACGCCGGCGCCACTGTTGTCTTCGGGTCGACGTCGCGTGCTTGTAGTCTTGCACGCATCGTGTCCTTGTCCCATGGGTGTATCGAGTCAACTTCGAGGTCGCAACCGCCGAAATCAACGGTCCCGGGTCCTGAAAGAGAGACGGGTGCTGAAACGAGACGGTCTGTTCACGTCGAGTTATTGCAACCAGGGAAGGCTCCTGGCACTTCACCTGGCACCTCATATTCGTCGGCGAATCCTTGATCTGACAATGATAAGAAGGATGTGAGTAGCAGTGTGACACCAATCGTATTCTTACTTTGGTCTAGCAGCCACAAACAGAAACAATCGTTCAGAAACCCAACTCCCTGGCGCAAGAGCTCACAGGCCGTATAGCAGCGGAGAGCTGGAAGAGCAGGTGAAGGTCGTGTCGATCATCAGACAGACAGATGGCCCAAAAAGGAAATTATACTTCCTCTTTTGTCCACTTTCATCCTCTTCGCTCATGAGCGCCAGGAAGCGTCGAGTCGGTAAGTAAAACAACAACGACTGCCAAGCTAAAAAGAAACGTCGGATGGATTAGACATATTGTATCATCCGCAAGCAAGATCCTCGTTTTACTCTATCATTCAACGCAAATGTGGTAGTTCGCAATCAGCAGATGATTTTCACGTATGAAAATATCGGGAGAGTGCAAATCGAGGACGGAAAGTAAAGAAAGTAAACAGAAAGGCTCAAGGTTACGGTGGTGTTTGGTTCTGTTATTTTCTGACGACTACGCTCTGCCTCTTATTTTCCATGTTATGCAGGCCAGCCTGCGGCCCTTTGTGGTTCGCTCCTTTCCATGGTTCAAGCCATCTCGAATCTCCCGCTTGAATGGTGGTCTGGGTTTTCGCAGTCTCTCGGTGTCTTCACAGCACCCAGAAGTTTCGACTCTCCCGGAAAGCCTGTTATCCTCTCAGCCCAATGAATTAGCACCCATCCCAGCGAAACGGCGTGCCAAGAAAAAGGAAAGCCTTAGTCGAAAGGCAGACCTAACGCCCTTGGATGATATCGTTCCTGCGTTACCCTCCAGCGCAACAGAGGGTGAAAAGGTCTCGGATGATCCTCCCACCGTGATCAAGACCGCGAAAAAATCAAAATCAAAGAATCCGTTCGGGACAAAGGCGGAGAAAATTCAGAGCAAGGCTGTGGAGAAGAAGAAAACGAAGAAGAAAAAAAGCAGCGAGCCACCAGCCGACACAGACGCTAATCCCACGGAAGAGGATCTGGACATAACACCGACGCTGACGGGGCCGCCGCCGCGCCTGGTTTTTGGTCGCGTCACCGCAATAAAACACGCGGCTCTGCCCGCCAGCGGCGCGGAAATAACACGCTCCACGCCGCCGTCGGCCCGCGATCGCAATTCCGCCGCGCTCTTGGGGCTGCCTCCATTCGTCACACTCTCCGATGTTGGTCGCATTGCATTACACGCAGGTGCATCGCCGGGCGACGTGATTGGGGTTCAGTTGTGGGTTAAAGCCAACCGACATAGCTCTAAACCGGAAAATGGCGAGGGCGATGGAAACGACGGTGTAAACGCAAATGATAAAGTTCACGCGGATACGGGTACTAAATGGATGCTGGGCGCGGTAAGTCCTTCATCCTGCGATCGCTTCTTGGCCATGCTTTACATCCACCTTCCCTTCCTGGCCATTCGCCAAAGTAATTAACTGCTTTCATCGTGTTTTTTTTTCGTGCATACCGCGTTACATTGTTATTCCATCTCACCGTTCAATTGCGCTAACATTTGTCCAGACGATCCACTTCCGCGACTCCAAGACCGCCCACGATTTCCGGGCAACGCCGCTCTTGCTCGAGGTGCGCCCGTCCACCAACGCCGACCGGCCGCAGGTGCACGTCTTCCCCTCTGCGGAGGATGCGGACAGGTGGACCCCCGCCCGCCTCGCCCAATTTGCGGAGGGCGTGCCGAGCTGGAGTATGACAAGCCGACATGCGCTACGGGCTGCTTTATCTCCCCAGGCGGATGAGCACACGACTGAGCCCGGTGATAGAACCGCAATTATGGAGGATACCGCGACGGTGGACCAGGAACTGTGGCTCGACTCCGCGGAGGAAGCGACGGGCGCGACGGCGACGGAGCAAGAGATGCAGGAGCGAGCGAAGGTTCTTCAGTCGATGTGGAGCCGGCTGGAGACCCCATTAGATCAGAGCTTAGATCAGAGCGTTGATGAAGAGACAGAGAGTCCTCCCCCTCCGCCGCCGCCAATTGATCGTCAAGCCCAACCAAACCCCGCAGAACAGCCCAGGGAACTAGAAAGCGACCTGCAGAGGTATCTTTTCCTCGTTAGTCTTTCTATTCCAAGGACACTGACAGTTTGTTTCTTAGCGCGGAGGAGTTGACGCCACCGACAGGACTCGTCATCTCAGTCCCCGTGCGGATCGTGCAGACGCACGAAGCGGAGATGCGCTGGATCAAGAATGCAAGGCCGACAGATACGAGGTGGCTCGCGCTGCGCGTTCCGGGATCGGGCGTTCCCATCTTTGCGTCTGATCCCTCAGCTCCCAGCGGCGACCCAGTCGCGCCGCCCGCCGCGGAAGAGCCGGAGCACGAGGACCCAACAGTGCAGCTCTACGCGCTCGCTCTACGCAAGGCGCTCGCGCGCGAGCGGGAGCTCGAGCGCGACCTACAAGCTGCGCGAACAGAGGCACAGGAGCGGGTGCTGGAGACGGCGCGGGCCACGGCGGAGGCGCAGGTGCGTGCGGACTTTGGCGCGTTTGGCGCGCTCGAGGGCGTATGGATCCGTGGTGTGCGTGTTCGTGCGCCGGCGCCCCGCGGCGCGCCGCAAGGCGATGTAGGCACAGCAGAAATGGGAGGCGAGGGGGAGGCGGAGCCTTGGGTGTACGAGATGCATGCGCTGGTGGCGTTCGCGGAAGCGCAGGCGGCGGCGCGCGCACGGACGGTGGTGCCGGCCCAGGTGCCCGCGTACGCACGCGCCGGGTTGCGTTTCGTGAGCGACCCATGGCGTGAAGCGCTCGGGGGCTCCGCGGAGGCGGAGTTGCCTGGGGGAGCACGCGAAGGCTGGGCGAGAAGGTTGGAGAGGGAGCACGCCGCGGAGGCGTTGGCGCGAAAGCGTGAGAAGGAGCGGGAAAGGCAGCGGGGCGCAGCAGAGGGAACGTGGGGGAAGGAAAGGCTGAGTGAGATTAGAGAGAGGCTGAAGAGGATGCAGCGTCGCACGGAGCGGGAGCGCGAACGCGAAGTGGCGTGGGCGAGAACAAGGGAGCGGGCGACGACAGCAGCGGCCAATTCTTTGCAAGCAAGCGCGGCTGCGGCGGCCTTCGATGGCACGACGGTCTTCGATTCTGACATTGTGTCTTCCTCCTCTGACTCGGACTCGGACTCGGATTCGGATTCAACCACTTCGGATTCAGACAGCAGCGAGTCGGATTCCGACAGTGATGATGAGGTCGAGGACTTTTTGCCCGCGACGGATCCGGATATGACCTCTTCCTCATCCTCGTCGGACCCGAGTTCAACTTCCGCATCCTCTCCGGACGGCAGCGACGGCAAAGGCATATTGGCGAGCGAGGCTCACGACTCAGAGCCGGTCAGTGAAAGGCAAGAGGCCGAGCCATCCGATGGACAGTCGTCGACTGAGCCAACGTCGTCCCAGACGCTGAGCTTGAACGAGTCCAAGTCTGAGCGGCAGCGAGAGCTTCCGTACGACATGCGTTTCTGAGCTCGCTCCTCTGCCGTTGGATGGTGGAGCGCGACTCGGCCTTTCTAGCCTCGACTTGAGCGGTGCGCGGACGGTCAACGAGTCGGGGTGACCCGCGTAGGACTAGTGGGCCGCGCTGCGCGCCGAGTTCTTGTCGTACGGGCAGAGGAAATGTCTTTCAGGGATGAGTGACGTGGAGCAACTCGCAAACCATCCAACGACATGTTGCACTCCAACGTTCCCCATCGTCCATGGCTGTTCATGGTTCGACGCAAAGCTTTTATAGTCAGCACATAATGCTTGCGTTGAAGGTAAAATTTTAGAAGAGTACAAATAGAATCTAAAGATACAAATAATTAGGATGCCAAGCACCTTGCTCACAACGTTACTCTACTGCCACAGAAAGACCCCCACTTTCTAACTCCTCCATAAACTGGAGAAAATGACGACTGAATTCGAAGGAAGCATAGCTACCAGTAGATTTCAGACTCTGCAATTGTATCTGTGTCAAGCGAGCAACGGCGGGCGCTGAGTCCGCGGCCACGTCCGCATCGCTCCACCATCGGGAGGCAATCATCTCTCCTATAATATATTCAGAGAACCTTCTCTCTGGCATCCTCAGGACGGTTAAGTTGAGGGTTAGCCCATATGTGGCTTCTAAGTCTACTCTTCCAGGCTCAAGAGTCTGTGCTCAGCAAGGAGTCTGATAAAAGCAGGAGGCGGGGAACCGGAGAGCAGGCAGGACCGCCAACGCGAGGCAACGGTTAACACTTCTACTATAGGGGGTCTTCTGGTCTTTTAAAAAACCTACAAGGAATACGGGCCCAATAGGTAGCGGTGCAGAGCGCGCCAACTACGCTTTCATGCCATCGGCGTGGCGATTGGAGTCTTTGCTAGCTTCTTAGACATTTATCTCTATGGGCCCGGTCAATAGACGCGGGGTGCCATTCGCGACCTTCCTCCATAAGGAGCAGACCTGGAATAACCGAAAAGCGTCCCAGAAGTGAAGAGACCTAGAGTGGTGTGGCTCCGAGCGAACCGAAAGGTCAAATATCTCGGCCAGTAACTCTACGAGTAGAGTTTTGATCGGCAGAAGGCGCGCGACTGCAGTAGTGTGCTCGTCGCGCTGACTATCGAGTGTGGAAATTAGGGCTGCACGCCGTGCCCGTCACGGGCACGGCCGTCGTTTCGACGGATGCACAACGGGAACGGCCCGTCACCCAACGGTCCGTCGTGTGGGCTAACAAAATGTCCACGGCACGGGACGGGTGACGGGACGGCCGTCGACGGTGAACGGGAGTTGCCGGTTCAGTCGCGAGCGAAATTAGTCCATACCGACATCCAAAAGAGTCTCAAGGAGGAACCTTACCATTTTATTTGGAGACAATACACAAACCTGGCCATTTTCATTCGAAATATGGGGTCCTCTCGACATACCTTTTGGTACTAAGTTGAAGATTGGCGGGCAATTCGCACTGAAACACACCTTGAATTCAAAGACATCGGTGAGCAGTCCTGCACTTGATTGTGAGATAGATAAGACTTCTTTAAGCTGGTGAGGTGCTTCTCTATTCTATTGTTGAGGGAACAAATTGCATTCTGACCAGGAAAATGTGTTGAACAGGAAAACGGGGAAATATATGTACTCAAGACTTGGGTTAACTTGAGAAGTAGGAATGCTGTCGTACGTGATGCATATCAGTACAAATCACTGGAGAAAGTCAATGCAAGTGTATCACCCACTATAAATGCTCAAAATATGTTGGAAATATGCGAGATTCGTCGGTTTGCTGTGGAAAAATCCATCGCCCGTCGACGGCCGTGATTTCGACGGCCGTCGCCTTGAAAAGCCGTCCCGTTACCGTCCCGTCGGAAAACTTCCAGAACCCCTGACGGAACGGGTCGGCTACCCGTCGTACGGGACCCGTAGAACCGGCGCGACGGGCACGGCGTGCAGCCCTAGTGGAAATCTGGGATTGTCGGAGCGAGGGAATCATGGACTGACTCGGAATTTTGTGGGATACATGTCCTAGAGCTTCCGCCGGTTATGACCGGCAAGAAAAGCAAGTCACCTAGGGTGGAAATGTTCAAATGCTCAACGAAGCGCAAGAAGAAGTTAGGCGTAGGTCCTGAGGACGATGGCAAACAAGCACAAGCTCAACCTTTGCCATGTCCGCTGCAGTCATGAGCTCGCCCAATCTTCCGGACAGTGCGCTGCACAAGCGCAAGAGGCATGTTTCCTTTGACCTCAACTGTTTTTCCGTGCTTATTCGTCTTGTATAGGTCTGGTTCACCCGACGAGGATCTGCCGCCGTCGAGTCGGCGTAGGTCTCACTCTCCGCCTCTCAAGTCTCGCCTGGATGTCCCAAAAGTCATCGATGTAGATCCTGTACGTCGTATGGAGCGGGAACGCCAGCTCGCAGCCCGCGTCGCGGCGATGGAGCTCGAGAAGACGGAGAAACCAAAAGACTCGCAGGCTGACGCCCAGGCCGAGTTCGCCAAGCTCGTAGGCTCGCGTTCGGGCGGGGTGTACATGCCACCCGCTCGTCTACGTGCTCTACAGGCCGCTGCATCGTCGGACAAGGCCAGCGCCGAGTACCAGCGTCTTTCTTGGGATGCGCTGCGCAAATCCATCACGGGTATTGTCAATCGAGTCAACATTGTCAACATCAAGGCCGTCGTCCCAGAACTCTTCGCTGAGAATCTCGTTCGCGGCCGTGGTCTATTTGCCCGCAGCGTCATGAAGGCGCAAGCTTCCAGTTTGACTTATACACCCGTCTTTGCGGCGCTGGTAGCCATTATCAACACGAAGCTGCCCCAGGTCGGCGAGCTTATTCTTGCGCGTCTGATTAGCCAGTTTAGACGGGCTTTCAAACGAAACGACAAGGTACACTCTCTCTTCATATTCAAACGACGTCGTGGCTGAATACTTCCAGATTGTCTGCCATTCGACCACAACATTCATTGCCCATCTCGTCAACCAGGCCGTGGCGGACGGGCTCATTGCAATCCAGATTATCCTTCTCCTCATCGAGCGGCCGACAGATGACTCGATCGAAATTGCAGTCGGCTTCATGCGCGAGGTCGGGGCATTCTTGGCCGAAAACAACCCAAAAGCCAACGCCGCCGTCTTCGAACGGTTCCGAGCCGTTCTTAACGAGGGCTCGATCAGCCAGCGTGTGCAGTACATGATTGAGGTCCTGATGCAAGTCCGCAAGGACAAGTACAAGGATAACCCAATCCTAGCGGAGGGTCTGGATCTCGTCGAAGAGGAAGAACAGATCACTCATGAAATCCTGCTGGATGAAGAGTTGCAGGTGCAGGAAGGGCTGAGTACGTCTCAGGTCGTTTTCAAGTTCTCTGTCACTCACGGATTGCAGATATTTTCAAGTTTGATCCAAACTTCCTCGAGAATGAAGAAAAATACAAGTCCATCAAGGCGGAAATCTTGGGCGAAGACTCGGAAGAAGAATCGGGATCGGAGGAGTCGAGCGAGGAGGAGGAAGAGGACGAGGGTATGTAATCATCGCGAACCAGTGAGGCGCTTTCGGCTGACGCTGAATGCAGTTGCCGCAAAAGAAGGCATCGAGGATCGTACCGAGACGAATCTCGTCAATTTGCGCCGGACGATCTACCTCTCCATCATGAATGCCCTCAACTACGAAGAAGCCGTTCACAAGCTGCTCAAAGTTCAGCTCCAAGAAGGCCAGGAGGTAACTAACTATATTTTAGCCCTTATCCTGCTTGTGATTGACGTCGTTTCCAGATTGAGCTGGTCAACATGATCATCGAGTGTTGCTCGCAGGAGCGTTCGTACTCAACTTTCTATGGCCTCGTCGGCGAACGCTTCAGCAAGCTGAACCGCGTTTGGACGGACTGCTTCGAACAGGCGTTTGGCAACTATTACACTACCATCCATCGGTACGAGACCAACCGCCTGCGCAATATCGCGCGGTTCTTCGGCCATCTTCTCGCGAGCGACGCGATCTCGTGGCTGGTCCTAGAGTGCGTCAAGATCAACGAGGACGACACGACGAGTAGCAGTCGTATCTTTGTCAAGATCATGATGCAGGAGATGACGGAGAGTATGGGGCTCAAAATTGTGGCGGAGCGGTTTAAGGATCCCGAGATCCGCCGTGGGTGCGAGGGCATGTTCCCCGTCGACGTGCCGAAGAACACGCGCTTTGCGATCAACTATTTCACGAGTATCGGGCTCGGAGTCGTCACGGAGGATATGCGTGAGTATCTGAAGAACGCGCCGCGTCTCATTATGGAACAGCGCCGCGCGATGCTCGACGCCGAGTCCTCTGACTCGTCTTCGTCGGACTCGGACTCATCAGATTCGGATTCAGACTCGGATTCGTCTTCGTCCGATTCGAGCTCGTCCGTCTCGAGAGGCGGCGCGCGCCGCCGGAGCCGGACGCCCCCTAGGCGGCACGCAGACTCCCTGTCACCCCCGCGTCGCCGCTCACCGGCCCCGCGCAAGAGGGACGTATCGCCGCCCGTGCGCCGTGGCGCGCCGAGGGACTCGCCCCCACTGCGCCGCGGGCGAGAGCCCTCACGCTCGGTATCGCCCCCGCCTCCCCGCCGTCGCGACTCGCGTTCGCCGCCCCCTCGCCGTCGTGTGTCGCGCTCGCCTCCCCCGCCCGCGCGTCGTCACATGTCGCGCTCGCCCCCGCCGCCTGCGCGTCGCCGTGACTCGCGCTCACCGCCCCCGCCTGCACGCCGCCGTGATTCACACTCGCCACCACCGCCCTCTCGCCGTCGCGATTCACGCTCGCCGCCGCCCCGCGACAAGGACGCACCCATGCGGCGCCGCTTCGACTCTCCTCCGCGACGGGGAGGGTATACGAACAGCAATGGCAATGGGCGAGAGCGCGAGCGCGAGCGGCCGCCGCACGCTATGCGCGATGTGTCGCCGCCGCCGCCGCGCGCACGCCGGGACAGGTCGCGCTCGAGATCGCCGCCTAAGAAGCCGGAGAGGAGGCGTGGAGACTCAAGGGAGCGGGAGAGGTCACCTCCGCCGCCGCCGAGAGAACGCAGACGGGACTCGAGGGAGCGGGGGTACGAGCGGAGGAGATGAGCTAGCCACAGGTCAAGGATTCCATACGCAGAACGAGATTGTAAGGTTAGTTACCAGGGTCCATGTTATGCAAAAGTGTTCGGACTCGGAGACGTGTATGTATCGCGATCCGAAAGGTTCAATATCCAGACTACGTCTGACTGGGTAAATCTCTGACAGAATTCTACTTACCTAGCAAGGAGGATCCAGATTGAACAGAACCTCGAGTCAGAAGAAATTTATCGCACGTTGACTGCTATCGATATACTGTACGCACCTTATTTCGAGCTTCGATTGCAGTACTTTTGGCCGGTCAAAGCGGTTATTGTGATCATTGATCCGAGAGCAAACAGACTCAAACATCCTCATCAACTTGCTTTCCGCGATGGAAGTGGACCTTGCATATAGAATCGATGCTATCCAGGAGCTGCCTGGACACCAAGATCGTTCCTGGCATGTTTCCTGGAATCCTGCTAAACCCCTTCTCTCCTCCTGCTCGGCCGACAAAACCGTTCGAATGTATAGTTATACCAATCCCCCGAACTCTTCTGCCCCCACGTTTTCGCACATCGCGACCATCCAGACAGGACACACCAAGACCGTACGATCTGTAGCTTGGGCACCGTCTGGAAACACGCTAGCCACAGCGTCATTTGACGCGAACATTGGTATCTGGGAGCAGGAAGAATCGGAAGAAGACGATGGCCGCAAAGGAGAATGGGAGTGTGCGAGTCTATTAGAGGGACATGAAACGGAGTGTAAGAGTGTTGCGTACTCGAGCTCCGGGACGTTACTCGCGAGTTGTAGTCGCGACAAGACTGTGTGGATATGGGAGGGCGAGTGCTCTCATGGCTCTTCGCGCAGGCCAATCACTTAGCTGCACCGCAGTACACCCCGATTCCGACTTTGAATGCATGAGCGTACTCATGGAACACACGCAAGACGTCAAATGTGTCGCATGGCATCCGGCGGAAGAGGTCGCTACCAAATTTTATCTTTTCACTTCCATCTTGTCCACTCACAGGCGCATAGTGCAGATACTTGCCTCGGCTTCTTACGACGACACCATCAAAATGTATATCGACGACCCTTCGGACGATTGGTTCTGCTTCTTGACTCTAACCGGTCACAGTTCTACCGTGTGGTCTCTTGCATGGTCGCCTACAAACAGCTACCTCGCGTCGGCGTCGGATGA
Source organism: Mycena capillaripes (assembly GCA_029204075.1). Classification (NCBI taxonomy): domain Eukaryota; kingdom Fungi; phylum Basidiomycota; class Agaricomycetes; order Agaricales; family Mycenaceae; genus Mycena; species Mycena capillaripes. The sequence goes on from JARHKZ010000022.1 coordinate 592,583, forward strand.
CAAGACCGTCCGCATATGGCGTCGTGTTGCGGAACACAAGTGGGAATGCGCCCTTGTTCTCGAAGGGAACGAGCGCAGTGTGTATTCCGTAAGTTGGGGTGTTGGAAGATCCGCCACTCCCGGCCTTGGCTGGGTTGCTGCTGTGGGGGGCGACGGTGTCATTCGCGTCTGGGAACTTTCGGTTGGTCAGATTCCGGATTAGGTTAACTTCTATTCATCCATTTCCTCAGGAAAATGAAGATTCAACGCTCCGCCATAAAATGATTGCCCAACTGCCCAATGGACACGGAGTTTATGATGTTAACTCTGTTGTGTGGTGTCCACGGCAGGGTTTCGAAGATCTTTTGGCCACAACGGGGGACGACGGCGCAACCAGAATCTGGAGAGTACTTGAAGCCTAGCGCTTGAAAACTGCACATGTACATCGGAAGATTTATTAGATCCGTCACATATACAAACGAATCTAAGACTCGCTAGTACTGTTTGTTGGTACACTAACAAGTTCAATGAATTTGATCCCAAATTGACTATTTTTATTTTTATTTTTTTACGCTCATTTCTGTACGTATGGCCGCGCAACGTACCAGAAATGTCCTGAATGCGTTCCAAAGAGAGTTGGGATCGCTGAATTGAATTTTGCAAAGGAAATACATGTAGGGCATCAATCAAACACGTTAACAAGGCACAAGTTAACAGACCACCTCCTCGCTCCTGTAGCGAAAAATCTGTACGGACGTAAGTAGAGTCCTGCGCATTGCCTTCTAGTCTAAAAATCATGTGCAGGTATGAGATCCCAAGATTTTGAGCAGCCAATGCGTCGACTGGTGGCGAGACACATTGCCTACGTGGTGCCCTCCGAGTCGTATCGCCGTTCCAATCCATCACATTGCTCCGAGTCAGGAGCTAGTGGCTACTGCTTCGGAAACTGCTGCTATCCGCGATTTTATTTGCGAGACTGATGCAGAAATTGCGTGGAGGCAGCGCCATTGTTCACCTGCGAAAACGATGAACTTCATCGCCGCTCGGAGCAGCATAAAGCCAACATCACTCCCATTCGATGCGTTCCGCCCGAGATTATGGCGGAGATATTCCTGCGGCTCACTGCAATTGGAGGCCTTTCGCTGCCCCGTTACGACTCTCAAAGAATCTTCGCAGACAAGGCCACAGTCCGGCCTCGGCGTCATAGGGCCCGATTAATTTTCGGGGAAGTTTCTCGCCGATGGAGGACTATCGCGTTATCAATTCCGCAACTGTGGAACTCCATCTCCCTCGATTGCCGGAACAGAAACATCCAGAAAAATGTATCTCTCTGTGATACGTGGCTGAAGAGATCAGCGTCGCTTCCGTTGTCCATTTGCTTTTATCGGGACTGCACATTCTCTGCAGAAACTGCCAAGAAGGACACACGCGACAGTTGCCAGTATCTTATCAGGACTATCTTACCCTACGCTGAGCGTTGGCGTCTTTTGTACCTAGAGGGATTTCCACCTTCCTCTTACGACGTTATCCTGGGCCTAAATTCTGTGCCCATACTTGAAACCCTGTTCCTCAGCTACGATAGAAGATCCACAGTAACATAACCCATCGGACTCCGTTTTGCACCCAATCTATACAATGTTTATATTTCGGCAAACATTGGTGCCGGAATTGCGCCTGGAGGAAAATGGTCCACATTCTCCTGGTCTCAATTAGCGCACATTGATGTGGGGGACTGCTCGGCATATGATTGCCTGGGAATTTTGAACCAAGCTTCGGCAGCAGTTGCCTGCAGGTTCATCGTCACAAAGTCTTCTTCCTTGGAACACCCGCCGATATCCCATCTTGGATTGCAGAATCTCGAAATCGAGGTTTATGACAGTCTCCGCCCATTATGGGCCCGGGTCTACCCTATAACTGTCGACTCTTTCCGTTCAGTCGGACAGTTGCTCCCTCCTTGATTTCTGATTACAAGATCTTCCGTCCTTCATAGCACGGTCCAGTGAGACCATCACAGATTTCTCATTGAGAAGATCGCTTCTATATCCAATCCAATTCATATCTTGCCTGGCCAGTATGCCTCAGCTACGACGCCTCGACGTTAACGAGATTTGGACCACGCAATTCACAGACAAAGTCTGGGAGTCCCTCACCTGGGCAGCAGCCACAGATTCCCCTGCTCCCCTCGTTCCGAATTCGAATCATTATGTCTGGAAGGCATGCAAGACTCCAGTCATAAATATGTGGTCCGTATGTTGAAGTCACGGGTTCAACCAAAAGTAAACCCAGCAAAATTTTCGCCATTGAAAGTGGTGATTCTTTTGCTTTGGCGAAGCCCGAGCAGCTTGGCTCGAGCTCGGAAGAGATTGATGGTATTTGAGAGGTTGGGAATAAATATCAAGATCGTTACAATGGGCGACCATTACGAAGAAGATGGAAGTACGGCCTCGGAGACAGAAGATGAGGGCGAGGATTTGGAGAGTGATTCAATGCTTCACGAACCCACCGAAGAAATAATAGTTGACGTGCGAACCTCTTACTAGTACTATTCATCTACTTTTTCGGCTGTGAGTTGAGGCATGGCGCCGTGGGTTTGCCGGTGAGCCTGGCTCGGCACGGAGCTGCGCTGGTTTGAAGGAACGAAGCTCGGATTCTATGTCGAGTCACTGAAATCGACGCATTCATTGGCGGACAGAACACGGTTCGAATTCCCGGTTGGTCTTCATATACTGAATCATCTACCTAATCAAGGGTGCGATACTCCATTCCATATATATTCCAATAGATATCGTACAAGTACATCCTTGTGTTTGTGCCACACGGAATAGATTACTGAATACTCTCCCTATGATACCTCCCCAGCACGACATCCGCCAACATCACGAAATTCCCGTTCATCAGCTGCGGTTGTACATTCTCCAGCTCCTGCAGCTCAGTGTCTGACCCGCAATCACTTGCTTCGGTGTCGGGTTCTGAATACCCGAGGGGACGCTTCCACTTTGGTTTTCCGTTAGTTTTGCTGTACACCACGATGTTATAGTCCTCGTCAAGCCATTCGAGTTCGAGGTATTCAGCCACGTCGACCCCAGTCTGCGCTAACCGCTCTTTTAACCGCCGCTCCATTCTCCTGCGGAAACCACGCCTGAAATGCAGGGCCGAGTTTCGCGGGACGCAGAAATTAAATGCGATTCGCCGGATGAGAGGAAATTTGTGCATTATGATGGCCTCGAAGTGACGCCAGGGCAAAACATTGCTTAGGGTTTGATCGAGTTGCGAACGATTATCGTCCTCGCGCGGGTGGGCCAAATGGATTCGGAATGTAAGCTTGGTGAGATTGGGTGCAGCATTGTGATTAAGTGCATTGAGCACCTGTTCCACCTGGCGGTTGGAACCGAGAGGGATAGAGAGAGTATCGAGGGCCGGAAACGGCAGGCGGCCGAGCATCTTCAAAGCTCGAGCATTTTCTGTACCTCGTTTTAGATAGAAGTCGAATCGAGTGCAGGGATCACTCACCTGATTCCTGTTTAAATGTTGGCTCCACAACCAAGTTGACGAGAGATGGAATTCCCCAAAGCTTTTCCATGGACGGGACTGAGCTATTAATTACCCCATTTCTACCCACCAAAGTCAACGACTTGAGTCGAAGAGGCCGGGATTCTTCTATCAATCGGACGATGAATTCGCGTTCACGGTCGTAATGAACAACCCTCAGTTCAGTCACGTCCATGAGTTTCAGTTCCTCGAGTGCGGTGAGATCAAACTGTGGGCGTTCCACATCTTCCTCCGCATTGCCTCTGAGATGGAATTTGTCGACGATGATGTGAGAAAGGGAGAGTACTTTGAGTCTTCCACAGGAACCGAGGAGCTCGGGAACTTCACGAAAACTATGAACAGACATAGATCGGAGATGTAGTTGTTCTATGTTGGGGAACAAAGCCAGATAGCTGACCGCCATTGAAATACTGATGTGACTTCCGTCCCATTCGACGACGCGGACATTAGGCATGACTGGGATCTCAGGTGGAACCACCGCAGAGCGCAGTTGCCTCGGCGACTCGTGACGCTTTATTCGGTGCTCGTCCGTATCAGAGAACTTGACCGTTTTAACGGCGGTCTCAAGTCTCGGGGTATGACGAAGGATGGCGTGCCAAAAGGCGAAATCCTGCGCGCAGCTGAAAAGAATCCGAGAGAATAGGTGCTCTACCGCGCACGATCGCATCCTCTTGGACACAAGGCACATGGCGTGCAGGGAGGGCACGTCGGTGGCATTGTACGCCGCGATTTCGTGCTCTATTTCTGGGGGAATTCGGGACCCTATGGTTGATATCAGTACTGAAATACTTTGAAAGATAGGAAACAAACAAGGAGACTCGACAAGCTGCATCCTTCACGTGAAGCAAACGCGAACACAAAGTCACAAGAGGTCACACAAGGTCACAGCGCGAATTGGGCAAGAGCACACGTGATCGCTTGATCGAGATTTTTTTTTCCAAACTTTCCCTTCCTTCCTCCCACTTCCCCCACTTCCCTTTCATCCCTCCAATGGCCAAAGACAAGTCCGCCCCCAAAGTCGACAAGGCCGCCGCCAAGGCAGCGAAGAAGGTAGAGAAAACTGCCAAAAAAGCAGAGAAATCCGCCAAAAAAGCCGCCTCCACTAGCCCTGCAAAGGCCGTCGCTTCATCGAAGGAGATTGTGTCAAAAGCCGTACGTTCTCGTTTTCAACAACTCAGTACTATCCCTTACCTTTCCGTAGAAGAAACAGGCCAAGCCGGCTCCTGCACCAAAGAAGGCATTTTTTTTCTCTCGTTGCAAATACAGGTTCTTTTTAACGACGTCTCAAGGCCGCTGATTCCTCGGACGAGTCCGAGTCGGATTCGGAAGAAGAGAAGCCCAAGGCCGCCCAAGTAAAGGCCGCCCCTGCTCCCGCGAAAGCCGCCGCCGCCGCCGACTCCGACGACGACAGCGACGACGAGCCCGCACCTAAAGCAGCATCGTCCAAGAAGGCGGCCGTCCCTGCCCCCGCATCTGCTAAAAAGTCCGCACCCAAAAAGGATTCTTCCGACGAAGATTCAGACAGCGACAGCGACGACGCTGCCGCACCTCCGCCCAAGAAGGCTGCTGATCCCGCACCTTCCAAAAAATCCGCCGCCGCCGCCCCTGCCAAAAAGCCCGCGCCCACGAAAGATTCCTCGGACGACTCGGATTCTGACTCTGAGGACGAGGCCCCGGCACCAAAGGCCAAGGCCGCTGCACCAGCGCCCAAAGCCGTCACCAAAAAACCGGATACCTCTTCATCTGAGGATGACTCGGACGACGAGGACGAGAAGATGCCCGCCGCTCCTGCAGCCAAGGGTGCCGGCGACAGCTCGGACGACTCGTCTGATTCCGACGAGGAGATGGCCGATGCACCTGCACCCGTCGCCAACGGTTCGTCCTTTTCCTTTTTTTTACTGGCCAACACCCGCTGATTCACTCGACGCACAGGTAAAAGAAAAGCTCCTGAAGGCGACGCCGCCCCTACCAAAAAGGTCAAGCTCGCCAACGGCGACGCAGCACCGGCCGCTGGGGCCGAGGGCGGAGAAGAGGAGATCAAATCCATCTTCGTTGGCAAACTCTCATGGAACGTCGACAACGATCGCCTCGCACAAGAGTTCGCGTCCTGCGGCGAGGTCGTCTCTGCGACTGTCGCCATGGACCGCAACACCGGCCAGTCGCGCGGGTTCGGGCACGTTCACTTCACCACCACCGAGGCCGTCGAGGCCGCGCTCAAGATGAACGGGCAGGAGATCGACGGGCGCCCGGTGAACATCGACTACGGGCGCGCGCCGGACAAGAACAAGGTGCGCGAGAACCGCGCCAAGACGTTCGGCGACACTGCGAGCGAGCCGAGCGCAACGCTCTTCGTGGGCAATCTCGCGTTCTCCGTTGACGAGGACACGGTGTGGGGCTTTTTCAACGAGTGCGGCGGCGGCGTCAAAAGCGTGCGCCTCCCGACGGACCGCGACACCGGGCGGCCCAAGGGCTTTGGGTACGTTGAGTTTGAGGACATCGATGGCGCGAAGAAGGCGTACGAGGCGGCGAACGGGCAAGAGATCGAGGGGCGCGCGATCCGTCTGGATTACTCGCAGCCGCGGGACTCGAGCGGCGGAGGTGGCGGCGGGCGGGGCTTCGGCGGCGGCGACCGTGGGGGCTTCGGCGGACGTGGACGGGGCGGGGACCGCGGCGGGCGGGGTGGACGTGGTGGGTTCGGTGACCGTGGCGGGCGTGGTGGGGGTCGGGGACGCGGTGGGGACCGTGGTGGACGTGGGCGTGGTGCTCCGAGAGGAGGTGCACGGACCGGTGGGATCGTTCCTTCCGCTGGCAAGAAGATTACCTTTGATTAGTGCACTGATTTTCTGGATATGCTTTGCTACCATCTCATGTTAGTTATCTACCTCATGCGTAATATGCAGCCGCTTTCTGCTTGGTCTACCCTGAAAATTCCACTCCAACCTGCAATCAAACGAGTGCTGGAGCGCGATCATATATGTATCTACATAAGTGGGAGGAAATACAGAGACTCGTGAACCTGATGAACGAGCTCTTCTGTTAAAGTCCTCCGCCCACTGATTGGTTCATGTGCTCTGAAGATTATCATGGGGGTGCAGTCCGACAATTCATCATTCACATTCCGCCTCAAATGCCAATGCCACAGGAGAGTGAAATATAGACGTATTCCAGACGGCAGGAATCGTTTTCGTAAAGACAAAAATCCACAGCAGCAAAACCAATACTACATCGAAATGATGCTTGAGCTAAAAACCACTTCAAGGCGAGACTCACCAGAGAAAATCGCACCGAGGTAGTTCAGCACGGGGCTGTCGAGCACGACGCCGAGCTGCACAGTGAGGAGCGCGAACACGCCGTTCGGGAAGATTGTCCCCCAGTAGGCGACGGAGAAGGGGAGGCTCTCCCGGCAGGCGACGCTCCCGATCGAGCAGAGTCCGATACAGAGCCAGATGAGACCGACAGACCAAAGCGCCCATGCCGCGCAGAAGCACACGGCCTCGATGGCCGCGGGGCTGAGAGAGGGACTGAGCACCGGAATCTGCGCGAGGTTTTTCGAGTTGACGAGCATGGAGTAGCCGCCTTGCCCCAGAGGCCCGAGAATGATGAACGAGGAGAAGATGACGCTCGAGTCGGGCGGGCCGTAAACGACCAACCGCATAAGATAAACCGTGAGAATCATGAGACCGAAAGAGAGGCCGATGAGGAGCATAGTGAACGAGACTGCCGTTGTGAGCGACGCGAATGTCGGGTGGTGCGCAAGCGCGGTAGCCAAGAGGCCACCGGTGCTTGACGCGACAATCAAGGTCACCACGGGCAATAACCATAACGCAGACATCTGGCCGAGTGAGTGCTGTTGTTTGGTCATCCTGACGGGGGTTGGAAAACACACGAAAAAGAGGCGGAGAAAGACGTACATGACCAAGAACATTCCAACGGTGGTGAACACACAAACCGCGCAATTGAACCACCAAAACGCCCACAGGGTGTATAAAAACCCGGGGCCAGCGAATGAGTAGTTCTGAGAGATAGCGAGAGCGCTATTAATGAGGGTCGCTGCGCCCATGGGAAAGGCCCCTATGAAAAGACTTTGTGTTGGATGTTGAAGCATCGCTTCCCACAACTGTCTCGTACGTGAGTTGAAGGCAATGGCTGGTTCGTGGTTAACCGACCTCGGGGAAGATGCAGTAACGCGCGAAAGTCGCCGCGCATATTACAACGAAGAATAGCAGGTTGAGGAAGAAGAACAGGAGGGTAAGGATCTTGATTGCTTCGCTGCCTTGGCCAAAGTGGAAATGAGAGACCAGGGAAGCAACAATACCTGTCCCCATTACAACCTGCGATATTTTAGCGCTAAACAACACACCAACTACCACCACGCACTGTATGCCATGACCAGGTAAAATGGCGGATGCAGGACTTGAAGCTTTTTCGATTCAACTGACTGGGCATCGAGGAAGAGACCGAGACACGCGATTAGCGACAACTGTAGACGTTGGGACCGCCCACAATCATTCGGAATATAACTAAAGCAGGTTGACGCCGACTTTGTGGGGAACGGCGTGTGGGTTGCGTGATCCATGTCCTGGGGTCATTCAGGACTTCAAGCTTCAAGTTCTATTATTGAGTAGCTGTTCACGAGGTCCATTTGAATGGCGGCGCGCACGACGCGACAATCGGCGAACCCCGGCCCCGGGGCTTGACGGAAGGGCGGTTAATATTATTCAACGGCATCCTTGAGGCATAAAGCGTCTGAGATCACCGTCAACGCGGAAGAAAACAAGAAGCAAGATCTAGAAGCGGTTGCAAACTTGTGGCATCTCTGTTTCTCCACCACGGCTCATGTATGCGCTTCAAGACTCCGCGATATTCAAACTAGCGCGCGCCGCCGCGAGCGGTTTTCAAGGAAGCGGCATTTAGGGGTCCCCACCGTACCGTATACGGTTACGGCCGTATGAATTACGGCCATTACGGGTGTCCAGCCGTCCGTAACCGTAACCGTAAACTCGCTTCCGAAGGCTCTTACGGTACGGTACGGGATATTTTACGGTCCATTACGGGTATTACGGCCGTAAATCCAATTAAATTTACATAGGCTGAGACACAATATCTCTAATTTCTCTGTGGCCTGGATAGCATCCTCGAGCACCTTGTGCTTCAGGCGGAGATGGTATTTGAGCAAAATCAACGTCTGGATGGTGTCTGCTAGTGGCTTCAAAGACGAGCGCCGCAAGGAAATGGTGTCTCTCCCACCCGACAACACCTGTTCAACGGTAACTGCAGAACCTAGAATAGTTGTCAGTAATAGGAACAAAATTCTGGGAGGTAATAATACCTGGGATAGACATGATATTGCGGGCTAGCTGATAGAGGCGTGGGTATTCGGTGCTCCTCGCGTACCACCACTGAACTGTGTCCGCATCAAAATATTCGAGATAAGTGTCCAGTTCATCCCGGTCGTTCTTGCCGTCTGTCACCTGATCGAAAGTAGCCAAGTCGATGACCGCGGGATGAGGTGCTGAGTTATTTGAGGGCCCAGAGGCTGAAGCCGTGCTTTAGGGATTGCATGGGATAGTGCTCGTCGAAATCCGCACGAAGCGCCTCTTTTGTGCTTCAAGATACTTATATAGGTCCTCGCTGTGTGCGTAATTTTTTCGCAGCTCTTTGTAGTTGAAGCGAGTATCGAGCACTGCGAACATGTTACGGTCCGTAAAATACCGTATACGGCCGTAATCCTTACGGGTTTTTACGGTTACGGCCATTGCAAACCGTAACCGTAAAATGATTGCCCCAGGCCTTTACGGTACGGTACGGTAGACCGTAAACCCGTAACCGTAAACCGTAACTTACGGATACGGTGGGGAGCCCTAGCGGCATTAATGCGTTCGCTATCAAGGAGGTATTAGTATCGAAGATCAGACACGCTTAGGGCGACATATTTCGTTCCCTTCCACCATGGATTACACCCACGGAATCGTTCATACTCCCCAGAGCGCCCAGTCTCGCAAATCGACCGCGAAAGACCTCGATAATTATGGCGTCTGTGCGTAGAGATTCTGGGGGATGTGTTCGACATTGACGCGTCGACAGCCTATGTGCGCATTTACTGGGTCGACCTAGTCAACGTACGCCGGTGTCGCATCGTCCCCATCGAGCATTTCAAAGCCCTGCTGAAAGCAAACCGCCCGGGCGTTAATATCGCCAAAGTATGCCTCGGTCTCGTCTATCTCATGACTGCCCCCGGATTCCTGCCTGTCGGAGAATGGCTGTACAGCATCGATATCACTACTTTGAAGCCGTGCCCTTTTGCGCCGGGACACATGGCGGTTCTGGGCCAATTCGAGGAAAAGACGCCAATTCCTGGACCCGACGGTAACCCAACCGTAAATGTCAACTTGTGTCCCCGCACGCTTTTGCGACGCATCGTAGAGTAAGAGCCAACAAATCGCATACAAGTGCCGTTGAGTTGACTGTGTTCAGGGAAATAAAAGAACTGCACAAGACCGAATTCCTCATCGGATTCGAGACCGAATTCATTCTCTTGAAATCCACAGACCCCGTTGAGGCATCCAACATCCATGACTGGTCCGCCTCCGCCGGCCTTCTAGCGGGCTCCACCGAAGCCGTAATCTTGCAAGAAATCGCAGACGCCATCTGCACGTCTGGCATCCCACTCGAAATGTTCCACCCGGAAGCCGCGCCGGGCCAATACGAGGTCGTCACCGGACCCCTCGGCCCCCTTGACGCCGCCGACGCGCTCATCCACACGCGCGAAATCATCGCGCAGACCGCCGCACGGCACGGCCTGCACGCGACCTTTGCGCCCCGCCCGTTCATGACGAGCGCCGGCTCGAGCACGCACGCACACATCTCTGTGCACGGTGCCGACTCGCAAAAGACACCCGATGTGCTTTCCGCGCACGAGGCGGCGTTCCTCGCGGGCGTGCTCGAGCACCTCCCCGCGATCGCGGCGTTCACGCTCCCGACCCGCGCGTCGTACAAGCGCATGTCGGACGGCATATGGAGCGGGGGCACGTACATCTACTACGGGACGGAGAACCGCGAGGCGCCTGTGCGGCTGACGAATGCGAGCTCGCCGTCGTCGCGCAACTTTGAGGTGCGCTTCATCGACGGGACGGCGAACCCGCATGTCGCGCTCGCCGCGATGCTCGCCGGTGGGTTGATCGGGCTCAAGTCGATGATGCCGCTGGAGATTAAGGATTCTCCCGGGCCCAAGAGCGCGGCAGAGATGACGGAGGACGAACGGCAGGCGCTGGGTATCAAGAAACGCATGCCTCTCAGTATCGACGAGGCGCGCAGGAACTTGGAGCAGGATTCTGTTTTGTGTGGTGTGCTGGGTAGAGACCTGATTGAGAGCTATCTTTCGGTCAACAAGGTAGCTATTTGCATGTCGATTCATGGTGCAGCAGTATTGATGTTTTTGTTTCAGACTCTCGAAGCTGCCCTGGGACAGGACGACGACGAAGTGAAGGAGTTGTCTCGTCTGGTCAAATTTTACTAGAAATGTTACAATTGTTTAGAAGAATTTCAACTATGTGTTGTACTATTCGACGCGGCTGTAGATTTCCGAAGCAAGTACAATCTAAGGAGCCAGCCAGAACCAAGCAAAAAGGGTATGTGATGCACAAAGAATGACGGCGTGTGTGAGGATATCAGGTTACAGACGAATGAATAGGACCCAAAAGCAAGGAAAGCAAGCGAAGACGCGTTTTACAATGACTCAAAACCTATTGCCCCCAGGGCCCGCCAGCAACCCCGCCGGCAGTTTCGGTACAGGCGGTACAGCCGCCCGTTCTCGACCACTCAAGTCAAACATCGCGCCGACGCGGTCGACGAGCTGTCCCCGTGCCTTCTCGCTCTTGTCGAGATCCAAGAAACTCGCGCGGCTGCTGTACTCGCTCCACCGCATCGTCTCGCGCCCAGAGTGGTCAACGCGGTACATCGTCGAGCGCCCCGCGGTCTTCTCCTCGTCGGGGTACCGCGACGCCTCGTCGTCGTCCAAGTACGCGCCCACAGCGTACCGGTCCGCGTTCGCCCTCACGTACTCGTCCACAGTGGGGCTCCTCGCGCCCGGACTCGGCGACCGCCGCACGATGCCCGCTCCAGGCCTTAGGGCGCCCGAATTATTCCGCTCCAGGGCGATCCCCATGCGCCGCCCCTGCTCCCGTGCCCCAGTGTCCCGGAAGCGCCCCAGCACGCCCAGCATCTCCCGATCCGCCTCCTCCTCCTCGCCTCCGCGCTCGTCAACCCACTCCTCCACCCGGATGTCCACCTCGTCGTCGTCGTCGTACGGCCGAGCGGACATGGCCGCACGCGCGGCGGGCGGCGTCGGCGGGATCTGTATCGCGTACAAGTCACGATAGCGCTGCACCTTGGCGCGCGCCGCGAGCCCCGGGCCGATGCCGACGCCTGCACCACCGGCACCGCCCGCGCCTGCTGCGCGTGCGGAGGTCAAGGGCTGCGTCGGGAAGGGCGCCGCGCGGCCGCGTTGCACGCCAGGCGAGATGGGGCTAGGCGCGCCACTGGCTGACGTGGGCGACAGGGGGCGTAATGTGCCCTGCGCGCGTGTGGACGTCGGGCTCGGGCTCACTGAGCGCCCGATCCCCCCGCCGTTGCGGTCCTGGCTGATGCTGCGCAGACGCGCGACGCCCAATGCGGGCTCGCGGTTCGATCCAGAGACTGGCGGCGCGCGGGGGATGCGGGGAAGCGGCCCGACGGGCGGGGGGCTTGGTGGCGGGACGTCGTAGTACGCGAGGACGTTTGGCGATGGCGGCGGGAGGGGCGAGCCCGTGCGCGAGGGGACGATAAAGTCTGTTGAGGCGACGATGTTGTCCGTCGCCGTCGACGGGGAGGGGGAGGATGCGCGCAGTGGGGCGCCGCCGGGGCTGGTGTTGATGGGGGTGAGGAGAACGAAGGGGGAGCCGAAGGGAGAAGGAGAGGGTGCGCGCGAGTTGAGGCTATTGGAGGAGGATGGAGGCGGGGCGAGCGTGATGGGGGAAGGGACGTGTTTCGCCTTGGCCGAGTCCGAGTTTTGGCTGTTCGGGCTAGCGGTGCGGCTGAGGGGGAACGAGATGGCAAATTTGGATTTGGAGTTGGAGTTGGAGGTGGGTGGTTGAGGGGAGACGGAGCGGGAAGACGAAAGCTGATCCTGGCTCACTGAGGCAGGACTCAGAGTAGAATTATAGCCCTTGCCGCCGTCAGAATTCATCGAGAGGGATCCGTTCCCAAAGCTGTCTCGGTCACCGGGCGTCAAAAGGGAGTTGGCCGACGACGAGGACGGCGAAGATGATGATGAAGCAAAAGGCCGGGAGGGCGGCAGGAGGGGCGTCTCCGATCTGCTTGGTGCTGCGCTGCCGCCGCCTTCAGGCGTCGTTGCGAACCTGGACGCGATGGGAAGTTCAAACACCTCGCGAGGCTCTGGCATCGGCGGCACAGGCTCGACCACGGCAGGCTCGGACGCCGAGTCCTGCTTTCTGCGGAGCGAAAAGAAGCGCGAGCGGCCCTTTGATTTTGGCTTGCCGCTCGAAGACACATACCCGTCGTCGGTCTCGTACCCGGCGGCGGCGCCGTCGGTCGAAGGCTTTTTGCTCTTCTTGGGTTTTGGCGGCGACTTTTGCTTTTTGCCGACGTCCTCGGTGTCCGTCTCTGCGCCGCCGTGGTCTTTAGACGACTTTCCGGCCTTTTTCCTCCGCTTTCGCTCCTCTTTCGAGAGCGGAATGAGCTCCATGGGCTCGCTGATTGGGGGGACGGGCATGGAGGGTGGTGCCTCCTTTGCCGTCTTTGATTTCGTACGAGTCCGCTTTCCCCCGTCGCTGACGTATCCTCCATCGCTTTCATACCCACCATCGCGGCGTTGTTTGCGCAGCTTGTTGGCATGGGCGGGGACCGCGACCGGAGCAGGGATTTCGGGGAAACGGACCTGGGGAACCGGTACTGCAGTGTCCGGGGAGACCAACGGGGACAGATTGGGATGAAAGGTCTCGGAGTGAGATGAGATGGAGGTGGGGGGCGTAGAATATGCGCCGTATTCCTCAGAGGTTGCGGAGAGCGGGGCTTTCTCGACAGTATCCTGCAATAACTCGTCAGTACGGGTGCATTCATTTTGCGAAAAGTGGGAAAAACGTGGTGGGGCGGATGCAAAGTTTTCGTAGGGACTCTTTGCCAAGGACTTGAGAGAGAAAATCGACCCACCTCTTCGTCTTCCTCCTGCTCTTCCAGTGCATTATTGAACATCCAGTTTGCTACAGTGCCGTTTGCGCCAAAACCGAGCTCGAGAGCAGCATCGAGAACTGAAGCGCGCAGAGCATTAGACTGACGGTTTGCAGGTTCTGTGGGGGACTGGGCAGGCGAGGGACGGGAAATGGGCGTTGGACGAGCTGGAAAGGTGAAATCTGCGTCCATGGCCCCGGAAAAAGGAGTGTGTGGACCGCGCTGCGACCGAGATACGGGAGAAAGAGAGAGAGAGAAGCGAGCAGAGCGCAAAGCGCAGAGGACTCTGGCGGAAAGGATAAGGACGGGAGAAGGGAGAGAATAATTGACGCCGAACTTGAAGGGGATGTCCATTTTCGGCTTACTCGATCGCGTTTTGTCACGTTCCTTTTTTCGAACCGCAGCCGCCTTATGTCCCTCTGCTCCTCTCCTTCAACGTCCGTGCTAACTCGGTGCTAACCAACTCTGCTGCTCTCCCCCTCGCTCGCTGTACTCCTCCTCGCTAACTCCTGTCTGCTAGTACGCGGCCCTGAACGTGGCCAGGATATATGCCCGCGTCTCCCAGACGACGTTGTTCCCCTTTGGCGTTCGACGTCATATCGTGCACACAAACGCGCCAAAAACGCGTACAAGAAGACAAAAAGCTGGCAGACATCCTTCGATGCATTGCTCCTGTCCACCAGACCCAGCTCTAGCCCTTCTGATTTGCCCCCGCTCCTCCACCGCCGACTGCGGCCTTTAACAAATTAAATCTTCGTTGACGACGCCGTTGACCCGCTGCATCGCGTGGGATTCAATGTTCTTGGCAAATATTTGGACAGAATCCTGGTACGGCACCCAACGGCCAATGGGAAGCCCAGAGCGGGTCCGGCAGCGACTGCGCTTGTTCCCCATCCCGCAAGTTACCAACTTAGTCACTGCTTCTTCAACTTCAAGCAGTGATTTTGCCGAGTCTGTGCTGGCATTCCCTCGAGAACTTGTCGATAACATAACGCGGGGTTCCATCCGCCGTGGAAGGCGCAGTCTAATAATCTTCTTTCCTGCCAACGGTGATTACGGCTCAACTCTGGTTGAAACCCCTATTCTATAAAAGAGGCGATATTGCATCAGGCCCCGCGAGATTATGGCTCTGGTTTAGCAGTTACTGCAGTTCAAGTCCAAGGTTCAACTTACCCTCTCTTGGGTATCCCCTCTCCTTTGAATGCTTGTTCACCATTTGTATCTCTGCTAGACAATCTCAACCGTATCATATCAAGATCCTCGGCCTCTGTACGACCTCAGCTACGGCCGTCGTGCGGTCTATCGTGGGATGAGGACTGATGGTGATTGGAACCGTGAACGACGCATAAGTACGGGAAAAGCTTCTGCAGAGTGCGGGATGACGAAAATGTCCAGTGAGTCCGCGATTCGACAAAATATTACGCCAACGAACTCGTTGGCAGGTAAGAGGCGTAGGGAAGGAAAGGAAGGGAAAAAACCAACTTGCGGTGGCGCAGGGCAAGACAAGGCAATGCGGACAACGCGTGTCTGCCTCGAAGTGGTCGTGTAAATAACTCGTGGATGAAGTGAGGCGAGTATCCTCGAAAAATTGAACACGACTTTGAATCCTATTGGCCATGGTCGCGCTACTATCGCAATAATCCGATCGTATCCAGAATGATAGATATTATCCCTATCCAAGTGTGCAAGTACTCACTGCGCAGTCTGATGTCCATGACGATGGGAAGGCCGTTGGGTCGACTCGGAACGTGTCCAGATGTGATACGGAGAGTGTACTATTTCGACCAATTGTGCAGACGACGGTGACACCCTAATTATTTTGATGTGTGCAAAAAATCGCCTTCAATGAAAAGAAAAGTTACCGGCCATCCCGGACATTGAAAAATCCCAAATTAATGAACTATTGGTCGAAATAGTACAGTATCCGAATGCAAAACGGTTTTTGCGAAAGAAATTACACTTCCGGTGTGGGGCCAGCGATTTGGGTATTGGGCCTCGTGGCTGGGGGGGGGGGGGGGGGGGGTATAGGATGAACTGGAGACGCTGAGACTCGAAGAATCTTGAGATGGGGGGGAAAATGGAACGGAACAATGAATGCGCGAGGATTCAAGTCAAGTCACGTTACCGCGTGCGTTTCAATTTTGGTTTTATGGTGATTCATCCACGCTGGATGCTCGAGCTCTGCGTGAACATGATTTATCGCAGACGTTCCTTGAATCATCAGAATGCGAATGGGGAGCCTCGGCCGGCGCGACTCAACTCGGGCAGACTAGAAAACCTCCTACAGGGAAGGGTGGATAATTCTCTCTTCGTACATGTACAAAAGCCAATTAATATTAAATTTATAGCAAGAAATTTCACGTATTTGTAGTATGGGTATGAAAGTGAACACGGTAGAGAGATGAGTGGTGAATATACTACATTGGGCCCCCCGCAGAAATGTCAGCGAAACAAAGAAACTACCAACCAAATAACGACCCACGTCCAAATCGGTTTCCCCCTCCCTTCCTTGATCCAATTGCGCACCTACTCGCAATGTGGCCGCCTACTCGTCGTCGTCCTCCTTGTCAGGAATCGACGGCGCACTAGCAGCCTTCTCCATCGCCTTCCGGATGGGATTCTGGCTTGGAGGGAGCGTCCCCGTGCGCTCGAGCCGGTCAAAGAGCACAAAAAGCTTCTCCATCTCGCGCTCTTTCTCCTCGGGCGTCATCTCCGGGTCGGGCGCGCGCGCTTCCTGCGCGGTGCCCGTGATCGGGTTGATGTGCTCGGCGGCGGCGGCGCTGAGGGCGGCAGACGCGGTGGATGACGACGAGGGGGACGAGGCGGTGGGCGGCGGGGGCGCGTTCATGATGCCCTTGTTGAAGAGGAAGCCCGCGACGTTGCCGTACCCGAGGAGCGTCGAGAGGGTCGTTGCTGTAAAGCGTCAGTATATCTTCATAGGGAGGGAAAACGCTCACCATCGGAATCACACATTGCAAAGAGCATCTCACCGACCGAGTCCTTCAGACGCGGGTGGTACACGCTCCCAAGAAGACGCAGACAGCGTCCGAGCATGTCCGGACGGCTCTCGAGGCTGCCGGCGGCGGCGCTGCGATCGAGGTCCGCGGGGACCAGCCAGTCGCGCGTGCGCGTGCGCGAGGGCTCGTCCGCGATGCACAAGCGCGTGATGAGCACCACGAGCGGAGAGAGCTCGTCGTCGAGCGCGTGCGAGTCGGGCGCTGCGCCGGGGCCGGCCTCAGCCTTGGCAAGCTCGCGCACGGAGAGGTCGTCGGGCTCGGTCGCGTCGGGAAAGTAGTGTGAGAAGGCGACCTCGAGGAGGGCGTGTGCACGGAGGAGGGTGTCGACGGGGAGTTTGTGGGTTGGGTTGGAGGAAGGGGATGGGGGAGGGGGGAGGGAGAGCGGGAGAGGGAGCGGCGGCCGGCGGAAAGGACGGAGAGGGCGCGGTCGAGGGGGCCGGCTTTGGGTGATGTTGGTGTGCCGGAGCCTGGCGCGCCGGAGCGGACGGGGGAATGTGTCCG
Source organism: Mycena capillaripes (assembly GCA_029204075.1). Taxonomy (NCBI): domain Eukaryota; kingdom Fungi; phylum Basidiomycota; class Agaricomycetes; order Agaricales; family Mycenaceae; genus Mycena; species Mycena capillaripes. The sequence continues at coordinate 609,853 of JARHKZ010000022.1, forward strand.
GCTGGAGGAGGAGGAACCGTTGCGCCGTGGGCTTGGAGGGACAATTACAGGAACAGGCACGGACTTTGGTGAGGAGGAGCCACTCGAGCGAGGAGATCCGGCGAACCATTCGGATCGTAAGGCCGGGCTCACGGGGATTGTGATTAGTGAATGGATAACGTGGGTTAACGGGGCAGCAATGGGGGCTGGGAACGTCGGAGGAAGTGCGTGGAACACGCGAAGCAGAGGGGGCAGAATTCTAAGATACGGTTAGTTACGGCCGCCGGTAAGTATTATCAACGCACGGATCTAGCTTAGGGCTCCAGTTATCGCCAATTACTTTGCTGTCGCCCTCCAGAGACTTTGGATAGTGCATGAGGATGTTGAAGGTGAACTTGAGGACATCGACCAAGGCCTCACGAGCCATTTTCGTCCCCGATAGCAAGCTGACGATGAGGAGGTCGAGCTTTCCGCCGATGATATCGACGACGGTGTTCCCATGGCGCTTATCCTCGACGAGAGAGGTGATGAAGGAGGAGGGGTGGACGGTGGCGAGGAAGAGGATGCGGGAGAGGATGAATATTTGATCGGGGTTTGTGGATTTCTGGAGGAAATGTTAATGAGCCAAAGGACAATAAAATGAACAACGAACCTGAAGCAGATTTATACACGTCTCGCCGCCGTTGACCTCCTTTGTAATGAAGACAGAGCGGGCGCGCTCGATTAGCAGCAGCGCGTTTGCGATGCAGCGCAGGGCCTCGCCCGATGCCTCGGGATCATCCTTGAGGGACGTGGCAAGCTCCAGAAGAATGGAGAGATTCGGTGCAGTCCCAAGGGTCTCTGAGCCGGTTGGATTCTTGCCTAGAGTCTTGAGTGCGAGAAGAGCGAGTGCATTATCTGAATTGAGATGATGAGACGCGTAGAAGATGATGAATCGCAAGCGAGCGAACCTTTTGAGGATATTCGGCCCTTGGAAGACTTGGGGTCCCCAGCCTGGAGGTCCTTGAGCAGTAGTTGGATGAGCTCTGACCGCGCAGCCTGGTCGAAGGTGAATGGCCCCGCTTTGACCGCAATCGTAGTCAGCAATCGCCGGGAATCCAGGAAAGCAATATACCGTTTACAATGGCATTGAGAACAGGTTGGACGTCTGCGGAAGATGCAGCGTGGTACTGCTGCAGCAGAGTGGACATGGGGAGCAAGAGCGCAGAAGGACGTCAAGAAAGCGTTAGACTGTTAGAGTTACCAGGCGACAGTGTCGCGTTTCATGTATACATCGGTTGATCCTTTTGTCTTTAACCACGACAGCGTTCAGAGTCAGATTTGGCCCGTCGCAAATTCAATATTCCACTCTTCATCGATGTATTCAACCAAGAAATATCCTGAGGAATTAATATTGCCACTGGCTGCTGTTGACTTGATCTTTCGCTTCCGAGAATTTCACAATCCCTCGCTGCCTTGTCAATGTCCGGATCCCAGAACTGACTGTGTATGACTCTGACCCTGGATATATATGCAAAGACCATCCTCAAGCATCCGCCAAGAACACCTCTCAACAACTCGACAAATGCGTATCGCTGTTGTAGGCTGCTCGCACGGAGGGCTTGATACCATATATAAAACCATTCACCGCGTGGATGCGGATACGAAGAAAAGCGGCGAGCTCCCCGTGGAGCTCTTGCTGTGTTGCGGCGATTTTCAGGTATGTCATGGGGTTTTTTTTTTCCAACTTGTACGATGCGTCTGAACGCGCCTACGTTAGGCTTTGCGTTGCAATGCAGATCTGTACACAATGAAGGCGCCAACAAAGTTCCGCCTTCTCCGCGACTTTCATAATTACTATGCTGGACGCAAAAAGGCGCCAATTCTAACTATCGTCGTTGGCGGGAATCATGAAGCGATGGGGCATATGTGGGAGTGGTTAGTTGCCCATCCGCGCGCCGTACATCCTGTTGAACAATCTCGCTTCAGTTTCCATGGCGGCTGGCTTGCTCCCAACATCTACTTCCTCGGGTACGCGGGGTGTGTCCTCGTAGATGGATGGCTACGCATTGCTGGCTCGAGCGGAATACATGGAACAGAGGACTTCAAGAAAGGTATTCCACTGGTCTTGATATTCCGATGGTTCTTAACTTAGAGCCTTGTAGGTCATTTCGAACGCATCCCTTACATTCCGTCAACCCTTGCATCTGCGTATCACACGCGCCAGTACGGTGTTGAACGTCTAATGAATGTAGGTTGTTTCATTTTGTACACGCATTCTGACAAATCCTGCGACCAGTTGCAAAACAACGGCCCCAAAGTGGACATTTTCATGTCTCACGACTGGCCGCTTGGGATTGAGAGACACGGCGATGTCGAAGCCCTCGTCCGTGAAACGCCGCGATTGGCCAACTCGGTCCGTAGCGGTTCCTGCGATAACCGTCCAGCTAACCTTAATATAGGTAAGGAGTAATACACTCGGATCGCGACCACTAGAATCGCTCTTGAATGCGCTCAAACCGGCACAATGGTGCTCCGGACACATGCATGTACGCTTCACAGCCGAGGTCCGTCACGGCAAGCGCAAGTCGACCCAATCGGAGTCGACAAAGTTTCTCGCTCTGAGCAAGCCCGGAGAGGGAAGAGCATTTCTCGAGGTAAGGATTTGAATGCAGGAGGTTGGGAAGAGGATCTTAATACTAGCATCCAGGTGATCGAGGTTCCCACACCCGAGGCGCATCAACCCCCGAAGGGCATTCGTCATCACACCCCCGCGCTCTTCTTCGACCCACACTGGCTCGCGATTGTCCGCGCATTCGCACCGTTCATGCCCCTCGAGGTTCAGGCGCCCCCTTTGCCCTCCGCCGAGCATGTCCCCGCCATGATCGCGGAGGCGTTTGCGTGGGTGCAGGAGAACGTCGGGGACAATGGTATCAAGGCGGTAGACGATGTGCAGGTCTTTGCGCATACCGCGCCGCCGACGCGCAGCTTTAGCGGAGAGGAGGACACCGATGTTACTCGTGCGTATATGCTTGAACCGGGACACCATGGATTCTGGCTGACGAATATTTCAGCGCGATCGTACTTGAATCCACAAACTCAGGCATTTTGTGATATGCTTGGGATCCCGAATCAAATTGATCCGGACAGTTCTTGAACAACCTATTTCAGCCTCTTTCGTATTATCCTTATTCCGCAGACTCTGGTTTACCGTGTGATTATAATCATGTCCTGAGAGGCTTCTTTACAGCTAAGTGAGAAATGATAGACATGTCCTTATTTCCAGCACAATTTGGCTAAGATCGGGCCAAGCCCGATTTGCTTCACGGTACAAATTTACTTTGTTCTGGTCTCTGAGAAGTTGAGTTTATGACGGATTGCCAGTGTCAAACTTTGGGGCTTCATTGCCAAACCAGTAAATTTCGAACGGCCCGAACTTAGCTGAAGTTTTGCCGTTTCTCGCTCAGCTAATTTAGAAAGACGCAGAACGGTGTAATTACCCTGGTGGAAGTATGACGTTCATTCTGAAGCCGTTTATTTCTCCGAACCTGAACAGTGCACGTGCCTTCAAAGTTCACGCTGGCCGCCTCTTTTGACCGGAATTTGGGCCAACACACGGACCTGCCTTTTTGAGAGCGTCACGTGTGAGACGGCCATCACACGGCAGAATGACAATGAAGGCATCACAACTCGCATCAAATGCTCGTTCACCGCAACCTCATCCACCTCCCCTTCCCCTCCTCGCTCGTCACCCCATTCTGGCCACCTTTATACTCCCATTTGACCTCCTTTATACGCTGTACTTGCACCCCACGCACCTTTAGCTAGCAGATGGGGTCAAGGTATGATTTTATCCGAGTCGCGACAATGCCACCCGTCTCGTTCCCTCTCGAGATATCCTTCCGGCCACTATAGCTACATACTGTATTTGAATCATTGGATACCTCTTGGTAGTGCCCCCCTTACATTGTGGTTTGCCACTCGTTGTTAAAACACTTCACCCTTCTATCTTGTACCCTCCCTGTATAATTGAATGCCACTCCTCACCTCGTGCATTCTAATCCAGTACAATGTACTTGGTATTATTGCATATGTTGATAATTTATCTGGACTTTGCACTGAATTCCTGAATATCTAACTTGCAGCCACCGAGGACGGCGGCGACATTGTCTACCGCATTGGGCCCAGAGATCATTCTGATTGATGTTGGCCGTGATTGCCATGACTTCCCAAAAAGGCAGGTCCGTGTGTCGGCCCAACGTCCCTTTTGACCTTTCGCTTTACCACGATTTTACTCGACTTTCATTCTCCTGCTTGCCCATGTCCGAGTCGGACGTCGATGACGACCACCCGTGGGACGACTCGGACATCGACGACTACCACCCGTGGGATTCGAAAGGTACATGACATACGAACGACCGGTGCCAAACCTTCATGGACCTTTCCGTCCCCGTTCGTCCCGTACGCGGAGGTGCCCATGGCCATGGAAGAAATTTGCTGGGGCCTCGAGCCACGAACTGTGAGCCTAGTTACCGTGTATTCAATCTACAACTCGATTCACTGCTCACAGCTAGCGGAGTTGCGGATGTACATACGCTCTGTCGTGGGCTATTCGCAGCAAGCCTGAGTGGCAGCGTAAAACGGCCGATCCCCCGATGCTGAAAAAGTGGCGGAAGGAAGCTCTCGATCAGCAAGAAGGTTTGCCAGCTGAAAGAAAATTGACGCCGAACATGGTGATGTGGTGAACGTGTTTATAATATTGCATCCTCACGCGACCTGACAGGTGAACTACGTTTTGACCGAACTGGAGGGATATGCCAGGCTCTCGGATTCAAAAACTGGTATTGAGGTACGAACGGCGATCTGCCAGGTGAACTTGAATCACCAGAACTTGAATGAATAATTCTCAGAGCGGTCCTTTTGACGCGGATCGTCTCATTTCAAGCGAAATATCCGACGCTTTGCGCGTGGCAGTCACTCAACTGGAAGATATCCCGAATGAACTGAAAGACTGGCATCCCGGTTCAAACGACCAAGTACTCGACCTGGTTCACCCATCTCTTTACTGCGTAGCCTACGGCCGAACTCGCTTCCACTCGAATTTCACTCGTGTGTTGCCTCCATCGTACGATAAAACTTACGCCAAGAAGGCGATATCGAACAGCTTTTGCTGGCTCCCGTCCGATTTTTCCGTCGATGCCACCGATGGCTCGGTCAAGCTGATCTCGTCTTATGTCAACAATCTTCATCCCAAGAAACACAAACCACTTTACTCTCTCATCGAATCGGTCATATCGTCATTCGTGCCCTTGTTTGAGCGCGTGTTGAGTCAGATTAATGGTCAAGATAAAGACCTTTATCGCGATATTACCCCGGGATTTGGCCGTATCGTGGTTGGAAAGACGTTTGGAACTCGGGCTGGGTATAATTCCAAGTATTGCGGAATGTCGGTTCAATGCGTCTGGAATAAAGGCAAGCCCAAATGGAAGAAGGGTATGACGGATGAGGAATACGAGATAGCCTGCGAAAAACATCCGAAGCTTCTTCCTGAAGCTTACGAGGAATATACAGGTGAACTCGAGAAAGGCGTCGTTCCTTACTCGCTTCGCGGCAAAACCATCCAGTGTATCGTCAAGCTTGCGAACATACACTTGACAGTTGAGAATCCAGAGTACAAAGGTGGTAGCTGGCACGTCGAAGGTGTGACGCAGCATTTTTATCAAGCCCTACTTTGATATTACAGTATTCATGTACGACTCTCCAGGCATGCTCAATGAACGTATGGTTGCATCCGGAATCTACGTAAGTCTTACTCTGGCCTTTCGTGTTTCCCATTTAGGTGAATGAATGATGGACAGTACTACGAAGAAGAAAATATAACCGAATCGAGACTTGCCTTCCGCGTTACTACAGGCGCTCCTGTATACCACAAACAAGACGACGATGTGTGCATGCAAATTTTGTACGGACTGGAACGGTACGTCGATAGCATAGCCCAGGCTTCAGAGGCTTCAGCCGGGATCCAACTTCTTCTGTGTGGTTCAGAGACTCGCATTGCTGCCAGGATCTCGGATCGATAGTAAGAAAGTTTTGTCTTTTCCACATCCTGGCTAAAAAAATACTCGCTAAAAAATACTCGCTGTATTCCTTGTCGACCCCTCGATTGACCCCATACCGTCGGCGACAAACATCCCGCCTCAGCAGGCGGACTGGGCCTTTGACGCGCTGGAAGAGGCCAGAGGCGACCCGGCGTCGGCGTTTCCGCGACTCCCTCCGGAACTCTCGAACGAGATCCGCGAGAAATTCCCGAACACGTTCATGAGCCGTACTGATTCACTGTAGCCGAGGCTTACCGGCTGAACCTCATGAAAGAGCGTGCGCACTTCGTCAAGGTGAATGGCCGGGAATTGTCCCTCGGCTTTAATATGTGCGAGCACTGATTGTCATGGGCGCTTTTGAATGATTTTTTCGTGTATTTTTTTTTGTGCGAACTACGAATTCAGTATGAAGAATATTTTGGTTTCGTGTTCTGAATTTCCTCCAAATATCGGTTTCGTGTATTTAGGCCCATTTAATTTTGGAGGCCACAAGGAGGAGCTGAAGTTCAAAAGCTAATTTCGGAGTTCGGCAACTGCCGGGAACGGCGCTGTTTTGAGCACCGGCGCCTACTTCCAACTGCCACTTCCTTCCCACCTTCACAGACAATCCTTACACATGGAACCTCGCCGAGGCAACGATCGCGCGCTCGAGTTTCGGTTCCAACTCGAGGCTCTTGACTTGCTCCCGTTTTATGGTACGACTTTCAACCTTTTCTTATCCTACCAGGAATCATGAAACGCAGACTCGGACGACGTTGGTTACGAAATGTCGGATACAACTTCGACAGGTTCGGTCTTCTCCGTGTACGGGCGGACATACACATATTTCTACCGCTACTCTCTCTACGAACAAGTTCTGGTGGCTCAGGCGCGGCATGAAAAGTCTCTGGTAGATCTCCCACTGGAGCTCCTCATCAGGATCCTGGATCTAGCGGCCGCCTCTTCCCGAAAGACAGCTGCAGCACTTGCAGTTGCTTCCCCGTGGATCTCAGACCTTACTTTGGCGGCACGCGTCTCGCACGTCGCGATATGCTCGAGTCGGGCATTGACGTCTTTTAATCAGGCCGTCTGTTCTTCGTCTCGTATGGCAAGCGCTGTGCGGACGCTGTGGATTGTGACGACTTCCGGAAGTGTGGCCGAACAGGCTCTAATTCCCGAAATTGTCAGGGCTTGCGTCAACCTTGAGGCGCTTGCATGCCAAGTCGGAGCATTGGAGGCTTTGTGTAACGCAGCGGATCCATTTGCTGGCCGCTGGCACCTCGGTTCCGGCTCACATTGATGGAACGTATGGGGGCGCGGTGGACATTGCCCACGAACTCACAGTGGTCCCGCATCCTGACGGCCCGCCATGGCCCCGCGTTTCTGTACAACCTCACGCACTTGCACCTCGGGCTGTATGATCAACAGCTCGAGACACCTTTTCCCACTGCGCACCTCCCCAGACTCACACATCTGGCCATGGCCTCTTGCTGGCGAGGGTACTATGAGTACCGTCCAGTCAACCATTCCGACGAGATCCGCAGCTTTGCACGCTCGCTCGACAGTCTTTCGCTCCGCCTGACTGCTGTGCTGATCCTTTGGAACGGTCGGGGTGAGCGGCAGCGACTCACTGCGGAATGGCCTGGGCTGAATCAGACGGCTCGGGCGTGCAGCACCATGTCGAACATCATGATCTATTGCCCAAGTTTTATGCATGAAGAACTAAAATTCTGGGACGAGTGCGCGAGTACTGGGGAAGATATCTGGTCGTTGGCTCAGAAACAGCTGGGCACGGACGTTTCTTCGTGGGGTTCAACAACCAGTTCGAACTCTATTCGATGAATATTCTGATTCACGGAGTGCGGGACTGGGATGATTCATAGTTATCGTCCACACATCTTATCTCCGCATGAATCCGACGTCAAGGCCTGAACTCGAGTCCATTGAATTTACTGAAGGCAGGGACTGGGATAATTCATAATTATAAGCTCAAGCCGGCGTCCACACATCCATCTATCCTATCTCCGCATCAACCCAACGTCAATCCTTAACTCGAGCACATCTTCCCCCGTGAACATACTTCGGCCGAATATTTGGTCAGAGACCGGGGATCGAGGTAGGGAGCGGAGATTAGGGATATATTTCCGCCAAGTCTGGTCACCGTGGTCGGGTCAGGCAGCATGTCAAGTGCAGTCCGCGTGAGCGCATCGCCGGCGCTTTCGGGTACTTGACTCGCCGGAACGCGGTGCAACCGATGCACGGACACGGATTGTCGTCAGGAACACGTTCCCAATGTCCAAAAACGAAACTTAACGAGCTCACCAAGGCTTGCGCGCGACGCATATATTTGAGCGTACTACCATGTTCGACTTTCAATGTTCAACATTAATTGATTGCGACTTTGACTCGTTCAAAACCACCCTAACCTTCGGTTCCCACAGCCTGAAGCGGATTTTGAATGCCTACATAATCATGACGCTTCCTCGCCGCAAAAAAAATCCCACGGTTTAATTCCCCAAGTCGACTTGTATGAGTCCGTGCGCAGAGAAAATGGGAAGTGTAGAGACGGAACCCAGCTCGGTTCGTCGTTACGAGTCGTCGCAAGATTAGAGATCGGGCGTCTCGGGCTGGTGATAGTTGATCAAGTTCGCCTGCAGTTTGATCCAAATTTGAAGTACTCACTGGTCTGTGAATTATCTGCAGCATTATTAGTTCATATCTCAGCAATTTCGTCTTGGCTCGGTCATAATTCATTATACGTGGGTTGAAAGAAGGTAACGGGGGAGAAGAAAGGAGTTTGCAATGCTTGCGACAGAGATTGAATTATGGTGGGGTTCTCGTTCGCGCAGGGCGTTTGCCACGATGCAGAAACAATCAACGCTGAGCATTTCGACTCGGAGACGCTTGGTTTGTTTATTTTTACCCTCGCGCACGGACAGCTTGATTGATGTCGAACCTCGAACCTCGAGTTTGAATGGATTTGGACAATGAGATTTTTTGCCTGTAGGGCCAACTTTATTTTATTTTATTTTATACAGTATCAAATGAAAACCCACGGACAGGCATGCAACGTGAATCCACCGTTTTGCTTTTTATTTCGATTTCGCCCTTTCTGATGAGTCATGTTTGCTATATATATCATCGATGGATACTGCCGCCTTGTTCAGATGTAAAGGATGAAGGAAGACGAGAGTTGCGAGCACCTATTGACGGTTGTACAGTACTCCGGTAGGGTCGGGCACCTCGGACTTCTACTGCGAGTGAGGCTGGGCTGTTCTGCCTGTCACCCAGGTTGACAAGAACTGCAGGGCGGTAGACGCGCGTGCAGACGCGGATCTACTTTGTTTGTAATTACGATTTCTCACCTAATCAAACGACAGCGCGAGCAGATACGCCGACTCGGCACATCTTGTAAAGCAGGCAGTGCATTTGATCGTTTGTTTATATTTTTTCTTGATACTTTTGGTGTTCGAGGATCAAGAACTTCGAGTTGCAATGCCAACGAATGAGGGGAAAAGAAAGGGAGAACATACATACATATGGATTTGGGGGGGTTGGGGATCTTGCAATGGAATCGCTGTGTTGGCATTTCGTGTTCATCGGTCGGCGATGGTAGGTAATCGTGTTGTGAAAGATAAAGATGCGGACGAGCTCCTCGTTGAGTACTTGCCGATGATTGTATGCTCGGGTACCTCGGGGTACTACAAGCGAGGCTGTTTTACCGCACGGCAACATCCAGGTCAACAAGGACGATGTACTGACTTGGAGCAACGGTTGTACGAGTGGCAGCTGGTTGTTTGATATATTTTTTAAAATACCTTTTGGTTCAAACTCGAATTCAAACGCAACGAATGAGGCAGAATAGGATGCGTGAGGATGATTTTTGCACTGCGAATCGTTATCGCTGGATTTGTGTGCATCAAACGAGAGAAGTATTACAAACCGGAGAAAAATCGTTGTGGGGTTATTGCCTTGCTTAAGCTTGGTCTGGACCGACGACGGTGTGGAAGAGCTATCTGTACCTCGGCGGCGAGCGATTCTGGTCGGTGCCTGGCGGAAGTAAATCCTTCTGGAAATTACATTCCGCTTGTTGATAGAAAAGCCAGTTATTTGACACGAGTCGCGGAGGAAAGGAACAGGACAGGATGCTTGCGATGAGCGAGGAACGAGCTAGTATCATCACAGCAGCTGTCTAGAGAATGCATAGAATTAAACACAGAGATCATACAGTCTCAGGGACCTGTATCAGCTCGTGAAATCATCGGCTTGTTATTCGGAGGTCGGCTCGAAGGAGACGAGGAACGCCAAAATAGATGAACGTGGGTAGTGGCGGCGATAGGTTGTATGGACAAGTACTTATTATCTGGTCGATGATTTTATGACGAGTCGCCGGTGGAGTGCGACATGCGTTGGCGGGGATCCGGAGGTTATTGTTGTCGGTCGGCAATGGTGGATAACCGACTGGATGGCATGGATCACGGTGTGAGCTGCAGGGGCATCGCGGGATTACACGACGGCCGAGGTCGTCCGACGTGGGCTGCGTTTATCTTGTCGGGCTGTCGAGAGCAGTACTATTACGCCCAATGGGTCTGAATTTGCACAATGGGTCTGAATTTCGCACTTTTCTCTTTCATCTCTTGCTCTTTTCCCTCGGAGTTTTTTTCCATAGTTACCTGTACTAGTTGACTACAGTTGTATGAAAAATCTATGAGATACGGCAAGAGGAAGGTATTGCGAACGGGTTCCTGAACCATCAAACTCAGCGACATTTTGGAAGATGACGATGTTCTGGCCTCCCAGCTCACCCCGAGCTTCCAGGAAATTTTGAGAGGTATCCGATACCATATAATAAACCTTCTGCCTCCTCGGATTTTTTTCCGGGACAGAGGTGCCGCGTTCTGGAGGAGGAGTTTTGACAGTCACAAATAGTCACAACAGATTTCAATCTCCGAGCTGATTGACAGGACTTGCCTCTTTCGTCTCGCCACGCCAATGTCCGACGAGACGTATTTGCCGTCCTCGCCTTCCACCGTCTACAGCATCGGCTTGGACTATGAGCAATCTCAACACAAGCAAGAGCTCCGTGATGCCCGAGAAGCTCAAATGTCCACAGAGGAACGGGAGGCAGCGGCTGAGCAGCGCCGCTTGAAGCGCGTGAAGCTAGGATTCGAGTCCCCAAATTACAAGAGTGAAGAGTTCTCGTCACCCTTCAAGCCCATTCTTTCTCCCGCGCCGAAGGTGGCCGCCAAAAGGTCAAGAAGTCCGTCCCCAACTCCTCGCCGGGCATCTGTAAAGTCCACCCAAAAAACAAGCCAGTGCGTCGCCTATGAATGTCTGTTTCCTTCGGGGTTTCTCACAATTGATAGCCAATTCATACCACAAGGACTTCTGGATTCACAAGCCACTTCGCAAGAAGCCGTCGATGCTCTGATTGTTGAGCAGATGCGGGATCAAGAGCACGATGCTGGTATCGCCAATATGACATCCCAGGATGTTCTCGACCAGCTAGATTATCGCCGGCAACCTGTGACATACGGTAAGCGGCCGCATCCTCTTACAAATCTGTATCCTCACCTCCAAAGTAGGCCATGACATTTCGGAAGAACCAGAAGATTATGAAGCACTCCGTGCACGATGTTTTCAGGCCGAAGCAGAGCGGGACACAGCCCTCATGGAGCTAACCAGTGCAAGGTCTGCGTACGAAGAGGCCGTGGTAGCCAAAAACCGGGCAGAGGAGGACATAGCGCGCTGGGAACGCGCCGCAGCTGCTGCTGCACCCCTCGTACACTTGTTGCTCCAATGTATTAACTGAAATACTAACTATTGACGGTGTTTAAAAGACTACTATGAACAAGTACGAAGTATTATGAGGACTGTAAGCAAATTAATGTCCATTTTCGAAGTTATTGTAAGTGGGAAATGGCGCATCAAAAGGTATGAGATGAGGTGTGAGGTATGAATGAGGATCAAAAGCCATTCCATGAACCTGGGGCGCAGCAAAGGGTTGCTGGAGTACTTGAAGTGGGGTTGGGTTCACGGAGCCGTATTGAATGGGAGGATGGGTGAATGTGAAGTCGTAATTCTGCCAGGCCGAGTTTTGGATAGAAGCGGAGGAAGGGATGTGGGATGTGGACGGCTGGGGATTGTTTTCGTGCGCAGGAACGGCGGGAGCAGCTGCACGGTGTCGGCGCGGTGCACGAGAAAACAGGCCGCGATAAGTTTCACTGCTGCGGTCGGCCGGATTATTGTCGAAGTGTGCGTTGATGCGATCCAGCAATGCCGCCTTTGTCCCCTCCTCGGCGAGCTTCAAGGTCCAGGCAATATCCATAAGGTCATCCTTGGATTTGGCGGAGAGAAGGCCTGTGAAAATGGCGTTGGCGTCCCAGCTGCGACGATGCTCGTTCCGGGAGTTCTCCTTCTCTCGACGACGCTGTGCTCCATCCCTCTTATCCTGAGCCTTCTTCGCTCTCTCGGTTTCCTTTTCAGCCGCCAGCCTCCTGCCTTCTGCAGACGTCAATACCCGTGCCTCGACGTTCAGTTTGCGCTTCTTGCTCGACCTGCGATCCCGCTCATTTAATTTTCGCTTTTGCATCGCCAGTTCTGACTCCATCATCCCCACATGTGCATGCAAGCCCTCTACCTCGCTCTCGAGCCGCTGAATTCGCGCAAACAGGACGGGATCGTAATAGAAGTGGGCTGGTGGGAGTGGTGATTGGTTGCTGCGAGATGAACGAGTCGAAGGAGAGGCTGAGGTGGCTGTGGACAATACGGAAACGGCCGCTGTCGCATTCGTGGATGCGGCGGTACGGACGGGGAGGGAGGCGGGAGGATCCTGGGCACGTCTATGTGGTGGTGTGGGCTCGTTTTCTCCACCCGAATCCGAATCTGAATCCGAGTCCGAGCTCGAGTCCGAGCCACTGTCCGAGTCGCTGTCGGAGTCGGAGTCGCTGCTGTAATCGGCGCTAGCGAGAGGCGGTGGGATAATAGGTGTGGTGGGAGAGTACTCGGGAAGGTCGGGAACGTCACGAGCTTCAGTCGAGTAAGGAATACTTGGAGCATAGTCTTCTGCAGTGAAGACGTTGCGGTTAACTGGCCAGACACCGCTCTTCTTGAAGGCAGATATAATAACAGACGAGCGAAAGGTTTCTTCCCGAACTGCCATGTACTCTTTGACAAAATCTTCTTTTCGCATTTCTGAGCCGGTGAGGATGACGATGTCATCGCAGCGGTCGATCCACTGCCGAGAAAAGGGGCCAAATATTCCGACATCAAGTGGCTGCAGCTTGTGAGTCGTATGTGGGGGAAGTAAGAGTACGATGATATTATGCTTCTCTGCGAGGTCAATGATCGTGATAGTCTCGTGCGAGCCGTGCCCGTCGAGAATGAGAAGAATGGGTTTCCCCGACTTGTTGCGAGCCGTCGCCTGCGGAACAAATGACAGCCGGAACCATTCTGAACCGATGAAGTCGTCAGTCCACCCGTTCGGCGACATCGCGATGCTAATGATGCCACGATGTGAGAAATGAGAAATACACGAGAAAAGAAGACATACATAATATCGTCGTCGTACTCAAACCACTCGGGGCATTGACTGGATCCCGAAAAAACAAAACCCGGTTTGAGTTTAGTACCATCGGCACACACTGCCTCGATGATTGTGATGAGCTCCAAGTTTGCGCTCCGGTGCTTGTACTTGGCGCGCTGTTTACGCGAGTACAAGTACTTCCGCCGGCTAGCCTTCTTCCCGCCACCTCTCTGACACCCCTTCTCATCCATGTTGTAGACGTTCTCGATGGGGATGCCGTGTTCTTCGATGAGAGCAGCAAGCTTGTCAAAGAAGCGACCAACGACAGGCTCGTTGAATGCCTTCGCACGCTTCGGATCGAGGCCGGATGAGGTGAAGAAGGCGATGGGAGGATGTCGTTTAAGGAAGCTGTAGACCCAGTTACGGCTGGGTTTCTTGTTTTCGGGATGCAGGTGCTGCGCTCGGGCACGGATTGTCTTCTTGCACAAAGGGACACCAGTCTCGCCAAGGTGCTCGACCCATTTAAAAAGGACGTGTTCCGCAGAGGGACTGAGGAATTGCTGGGCCTGCCGAGCCTCGGCGCGAGATTTGTGGACATTAAGGAAGCGAGCGCGGAGAGTAGTGTAAGGAACACTAAAATCGTGGGCAGTCTGCTTGACGTTGGGTTTGATGCCATTCTGCTTCTCCCGCAGAAGCTGCTTGCACGCCCGTCGGATGTTCTGTTCCTTGTCATCGGACGGACGCGCCGGCATGCAACGCGTCGAGGGGGAGTGGTAACGTCAACAAACGCGTTGGCACTTGTTTTGGCAGCTGCCAATGCGCGCTAAGCGAGCGGAGTTTCAATTTGTCACGCTCTAAAAACTCCTCCTCCAGAACGCGGCACCTCTGTCCCGGAAAAAAAATCCGAGGAGGCAGAAGGTTTATTATATGGTATCGGATACCTCTCAAAATTTCCTGGAAGCTCGGGGTGAGCTGGGAGGCCAGAACATCGTCATCTTCCAAAATGTCGCTGAGTTTGATGGTTCAGGAACCCGTTCGCAATACCTTCCTCTTGCCGTATCTCATAGATTTTTCATACAACTGTAGTCAACTAGTACAGGTAACTATGGAAAAAAACTCCGAGGGAAAAGAGCAAGAGATGAAAGAGAAAAGTGCGAAATTCAGACCCATTGTGCAAATTCAGACCCATTGGGCGTAATAGTACACGAGCTGGACTAGACCTAAATGGTGTAGTGCAGGACGGAATAAAATGCGGGGCAGATGACTGGCACGGGCGCGTAAAGGTGGGTTAGTATACCCATTGAGCGGGTGATTACCGGGAAGAAATGAAAAGGTATTGTTGTGGTTGTGAAACAACATTGTGGATGGACCTGTGTCGAGTGAGACAGTTGTCTTGTTTGTTGTTCAACTGGTTGTATGTATGGTACTTGGACCTGTGTTCAACTGGCTGTATTTACTCTGTAAGCATGGTACTTGGTAGTGGACGGAGACCGCGGTGTTGTTGTTGTGATTTTACGCTCAGGTGGCCAGTCAGGTGCTGCGGATATCGAGAGACGAGGACGGATCAACGACATGAGGCGAAGTCGGCCCGGGCACGTGCCACGGACCGAAGATATTGCTATTCCTTGCCACCAACCACCAACATCCACAACAGAGCAGCCAGCAGCACCCAGACAGCAGCATGGGTCCGCCCGCCGTGCCCGTCCTCGCCGTTGCACAAGACGCCCTCGACACCCAGGACGCCCTCCAGCTCTGGTCCGGTCCGTATAGCCCGTCCATCATTCTCGCATTTACTTATAATAATTTTTGGGTGAAAAAAGTCTTTTCAAAGTGCAAGAACTCGCTGCAGGATGGCCGTCGTCTCGAGAATATCTCGTGGCGGCTGTCCTTCCGCGATTTGCCACAGAATAAGCGACTCCTCGAGGGTCCGTGGCCCCCAACCCCGGAATCGGTCTGCAGCGACGATTCCAGTGGTACAAAATCAAGTAGCGGTACAAATAATTCCAGCAGCAGTGCTGCGACCTCGCCCTTCTTTCATATCGCCTCCAGAAGCCGTAAGTCTCTCTCTCATTTCCGTTCAATCGCACAACTGATCGATCCGCACAGCGACGGCAACCCCCGTGCGCCCCGCAGGGCGGATTATCAGCGATATGATCCCCCCAGGTCTCACCCAGAAGCTCATCGAGCACCAGAAGGACAAGAAGAAGGTCGACGATTACCCAACTCCGTCCAGCAGTTCCTCTGGCTCAGCATCCGCATCCTCGTCTTCCGTCTCCATCTCCGTCGAATCACCAGCACCAGCGACAGAGCAAGAGGTCCAGGTGCCCCGCGTGAACATCGTCAATCCGACCCCGAACCTCACCCCACACCCCACGCCCCCGGCCACACCTCTCCTCGCCGCATCCGCACCCCGGATGCCAGCTACTCCTACAACTCCCCCGACCCGGCGCGAAGCCCCTGGTCCCCTCTTCCTTCCCCGTTCGGCAACACGCGGCATGGGCTCTCCTGTATTTCCCCCAGTCGACTCCTCGCCGTACCCCGCCGCAGCTCCGGTCCCATATGCGCCCCAGTCAACGCATATTCTCCCACTGGGTGGCCGCGAGCTGACGGTCCCTGCACCCTCCACCAACCCCGGGAATGCCCATCTCGGTGGCTGCGTGGCGGGCAAAACTGCTCCCCGGGGGACGAGTAAATTCTTCCTCCACGCCGGGGCAAGCGGAAGCTCGCATAGCTCGTCACGGTCGAGTGGGACGAGCAGCAACTCGTACGAGAACGACCATGGCTCGCGCTCGAGTGGGAGTGGGAGCGGGAGCGAGAGCTCGAGGGAGCGCGGCGAGGGGGGGAGTGGGTTTGTGCATGGACAGCAGCGCGGAGTGGGGACTACGCGTGGCCGTGGACGGGGGCGGGGAACGGGGAGTGGAGGGAGGCATAGTTCGTCTGAGGAGGCTGAGACGCACCAACAACAGCAGCGGGAAGAGCAGCAGCAGAAACCGTTGGCGGAGCAGAAACAACAACCGCAGCAATTGCAGCAACCTACAAAACCACCAATATCGCACCAACAGCCGCTGGCACAACCACCGACGCAACCGCCGCCGCAGAAACCCCCACGCGTGGCTTCGGCGCCGTTCCTCGGCGGTTTAGCATTGGAGGTGGGTACAAGTTTTTTTTAGCGGAGAAGGGTGTTGATTTGTGTTTAGATGACCGCGGCTGCGCCACATGCCGAGGCACAGGCGAACGGTCGACGCGCGCAGCGTCCTGAAGCACAGGTTGTCGTCGACGCGGAGGACACGCGTTCAGTAAGTTCGATGGCGACGTCCTCGTCGCATCTGCGCATGCGCGCGCGGGGGAAGCAGCCTGTGCGTACGGCGATGCGGAGCGACCATTCGAGGTCAAGGTCGCGCGCGTCGCGCAAGGGCGGGACGACACGTGTGTCACATGCGAAGGAGAAGGAGGGGGGTGCGCCGAATGTGTTGGGCTTGCCGTCGAACCTCGCGGCTGCGGCGGCGCTGGTGGAGCGCACGATGAGCGGGCGGAGGTTGGTTGTGCTCGCGACGAGTGACGAGGATTGGAGCGACGACGACGATGAGAGCGCCCAGGGCACGGAGAGTGTCGAGGGCGAGGGCGAGGTGGAGGAGGCAGAGGAGGAGGAGGAGGATGAAGGGTGGGAGGACGAGGATGAGAACGAGAGTCAGAGTCAGCAGGATGCGCGCGCGGGCCCGCATCCGAATGCCAAGGCACCGCCGCCTTCGTTGCAGCAGCAGCCCCCGCCAAATCTCGGGCACGCGCGCGGGCATAGCACGGGTGGGGGTTCGAATACTGGCACGGACTTGCGTCAGCTCCCGACGCGCCCCACGCACCGCTCCACGTCGCACCTCCCCGCGTTGGCTGGTGCGGGTGCGGGGCCCGCGCATGGGAAGCACCACCACACCACGTCTGAGCAGAACGCGCGCACCGTCCGCGCGCTCAAGGCCACTATGAGCGCCACCACCATCTCGGGCGCGATGCAGGAGGCGAAGCGCCAGCGCGACATGTTTGCCAAGGCGCCGAGGTACAGCTACGAGAACCTCACTCAGCTCGCGGGACAGCGTCCGGGTGGGCTTACGCTGCTGCTTGGGGGAAGGCCACAGATCGCGGAGCAGTATCACCAGCAGCAGCAGTTGTTACAGCAGCAGCAGCAGATTGGTGGGTTGCCGCCGCCGAGGGCGCGCCCTGCGGGTGGGTTTGGGGGGTTGGGGCTTACGATGAGCTCTGCGCGACCGCCGCCGACGGGTGGGGTGGAGTTGTCGCCGATTCCACCGACCCCGGCGACGGCGGCTCTGCAGCAGCAGCAGCAACCGGCGGCACGGCGCCAGCAGCAGCAACCCCCCGCTCCGGTTCCGCCATCTCCGCGACAGCAACAACATGAGCAACAGCAACAGCAACAACAACAACCGGGGCCCCCGCCACGTCGTCCGGGCATGATGCCGCGTGCGTTTTCCAGCAGCGCGTTGCCTCCACATCTTGGCGCGGGGACAAGCGGGTCGTTTGGGAAGAGCAGTGTTGCGGGGCCAGTCGTCAGCGTTGCGGATCCGGGTGTCGTGGGCGGCGGTCCCCCTTCTGCCCCTCTCGCGGGTGTGAGCAACATAACGACGCAGAACGGGAGTGCAGGTGCTGGCCGTAGTGGTGGGTACCGCCCCAAGGGCCCGCCGGCGGAGATGGAGTATGATGACGAGGAGGACGACGAGTCGGATGCGGACGGGCGCAGCGGCAAGGGCAAGGGCCGTGCACGCGATGAGGGGCTGCAGCTTTCCAAGAGCGTCGCGCAGGAGAAGCTGCGTGTTCTCGCCGAGAAGAACGCCCTCTCGCGCGCCAAGAACAGTGGCGCGACTGCCGCCAATGGCACAGGGGGCGACTCCATGGAGGCGGAGCGTCGTCGGCTGCTGTACGAGCAGGCGGGCGTCGTCCCCTGGGCCGCGGCCGCCAATAACCACAACGTTGTGGACGACTACGTTGCGCAGCAGCCCCCGAACCGCTCCATGTCAACCGCGCCCGTGGGCTTCCCGTACAACCTCCCACTGCCTGCGCCGCCGTCGACGCCGCGTACGACACGCCAACAGATGCTGCGCAACGAGATGTCCGAGAGCTTGCGACATAATCTGTTGTGGCAGCGCAAGCTGAGTCGGACGGACACGATTGGGCCGCAGCCGCGCCGGTCGAAGAGCACGATGAATGTCCCTGGCGCGGGGCAGCAGGGGCGTCAGGCGGAGAAGAACCTTGTGCGCCTGACGCCGCGCGCACCGGGCTCGGAGCGCCGCGAGACGGTCCCGCCGATGGACGGTCCCGTGCAAGGCGCCGCGCCGACGAAGAAGAAACTCGTACGGAATCTCAGCTGGGCGGACACTTCGGACTATCATCAGAAAGGGTGGTAGTGTAGTTTTTTTTTCCCCTTCTAATGCATGCATGCTGCCCACTATTGTACGAATTACAAACCTACTTACTCATCGTCGTCGCTTTTGTTATCGCTCTGGTTCCACGTGTATTACTACCACTGTTTCTTTTGGCTTTAGCATACATATATAATTGGTAAATACAAAGTTCTGTTGGGCAATAAGTGTCGTGGGCATTATGAGCTCTGTACTTTTGCGGTTCTGGAGGTAACGGAAAACGAGAAAAAAGGTAGAGGTAGAGAAGGAGAAAAGGAGAAAGAAAAAACTGATTGGAGTGGGATTCGAACCCACGCCCTTTCGGACTAGATAAGTAAACACCTGATTCTAGCGCCTTAGACCACTCGGCCATCCAACCATTAATTAGAATCAATACCAGCTTTGTGTAATCTAATAATCGTCATATCCAAAATTTTGGAATACATGACACCAAAGATTTGGTCATGGGAAATGATTTGAGCGGATTACATAGCTTGCTCCTCTGTCTTGCACTTTCAGCGCCATCATGGTCGACAACCCCCTGCTGCCCAGAAAATCCCTGACTCAGAAAGTCCACCAAAAGCCGTAGACTTGGTGGACCCGGTGGACTTGGTGGACAACTTAGATAAGTGTTGGTATTCCCGAAAATGGAAAGCATTTATTGCCATTCAGAATATGCTTAGCAATTGAAAGACCTTGGAAAAGACAATATAAGAGATAAATAAAGGCATGCATGTATGCGGTCCAACTGGCCGAGCCGTGTATTTGTTTGTCTAACCCAAAATGTATCATCAAAGGTGTGCAGCAAAAGGTAAGGTAAGGTGCCAAGAGACACATACAACGCGTAGGTGACGGGTGACTTGAGAGTGCGTGCGACGAAGACAGCATACAACAGTGAAGCAAGGTAACCTATCCCCAATGCCAAAGTGCGCCACATTCAATAGTGTTGCCAAAGCATATGTGAGAAGGATTCAGCGTGTTTGTTGCTGTGTAAGGGTCCCAACTTCATGAGCAGAGGTGAAGAGCCTGAGGGCCCTGGAGAGCTGCGAGAGCAGGGCCATGACGCTGTAAGGGCACCTTGTGGGTGTAGGTGGATCGGCGAGGGTGGGCGTCCAGCGTGACAACAAGACCAATGAGCAGCGAGAGCAGCGAGCTGCACGCAATGAGCGATGTTCGCGGGCAAAGCAAGCGGCAGGAAATATTGTTAGTGTTTGGCAAAGACTTCGAGCAGCCATCAGAAGCACAGCCAACAGATTATCTAACTTGTCCACCAGAAAGTCCACCAAGTCCACCGTCCACTGCGGTGGACTTTCTCATTCGGGTATGCTCTCCTGCTGCCCAACTTCACTTCCGCAATTTCCGCCGCAGGTGTCAAATCCAATTTGGCAATTTTGATGGCGGGAGGATCAGGAGGTGTGATCGCGGCATCTACGGCACAGACACTGCACAGAATCAAGTTGAGTTGCAACTCAAATTTTAAAGTCTCCTCAAGTGGAGGAAGGGTATAATAAAATTAATTAGACACTGCTCTCAGATCCCCTGGGCCCTCCTTTGGCCTGACAGCATGTAAAAATAATTTATTTAACATGGAGCTCAGTCATTTTTATTGCTGTATTTCTTTGTTTAAAGCTTATTCTGATCTGTGCGAGGTCATCTAGCGTGGTGGAGATCTCTGTGGATGCACTTAGGCTTGCCGTCGCGGGACTGCGTGGCGCTGCCGCTCGCCGCTCGCGGCGGGCCGAGAAAAATTAAAATCCCAAAAAGAATGATCATATCCGGGCTCGAACCTAGCCCGTGGCAGTCCGTTATCGATACCACATAGTAACCATTCTACCAGATTGACAATGGCAAGCAGGCAGCTGAAGGTCTCTAGTGGCGGCGCGCGCCTCACATCAAGGAGCGGAACTTGAATTTGCTGAATCTTGGCGCCATCAAATTACCCGATTTAGGTTTGACACCTGCGGCGGAATTTGCAGAGTGCCCAACTTCAAGTACATTCAGATGTTTGAGGAAACTCATCAGTGGATTTGGCCTAGGCCAGACACCCCCTCATCAACAAACCTGAAACCAGCATGCCTGACTGAAATTATTCAAACCATTATACCAGATGACAGCTGGTTATCATCCACAGGCCTCTGCAACAACGTCCCTATAGACCAGCTGGTCAATGCTGACAGGAACATCCGCATGGCCGAAACCATTTATGCTGACAACCGGTGTGGTGTGGACTGCAGTTCCTTCACTGCCAGACCACTTTGTAGTGTCTATAACAGTACATCGGAGATGTTACGTCCTCTAAGGGGAAATTTGTGGTGGCTGAATCGGTGTGTGTTATGGAAGTGTTCCTCCATGGGTAAGGTGTGGGTTGTTAATTTATTACAAGCATTCAGTCCGCCGCACTGAATGCTATTCTGCTATAACTATTCCGTGGATTTCCTCCGGCGTAGATAGCCTTCTCGATTTCTCCAGCGAATCTGCGTACATAGTGCGGGAGGGGACACAGGGGAGTCAATGAATATGTTGAGGGGATGGGTTATTTTATTTCTCGTATATGATTCGTCGTCCTCCGAGTGATGAATCTAGTTGTGGTCCTGACAAGGAGCTTTCCGGGGGTTTGTTTGACTTCTCTTTTGGCGAACTGTGTCGAAAGTCCCTCTCCTTTAATTCCTCTGGCCCTCTCTTGTTTTATCGGCGGAGCGAGTTTCTCCGGTCGATAATTACCCGACCTATTGCAACAGTTACACGCAATTAGCAGCCCACGCTGCTAGCTGGCTGTTGTGATGTCCTTTCCACCCGTCGAACTAGGACTTCTTGTCTGGATATCCTACGCCCCAGTCTATCCTGCCGATATGTCTCCTCCGGGAGCGGCACCGGGTCTCGCACTCTTTTTATTCGTTGAACTGCATCAAGTGAAGGGGGTGTGTGGGTTTTCGCAGAATTGTTGGGCTTGATGAACACCTTTAGATTTTTAGGTGGGAAGATACAAGATACTGTTACGGTTCTTTTCCTACTCCTTTTATACCCTCAAAAGGCCCTTTCCCCTTCTGTACTCCCTCTGACTCCTCCATTCCTTCTTGTTCTTTCCCCTTCTGTCAACTAAGAATATTCCCAAAAAGGATACTCAAGAGTCCCCTTTCGGTTGCGGAATTTCCCATCTCCTACCCAGCCCCGCTGCTCCGCTTCTCTCCCTCCGCCTATCCTCGCTCCTACTTCCTCTTCCGCCACCGCTGGTATTACCCAGGTCTATGCGTGATGCATTTCTGTGCCTTGCACTGATCCTCCGGTGGAATATCGAGCCATACACCATCAAGTAGTGTGCTCCGGCAGCTAAACAGTGCTCTGACCGTGTCGTTCTAGGCTATAAAACATCCTTAGGTCCTTTTTCTGCGATTGTCGAGTGCCTCCGTCCATTCCATGGCAAGTTTATGCTTCTCTGATCGAGTTCCTGCGTTTTTCAAGCCAGTTGCGAGGCCAGGAGCTGTGTTCTGAATATGTCGCAAAGCACGGAGCTGTGTTTTGCATGTCTCTCGAGGATATTCGTGCTCCGCCCACGACATTTTGGTTGTGCAAGCCATGTCCTGTGTTCTGGAGCAGATTGTGTAGCCCGGAGATGTGTCTCGTATAATCTGTCGAGGTTACAAGTGCTCCACCTGTGAACTTCGGTCCATCTTGTGTTCTGGAATCGGATTGCATAGCCTGGAGATGCATCTCGTATAATCTGGCGAGGTTACAAGTCCTCCCCTTTGTGAAATTCGGTCCATGCAAACATTATCTTGTGTTCTGGAACAGATTGCGTAGCCTGGAGATACATTTTGTATAATCTGTCGAGGTTACGAGTGCTCCGCCTGTGAAATTCGGTTCATACAAGCAATATCTTGTGTTCTGGAACGGATTTGCATAGCCCGGAGATGTGTCTCGTATAATCTGTCGAGGTTACGAGTCCTCCCCTTTGTGAAATTTGGTCCATGCGAACATTATCTTGTGTTCTGGAACAGATTGCGTAGCCCGGAGATATGTCTTGTATATTCTGTTGAGGATATTGGTGCTCCGCTTGTGAAATTCGGTTCATCAAGTAATATCTCGAGTGCCCGAAGATCGTTCACGACTAATCCTCCCTCCGCTGGGATAGGTTTTCGGGCAGGGATGAGACGGAGGACAAATCGAGGTAGTCACTCCCAATGGTAGATTTTTAGGGATCCAGCTCCAATAGTGTATGAGCTGCAAGGCAACGTGCTGTATGGGGTTCGAGGTTGGGGCACTCTGTGGTGCAGTGGGCACTTTGACCAGTTTTTCTGGGGTATCGTAATCGTCTTCCCGTGGTTGCTCGTTCGAATTGAGACTGGAGCTTTGCCCTTTTTTGTGTCAGCCCCAGAGATGTTTGCGAGTACTGTTAAGCCTCTGTGTCTCCGCTATGCCCATAGCAGGGGAGGTGACGTGAAGCGGCACCTCACAGCACGTGTTGTGTCCATCCCAAGTCCCAGTCCAAGTCCATCCAAGCCGAATCCAGTATCCCAGTCCAAATATTCAAGAATCATTTCCGCCAGTCATCGTTTCCCTTGTATCACTTCTGCCAGTCGTCGTTCCCAATGTCCAAATCCAAAGTCACTTCTGCCAGTCTCGATCACACGAGTTCCCGAGTCCAAAACCAGATATCCAATTCAATCACAAACTCCAAACAGATATTCCTTCCAGGCTATACAATATTTCACCCTTCACAAGTATCTACGACTTGTGAAACTCGAAAGACCAGGAGTTGCTTCCTTTGGGCACAGGTATTGCTACCTGCTAGTGGGGAAACTACTCGTTACCTTCTACCGAAACTACTCTGGCTATTTATACAAACATGATATGACTATGAAAATGAAAGAAATGTGTAACAGTGTCCGTTTATCTGTCCTATTTCCCGTGTATCCGTGTAGCAATATAATATACAAAGTGTCCCATTGGTCGGCGAGGTCGAAGTTGTCATTCCGGGTATATTCCGACCATTTCTTGGTAATATCTTGCACATGGTGTCGTGATGGGCACTTAAAACCGTGACTGCCAAGTGTTCCTTGAGTTGTGGAACTTCTGTTCCTGAAGTATCCCTTGAATCGGTATAGTCGGACCTTGTAGCCCTTGTCCATAGCTTTCAAATGATACCCCACTTTGAAGAAACCATGAAAAGAGACCGAGGGGAATTAGAGTTGACTATCCCCATTGGTATCTGCTATGGTTCTGAGATCAATGATCACAAGACTCGGCAGCTATTAACCCCGTGAACTCATGTCTGACATAGCCACTGACTAGAAACAGCCGGAACAGCAGTCCCGATGTCACCTGCAACTATGCTTGGCATGCTTTCCTCAATGACCCACACCAAAATGCTCGATACATCGGAAACCACTTGATCTGATGTTGGGAAACAGCAGAAACAAGTAATACAACTAATATGTTTAGTTAGGCTACACCGTCTCCTACATGTTTCAGAGCAAGCACTTGCCAGAGACACTCATGAATACTCAGGAACATCATCCTGTTACTCAGGTGATACTGGCCTCTTATGGGAAGCCAGTTGATACCGTAGAAACACAATATACAGGATATTGGAAGTATGAAAATTGCAAAAACAAGTGATTTCACAGGTGGTTCAATATTCTGCTCATCAGCGGTCACTGTGCCATCAGACTCCAGCTCAGCCCTTCATCCGACCCCACCCCTTGTCACTTCCAGCCACTCTTTAGTGACTGCTTCCTCCAGTGGGGGTGCCAGGAAGCCACAGCCTCCCACCCTTCTTGCCCGCATACCTGTATTGCCTCGAGCGGGCCTCAAGATCCCAGAAACTACGTATAATCTGTATGATGACCTTTAATACATCTAGAATTAATGCTCCTTGTTGTGACCACGCTTACACTCCTTTGATACTGCCCTCCCTTCTCCTCCAACTATATCTCTGCTATCATATGACTCTCTCAACTAATGTTCGACCTCATTCCCACCATCCCTTATTTCCGTCTCTTAACCTAGCACACATACATTTAGTTTGAATATAATTCGTTTTCTTGTAGAAGATGGGATCGCGTTATAAAGGCCACAAAGAAAGCAAAATACATTGGCAAATGGAATACTGACCAAGGGACACATATTTCTCTTTTGATGGACTGCTGGGAGTCGAGGCCACTAAGGATGCTGAGGGGAGCATCTTGTAGCAATAACAAGGGCAGAGTACAATGCTATACAAACACTGTAAGGTATTAAGGCAGTGCAGCACGCAGTGAAGGAAGGGACTTCGTGGAGTACATGCTTCCCTCGCAATACAGCGCTATCCAGCAGTCCCCAGAGCTGCATGTGATGCCATACAACACATCTGTATGAGAGAAAAGTCAATTTGTGGATGACTGGGATTGCATGCATGTGACCGAAAGTACAAGTGGATGTCGCCGATGACGGCAACGCGGCCATATGCAGCGGTACCCAGAGTTAGGGGCGATGTAGTACAACACACCTGTAAGGGAGAAAGGTCGATTGGGGCAGTGGCTGATGATTGAAACTGACCAGAGTAGAAAAATGCGAATTGCTTGCATGTGACCAAAAGTACAAGTGAATGTCGCTGATGATGGCGACGCGGCCATATCCAGCAGTAACCAGAGCCGAGGGGGATGTAGTACAACACACCTGTAAGGGAGAAAGGTTCTTCGGGACCATGGTTGATGAATGGGACCGACTGGAGTAGAAAATGGGTATTTTGTGAATGTGGCCCAAAGTACAGATTGACGTCAGCGATGGCCATGATGCGGCTCTATTCAGCGGTAGGCAGAGTTGAGGAAGAGACCATAGAGGATATCTGTAGAAAATAAGGGTCACCCAGGGCCACAACTGGTGAATGAGGCTGACCGGAGTGCAAAAGTACCTTACTTCCTGTATGTTATAGGAAGTCCACCGTTTCGACGGGAATGTGGCTCTATCCGGCAGCATGTAGAATTGGGGTAGAACCAATAGAACACATCTATAAGGACAGGATGTCAATTGGGGCTGAGTACAATGAATGAGACTGACCCAAGTGGATGAATCAATGTTTTGTGTAATGGCCAGAATTCACTTTGACAACAGCGTGGTGAAGCGGACCTATTTGGTAGTATGTGGAGTTGGGGTGGAGCCCATACGGCATATCTCTAAGGCATCAGGTCAATTACAGCCATGGCTGGTGTACAAAACTGACCAGAGTACAAAAAGTACATATTTTGTGAAAGTATTGGCCAAAGTCAATGACACCAGCGAAGCAAAGATTTCGGATCAGTACCAAGGGTGTATGCATGTCCATAATAGACAACAACTCAAGGTGAAGAGATCAATTGGGCCAATATGAGGAGCAGCACCTCAATGCAAAGAAAGTGCTGCCCTCCAGATTACCTGGTCCAGTAACTACAAGTTCTTTACAGAGAACAGAGCAAAATTCAAATGAGCCTTGAAGCCTGACAATGTAGACCAGTGTTGCCAGGGCTGAGATTCAGAAAGACGCCATGAAGCTTCAGACTGGTAGAGCAAGGAAAGTCAGGAAAGTCAGGAAATGTCTGGTCGGTGTCGCTGAGCAGATTCCTTGAGTGTGGGTAGCATAGTGTTTGGAAAGAAGATGAAGATGATGATGAGAGACTCAGAGAGCATGGATGAAGACAGAGTTGTTGGCGCATTGACAAGCTGTCCTTATTTCAATATCAGTGACTCATGTCACATGTGACTTGTCCACGGAACAGCCTATCTGCATACTGCACTATCAATAAAAGTGGTGGTCCCTCAAGAATAACAAAGTGGTGGACAAAAAAAAAAAAGTGGCAGACCCCCCCCCAAAAAAAAAGTGGCGGAAGGTCCACTTTCACCGCCACTATTTCGGACCTCCCAAAGGGGCCAAAAAGTGGTGCTAAGACATCAAACCACCAAAATAGTGGCAGAAGACACAAATGTCGAAAATATATTAGCGTGGGAATAAATGTGCACTTTGACCCTCATACCTACCAGGGCAGCAGTGACTTCTGCCACAAGAGGCTGCTGCCCTACATGGCTTGGAAGTTATAATGATTTATTTTGGGAGGGGTCTTGCAAACAATATGTCACGATTCGATTCCAATCTTATTGTTCCAACACCTATCTTAGCGCCTATTGTCTTAGCACCCAGAGATGATGATAATCTTTTATCTATGGAGACGCCCAGGATGACATCACGTTGGCAGGATACCACATGTTGATCATGTTGCTATGGAACGATTCTCATGCGGAACAATAGGACTTAATTATAGTTGACAGGCTTCTTGATCGGACAAGGCGTTGATTTGCAAGCTCGGAACCTAGTGTGGAAACACAAGAAACAACAAAACCAATATTGAACAAGATAGACTGAGCCTATCCCAAACCAACACCAGAAACGATGTATGATAGCTGCTTCAATAACTTCCAAGGTAGCCGACAAGTGTCAGTCCCTAGTTTCAGAGCCTTTAAAAGGTTGAAAGGGAAAGTTGATTGTTCAAAGTAAAAGTCCGACAAAAGGTTGTGTTATGATACGTGCGAAACCGAAGATCCAAAGGATACAACTGTTTCGGACTTCCTTGATGCGATATATGATAACCAAGTATTAAGAAACGTAAGAAACAGTGATGTTTCTGCAGTTTCTTGCGTATCCCGAAGATCCGTGTCGATAATGTTGTTGCCTAAAGTGTATAGTGTGCGTTTTGTCGGTTTCCCAATCAGTCCCAGAGTCCTTTCAGTCAATCCAAATCCAGTATCCCAGTCCCAATATCCAGCGTCCAGTCCAATCAATGCCAATTCTCAGTCCCAGTATCTTTTCGAGTCCAATCACACAATGTTTCCGAGTCCAAAACCAGATTCAATTTAATCACAAACTTCCAAACTTCTATTCCTTCCTAGTTGTACGAGACTCGCCCTTTACAAGTATCTAAGACTTGCAAAACTCGAATAACGTGAGGGTGTCTTGGGAGAAACTTCGCTGCCTACCTCCCCTCTACTCTGACTATTTATATAAACGACTATATGACTATGACAATAAAGAAAATATGTAAAAGAGTCCGTTTATCCGTCCTATTTCCCATGTTTCTGGAGTATTTATAAGACTAAAAAGCGCCTCATTGGTTGTTGAGGTCGGAGTCGTCATTCCGGGTATGTTCCAACCGTCCTTGGTAATATCCTTGCACATGGCGACGTGATGGGTACTTGAAACCCTAATTGCCAAGTGTTTCTTAAGTTGTGGAACTTCCGTTCCTGAAGTATCCCTCGGATCGGTATAGTCGGACCTTGTAGCCCTGTTCTATAGCTTCCAAACGATACCCCACTTCTTTGAGACCATTAAATGAGACCGATGAGGATTAGAGTTTACTATCCCCATTTGCATCTGCTATGGTTCTGAGATCGACGATCACAAGACCCGGCTGATATTATCTCCTTGAAATCATACCCGACATAGCCGCGTACCTGGGACAAGCGGAACGACGATCCCGTTGTCACATGCAATTATGTCCAACATGATTTCCCCATGATCCACGCTCTGATACACCCGAAACGTCAGAAACCACTCGAACCGTTGTAGGAAACAGAAGAAACTGGTGATACAACTGGTAGGTTGAGTTGGGCTACATCTTCTCCTACATGTTTCGGAGCGAGCACATGCCAGAGATACTCCTGATTCCTCAGGAGTATCATCCCGTTACTCAGATGATATCAGCCTCTTTTATGGGAAGAGTTGATACATTCAATACAACAGATACACGATATACAGAATATTAAACATAAGGAAATCGCAAAAACAAGTGATTTCAGTGGTGGTTCAATATCCTGCTTATCAGCGTTTGACATGCTTCGATCATGAACATGTGGTTACAATTATTGTACATTATATTTAGTTAGTAGTTCACACGGTTCGTTGTACACTATAAAGACGAGTAGTTATTCATTTGTATTCCTTAGTCTTTTATTCGATCATTTTTCGAGCCCTCATACCTTGCACTCCCCAATCCTCTACTTTGTAATTGGACGCGATTAAGGCTTGACTGTGACACAATAAATCCCAGCTGAAAGTATAGCCTCTGCCGAGTTTCCATCCCGGGTTGCTCCTGCTACCGAGAAGGTAGCTGCCTGTTCTAGGGGTCTTGCCAGATCTTCAGCTATGACTGGAGGAGGTTCGTTCATCTGTGCTTTTCTCCCGAGAAAAAATGCGGAAGCCATCAGTGATATTTTTTATCTTCGGAGGGCCGAGGAAGACAACAAGATTTTCGGAGTCAGGTTCTTGCAGCGCACCTGGTCCTTGGGACAGGTGTCTTGGGTCCCATTTGGGCAGTATCAAGTCCAGCTTGAGTTTGGCTGTCTTGGCACTGATTTGTGAACTCGGAACCTAGTGTGGAAACACAAGAAACAACCAAAACCAATATTAGACAAGATAGACTGAGCCTATCCCAAACCAACACCAGAAACGATGTATGATAGCTGTTTCAATCACTTTCAAGGTAGCTGTTATATCCAAGAATGACGGGGGAGGGGGGGGGAAGACCGGAGATCGGAGGTCCGGCGGATGATCGGAGGATATGCAAGCGCCACAGGAGACAAGGGTGTGCTTACTATCTGGGCTGACAACAAGACAGAATATAGGAGGATCATCGGAAGATTGGAGGTTGACTTAGAGCGAGGTGAATAGCCAAGCAACATTAATAATCAAACTGAAGAATACATGGTTGTAGAAAGCATATTTATACTAAGTATCTAATTGTTAAGTCATATAAGGAAATATCAAGATGATCAAAGGACATAACAATAACGACCAGTCGTAAGGAGTTGAAGAAGTATAAGACAATAAGAAAGAAGATGGATAAACGGGAAACACTCAGTAATCCTTCACTGCGTAAAAACCCGTATGACCGATGATTGTCCGAAGAGTAAATGAGAACTCAGACATCGGAGATCGGAGGATGTGCACGGATATAACAGTATCCCCCTCTTACGTTCCTTGCCCTCAAGGAACAGAGAGTTCAACTTGTGCATGAATAGGAAAATAAGGGTAGCCGGAAAAGTCCGAGCCCAAAAAGGCCGAGGCCGAGGTGCAGAGAGCCAAGATGCCGTTTCCTGGTGCTATATAGGTCACGTGACTTCTTGACTTAGAGAATTTTTTCTTCTTTCCTCCTACCACCATCTCCGATGTCGATGCTGCCGCCCCGAAAGGACAACAACAACAACAACAAGCGCCCTGAGAAGCGCAAGACAACGATGACAGAGGATAAGGAGGAGGGTGGTTCGAAGAGGAGGAGGACGGAGGATATGGCAGATGGTGGTGGCATGGCTGCCATCCTTGCTTTTATGCAGCAGCAAGCGGCAGCCCAGGCGGTCCGGGATGCCACGCAGGCGGAGCGCGACCAGCAGATGATGGACATGTTTGTGGCATCCCGCGTCCTGCCGCCCGGAATCGCGCCCGTTGTGCCTTTGTGGTACACACCGCCTACTCGTTTGCTGATGCTTGCTTGCCACCGAGGGGACTACATTGTCCCGGTGTCAGAGGATAGATCCTCCATGCCGTCGGAGGAGGTTCAGCGAAGGAAGAAGGATAAGTGGATTATGGAGAAGAGAGCGAGGAAGGCGGAGAAGGAGAAGAAGAAGAAGGAAAAGAGGAGAGAAAAGTCAGCAGAGGATGCGTCGGGGGATAAACCGGCAGATGTCCAGGTGATGGAGTTCCCTGGAGACCAAGGTGCGGCGCAGTTGCCGAGATTAATCAGTTACTATTTTTTTAATCAGCATGCGATTATTGCCATAGCCACTGGCTTTCCTGCTGCATCACGGTGGTTGCTGGTGCTGTCCCCAAGCGCAAGACGGGTCCCGGTCCGGTTTGATTGGCGTGTGATGCTTGCAAAAAACGGAAATTGGCCTGTCCGTGGCCCAGCATCAAGAAAGCACTGAAGAAGTCGAAACCAGCAGCCGGCAAGAAGAAGTTGGCGATCTTATCCTCTGACATGGAGGTTGAAGAAATCGCACTGGTCGTCATCCCATGCACATACATTGATCGCGCAGCTGAGCGGCTTTTGGAGGCTAAGCAGAAATTGGCGGACGTTGAGCGCAAGAACCGCGACTTGCGTCAGTTAGTTTGGGAACTTCGGGACGAAGTTCACCAATCCTCCGAGGGCAGCTCGCAACTCGCGCAGTTTGTCGCCGGTCTGATTGGCTTCCAGAGCAGAGATGAAGAGGAAAGGTCGTGGATGCGGAGTCTCGGCGGATCACGGAGGATTTCGGTCGCCAAGTGGGTCGACAAGGGGGATCCGGGTTGACCGCAGAGGAGAAAGAGGAAGTGGAGAAGAAGAAGAAACATGCCGAAATTGACGCCCTTGCCAACACTGATGGTGGATCAGATAAGTCGGATGATGCGGAGGATGTGCCAAAGGTGAAGGAGGAGAGAATGAACGAGGGTGAGTCGTGGGGAGAGGAGTTTAGGAGAGCCCGCAGTTGCACACCACCAGCGGATACAGAGGTGATAGTAATCACCGACTTGGAGGATGAAGAAGAGCTGGTGGAGAAGATCTGCCGGAAGCATTTGGTGAAGGGAAAGGGTAGGAGGTTGGAGTTGGACGATGAGGAGGTGGAATCCCCGAAGGACTCGGAGGATGAAGAGAACACCGACCCCAATGCAGATGTGGAGGTGGAAGATGCGGGGAAGCAAATGTTGGAACCCCCGATTGTCACCGAAGATGTGCCGAAGTCGGATGATTGAGTCGGAAATGAAAATTGTATATACTTGTATTTTTTTCTTGATTTTCTTGGAGAATGAAATAAAATGTATATTTTCTAGAATTTTTGGCGTGAATAAGAGTTTGAAAGAATTGGAGATCAGGAAGAAGCTCAATAAGCAGGACCGGGTTTATCCGGATATCAGTGATGGAAATTGCCGAGATGTTCCGGAGCATCAATATCATTTGCAGCGACCCAAGTATACTGCTTGTCGGTGTTCTCATATCCGAGCCATTCGACCAAATACCAAAGTCGGACATTGAATCGGCGGTCAATCTTTGAGTCAACAATTTCTTTGATCTCGAAGTGTTTGCCTTCCTCATCAATTTCAACCGCAGCTGGAGGAGGTTCCTCACGACCAGAGAAAGGATTCGAAGTGTGGGGCTCAAGCTGGGATGCATGGAAAACCGGATGAATTTGTCGGAGATTCTTCGGAAGACTGATGGTATAGAAAACAGAGGATGGCTTTCCGATGACTTGATAAGGCCCTAAGGCAGTCTCGGAGAATTTCGGAGTTGGTCGCTTAGCCTGAATATACCGAGTGGATACGAAGACAAAGTCGCCGATTTGGAATTCTGGATCGGGTAACTGCTTCAGATCGGTAGTTTCCTTATACCGAGATTGTGTGTAAGTGATTTGCTCGGAGGTATTGATGGAGCGAATCAAGATCAACGGTGTAGTCTTTGGCGTAAGTATTAATCTCTGGATGGAGCGTAATAGCCGGATGATAGTGTTTATTAGCAAAGAAAGGGCTGACACCAGTGGAAGCGTTTGGAGCATTGTTAAGAGCGAACTTGGCAAGCAGAAGTAACTCATGCCAGTTGTCTTGTTGATATGAACAGTACATCCAAATGTATTGTTCCACGGTTTGATTCATCTGTTCCGTTTGTCTGTCAGCCTCTGGATGATACCCAGCGGTGTAGTGCATCTCCATATTAAGGAGTTCACCGAGGGATCTGAAGGAAGAGGAAATGAATTCGGAGCCACAGTCACAAGTAACGTGTGAAGGAACTCCGTGTTTAGAAAAGACATGAAGGAGAAACAGCCGAGCAAGTCCAGGAGATGTGATGTGAATGTTACAGGGAGTTGTTATATCCTGAATTAAAAGGAAAAGAAAGACCTCCGGAAGTTTGCGGAGATTGATCGGAGGTTAAAGCGAGGGTAATAGACGTCTAGAGCCAAAAGGATGACTCCAGAGTCGAGTTAAAGATTTAAAGAACGGAGGATAATTCAGCCATGAAAGGAAACATGGAATAACATTAATTTTCCAGCTAAAGTACAGGAAGTATTTAGCAGGATTATATAGAGAGGAAGTTTATTGTAATCATAAATGGAGATGCATAATGTGACTGGACGACATAACCATAAGCATATATCCAAAAGGGGATGGGGAAGTAAAATTGAGGATAAGACAAAAAGAAAGAAGGACAGAAGTCCGGATAAACGGAAACACTAAGTAAGCATGCATAGTGTAAAAATCTGGAAGATAAGAGAGTCCGAGGTAACCTCCGATCGGAGGTCCGGAGGTGTGACAGGTGTGACATGTGACAGACTCGGAGGTTGCACAGATATAACAGGAGTGAGAATAACACTGGGTGCAAGCCATCAAATCCAGGCCCTGGAAATACAGCGGAAATTGCAAGGAAACTGATTATGTGCTGAGAATGTCCCCATTATCTACAGGCTTGGCAAATAATTAATATTCTCATTATTTCCTTATTAAGTCCTGGCTATTTCCAGGCACCGGAAATTTGAAATTTCCAGGGTCCGGAAATTGAAAGCGAATCAATAACCAAACTTTCCATAAAAGGCAGTAATTGTCAGGGGAACCCCCGTCCCGACCCCCATTCAGAGCCCTTCCGGCCCCTCCAGTCCTTCCGGTCGCTCTCCCGGTCACCGGCCTACCGGAACCAGTACCGGAAGCCGGCACGTGACCCGCCAGGGGGACCCCCGATGGCACCTCGCATGTGACCGAGCCCGGGACATCTGCCGATCACTCCGGTCACATGGTCTTAGCTAGTAGCTTACTTATACCCACGGCTGACGTGGGAATCCTCAGAGTTTCTTCTCTTTGGATCCCCCACGTCAGGTATGCTTCTCTGTATATTTAGCTACTGTCAATTAACCTTTGGATCCCCCACGTCAGTCCCTGAGTACCTCGGGCCTTCGTGGTTGCCCTTACAGTAATTTTGATCATCTGACTTCTCAGGATTGCTGATCTTGGGATTCTACTCCTAATATGGGATTTTATTTGTTGCCAATACTGGAAACACATATTGAAATTCAAATAAGTCAACACATCTCAGATCAACCTTTTCAGTCAAAGGATGCAAGAGTCTGCTCAATCAGCTACTGAAAATCAAACCCTTTCTGATGCTTCAAGGAATTCTGGGTATGAGAATGGAAACAGAGTTAGCTAATGCTCAGTTCCTAAACCTCATAGCAGTGAGACTGGTCATTCTTGTCATGAAAGTGTCACGGAATAGCCTGCTGAATATTCCTAGTGATACATAGAAGCTGTGTTTAGAAATCTAAGAGCTTTCAGATCATGTGCAGACAAAGAAATCAGTACAACCTCCCCCATCAAGTCATGCACACAGTGGACTTGTCCACTGTGCATGTGACTTTTGACCCATATGGATAAGGTGATAATGCTTATCATGTGTTTGTTGTAGTATATGACTATAGCCCCATAATTTCTCCTTTTCTGTGTTGTCTTCTTAGTGTAGTTGATAATATCCTTTCTCAGTTTAATGTTACACTGCATTAGGTAACCCTTTAGCTCTTGGTTTAAGACTGGCAGGAGGTTCTTTTATTATTTTCAAGCTCCAGAGTACATCCCCAAAAGGCAAAAAGTGGGTGCGATAATGAGTTGGTCGGATTAATAAGCAATTCGACCAACTCATTATTGCACCCACTTATTACCTTTTTGGGATGTCCTCAAGAAAAGACAAAAATCATACCATAAGATAGTTCTTGTATAAACTACTGTGGAAGCTGGGTTTAGCAATTGAAGAACCTTCAGATAGCTTGAGGACAAAGAAATCAGTGTAATCTCCCTCCCATCAAGTCACGCATGCAGTGGACAAGTCCACCGTGCATGTGACTTTTGACCACCCTTAGGTTCAATTCTTTCAGGGGCCAATTTTTTGCATTTTGCATTTTGTGTTTTCTCTCCCTGGTGCACTCATCTATTAGCCTTTGAACAAATGATACCCTCTTTTGAGGTAAAGAGGGCTGGAAAAAGACAAGTAAGGGAGGCAGATGTGTGGACAGAGACTTGGTGATAGTGTGTCAACTCACAGCCATGGTTGACTGTCAATGAGGATGTAACTGAACTCAGCTCTTACCCTTGTGATCCCTCATGACTACATTTGCACAGATGACATTTCAGAAAATATCAAAGGCATCAGGAAGCTTACAGAGTATTTTCCTGCTTCCAAAATTGATTAATTAGGCTGTATTATAACCAACAAGACAGGT
The DNA here is from genome assembly GCA_029204075.1 of Mycena capillaripes. Taxonomy (NCBI): domain Eukaryota; kingdom Fungi; phylum Basidiomycota; class Agaricomycetes; order Agaricales; family Mycenaceae; genus Mycena; species Mycena capillaripes. The sequence continues at coordinate 645,042 of JARHKZ010000022.1, forward strand.
GTTTTCCATGTTCCCTCTTGCAGAAAAGTTGTATGGTCTGATCTATGGGTGTGTTAGTCCTTAGGTCATGAAATGTGTTAAAGCCGTACTTAAGAGTCAAAATGTTTTTCCTACAGTGCCATATCTTCCAAATGTAGTGTCAAAAAAGGATAGTGAATTATTTCTTTGTGTAAATCAGCAAGTTTATATCCAGCATCCAAAACAAACCTGTAACTCAGATACATTACCTCTACCTAGATGTATAAGAATATTTTGTGAAGCACTAATATCTAACCTGCAGAAACTGATTTTGTAGTCAACAGTACTATGGACTATTGTCAGGGTGATCTATGTTGTGATTACTCGTATATTAAGCAGATGGTACGAATCAGATTGTTTGTGTTTGCATGATCCTAATCCTCCCTATTTTCTCAGGGACTCCACGGAGCGCCCAAATCAGTCGTTCAATTTCCTGTTTCCTTCTGATTCTACCCGATATGTCAAAGTTTGATTCATTTTGGCCTCTCCGATCAGCCGCCTAACACCCGCTCAAAAGACAAGCTCCCTGTCAGCACTTCTTTCTCCCACCCCTCACCATAGCCCACGTAGGGGCACCGTCCGGGGGGGGTCCTGTGCCCAAACTCCTTCTCAACATTGTCCCACCATTCCTCCACATTATTCGCTCTCGGCCGATATTATACACTCAATTTTGCCTCAAGGCCGGAGTATTCTCAACCATTCAGCATCCCTTCCACGCACCATGGGAATTCAAGTGAGTTATCAAACTGCTGTGTTAAAGTTCCCTGCAACGACTACTGACATCTTGGAGTAGAAGAGATGATGGTTCAACTCTTCTGTCATCTCATTCCGTCGACCCAAATTGCGCTGCTTCTCGCGAGTGTTGCCCACATGTTGGGCAACACACGATCAAGTCTCATTTATACGACCACCGATGGGTTTCTGGCATGATTGTCGCTTAAAGTTTGTTCCTTCAATTCATCGCTCACAGTTCTTTCAACCTTTCTTTCAGCCTAGCATGTGGTCATCGTTCAAATTGCCCTGTTTATACTTCAGCCTACACCTCTCGTTGCCCGTAATTGACACAGAATGCTGACCAGTTCCTTATCAGGTTTTTTTATCTTTATTTTCGCCCTGTCGATGACCTCCTTGCTGCGCCATGGTATCAATTAACTCACACTCTTTTTAGGAACCAATCTTACACTGTCCGTATATGGCATGTATTCTTCGATTTCCGACTTGTACAAGCAAATTAACAAAGATTCCTGTCTTCCCATCCTCCATCTGTTGTCTCTCTCTGGCCCCGTTTGTTGAACAAGAGTCATCAGACAATGTGGATAGGTAGGTTCTCATACCGCTCCTGCCATCCAACACCGCTGTCACCCTGATCTATCTGTCTTTCACAGCCTTATATTCTCATCCCATCTCATTAGCATCCTTGATTTGTTCAATTTACCTTTTCCTCTCGCCGCAACGTTTCAGCCCACATTGCTGACAATGTAGCATCATCTATCCTGCGCCAGCCTCCCTAGCAAATTATCTGCCCAGTTTTGTGTGCTGCCACGCCCGTAGTACGTCTACCACCGCAAGCGGTTGCTTATTTCTAATCAGTCACTCGGATTTACTTTGATGCTGATGCGCCGGGCGACGGGCCAGGTATGAACTCTGGACTGATCAGGCTAAACCCAACCACAACCAACAACACAACCACAATTCACAACTAGTTTGCCTTCCAACGTGCAAGTTCAGGGTTCCAACCAAAGTATATGGCTGCTGCAATATCAGAGGCTTTGTATGCACAAAGTATAAGCTTTTGTATATAAGATGCTTTCTAGGTTGCACTAGGTGCTTACGTGGCTCTAATGTTCTCAGAAAGAGTTGTTTTCTCTATTCAAGGTGTGTGGTTTACACAAGGTTGCTCTGACAAGCTTTACACTCTCAATTCCCGGTTTGAACGACACTAACTTGTTGTCTCACGACAGACCAAGTCAAAATCACGCTTTCCAAGCCCTTATTTCTCATACAATCCACGCACAATGCCGTTTAGCATGCTTCACCCGTGTCACAAAAGCTTTTAAGCCAACAAGTGTAACTTTTATATTGCCACGCCCAAACACTAGTATCTGAGATACCCAGTGTATTCTGAATGGTTCTATAACTTCTTCAGACGATCACAGCCAATAACAGCCATCCGCCTCCAAGATGGTATGATCCACTGGCCTTAACCGAACATCCCTCACCAATTTATACTACAGTACGTCCCTAAAGCAGATAACTACCCAGAACCGATACTACATGCCAAGACTAAATAATTGTACGGAAACATAGACATTCTGAGTGGTAATTGTGCATAAAACGAGAAACCAAGACAAAACAAAACAGAAAAGGCATATTTTAAGAGAAATAATGTTCCATGAGTCAAAGCCCTATGACTCCATCGTGACTCCTAGTAGATTTTAATCAGCCACAGCCTTGGTACCCTCAACCCTGTACCCTCTTTCGAGTCAAAGGTGTTCTAGGCCGTCCAAATATGGGTTCCTAGTCAGAGTTCGGGTATTGCCGAGCAAGTTATCCCCGAATAATGTCTGACTGAGCAAAAGCTTATTGTCCCCCAGCGCTCTGAGTTTGCCGAGACTCAGCCCTATGCCCAATGATGTAATCCGGCCACACCTGCACGCTTATTTGGTCTCTCGCCGAGTTGCCGATCAAGCTGTTACATCGGATCAACGGAAACTCCTGTTGACAGCCTCAACTCCATGATCCCTCCTCTCTAGCTACTTGTGCTAGTACAACCGTGCCTCCTGAAGCCCCGTAACCATGTCTGAATGGATAATAGTTCACGTCCTTGATCAGAGTGAGCACCCCACATTCCCAGACCGTTTGAGTTGGTAAGAACGACAAGTTGAAGTAAAAGCTTATAGTCCTTTGGTGACTATTGGGCATACAAATGCCTTCTAGTGACCCAGGGTCCTCATCAGCACTTCACTACACGCTACTATCTCCTATTTAGCTGCTCGGACCTCCACACTAACCTTTGCTGGATAGATATACAAGCGCTTCCATAACTTATAGAAAGTTAAAATGGAAAATATTTGGTGTTTTCATGCTTGGCCATTTTCATGGCTTATCAACGCAACAGTCGCGAACCTTCAAATTCACGTTTCACATCTCCACCTCCGATGTACTCCTTGTAGACAAAAGTGATGGACAGTGGTGGTTCTCAGGATTCAGACCACCAAATTGCCCCAAATAACTTATGGACCGAAAATATGAGCGAATGGAAGAGATTTGGGTATATTGACAGACTTCCAAAAAAGGAAATTGTGGTAGATATAACACATTTTTGCTCAGAGTGTAAAACCAACTTTTTTTAGCGCCACTCTGAGTAAGAACTGTTTGGATAGGCTGAAAGTACTCGTTAAGTAGTGCAGAATACCATTTTAGATCATATCAATAGCTGGTGATTTGAGCTCACAATCGCCCTCACAAGATTGTCATTTTTGCCTTTTTTCACCCAAATTTAGCATTTTTTTGCTGAAAATGACCATCTTGTGAGGGCGATTGTGAGCTCAAATCACCAGCTATTGATATGATCCAAAATGGTATTCTGCACTACTTAACGAGTACTTTCAGCCTACAGTAGGGGACAGTCAAACCCTGCTTATTTGATAGCGTGTGATCGACGCTTTTTTGAGTAAATCCGAGGCCAGATTCGGACTCAGCTCGACAAAAGGAGCTCAAAAACCTACCTCCGAAGTTTTTCCCACGAGCCGTTGTTTTTCTCAATATTTTGGGCTTGCCAAACAAAAATTGTGTGTACCTCTCTGGGCTTGAGGAGACCAGAAAAAAAATTATATACTCATATACAACCACTCTACTTTGCTACAACTTTATCCAGTGCTTTCATAGCACCTTCGGAAACTGATCGGTGCCCTCTTTGTGGCCGGACTGCCCAATCGGCAGCTTTCCCCGTTAATCCTAGTCTATAGGCGCTCATGAAACGCCAAGACCGGTTTATAAATCGTTGAATGACATTGGTTGGGCATGCATCAAGATGCCGGATTGCGGCATCCTTTGCTGCTTGAAATCCGGCACTCTTGTCGACCTCGCGGTAGCGGTACTTGCACCAGCCCCAATACTGTGAATGAAATTTCGTTAAATCTGAATCACAGGTAAAATACTACTCACCATTTCTATGGAGTTCAGCTCACAGTGGAATTTTGATAAGAAAATGATTTCATGACCAAGTCCTCTGATTAATGTTTCAAGCTGTGGTGGCTGGTTCTTGAAGTCGTCCTGCTGGGACAGCAGACAGGCCAGACAGCATTTTTGGCTTTGAATTGGGCAAACAGGTTTGCATTTGGCTTTAAGTTTTTTGAGCTCAGCTGCCGGGAAGCCTCGCTCAAGCAGGACATTGTAAAGTCCCTTTGGTGTGCCATCCGAGTTTGTCATCGACTGTGGTTTACCACGATGAGTTTCACAGGGATTGTTCATGGGAATGATAGTGTCCTGCTGTTTGCGTTGCTTCCCGCCGTCTGATTTGTTCATTTCAAAAGCCTTCAATGCATCTTCTGGAAGTGAAGCATGAGCTGAAGACTGATCAAAAATAAACAGTGCCTGTTTTCCCGGATGTGCAGCTTCGAAGATGCGGATGGCTTCCTTAATCTGGACGATGAGCTGCTTTGTATCCCACCAAGGGTCGCCATTTGCACCAGGATAGATGATGACACGAGCGTCCTTGATCACCTTCCCATCAGCATCGCGGATAACAATCCAGCCATTTTCTGGATTCAGAAAATCGGAAACGTGGATAAGACGACCACGGCCCTTCTTCCGAAGCACTGTCTGTCCCTTGTTGAGGTTCAGCCTGTAAATTGTGTCAGCATCATGGAACAAAACTAAAATTAATTAATAATACCAAGTACAATTCTTTTTGTCATTTGCGTGGAAACAACACTCATCGTGAAAGAGCGGAATGAGCTCCTTCTCCCCTGGCTTGAGTTTTGGCTCAACTCGAACAAGCTCCTTTGTTGCAGGGTTGAATTCGTAATGGACCATTCGCGCTTCGAATTTCAACATTGCCGGGAGAAACTCCTTGTTCCGATAATGAACAACATCCTCGCGCTCATGGCCATCAATGTAAACACCTTTTGTGACCAAGGTATGGGTCCAGCCAAGTTTTATCAGCCAACAACGAGCAGTTCGAATGCTGAGTGGATTTTTAGGCTTGATATCGAGCTCGGGGAAGAGAGAAGAGTTAATGTGGTTTTGAAGGGCACGAGGGGTCACTTTGCCTGTTGGAATGTTCCGCAAGTACTCGAGCACTCGGATTTTAACCTGCTCATCATGAAGCCAAGATCGTGCAGGTCGAGCACCACCCCGCAACTCCCGAGGAAGCTCCCCGAAGAGCTGATAATGACGTGCCAATGAGCGGACACGGCGTGCAAACCAATGTCCCTTCCCCTCATGCCATTGTCGTGCAATTTCATCTCCTGCTTGAATACGAGATGTGCCCTTGATTCTGAGGGTGGCGAAATTACAGACGATCATTAGCTGGTTGATTCTAGAAAGCGGCAGAATATTGCTCTTCTTTTTAAGGTCTGCCTTGATTTTTGTCCGAACTTCCTCCCAGCTGTAAATTGAACGTGCACTGGACGCCTCCTCCTGCTGCTCGCGCTCCTCCTCAGCCTGAGTCATCTCCCGGTCCACAACATCACCTCCACCATTGCTTGCAGCTGCAGAAGAGACCGGTTTGGACAAGGGGACAAAATCCTCGAAGTCAGATGGTGCTGCTGAAGAGACAGGCTCGGAAATGGGTAGAATCTCCTTGTCTGAAATACTGGGAGATCGAGAAGCACGACGAGTTGCAGGGATTTGTGGTGAAAGTGGTTCCACAGGTTCATCATAAATAATGGGGCTGGAAGAACAGCTGGCTGGAGCTGAGATAATCTCAACATCATCAGCATCAGAAGAATCTCCAGGAGTGTTAGCACTGCTGCTGGGATCCTCCCAGTTCAGTATGCCCGCTTCCAAGGCAGCAGGTATTTTTTTTGAAGTCAGAGGAAGGGTGGAGGTTGGTGGACGTGAACTGTTAAAACTGATTGAGTCCAAAAGCTTTTGATTTTTGAATTGTGCTGCATGTCGGTAGGCACTGCTTAGTGCCTTGTTCATGCTGTCGGCTGTGGTATTGTAATGCTGAGGGCGTTCTGGAGATTCATTTAACACTGGATTGAACCAAGAAAAATATGACAGACCTTTACGCTCCTTCAGCTTAACCTGTAGATGCGATGGTACCCAATCCAGATCCTTCACCTCTTCCTTCTCAGCCATCTCAACCAAGTTCAAACTAAATTCCTCATCATCAAAGTCATCCAGATCCAGCTCCGATTCAATGTCAGACTCATTGTCATTCTCCCAATCCACTTGCATGCTGTCGAAATGCACTCCCGGTGCTGATTCATCATCAGAGATGACAGTAAAATCTTCAGGAGGCGGCGAAGGATTCTTTCGTTGGTTCCGTAGGCCAGTCAGATTCCTCTTCTGCTTCTTTCTCGGGGGCATGGTAGACGTTCGGGGTCAAGCAATGATCTTTTTTATCGATGGAATGGCTCCATAGATCGATCTGATTTCATCGGATTCAGAACCGCCTCGCCAAAAGGAGTCGATTAGCACTTTTCCCGATATTTTTCCGATTTTTTCTCAGTTTTCTCAATATTTTGGGTCCCATTTTCTTATATCTTAGAATTGGGGAAATCAGCTCGGTAGATCTCTTCAATAGCACCTAAATTCGTTATTTACACAGTTTCCAGACCTTCGGAACCTATCTGCTGAGATTGCTATCGAACTTTTTCACACTTCCAAAATAGGCGGGGTTTGACTGTCCCCTACTGTATCCAAACAGTTCTTACTCAGAGTGGCGCTAAAAAAAGTTGGTTTTACACTCTGAGCAAAAATGTGTTATATCTACCACAATTTCCTTTTTTGGAAGTCTGTCAATATACCCAAATCTCTTCCATTCGCTCATATTTTCGGTCCATAAGTTATTTGGGGCAATTTGGTGGCCTGAATCCTGAGAGCCACCACCGTCCATCACTTTTGTCCATAAGGAGTAAAATCACTTTGTCCTCTGTGGATCCACCTACCCTGCTCAGCGTCGCGAGATAACAGGTGGTTAATTCAATTTTTGTTGGTCCCCCTTCCTAGTGCTGATCAATGTTGCATTTTTTTACCCAGCTGCCTCAGTCCTCTGGGCCCGTTGCATCGATCGGCATTGCCCTTTCAGCTCCCAACCACCCAGAAACCCCCTGGTCGCCACCGCCAGACGCACCTGGTGGATCTGCCTTTTCCATTAATTCTGCAATTCATCAAGGATGCGCCATTCTGGTAAGCACTTCATCTTGATCAAGTTTGATATCAACATATTTATATCAAGTTTTTCATTCAAGGACCTCAACCAGTTGCATTTCCGTTTGCTGCGCAGGGAATAGAATCCATCTGCAGGCGTCTTCTCCTGCTTCTTTACTTTATCTGATCGATACCTTATTTTTAATAGTCTCATACATTCAACGTGTTCCATCGACGTAATCTACATTGCCGTCCTCAAAGTCCCCCAAGCGAAGTGAGCGGGAGTCAGCTAAATATTTACTTGCGCTCCTTGACGTCTTCGTCCGCTGTCTAATATGTTTCACCAGGGATAGTGTGCGGCGCTGTTCAACCAGTCTTCACTCTGTTTCCCATACTGCTATTATTTCGTGGGACAGTATGTGATTCCTTCCATCTACTCCGCATTCATTCACTATCTTTGTCACGCACCATATTACAGCCTACCGTATAGTACACTCAATTGCGGCCGATGAACAAGACTTTTTTTTTCTGCATGACAGTTAAACTTTATTCATTGCATGGATCATTGTATGTGGATGCCTTGAGTGAATGAATGATTTTCTTTCGAGTAGCGCTTTCACCAACCATAGGTCTGCTGTATATCCAAATTGTTTTGGGGGTGGTATCTATAAATGAGGGGCGGTTGGCTGCCTTTTAACATGCCGCAGTCTGCACTTCTGCCGGAGCAAAGCGAAGGCATGTCTTGTTTGAACTAAAGACATTGAGTTGGGTCATGCGTAGAATTCCACCTACCTCCACATGTCAGAGAGGGATGTAATCCTAGGAATCTGAGGTCAAATGACCAATGACATGTTGATTCAATCAAGCAACTATTGCCCCCTTTGGCAGGAATTTTTCTCCTTGTATAGAATGTTTGGTAAAGCATCATATATTTGGTATTTCAATTTCTGGGGTCCAAAAATTTAAAATTTCCGGTGCCTGGAAATAGTCAGTACTTAATGAGGAAATAATGAGAATAGTAATTATATCCTGGGCCAGTAAATGATGAAGAAATTCTCAGTAAATAATTACTTTCCTTGCAATTTACACTGTATTTCCAGGGCCCAGATTTGATGACTTGCACCCAGTGTAACCTGCTTTGATGAGCGATCAACTATTACCAGAATCGCGTTATAATCTCCAGACGTCGGAAGTTTCTCGATGAAGTCCATAGAAATCAAGTGCCAAGGACGGGTAGGAACCAAAAGAGGCTTTAGCAATCCAAAAGGTCGGTGCCGTTGCTTCTTGTTGCGCTTGCATAGAATGCGTGATAGACAGAAATCTTGAGCAAATGTCCGAGCCTCCGGCCAAGTATACTCGCGTTGGATGACAGCAAGAGTGCGATTTTGACCGAAGTGGCCTGAGAGTACGTGATCGTGATGATATTGACAAACACAAACTCGGAGGGAGCTCAGTGGAAGTTCCATTGACAAGTGGAACATAGATTCGTTCGTCGTGACGGAGAAGTCGATTAGGATCGATAATCCAGCGTGGAGATTTGCCGGAGGTTGCGGCAGATATGCCAGCAACTGCAGCAGGATCATTGTTAAGGTGAGTACGGATATCTGAATCGAGCTGTTCGAAATCCAGAACGACGGAGGATTGGAGGACAACCTCCTTGAGGAATGTAGCCCATAGAGATGCGGAGAGCTGATCCTGCGAGAATATAGGTCGGAAATTATGTGGATTAACCTGAGCATAGTCTTTATCCCCCTCTTTAGGGTAGACGTCCCATCATCTAGTTAAAGCATCAGGCTTTCCTCCGAGTTTTCCGGGGCAGAACCATGTTGAAGGTCCTTCTGGGAGTTCCCTTCACACTATCGGCAGAATAGCTCAGTTGGATAGAGCACCGGTACTAGAAACCAGGAGGTCGCAGGTTCAAATCCTGCTTCAGCCATTCTTTTGCAATTTAACAAACCAGATCACCATATTAAAATGGCAGAGGTACTCGCTGAACCGGACTTGGTGGTAAGTGAGAACTGTACTTGTCGCAAAGTATTCCAGGTTCTTGTGATCAGTGACAACATTGACGGGGGTTGTGGAGCCCTCAAGATAATGTTGCCAGATTTTAAAAGCGTCGAAAATGGCGAGCAATTCCTTGTTGTGTGTGTCGTAGCTGAGTTCCGAAGGCACGAGAGATCGACTTTGGAAGGCAACCGGATGTATATCGCCGTTATCTCCGAGAACCAAGAGAATAGAGGTGATAGTGTAGTCGGAGGCATCTGTTTTGACAGTTTGGAATCCAGTGGTGAAGAACCGGAGCCTCTGTGAATGCCTGTTTCAAGTTGTCAAAAGCTGATTGGCAATCCTCTGACCAATTCCATTGGATGTTAGAACGTGTGAGGCAAGTGAGCGGAATCGTAATCGCCGAATAGTTCCATATGAACCTCTGATAGAAATTGGCGAAACCCAGGAACGATTGAATGTCCTTGACTTTCTGTGGTGTAGGCCATTCCATAATAGCTGCAACCTTGTCGAGAGCCATATGGAAACCATTGGGGGATAGGATGTAGCCAAGATATTTGTACGTGGTAACGCTGAACTTGCATTTCGGAAGTTTGCAATAAAGTCCGGCATCTCAGAGATGTTGGAGGACTTCGCAAACGTGAGCCTTGTGCTGGGAAGGGTTGTCGAAGTATATGAGGATATCGTCCAAGTAGACGATGACGTTAAAGTCCAGCAGGTCGGCAAGAGAGTATTAAGAAAGTGCTGGAAAGCCACCGGAGTGTTGGTGAGGCCTTCCGGAACCACTCGGAATTGATAAGAACCATAGCGAGTGTGAAATGCTGTTTTAGGCTCATCCCCCGGAGCGATGCGGAGGAGGTGGTAAGCGTGTCGGAGATCAAGTTTGGTGTATATACGTGCCTTTCCGGGAGCGTCTAGGAGATCGGCGATCAACGGAAGTGGATAACGATCCTTCTTTGTGATCCGATTCAGCCCACAATAATTGATGCAAAGCCGAAGAGAACCATCCTTCTTTTTAGCGAAAAGGATCGGGGTGCCGTGACTTGAATTAGACAGATATATGAATCCCGACTTCAAGTTCTTGTCAATAAACTCCCGAAGAGTGGCAAGTTCGGCAAGGGAAAGCGAATAGACGTGGCCAATCGGAGGTAATTCACCCTCTTCCATTTCGATCTTGAGATTGAACTCCCGAAGGGGAGGAAGGTTGTAGGCTTTCTTCTCGGAAAACACATTGGCGAAGTCATGGTACTCCGGAGGTAAGGAGGATAGGTCTGGAGATTCGGTGGATGCGGATCAGGCATGCACATCATCTATTGCTGAAGCATGCAAGGTATATTGAACCGTACTTTTGTCTCGGATGATCTCGCTATATGCTGCGGCAGAGACTAATGACACGAGAGGGGCAGAAGTGAACAGATGAGGTTTGGAGACCTCAGGAATGTCCATAGAAGGACTCGGAGGTGGCATGGATGATGCCGAGGAGATTCCTATAGAAGGGACAGAGGTGTCCATCGAAGGACCTGAGAACGATGAAGACATCGGAGGCTCAGTGTAGCCGACCGAATCTCCGATGGAATTGCCGGAGTCGGAGAAGCCTCGTCCCTAGCCGGGACTACCGATTCTATAGCCAGCATAATAGCCGGAGGTGTGGACACAGAATTCCCAGAAGATGTGGCGTGGAAAGAAATTTCAGTGGTCGACCAATTAATCAACGGACTAAAGCGGTGAAACCAGGAGTATCCAAAAACCAGATCACAGGGAGAATCAAGACGGGTGATGTAAAATTCCACAAGGTGGACTTCACCGGAGGGGAAGCAGACAAGCAGACGAAGCTGCCGATTTATGATGGAAGGTGAGCTGTCAAGATACCGGAGTCTAACCAGCATAACTGCATACGGAGAGAAACCCATAGATTCCCAGACTTTCAAAGACACAAAACAGTGAGATGATCCAGAGTCAATAAGTGCCCGCAAGCGGGAGTTGAATCCCACGGCAAGTCGTTGTACAAGAGTAGGGAGTATGGTTGTGCATGACTCCGACTCGGAGACCGGAAGTTCCGGGTGGAGGTCGGAGATGGAGAGATCAATGTAAAGGGCATTAGGGGAAAGAGTGGAAGAGTTGAGAGTAACCTCGAGAAGCACCCGGGAGTCACACAGCTCGGATCGAATGCTGAGGTTTCCGAGCTGCTGCTTATTTTTTTGGACTTGGTGGTAGGAGAGTTCTTGGAGGCAGGCGCAGTGGTAGCTGCCTTGCCTTGGGACACTTCTTGCAATCATTGGCCATGTGGCCTGCACCTCCGCAGTACGCGCAGAGATTCAACTGTTTCCGTCGTTCGTTCTCATCTGCCTTAACCTTCCCATCCTTGCCGAGTTTGTCGGAGTAAGGCTTCGGAGTTTTCGAAGCATTCTTCAGAGCAGCAGAAGTAGATGCCGCTCCCGAGCAGTAGCAGGAGTAGAAGACGATGGACCGGAAGATTTTCCGTTTTTCGGAGGATTAAAATTAGAAGTGGAATTGGTTGGAGGTTTAGAAGCGGTGGATTGGTTCCCTTTGCCTTTGCCACCGGAAGCATTTCCGGTATTGCCCGATTCTCCAGAACCAGAGCCCGAAAAAAGTTTGAGCATTTCAGCCTTGTAATGTTTCTTGTGCTCCCACTGCCAATACCGCTGATCAATGCGGTGGGCAGTGGCCCAAACACCTCCGAAGTCATTGGTGTAAATGTGTCAGACCATCTTGTTGTCACGATTTGATTTCAATCTTATCGTTCCAACACCTATCTTAGTGCCTATCGTCTTAGCGCCCAGAGATGATGATAATCTTTTATCTATGGAGACACCCAGGATGACATCACGTTGGCAAGATACCACATTTTGATCACATTGTTATGGAACGACTCTTGTGCGGAACAATAGGACTTAATTATAGTTGACAGACTTCTTGATCGGACAAGGTGTTTGACATGCTTCGATCATGAACATGTGGTTATGATTATTGTACATTATATTTAGTTAGTAGTTCACATGGTTCGTTGTACACTATAAAGACGAGTAGTTATTCATTTGTATTCCTTAGTCCTTTATTCAATCATTTTTCGAGCCCTCATTGTTAGAATCAGGCAGCACAGAGGTCTGAAGTCAACAGTAAGAAACTCTGTATATTGGTCTAATATGAAGTAAGTACTTGCCTGAAGTCAACAGTAAGAAACTGAGGACTCAGGGCAAGAGTATGCTACTTATATATGTATTCTACACTGTATGAGTAAGCATGAGTAATGGTCTGAATAAGCATGAGTAATGCTCAGTCAGCATGAGTAATGATCAGTAAGCATGAGTAATGCTCGGTAAGCAGATAGGTAAGCAAGATATAGGTGAGATAAGTAAGCAAGAGGTAGGATCAGATCGGAGATGATAAGATTAGATATGATCAGGAATGCGAGAATGGCACAGTCCAAACACAGGCTGCAACACTCCCCCGGGACGAGACCAGTCTCGACTAGCTCCCCCGGATTCCCATCATAGAACGGAGTTTTTCCACAGTGGGACAAGGCAATGCTTTGGTGAAGATGTCCGCGATCTGCTCCTGCATTGGAGTGTATTCCAGTGCAATGTAGCCCTTGGCAACTTCATCTCGAAGCCAGAAGTATGCAAGATCAAGGTGCTTCATGCGACCATGATGCTCCGGGTTTTTAGCAACTTGGATAGCAGAATGGTTGTCCATGAAGAGAGGAGAAGGTCCAGACACTCCATAGCCCAATTCAAACAGCAGATTGCGCACCCACTTGATCTCCTTGCCAGCATCCACGCCTGCGATGTATTCAGCCTCTGTAGTGGACAGAGAGACCGTAGTCTGTAGTTTGCTCCGCCAGCTAACAGGACTGCCGTTCATCATGACCAAGTAACCACCAGTGCTTTTGCCAGTCACCTTGCAGTCTCCATGGGCTGCATCGGAGTAAACCGCAAGAGAAGGTGAAGCAGACTCTGGAGGAGAGGACAGAGGCTCTGGGTCTGATGCAGCGAAGTAAGTAGTGAAGGGATGTGCTGGAGATGATGATTTTCGATATGTGATGCGATAATGGAGTGTGCCGTTGATGTAGCGCATGAGATGCTTCACAGCACCCCAGTGCTTTTCGCCTGGATTGCTGTTGAAGCGCGCAAGGAGTCCAACGGTGTAGGAGATATCAGGACGAGTTTGGGTGGCCAGATACATCAGAGAGCCAACAGCGGACAAGTAGATCTTTGCGTACTTGCTGGCCTCTTCTGGAGTCTGGGCACCCATCTCCTTGGTCAAAACAAGACCAGGAATCATCGGAGTGCGAACAGGCTTGGAATCGGACATCCCATACTGCTCAAGCATGTTCACGGCGTACTGGCGCTGCGACAGATGGATGTCTCCAGTCGCAGAGTCACGCTCAATCTTGATCCCAAGAAGCCACTCTGTGGGACCTAGATCCTTGACTTTGAAAGAAGAGCCAAGTTGAGCAATAACTCGGTCAATGTCAGCATCGCTCTTTGCAGAGATCATGCCATCATCAACGTAGATAGGGAGGATGATGCGCGTCGTGCCATCGGAGTAAATGTAGCAGGAGCGATCGGACCCGCATGTCTTGTATATAAGTAGTCACTCGATAAGGTTCTTCCCTATCGAGAAGAACCTCGAATACATTGGTTTAACTCTATAACTCAGCTTAGGCGCTCTCCACTTAGTCGTCCTCGCGGAGCGGTCTTCGGACCGGCCTCGCTTATTCTAACAGTAACGCGCAAATATTCCGTCCAACGTGGATTGGGTCTTCTCGGCGTTGGGATGCAAGAAGGACCAAAGAAGGTCGTCGGTGGGCTTGGCCGAGTATATATAAGGGTCGTCGAGGTTGGAAATAGCGCCGTCGATAAATGCCGGCCAGATTTCATGCATCTCCGATGGGATGTTGTCCAGTTGAGGAAGGACAGAGGGACCAAAGCTGCGGCGCTGCAAGTGCAAGTGCTTTGCGAGAGCATGAGAAGCCACTTTGAGGCGAATGGCGTTGAACTGAGCAGCCTGACGGCTAAGATTGTAGGCAGCATGATCAAGGGCGACGGCCTCAACGAGACGGTTGGTCTCTGAAAGGAAGCATTAGCTATAGGGCGAGACCTGAAAATGAATGAGACTTACACTCGTTTGAGAAGTGAGTATAGGGCTCCAACGTGTTCATACGATCAAGGTGCTCCTCCTGCGAGAATGAATGAGACTTACACTCGTTCGAGAAGTGAGTATAGGGCTCCAACGTGTTCATACGATCAAGGTGCTCCTCCTGCGAGAATGCGTGGGAGCACATTGAGTCGCCGTTGGCAGTGCATTTCTCGTACCGGACACCGATAGGCTGGCAACTGCAATCATGCCAGCGCGTGATGCAATTGGTACAACCAAGGTCATTCTGTAAAAAGGGGATCAGTTAGCAATAAAAAAAGGGAAAGGAGACATACTATGGTTCCTTCCCTCGTCTTTTCGCCTTCCTGAGCCAACAGCGCAGAGTTGAAATGGGGAACATCAAAAGGTGGAATGTAAGGGACGGCAGTCGTTGAGGACCCACGGGTCTTCTTAGACGACTTGTGAACTAAAGGGAAGAGTTGCTTCCCAGTAGTGTCAACTGTGGGTTCCTCCCCTCGGACAGACTTGGATTTTCGAGATTGTTTCTTGGTTCGCTCTTCCTCTTCGGCGACTGGCGCGCCAGACTCTCCATCATTGAGAGTAGCGATCTGGGGAGGTGGGGAAATGGACTTAGCATTTGAAAAGAGCAAAATTGAGGGTCGCGAAGTCGCACAACTAACAGGAGGAGGTTCTGTGGCCTTTCGCTAAAACATAAGTTAGCTATGAGGGAATATACAAGGGATAAGAGAACCGACCTTCCTCCCCTTCTTGGCGACCTTAGCTGGGGCCGACGGTTCTACAGCCTTGTGGCGCGTAGAACGTCTGGGGCCAGAAAGCTGGAGGTTCGTGTTTTGTTGAAGCAGAGAGAGAGCTTCTTGTGGAATCGAACGCAAACCATTGCCAGACTGAACAGGAGGTATCAGTAAAAAGGAACGACGACTTGTAGCTTTAGCTAAAAAGGCGACCACTTACTAGATTCTTGAGAATGTCCGAGCCGCTAAGGAAAGATACTGGTGGTGGCTTGAGAGAGCTGGCTATATGAGGAGGGAACCCGGGGCGATGTCAAAGTCAAGATCGGGTGTCGTCAACCTGAGCAATTTGTTACAGGTCTCTGGGAGGCGATGCTAGAGCAGGAACGAGCGGCTCAGGCGACTGAGGTGTACTTGGGACAAAAGAAGGGGAGTACGCTGGAGACTGGTGTTCAACCAAAGGAAGGGCTATTGAGTTTTCACCCGGGTGCCGGTCGTCCCAGTATTCTAGAAGTGCGTCGGGGAACGGTGGGGACTAAGCAGAAGCTAAAGGGTACAGCTCGGTGCTTTCCGGCTCTGGATCTTCAGTGGGAAGAAAAAAAATAGCTGGGGAGGGGCGGGGTATTACCTTAGTCCAAGGCCCTTGGCGCTTGTCTTCCGGAAGTTCATCTATAAGAGCCCGAAGCGAGTTGTAAAATTCATGAAAACAGGCGGGTTCGATAACAGCTCGAAATTGGCGGTAGATTTGGGTCTAAGCCGAGAATCTGAGCAGGTTCCGGGAGAAGTAGAGAGAACTTACCAATTGAGGAAGGGTGTCATGAAGGGTGTCCAACACATGCAAAACCTCGATACCATCCAGTGAAGTCCCCATGAGAATGCAGACCAACTCCAGCATATGCTCGTTGGGCGCAACACCGCGAAAGATGGTGAAGTGATCCGGTGGGTGTACGTACTTCAGCATGGGGTGTGTACCAGAGAACTCCCGAGAGTCTGGAAAAGGGAAGCCGCGTGGAAACTCGACCGGAGACTGGTTAAAGGTGGTAGCTGTGAGGGCTCTAGCTAATAACTAAAAAGAAAAGACACACGGTGAACAAGGAGGAATCAAATTCCTCCGGGGTTATCCAACCGATAATGTTCCTAGTAGCCTCGTCACGTATAGAAGAGAAGGTCTTGACGAGACGAACAATCATAAGGTCCTGAAGAGAGGATGTCGGAAGAGCATTGTAGGTAGGCATCGGTAAACTGTTGTTAAAAACAAAAGGGTGTGAAGAGCTATGAAAGGCCGAGTGATGTAAATATTTACCAAGAAGGGCTGAGCTCGTGCGATAATATTCTTCAAATAAATCGAGTTTGTACGTGAGACTCAAGAAGGATTCCGCAGGAACGGCAGCAGTCGGTACACCAAGGGGTGGTTGAGGAAGTACAGAGAGGCGGCTTCATCAGTAAAGAAGTGGAAAGAGTCGTGCTTTTCTTCCGGAATCAAAGGAAAAAGGGGTTGGAAAGGGGAAGGCTCGAAGTCGGCACGAGACAAGTGGTATGGATCAATGAATGTGTCAAAAGATCGAAAAGTGGCAAACAAGGCCGCTTTGTCAGA
The DNA here is from genome assembly GCA_029204075.1 of Mycena capillaripes. Classification (NCBI taxonomy): domain Eukaryota; kingdom Fungi; phylum Basidiomycota; class Agaricomycetes; order Agaricales; family Mycenaceae; genus Mycena; species Mycena capillaripes. The sequence continues at coordinate 661,848 of JARHKZ010000022.1, forward strand.
AGTGAACAACTCCTGGCCGCACTTGCCGTTCGGGTCAAGCTTGGGGAAGAGAGTAGCCATGAAGAAGGGTCTTGAAAATTTCTGTTTGTCCGTGTTTACCAAAAGCCCTTCGGAATTGGGTCCGGTGGCTGTGCAGAGTAACGAGGGCATTCTCAAGCCAAAAAGGAGCTTACTGAGGATAAGAGCAATGAAAAGGGACTGTTGTTGGCAAAAATATGGGAACACGTTGCCTTGTACCTAAAGGTTCAGTGGCATCGGCTCTTACAAAACGGGACACAATCAAGTGTCCTATGAGGGGTTTGGATGGGAGCTCCTCAAGATGCTGAAGGAGAAAAGACCGGATGCCGGAATTGTACTTCAACTTGAGTGCGACTATTTAGAAGGTGACAGTTCCTGTCATGGGAATTGCCTCTGCAAGACGATCTGATCGGTCTCCGATACGGGGTTAATTGTCGACTTGGCGAGATTTTGCCGAAGTTCCGTGCCTAGAAAAGAGTTAGTTGACCAGGGACGGTCAAGATTTATGAAAAGGGGAGATGATAAGCCTGGCATTTGAACACCCGTGAAAATTCCAATTTTACAAACATTTGCAATACATTAGCTATAAGTTAGCTATGTACTTGGCATCACTCAACAGGAGCTATTGCGAGACCCGAGCAGTTAGCTATGGACTTAATGTGTGTGTGAAGGATTCACGAGTCTGATTACACAAGAGGCCGTCTAGGCTTTGCATTCTTCTGGATTAGAGGACCTATAACTAAAGGTGTTGCTCAACCATCTCTTAGCAAGATTGGGGCTTCTGCTAGACAGTCTTATCAAGGGTATAACTACTATCCATCTGGCAGGCAGTTAAATTGATCAAAGATGATTGTGGAGGTGAATACATACCAAGGGGAGCTCAGTCTGACCGTACCGAGTTCGAATCCCAAACAAAGCCGAGTAAACCCGGCACGGGAAATACCGAGGCAATCACGGAATGAGGATCAGTTTTGGGTTAAGCCGAGATGTCCATTTTAGGCAATACAAGTCGCTTGGACCGGGCTTGATTAATAACTAAAGCATGTTTATCTGGCTGACTGAGGCAGCCATGCGGTCGTGAGTCAGGAGGACACGGCTGGGCAGGGGGTTTTCTAATTTTACTCTTATCAAGGGTTTCGTCTCCATCAACGGAGGCAAATTTCTTGATCTCTTCACAAAATATACCCTGTACCCTCTCCTTATCGTCGCTTTTGTCTCCATTTGTACGAATCATGTCGGGGCTTATTAACCGCCGACTTCCGTTTATCCGTTTGACTAACAGTATATTTATGTTTGTATTTCCTTATTAGGGTTCTTGAAAACGTTGATAAGCAGGATATTGAACCACCCGTGAAATTGCTTGTTTTTGCGATTTTCATACTTACAATATCCTGTATATCATGTTTCTACGGTATCGACTGGCTTTCCATAAGAGGCCAGTATCACCTGAGTAACGGGATGATGTTCCTGAGTAGTCAGGAGTGTCTCTGGCAAGTGCTCGCTCCGAAACATGTAGGAGACGGTGTAGCCCAACAAAACATATCAGTTGTATCACTGGTTTCCGCTGTTTCTGCTGTTTCTCAACATCAGATCAAGTGGTTTCCGATGTATTGAGTGTTTCGGTGTGGTTCATTGAGGAAAGCATGCCAAGCATAGTTGCAGGTGACATCGGAACTATCGTTCCGGCTGTTCCTAGTCAGCGGCTATGTCGGACATGAGTTCATGGGGATAATAACTGCCGAGTCTTGTGATCGTCGATCTCAGAATCATAGCAGATACCGATGGGGATAGTCAACTCTAATTCCTGTCGGTCTCTTTTCATGGTTTCCTCAAAGTGGGGTATCGTTTGAAAGCTATAGACAAGGGCTACAAGGTCCGACTATACCGATTCGAGGGATACTTCAGGAACGGAAGTTCCACAGCTCAAGATACACTTGGCAGTCACGGTTTCAAGTGCCCATTACGACGCCATGTGCACCAAGAAACGGTCGGAATATACCCGGAGTGACGACTTCGAGCTCACCGACCAATGGGACACTTTGTATATTATATTGCTACACGGATACACAGAAAGAGGAAGGATAAACAGACAATGTTACGCGTTTCTTTTATTGTCATAGTCATATCATCATTTATATAAGTAGTCAGAGTAGTTTGGGGTACGGGAGAGCAGTTTCCTCCGGAAGCCTCTCAACATAGTTCAGAGAACAGTTTCCTCCGGGAAGCCCCTCAGCGCAATTCGAGTTTCACAAGTCTTAGATACTTGGGAAGGGCGAATTCCGTAGAAACACAAGGAATAGGATTGGATTTTCACTTTCAACTCAACACTTTTATGCGGATACATGAGGAACTTTGGATACGTGAGGGACTGGAACTGGTTACGTGAGGAACGGCTACGTGAGGGACTGGACATTGGATTTGGATTGGATTGGATACTGGGACTGGGATACTGGACTTGGACTTGACTGGGACTTGGGATTTGGATCGACAACACGCTTTTGGAACACACTATCGACATGGATCTTCGGGATACGCACTGGAAACCGTAGAAACATCACTGTTTCTTACGTTTCCTAAAACTTGGTTATCATATATCGGATCATCACCGTTCGAAACAGTTGTATCCTTTGGATCTTCAGTTTCGCTCGTATCGAAAACACAGCATTTCGTACAACATTTACTTTGAACAATTGACTTTCCCATCAACCTTTCTAAGGCTCTGAAACTAGGGACTGACACTCGTCGGCTACCTTGGAAGTAATTGAAACAGCTATCATACATCGTCTCTGGTGTTGGTTGTGGATAGACTCGATCTATCTTGTCCAATATTGGTTTTGTTGTTTTGGTTTTGGTTGTTTCTTGTGTTTCCACACTAGGTTCCGAGCTTGCACATCAACGTATATAAGGATGTAGGTTTCGTGTGGTACTCCAGAGTGGACCCCTACCCTTTCTCTACTAGACCTAGGCTATTGCTTGGTGTCGCCTTAGAAAGACTGGAATCCATTAGGAGCACCTCTAGAAGTTATTAGTTTCTTTTGTTGTTCTGGTTACAATACAAAAGTTTGGTTGGCTAAAGTTTGGAATTTCGACGCGTGAACTATAAGAGAATCATATACGGAACGCGTGGATATACGGATTTTGGGCATGGCCATTCAGGGACATAGTTTTGACGAGAAGTCATACTATTAGCTAAAACGTGTTGTGACTGGAAAAGCGAAACAGAACTTGGTAGTATATCGCATCAGCGACCTAAGAGTATCCAAAACAATACAATTTTGTGTTAAAACACTTTCCGAGCCTCTCAGGACGCGTAAAGCGACTAAGACAGTTCAGACAAATTCTCAACGGTCCTTTAGCTATAAAGTCCGCTTCAAAGAAACAAGTTAAATTGCAGCAGCCATATACTGTGGTTGGAACCCCGAACCTCGCACGTAGATTGTAGTGTTGTTAGTGTGTTTTGTGTTAGAATCATGCAGCACAGAGGTCTGAAGTCAACAGTAAGAAACTCTGTGTATTGGTCTAATATGAAGTAAGTACTTGCCTGAAGTCAACAGTAAGAAGCTGAGGACTTCAGGGCAACAGTATGCTACTTATATATGTATTCTACAGTGTATCAGTATGTTGAAGTTCGGTGTCAGGGGAACCCCCGTCCCGACCCCCATTCAGAGCCCTTCCGGCCCCTCCGGTCCTTCCGGTCGCTCTCCCGGTCACCGGCCTACCGGAACCGGTACCGGGAGCCGGCACGTGACCCGCCAGGGGGACCCCCGATGGCACCTCGCATGTGACCAAGCCCGGGACATCTGCCGATCACTCTGGTCACATGGTCTTAGCTAGTAGCTTACTTATACCCACGGCTGACGTGGGAATCCTCAGAGTTTCTTCTCTTTGGATCCCCCACGTCAGGTATGCTTCTCTGTATATTTAGCTACTGTCAATTAACCTTTGGATCCCCCACGTCAGTCCCTGAGTACCTCGGGCCTTCGTGGTTGCCCTTACAGCAGAAGAAACTCTCTAAGGGATTAACCGGTCAAGATTGCAGGCTTCGGTGTGAACGGCTCGGACTCCTCTGATAGCGTCCCAGCCTCCCCTACCCTGAATCTTGCCCCCTCCTCCTTGCCTGTAGAGCCCTCCATGGACGCTGCGAGCACCGCTGCCGCCGCTGCGCAAGCAGCCGCCGAGGCCGTCTCCGCCCGCATGGACAGGCTCGAAGGTATTCTCGAGAGCCTTGCACAAAAAATTGACCCCCCCGCGCCGCTTCACCTGCCCCGTCCCTTGCCGGTCCGGCTCCGGACCCGGGTACAGGATTATTCCCCCCAGCCATTCCCGGCTCAAAATCGGCCCTCCGGCCGAACCCCCCGTTCGTCTTCGACGGTGACCGGAAACAAGGCCGGGCGTTCCTCCACGCCGTCCGGTCGTACATCCGGTTGCTGCCGGAAGCGTTCCTCGAGGATGGCGCCCCCTCCGAGGAGAAAGCGGTCCGGTTCGCCATGTCCTTCATGGCCAAGGACTCCGCGTCGAAATGGGCCGAGCGGTACGCCGCCAAAACCCCGTTCCCCTTCTTGACCTGGGACGCGTTCGTCACGGAGTTCCGGCTCCGGTTCGTTGAGGAGAACGAACAGGATCATGCGCTCCGCACCCTTGAGTCCCGGTCGTATCACATGGGCGCGCGGGACGTCTTCCGGTACACCGACGACTTCGAAGACCTGGTCGACCTCGCCGGCTTCGAAGACCCGATTATCAAGGTCACGAAGTACCGGACCGGTCTTAACCCGGCGATTAATCTCGCCATCACCTGGTCGAGCGACCCTCCGGACCTGCGAGACTACCCCGCCTGGCGCCTCCGGGCCTACCGGCAGTACGAGTCGCTGCTCCGCGCACGCGAAGCCTCCCGCGAGACGACCGGTTCCGGTCGCCACCAACCGGCCGTACGCTCGGGAACCCTTCCGGTCGCGGTCGCTTCTGTTCCGGCACGTTTTACCGCGCCGCAACACAGAGCGGCTGCTGCCCCCGCACTTCCGCCCGTAGTCCCGATGGACGTCGACCGGACGCGCGCCCGTAGCACCCCGCGCCGCGGTTGCTTCCGCTGCGGGGACCCGAACCACTTCGCCCGGGACTGTACCGCGCCGATCGATGTCCGGTCAATCGACGTCTTGGACGAGGTGATCCGGCAACTCGGGAACGACTTGCTCGACGAGCTCGTCGCGCGTCTGGCATCGACGGAGGCCGCTGCGGAACATGCCGCCGCCGCCGAGCCGGAGGATTTTCCCCCCCGCGCAGAGTGAGCGGTGCGCCCTCTGTCGCGTCCCCTAATCGTTTCGCTGTCCTATGTAACGAGTGTGACAATATATCTCTTGCATCCACCGAACTGATAGACGCACCCCCTAGACCGATCGAGACTCCGGTCGTTCCGGTCCCTCCGGTCGGGCCGGAACCCCGGCCACCTCTCCCGCGGACGCCGTGCCCCCAAAAGAAAACCGCCTGGGAGCGCCGCCTCCCGAAACACTTTACCCTTGCCACCACCTCGGAGAGCAGTAACTCCCTCCGGCTTCCTCTCGAGATCGAATCCACCACCGACGCTGTGAAGCTTTCGCTCAGCGGCTTGGTGGACTGCGGGGCTACTTCCGAATTTATCGACACGGAGTACACTGCCGAGCACAAGATTCCGGTCCGCCGGCTCTCGCAGCCCATCCCGGTCTACAATGTGGACGGCTCTCCCAACGAGGCCGGCTTCATTCGGGATGTCGTGGATGTGGTCCTTCGCTACAAGGGCCATAGTGAGCGTGCTCAGTTCGCTGTCACCCGCCTCGGGAAGGAGAAGCTCATCCTAGGCTACTCCTGGCTCTGGAAGCACAACCCGGAAATCGATTGGGCCAACCGCGAGGTTAAAATGAGCCGCTGCCCTACTGGGTGCTGTGCTACCTGTGTCGCCGAGGCGCGCGCCGACCGGAAGCTTGCCAAGGTCTCCGCTCGGATCCTCCAGCAGCTCCGGTCCGGCCCGGTTCCCCGGATATGTGTTGTCGACACGGACGAACGCTCCAGCGAGGACGATGACGAAGAGTTCGACGAGGACCTACCGGAACTCGGACCGGACGACGGGGAAGATTCGGACGATGAGGATGACTCCGTTGAAGAAGGTGATCGGGTTTTCTACACCCGGTTCTCCCCTCCGGAGGACATCCGAGCGACTGGTACCGTCTCGCAACGGCTGGCCGAAGCGCATGCTAAGAACTCCGCGCCCGGTACGGAAGAAATTCCCGAGTGGGCCCGAGAATTCGAAGATGTCTTCAACCGGGAGTCGTTCGACTCGCTTCCGGAGCGCCGGTCGTGGGACCACGCCATCGAACTCGTTCCGGATTCGAAACCGGCCAACTGCAAGGTCTACCCCATCTCCCCCCTCGAGCAATGCGAGCTCGATGCGTTTATCGAGGAGGGGTTGACGACCGGCCGGATCCGGCCTTCGAAATCCCCGATGGCATCCCCAGTCTTCTTCGTCAAGAAGAAGGACGGAGCGCTCCGGTTCGTACAGGACTACCGGGCGCTTAATGCGATGACCGTGAAGAACCGGTACCCCCTCCCTCTCATCAACGACCTTATTAATCGTTTGAAGGGAGCCCGGTACTTCACGAAACTCGACGTTCGGTGGGGCTTCAACAACGTCCGCATCCGGGAAGGCGACGAGTGGAAGGCCGCGTTCCGGACGAACCGGGGACTCTTTGAGCCGCTGGTGATGTACTTCGGCCTGACCAACTCCCCCGCGACCTTCCAGACAATGATGAACGACATCTTCCAAGATCTCATCTTGTCCGGCGACGTCATGGTATACCTCGACGATATTCTCGTCGCACACTCGGACCTCGCCCGGCATCGAGAAACCGTCCGGGAGGTTCTCGGGCGGCTCCGGGAGCATAAGCTCTACTTGCGACCGGAGAAGTGCGAGTTCGAGAAATCGTCGATCGAGTACCTCGGGGTGATCATCTCACACGACCACGTCGAGATGGATCCGGTCAAGGTCGCCGCCTGGCCGGTGCCGGAGAACAAGAAGGACGTGCAGCAGTTCCTCGGCTTCACGAACTTCTACTGCCGGTTCATCCGGGGGTTCTCCGACGTCGCCCGGCCGCTCTTCGACCTCACGAAGAAGGGCTTGGTGTGGCTCTGGACCGAGAAGGAGGCCGCCGCGTTCCGGAACCTCAAGGATGCGGTGACCACCGACCCGGTCCTGATCCTTCCGGACGAGTCGCAACCTTACCGGGTGGAAGCAGACAGCTCGGACTTCGCATCCGGTGCCGTTCTCTCTCAGCCGGGCGCGGACCGGAAGTGGCATCCGGTCGCCTTCTTCTCCAAGAGCTTGAGTTCAGTCCAGCGCAATTACGAGATCCACGACAAGGAGATGCTTGCAATCGTCCGAGCCCTCGAGGAGTGGCGACACTTCCTCGAAGGGTCGCAGCACCCGGTTGAGATCTGGACCGATCACAAGAACCTGGAGTACTTCCGGAAGTCGCAGAACTTGAACCGGCGGCAGGCGCGGTGGTCCCTGTACCTGTCCCGGTTCGACTTCACCCTGCATCACGGTTCCGGTCGGGATAACGAGGATGTCACGCTCCTACGCCCCGATCTGTTCCACGTCCGCGCCCTGGAAGGTGTCGTCGTCGCCGGTCCGGAAATCCCGATCCTCCGGGACATCCGTGACGCGCTCTCGCACGAACCAGACCTTGAGGATCCCGTCGCCCTTGCGGCTCGCGAGCTCCTCAAGGTTCCGGGCCACCGGTCCCGGTCTACCCGGTCGGACGAGTGGCACGTCGATGCCGGCCTGCTCTACTTCCGCGGCAAGATTGTTGTCCCCCGGGACAAGGACCTTCGCCGCCGGATCTTGGAGCAGCACCATGACACCCGGGTCGCTGGTCACGCCGGCCGCTTCAAGACGTTGGAGCTTGTCTCCCGGAACTACTGGTGGCCCCAGCTGTCCCGTCACGTCGGCCGGTACGTCGCCACCTGCGATCTGTGCTGCCGGACCAAGGCACTCCGGAAGCTTCCGGTCGGGGAGCTGCACCCGACCGAGGTTCCCGAAGATCGCTGGAGCACGGTCTCGGTCGACTTCGTCGTTGAGCTCCCGGAGGCCCACAGGTACGACGCGATCATGGTCGTGGTCGATGTCCTTGGTAAGCGCGCCCACTTCATGGAGTGTCACACCCAGATCGACGCGATCGGCGCCGCCCGGTTGTACTACCGGAACGTCTGGAAACTCCATGGTGCGCCGGAAAAGTACATCTCTGACCGGGGTCCGCAATTTATTGCGGAGTTCACCACTGAGCTCTGGCGCCTTATCGGCGTCAAGCCCGCGACCTCCACAGCATACCACCCGCAGACTGACGGCCAGACCGAGCGCGTCAATCAAGAGATGGAACAGTTTATCCGCATCTTCACCAACTACATGCAGGATGACTGGGACAACCTCTTGCTGGCCGCCGAATTCGCCTACAACAACCACATCCACTCTTCCACGCAGCAAGTCCCGTTCATGACCGACACCGGCCGGCTCCCCCGGATGGGGTTCGAGCCGAACGGGCTGCGTTCGAAACTTGAGTCGGTAAACGAATTCCGCGACCGGATCGCCTCCGGCGTTTCCGAAGCCCGATCCGCGCTGGTCAAGGCCAAAGAGGAGTACAAGCGGTACTACGACCGCCGGCGCACCCCCGCGCCGGAGATCAAGGTAGGCGACCGGGTCTGGCTCGACACGTCGGACATCCAGACAACCCAGCCGTCCCCCGGTCTCTCGCACCGACGGCTTGGCCCCTTCAAGGTCATCAAAGTCGTCGGTCGTGGTGCGTACAAGCTGGAACTCCCGCCCCGGCTCTCCCGGCTCCACCCGGTCTTTCCGGTCGTGAAGTTGGAACTCGCGGAAGACGACCCTTTCGAGGGACGGCCCGGCTACGACAAGCCGGCCCCGGTCCTCCCGGACGCACCCGGTGATGCTCCGGAATGGGAAGTCAAAGAGATCCTTGATGCAAAGGTGCGCTGGAAGTCGCTCTACTTCATGGTGCGCTTCAAAGGGTACGACGACTCGCACAATCAATGGGTCAAGCACTCCGACCTCTTCGCCCCGGAAGCTGTCGCCGAGTTCTACCGGAAATACCCAGCCAAACCACGCACCATTGCCGTTGCCGCCTTCGACTCCCTGCCTTTCCGGGATCCCTCCCTTCGCATCCGGTCTATGCGTCGGGGCGCCGCATTCCAAGGGGGGGGTGATGTCAGGGGAACCCCCGTCCCGACCCCCATTCAGAGCCCTTCCGGCCCCTCTGGTCCTTCCGGTCGCTCTCCCGGTCACCGGCCTACCGGAACCGGTACCGGGAGCCGGCACGTGACCCGCCAGGGGGACCCCCGATGGCACCTCGCATGTGACCGAGCCCGGGACATCTGCCGATCACTCCGGTCACATGGTCTTAGCTAGTAGCTTACTTATACCCACGGCTGACGTGGGAATCCTCAGAGTTTCTTCTCTTTGGATCCCCCACGTCAGGTATGCTTCTCTGTATATTTAGCTACTGTCAATTAACCTTTGGATCCCCCACGTCAGTCCCTGAGTACCTCGGGCCTTCGTGGTTGCCCTTACATTCGGAACTTATGCTTGGCGTTACGTGTACTTTCCTTCTCGCGATTGTTACGGACCATTACATATACGGATATTATTGTACCAAGACCCACATGCGACAGACCACCTTCTATACATATTTAGAAGCATCGGCATCGTCGGCCGGTTAAATGGCCTTCGGTTATGGTTCCGGTGACTCATTGTAGCTTAGCAGTACGGCCCGCATATCTTGTATATAAGTAGTCACTCGATAAGGTTCTTCCCTATCGAGAAGAACCTCGAATACATTGGTTTAACTCTATAACTCAGCTTAGGCGCTCTCCACTTAGTCGTCCTCGCGGAGCGGTCTTCGGACCGGCCTCGCTTATTCTAACACAGTAAGCATGAGTAATGCTCAGTAAGCGGATAAGTAAGCAAGATGTATGTAAGATAAGTAAGCAAAAGATAGGATCAGATCGGAGATGATAAGATTAGATATGATCAGGAATGCGACACAGTCCAACCACTGGCTGCAACATTTTGGTGTGGTTTTGGTGTTTGCACTAGAGCTATATTCATTTCGCATTTCATGAGCAGCCACATAGTCAGTGTTTCAACGTCCGGATCCTCTTCTTCCTTTCCGGTCTCTGGTGTCCCGCTGGTCTCGTTATTGTCAGGCAGCTTCTCATCGCCTGTCATGACGAAGTCCACTGCCCAATCCATGACCACCAGCATGCGAGGCACCTTCTCGGTGATCTCCTCCATCCCTTCCACCTTCTCCTCCTCAGATTCAGAGTCCACGGCAGGCCAGAAACTAAGGGGCGACACTGTGGGGGTATAAACTGTTCTCAAAACCGCCAACGCTGCCCCCAACGCAGCCGGCTTGTTCTCCCGCAAAACCAGACCAAGGATCTCGAAGATTGCTCGGATATGGTTCCAGTCCTCGCAGCGACCATCCTCAAGCTGGTTAAGCCACCCATCAAGGTCGACCAGCCGCTCCCGCATCTCGATCTGATGAGTGCGGGGGCCAATCTCCTTGGCAACTCCGGTAACCACCGGTGCACCGACCGATGACTCACCAGCGAATCTACGCGCATGCGTGCACGACGTTGAGAAACAGAAATCTTGGCTGCAGGCAGCTTTCTGGCCATTTCCGGTTGACCGGCCCTTCCTGTCCCCACGGTACTCGGCACGTTGCTCCTCGCAAATGTTGCGCCACTTGCGAGGGCCGGCAAGTGTACAGCAGATTTTCTTCTGGGCACACTGGTTGCAAACGTTACCGGCGGCCAGCTTGACGCGGGGAACACCTGCCTCAAGACATTTGTCGCAAGCTAAAATCACTGGTTAGTAAAGTCGCAAAACCGGCACAGCGACGCACCTTCGTCTGGCGGCTTCTCCACGTCACTATCAATCTCCACATTCTTCTCGTCCTGTAAGGGCAACCACGAAGGCCCGAGGTACTCAGGGACTGACGTGGGGGATCCAAAGGTTAATTGACAGTAGCTAAATATACAGGAAAGCACACCTGATGTGGGGGATCCAAAGAGAAGAAACTCTGAGGATTCCCACGCCGGTTGCGAGTACAAGTAAGCTACTGGCTAGAACCGGAGTGATTGGCAGATGTCCCGAGCCCGGTCACTTGCCAAATGCCATCGGAGCAACTCTGATGGCTGAGGCCCTGTTCGGGATCCCCAGCTAGATCCTGTAGCTTTCGTACAGGTAGCTGGTCACATCATGTCACAACCACGCGGCACAGGTCCGATGTCTTGAGGACCCAAACAATAGAGATTGATGAACCTCTGCCTACCTCTGCCCATTGTCAACCTGACACCGCGCTCATCGTCCGCGACAATGAGGGCAATGATTCTTGCCATATGTTTAGATTGTCACACTGGGACTTTTTTGAGGTCATCTCTCAACTCAACAAGAACTGTTCTGTATATTCAATAGGATCACAGGTTTTCTCTGAAGGACTCCCGCCACTGCGGTGGGAAAGGGCAGGAAGGAGCGGGGCAGGCTGGGTAATGGTCGGAGAGCGATGAGCTGGCACTTTCAGGAAAGATCTGATAGACCGGTCGAGACCTGAGCGACTGATCATGACTTCCTTTTAGGGCCAAAACTACAGTTGCTACCTGTACATTTTGATTTTGGCAGGCCACAGGTAATTACCTGGGGATCCCGAACAGGGCCTGAGTCACGTGCCGGTTTTCGGTACCGGTTCTGGTAGACCCGTAGCCAGAAGAGCGACCGGAAGGATTGGAGGGGTGTTGAACGGGGGTTCCCCTGACACGTCCGGGGTGTCACCCAGGCGAGACTCGCTGTGCTCCTGGTCCGGTCCTGGACTCGCCTTGTGCTGGAGCTTTGTGAGCTCACATTTGACACGTGCCATCTCTGCAACTGCCTCATGCTCGCACTGCTTGGCCGCCGCGATCTGGTTGCACAGAGTGGCAAGCTTTTAAGCTCACCACCCTGCAAGTCCAGCTCGGGCTCCCGGTTGCTGCTCTGGATGAGCCGCTGCTACCAGTCGGCGCCAGCGTCAACTGCTAACTCCCCCCACCTACACTGTTCCCTCTCCTTCTTCTCCCTACGCTCCCACTTTTTCTTTCCCAACACACACCTCGACTCCCTTTTCTTGTCGTCGCTGTCATCTCGGCGACGCTTGCGGTTGTCGCAGTCATCGCTGCTGGTCGTATGCTTGTTGCCGGATGCAAAGGGGGGCATGGGGATAGTGGGTAGATGGTAGCAGGAGGAGAGATGTTGATATGTTTCATGTTTCGGTTCCGGTTGAACAAAACCAACATTCACGTGACCCCTTTGGTTCCGAGGGCAACCACAGCTTTATCGGACTTATTGGCTATCTCAGCCAAAATTTTGGATAATTATTATATGCACATTTACTAATTGAACTCTCTAGTTCGTTGAGGGCAAGGAACTTAAGAGGGGGATACTGTTATATCTGTGGCGGACTCATTATCCTTTCCGGTCTCTTCCGGTCTGACCGGTGGCCAGCTCCCGTTCGGTTATCTTTTGGCCACTCGGGTTTTTATGCGATGAAGGATTACTGAGCATTTCCTGTTTATCCATCTTCTTACTTTTGTCTATGACTTCCTATGTGTTAGAATAAGTGAGGCCGGTCAAAAGACCGCTCCGCAAGGACAACTAAGAAGGGAGCGCCTAAGCTGATTTATAGAGTTAAACCAATGTATTTGAGGTTCTTCTTGATAGGGAAGAACCTTATTGAGTGACTACTTATATACAAAACATGCGGGCCGTACTACTAAGCTACAATGAGTCACTGGAACCTGTACCGAAGGCCGTTTAACCGGCCGACGATGCCGATGCTTCTAAATACGTATAGAAGGCGGTCTGTTGCATGTCAGTCTTGGTACAATAATATCTGTATATGTAATGGTCCGTATCAATCATGAGAAGGAAGGTACACATAACGCCAAGCATAGATCCCGAACTTCAACAATTCAGACCACCAATACACCTTTGACCAAATAAAAAGGCTATTGTCACCGAAATATTGACAATTGTGAGTCCCAGGGCACAAATCAACATTTCCAGTCTTATGACACATTTTCAACTGTACATATATCCTCCCAATAAAAAATTCAGCTCAATTGGGGGTCATCTGGACCTGGTAGGATGTGCTCAAACCAAAACCCACCGTTTGAGCTGGATTACTAAATTTGATCCTATCACAAATTGCGGCGGAATTATTCCAAAAGAACTAGCTATGTTTCAAGTTGAGCCGATGTGAACTCATTGAGATATCAGCAAATCGGTCGTGGGGATCAAAAAAAACCCCAAACAGAAAAATTCTGTTCGCGCCTTAGGTACTGACAATGGCTGTAACATAAAAGGAAACAAGTCATATGATTATGGACTTAACAATAAGTAAAGTCCGCATGGAGCATAGTGTTGAAGTTCGGGATCTATGCTTGGTGTTACGTGTACCTTCCTTCTCGCGATTGATACGGACCATTACATATACAGATATTATTGTACCAAGAATGACATGCGACAGACCACCCTCTATACATATTTAGAAGCATCGGCATTGTCGGCCGGTTAAACAACCTTCGGTAAGGGTTCCAGTGACTCATTGTAGCTTAGTAGTACGGCCCGCATGTTTTGTATATAAGTAGTCACTCAATAAGGTTCTTCCCTATTGAGAAAAATCTCGAATACATTGGTTTAACTCTATAACTCAGCTTAGGCGCTCCCCTCTTAGTGGTCCTCGCGGAGCGGTCTTTTGACTGGCCTCGCTTATTCTAACACCCCCTTTCACTTTCTTCCCATGCGAAGTGTTCATTATTCTCCATCATGAAATGATGCATGAATTTGGTTTCTTTGTCGGTCAGGAACCCCGCATTGTGTACTTGATCTATGATATCCTTCCTAGCCTCCGTATATCTCCCCGTTGGAGTAAACTCCAGTGGATTCGGGTTCAATACCGGCATATTCTGCAAGGGATCTCCGGTTATCTTGTGCTCAATCCTGAACTTCTGAGGTAACTCAGCCAAGATAGGCTTAATTTTATCAGCAACTGGCTTGTACTTCTTCCCTAGGTAAGAGGCAGCAATGTCTTCCTCCCTAGGTACTTTTGGCACATCAGGCATCTGTGGCCAAAGCCTGGATTTCGGCTTTTTGTGACCTAGAACTGATGTTTCTGTCATGATTTGATACTATCTAATCGTTCCAACGCCTTATGTAAACATGTGCCTATCCAATCTTTGGCGCTTATATTATATGAGCACTTATTAATATCCTCGGAACGTTCTGGACAAACACACAACAAACACACCTTATGCATGAGGATACAGGTCGCTTTGTAAGAACACATGGCGGAGGGACGGTTCACATGAGGAACACACATTTAATTAATAGGTCTTGACAGATCTCATGGACAACACATGTACAACACATGGTTACAGACTATTGTAGTATATTTATGTTCTCGTTCACACGGCTCGATAAAACAGTATATATACAGTAGCGAGTCGTCTGTAGTAGTTAACCTTTTATTCCATCCTCTTTCGAGCTATACACACTGCACTCCCCAATTCTTTATCTTTGATATTGGACGCGATTTAGTCTTGACTGTGACATAATAAAAGGTCACCCTTCATACCCTCGTACCGCCATCCCCTACCAACCTCCTTTCCCTTTCTCCCCCACTACGCGCACTATTTGCGTCATCCTTACCTTTCTACTTGGACTCTCGTATTTGAAGATCCATTCTTACCCACCAATATACTACCTCGTCCACAGTGAGTCTAAACAATTGCAGCATCAATCATTGGCGGTCCACTATAGTGAAAAGACACTTGGCCACGGGAAACGTTGAGTCCGTTCCCAGCCACAAAGCAGTCATAGGAGCACTGGTCAGATCTTCGGAGAGGACCATCTCACTATTGTCGGGGGTGTTGTAGAAGACCCGGGATAGTTTTACTCGCAAAAGACCGCATTGACTTCACCCACCGCTTCGTGCGGAATTCGCCACAGTGTCCCGTTTGGCACCCTGTATACACACCAGTCCTTACTCCTCGGACGAATCCCATTCGTGCTCGCCACTATCCTCTTCACCCTCTCCACAGACTCCCACACATCCGTTGAAACGGTGCACTTGAGGTAGGCCTAGGAAACCTGCTAAATGTGTGCAAAACACACACTCAACAAATCACACACACACATATACACTACCCTCAACTATAATGCGCTCCTCGGTTGAATTCGGGTCCGGTCCGTAGTATGCGGACAGCTGGAATGGAACTTTCACTTCTTTAAACACTGAGCAATCTCTCTGCGGAAGCCTCAATAGAGTCTTATAGGAACTTCAGTAGCCAAAACTGACTGAAATACGTCTCCGAGGACCTAGTGAACTAGGGTTTTTGGGTTTTATAGATCCGAGGACCGCACACTAGCCTTGGAAATGACTCTCTTGACTCCTCGGAGCCTTGATACGTCGATGTTTAGATAATTACTAAAGGACAGATGGAAGATCGCAAGCCCACTAGCTACTCCTCGGAGCACTAGGGAAGAGAGTACCTTTGTCAAAAGCCTAATAGCTAACCACTTTCCGATGCCAAAGACAGATGCATTGTTAAGTCTGGGACCACAAGCCATTCCTATTGAATGCGAGGGACAACAGTACTTCCAACACCAAAAGCTATGGCCAATGTTTAACACTCATTTTATATGTGAACACCTGCCTCCACAGATGATCAACATCGAAGCTTAATCTCTCAACTCATTACTCTCAGCTTTGAGCCACTAAACCAGACTTCTGATTGACGAGCAACTACAAACAAAGACAGGACTATCTTCGCGAAGCTGACTGGAGTTCACTCACACCATTGACAGTGCTTGAACCAATCTCACACCAGCTTGAATGACTAGGGCCAAGAGCAGACACTCCTTTGAGCGCTCTCAAGGACTACCAGAACATCAAGGGGCAGTGAACAGAGGGATGGGCAACTGGGGGGTGGAACGAAAACTGTGGGGGCCTGGGAGGGCCCCCCAGGGGTCTCTTGCATTTGCGAGTTTTGGGGGGCTTTATATACTAAACAGTGAAATACATGAGGTAAACAGAAATGTGTAAGGAATGTGAGTCATTTGGTGAGCCATACATCATGCCGGAGCGATTCATCATGATTTGGGCCGAAGAAATCAGCAGAAATGACAGTGGGAACAATGCCAGGGTCATTCATCATCCATTGGCAATGCCGAGGGAACACATCATCTTCCTGGCATGACATCATCATGAGTCATAAGCTTCCCGGAGGGCCGGGAACGCGAATATGACTGGCATGATTGATAATTCAAGCCTCTGGGGTAATCCTTCTCTAGTAATCAACAAGTTCCTGCTTTCCCACGGTTCCGATGGGCTCCGAGGAGCATCGCTCTTTGATCCCTAGGCTCTAGTATCCATATACAAATGTATAGGATCGCATTTCGACATGGCACCTGCATTGCACACGTCGTATCTCACTCTATAGCTCTCTAGAACTCAAGTACAAATGCATATATTTGCTCTGGACAGCTCCGAGGAGCATTCAGCCCTCAGAATAGCATGTTTGTCAAATCGCTTCCCTCCTCGGAGCTATTAATAGCCTCCTCGGAGCAATTCTAGTTCGATTTCTTGGGTCCTTGGCCTCATCCACTTCATCTCTGACTACATCTGTGCAGTCGTTAGTTCTCATTATAGGAATAATTCTCTATTGAAGGTCTGGGCTTTGGGGTATATCTCCTTGGTGCGTGTATTCAGCTAAACACTGAGCATGTTCCACTTGTGCAGCTTGAAACACCACAGTCAGCAGCTGGAGCTTACTCTGACTCTCCTTTATATCACCGAACAGGGTTCCCAGCTCTGCCATTCAGAAGCTGGGATGTTTTTGCAGGCTCCTAGGACCATGTATATAGCCACCAAAAGTCGCAAAAATGCAAGATGCTGACCCTAGTAAATCTTGGGCCGTCTCACCGTCGTCACCACTATCCCTTCCCTTCCACACCTTAAGCTTAGACATGTCGTCTAAGGTTATCCTTGCCACCACCCTGCCATTCTTTAACGGTGACGGTGACAAGACCAAGTGGAATAACTTCCACGACTCCTTGTCCACCTACATCGCTGCGTATGACGATGAGTTAAACACCAACAAGAAGAAAGTTTTCTTCACCGTGTCGTTCCTCCGAAATGCGGATGGAACAGATTGCACAGCTTCGGACTGGGTCCGAAACTGGAAGAAGAGGACATTCGTCAATAGCGCCCTCCCGACCACCTACACCGTTCAACCAGTGATTGTCAAACTGAAAGCTGTGTTCAAGGATCAGAACCTTGCGCAGTTGGCCCACCTGAAGCTGACGACTACGCGTCAGGGAAAAATGTTGCTGGTGGAGTTTTTCCAGCATTTCGAGCTCTATGCGGAGCAGGCGGGGTATTTCCCGAACTCAACAACAACAGGTTACAATGCCTTTTTAGTTGAGCTGTTGGAGGATCTTGTTGGACATGAGATCATTTCTCAAATCTACCTGGGGGGGACGGCTTTGCCCACCACGTACAAGGATTTCAAAGCCTACTTGATGCAAATCGATGGCAATCTGCAGAGAGCCAACATCCGACATGGACGGAGGAGACAGTTTTGGTCTCCCCGGGTAGAACAGACAGTACCGCCCGCCGCTAGCAAAGGGATGACACAAGTGGCCCCACCAGCGAGAGACCCGGATGCCATGGACGTGGACAGGGCATGACAGCAGACGCGAGCCTTTAAATGCTATAACTGCGGCAAGGACGGTCACATGAAGCGGGAGTGCCCGGAGCCTCCCAAGAAAAAAATCAATATTTGATCCATCCAAACCGAGCACTACATGCAGGAAGACCTGCAGGCCCTGGCGGCCATCCTTTGTGAGAAGGGTTTTTAAAGGGGCCCCTGCTTGCAGCCAAAGCGGCGCCCCCTGATACGAAATATGGACGCTTCACAGAATTAAATAATATAGACACTACGGACACGGTAGATACAGATACAGATGACATGTACACAGAAGAAAATGCCAGCTTACAAAAGAGTATAAACAATTTCTTAGTAGCTAGTGTAGAAAAAGGACAAAAAATATGTATTATGGAGAATCAGAATCGGAAACATAATTTAAAGAACAAACATATGGACGAAGTAAATAAGAGGTGGAGCACATTCAAAAAGGCCCCTGGAACCCAAACCAGTGATAAAAATAGTGAGACGAAAAAGGACGGCGATGCCGTGAGGGCTCAATCCGGAAAGACGGAGGAAGCACCCAAGAGGACAAAAACCCCCGATGCCGTTCGCATGTGGGAAGCAGCTGCCCGGCAGAAAGGACCAAAGCCGGACCGGTTGGCACAGGAGTTGAAGGAATTCCAGAAACAACGAAAGCATCACAAGATGCTTGTTCCCGTTATGCTTGAAGCGTTGGATACTGGGAAGACGCGTGCAGTCAAGGCTCTTCTTGATAATGGATGCACTACTACATGCATCGATCGAGATTACGCCAAGGCTGAAGGTTTTGAGCAACACGAGCTCAATGTGCACATTGTCGCCCGCAACGCTGATGGAATGGAGAATGCTCGGGAAAAATCACTCATTACGTAGAGTTGATCATGACCGTTGGACCACACAAAGAGCGACAGCGCTTCTTGGTTATAGGGCTCGGGAAAGCCCGTGTATTTATTGGTTACGATTGGTTATTCAAACATAACCCCCAGATTGACTGGAGATCTCAAAGGATCACTTTCAATTGTTGTCTGCCTGAATGCAATATGAAGGGCCAGGAGTTTCGTGCTGGGAGGAAAGAGGAATTCCTCAAGGAGGGTGAATCAATCCTAATGGTTGATTTTGCTGAGGAGATCGATCTACGCCTAAAAGAGACCCAGGCGCAGAAGATGGCAGAAGAAGCCAATCAGGGTAAAGAGAGGATGACAGAGGAAAAGATCCCACCGCAGTATGTGACGAAAGTGGCGGTCGGCTAGATAACTGCGGTTAGATAGTCGGCGGCTGAGTTTCAGCACACAATCCGGTGGTTCTGTTGGAACTCAGATGGTCTCAGATGGTAGCCGAAAAGGCAAATGGGGTCTCAGATGGGAGGCGAAAAGCCCAGATCCATTGCATACTAGGCTACTTATATACTATGTATCAATAAGCAATCTGAGTAAGCATGAGTAATGCTCAGTAAGCACATGATCAGTAAGCAGAATGTAAGTAAGCAAAGATATGTAAGCAGACACTGCCTCGTCTGAACCAAACAACAGAGTTCAACAGGTTCACGAGTTGTAGGTTGGTCGGTCCGACAACAGGTAAGTGGCGTAAAAGTAGTATTGACCAAGGGTTCTAACTACGGACAAACACAGTATATATATGAGGGGGAAAATCAGGGGGACGATCGGACAGGTGAAAGGTGATGGAAACAAGGATCGGTATCCTGCGCGACAGCGCCAAGCAGTAGAGAATGGCAAGAGAGTGTATCGTAAAGGAAAGAGAAAATAGAAATAGGTTGTGGAAGGGAAGAGAGTGTGATAAGATAAAGAGGTGCGTAAGTGTACCGTTACATCCGCCCTCCAGGCCGACGAACACGGTGGGCTACACCTGCATGTTGGTCTCGCCCGTGGTCTTCTGCTTCTTTGAAGCGGCGGCGGATTCCTCAAGCGCCTTGCGCTTCTTCGCAGAGAATTCCCTCACCTCTTTCGTGTGAATGTCATGAACGACCTCCGCCTTGCCTTTCTTCTTCTCCTGGTGCTGCTTGAAATATTTAAGCTCGCGCTATTGGTCGAGCTTAAGAAGGTGTTCTGCGTTCTCGTAATAGAGCTGAGTGACGGCGACCTCGTCGTCCTTGAGGAGGCGGTCGTCAATGTGATGGTCCTCAACGTAGAACGAGGCCGGGTCCGCGGGAGAGAGCTTCTCATCCCAAACGATGGTCCCAGTCTCATCGTCGATGTAAGCCCAGCCGAATCCGGAGTCGTCGTGAGTAGTCATTGCTCAGCGAACACGACGTAGTAGGCAGGTACAAGGGCGGGGAGCCCTTCATGTGTGTGTAAAGCAATGCTGTATTCAGCGTACAGACAGATAGTGCTAGCGTTAATGAGTTCGTCGCCGAGCCCCGGGAAGGAGAGGCGAAATGCATGGCAGTTAATGTGTTTAATGCAGTTGTGCTGGGCGTTAAACGCTTCGAACGTGGCGGCGAGTGGCCCCTGCTCAAGAGTAGGGCTGAAAAGATTGACGGAATGGGTGGGGGCCATGGTCAAGTCAAGTGAGTGAGGATGAGGGAGTGATAGAAATTCCTCGAGCGGCTCACCGGCCTTATAAGCCCAGAAATAAGACATTACGGAACTGATGAGCAACTCCTCTCCGGCGGGAGGTTTTCCCACCCATAGGGGAGCTCCTTAATTTCGCTGACACCCACCGCCTCAAGGTACTCCGGTAGGGCTTGTAATTTCTTAGCCTAGTCGTATGGCATCCAGCTTTTATCACCGGATTTCCACAGGACTTCAAAGAGCGCCTTCGAACAACGCCCGTAGTGGCTCACAATGCGCTCAACGGCCCATTCGTTGGTCTCGTCGTCCAGCAAAATACCGAGCTGGCATTCCAATCAGCCTGGGAAACACTGATCATTGTTAGGGACATGTATACGAAGCAGGGAAGAATGGAATATATCATGTATACCCCTCTGCTTCATATTTGCAGGTAGATCCAGCTGGAACGATGCGTTCCCGAAGTCCCGAAGGATCGCTTAAGGCCCAATAAACTTTGGGATCAGCTTGCGCGTGAGGCCTTTCTCGAAAGTGATGTTCTTCGAGGAAAGGTAGGCAAGATCGCCAGCCTCAAAGGGTGCAGGCTGGCATTTGCGATTCGCGTTGCAAGTCTGCTTCCCCCGCAGCGATCATACTATCATGGGCTGCGATAATTGCAAGCCTGCGCTGTAGAGCGAAGTTAGCTACGCCTGGGTACTCTCGCGTGCGATCTGAATTCCACAGGAGCGAACGCGGCATGCGCCCGTTGTTCAGGAAGAAGGGAGCATATCCAGTGGTCTCTGAGCGTGCAGAGTTCATTGCGAACTCAATAGCGGGGAGTTTGCTCACCCAGTCCTTTTGCTTCGGTCCAATACACTGATGCAGCATCTGCATCACCGTGCGATTCGCACGCTCCATGCTTCCATCCGTCTCCGGATGATAAGCGCTGGACATCTTAAACTTGACGCCAATAAGTTCGTGGAGCCGCTTCCAGAACACGCTAGTGAATAGGGAATCACAGTCACTTACTATAGACTTAGGAAGTCCATGAAGTTTGTAGACGTGCTCAAACATGAGCTCGGCCATCTGGCGAGCCGTGTAATTGATACGCGCAGGGACAAGATGGACCATTCCTATGGACAACTCAATTATGACAGCAATGGAATTAAAGACTCCATCCCGGTTCTTAGACTCGGGGAGGGGACCAACGAAATCCACTCCGACAGAATCCCATGGTTCTGTTGGTGGGTTGAGCAAATGCAGGAGGCCATAAGGCTTCTGATTGCTAGGCTTGCTGCGTTTGCAAGTAGAGCAAGACTCACAATAACTCCGCGTGTCATCCACGATATCTTTCCACTAGAAGTGATCCCGCAGATAATCAAGTGTTTTCTTCACTCCCAAATGAGCCAGAAGAGAATGTGCCTCCGAGATAATGATCTCGCGGACGTTCCGACCTTGGTAACCCAATTTTGGGACGCAAAGAACCCGGCGGTCCGAGTCTTTCAGATATACAAGACCGTCCTCAACTTCGAAATTGCGGAAATCCTTGGGTGATTCCAAGATTTTCTTGAAAAGGAGTCATCGTTGTAGTTACCAGCGAGGAATTTGGCGAGATCCAAGTCGTGCCATCCCGAGTTCACCACGTTGAGGAGGGAATTGTCAAGCAGCTCGAATTTATCTCCAAATTCGGATGTGGGTCCAGGTAGGCCAGGATCCTCGTGATTCCCGTCGCTTGCGGAATTTGGTGTGCTAAGTTCTCCGAAGTCACCGTCAGCATTCCTGGACTTTGCAATGACAACGGCCTATGGTACATCGGAGATCGTCTCGTAATCCCGTGCGCTGGGAATATTCGTGAAACTCTGTTCCGTTTGGCTCATGATGCCCTCAGGTACTTCAGTTTCGACAAAAGCTACAAATCGCTTTGTGATGCATATTAATGGCCGAACATGCAAAGAGATCTTGAACTTGCCTACATCCCCTCCTGCCCGGACTGCCAGAGGAATAAATCTCGTACCACGAAACGTGCGGGGCCACTACACCCGCTCCCAATCCCTGATAACTGTCTCGACTCGGTGGCGATCGATTTCATTGGTCCGCTTCCTCTGGACGACAACTGCAATTGTATTGGGACCTTTACCGACCGCCTAGGAACCGACATCCAGCTTGCAGCAACACGTACCGACATCACTGCGGAAGATTTTGCGGTCGTGTTTTTCGACAAATGGTACTGCGAAAATGGACTACCCCTGGAGATCATCTCCGACCGGGATAAACTATTCATCTCAAAATTCTGGGCAGCATTGCACAAGCTCACCAGCACAAAACTAAAATTATCCACGGCTTACCACCCTGAGACCGGCGGTGCAAGCGAGAGGACAAACAAGACTGTAAACCAATATCTACGATACCATGTGGCTCGGAACCAGAAAGGCTGGGCACAGGCGCTGCCACACGTCTGTTTTCACCTCATGAACACCGTCAACAAGTCTACAGGCTATTCACCTTTCCAACTAAAAACCGGCTGCTCCCCGAGGCTCATTCCCCCTTTGGTACCAAACGCAACCCCAAGCACATCAACCGAGGATACATCCGCCTTCGAGATTATCTCCCAACTCGAACGCGACGTCCTCGACGCACAAGACAACCTTCTCGCTGCCAAGATTATGCAAGCAGGACACGCGGACAAGGACCGTGCCCCGGACCTGGAATACCATGTCGGCGATTGCGTCAAGCTCAACACGGAAAATCAACGAGGTCAATACCTACGGAAGGGCGAAGGGAGATGCGCTAAGTTCATGCCTCGTTTTGATGGCCCCTTCACTATTCTCTCCGTTCACAAAGAGTGTTCTACAGTCACCCTGGACATGACGACTCAACCCAATGTTTTCCCCGTTTTCCACACGTCCGAAATCGAGCCATACATGGAAAACAATCCCGAATTATTCCCCAAACGCGAATTTCCCTGTCCTGGGCCCATCGTAACGGAATATGGACCAGATCATTGATGAACGAAAGGTCGGGCGAGGCCGACAATACCTAGGATGGCTTGAAGAGAAGGATACGGTCACGGATTTTTCTCTTTCTGGGTCAAAGCGACCCCGCCGCCGGTAGCTTTTCCCTTGTGGTTTGATGCACCTGGGCCAGGCCTTTACGTATGTTTATCTATCTTTTTCTGGTTGGGTTTGGGACGAGACACACTTTTCTTAATGACGGGGAGGGTGTAATCCTGGATTACAACACTGATTACTTACGGGCTTGATGCCAAACACGGACCTACACGGACCCACCTAACTTTACCTCTTACGACTACCTTAGACTCAGACTCGCTGGCTAGCTACTACGAATACGACTCCCGACAAGGGTCTTATAGTTATCTCGGCTGATTGCAAGACTTCTGGTTTTTCTTCTGATATCTTGGTAAGCCAAGATTCCAGATGAAAATCTCAGATACGCATTCATATTCCATGCATTAACTTCCATTTTCAACCTGTAGGATCCAACTTCATCGTACATTGCAAGCAAATTCCCCTGGCACTATGTTATGCTACAACATTCAATGGCTGTCAGGGATTGACAGTGGTAAAACTTGCGCTGGATTTGCGAAGACCAGTATTTTCCCATGGTCAACTTTATTCTGCAGTAACAAGGGTGCCAGATGCAGAGAGTGTTCTCATTTTGAAGTATGAGGATGATATGTCTACTTTAACAACTAATATTGTCTGGCAAGAATTACTCCTTTAAATATCATTTTCTTGGACGCATTTCAAACTGGTGAGAACTAATCAAGGGGTTGCCGGGCCACTTTGCGGCCCAGCAGGCTCTTGTATGAGTTAAGAATAAGTGGCCTCTGGCCGTGTCTGCCTATATACACCCCGTCACAGTCTATGAAATTCGGTCCTGTGAGCTGTGTTCTGGAGCGGATTGTATAGCTTGGAGGTGTGTTTCCTATATTTTCTGTCAAAGATACGGGTGCTCCATCTATGAAATTCGGTCCTGTGAGCAATGTTCTGTATTCTGGAGTAGATTGTATAGCTCGGAGGTGCATTCCTACATTTCTGTCAACAGTACAGGTGCTCCACCTATGATAAGGTTTGCTGGGTTTTAGGTTTATCAATGGTATATTTTTAGGGATCAAGCTCCAATAGTGCGGCGGGCACGGCCTCCATCCATGGGCCGTGAGGCATTGTGATATGTGTGAGGTCACTTGTTTGATCCAAGGTTGGGGCATGCCACTGGCATATTCTTTTTCAACTCGTCCAGATTTTGCCCATTGTTTTATCAAGCTCTGGTAGTGCAGAGGACACTCTGCTCGTTTTCCCGGGAATTTGTAATTGTCTTCCTGTAGTGGCTCATTCGAATCGAGGCTGGAGCCTTCTACTAGGGCTGTCTTCTTTTTCTTGAATTATGCACGGCGTGTTGTTAACCATTTTCTCTAGTGTGCTGTCTCTGCTATGTCCATAGTGGGGGAGGCGGCGCAGAGCGGCACCTCACACCGTCTATATAATCAAACTGTATCCAAAAGTGCCGGGTGCACGCAACTGGGACAAAAACATGCTGAGCAAGGGGCAGGGAAATGACCACAACTACACTGTCATAACCCAATCAGCAATGACTCGACGACGCCATTCATCATCCTTGATGCTAGCCTGCACAGCTCGCCCTCGGTCCCAAATTGCTGACGGCACTCTGCCTCACTGTCAGTCCCATCATGGTCAGAGTCCCCTTCCATTCAACAAGGCAACTCCGAATATGCAATATTTTGAAGGCTCTTGTAATCTGCATGCACAAATTTCTTGATGATGCATTGAAGATAGTGCCATCGTAGTAGACCGGGTGGGGGGTTGGTGGCATGATGGGGCTGAGGAGGACTAGCGTTGTGTCCATGTAGAATGGGAAATGCTGTGGGGAGTGTCACCTGTCCAACTGTGGTGTACACCCAGCCTGGCGTGTCAGCCATGAAGGTATGACACTTGTACTGATTCTAAAATTTCATTAACAAATGATTTAGAAGATGAGCAAATATGAACTCACTGCAGACATAAACCGCAGACCAAGTTCATAATTGTCGAAGAATGCATTGAGGTTACTTGAGAGGGTGATGCCAAATCTTTCATCATAGATTGACAGACCTCGGATGGGAGGTGATGCTGGCGAGAAATTATGAAATATGAACTCTGTAAAATGGTCACCCATGCGCTTGGGGCATATGTGACTGTTTATCGGTGGGCTCCTGGACCCTGTTACCCAACACACTCCATCACGGTGCTTGACACGATCACCCATTGTGCTCGCATGTCCTGTCGTAGTCGTGACAGACTTCCCCACACGAGTACTCAGTTTCGACAGGCCAAGAATAATCCCAACTGGGACGTCATAGAGGTAGATTGACGCAGTGAGCAGGTCTGTGGGGACGACAATACGCCACTGCCGCGCAGTCTGGTCCCAAACAACCAGAGAGCCGCGCATGGCAGCAGGGTCGCAGATATCATGCGCCATGTCAATTAGCCACTTGGAATGCTCTTGATGAGAGTATTTGAGGAAATCATCACGGGGCCCGCTAAGAAGGCAAATGAAGTCGGTGGTGGAAGTGGTGTTGGTGTTTGGGTGAGCCAGAGGCGACATCGCTTGAGTGGTAACCAAATCGGTATTGATGGTTGTCGGTGGCAGATGGTATACGCCGACTGAGCTGGCAGAGATGCGCAGCTCCAGCTGGCCTGTGAAGTTACTGGCTAACCTAAACCCCTAACCACTAACCTCTAACCTCTAACCACCAACCAGCTAACACAAACTTAAACGGCGGCTGGGGTAGAGGATTAGACATGAATTAGGAGTAAAGTATAGTTTGGCAATGTTTGGTTTGGAAGCCATCGCCTTGTTCTCCTCCCTCGTTCGCGCTTGATGCAACAAAATCGATTGGGGCTTGGCCTACGGCCGCCCTTGCCATCGTACGGCCAGGGCCCGTCGATCTCAGCTCTAGCTTACCAGCAACAAGCGCAGATTCAGCCCCAAAAGCAAACGACTCTTTTTGTGGGCTCGATCTCGGGCGGCATCACCGATACGACCCTAAACTCGCTCCTCACCGCCTGTGGCCCGATAAAATCGTTCAAGCGTCTCATCACACCCGCGAACAAACCCCAAGGCTTTGGCTTTGCCGAGTTTGAGGAGCCAGACGGCGCCCTGCGCGCATTGGCGCTGCTTAATAACGTGGAACTGCCTGCGCTCGAAGATGGATGTGCGAACAAACGTCTACTAGTGCGTTTGAATTCTCCTCGATCTTGTACTTTTTTTTATTCACGGGCACGTAGATCAAAGCAGATGAAAAAACCCGGGCGTTCCTCGATGCCTACGCTTCCACGCGACCCCTCGACCCCGGCGCCGCCCAAACGTCAAAGGCCGCAATTGACACCATCGTCGGCGATATCAATCGTCTCGCCGCCGCCTCGACATCTGAGAAGGAAAAGTACGTCGTCCCACCGCACCTGCACGACCTCCAGGAGGCGGATCTCCCCGAGACCCAACGAGGCCTCGTAATCTCCGAAATCGCGCAGTTCCGGGAGCGTGCTGCGAAGCGCGAGCGCGAGAAGATGCGTGAACTGCAGCAGCAGCAGCAGCCCGCCGTCCCTAGCGGGCCTAAAATGCGCGAGTGGGGACGCCCGAAGGAGGAGCAGCCGCGCGAGCAGCAGCAGCAGCAGCAGCAGCAGAGCGGCGCGCCGCGCGAGCAGGGCATGGGCAAAGGCGCGCAGGGGTACAACAAGCCCGTTGATTTTGTGCGCGAGCAACGGGAGCCGAAGCGGCCAACGCAGACGGACGAAGAGCTCGAGGCGGAGCGCAAAGAGGGCCGCCGCCGCGACGAGGAGGTGTCATTCCGGGACGTGCGTGTCTCTCTTCTTTGCTTTTTGAATGATTTGCTCATCGTATCTGCAGCGCGAGCGCCGGTACGAGCCGCGCGAGCGCGCACGCATTCAAGCGCTCGAGCGAGCGATTGCCCGGCAGCGCACGACTGCGGAGAACGAGGCGCGCGACCGCATCGACATGCGCGCGCGTTTCGAGGCGTGGGACGACGACGAGAGCGACGAGCTCTTCTACGTAGACCGCGCGCGCTGGCGCACCGTGCGTGCGCGGCACCTCGCCGCGGAGCAGAGTGCAGATGCTGCGAGTGCGGCGTTCGAAGAAGAGGAAGCGGCGAACCTTGCGCGAGAGAGCGAGGACTTTCTTGCGCGACAGATGGGCGAGATGCAGGCGCTTGCGGAAGAGCAGCGGCGTGCTGGGCTGCTGCTGGATGACGGCGCGCCTGTGCGGCTTAGCGTGTCGCTGGGTCCCCTGGCTGCTCGCGCGGACGCCGCTGCGGCGCGCGAGAAGGACGGCGGGCGCGAGGGCGTGTTTGGCGCGGAGGAGGACGAGGAGGAGGCGACGAGGAAACGGAAGGTACCGCTCGTGAAACTCGACTTTAGCGCGGCGGAAGCGGGGCCGGAGGCGACACGCGAGCGGCTTGAGGGTATGAAAGCGAATGTGCCGACGGAGCGGGAAGCGCTGTTCAAGGCAAAGGTTCGATGGGACGGGATGACAGACGTGCGTTGCTCTGCTTTTTTCTCTCTTTCATGCATGCTCCGAAAGCTGACCGCGTGCCTGCCTGCAGAGCATGATCGACCGCAAGTTTGAGCCGCTGGTGAAGCGCCTGATGACACAGTACCTAGGCGACGCGGAGGAGGCGGAGGAGTTGATCATGTTCGTCGTGGAGCACCTCAAGGATCACAAAGGGCCCGCGAAGCTCACCGAGGGCCTCGAGCCGGTGCGTCACCCCACTGTCTCTCTCATCTGCCCTTACTTACTGATTGCCGCCGCCCACAGGTCCTGGAAGAGGAGGCCGCGGAAGTGACGACAGCCGTCTGGCGCCAGCTCATCTTTGAGAGTATGGCGTACGGCGAGGGCCTGCACACCGACCGCATGTTCGTGGACTGACCGCAGCTACATCGCTGTTTCATCTTGCGGAAGGAAGAAGGAAGTGAGTTCCTTGCTAGACCCCGCTCCTCCTACCCTACTACTATTTTTACTCCTACCTCTTGTCGTCGTTATCTACTGCCACTGCTGCCTCGGACGCCAGAAATCAAAAAATGTATTGTTGTAGTGAGTTTCAATCTCTCCTCTCGTTGTATCTGTGGTGGGCGGCGCCCCTTGAATGAATGCGCTCCAGATCGTTCGGACGCCATGGAACGCGCGGCAATGGCAGAACAGGAATGTGAATGCGACATCGCACAAGAGCGACCAGGGCGACTGGTGAGAGCCCGCTAAATTTCAAGTCGACCGTCCTTGAATTCCTGTTAGTGGCCTTTGCCCCGACGTATGCACACTCGATCTACGAACGCCTGCTCAATCTGAAACGGTGTGTACCTGATTTCTTTTCGTTTCTATTACAGCGCGACGGTGCTTCTAGAAGATGACTTGATCTGGTCAAAGCGTAGAACATTAATTGGCGGTGGGTTTTCAGCAGTAATACTTAGTACTGCTGTATCTCTCGTTTTTTTTTAAGTCGTATACACAAGTCGGCTGATGCGTATAGTTTGGTTCAAGTTTGGTTTGCCAAACAAGACTATCTACCTTCCTCCCTTCAACAATACATCGATGAACTTGTGGGCTATCTGCGCAGTTTGAGGGCTAGACACGGATACATACAGTGCAGGAATATGCTGCTAATGCCTCTAGCCGTACGCCACCGTGTACGCAGAGCCCCCAAATTCGTCATGTCACGCACGTTCGATCGATTATTCTGAAAAACCCTCTTCCTTTCCCTCGTCCATGGCCTGTAGCTAGCAATGCTCAACGGAACAAGTATCAAGATATTCTCCGGTCCGTTTTCTTCAGCTCTCTCCTTCTTCAACTCAAGCCCCTCCAGGGACGAGCCATCCCGAGCTCGCGGAAATCATCGCCCGCCGGTATGAAAATTTTCCACTGGTGGTCGTGTGCCCGGCTAAAATGCGCTCCAGCATCGGTCTCCCGCTCTCCCATGCAGAAATAACGAAAAACAACATCGGCGAGACGAATGTCCGCATCGCAGGTGTGTTTTCGAGGGGTTCGTGTCGACGTCGTCCTCATCTTTGCGCAGAATCAGTCCGCGAGGACGACGTGTACATCGTTAACACCGGCTGCGGCGCGGTGAACACGGCCCTCATGGAGCTCTGCATCATGATCCATGCCTGCAAGATCGCCAGTGCAAAGCGCATCACCGCCGTCATCCCGCTCTTCCCGTACGCCCGCCAGGACAAGAAGGACAAGAGCCGCGCACCCATTACCGCAAAACTCGTGGCCAACATGCTGCAGCGCTCCGGCTGCGACCATGTCATCGTGCGTTTTTCTGTTATATTAATGCTACTTCACCCTGATTCTTACCCGCGTAGACGATGGACCTGCACGCGTCCCAGATTCAGGGCTTCTTTGACGTGCCTGTCGATAAGTGCGTGTGCGCTAATCTAATGACTGGACATCCCACTGACCCTTTGTAGTGTAAGCCCCTTCTCGGCCAACTATTTTGCCTTCCTGACATCTCCCAGCTCTACGCCGAGCCCTCGGTCATCCTCTACATCCGCACCCACTTCAACCTCGACGACATTGTCATCGTCTCCCCCGACGCCGGCGGTGCCAAGCGGTCCGTCTTCTCTTTTTTCAGCATTACCCTGCTCAATTCTCCCGCAGCGCAACCTCCATGGCCGACCGCCTCGGCGTCGACTTTGCGCTCTTCCACAAGGAGCGCAAAAAGGCGAACGAGGTCTCGCGCATGGTCCTCGTCGGGCACGTCGCAGGCAAGACCGCCCTCCTCGTCGACGACATGGCCGATACCTGCGGCACGCTCGTCCTCGCCGCGTCGCACCTTGCCGACGCGGGCGCCGCGCGCGTCAGCGCCATCGTCACGCACGGTATCCTCAGTGGGAACGCGCTCACCGCTGTGGCGGAGTCAAAGCTCGAGAAGCTCATCGTGACGAACACGCTCCCGCAGACGGCGAACCAGGCGGAATGCCCCAAGATCGAGGTGATTGATATTGGCACGGTGCTGGGGGAGGTTATTCGGCGTAGCCATTATGGGGAGAGTGTTAGCAAGTTGTTCCATGAGGTCCCGTATTAGCGCAAACACATCTAGACCAAATTTACATGTACGATATCTATTTGAATCGGAATATAGAGCGGAGGTGGATGGCTAATATGACACGTTTAGGAATCGAGGATGAATGTATCCAAAAGATGTTCCTTCGAGTTTTCTTTTTAGCGTCATTACGCCCCCAGCCGATCCTTTAGGCCAGTCGCGCTCCAGATGGCTTGGCAGTCGACCTTGTCCGGCGTTACCAGGATTCATACTCTTCGCCGTCAAGTACGAGGAGACTTTTCCATGCTCGGCATCCCTTCTTCCGCTGCATTAGATTGCTGATTCTGATGAGCTGTGTGATAACGGTGAAGGGAACGGATTCGAACGATGAGGAGACGGCCGATGAGATAGACGATACCCCAGGGTATGCCCAGGAATGGGCCCAACTGGAACCCGAAAACGATGACCATGGAAAAGAAGACGAAATATGTTGCCAGCTTCAGGAAATCTAGCCGGGGTCTGAGGACATTGTAGTACTATCTGCACAGGAAATGCGCTTACTCATAACCAGCTCGATGTAAAATACCCAGGCGCTTTTAGTTCCCCGTGCAGGAGCATTTCCATCACCAGCACGACGGAGTGCATATGCGCAGAAAAGATATTCGGAGAGTGTGTTGGCGATGGTGAAGATGAGGACAGCGTACTACTGTGGATTAGAGCCGAACGGAAGGTTGGACAAGAGACTTGGACTGACCTCGCACGCAAAGTATAGCATGCTACCGACGATGCCGTACCGGAGAGTGTGGTCCACAGCAAACATGACGAGGAGTATATCTGCGGCGCATAGAATGAGGAAGAGTGCGGCCATCCGGACGTGAAAGAGGAGTAGGGGCCTCGGAGATGGTGTTTGGTCCATCTTTGAGGAAAATGAGTAAATTATAAAAGCCACATTATGAAGACGGAC
This sequence comes from Mycena capillaripes, assembly GCA_029204075.1. Classification (NCBI taxonomy): domain Eukaryota; kingdom Fungi; phylum Basidiomycota; class Agaricomycetes; order Agaricales; family Mycenaceae; genus Mycena; species Mycena capillaripes. The sequence goes on from JARHKZ010000022.1 coordinate 693,226, forward strand.
CCATTCAATCTGGTCAGCTGCAATCCAGTGGAAAGATTTTACTACCATCAAGGACACGAGCATCGCAGCGAAAGTGGTGTCGAATTCGTATCGGAAAAGCGTGAGTGTCAGTAGAGACTCGGTGACGAAGAACCAGAGACGGTCATATAGCTGCTGGTAAGGATGTTATTTGAATAGTGACAACGGGGATTCCAATTTCTGGGTGAGACAAACCTCGGTCTTGCTGGGTCGGAGGGGCGTAAAGAAGATTCTCTGAATGAGGTGGGCTGCAAACAGCGCGACTGCGAAACCGAGACTGGCCAGGATCTGGCGAGGACAGCGGCAATTCCAATTCCTGCCCATTGAGGCAGCTAGAATTGCATAGAGGAGAAGTCTGTGGGGTCCAGCGGGGCCCGTGAAAGTCTGTGTGCTCTCGCGCAGGACCTGGCATAGCGTAGGCATGGTGAGGGTGAACCGAGGAAGATGATGAGCGTGTAAGGAGACACGTCGTCTTCCCGTGAGCGCGCGCTAAATCGGAATGCTCAGAGAAAACTGGCATTCCGAAAAGACCGTCTTGGCGTCTTAATGCATTTGTTTCACATTCTTTGGATCCAAGAGCGAAGACCAGAGAGTAGATAAAGTTGTTCTTGTAGAAATAGTTTGCAGTATGGCAGTAGTACGTATTAGCCGATCAGGATCGCCAGGAAGTTCTCAAGTCGGAGGTTGAGGAGGATGCGCAGTGGCTGTGCTTCGGTTCTTTCGCCGTTAAAGTTACAGATAATAAAGAATATATCGCAGTTCTCAAATCCGGCTGACAAAATTACGACTTCCTATTCATTATCATAACTCAGCGACGCATCTGCGCGCGCCTCCAAGATGTGGATGAGAGTTGAATAGAGCTCAAGGCCACTGGCAGGATGTTGTACAGTCACGGCGAAAATTGTTGCCCATACCAAAAATGGAAATTTTGTGATGGCTCACAATAAATGTGTAGTGGACAAAATACTAGCTAATGCTTGGGTAGAGGGGTATTCAGATGTTGTATATGAGCTAAAATACCACTTAATTTGTCATGCACTTGGCCTTGGATGCACAGTTATATGGATCATCAGACTACCACCAAATCCCAGCAGGGGAACAATTTCTGGGATTTGGCGCATCAAAATAGCATATATTATGAATCAGATACAACATCTGGCAATATTACCCACCAGTGGTTGGTCCACAGTGTGTTTTTTTATGCGCCATCACAAAATTTCCATTTTTGGTATGGGCAACAATTTTCGCCGTGACTGTACATTTTTGCATAGCAAGTACAGGGTATTAGACTCCGCTAGGTCACCGTGCACGCCGGGAACAGTGCTTTTGCGTTGCCCGTCAGGTTCACGTTTTGACAAACATACTTTGCCGTGCCCGACGGCGGCCTGCGTTGTTTTTAACATGAATACCTTCTGAAAACAAAAGGGGACTTACGTGAGGGTGAAATTGTTCACGTTGATGTCGCTGCACCGCGCGCCGGGAGAACATGCGAGGCTCGCAACCGTGGAGCCCGTCGAGGTGCCTGATATCCTGCGAAATGGATTTGTGGATCAATAATTATTGGAGTAGACAGGGAGAGATGAAGCGGATGCACGTACGTAGTAAAGAAGACGTCCTGAATGAAAGTGTTCGACGGGAATTCGGCGCACTGCATAAGTAAACGTGTCGTTAATCGGGAAGGAAGGTGAAGGGTGTAGGTCTTACATCCGCAGCACTACAATAGTCGTTCGTCAGGATTATAGAAGGATGGGTCAAGACAAGCCCCACCTGGTCATGTAGCATTGGTCAATTACAACTGGATTGTCAACCTATCAAGCGAGTTAGAACTGATATACAGTGTCTGTCAAATTGTGAACCTTGCTCTCAATGAAATTGTTGAACGTGATATTTTTGACAATCCCGCTTCCAACGCCCGAACCCGCCCACGCCTTGATGCGCGCGCCGTTCTGTGCATTGCTCATGTGAATGTTGCTAAAAACAATAAAATAAGTTAGTGAGACATTGGTAATTTTATCCATCGGGGCGGGCCGGCGCACGTAGCAGTGACGTTCTCGACAATGTCAAACATGCCGGCAAATTGCCCGAGAGAGCTGTGTCAGAATCAGTGACTGAGAAGGCGGGTTTGAGAGGAAGCGCACCCGACGGATATGCCGCTGTAGCGTTTCTTGGTTAAAAATGGTTGAATGGGAATTTGTAGGGGAAAAAATCGTACTGAGACCCGGTACAATTAAGGTTTGAGACAAGAATATTTGTGGAGTCTTAGTAGCAGTTGCATGAGCCGGACAGTAAGATGCAGCGTCAAATATAATACTTACTTGGCTGCAGTCAATTCGTTAGCCAGGTGTATGGAAGTTAAAAGGGCGGTCATTTTACCTTGAAGGACACACAATCGTCGCCGTTCGTAATGACACTGTCCTTGATTACAACCGTGTCACTCCGGTAGATATCTGCCGCACGATGAGCAATACTTTATTATTTGAAAGAAGAGTGCGCACCCCAGCCGTCAGTATTGGCCGCGCCGTGAGAGGACGTCGAGGCAGCAGTGAGCGTCATGCCACTGAATGTGACGTTCTTCCCCTCGTTGACGAGGTTGAACCACTCAGGGCTGTTGAGCATTTTGATATTCTGCACCAGTACGTTCGTCCCTTGGAAGATAGTCATGATAATCGGCCGCAAGAGGCTGGAGTTGCTTGCGAAGGTGTCGTACCACAACTACCACATCCGTCAGTATTTTTTTCGACGCTGAAAATAGTCTACAGCTAACCTGACCGGCGCCGTCCAGGGTTCCGCCCCCGTCGACCACGATGTTCGTGCCGCCCAGAATCCAGAACGTGATCTGCGTCTGGAAGGTGAAAGGGAAGCCGTTCGCAGTCCAGTACGGAATATTCGGATTGAAACGCATGGTCCCTTGCAAGCTCTGCAGCACAAAAGTTATAATTTAAGTACGGTGGGGATAGTCATGGGTGTGCGAGCCGCCTACGAGATGCTTGTTCGAGAGGCCGGTCATGTTTAGGCGCGTGGAAATGTTGAGAGTTGTGCCTACGGGGACGACGACCGTGCTGCATGCCTGCCAAGCAGTCAGCAACTGCGGCGAGTCGTCCTTGCCGCTACCCAACGCCGTGAGCGTGCAGCTCGCACGCGCGACGTTCTGCACGGTACGCGACGGCGCATCCGCAAGGGCAGCGTGCAGGCCAGAGAGGGCGAAAAGAAAAGATAATAGTGTCTTGCGCATAGTTTTCGAGGAAGATGCAAGTGGGGACTTCAGGAATCATATATAAGTAGTATGGGCGGACCGGGCACGGGCCCATGGAGCCTTCATGGCGGCTATGGTCGCTGAATGGCCCGGAGAAAGAAACTATTCCGCCACGTGGTCGCGCCTTGGCCTGTCCCTCATGATCTCGAGCGATGATTTCTCGGAAGGAGAAGCTAGACGGGAGCTCTGAGTGTGAAATCACTGAAGTGTAAAGAGGCGGCCGTAAGCCGTCGCCACATCCAGGCGGCGCATCGGAGACATTTAACAATGGGCAGACTCGGAGAGAGCGGCTTCGAGAACTCAGAAGGGAGCAGATTCAACAGAAATCAGCAAGTTGCGAGCCAGCAAGTCAATGAAGCTGCTGGTAAAGCCCTGAAGGTAAGTCAGCTTCTTCTACTGCAATAATATACAATCGAAGCTGCAAAGGTGGACCACAGCCTCGGCCCGCAGGCCACTTTTCGAATTGGATGATGGGCGTCGGAGAGCAAGCCAGTTTCGGATTTTCCCGACGCGTCTATCGTGAGTGGAGGTTTTTTTTTGCATTTGAGTCATTCTAATCACAACTACCATCCTTGGGCCCCTCCTTCCACCGCTCATCCGTCTTTGCGCAATCAAACGCCTCCTTCCCGAGTTTTTCATTCACTTCATTATGCCTCTCGCAGAACCACTGGCTCAGCCCTGCCCGCCCGCTGACGTCTGGCGGGTGCTGCGCGACACTCTCCCCAAAATCCTCTGCGCAATGCGTGCATGGGTACAGCGCGGGTAGCGCACGGATGAGGGCCAGCATCTGCGAGCGCTGCGTTGACGTGGGATTTGTGGGGTAGTACGCCGCCGCAGTGTGGAGGAACGTCCATGTCGCGCGGCCAAGCTGGTCCTTGTCAGGCGGACACTGTGCGGGCGACGTTTTCGAGGTGGCTAGCGCGGCTCCTGCCAACGCTGACGCCGACGCCGTTTTGGGGGGTTTCCAGCTACGAAATGCGGCGCCACTACTGCAAGCTTTGCAAGGCTTGCCGTCGGGGCCCATGACCATGCCAGGTGGGAGCTTGGTTTCTGGAGATTCGCCCATCGTGGTCGGTGAGTACCGGCGAGTGGTGGAAGCAAGGCTGGCCAACTTTTGCCGCAAGTTTTGCGCCTTAGCAAGCCACGCGCTCACGTGCTAACGCGTCACAGTCGCGTAAGCTACTAATGGTGTGCCACTGACCGTGTCCTCGGGTTTACAACGCGCGGACGACTGAATTGATTATCGCATTGCTCCGAAACCTGCTCAAGACAGGGTGCGGCTTCAAAGTGAAAAGGCGTACACGGGGCGTGTCTTAGATGATCTCGGAATCAAGTCTGGTTCAACTTGAGATTGATGATATCCCATGGACCTGCGCCCACAGTTGGCGCGTTGAACATGTTTTCACCAAATATCGAGGCAAGTTCAGATTTCCGAATTGGCAAGGTACAGTGCGTGTTTGAACACGAAAGAGCTCCTTCAATCGTAGTCGTTCCGCTGCCACTCCACAAAAATTATCCCTCACGCGACTGAGATACTCCACAAATCACCCCTCCAGCTCGTCGCGGCGTTCTGCTGTGTCCTATGGCCCGGGTTTCCATCCTTCTTTCGTTGTTAAGTTCAAACTTCAGATGGAGAGGCGAAAGGGTATCTGCCCCTTCCCCTTCCCTCCTCTTTCTTCATCCATAATTCCACCATACCTTCACCCTCTCTCAAAATTACTGGCTTTGGAATTGCCTACCCTCCCGATCTTGTGCCAACCACAGATCTGGAGAAGCTCGCATACAAACACTATGAACCATCCCCAGCGTATGTGCTTTGCGGTTGCTATATATTCCTGGATATCTACTGATTGGTTGTCATTCCATCTTCCAGTTTAGACAAAGTCTTTGCCATTAATTGTCGCACGGGAATCAAAACACACTCTTTGATCTCTCCCCTGCTACTATCGGAACCCGCATCCATTGAAGAAACTTGTGAGATCTTCCTCAAGGGTCGCCCTCGCCGTCTCTGCTTCTTGTCAGGCCACTGACGAAGCCGGCCTCATGGTAGAGAAAATCACTCACGTCATCGCCACCAGCTGTACAAACTCCTCCAACGCCGACTATGACTCGTTCCTTGCCCAAGAGCTGGGCCTGCGACCAAACATTGACTCTTGAGAAGGTGCTCCTACATGGTGTGGGCTGCGGCGGCAGCCTAGCTGCCCTCTGTCTAGCTGCCAGTCTCTGTCATGGAGAGGCGAGCCCACGCATGTCCTGTTGAGCGCCTGCAAGATCACCAGCAGCATGCTGCACGACGAACTCAAAATAATCAACCGCGACCAGCAGGTTTGGCTGGGAATCACGCTCTTTGGGGACGGCGGGGCCTCATTGGTTCTTTCACTCGATCTGGGTGACATCGACCCAGTAAACAAGTCCCCAAAGGCCATCTACGAGCTGGTGAACTGGTCGCCTATCAATGTCCTCGACACGCCAAATAATGTAAAGAAGTTGATGGCTTTCAAACCAAACATTTCCAAATTATACTTTACTCCTAATTCATGTCTAATCCTCTACCCCCGTCGCCATCTGGCTTAGCCAGTAATTTCACAGGACAGCTGGAGCTGCGCATCTCCGCCAGCTCAGTCGGCGTATACCCTGTACCAGCGGCAGCCATCAATACCGATGTTGAAACGGTGCGCTTGAGGTAGGCCTAGGAAACCTGCTAAATGCATGCAAAACACACACACTCAACAAATCTCACACACACACACACACACACACTACCCTCAACTATAATGCGCTCCTCGGTTGAATTCGGGTCCGGTCTGTAGTATACGGACAGCTGGAATGGAACTTTCACTGTCTTAACACTGAGCAATCTCTCTGTGGAAGCCTCAATAGAGTCTTATATGAACTTCAGTAGTCGAAACTAACTGAAATATGTCTCCGAGGACCTAGTGAACTAGGGTTTTTGGGTTTTATAGGTATAGATTGGAGGTTTTTATAGATCCGAGGACCGCACACTAGCCTCAGAAATGACACAACTTTGTTACGCCTGGTGCTCAGATTGTCACTGTAGGGCAGATGGATGGTCGCAAACTTGCTCAGCTACTCCTAGGAGCACTAGCAATGAAAGCACCTTTCGTCAAACACCTAGAGCTAACCACCTTCCGATGCCAAAGACAGATGTATTGTTTAAGTCTAATAGACAGATGAACTAATTGTCCAAAGGCTAATAGCACTTCCAACACCAAACGCTAGGGCCAACGTCCAACACTTGGATTTTATACGTGAACACCTGCCTCTGCGGACGAACAACTCGAAACTTAATTCCTTATTTCTTGCACTCAAGCTTTCTAGAACCAACTTCTTTTATATATTGAGTTACAGAACAATCACAAACAGAGACTATATGTTTTTATATCTCCGCGAGACTGACCCGAACACACCAACACCAGACAGAGATTAGCTGTGAGGCTGAATCCGTGGGGATGCAATGAGCTGGGCATTGCGGGGTTTTTCCTACTCCTTTTATACTACTTGAACAAAACTGATGATGTAAAACTGATAGAATAAATAGTCCGATATCTGAGTCATTGTCCGCCAAGGAAACGACAGCCGAGGCGTTCGTCATGATGGATTGCCGTGAAAGTCAGCTTGTATGACCTCCATGAACCCTTATTTGGGTATAATGATGTCAGTTTCGAATGCTGTCTGCATCCGAGGCCGACAAAACCTGCCGGCCTGGTTGATAATCCAGTCCTCTCAGGTAATTCCACTCTCATATGTCCGTTTTCTAGCGGGCCACCATGCCGTGTCAACACCTATGCACCGGCATGTCCCAAAACAGTCCCGATCAATTGTGATTGGTGTTTGCTTGTCTCTGTTACGTTCCTCGGAATCACCCGCGGACTTTCACGTGCCATTCTGCTTTGCGTGGGTTCAATCCCCATAGCGTACACTTCCTCATTTGGCTCTGTGTGTAAGGGCAACCACGAGGGCCCGAGGTACTCAGGGACTGACGTGGGGGATCCAAAGGTTAATTGACAGTAGCTAAATATACAGAGAAGCATACCTGACGTGGGGGATCCAAAGAGAAGAAACTCTGAGGATTCCCACGTCAGCCGTGGGTATAAGTAAGCTACTAGCTAAGACCATGTGACCGGAGTGATCGGCAGATGTCCCGGGCTTGGTCACATGCAAGGTGCCATCGGGGGTTCCCCTGATGGCGGGTCACGTGCCGGTTTCCGGTACCGGTCCCGGTAGACCAGTGACCGGGAGGGTGACCGGAAGGGTCGGAAGGGCCGAAAGGGCGTTGGATGGGGGCTGGGACGGGGGTTCCCCTGACACTGTGAGCAAACCCATTGTATTAGTCTAGCCCTGAGGACCTTCTGAATCCACTGAGAGCTGTCTTATACGCTAGAGAGTCCTCCTCGGACCTTATAGTCCAATTTGTACTATGTCTTCATACAGAATAGAAGCCGTGACAATCCTCAGCGCATCTATCTGTCAACGAACAAGTCCCTAGACAAGACTAGTTCACTCCTCGGACCTCTCCTGTGCAGTCTTTGGTACTTCTAGTACAGACGCTACCTCCTCGGAACCTCTGGGCTTGGTTTATATCTTCTTATTGCGTGTATCCAGCCAACACTGAGTGTTTAACTTGTGCAGCTTGTAATACTACAGTCAGCAGCTCAAAGCTCACTCTGACTCTCCTTTGTACCACCGAACAGGGTTCCTAGCTCTGTTATGCAGAAGCCGGGATGCTTTTGTAGGCTCCTCGGACCAGGTAATAGTCACAAAAAGTCGCAAAAATGCAAGATATTGACCCTAGTTTTTCTCGGGCCGTCTCAATGTGCTTGCCACTCAAGCGATGTCGCCCCTGGCTCCCCCAAACACCAATGCTACTTCCACCACCGACTTCATTCGCCTTCTTAGCAGGCCCCGTGATGATTTCCTCAAATATTCTCGTCAAGAGCATTCCAAGTGGCTAATTGACATGGCGCATGATATCTGCGACCCTGCTGCCATGCGTGGCTCTCTGGTTGTTTGGGACCAGACCGCGCGGCGGTGGCGTATTGTCATCCCCACAGACCCACTCACCACGTCAATCTACCTCTATGACGTCCCGGTCGGGATTATTCTCGGCCTGTCGAAACTGAGTACTCGTGTGGGGAAGTCCGTCACGACTGGGTCCATGACGGGAAACACGAGCACAATGGGTGATCGTGTGAAGCGCCGCGACGAAGTATGTCGGGTAACTAAGTTCAGGGACCCGCTTATAAACAGTCATATATGCCCCAAGCACATGGGCGACCCTCTGGCACGTTTCACACTTCGTAATTTCTCGCCGGTATCACCTCTCATCCTCCCGAGTCTGTCAATCTATGATGAAATATTTGGCCTCAGCCTCACAAAGAACCTTGATGCATACTTCAGCAAATATGAACTTGGCCTGCGGTTCGTGTCTGCAGTGAGTTTGTCTTTTTTCATCTTCTAAATCATTTGTTGATGAAATTTTAGAATCACTACGAGTGTCATACCTTCATGGCTGACACACCGGGCTGGGTGTACACCACAGTTGGACAGGTGGCACTCCCCACAACATTTCCCATTCTACATGGACACAACGCTAGTCCTCCTCAGCTCCATCATGCCACCAACCCTCCACCTGGTCTACTACGATGGCACTATCTTCAATGCATCATCAAGAAATTTGTGCATGCAGATTACAAGAACCTTCAAAATATTGTGTATTCGGAGTTGCCTTGTCAAATGGAAGGGGATTCTGATGATGATGGGACTGACAGTGAGGCAGAGTGGCCGTCAGCAGTTTGGGACAGAGGGCAAGCTGTGCAGGTTAGCATCAAGGATGATGAATGGCGTCGCCGAGTCATTGCTGATTGGGTCATGAAAGTGTAGTTGTAGTCATTTTCCTGCCCCTTGCTCATTCTTTTTGGCTTTATAAACCTATTGCTTTAGTAGCAATCAGCTTGAGCACTTTTCCCCATTTACCATTGCGAAAGATGAAAATGATTTAAATAATCCTTAATTCGTTGTATCTGTGGCAGCTGCATGCTACATGCTCTTTGTGGAGCATTGACTTCAACAACAGCAAAAAATACTCAACACATCCCCAGCTCAAAAATGTTCCTTGTTCTCGTAGACGTGGTCAGCAGGCTGAAGATGCCGCTCCCGCACCTGTCTCTTCCGTGTCGCTCCATACGGGTACACAACCACAATCTTTTTCTTACCGCTACGCTCTTTGGACCATTCACGCTCTCTACCGCATATTTTTAATTGTATACCATCATACTTTACCGTGGAATGTAGCTTATTTACTTACTACTATACTTATTTAATCATATTTTGGACTTGCTTCACCAAATGAATATTGCGGATGGAATGCTATGAAAGGGCTTGAAAAGGGTTTCAGTTCAGTGAGCGGTCATGCTGGACGCAGAAACGGATATGTTGTACAAGTTGCACAAATATTCACCGGCCATACTTTTTCGCAATATCCCGAAAATACATATATTATTACAAGTTCGTTCCTAGCCGAGGCTTACGTCCCTACAGCCTCGCCTTGTCTCTCTGCTTCTTCAAAAACCGCAGCGGTACATCGACCTCGCGGGCCCGAAGGAACTCCGCGACATTCTTCCCTAGAAAATCGACCGTGCTCGTGCAGCTCACGCCCCGATCCAGATGGTCATGCAGCAGAAAATGCACCGCGCAGATATTCGGGAGCTCGAATCGATCCTTGAAACCAACTGCCTGAGTAATCCCGTTCACGTGTAAAAAAGAAAATGGGGCACTCACAATGTCCTTCCCGTTATACTCGCCCCCCAGCAACGCCTTGACGGTGTCGATGCTCAACAGCTTCCGAAGCCAATCGTACTGCTCCGCGTCGGAGACGAAGAACCCGACGTTGGAATCGGAGCCTTTATCTCCCGAGCGTGCGTGGGCGACCAGTCCCAGCGGCGCGCGCACAGTCGCGCCAAACTCCCCTCCCACCGCACCTAAACCCGACCTAGCCAACGACGGCTGCCGCGCTGGGAACACCCTCGTCTCGCTCGGTGGAGGCATCTCCACCACCGCCCCATCCTGCATATGCACGCGGTGTTGCACATCCGCCTGCGCGAGCCGCGTGACGAAGTACTCGTACACGGGCCTCGGCAGCCCCAGGCGCATATCCATGTGGAACGTCCCGCCCGGGTACGCGGACATGACGAGGTCGACGATGGGGCGGGCGAACTTGCCCGGCGCGAGGGCCGCGGCGGACTGCGCCTGCGCGACGATGCGGAGGAGAACGGTGGCGGCGGTTTGGGTGTGTGCGTTCGGCAGGGGCGTACCAAGGAGCTGGAAGTCGAGGAGGGTGAAGGAGGGGATGTTGAAGCGGAGGCTGTGTCGGACTTGCTGCTCGAACATGCGTGCTTTGGTGGGGGTATCAAGGCCGACGAGGAAGTAGTGCGCTTCTGCTTGGAAGCCGCCGTGCGCTGTGATGCCGACTTTGGTCGTTGGCGGTGGTGGAGCGGATTCGACGCCAGTCATGGAGACGCGGTTTTCGCCAACTTGAGTGAAGTGTATGTTGTCCAGAATTGCAGTTACCTGTATAATGTCAGTCTGAGAACTGGGAAACTTATTGCAAGACTTACATCTGAATTGAAATACCACGGGCCCTGAATTTCATACAATAGCTGCGCCGTACACGTTTGAACGCTTACAATCCCACCCCGTCCCTTCTGCTTGGTAATCACTACCTCGCCACCCGCGCCAATCTCAGCGATAGGGAAGCCCAAATCCACCCACCGCCCGCCCGCCTCAAGCTCCTTGAATCCAGTAAAGTTGCCTCCAGTAATATAGGTCGAACACTCGATCAAATGCCCCGCGATCAGCGCGTTGGCGAGCTGGGGCAGCTGCGCGCGGTCCCAGCCGTGCCACCACGCGGCGGCGCCGATCACGAGCGACGCGTCCGAGACGCGCCCGCAGATAACGATGTCCGCGCCCTTCTGGAGCGCGGTGGCGATCCCGAGTCCGCCGAGGTAGGCTTGCGCGTAGATGAGCTTGAAGGGCCAAGAGGAGAGGGATTCGCCTGTGTAGACGTTGGGGAAGGCTTGCGGGTCGGACTTGGATCGTTCGAGAATCATAGGAAGGACCTCGTCGCCGGAGATATAGGCTACTTTGAGAGTGAGCTCTTGCTTTTCGACGAGGTCCACGATGACTTTATAGAGGAGCTTGGTGTCGGATGCTCCCGCGTTGACGACAATCTGCAAATCATTAGTTAGAGACTAAGAGACACGTTGAAACTGACTTTGATTCCATACTTTTCGATGTCCGTCAAAGCAGGGGTAATGGCCTCGACAAAGACGGCCTCGAAAGCACCTCCTTCGGCGCCCTCAGCTTTGCGCGCAGCCAACGTCGTCATGTTACCCTCGGACATGAAATCCCCGATGAGAACATCCACAGGATCATCGGGGTGTGCAGATGCAAGTTGCGCGAATCCCAATCGTCGGTCGGAAGCTGCACCTGATGCGCCTGGAGGGAAAGGTTGGTCAATGCAGCTGCCTGATGTGAGTCGCGTACATACCGCCTATTCGAACGGCTCGCTTCATTCTTAAGATGCAAAGAGCAAAAGCTAAGCTATGTATTGACCGGGTGACTAAATGAATGGAGGACCGATTTCATAGCGGGATGGTAATCAAGCATTCAATACCAGATGGGAGATTGATCGCAGCTGAGCCAATGAGGTTCAAGACATCCTCTCGTGTCTCTTTCTTTCTCCAGTGCCTGTGTATGGTGCTAAGGAGAAAACCAGGAAGCTTTTGAGTAGAACCCAGACACAGAAATCGAGGAGCTCGGGGAGATGGTCGACCGAGACCGAGGCCGAGCATCAAGTCAGCCCATATTCGGCGGGAATATCCTGGGTTTGGAAATATGCGGCGGCAGGCTGTTCTGGACACGAGAGGAACCTAACCACATCCAAGATGCATTTGAAGGGGAAAAACTGGAGAAAGCCCGATCATGCCACACGTAAACGCGTAAACATGACCCAACGCTGGAACGTCGCGCGTCTCTCACTGACTCTCTGGCTTGCTCACTGGCTGATCGTTTCCTTTCAGCTCACACGGAGATGTAACAGTCTTAACCGCGTCTTTCTCTTGCCGTCGACCCACCCCACACCGAGCGCGCGCAAACCATTTCCGAGCGGGGAATGTGCACGAAGCGCACGCACATCTTTCCAAGCGCAGACTGGTGTCTAGTAGATCGCGGGATCTGTCCCCAGCGAATCTTGCGCAGAGTGAGTTAGGACTGTGGCATGTCTGCACTGCACGCGTCGTGTTACTCGCGGACGGGCCAGACAAGCTCCCGCACACCGCTTCCTCCGCGCTCACTCACTGCAATCGCGCGCTATGGGTCGAGACGAATCGTTTCTATTCAAGTCAAATACAGAACGCAATTTACACCGCCTCCGCCTATGCTACACCCCACCGCGTCCTCACGGGAGGGAAATGACGCGTGGTCGACCAACGCTCAGGTTGAGCTCGATTTGGCGACTCCAGGTGTTCAGTCGAACCCCACGGTTTGCTTCTTCAAGTGCGGGCTTACTCGACGGTCTAACATGTCCCGCGCTGGCCGTCGTTGGGCGACGGAGAGGGCGAGGAACGGAGGAATGGCCCGAAAATACGTCGTTCAAGGCAAGGTATACGAAGCTCGACACATTTGGTGCGAGAACGCGGGAGTAGAGAAGATGTCGCGATTTGGGCCCGCATGCCTTTCGCCCCGTGACAGTGGCCTGGAGGTCCTTGCACAGGGGGTCGTTGTTCTCATCTTGTATTCATCTGTCTGCCACCCAATTATCCTTCATCTTTTTTAGATGCGGAGTCGCGAAATCCATGTGCTGTGGTACTTTTACCATCAATGCCATTTGGATTTGGTGACCAGGCCGCCCTTGAAGAACCCGAGTTAGCAGTGCTCTTCTGCTTTGCGTTAGCTGCGTGTATGCCAACGAATATCACTTCGTTGAGCTATATCTATATCTATCTCGCCATGAACGTCAAAGTATAAACCGAAATCCACACGACACCCTAAATTTACATGATTCATGCTACTATAGGTGACTCTACTGGACGGCGAACAGGACCCCGAGCAGCATACGCTGATTCACCATCAGACGACATGCTCCGTGCGTCTACTTTCCACCGCCTGTTCTTACTCTCCTCGCAGACAATATCGAGTCAAATATTTCCTCTATTGCGGTCGACGTCGAGAGCGGCGCTGATATAACTACGGACAGCGTTGGAGTACCAGCGGAAAGCGGGACGGCGCGCATGGTCATCGTCGTCATCGTCGTACGTGGTCTCGACTCTCCACGTTCTATGCCCACTCTGTTTTTTAGATCCTCTCAGGATATTTTTTCTTCTGGAGCGGCTTTGTCCTATAACCTCGTTATGTTTTATTGTTTTATGCCCCGAACTCTCGATTATAATTGCAAGTTTATGTCAGACTTGCATAGAGTATCAATCAATCCAGCTGGAAGTTCAGCTCACGGGTTCCGAAAGTACAGCAAGATGTTAAACCATACTAAATGGTGAGTTACATGTTATATAAAACTCTCAACAGGGATCCGCTGGAGTTGAGTTAGTACATTAATTGGATCCTGTCTTTCGTGGATTAATTTCCACCCCCGCCGCCGCCGCATCCACCGCCTCCTGAGCGTCAGTCAGCAGGATTACAAAAACGAGGAACAAAAGCAAAGCAAGAGCAGGACGCACCACCGCAACCTCCACCACCTCCACAACCACCACCTCCTCCTGAGACCCAGTCAGCAAGGTGAACAAGAACGACAAGAAAGACATACCGCAGCCACCGCCGCCGCAGCCACCCCCATTGCCGCACGCAGCTCCTCCGACACCACACGCCCCAGCGCCCTAACCTAATATTAGCAACAGCGAGATCCACGAGAAACAGAGAGCACCCACCGCTGCACACGCGCCGAATCCTGCCCCGCCATCGATGACATTGCCGTTGCCAGAGAACACGGGCGTAAAGTACAACGGGACTGGGACGAGGAACGCCGGGTCGTGCTGCACGTGTCGCTGACCTTCGAGCCTCCCGGCCTCGGCGTCGCGCTGCGTGCGCTTCGCGATCTTCTCGCGGCGGCGGCGCTGCGAGGCCTCGCTCGCGGCCTTGAGGTGAAATGCAAAGACCGCGTTGTGGTCGCTGGGGTGCGTCGCGGCGCGGAGGTCGTCGCGGTCCGGGGGGATGAGGTACGACGGGTTCGAGCCGTGTCCTACGAGCCGCGAAAGCTTCTGCCCGATCGTCTCGCCTGGGAGGGGGCACCCGCAGTGCGTGTATTGCACGCCGAACCGGCTCTTCCACGCCCGACAGGTTAGGTCGAAGGAGGAGGCAAGATGGGACTCTTCCACTTTGTCGTCGCTAGGGAGAATGAGGATGCGAAGAATAATCAGAGTATTGGATGACTCACTGGTCGATGAATCGTCCGACCGAGTTGATGGTATCTCTGGAGTACTGGAGGAGAATAAGTAAAGCCCCCCGTCAGAGCTATAAAGCTACGTACACTGGTAGCCATGAGCTGGTGAGTGTGCCATGCGAGATCAATGTCCAGAGTTGGGACAAAAAATGACGCCGGAGACGAAGATAAGAGATCGAGGAACCTACGAGTGTTTCAAGTCTAGGTGTACGAGAAAATAGAGAAGAACCTACGCATGGTATCTCGCAATGGCATGGCGAAGTGCAATTTCATCCTCAGCGCTGTCGAAAAACCCGTCCTTTGTCCATTGAAGCTCGTACATTTTCTTTACGAATGATCCTTGACGCAGAACCTGGTCAAGATGGTGAGTTTGATAAATCAATACCGAAAATAAGTGGCTCACGGCCCCGATGAGTTCGACGGAAAACATCTTGTCGTCGACATAGGCGCTCATAATCCTCCCGATCCTGACAAAACGGGGGATTAGCAAACGCATCTCTACACAGATCCAGGAGTACAAACGGACAATTTACCACCTTGCCCCTTCATCTTAGCCGCCAAAACACGTCTGAGGTTGCCAAGATCATACTTGGCCTGTTGCATTAGGAACTCGGCGTACGTCGCATCCGATATCACTGTCCCCGGCTTCGACCCAGCGGCCCGACGCAGCGTGTGGGAGCTCAGCATTGTACCTTTGACGGTCTTGCCACGCTCCACATCCCGGACATTGGACGGCGTGTGGACGGTTCCGCTGAAGAAAAGTGAGACTCGACACTTGATTTAGAGTGTGGATCGTACGCAAGGAGTCCTGAAACGTTGTCGCCCTCAGGCACCTTGACTAGATCGTTCACAAGTTTGCGCAGCGCCAATGTGTTGCGTGTGATTTCGAAGTCGCAGTTTTCGCCGGTGCACTTGACCACAAAGTATTGTTGTAGATATCCGGTATTCCCCTCGGTCATGTAGGCTGGGACAGTCAGACGGCCTCGGCGAGAAAGAAGGAAGGGTACTAACGGGCGCAAACTACTGCCAGACACTTCGGACACGCGATCTCCCTGGCCACCATCTGTGCGGCGGACTCGAGGAGGTCGAAGGGAGTGGCAGTCAACTGGAGCCAATTGTCCATGCGCTGCTTGGAGGGCTCAGCGGCAAGGAGTTCCCCAAATTCTCCACCCTATCAGTAACTGAGAATTATATTCATACTTTTCCGTGCAACCAAACTTACCAGTGCTGCGTTGAGCGCTTTCCCGGCCTGATGCAGCCCTTTGAGCTCCGCAATGCGCTCTCCGTCTTCTGCGTACCATCTGACAGGACCTCAATTACTGCCTGCAGATCAGAATGGTGGCACTGACCCAGGGTTCAGCAAGTATGCATGCCACACCTTTCATGGGTAAGCATTCTTCGCGTCGCATTCCAAAGGGAACAACACACCATAAGCACGTCGATCGGGGGCAACATTGTTGTGAGGCCCTTCTCGGTGTGCAACGGCTTCAGCGCCTTGCACCATTTCTCAAATCTGCGCAAGCCGTGTTAAAACCGAGGGATCCGAGTAACATTGCAACTCTGACCGCTCGACCGCAAGCCCGACGAACCATGCCCAGCGGTGCTCTTTGTTGGATGGGAGATGCGGTATCGCTGCGTCCTCGGTCATCCCCTCGACCGAGAGCTTCAGCTCCGCGAAAGCATTCAGGAGCGCGAGGTGGTCTTTGACCTGAGACAAGTCGACGAAGGGCTTGGTGAACTGACTGCCACCGATTGGGACTGAGTAGGCTGGTGGGGCATCGTGCGGCTCGGGCCCATGCGCTTCAGCAGGAGGATTGGCCCTCGGTGCATCGACAGGAGTATAGGATGGGGGGGAAGGCTCCATTATTGTGTTGTGCGCTCGCTTTACCATGGTTGCCTCTTATACTTTACCTGGGGTCGGAAGTCGATTAGGGTGTGTACGGCAACAGAATCTTTTGAGGTTCTGGTGCTTTGATGGGCAACTATTCCCTTTTCAAGTAGTCAGCTGCCGAGTGCGTGACTTTCTCGCATCTTTCATCAAACAGCATCCAATGCGTCCGCTCACCGTGCCCCGCCTTTCCCGCCCTCTTGGCGTTGTCAAACCAGTGCCCGCCCTCGACATTCCGTGCGTCAGGATAACCCTCGGGCTTTGAGAGAAATACAATTGATGATTACCCTTAACAAGCTGTGGGCAGAGATAAAAAGCGAGGCGGTTTGCGACAAATTTTATTTTTGTTCTCGTCGTCGCCCACGATGAGCACGGCAGTCAACGATGCGGTGGTGATGCATCAGAGCTGTGACTCCTACGTGACTGAGAAAAGTTTGGACTACTTGAAAAGGGAATAGTTCCCATCAAAGTACCAGAATCTCAAAAGATTCTGTTGCCGTACACACCCTTAGCACCACCGCATCGTTGACTGCCGTGCTCATCGTGGGCGACGACGAGAACAAAAATAAAATTTGTCGCAAACCGCCTCGCTTTTTATCTCTGCCCACAGCTTGTTAAGGGTAATCATCAATTGTATTTCTCTCAAAGCCCGAGGGTTATCCTGACGCACGGAATGTCGAGGGCGGGCACTGGTTTGACAACGCCAAGAGGGCGGGAAAGGCGGGGCACGGTGAGCGGACGCATTGGATGCTGTTTGATGAAAGATGCGAGAAAGTCACGCACTCGGCAGCTGACTACTTGAAAAGGGAATAGTTGCCCATCAAAGCACCAGAACCTCAAAAGATTCTGTTGCCGTACACACCCTTAAGCCCCGCACAGACACTGCTTTTTAGTGAGATTGATGACGTTGATGCAGTGATGGCAGAATCATTTTGGGCTACAACCAGCTTTCTACCGATGTCAACCATCTACCAGCATTCGGATCTAAAAACGTGCAAGGGTCCGGCGGAAAGTGCGCTGCTAAATTTTGGGTGTCGCAATGTTTCAACCGCTCGAGTCGAACACATGGCGCCGGCGTGTTGAACTTCCGGTAAAGCAACTGCATGTATATGTGTATCGAACGCAAGGCACGATCCATCAAGTAACCAGGCGAAGGTCTTGGAGACGGAGATGGATTCGAATTGCCGCTGAATATTAACCGTTGAATGAAAAACATCAAACAAAAAAAAAAACCCCCGGATATAATGCGTATTATCGGAATGGAGGGGACCGAAGCCGCAGAGACCCATTTAGAGCAGATGGTCGGATGCCTGCCAGTGCCAAGGTAAGTAAGAAACTCCATTGGTCGCCCTTGTTGGACGGCTGAGGGTCCGCAGTCGACCGCGGGTGTTTGGGACGTCACCTTCCGAGACTGACCGAGGGAGCTGCTGCGTCTGTCTCTCAAAGTGGATAGATAGATATCCAGGATGGACGGGAAGGGATATACATCTGCAGTTTGGCGACTACATAATTAAACCTCGGATCGGACGTATTCACGTACTTGTACTTACTGGAAGACGGGTCTGATTATTGATATATCTGCCTGTTCATATAAGTGGTCGGCTGGTAGTAAAGGTTCCCGGGCGACGGTGCTGCCTACCATCGACAGATGCGCATCGTCCGATAAAAAGATGTGGGTTCCCTACATACTGGCGGTGGACCTAGATCAAGAAGCTCGATAGATTATTTACCCTGGGCCAGTGAGCTGAAAACGAACATTTGGGCCCGACGACCTGGTGTGGAGGGGTTTTGAGTGGAGGAGCCGAATAGTTATATGGATGGTCGGGTATGAGCTATTATTTCGGTGGGAGTGCACTCAGGGCACTGTTTGATATCTTGCCGCAAAGGGCAAGAAGAGACATTGAAATCTGAGATACGAAGAATTTTGGCGGCAAGGACCCTGTGAAACCATGCTTACAATTGCAAGGACTATCCTGAGTTTTATCCTATGATTTGAGTTCGAGTCGTACGCTGAGAAAACGGATGCATACCTGTGACTCACTCGAATCATTGAATCCGAGCTACTAGTAGGAGACCTTGTGAAAAGAACGCAGACCTCATCCCCGAGTGTTCGGGTATTTCGTCGATTTCACGCACAGATCCGAGGAGGAGGGTAACTTACTCAACAAGAAATTAGGCAGAACATGTGATCAGACGGGACATACCGTTGTCCACAGTACCTACTGAAACAAGGAAATCAGAATAAGATGCATTATCTTGCGTGGAAGAATAACTGAACAGAAAGCTGTCGAGCTGTAGAAATCCGTCATGTAAGCGGCGCCATGAAACTCCCGCTGTTTTAAGAGGAGGATCAACTTTGCACAACCGGCATGCGGACAGCCACGCAGGGAAATAAGTTGTGAGGGTGTATCACCGGCCAAATGACCTCTGCATCAGAGGGTTGTCGGGATATAGGACCGGGAAACGAGAAAAGCGAACACAACAAACTCCCGGTACGGCGTAAAGCTTGCAATTGAGTGTACTTGGAAGATCTGAGTAATTCGTGAACGGCCAATCGTGGCGGAGACGAAGATCGAAGCCAGTTAACTTCATATACATCGACTCGTCGAAGTTTAGAATGCGGACAGCCATGGGGAACGAGCCGAACGGCTTGAAAATAGGAGGTGCAGCAATATACCTCGCGTCAAATCGAGGGCTGTTGAGAACCATTATACCTTATTAAGCAAGTCCATGAAACTCCCTCAACCTAATGACCGATGAATACAACCGAGGAGGAGGAGGATTGTACTTGGAAGAGCTAGGTAAATTGTGAGCCGCCAATTATGGCGTCGGGACGTCGGACGACACATGCGACCTTACTAATTTCTGGGGAAGGGATGACGTTGATATATAGAGCCAGGAGAGAAGTTTTCTGCAGTTCCAAGAACAGCCCACAAAGCTGTAAATGCGTGGAAAATCCGAAATCGAACCGGAAATACAGCAATCAGGGGAGCTCGCTAAATAACAATGAATGGGCCGACACAGATTAAGCCCAAGTGGGAACTGCGGGTTACCCCGCTTCTTTGACCTGACAATAGCGTCTGACGTTTGCGGTCCTTTTGAATAGGCAATGGCAGTGTGCAGAAACAGTCCGAAACCATTCATCGGATGTATGCTATGAGCTGTTCTTCGTAATGGATTTGGAGGTCCCCGCTATTTTCCCAGAATCCAAATGGAAAGCAAAACGGTTTGGAACTTTCTGCGAGGTTATTTCCAGACTTTGGGCTCCTGCGGAAATTGCAAGGTTAATCATCAGTGTGAACGACGTCGGGTAACGCACACATAAGTGTAAGCGCTAAGTAAGCGCCGGGTTCAACGAATATCGCACAGCTTCGGAAAAGGCGGTAAGCGCAGTGCCAGTAGTAAGTTTGACAGAAGAAGAAATAAATGCTGTGCAGATTTCCCGCAGCGGCGGCCACGTGATCCGTACCTACTTTAAAAGGACCGCGCCACAATGACGCCCAAAGCATCTCCCTTCCTCCTCCATGCCTGCCACATACTTCATCTCATTCTCTGGCCCTGCCTCGCCGTCCTCACCAATTGACATCCAGAGAACAAATACCCTGGCAGTGACTTCGATACCAAAAGAATTTTTCCAGCCATTACCCTTGGATGTTTTACGGACCCATTTCGCCACATACGGCCACATTAACCGATGGGTACCCTTACCTGGATTTGGGCGAATTATTGTGGTGTACACGCGAGAGGACGACGCGGAAACCGCGAAGATGCATTGCGATCCCATCGTTCTTGAGCAAACCCAAGATCGGTATGTCGACTTTCTTCTCTCCAAGTTTAACGCTCACGTTTGTGTTTGCGTGTGTAATCAGGTCACAAATAATTCTGCGCGTATATCGTGCAGATCCGAATCCACTGCTCCCAACAGAGTCCGACCACGTTGTCCCAGAAGCAAACTACCTCCGCCCGCCCGCCGTGGAGAAAAACTTTTTGATTTCACCACCAGGATCCCCGCCAATCGGCTGGGAGCCCATTAAAGAGGAGCCGCCGAATGCGACGCCCCTCGCCGACGACCTCATGGCTGCCCTCCGCAAGCTTCAACTGAACGAGAAGCACCGTTCGAGCTTGGAGGTCCTCATAGAACCGCACGACGGCGAATCGGGTGTCGGTATATATGTACAGGACTGCGACAGCGACGACGATGAAAGTGACGAGGACTGGGTCTACGGCGAGTCTGCTTTCATGCGTTCAAAATGGTGTCCCACTTCGACGGCCCTGCCGCCGTTGGTTGTGTGATTTTGGCAGTATTTTGATATTGTTTTATTTGGATGAAACCACTCTCAACTTGGACGACTCTGTACTTTTAGAAAACCTTCCTATTCCGGACTTTGGACTTTGGACTTTATGGTCTTTTTTTGTATCTTAGTTTATCATTACTGGATTGCCGCTAACATAGAATGTATGCAGTGCTCGACACTGACTTGCTGGAAGCATCGTCTTTCTGAGTTGTCGCCGGCCAGTCCAAGATGAACGATCGATCTCGCGACGTTTCTCCTGAAGCACGCGTACACCGGGTCGGAAGATTGCTGCTCGCGTAGCGTCGTCGCTGGATCAACTCGACCGTATACAATCTCGGCGAGCTTGTGTTGCTCGAGCAGCTGTATGACTTCTATTGCTTCTCGAGGAGAGTGACGGGCACCCGATAGACATCGACTACACTACGCCCTTGCGAGCATTCGGCAACACGGAGCGTGACGACGCTTCATTTTTGTCTGAAGCGATATTCCGAATGCTAACGCAGCGCAGATCTGTCAAAAATCCGAATGACAGGAACCACGCTGATTTCTAGGACGCGTCCATACACGTGAGCGCGTTCTCCACCTAACGGCATTTTCTTACGTAAACTGGTCACTCGACTTGCTCTCAACCACGGCCAAGAGACCCCGCTTGGACTAGGGGAATTGGAAAGGTCGCGTTTCAACCCTTTCAGTCCGATGAAGACCCCTCCCGCCTTTGCGTCGTGCCTGAAGAAAGTTCACGCGGCATACGTGGAGCCTCCTCGCCTCGAGTTCGTTATGCTGTAGCAACAAAATCGCTTTCTTAACCGCGGTGCCAAGAGATCAATATATTGCGATCCTTGTGAGATCCATCATCCGGGCTATATTTTGCCAGGGCCCAGGGGTAAATTCAAAATTGACATCGGTTTACACACGTGTCGCAACATATAAAACTGTTGGAGGCGCGCCGAAACTCTCCTTAGCTCTTTGCCTCCCCCGCAAAGTTCTTTCTCGGCCTCTACACTCACGATCCTTAATCACCCTCACATTCTTTTCCAATGCGCTACTCTCGCCTCGCCTCGGCACTTTCACTCCTTTTTACCCTCGTCAAGGCGCAGACTCCTGCGTATGTCTTTTTTTTTCTCTGCGCAAATTTGACCTCGGCTGAAAGAGCACCTCAGATACCTTGGCCAGCTGCTCATCGAGCCCGGTCTCAATAATGGTGGGCTCGCCGAGTCGGGAATCCTCCCAAAATCTCATCTCGCTATTTAGGAAAATGTCTGACGGCCGCCTCGAACACCGACGGCGCTATTGTCACAATTCAGACCTGCACCGGCGCCGCGGCCCAGCAATGGACCTTCACGGGAGGCAGCGTGAAAATCTTCAACAACACAAAGTGTCTCGACGTTACCGGCGGCGTGACCACCAACGGCAACAAGCTCCAGATCTGGACCTGCGCCTCGGGCAACACCAACCAGCAGTTCTGGTACACCGTACGTGCAGCGTGGATGTCCCATATCGCGGGCGACTCATTTTTTCTTATTTGTGCAGGGCGATAATCACTTTTCGTGGACCAACCACGGCAAGTGCCTCGATCTCACCGATGGAAGCCAGGCCGACGGAAACCGCGTATGTCTCATTTTGTTTCTTTCATCTCGCGTTGGCTGGGAATTGACCTCCTTTTGTCGTAGCCTCAACTCTGGGACTGCAGCGGGTCCAACTCGAACCAGATCTGGAACGTCGGCTACTCTGCAAATGCGCTCCCCGCCACCTCGGAGAACGGCCAATCCGGCACCAACGCGTGCGGCACGACCTCGAGCCAGACTTCCAAGTGCCAGACAGCTTGGATCAAGTGCGTTTCTCCTCTCGCTGCTTTCTCCTTTCATTCAAAGCTAACGGACTTGGCATGTAGCTCTGCGGACGACTTCTGCCTCTGGGCCCCACCTTCGAAGGGCACCATCGGCGACACCGAGCGTGACGAGGTCGCGTGGTGCACCAAGTCTGGTCGCGGCACCCGCACCATCCCCAACGGCGCCCTCAAGGGCGTACACTTCGTCAAGACACCCGACTACGTTCAGGTACATACCTGCCCTTCTCCGCGGTGTAGTCCTCCTCATCCCTACGCAGGTCACTGGCGTCGGCGATTTCACCAAGCTCAACATCCCCGGCGGCGATTCGTGAGTGTAGCAGCCTTCCGTCGCTCGATTATACTCATCCATATCCACTCATAGCGGAGGCGAGCTTGGTTAGTCTGGCCGCTTCCAGTCCGCTCAGGCTGTCTTGCTCACCTTTACTTCTCCCCCTCTAGACCCCCACGGCGCTGACGGCAACGGAAACCCCAGTGCGTCGTCCTCCACCTCCCGCTATACAAGATTTTTATCTGACATTGGCCCTACGTGCAGTCGGCGGTCTCGTCTACGGCAACAGCTTCGGCACGGCCCTGCAGTACCACGAGTGGACGAGCTTCATTTCGGACACCGAGTTCTGCTTCCGCGCGTGTGTCGGGCCCAACGCGGCGCGCAACTGCCAGCACATCTACGATGTCATGGGCTGCTTCTGGGTGCGTCGCGCGAATTGTTTCATGTAGGTATTGGCTGACAATAGGTACAATGAAATGCAGAACATGCCGGCGAACTACAACGCGGGCACGTACGAGAACTGTGATGCGGACGACGAGTGCGTTTCTCTTTCCTCCGTACGCCCGACCAATGCTCGTGCTCATCCACATTTGCAGTCTTCCCATGGGCGTCTACGGTACCTCGACGTGGCACCAAGGCACGAGCCCCACGCCGTCCGCGCACCCCGCTGCGAAGTCGTCGAACTGCGTCAGCCTCCCCAGTATCACCGTCGCACCCGCGAAGCGCAGACGCGATAGTGGGTTTGAGTATGTGCGCGCCCCGGAGCCGACTCCCGCGCCGACGCCTGTGTTCGCGTGAGGGTGAGGACTGTACTGTGGACTGGACATTGTTGTTGACTACGTATATCAAATAAATAATTGTTGTGTGGAATCGATATCGTTTCCGTCGCTTCAGCTCAGTGCGCTTGCGTGATTTCTTTTTGCCTTTTGGTCAAAAAAGGGAACAAGGCGTGCGACATTTATATCTTCCAATTGACAGCCGACTGCAAGTGTCCGTTGGCTTCCCATGCCTCCCTGGATTCACCGTCAACCTCCTTGAACTCACCGTTAACTTACAGGTTCTCGTCGTGTCAACAACGTTTGGCGGTCGTGTCTCAGACTTGTTCCCTTTGGCACCATTCCATCGCCGCTCTGCCTCGTGTTCTCTGCCTTGCTAATTATAAGGCTTCTGAATCTGTAGTCTGATATCGGACGACATTGACTAGGACTCCTCACGTTCTGTTCTGCTATGGCCCCGAGACTTAGGACGCAAACTGGAAGCGACGAGACACAAGTTCAAGTAATACCGGGGAAAGGAGAGGTGCTTAAACCGCAAGCTGGCATAGGAGAGGATCGTAAATCTCAGACTCGAAATGTGCGCTTCTTAGACCGCCTTGAGCACTTCACTTGGGTATATATCCGGCTTTTCTTCATGAATGTCTGGGATTGATATTTTACAGGCATGGTTCACGCTGCCTATGGCAACCGGGGGGATGAGCCTCCTGCTGTCGACCCAGAATCAGCCTCACACATTCACCGGCCTCCAGACGATAGGGAAGGTGGTCTACATCTGGGATATCTTCATCTTCACGCTTATCTCCCTCTGCATTACCTACCGCTTCTTGCGCTTCCCGGGCACATTCATCGGATCCCTCACGCACCCGACTGAGAGCTTATTCGTCGCTACGCCTTTCCTCAGCTTAGCGTCGATCATCGCCGCGATAGCAAAATACGGCATCCCCAGCTGTGGCCCATGGCTCGTCGTCGCGTATCGCATTTTATTCTGGATCTACTTCGTCGTCAGCTTCGTCGCAGCGGTGGGGCTCTACTTCCTGCTTTTCACCAGCCCCGCGCTCAAGCTCAGCGACATGACGCCCGCCTGGGACCTCCCCATCTTCCCCTTCATGCTCTCCGGCACCATCGCCGCCTCGGGCGCCGCGCTCCAGCCGCCCGAGCAAGCCGTCCCGATGATCGTCGCCGCGCTAACCGCGCAGGGCCTCGGGATGATGGTCTCCGTGCTCATGTACGCGAACTACATCCACCGCATGATCCAATACGGCTTCCCCAGTCCCGAGTCGCGCGCGGGGATGTTCATCGCCGTCGGCCCGCCCAGTTTCACGGCGCTCGCGCTCATCGGGATGGCGAACGACTTCCCCGCCTCATACCGCGCGTACTTTGGCGCGGACGAGACGATAGTACAGGTGCTCAAGACGGTTGCGACGATGGTGGGCGTGTTCATCTGGTCGCTCTCGCTGTGGTTCTTCTGCATCTCGGCGCTCGCGTGCCTCGCCGCGCGCCGCGCAATGCACTTCCGCCTCAACTGGTGGGCGTTTGTGTTCCCAAATGTGGGGTTCACGATCGCGACGATTAGCATTGGAAAGATGCTTGAGAGCCCGGCGGTGGGATGGGTGGGGAGCGCGATGAGCATTCTGCTTGTGGTCACGTATCTGGCCGTCGGGTTCAGTCATGTGAAGGCGTTTGTGCGGCGGGATATCTTGTGGGAGGGGAAGGACGAGGATACATATTGGGGAGAAAGGGATCACAAGACTGAGAAGTTGATTGAGAAAGGGGAGGTCCGCGTCTAGTCCCAGTCCTACGTATCCTAGACGTTTTTAGACTATCTTAACTAATTCAACGAATTTGGCGTGCAATAGCTCAGAGCCTGTAATCGACGGCATTCTGAGATGATACCATGGCTACCAGTCCTGTCGCACCCGCAGATCGCGTTAAACAGCAAGAACTTGTCTCTCTTTATAAAATTGCGTCGTCTGAAGCCTTTTATTAAACTCCGACGGGGGAATCACCGTGTTTTGGGGCCGGGACGTGGCACACGTAGCGCCATGACAATCTTTGGAGGCTTTGAACCTTCTGAGACGAAGCGCTGGGCCGCGCTCTTGTAAACATTTAAAAACCAAGTCAACGGACACGACTCAATTTGTAACATAAATACAGAAGTCCCGAGATCCTGACGGCTCGTAAATGCACAGATGGGTAAACGGTCCCAAAAGACGGCATGAGATGGAGCATCAGATATGGTCATGGTATTAAATAGGATAGCAGGAGAGTCTCTAACAGGATCCAAGTGAAGACTCAGAAGATATATCGAATTTTGGAAAGGGGCTCGTACCAGAAAACGTAAAAACGACTCAAAAGAAATCTCCCCGTGCTCTCAAAGCCTGAAGATCGCGATAATCCAGCAACGTAGCATCGAATCGCCCATCTTGAACATCCTGGAGTGTTTTCAATCGCGCCACAATGTCTGTCGGCGGAGGGAGGTGAGCCCCTGGAGTGTAGAAAATCCTGAGAAATTCTAAATAACAAGTGCGCTCGGGTTTGAGACGGGATTGGACCATGTTGAAGAAGTGATCACGAGGGAAATCCAAGTCCTTTTCAATTGGTGAGTCCAAGTCCTCTTCATCATCATCGATAGTTCGCTCATACGCATACAAAAGTGATGTGAGGTTTGGACAGAGGTCGGAGGAGGCTCCGGATCTAGTCATCGCATTGAACAGGGTGATCTGAGGCCGCAGAGAATCATAGCTCTGGGAATCAATGAAGAGATACGCAAGGGTCGGGAGACCTCGAAGGACCTCGATCAATTTGTCGGAGATTTTACATTGTAGTAAGACCAATTTTGTTAGTGTGCAGGCAGAACGTTGGACGAAAGGAAGGATCGTCCGGAGGTGGGCATCTCTCAGCGAATATAGGGTGTGAAGTAAAGGTGCGTTGAGACGATTCAAAATTGGGGGGCCTTTTATACAAAGACGACGAAGGTTGGGCAGTATAGTCACATCGTGAGGATTGCCGGTGGAGCTGCCAAATCCGGTCAACCCCACAGCACATTCTACTAGATGGAAAGCAGCGCTGAGAATCTCCGACTGCCGATGTATGTCGTACACCCCTCGATAGTGGGTTAGCTGCGCCCATGGAATGCCGATGAACAACGGTGAAGGCATGTTCAACTCCGGATCAGTGAGAATGACTTCGCGCAAGGACAAGGTGGTTAGGAACATGTCCCACACCCGTAGGGCATTGTCAGCAGTAACCACGGACAATTTCTGTAATTGCGCAAGACGACCGACGGCGGGATGGAGCCAATCGAGCAATGAATCAGCGGCTCCGGGTAACAACTGACAATCCATGTGCAAGGCGCTCCAGCGCCTGCACTGGGCAACAACTGGCTCCAAAAGGTCGGGATCAACCAACTCTTTGGCCTGCCAATAAATCCGGAGGGGTGCTTTGCTGGACCGCAAGAGTTGGGTCTCCAGCAGGTGACGAGTTTCGAGGGTGGGAGACGAGGGAATGGTTATAGAGCACCAGAACGGGATGTACGACAGTGCCGCGTGTCGCCAGGCTCGAGATATAAGACCAAAATGCCAAGGCGGCGCTCTCGGCATGGTCTTCATGTCGTCGTTGTTGTTCTCCCCGCTGAGCCATACCAGGGCGAGTATCTCGCAAATCAGCTCTGTGGGCACGGAGCGGATCGGAGAAAGAATAGCGTGATGCTGGCGGACTCGTTCCGCGGACTCATCGCGTGTTCGAGTGAGTTGCGCAAGTACAGCCTGCAAACTATCGATCTGGGCATCCAATGCAGCCATCCGATCCTGCTCATCGGAGATGACATCGTGAACAAAGGGAATGTCGGAGTCGAGGGGCACCTCGTTGCTGTTCAGTAGGTGGGTCAGATCACGCGAAGAGACCTTGGGCAAGCCACGAGACGCAGGGACCGTAGCTGGAGCTCGACATTTCCAGCACAGTTGTTCCATGAAGATTGTGAAGAGGAATGCAACGTGTGGAGCAGTGTCTGAAGCAACCCACAGCGGGAACCTCAACAATAGTCAACTTCAACGCTGCATGTGGTCGCGGCGCGCATGATTTGAGGTACAAGCACGCGCAAACAAGATGTCAAACTTGTCTCTTCAAGCCCTCTTGGCCAGAGTCAGCCACAGGTCTGCGGGCTAAGTATGTACTTGCATCGGGTCGAGACACATCACGGTGTCCGTTGGTTGTACAAGCTGATAATCATCTTCCAGTTTGTTGAAGCTTTCGCCTAAGTACTACTGGCAGTGCGCCACGGCTGATCTGCATTCACACCTATTCACATCACAAAAATCATGGTCAAACTATGCTGGAAATGCCGCTCAACTGTTGCAGAGATTATTTGGCCCACGCCTCCCCACTCTGACATTCGGCCGCGCCCTTGTTCAGCTTCCAGCAACAGCCAGCAACCTCAGGCTGTTTCGATCGCAGCTCAGCTGAGGACTGAACAACTTCAACAAATGGAATTTCCGGTCGTACAAGCAAACCCCTGCACTAGTACTGGCACCTGAGTGCGTTTCCGACCTCGTGTGATCATGAGGTTCAGGTGGCGTCGTGAATGGAGGTAGAAAGAAATTTTCAACCGAGAATCCGCACACGCAGATGTCGCAGCGCGGAGCGGTGCCCGAGGTATTGCCGGACGCCAACCAGTTGAAGGTGCCCTTCACGCTCGCTGTCTTCCCTCGCGTCGCCATCCCGTACTCCGTCCTTACGAATAACATGGCCGAGGACCAGGTCGAGCAGATCGACGTGGGCTGCCTCGCCGTCCTCCCGTGGAACGCCGGCCCAAAATTCTACAAAGAGAATCCTCATGCTAACAGGGAAGTCACTAAATTCCTCGACTCCCTCCCCTTCGACACATCTGCGATCGAGGTCGCCCTCCCCAAAGCCAAACATGGCCAGAAACGCGACTTCGAAGGACCGTGGCCGATGCTCCTGACGGGTGCAGACGATGACCTTACCGAATTCCTCCTCTGGCACCAGACATTCTCCGTCCACACCAAGCTCACGTTCGCCGTAGTCCGCTTCGACAAAGAGCTCGAATCGTGGGTCGTCATGACGATCTCTGGCGACGCCGTGCGCGATACCCCCCTCGCGAAGGCCAAGGCCCTCGGCGCCATCAAGCGTCGTCTGTGGAACAATACGGCCTTTGTCAACTTCGTCAACGGGGCACTCGGCGCCGCTGGGGTTGCGGGGTCTGGCCGGCAGCGCGTGGTGGACGCCACCCGGTCCTTCGACCTCACGTACATCGAAACCGACGATCAAGCCGGCGACCACGCACCAGTTTATCAGCTAACGGCAAAGCCGATTACCAGCGACCCCGCCCAACACCGCCAGTGGCTCGGCCTCATCCGCGGAATGCCTGGCGGCTACACCGCCGGTCTACACGCCCTCCTCATCAACAAGCGGTGGGTTAACTGCACAGCCTGCAAATCACAGATGCACCCCGGCCACAGTTGCCCGCTCCCAAAGGTTCCGGGTTGGCTCGGCCAGGTCCCCGACAATGCCGCGCGACACGCCGCCCGCATCGAGCAGAAAAAGGGAGGCGGGAACGGGAACAAAGGGAAAGGCAAGGAAAAACCCCCCCGTTCCCGAAACGGATGGAACGTTGTCGAGCGCCCGCGTCAGGGCCGCAACTACTTCTGATACAATTTGTACATTCGCGCCATGCAAATAACATAATTCTTACTGTCCTATATTGTGCTATGTGAATTAAATGAGAAAAGCTCAGTCAGAGTCCTCGCTTTGGGGCGAGAGGAAGTCGGGAACGTGTCCGCGAAGGGTTTTGACCCCTCGCGCGTTAACGCAGCACTGGATACTTAAGGGAGGTAGGTCGGACAGGACGTTGAAGGTGTGTTGTTTTCTCTCGATGGTCGTGTTGGCAGGACCGCCCCAGACTCAAAAGTCGGAAACTACGGTGGAAACACGTCTTCGCCCAAACGGACGCGTGGAGTAAGCCGTGGGCTGCTAGCAATGGCGTTGATCCTCGGGGCCTAGCAAGCCTCGGGTGGAGCCCTCACTTGCAACTAACACTCACACATCTAACATCATTGAAGCACTATGGGAATACACGGCGAACGGGATACAGCGGGCAGGTAGCTCCAGAGGGGGCGCTGGCTCGGCCGTCGGCCACACCCCCAATGATGGAGCTCCTGTTTTCGGAGACGGGCACGCGTCGCATGGCCAACGGGAGCTCGGGGACATTAACCCAACGTCAAGGGGTCCCCCGGGCGAGGAACAGAGGCCCGCCGCAACCGGGTCAGTCAGACATCGGAGTCCTGTGAACCAACGCAAGGACGATGTTCAGTCAGAACATCAGTCGCAGTCAGTGACAAACTCACAGTCAGTGAGAAGGAGGCAAAACTTGCCCCCTGCGCAGTCAGCGCGTACCCTGCAGTCAGCAGGAAGCTCGCAAAATGCGGGACAGCCAAATGATGGGCTGCAGGGGCGTACAGCCAGACGGCATCCCTTTGTTCACAAATACTCAGAACATAAATCAGCCGGCACAGAGGCCGCGAGACAACCCAGCGCATCCAGAGCCACAGAGAGATGACGGCCAGGAGAGTGGGGATGAGAACTCACAGAACGCGAGACAACCCAACCGAAGGAACCGAAGAGCAACGGCAAGGGCGTCTAAGAAAAATACCAAAGCCGCGATCAGAGTTGCGTCGCTGAACATCAAAGGCTGGAAAGCCAAAGATGCACCCCAACCTAAATGGAACGAGATAAACCAGATGGTCCGCGAGAAGAGAATAGGCATACTCCTAGTTCAAGAAGCGCATCTGGACGAGGAGAGAAACAATAAAGTAGAGCACCTCTTCAGGAAAACATTGAAGATATACCGCTCGGAAGATCCTCAGAACCCGACAGGGAAAGGCGGTGTAGCAATAGTCCTGAACCGTCAGCTAACAAATGTGAACGGAGTAAAAATAACCGAAGTCATACCGGGACGAGCAATACATATCCAGACAAATTGGCACAGGGATGAGAAAATAAACGTACTAGGAGTATATGCCCCCAATGATGCGGCAGAAAACGCGGCCTTCTGGAAAGAACTCGAGGAGTACTTCGCAGACAGACCAAGAGCCATGAGACCAGACCTCATGGGAGGTGATTTTAACATGGTGGAGGATGCAATCGACCGTCTCCCAATGCACGACGACACCTATGGGCAAGTTGAAGCCTTAGACAGTCTCAAGAACAGCCTGAACCTAAAGGATGGCTGGAGAGACACGTTCCCGACGCAGAAGAAATATACATACCTACAGGATGGAAACGGATCGCAGTCAAGGATCGACAGAATATATGTCTCGCCTAAGCTGCTGGCAACGGCGCGGGAGTGGAGAATCGATCCAGTTGGCGTCCCGACGGACCACAAGCTTGTCTCAGTCCAGGTGGCCAGTGAAAATGCACCCGAAATCGGAAAAGGCAGATGGTCCATTGCGAAGCACACGATCAAGGATAAGACTCTGGCAGAGTTCATTAAGAAGCGGGGCCTAGACGCAAAGAATAAACTGGATACCATGGGTCTGAGAACAGAGGAAAATAATCCACAAGTAATTTACGCCAGATTCAAGCGAGATGTCTTAGAAATGGCAAGATACAGGGAAAAGATAGCAGTCCCAAAAAGTGTCCTCAAACAGAGGAACCTAGAGAATACTCTGGACAGAATTGCCAACGACGAAAAAGTCTTGGAAGAAGAAAAAGTTAGGGCGACTGCAGAAATTACCCAAAAAATCACAAACCTGGAGCGCGAAAGGCAACAGAAGGCAAGGAAAGAGACAGAAGTTCGAAATAGAATGGAAGGGGAAACAATCTGTCGCCACTGGTGTCAGTCAAACAAAAAGAAGCAACCAAGGGACATGATTTACGCACTTAGGAAACCTGCAGACATTGCACCGAACGGCCAAGCCCAATATGAAAAAAACTCCCAAAAGATGGCGGAGCTGGCTCGCGACTACCACGAGAAACTGCAGGAGGACGAGAACGGCCCAGAACAGAATGATCGGGAAGCTAAGGTCAAACAGGTGCTTGAAAACATAAGCACAAAAACAACTCAAGAACAATATGAGAATATGCGCAGAGAACTCCTTGAAGATGACGTTGCAGAAGCGCTAAAACAATCCAATAATAACCGTGCGGCAGGCTTAGATGGAGCTACGTACGAACTGTGGAAAACAATACATGCACGATACATGGAAGATCTGCGATGCGGGAGATCAGCCTTCAATCTAACTGGATTAATGACACGGGCCTTTAACGATATTGAAAAATTTGGGGTAGTCCCTAGTACGAACTTCTCTGAAGGCTGGATGTGCCCCATTTATAAGAAGAACGACCGCAACGAGGTCGCGAACTATAGGCCGATCACCTTGCTAAACACCGATTATAAAATAATGACAAAAGCACTCGCGATGAAGCTTGCAGCAGTAGCGCCCACCCTAATCCACAAAAATCAGGCTGGATTCATACCTGGAAGGAAAATCACTGACCAAACCATGCTTGTGCGCATGGTGATGGACTATGCCGAGGCAACCGAGAAAAATGGGCTAATTGTCGCCCTAGATCAAGAAAAGGCTTATGATAAAATTGCGCATGATTACCTATGGAAGACTCTCGAAGCGTACAACATCCCGACCGAGTTCATTAACACTGTCAAGAATTTATATCGTGGAGCTGAAACGTGTGTTGCAATAAACGGACATATGAGCTCACGATTCAGAATAACAAGGGGAGTGCGACAAGGGGACCCAATGTCCTGCATCCTCTTTGATCTGGCAATAGAGCCCTTGGCGGCATCTTTACGGAACTCGACACTACACGGCTATGAGATTCCAGGGACAGAGGAAAATTTAGTTGCCAACCTTTTTGCCGATGACACCACAACATTCCTGGCTGCAGACGACGATATCCAAGTACTACAGACGATCCTCGATGACTGGTGTATAGCAGCAAAGGCAAAATTTAACCTAGCAAAAACCGAAATAATCCCTATCGGTGAAAAAGGGTATAGAGTAAGAGTCACGCAAACAAGGAAAACTACACAAGAGCATGACGAGATCCCAGAACACATGCACATTGTCAAGGAGGGTGAATCCGTGAGGATCTTAGGAGCCTGGTTCGGAAACAACGCGAATGCAGCTCAACCCTGGACACCGGTACTTGAAAAAATTGACAACGCACTTGAGAACTGGAATAACAGCAACCCAACAATCAAAGGGCGGAAACACATCATCCAGATGGTGGTGGGCGGCATGACGCAGTACCTGACACAAGTCCAGAGGATGCCGAAATCAGTGGAGAAGAGACTCACCAAGAGGATCCGCAAGTACATATGGGGTGACGATAAAAACCGAAGTCCGGTTGCTGAAGCAACGCTTCAGAATCCGATAGCAGAGGGAGGCCGTGATGTCTTAGACCTAGAGGCGAGAAATCAGGCAATAG
This sequence comes from Mycena capillaripes, assembly GCA_029204075.1. NCBI lineage: Eukaryota > Fungi > Basidiomycota > Agaricomycetes > Agaricales > Mycenaceae > Mycena > Mycena capillaripes. The sequence continues at coordinate 726,508 of JARHKZ010000022.1, forward strand.
ATGTAATGTGGCTGAAAGAATACCTCAATCTTGGCCCAGACCGAGCTCTGTGGGGCTATTTTGCAGATGCAGTCTTCGCTCAAAAAGTACCAAATGATGAAAAAAGCGACCCAAAAATCCGGGTAAATCCATTCTTGCAGTCATTCAAAACCGCCTGTGGAAAGAAAATTAAGATCAAACCCGAAATGAAGAGCCTTTTGGACACCGCAAAAACCTTCCAAGTTCGGCCAGAGGGTCTGGCCTTCTCACGTAAAATTCTGCGACAGATGCCTATATGGTACCATCGTGAAGCAAACCCCCGGATTCGACGCCTGACCAACTCAAAAGCCAGTAAATGCCTCAAAGGGAAACATGGGGTTCTCACTGTCGGAGATGCTGAAGACATGGCCCGAGGACTAGCCCTTCATGCACACCAGCCATCGAAAGAGTGCGGGTGTGACAACTGTGAAGAGATGAGGGAAAACAGAGGGTGCGAGAACCCACATGACTGTTACACAAGAGCTCGGGAACTTCTTAATGAACTCCCATTTAAATGGGACCCTCGGCGCCCACAGCCTGAAGACTATGAGATCGAAGAGAGCGAAAACGAAGACGGAGACGGCTGGATAATATTTGACCGAAGTGTGACCCTCTCCGGAACACTAGCCGACATCTTCAGAATATTCACGGAAGGGGAAGTAACAAATGACTTACCAGACCTCAGACTAGACCCAACCTATGCGATCGAAGAAACTGTAGCTACGGATGGGTCGTGCTTCAACAATGGACAAGACGATGCAGTCGCTGGTGCTGGCATTTTTTACGACGAAGACGACCCAAGGAATGAAGCCATTAGACTCCCGGAATCCCTCGAGCAATCAAACCAGACAGGCGAGGTGGTCGCACTCAAAGAGGCGGTCAGGAACGCAGGAGCAAACACGACCCTGCGGATAGAAACAGACTCAAAATACGCCCTTAATGCCGTCACCAAGAATAAGAAAAAATGGGAAGACCAAGGCTATATTGGCGTAGCCAACAAGGAACTCCACCGAGCCACTGTAGCAACCCTGCGCCAAAGGAAACGGGAGACGAAAGTGAAATGGGTGAAAGGCCACAATGGGCACCATCGAAATGAAGGCGCAGATAAGAAAGCGGATGAAGGGGCTAAAAAGGATGTACAAGACGACGTACCCCTTGGAATTCCACCTGACCTAACGCTAACGGGCGCAAAACTGAAAGCGATGACACAGTCTCTTGCATACCGAGCTATCCGGGAAAGGAAGAGGAGAAAAAACCGGAAGAAACGGCCAAGAACCCAAGCCAATATCGAGCGGGCAAAGGCGGAATGTGAAGATAACTTTGGATTTATCCCCACCGAAGACAAGATATGGAAATCATTCCTGAATAAAGACATCTCCAGAGAAACACAGTACTTTATGTGGATGATGACACACGACGCATACATGGTTGGAACCCACTGGCAAAGAGAAGGGACCAGCCCAGAGAAACAGCTCTGGGGAGAATGTCAGCACTGCAGTAAGACTGAAACCATGGAGCACATACTCTCTGAATGCGAAATACCCGGCCAGAAGGAAATATGGGAATTAACCAAAGAGCTATGGATAAAGAGAAACCCAGACTGGCCATGGCCAGGAATAGGAGCGATCATAACGGCAGGCCTAGCAAGGTTTAAAGATGAAAACGACAAAATCAAGCCAGGAGATGCACGACTGTACCGGATTTTAATGTCTGAATCTGCACACTTGATATGGGTGCTGCGTTGTGAGCGGGTTCTGCAAAATGGTGGCCAACACGCCACAGAGACCGAGATCCACAATCGATGGGTGGCGGCGATGAACAAGAGGCTTCAACTCGACTGCAGCATGACGAACCGCTACAAGTACGAGAAGAAGGCGATTCCAGCCAAAACCGTCATCAAGACATGGACGGGTGTCCTACATGAGGAGGACAAGCTCCCAAGCGATTGGACTGGGAGCGCTGGGGTTTTAGTGGGTATTGAGGCCAGGCGACAGCGGGGGAGAGGCGAGAGGTAAGTGAGGGGACGATCGCGGGGGGCTGTGCCGGGCCGAGTCATGAGTCCCACACTCAGTGCGTAACGGCATTTCCTCAGCGGTGATCACAATTTCCAAGGTTTCTAGCTTTGCCTCGGATAAAATTTACTAGCGGGCGACGCAAGACGACTATGTCGGCTGTGCTGAACATTCAAACCGCGCCACCAAAAAAAAAAAAAAAAAAAAAAAAAAAGAAAGAAATTTTCAAATATATATTGCATCTGACTCCACAACTGACGCGGCACGCGACTTTATAGGCCCGTGGCATATGCGGTTATATGTACGATCCATTTGCGCGGATTTTGGCTCTTTCAGTACATGTATTTTTTCTGGAGAAACATACATTGTGATCAGATAGGTAATTTTCTGCCGCCATCCGTCGGCAATTTGGATCGGACCTGCAAACACGAGAAGGTACCTTTGGTGCTTGAAAATGCCTGTTTGGGTTGATTTTGGGTTAATTTTCGCTGTAGGAGCTATCCACCCCACTACAGACCGGGATTTGCCTGGCTTGACAGTGAAAATGTACGCATTGGGATCGGACTTCCTGGCAGAATACCCCATCCCGTCAGCGACTTGGATCGGACTTCGCGCTTTTTTCCTTAGAAAATGTCCGCATTGTGATGAGACATTGAGGCCATTTTTCGACCAAATCCGTCCGCAGACATACAAATGCCGTGGGCCTGACTTTATTCAGCAATATTCAGCGCGCCCCGTGCGCCGATAACTCGTTATAAAATGTAGCGGGGATATGATTCATGTGTTTATTCCGACCTAATGTTGCCGCGACTCCAGACTTGAGCCGACGAAGTCGACTTGGAGTCGCCGATTTAAACCGAGTCGAGTCGAGTCAATTTATCAACTCAAGTCGACTTGAGTCGACTTCGAGTCGGTCACAAGCTAGTTGTACTGTTCGTCGAAAAAAAGCGATTGGAGACAAATTGGGAACCTAGTCGAATTTTGTGACAGGAGTGACATTGTGACATTGTGTGACATTGACGTGACAGCCGAAAATATATATATTTTCAATTTTTTCTCTTTTGCGTTTTTTCTACCTGTAGAGTATTTAGAACGAGTTTCTGAAAATTCATTTAAGAAAAGTCGACTCAAGTCGACTTGCTCCCAAGTCGATTTCGAATCGAGTCGAGTCGCCGACTTGACTTGGAGCGACTCGACTTTCCGAGTCGTGGCAACATTATTCCGACCTCAACAACAATATTGTCTCCAGTTGGCCTTTACAAATCCATTATGAAACACGCTCGTGCATTCAAGCCCAAGTTTCTAACAGTACCACAGCTCCCTTTGTCCCGGGGCTCAAATTCAAACGAGCGATGCCTCCGGCGTATGTGTGGCCCAAACTCTTCACAGCTTTCGGAGGCTTCATACGGGGATTCGATTCAGGAAGGTAGACCTTTTTCATACTCTCTGTGTGGTTTCCTCACCCGGATGGTCTTCTAGCATCGGGCCCATGATTCTCATGTCCCAGTTCCAGAATCAATTCGGTTCGCTTTCTCCTAGCATTCAGGGACTTCTCATCTCGTCTAGTACACCAGAAGTAGGAGTAATTGAAAAGGCCGAGGAGTCAATTAGGATTATGAGAATGGTTTTAAGGGTGGAATGAGGTCTGAAGTCACGGTATGTGACACCTTGATGCGACCGTACGGTAGAATTATCTGGTTTATTATGATGAATAGTCTTACGGGAACCGCAATGATTAAATTTTAAAACTAAACTATGTATGCCGAAATTGCTGGCACCCCTCAAATACTCCCCGGAAAGTATCTATCCTTACGGGAAGTCATCCAGTAGCTGTAATTACCTGGATGAACCATAATAGGGTCGTCCACAGTAGACTTTTGTGCGCCCTTTTTCGTTCCCTTTTTTCCCCCCTTTGTGAGTTCCCATCAATTTCACCGGTTTTTTTCCCTTTTAGCATCTGGTATGTAAAAAGGGTAGAAAAGGAGAAAACCCAAGTTGATACCTCAAAAAATGCAAGAATTCTGCGGAAAAAGGGTGCGAAAAAGCACAGGAAAAAGTCTACTGTGAAACCCCCCACATCTCTCCTTTTTCTTCCCTTTTTTGCTCCCTTTTTTCAATAATCTGTGTCCTAAAGTGTTCCATGATCGTTGTTGAGCATATTTAATCCTTCAGGCCTTTCAACCCAGTATAGTCAAGCGGTCAAACTGAGGTTATATTTGTAGAAACAGAAAAAGGGAGCAAAAAGGAAATCAAAAAGGGCGGTAAAAAGGGCAGCAAAAAGGGAACCATGAACGACCCTAATGCTCGCTATCCTCCTTGTACATTACAGACTCTCACAACACAATACATTATATTGCCATGTATGAAATTCCCCGATCTCCTGCCAGTGGACCAGCCACAGCGTTGCTTCTGCTGGCAAGACTCTTGGGTCGCTGAGACTGCTGTTAATGTTAGAAATAGACGTAGGGACTTGGCTGAAACACAAAGAAAAGATGAGGAAAAAAACTGAAGACAAAAACTGAGGGAATAAGAACTGAAGAAATAAAAACAAATTCCGAATCGGGGAATCGAACCCCGGGCTGCCGCGTTTTGCATTATTACCCTTGCTTACGTAATCTGAGAGGCGGCAATGTTAACCCCTACACCAATTCGGAGGTATGAGTCCCTTCAGTGAGGTGGGTATGATACGCAGATGAGCTGAATCCAAAATCCAACTGTGTGGTTGAAAATTTGGCAAAAAAGCACTAAGTCGAGCTGAAATTTGGACTTGGTGAAATTGGACAACCCGACAGTGGGTGACATCCCGTGAGGTAAATCTATTCCTGCTGAATTTCCGAGCTTGTTTGAGGGTGCCAATGATGCGATCAACCCGAGCAATATTCAAGTCGCTATGTTTCCCGCAAGCAAAAGATTATAATTTAATGTGGTGATTCAAACATATCTGCCCCTTTTCTGTTCTCCCTCTTCCCTCAGTGGGCTTGCTTGGCTGTACACTGTCATCCTAGCAAAGATTTGGACATTCCGAGGAGATGCAACATGATATGCCGAGGTCAACAGCAGACAGACCTCAATGTAAAAGAGGTTGAAATAGTGACCAAAATGGGTTGTGGTGGAGGTTGGAGGACTCTAAGCCATTTTTCAGGCCTTATGATTGTGTTCCATGTGTTGAACTTGGGAGGACATTGAGAGTTGATTGAGAGTGTGTCCAGACGTCAGCCGAAGTGCCGGAAGTAATGATTGATCAATGTTGTCCGAAAAGGTTTTATTCCATCATCCAAAATTCTGGAGGGGGGGGTAGCAACCCCCCCCTCCAGGATCTTATTTATTCGAGTGATGGAGAGTAAAATCCGTCCGTTTTGGGATGTCCGAAGTGATGGTGTCCCGACAGCTGTCTGAGCATCCCAGCATAAATTTACCTTATGGGAAGTCACCCAGTGATGATGCTCCAAATTGGCTCTAGTGAAATGCCCCCTAGTCCTGTTGTTACCGCGGGTCCGATCGGGTCAGAATCTTATTACATAATTGTCGGAGTTTGAAATCCACCGCACGTCAAGGTTTGTTAAAAAAGCATCTTTTCACCTCCTTTAACCTCATGACGGCTCTTATACACGTCTCAAAGCATCCTGTCTCCTCAGAATGCTCGAAAATGTAAGTGAAACGGCACTTCAGAGCCGTGCGACATTTGATGCCATTTGTCAGCAGCCCGAAAGAAAAATCGTTCTTGACCGCAACTGGTACTTAAAAAATTTCCAAGACCTGGCACAGCAGACTCATAGGCAAGGCAATCTATCCTAGGTTAGTCCTGAATGAATACAGGGAATCCTATTCTCACCGAGCGTTTCTTATCAAAAGATGATTATGTAATAATATCCTGACCCGATCGGACCCCCGCGGTAACTAACAGACTTCAACAAACCGAGGTACGAGGTCAAAATTGTTGAAGCGTCTGTCTACGAGAGACTAAATGCCCCCTACCAATCTGGATTGCTAAAGATGCCGTTGGCCTTGAAATCGAAGGAACCAAAAAAATGGAGTTCATGGGAGTTCCATGAATTAACTGCAGATTAACAAGTTAAACAAGAAGGAACCTAGTCCAAGACTGTCCAAGACCTGTCTAAACAAAACTCGAAAATATGTTATTGGCATCTCTGGAGTTATTGGATCACCTTGACTTCTGCTGTGTCAATTTACACCTGCTTGAATCACCCTTTCTTTCTGAAGTTTGCTTGTTGAATCTCCGTGTTTGAGATGCTGAATTGATGCATTGAATTTCCCCCACTTCTTGGACAATGAAATACCCTTACTTTTGGCTGCCAGGTTTAATGAAACACCCCTACTTTCTGCTGTTGAATCACCCTCACTTTCTCATTTCAGGCTCATCTCAGAAGTGCATTATGGATCAGGTATTCTGCTTCAAAGGCATTTAATTTGGTTCAGAAACCTCTCAGATTCTATGGAGATCAGAGCAACAGAAGGGTCGTTCACAGTAGCCTTTTTTCCACCCTTTTTTGTTCCCTTTTTCCACCCTTTTTCTTTCACCGGATTTTTTTTCCCTTTTAGCATCTGACATGTAAAAAGCATTTGGCATTTATAAAGAGTCGAAAAGGGGAAAAACTAAGTTGATACCTCTAAAACTGCAAGAATTCCACGAAAAAAGGGTGAGAAAAAGGGCTGGAAAAAGTCTACTGTGAAACCCCCCACATGTATCTCCTTTTTTGTTCCTTTTTTGTTCCCTCTTTTGAATAATCTAAGTACATAATATATCTGAGGAGTGCTGGAGGATTCATAACCTGTTCTGAAGGTGTTTAGCATCACAAGGATTTTTTACAAGAATTTAGGACCTGAACTTGAGCCTGAACACAAGTGAATGCAAAAGGAGGAAAAGAGGGAACAAAAGAGGGAGAGAAAAAGGGAAGGAAAAAGGGAACTGTGAATGACCCTAGAGTTGCACAACCCAAGAAATTCAACTGACCCTGCCCAGCAGTTGGAGGTGATCTTGTTTCATTCACTGTCCATGCAGCGATCATGGGGACTCGACGGGCTGGTTAAATCACAAAACCGCAGATTGTGGAACCATTGCCATGCAGGGGCAGCCAAGGATGGGCTTTAAGACGGTTCAAGTTGAACATCGACAATAAATCAACACCCGAGGATTATAACCTCCAAAAATCAGATCTTAAACAGGCCCACAACCCATACCCATGAAACTCTTGTTTCTCAGAGATTTTGCCCAGTCGAGTGGTTCCCATTTATCAACTCCTAACTATACTTACAAAAGTTACCGTGATTCAACATCATGCACCCAAAAGTAGAGCTGTTTCAAATAGGACCAAAAGCAAGGGTGTTTCAATAGCGCTTGGCCTCGAAAAAGTGAGGGTGTTTCAAGATGAAAAATGTTGGATTAACTATGGGTCTCAATGCAATGAAGACGGCAAGTCAATTGCTAGTGTAAATTTTCAAAGCGAGGTGATTCAACAAGAAGTTGGCCCCAAACCGGGGGTAATTCAACGTCATCAAAAGTAGGGTAGATTCAACTCCGCTCATCGCCAGTAATATGTTTTGCAAAAAAAAAAAACTCGACAATCCGTTAACGCGATCACATGTCGGATGTATCGTTGCGCAAATTCCCGCGTTGATGCAGAGCCGTCATCTTTGATCACCTCCTCAATTCACTGCCAATCTCCCGGTTTGACCCGCACCCATTTTGTGTATTTAAAGCGTCCACTCCACAGGCTGCAACCCGCCCCAAACATGATGTCCTCTCCAGCGAAACTAATCAATCAAGGAATTATCATGTCCAAAGCCATGTATGAGAATTCCTTCGATCTGAATGCTTTCCTTCTCACGGATCCTTGCTAGAGGAGGGCCAATCAAGGCCCCCGTTCCGATTGATGAAATCACCGCTGTTTTAGACGCAGCCACAGGAACTGCTGGATGGCTCTCTGAAGTGGCACATCTGCTGCCCGCGAGTGCAGAGCTCCATGGCGTCGACATCAGCGACGCCAAGTTCCCACAGCCGGCAGAGAGCGGTGGTCGCCCGTTGCTGCTTGACATTGCCGATCTGACTGAACCGCTTCCCTCAAAATACCACTCAAAGTTCGACCTCATTAATGCCCGGCATTTATTCGGGTGGCTGGATTACAGAAAATGGGACGATGTGTACAGGAATCTGCTCGTCGCGCTTAAGCCAGGTGGATATATCCAGGTGTGTTCAGCAATGCGCCGAGTCGGAGCCGGTTTACGCTGCTAGGACAGGTTTTAGACACGCGGATGACCATCAAGGAGGATTTCGCGCAGTACCCTCCCAGAATGAAGAAGTACGTAGGAACAATGGCAAAGTGCGATCCCTTCCTCTAGATTTCTCTCATTTAGCTGACGGGTCCAAATACTATTCAGAGCCTTTGGACTCGATGCAGAAGAACAAGTAGCAAAAGCGCAGCTCCTCCCGCAGCTTCCTGCCAATCTCCCATCTCTAGGATTCACCGAGGTGACACAGACGATTTATCCCCTCCTGTATGGAAAATTGCAACCCGACCCAGCGACGCGGGAAGCGGGAATGCTGCAGATGCTCGGCGCAGCAAAGGGCTTTCAGGCTCGTGGTGTTGGAGCAACCGCCGATGGCGGGGAGCGGTTGAACACTGTCATGGAGGGAGTAACCTACAGCGTTCCCAGCAACAACGACGGTTCGTGTTTATATCTTGGCGTGTGTTGGAACTTTCATTGATTTTGTGCGATACACGCAGAATGGGAGGCGTTCATTGAGGAAAGCAGGATGGCCTTTGAGGAGGAGGGATGGGCGTTGCCCCTCAGAGTCACTATTGCTCGAAGATCGCTGTAGGTAATAAGCAGTTTGCTCATTGTTTTGGGATGCCCAAACTTTATTCTCAAAGTTTGTGCTAGAATAAATTTTAATAGCAGATAAATCCGTCATCGTGAGATGTTGAAAAAAACGGTAAAAACGGTACACACAGGTCGATCGAGGAAGAGAATCTCGAGCCGAGGGTATCTTGGTGAATCCCGGCCGTATTCTTTTTGGCTTACCGTAGAAGAGAGCAAAATTTAAATGTGACGCAGCGGTATCGAATAGAATTTGCCGAACAACAAGAAAGACCGAAGGAGAAATTACAACCACGACTTGTTCTGGCTCCCCAAATAAATTCGCATTCCATCATCGACGAGATCCGACAGCCGCTCGAGAATATCGTGATCAGGGCGAAGCCCGATATCCTCCTCGGTGATATACTCACTGAGACTGGGATAAAAATCCGTCGGCTCCTCCCAGATGAGGCTGAAGTTTGTGAGTCGGGCATTGGCAAAATTGGGTTGGCTCCATCTCGCAAAGAGGGCGTCTGCCAACGCTTCATAGTCAAGTGTGGTTTCAAGATCTTCCGAATCGACGCTCTCGCTCTCGGGGTCATACGGGTTTCGCCTCCATTTGCTAGAGTTTTGCCCCCCTTCACTCGGGGGAGCGCTCCCGGGTCGATCGGGCGTGCTGACGTGAATTTCAAGCGATCGTAAATTGGGTATGAAGTCGGGTGAGTCGCGCAATCCGCGTTATTTTGCCCAATGACACTTCCTTGATTGAGAGCACTGAAAGTGCTGGCATGCCCTCCATCAAAATGTGGTAATGGGAATTCATGGAGAGTTCGCGGAGTATTGCTGATGATCGAGAGAGAAATTCGACAAAGGTTTCGGGGTCGTAGGGAAGACGATGGAGTTTTGTAAGTGCGGGGAGTGTTAAAGCGAGAAGCATGTCTGGATAGCCATGGTAAGTACCATAAAACTTCAATGACTCGAGGTAGATGAGCGGTGGGGCCTCCATTGTAGGTTCTGTAAGTCCGTTTAGATGGAGAACCCAGCCAAACGAACAATCTATGAGGGACGGTGTCAATCGGAGGGCTTGCAAACAGTCGTCCAACGAAAAATCTTCTGCAACTAGGCTAGTTAACTGAGCCCATGGGAGAGCGAGGAAGGACGGTGGAAGATGAATTATGGACACCTCTCGCAGTTGCGGTGCATGCTCGAACATGGTAAGCTGGCGCTTCCAGCTTGGTTCTGGATTATGGAAATAATCATAACGGAACATGCTGAAGTGTGAATGGGGCCGGCCCAGGTCGGTAAAATTGAGTTTGAGTCTCTCTAGAATAGGGAGGTTTCCGCGCAGCGCCGAATCAAATCGTGAGGCATGTTCGAGAGAGAAATCATCATATCTGCAGCACAGTTCCACGTCGTACCACTGAGATGAACGTTCCAAGACTTGCTGAATGGCTTTATCAAAATCTTCGCACTTGGTCGTTTCCGCGAGAGAACTGGTATCGGCCTTCAATCGAAACGGGGTTGTTAAGACGAGGGATAAAGGGGATAAGTGCGCTCGATTGAGCCAGGTCTGAAGCTCCTGAGGCACATTTTCTACTCTCCAGCTGATCTGAATCGAAGTCCACAACCGAGGGGTTGCCAATGCAATGTCCCTCCACGTGCGGCAAATCCGCAGGAAAAGAAGAAGAGCATCCGCCACAGAAGGCTCGATCATATAGATGCCTTTGTACCGGATGGGTGGCAGACTGCGGATGAATATCTCGGCCGTAACATGAAACATCGTACGGGAGATGGAGTACTGGATATTTGAGAGCGTCCAGTTTTCTGCGGATGAGTTTTCGCTCTCGTTGGAGAACCGGGATGAGTGCATCCAGTTCTTCAAGGCGGTTGCGCAGGCTCTGATGCTCCTGCATTGGCAAATCGTGCATGATCCGAATGGCAAAAGGCAAGCAAAAGGTTGGATGATCGGGTACGCCTTCAGAGACTAACATACAATAACACGCTTCCGACTTGTTCCGACCCATTCGCACTGAAGCTCTGATAGTGAAGTATCAACCAAGCAATCAATCGGGTTCAGCCTAAAATTCCGCTCCGCGCCCTTGCTGGGCTAGTGATTCAATAACCTCGACCATTTGCTGCCACTGCAGCATGGTAACCGATGGTTTGAAAATTGAATAAGTTGGCTGAATTTGGTTTGAATACAAACTGCAATCCTGAACGACAATCTCGGGAACTTTCATGATGCGGCATGATACAGCGCTCTCTTCTGCAGCTCTCTGTCATTTCTGAGCGGACCAGTCCAGGACGACCTGCTCATCAACTTGAACTGACTGACTACTCGCAAAATGCATATGTGATTGAACAGTTCCAGGCTAATCTATAACTCACAATCACGGCTTTTCGAAGTAAATAAACTCATGCGATCCCCATGCGATCTGTTTTGCCCCTTCTCCGGGGTCTGGGACGACTTCGCTCCTTAGACTTTCTACGACTTTTTCGCTGGCGCACCAACATTTTTGCTTCATACTCTTTACCTCCCCTGTGCTCAAAAACTGGCGTTATATTTTACTTTCAACCCTCGATGTACATATGATCACTCCCTAGATCTAATCTCCGGCTCTCCCGACTCTGCTACGGATAATTCGGCCAGCATTCAAATTCGACCGTCTCCGGCGAGCTGGTTCAAGTCTGCTCAGAGTCACATCACACGGAGTCGCGATGTACCCGACCCAGGGCGGAGTGCCCACAAGCGCCAACAACACAATGATGTTAACCGCGTGGTGGGCAATTCCACGTTCTGCTTCAATTGATATCTCCAGGAGAATGCATGCATGTACAGTGCCAGGAGCTCCGCTGTTTCCACATGTTCACATTGATGACGGGCCTACAAAGTGGCGAGACCTCTCTTTTCGTATTCCCCAGTGATCCCCAATGGCCTCTGCTGCAGAAACTAAAGAATCAAGCGGAACAACAGGAACTCCAACCCGTGCACAGAACTGTATGCCGGCACAAAAGATATCAACCAGACTCTCGTGTTCAACGACTCATTCGCTATTCTGAGCTTTGGAAGTATATATTCGTCGCATCGTCCCTGGCTGGATGACAGATCGGTGGGGAGCTGCTAACATTTTTATTCCTTTCTGACCGCATTGGGTAAATCGTGGTCTCCACGTGCCCGAATGAATTTAATTTTCAGGACTTGAGTGCTCGGATGTGGCAACGCTGCGGGACTCGTTATCTTTACCCTTGTGTGCGTAATTTCAAAAAAACTGTCTCTCTTGTCTGGAACCATTTTTAGCTACGATTCGGCACCAGTACGTTCCACGTTTGTTGTCGATGTGGAAATTTCATTGAGCTCCCAGTCATTTCAATTTATTTACCAATGATCCGAGATCTTACACCGGATGGGACCAACATAGGTATGAATACCTCTTATGGTCGGCGGATTGGCCGCGGTTGAATTTTACTTTGATGCGGCCATTGTTCTCAAAGAGGCGATGTGATGGTAGTCTGACATGTCACCCGTGCCCGCTATTTCACTTCGTCCTGACGTTCTCCCCCCTCAAACTCGACGGCACACCCTTTGAAAGATATGAAGGCCTGACTATAGGCATTATAGGCACCTTTTACGCGTGAGCCGGGCATGTATGATGCGAGAAATGCCAAATATGGTGGCTTCCTGTTTTCATGCAACTCGTCTCCATCAATTCTTCATTACCCTCTGGCCCACACACGGGGCGGGAAAGTCGTGCAAGAGCGTGGAATAGCCGCTACGGGCTGGCGGTAGGATCTGCATGGTGCATGGGGGATTGTTTTCATTTGTTTTTCCTCTTGCTTCCTAGCACCACAACCCATGCCACCCCCATGATACGCTCGCTCGATCGATTTTTTCCCTATCCTATGCTACTCATGGCCACACCACCTCAACCTCTTCCCACACCCGCCCCGCGCTTTTACCCGACGGCCTCGGCCTGGTCTGACGTGTTTATTGCACACCGCTGGTTCGGACGCGTTTATTGCGTCGCCACCCCCGATCTTGATGCATCATGGACACATCTGACTCGGGTTGCAGGTTTTCCCTGCATTGCACTGAATCCACCATTTCATTCGGAATGGCAAAGGCCCTTTATTCTATATTCCTGTGTACAATTTCTAGTAGCAAATGCATGCCCTTTTCCAACCAAATTCACCATGCCACCCATCTGTTCTGGAGTGCTCTCTGTTTCTGTGACACCTTAGATACATTGCATGGCAGGGTCTCAAAAGAAGTGTATGCCGTGGAGGGTGGGAGGCGGTGAGTGGCATAATGTGACACGGCCGCCGGATATCTGATGAACAATGCCGCATCAAATCGAAATTCAACCGCGGCCAATCCGCCGACCATATACCTCTGTCGCCGAAGTGAGCTGTGAAGTACTGATTTTATCAGTCGCAGAATGGGACGTGCTCTTTCACCCATTGGTCTTGGATCTACGGTCGGCCCTCCAATGATCGGTGCCATCCTTTCGGGGAGTTTTGTTTGGTGGAAGGCGATTGTGTGCTCTGCAGTATGCCAACTTTTTCAGAACTCGCGGGTCCCTTTACTGATTTCCTCAGGTGCTTGTGCTCAGTCAATGTGGCTGCACGGCATTTACATATTTCGCGGAAGAGAGCGGCCGCTGTGATTTATGAGAGCGGATATATTCAAGTAGCTAGCGATATCTTGGCCGATGTATGCGTGATGGTTCCGTTACTTGAGGCCTCCTTCCATTTTTGGACCACGGCGTTTAGAAGCTACGTTTAGTATTAGACCATGCTTTCCCATCCATCGCCACGACTCTGCCGTCCGCTCGACTGTTGCTTCAGCTGAGGATAACTACGCTAGTGGAAAGCCGGGCAACTAATAGCCGAGGCGGGTAATGCCCAAGTAATGCTCCTGCATATATTTTTGTCTATCTTTGGAAACACCGTTTTGATGGTCGAAATGAAGTGATTCCATGCTCACATACTCGTCGCTAAATGGTGATATTGAAGACGGCGCACCTACAGAGTGTCAAACCCTAATGATGGAAACATCCGCGGCCTTGTAGACCCTGATACAAATATATAAACAGGCGTTAAGACGCGTTACTGATATAAACACAGCTTCCCAAGTTAGTGGGTCCCACATCTAACTACAAACACTTTCCCTGCAATCATCTCGCGATATGGAGACCATTCCCTCCGAGTTATGGACCGAAGTATTTGCATTTTCATGCACAGACGACGGTTCCACAGGCAGAGCACTGTCTACTGCGTCTCGGGCGGTTCACTTCATATCGAAACCGTTAAAATATCAGTCCCTGTGCGTCGTCGGACTGGATCAGCTCGTGAAGCTGCTGGCAATGCTGTCCAATTTACCACATGGCGAACGGAAGCTTAAATATCTTTTCATTGCCGGTCTGGACAACCCCGAAGGTACAGATGGCGCCACAGAGTTAAGCAGGACGTTGCAGGCAGACCTAAGCATAGAAATCGCTGAGCAGGCACTCTGCCAGCTTTTGCGTCTTGTTTCAGCCAGCCTTCGAGTTCTCCACATCCATCGCACCACGGTGCTTCGACAATCTCTCCTCCTAGATATAGACCTCCCCGTCCTCAGCGAGCTGACTCTTCACGGACCTTTCAAGTCATTGCGACCTACCAACCTTCAACCTCGCACAGTATTCCCATCTCTTCGGAGAATGCGCATCTACCACTTTGGTTTCTATCCGGCAGAGTTTCTTCGGCAAGTCGTACACGCAGCTCCGCGGCTGACGCATTTGCGTGCGCGACAAATTTCATTCCCCCCATACAATTTACAGGTGGCTTTGTCCATGTTGCAGCCGGTGGTATCCGTCTCTGAACCGGTTCACCTACCCAACAGTCTCGAAAAGCTCGCGATCGAGGTCGACGCGGTTGGGAGTTCACTGGATTCCTGCGCGACTAATCTCAGAGCTGATCAGTTTATGAAGAAGCTCCAGAAGATATCGGAAAGCGATGGTAGGGTATGCTTGAAGGGTGGGCGAAGGGATTGGATGCCAGTCGACCAGGCGAAGCAGAAATGGCTAGAGGATCGTGGCCCCATTTGAGGGTGGCACAACATAGATACCGCGATGGGACCAAGTAGATAGGACCAGTTGGGACGCCTGAATGTCTATATTTTGATTTTTGTTTCTTTGTTGGTTTCCGATTTCTTTGACCCTCGCTGGCTTGAGCCGACTTTCCAGAGGACTGAGTAATACTGAGCTGAGACTCGAGATGCATGCACTGATACTCGGACATAGGATCACAGCGAACGCGCAAGATGAAGGAGGAACTTCGGCAAGACGGAGGAAGCTGACTTTGTTTGGTCGAGTTATATCTTGCAGCTGTTGGCTTCGATCGCCACGTACATATCATTTCTCTCTCCTCCTCCGCTCCTTTACTCACAATGAGCGGCTGTAGGTCTTTGCTAACTGAATATTGACTGTACTTACTCTGTTCCAGTTCGGTTTCTGAACCTCGTCCGGCCTTTCCTTCCAATTTTGCCAGAAGTCTCGTCTCCAGATCGCAAGGTCTCTATCCACAAAATTTATTATGTTTTTCGGCCTGACGTGGCCTTTTGCAGGTCCCCTTCAACCAAAAGATCCTATGGACGGCCGTAACCCTCCTCATCTTCTTGGTGTGCTCGCAGGTGCCTCTCTACGGTATCATGTCGTCCGACTCGTCCGACCCTCTCTACTGGATGCGTGTCATCCTCGCATCTAATCGTGGAACGCTCATGGAGCTTGGAATAACGCCCATTATCACTTCCGGAATGATTATGCAGCTGCTCGCGGGCGCCAACTTGATCGACGTCGACTTTGGGCTGAAGGAGGATCGGGCTTTGTTCAGCGGCGCACAAAAACGTGAATGGACTCGCAAATGATGACCGTGCATCCTGTTGACGACCTCTACAGTTTTCGCACTCATCATCGCGCTCGGGCAAGGCACCGTTCACGTTTTAACGGGTCTCTACGGCCAGCCCAGCGAACTCGGCGCCGGCGTCTGTCTCCTCCTCATCATCCAGCTTGTTTCCGCGGCCATGATCGTCATTCTCCTCGACGAGCTCCTCCAGAAGGGATACGGTCTGGGGTCTGGTATCTCCCTCTTCATCGCCACCAACATCTGCGAATCCATCGTGTGGAAGGCCTTCTCCCCCACCACCGTTAACACCGGCCGTGGACCCGAGTTTGAAGGCGCGATCGTCGCCCTCTTCCATCTCCTCTTCACCTGGAACGACAAGGGCCGCGCCCTCCGCGAGGCTTTCTGGCGCGACCGTCTCCCCAACGTCATGAACCTCGTCGCGACCGCCGTCATCTTCGGCATCGTCATCTACCTCCAGGGCTTCCGCATCGAAATCCCCGTCAAGAGCAACAGGTTCCGCGGCCAGCGTGGCTCGTACCCGATCAAGCTGTTCTACACCTCCAACATGCCCATCATGCTCGAGTCCGCGCTGACGTCCAACGTCTTTATCCTCTCGCAGATGCTCGCGTCACGTTATCCCAGCAACTTCCTCGTGCGCCTCCTCGGGGTCTGGGAGGTGCGTTCCTTCTTTTTTTTTCGTCGGCGTAATCTAACTGTATGTGCAGCCCATGGAGGACTCGCAGCAGCTCGTCGCCACCTCGGGCATCGCGTACTACATGTCCCCGCCGCACACCATGAAGGAGGCGATCATCGACCCGATCCACACCGCAATCTACATCATCTTCATGCTCTCCGCGTGCGCGCTCTTCTCTAAGACCTGGATCGAGGTCTCCGGCTCGGGCCCGCGGGACATCGCCAAGCAGCTCAAGGACCAGCAGATGGTGTGTCTCTTTAATTTATGCCGTTATGCATTAAACTAAACTCACACTCCCAGGTCATGGCGGGCCACCGCGAGGGCTCGATGTACAAGGAGCTCAAGCGCGTCATCCCCACCGCCGCGGCGCTGGGCGGAGCCATCCTCGGGCTGCTGTCCGTCGCGGCGGACCTCATGGGCGCCATCGGCAGCGGCACCGGTATCCTCATGGCCGTCACCACCATCTACAGCTGTGCGTTCCTTCCCTTCTTTTTCTTCACACATCTTTCTCATCTTTGCCTTCACTAATTCAGACTGGGAAATTGGCATGCGGGTGCGTCTTTGTCTTTCTCCTTTCTTCGCTCTTGACTTGCTTACGAAACGCCACGTAGGAATCTGGCGGTCCCGAGATGGCCGCATTCGGCGATCTCCTCTAATCAACGGGATGGGCTAGGGAGCGTTGCTACACGCGCGGCGGGGACAAAAAACGCTGGCTTGCTTGGAAGCCATAAATATAAGAGTCTCTCTTTATGTCCGCGCCTTCAAAGTGTAACAGTGTTTTTAAAATAATGCGGCCTTGATGAATAATTTCATGGGCTAATTCTGTGTTTCTAAGTGGGTCTAAATGGCCTTTACGAGAGAGACTCAGAAACGAAGTCCACGTATATCTACGTGGCCCGCTGTATCAGACGTCAACGCTGCAGGTGTGCCGATGAAGCTGTGAGTTTCCAATGTTCAACGCAAGTTGAGCAACAATATCATGCCCGTCGTAAATTTCATGCTACATACAATAAGTAGCGACGAGTCGTAGGAAATAATATCTATAATCTATGCAATACTACAAAACGTCCGTGTGCGGCGTAGCTTTGTCCCAAATCTTCCGGTCCCCCTACCCCTAATCGAGTTGTAAGTAACGTCGGAGGGAGTGGAAGGAGAGGAGGGAGAGAGGGCAACAAGCGCTTTTATGTACAGTCGTGAGGGGGGCATTAATGGTCGTAGATCTAACATCGTACGTCGGGTGGAGGTAAGTAAAGGTAGAGGAAACTGAAGTCGAGAAGGGGATGAGGGGATGTAGGTGTTGGGTCCGTTGGCCATGAGGTCCGTAATATATGAGAGGGAGGGGGCATTAATGGTCGTAGTCGTAGATCTACATCGTACGTCTGGTGGAGGTAAGTAGTTGTAGAGGAAACTGAAGTCGAGAAGGAGATGTAGGCGTTGGGTCCGTTGGCCATAAGGTCCGTAATATATATCTAGTCAGACCGATGAATGATGCGAGAGGGCACCGCATTGGTCTAAGGATGTCGTCTGTCGTGTGATGCGATGTGAGTCGTGTGTCGCAGTCGCCCTCGGCCTCAACACGCCCCATCGGCCTTGACACCTACTTGCATACCGCTGTCGCCCCCACTCGCACGTAAAAAAGCATCGGCGCTCCCCACCGTCGCCGCCCTTCCACGCCACCCACCCACCGCCACCACCGTCCCAGCCTTGATCAGCTCGACGAGCCGCGCGTGCGGGCGTGCGGCGGACAGGAAGAGGCCGGTGCGGAGGAGGGGGCGGGGAGGCACGCGTGTCTGGCCTGAGGATGAATGCGACGAGGCGGAAGAAACTGGTTCATCGCCCAAACAAATATTCTCTAACATGGGGTTGCCCGCCACCGTGACATACGCGGGAGCCCAAAGCGCGGGGAGCGGCGTTCGGAGTGTGCGCAGTGCCGGTGCGGCGGAAAGGGCGGTGGCGAGGCGTGCGAGGGCAGGGTTAGAGGAGAGAGGGAAGGAGAGAGTCATGCTCGTCTGTGGAGCATATACAGATGTTTCAGTCATATGAAGCCACGAAAGGGACGGGACGTACGAGCTCGGAAGACGCGTTCACCGCGTCAGCGAGAGCGTCGAGCAGTGCGCGGGGAGCGGGCTGGCAGAGGTAAGTTGCTGCGCTTTTGCGCACGGCGAGAACGCGCAGGGTGCGCAGGCTCCGGATCGAGGCGGCGAGAGCATCAGAGTCTGGATCTGAATTCGCAGGCAGGGTAATGTCCAGAGTTCTCAGCCCAGGCAGCAACCGCAAGATTTCCGCGTCGCTCGCGCACGGGGCGGGAAGAACGAGCGTGCGCACGGCCCGAGCAAGAGCAGGGCGCGCGCGTAGGGTCGCGAGGAGTGAGAGGGACTGGGAAGAAGAGTGCAGCACCAGGGTATGATAAAAGAGCGGGAGGGTGATGCGGTGGAAGACACGGCACACCAATGATGGTGCAATACGCCCTCTTGTCTGCTTTACGGCGTTGGAAGCAGAAGAAGAAGAAGAAAGATGCCACGCGGCGCGGGGGTGTGGTGCCGCCGGAGCGATGACAGTGTCGGCGAGGATTTGCTCGAGGAGCTCTTCTGGGAATGAGGCTAGGGTCATTTCGGTCGTGCTTTGGGTGGTCGTGGTGGTCGTAGATGGAGGTCGTGGGTAGAGTGCAAGAAGTTGAAGTCCCCGCCAGTCAAAAGGGACAACGTGAAACAGTAAAAAATATCTCCGACACCCCAAGAGGCCTGGTGGACCCACAACTGCGGCTAGCACAGCACTCGGTCGAATTTATCACAACCAGCCCGAGGAGATATTGGCCGACGACCAGATAATTTTTGTAGAAAAAATGTATCGGCCCAATTAGAAAACTGCACAAAGTCACGGCCAAGATCCTTCAGCAGATGAAATGGTCACGGTGATCAACGGTGAGGACCCTTTGAACTGGGAGGAATCAGCACAGTGAAACTGAGTGAAGTGGACGAAGATCAGCGTGGCCAAACACCGACAAATCTCTCGCGTTTTCTTTCCTTTTTGAACTTTGTTTTGAAAACGTACCACGAGTCTGCAAAAAAGTCGATAGCGAGGTAAAACAACAGGTATAATACAGAGAGCAGGGTAGATATAACCAAAAGTGCGAGAAAATGAAGAGAATTTAAAATTACGCGAGGGAGGCAGATGAAAATGATAAAAAAAGGACAGTAAAATCCGAGGAGTTGAAAATGGCCCACGCGCGCTACGGTTGATCCAGAGATGGCATCGGACTGTTGTCGGACTGTCCCATTTTCACAAACCGGCATGAAATGTGCAGATGCACCCCCATCCACCTCCTGTCGAGGACGACGATATTAGAGCCGGAGTCGGCGCCTTGGAGATCGCATCGTAGGCGGTTGACGTTGGCACTTGGGCTTGGGGTGACAACATGTCCCTGGGGTGGGGCATTCAGGACCGGTGTGGATGCGAAAGCCACGGGAAGAGGAGTGGGACTGGGAGCGGTGGTGAGGGGCGGCTTCTTTGAGGGATGGAGGTTGAGGGGAGGGCGATTGGATTGCTGTTGTTGCGAAGGCATGGGATTATTAGGGCTGTGGTATTGAGGGCGGGTTGAGCGGCTGAGGGGACCCAACCGAGTGGTTCAGTGGGACGCGGTTGCTAAAATCCGAAGGGAGGAGCGCCGGGCGGTTTACCTACCATGTCAGCGAAAATCGCCGCAAGGCTGTCGTTCGCGCTCTGTACCACCTGGAGCATGGTACGGAGCGTGTCGAGCGGGAGGAAGCGAGTGCTGCCAGAGGAGATCATTGCGTGGTGCTGAATAGCCGTCTGGACCTAGAACAAGACGCTAATACCAACCCCTCATTTTGAACCGACCAACTGACAATGATGACGAAGTCCTGCACGACATCCTCCACCTTGAAAACAGCAGAAAACATAGGCAATTTTGGGTCCAAATCCATGCACGCCTTGTGCAGCTGCTCAAGAACGGTGTTGTATTCCATACGCTGCTCCTCGGGTATGTCTACTGCGGTCTCCTTCTGCATCCCTGTTCCGCAATTTTAGCAAACATTCAATGATCCTTGGATGGATCGCACGTTCTAGTATATGAATGCTCGCGAGCTTCGTGATGTGTTCTGGACGAAAATCGCTCTTGAGCTTCTTAATGTGTGCAGAGGCAGCCTGGAGTTGCTCCTCGCTGGGCCACGCGACACCCTGTTGTGGGTGCTTGGGCGGCGACCCAGCAAACTGCTGACCATTGGGTGGCATAGGCCGGTTTTGACACATGATCCCATCAGTGTGGAGGAAATCGTTCATCTCCTGTACCTGCTGGAGCATGGTATGGAGAAAGTCGAGTGTGACGAAAAAGCGAGGGCTGTCAGAAGAGATCATTTCCCGCTGATGAATAGCCGTTTGGACCTAGAAGAAGACGTTAATACCAACCCGTCACTTTGAACCAACAAACTGACCATGAAGACGAGCTCCAGCAAGATATCCTCCCGCTTGAGTTTGAGGGCAGCAAAAAGCGTGGGCAGTTTTGGGTCCAACTCCATGCACACCGTGTGCAGCTGCTCAAGAACGGTGTTATATTCCATGCGCTGCTCCGCAGGGATGTCTAATGCGGGCGCGCTCTGCAACATCCCTGTTCCACAATTTTAGCAAACATTAAATGATCCTTGGAATTGGAACGCACATTCTAGACTCAAATCGCTTTTGAGCTTCGTAATGTGCGCCAAGGCAGCCGGCAAGTGCTTCTGATTGGGCCAGCGCTTGGACGGCGACCCAGCCAACTGCTGACCATTGAGTAGCATAGGCAGGTTTTCGTCCCATTGGCGCGCGATTCCACCGGGGTTCATCATCGGCCGTGAAGTGGCCGTCAGCGCCTCGTTCTTTCGGTTCTCCATGACAATAGCGACGTAGTCGTTGTCAAACGCCGCCAAGTACTCCTTGTAAACGTGCGCCAGATGCTGCGCAACCCCGGAGCTCGATTTCGCAGGCTCCGTGTCCGACGCGGGGAACTGCACAAAGCCCATCTGCCCGCCAATCACCGACCACAAATCTTTTGCCGCAACCTAAACAAATTAAAGAATTAAATAAGTGAGTGCGAGAAAGAAGTAGAATCTCACGTTAGCTGCACCGCCCTCGAGCATGACCTGCATGTGTAGGTCGTACAGATCGAGCGCGCGCGCCTCAGTCGACATCATCCGCGGGTCGTGGACAAGACTGCGCTGCATGCAATAACTCTTGTACACATTGTCAAAGCGGTCCTTTTCGAGCGGCGGTATCGGGGGGAAATGCTGGTTCTCCGGGTTCTGCTGAAACGGGGCGCTTGGCTGCAGTGGATTGGGAAACTGCTGCCAGTACGGAGTGGACTCCGGCGGTACTGCGGGAGGGTTTTGTATATGCCCATTCTGGGGATGTGCCTGGGGACCGCCCGGCTGTCCATTCTGCTGCTGGCCGTTGTGCTGGTTGAACGGTGCTTGCGGCTGAGACGTGCCAGCCTCGCTGTTCTGGAGGTACGCAGGCAAAAAGCTTTCGGGCTGCTGCTGGGGCCGACCCATCCCGAGCTGGCCGTACTCATCGTCCGCATCGCCGCACGCGTTGGTGCCGGACTGGTCGTTCTCCGACTTGGCGGGGAGCGCGTTCGCAGAGTAGCCGACGTTCCAGATTTGGTTGGAGTTGGGCCCGCTGCAGTCCCAAATTTGAGGCTACGACAAGAAGGATCAAGTCCCCGCCAGCGCGAGATGAACGAAACAAAATAAAATTTACGCGGTTGCCGTCCGCCTGGCTTCCATCTGTGAGATCGATGCACTTGCCGTGGTTGGTCCAAGAAAAGTGGAGATCGCCCTGTACAATAACAAAGAATGAGTTGCACGCAGATATGGGTCATCCACGCTGCACGCACGGTATACCAGAACTGTTGGTTAGTGTTGCCCGCGGCGCAAGTCCAGATCTGGAGCTTGTTCCCGTTGGTGGTGACGCCGCCGGTTACGTCGAGACACTTGGTGTTGTTGAAGATTTTCAAGCTGCCACCGGTGAAGGTCCATTGCTGGGCCGCAGCGCCGGTGCAGCTCTGGATCGTGACAATGGCGCCATCGGTGTTCGAGGCGGCCATCAGACATTTTCCTAAGCGGCGAGATGAGAGTTTGGAAGAATTACAGACTCAGCAAGCCCACCATTATTGAGATCGGGCTCGATGAGCAGCTGACCAAGGTGCCTGAAATGCTCTTTCAGTCGAGGTCAACCTTGCACAGACGACATACGCAGGAGGAGCCTCGACCAGGGTGAAAAGGAGTGAAAGTGCCGGGGCGAGGCAAGAGTAGCGCATTGGAGAAGAATGCCGGGGGTTAATTAAGGATCGCGAGTTGAGCAGCCAAGAGGTGGCGGGCCGAAAATAAGTGAAATCAACCTCAGCTTGGACGGGCTGCGGGGTAGTCTCGCAAGCCGACTTTATATACTTTTGTGAAGACAATCGTTCACACGTATATAAAGCTGCGGGGGGCCTCCCACGCGAGCTAGTCCAAGCGGGGTCTTTTCACAAAGATGATGATCTTCGCGCAAGTGACAGTGTGTGGGAGAGCAAGTCGAGTGATCTGGCAGTTTCATAAGAAATGTGAGGAACACGCTCACTCATTGCTCATGGAAGTTGCTCACGGAGCATCCGAGGTCCCTGGACGCAGTGCCCGACATTGAATTCCCAAAGGCTCGCCTGAACTACTGTAAGAACAGAGGTACTTGGTAGTAGCTGACACGAACAATGGCCAACTCGCGGTGTCTCGAATTTCGCGCTTCGCCGGGGTGGGATGGATTCCCAAGTCTTGAATGCATCCAGGCATAGAGGGCTGGCAAGGCTTGGTTTTGAATCGGGTCCTTCAAAGGAGACAGCGGACAGATGCTAGCATCGATATCGTAAGAAACGAATGCACGCGAGTCGATTCATGAAGAGACAATACATGCACACTGGGATAAGCACTTACGCTACTGCTGCTGCTGCTGCTGCTGCTGCGGGCGAGCTACCGCCGGCGGTCCCCGCCTCCGCCCACCCCCGCGCCGCCCACCGCCTCCATATCCGCCCCACCCTCCAACATATGCTCCCGGACCCAAAAGCCCCACCCCACCCGGCTCCCCAAACGTCGCCACATTCCGCTCGCGCTCCTCCTCGCGACGATTATACCCATATCCGCCCCGTCCACGCCCACGCCCACCGGTACCGCGTCCCCCACCGCTGCTCCCACCCTGCTGCTGCCCCTTGGGCGCAAACGGCGGCGGCGACGACAGCGAGTCGAAAAAGGACTTTTGCGGGTTATACGCCGCGCTGGAGCCCGGGCTCTCCACGCCCTTGCCCTTCGCGTCCTTTGCGTCCTCCTCGTCGCTGGGGTTCGTGCGGTCGCTGCTCCCGCTGCCCGCGCGCCCGTGCCCGCGCGCCGCGAGCGCGGCCTTGTCGAATTTTGCGTTCATACTCGCAAAGTCAAAGTCGGCCGCGGGGACGGCGACACCACCTGCACCCACGCCATTGGTGTTGGCATTGCCGTCCGCGGCGCCGGTACGCTTGGTGCGCTGGCGACGCGGTGCTGCGTTGGCAGCGGCGTTGGCGTTGGAAACGCGGAGATCGCCGAGGGCGCGCTCAACGGTCTCGAGCGACGCAGCTGCCGTATGGATGGCGTTCTGGTGCTGCGCCTGCGGGGCATTCTGCTGGGCCGCGAGGGGACGCTGACGGGGCGGCGGGGCACGCTGCTGCTGCTGCTGCTGCTGCTGCTGGACCTGCGGCGGCTGCTGACGGGGAGGGAGTTGCTGTGCAGTCTGCTGTGCGTACGACGGCTGCGCTGCGGGTGCGACGGGCGCCGGAGCTTGTGTTGACGCCTGGAAAAAGGTCAGAATACAATTACGGTGGCATATGAAAGAGGACTTGCCCCGAGAACGGCAGGGTCATCGTGCACACTGCGGCGGGGTGCGGGCTGCTCGTCCACCGACAGATCCTTCACTTCAGACGCGCGAAAGATGATGTATTGGTATGGTTCTTGGACCGGAGGGATATACTCGGCGACTGGCCTGTAAAAACGAATGAACAAAGAATAAAAGACATGTAGAACGTGTCACTGACCGACGAGACTCGGTACCCATAGAAAATACTGCGCCTGCATAAGCACACAAGGAATGAAGAGAAGAAATACGGCAAACCATTTGAAAGCTGAATGGTGGATGCTGCGGGGTCGATTCCCGCGAGAATGCCTCTGTAACGTACATCTGAATGAGAAATGAGAGAAATTGGTTTTCTATGAAGGATCAGAAAAGAACTGTTAGGCTGCAGAGGACGTACCCGATGAAACTGAGCGCCATATTGCAAGCAGGAAGAGAGCACAGTTTAAACTCCGCCCAAGTTTGGCGTCACCTCGCGAACCAAACATCGCGTCATCCACTGCCCACCTTCAACTTGCTGATTCAATCCTTTTCGTTCTTATCCAACTCGAAGTAACGCTGTTGCTGGCTTAATAATTTTACGCTCCAGTTTCTTCTTCTTCCGAGTCGTACGTTTCGCCTAGGCAGCACTCTACATGGCCAAATCTCTGGCATTCTCTGCAGCAGCATGATCGCTCTCATCGCACATAGCACTTTGATTTGACTTTGATAGCACTTGTGCAGCAACGGTATGGAGTTGGAGTATACATTATTCTCTTCAGCTCTCCTCACTAATTTCTGGATCCACAAGATCTCGGGCTGAAATGACGGATTTTGACAACCCTTTGGCTCGGAACACTGACTTGATATATACTACGATGCTGTACATGTTCGGCTGCTGTTAAATTAGTAAGTTACAGATCTGAGTTCAAAGCTGTACACTATTTTACACTCGGCCCGGCAAGAAGCTGTGACTTGGAAGGCGCCGAGTCTGCTCTTCGTCTCCACCATCCCAGCTTGCTCATTGTTACTGTCGCGCACTGAAGCATGCCAGTGGATCCGATATCCGTGACCACAACGGTGATCACACTCGCAACTTTTATCAAGGACCTAATCGAGGTCGGACAGAGCATTCAGCGCTCGATAGAAAAGGTACAGAAGAGCGCACTTTCGCTTGAAAATGTTCATTAAGATGATTTCAGGTCGGCGAGAATCGGCGGCGGATCCGCGACCTCACAAATGACATTCTTCGCACCCTCGCCGACCTTGCCAATCTTACTCGGGGGCAGGAGGACTCTTTCCAGGCGCCCGCGCTACTAAGCGCGCTAGGGAATCTGAAGGCGTGAGTCCTGCCGTGACTGCAATACTTTTTCTTACGGAAACCGCCTTAGGGAGATGCTTCATGTTCACTCGATATGCAAAGAAATATCTTCCGTGCAGCGCCCTGGGTTCCGGAAGATCGGCTCTCAATTCAAAGTTTGGATGAAGCGCGATGACGTCGAGCGAAAAATCGCGCATCTGAAGGAACACGTGAACAAATGCTACGTTCAATTCACAGTGAGAAAAGTCTTGCTATTCTGACTCTCCATACTTACCAGCGTGTCAGGCATTCTCTGCTGCTCGAATCGAGCAGGCAACTGCCCGTATTGAAGGCACTTCCCTGCAAGCTGTAAACACCACTCTGCGCGTCGAACAAACATTAATTGTAAACAACGTGGAAAGTCAAGTGAAGCTGCGGCGCCTGGAGGGAATGATGGCCCGAGTCCTGCTTGAGACCCAATTCGGCCAGAATGTGTTGAATGAAACAATTGAAGTCATATCATCTGTACGTATATCCGTGTTCCATTTGCAGTCTGGGTATAACTCGGATTTCGTCCAGGATCCAAGCCATAAAACATTAGAATTCCAGTTTCTCTCCGCGCAGACCATGCGTCTCATTGACTGCCTTCGGCAATTACTATCGAGAGGGAATTTGACCCTCGACCAATCCGCTGCGCATCATCTCCCGGTTCCGCTGCAATTCAGGTTTATCCCAATGGAATCCACGTTACATCTGCACGTACTGCATTGGATCCTGGGAACAGTCCTGGAAATTCATCATAGCCACGCCACAATACAAGCCGAGTCCGTGATGGGCATTATCATTAACCTTGGCGCCAAATTAGCTGCGCTAGGAATGATCTCGGAAAGCATAACGTGGCACCTCTTGAAGATTCAGATTTTTCGCCCCCTGGCTGGCGGGGAATGTGCCGCAGGAACTTTAGCACAACTTGTGCACTCGCTAACGCTGCTCTCCGTCGGATATCAAGTTCAACTGCAATATGAACGCGCCATGGGGGCTAGCAAGGAAGCTCTTGATCAGTGCATTCATTTGTCTGAAGGCTTTCCGGTCCTGGACAATCGGCTGTTACTACTAAATACGACGGTCATACACGCGCAAAATCTCTATTGGAGCAGTCAAGAAATGGCCGCACTATCCACCGCTCAGGATGCTGTTGTACTGGCCCGCCCGATAACAGAACAAATAATCGGTTCTAGTTGCGAATTATTTTCCTTAACCGAGGAAGACGAGTTCAAAGCACAGCGGTCTCGTGCGGCTCTTGTTATTTTCGGCCGAGTCCTTTCGTCACTTGGTCGACATCTCGAGTCATATGGAGCCTTCAAGGAGGCTTTCTACACCATTATGCTGTTGCCCGAGTCTCGATATTCGTTTACCGAGGCCGAGCTCGATACCTTCATTGATCAAATTTGCAAAGTGGCGGAAGGCGGCGAGTTTTCACTCGTCATGCTCGCAGACTGCGTTATCTTATTCCGCAATCTTGCTCGCAAGTACCCACGCGAAACTTGCTCGCAATTTCTTTGCGTCCTCCATGCACATGCGTATTTTTCCCATCAGGAAAATTCCCCGGATATGAAACCCTCCACGGAAAATTTGCGTATCTTTTTGGAACCCGACTCAGACTGCCTGCCACCTCCGTTAGATATCACAGTGCATATTGACGAATTCAATGCGCACGGTGGTATAATCGACGATGTGGTCAGAGCGTTTTATTACCACTGGCACCCCCACGCTATCGTTCCTGTGATTCGAAGTATCTTTTTCACGCACTTCGAGCAGGCCGTCGTCGTCCTTCGGGATGTAGTGATGAGCGCATGCTCAGATCTATATTTCCAATGGAACCACATTGGAATGATCCTGTTCACTACCTTGAATGCAGTGGAATTCCTCCCGCTGATCTCCAATCTCAATCGGTTGACCGTGCTGAGAATATTGACAAAAACCATCGTGCACTTGGGCTCAATCATCACCGATTTTTTATCCCGTTCACTCAGTAATTTGGCTCATGGAGTCACTGTTCCATTTTTGTACGAGCTATGGACAGCCGGCTTGCTCGAAGAAGCAGTGGCAGTATCCGATCACAGAATCAAATACCTCTGTCACCCACGCTCCAATGCGGTTGATAACCTGGGTTCGGGTCTTGTGGACCATGCATTTCTCTTGTGTGAGATGGGTCGAATTCCGGAGGCTATCGAAGTCGCACAGCAGATGGAAAGAATACTCCCAAATTTCACCGAGAAGGAAGGTATAATTGCTCTCAAGCTTCAAATTGTGTTGCCTTGTATCATTAAGATACGCATTTTACGAAGAACCAGAAGAAGTCAAGAGGCATTGCAACTTTGCAGGAAGGAAGTGGCTAAAGGGTGCCGGCAAAACTGGACTGAAGATGGTGAGATGTTCAACATTGGCCTTTATTTTCTGCTGGTAGAACTTGGAGCCACTTGGGACCACGTAGGAGCTCCTGACAGGGCTCTCAAGGATGCAGAACGAGCTGTTGCGGCTTGCCGAAAAGAAGTAGACGATGAAGATGTGGAAGGACAAATATGTCTTCTTGTGCACTCCCTTACCACTCTTTCGAACTGCCTAGCCGCAGTTGAAAGAAAGGACGAGTCCCTCGCAATTGCCCAGGAAGCTGTGTCGACATACAATAAAAATGCGCCGCATATGTGGGGGGATCTCCTTTACACGCTCAGGAGGCAAGAATTGGGAGCGAACGCCTTCCACTCACTTTCCCTTCGACTCGCGATCTCTGGGGATCCAGATCAAGCCCTTTCCAATGCCGAAAAAGCCACTGAATTGTATCCTGAGCTTGTCGGATTGGCGCCGCGCCATCTCCCCACCCTTGCGAGCAGCCTCCAAAACTTGGCCTCAACGCTATGGAAAATCGGCCGTCAAGACGAAGCCATCGATGCGTGCGATGAAGCGGTCGATATCATGCGGAAGGTCGTAGAACCTGAGACTTATTTTCTTCCAGCTTTCGTCAAAGCCTTGGAACTATTGGTAGGCTATCTCACGGCGAAAGGCGACGTTGAGAAGCTGCCTGCCGTGACTGCTGAATGCGAAGAGACCCAAAGGAAGTTCGCGTCTTTGCCTCCTGAACGGGATTTTCTCTTTGAGGAGGTTGAGATAGAGTCAGACGACGAGGGCCATGAGAATGTAGAAGAAGCCTGGGAGACTGCGTCAGAGGCAGATGAAGAATATTATGATGCTCTGACGACCAGGAGCGACGCAGAGGTGACTTTAGCCGTGAGTGCGATTCTCTTCCAAGAAACCGCCATTGAAACAGCGCAGATAACGCCCCCAGCAGAAGCGCAGACTGCAGGCGAATTTCTGACCCCCGTGCACAAAGACTTTTGAGCACAGCAGAAGTCTGCATGGGAGCCTGAGGACTCCACTCAAGGCGAGATTGAAGAACATGTCTTGGATCTTGATGGGGAATTTGAGTATATTGGTGAGAATCTTGAGCGTGGGCCTCGTGTGGAGTTGTGTACAGTGAGATCAGTGTGTGTTCATTTATCTATGTCAGATATACATTCAGCTTCGGGATCCAAGATTCATTGAAGCTGCGAGACGATGGAGTCCCCGCAAATACGGGTCGACTTGCACTTCATCGTCTGTAGTCCATGAGCAGTTTGACGCTCTAACTCGGAGGTCCGAGAGATGACTCAAAGTACTGTATGCATGCAACGGGTCGGAGCCGGTTGTGGACAAGCCATTTGTTTTCAAACACTGCCACCGTTTGGTTTGTGCTTGTGGCTCTTGAGCGGAATCACACCCACCTTGGAATAATCTTGGACCAAAGTCTTCTACGACTAGTAGTAAACTGAGTCGAAATAAAAAATGTGTCGAAGGGAAATCCGGAGCTCCGTGCAGAGATCGACTTCGAAAATGTGTCCTCGGATCGCTCCGGTTGCTGAGGCAAAGAGCGAGCACCAGGTTAGCTGTGTTGTTCAATGCTTCAGCGGATTTAGAATGATATCATTTCGCGGTAGACTATACAGCGAGAATCAATTTGTTAGAAAGAATACATGTTTTCTAATGATCAGGAATCTTGATGTTCGCTGGCGCCGAGAGCATCTGGAAGGCTTCTTCAGTGTAGGGAGGATAGCGGTACTGGAAGAACGGCTCGACACTGAAGACAGATCAGACCTTCACAGAGGAGGAAAAGAAGGAAGAAACAGACGCAGGAGGAACGTTGATGTAGCTGCGGCGATGTACGAAGGTGTTGAAGGAGAATTTCCCCAGATACGACCCGTCTAGGGAGGCACAAATGAATATATGACACTGTGTCAGGAAGAGACACTTACAACCCGATTCTCCTTGGCCACCAAAAGGCATCTCGTGGACTAGGAAAATATGAATATGGTCAACGGCCGGACGAGAAAATTCTGCGTACCACCAAGTTGCATGAATGTATCGTTCAAGACGAGTGTACCGCTGCTGGTGGATTCGAGGACTTTGAAACGAGAATTATTAAGTAACCGAAAGGACCCTCAAGGAGGACACACATTGGTTCTTAGTTTCGTCGCTGTCGGTAAAGACGTAAATGACGAGAGGGACGGGTCTGTGCGCAAAACTAGTCAGCTTTACAACGCAGCGAGAAGCAAGCTCTAACCGTCCACGTATAATCTGAATGGCTTCGTGAACGTCATCGACCGGCACTAGTGGGATGATTGGGCCAAAAAGTTCGCTACAAGAAAGGTGTCAGGACCCGAAACTGGCAATTTAAATTCCCACCCACTCTTCCATCAAGACATCATTGAGCCCGACGTCGACAACCACAGTGGGCTCGATCCGCTTGGCCCCTTCTGAATTGCCACCGTGTACGACCTTTCCTTGCGTACGACGAAGGAGTTCGAGAAGACGCGCGTGGTGATGCGGGTTCAAGATGGCACCCAACTCCGATAGCGGATCCAACGCCCCTTTGGGGTGAGGCCAGAGCGTGTGGTACGCCTTGTTGAACGCCTCGGCTACGGCGTCTTGGTACTCCCGCGGGATCAAAATATAATCCGGCGCCACGCAGATCTGGCAATGCAAGTCAATATCACGAATGTAATGAAGAAGGGTATCATAAGACCTGGCCAGCATTTTGCTGTTTCCCCCACAAGATTCGCTTCGCTGCGAGCTCGATATCGGTGTTACCTGCGTCGATGAACACGGGTGATTTACTGCCCAGTTCCAGTGTAAGAGGGGTGACGTTCTTTGCCGCAGCAGCGGCAACGATTCGGCCAATGTGGCCACTCCCGGTGAAGAAAATATGGTCCCACTTGAGCTCGAGGAGGGCGGTAGTTTCTGTGGCAGCGCCACTAACGATACGGTAAGCTGAAGAATCGAGGTATTTCGGAAACAAATCGGCCAGCAGCTGTGCGCATGCAGGATTGAATTCAGAGGGCTTGACGATGCAGGTGCAGCCCGCGGCAATGGCACCAATTAGGGGGAGCATCGTGGTCACATAAGGGTAGTTCCAGGGCCTGCCCAACTTGTCAATATAGATCGCAGACCGACTTCCGGACGCACATACCCAATAATAAGAACGAGACCTTTAGGCACAGTGTAAATGGTGGTGTCCCAGGAGCTCCGCCATTCCTCCACCTCTGGCTTCTCAGGTTTGTTCCATTCTTCCAAGTTCTCCGCCGCGCGGACAGCTCCGGAGATGATGGGCCCCATTTCCGGCAACGAGGCCTCAAGCTTGTGGCGGCCCAAGTCCGAGTACAGCGCATTGCTCAAACTGACATTATTTTCTTGGAAGAGTCGTGCGAGTTGCAAGAGCTGTGTCCGACGAAACTCCAAGGGAAGTGTCTTTTTGCCTTGGAATGACTTTTGGAGCTCTGCGTATCCCTAAATGATTGAGTTAAGCATCGATCAGACGCGCAAGAACTTCTCGCACCGCTTGTAGATCTTCAATGGTCGTAAAATTCAAGGGCATTGTGAAGATGGCAAGGGATGTTGACAGAGAGGTGTTTAAATGGGGGCAGTTCTCGCGTAGTCGCACGACTTTTGCGGACAACAGAGAGATGGGCTACTTCCGTAGAAAGGTGGACCCACCAAGGACCCACAGAATCGAAGTGACCATCGCACCTGACTGGAAATCTTGCAACTCGAACACGGTGACGTCTCAACTCCGCGATGCTTCTTCATTTCAGACGGAGATCAAGATATTCCGACCAGCGTGGTTTTGAGTCTCGTCGCGGTTTTTACCCTGAAGCCGAGGGGCCCAGACTCGAGTTACTTAATCAATTGGGTCGACGTCGTGCCACAGCACTCCGATGGACCACTGCACAACTTTGGAGATGGAACCGAATCGCAAAGGTTAGGGGCACAGGGCAGATGAGTCGTGGATCCGAAGCTGCGGAGGACTCGGAAGGGGAGGATTGAATACTGTGGCTTTAATCAAAACAGGGCCAGGGGCACCTTGTTCTATAAAAATAATTGCCCGCGGTGGGCAGCGAAGATTCAACAGATATATCGTTTCTCCAGATTATTGGTACGAGTCTTGCCACTTGGGTCGAGCTCGATGCGGAATAAGGGTTAGACAAGGATGATGGTGAGAGTCAAGAATGGATGACCGTGACGCCCTTTTCAAAGTCCGCTTGATGGCCTTCTTGCCCCCGGAGCTAATTTAACTCATCATTACCATGGCTGGGGCTGCCTTGCGACAAGCAGTCACCAACATGGCACTCTATGGCACAGTGGATCGTCAGCCAT
This sequence comes from Mycena capillaripes, assembly GCA_029204075.1. Lineage (NCBI taxonomy): Eukaryota > Fungi > Basidiomycota > Agaricomycetes > Agaricales > Mycenaceae > Mycena > Mycena capillaripes. The sequence continues at coordinate 758,852 of JARHKZ010000022.1, forward strand.
GACTGGCTCAAAATTTTTCTCTCCGTAGTCTTCCGCGACCTCTGGATCACCTCTCGGGCCTACTTTGATTATATTATCCGCATCCGCCGCTGGAATAGTTCCTTCGTCTGCCAACTCGCTGGTATCAGGGACATCCATCGGCACCTTGCCAAAACCTGTCGTTCCCTCACTATCTCTGTGTACACAACCTCTGAGGGAAAATACACCTCACAATGCAGGGACCTCATCGGGTATGCCACCACCGATTCGTCCAGTGAGAGGCTTCTCTCCAACTACAATACCCACAAATACGTTATCCCATGCCAGGTCCTCGTCAGTGTCATCAGCAACTGCACGCCCAATGTCACCTCCCTCCACTTTGTGCTTGTCGACTGCGTCCCGTCTTGTGACGGGTGGGCACGCGCCCGCGCCCAATGCCTATGTTACGACCAGGGAGTACCCGCTCTTCCTCACCGAGCTCCACGTCACCTTTGCCTACACCTCCCCGCCCCCGGCGCTCCTTTTGGACGCCCCCCGCGGCACCTTCTTTCCCCCGCCATCTCCTCATGATTTACCCCCTCAGTGCCGCTTTGACGAAGTGCGAAGGCTGGTGGTCTGGGACGCAAACCCTGATTTCGTCGCCTTTTTGACGACAGCGTGTCCGCTGTTGGAGACGATCGAGTCGACGGCGCAGTTTTCTGCGGAGGATGTAAGTACCCGCAGATGTGCCCGCAGATGTCAAGGCCCGGCTCGTCTTCGTGCGCCTTCCGCGTACCGAAACATGGGGTCCTATTGGTGGTGATGCGAAGCGGCGATGGGGCCCTCCTCCAGAAGTTAGTCTCTCTAAGACGGATCCAGCTAGTGCCGCTGATCCAGAGGCGCCCGTCCAAAAGAGGAGAAACTCCATCTGGCATCTTTTCAAGCGTATCTTGCAGAAACGCAATTGACAGGAATGAACCCGATACCCTTTCCCTTTCCATTTTTCTCTTCCATCTTCTGTTTCCTTCGATACCCAATTTTCGCCCGCGACTGTCAGTATTCACCACCTTACACCCCTATTTTTATTTTATTTTTACTAACCCATCTAATGATGCTCATTTACAGTACTTATCTACAATGTTCATTTACTGACTTACCATGTCCTATATATACTACTCACCGACTCGGACCTGCTGTATACTCTGGACTGAAAAAAGGAATCGTTATATACTGTAGCACCGTTCGCGCTAGCATAGACGATCTGGACTCCACGCCAATGTCATAGACAAGACATCTGTGTAATGTACTACATGTTCTCTGGGCTCAAAAAAGCCGACCTCTTCAACAGTTATTTCCCGGTTGAAGTTCTAGTCACGACATCCTAAGTTGGTGGGGTTGAGCCTAATAAATAAATACATCCAAGGTCAGCATCCGTACAGAACCAAGCGGAACGAGTGGTACTTATAATCAAATCCAGAGATTTGCCCCGAAGCAAATTTCCTGGGCATCGATTCCGATAGACGTACCTCCTGTACGTGCGAATCTTATCGGAAGCACTGCGTCACTCATATTTTCTTCCAAGTCGACACCTACGAGGAGGAAAACGGTCATTTACCCGATATATCTTGTGGAGGAATAGAGAAGACGTATAAGTAATAGCAGCGGGATTTCGTAGGAGCACTGGGTTTTAACGCTTGGATGACCATGCGCCCAGACGTGTAAGTGTTGAATTTTAGCCCAGACGCGTTAGTGAGCTAAATGAAAATAAGGTGGCCCACCGAGTCTTTAAGATCGACATCCTTAGTATTGCCGGTTAACCTTGATTTTGAACGAACACACTCAATCTTCCATAAGATTCCTCCGGAGGTGCTCTTCCAGATTCTGCATCTCGGATCTTCTCTCCCCGTTGCAATTACCGCGCGGGATGTCACGATTGGTGCAACCGCTCCTCGACGACGCTTTGTGGCACCATGTTCACTACAGAGATCTCAGCAGTGGATTTTGCCAGTGCCGGGAGTAAAAAGCGAGGTCGACCGCGCCAATGAAGCGATGAAGGGATAGTATTCGAATCCGACTCCCGTTTGCGTGTTTCATCGCCGAGTGCCGGTCGAATTCGATGCGGAACCTGTGGAAAATATACAAGCAGTACAATATGCTATGGGATGCGATGCGCGGGGATTGAATACTGTAGCTTTTAATCGAAATAGGAGCACCTTGTTCGAAAAAAAAGGGCTCACGGCAAGGATGACGGTGAAGAGTCAAGAAAGACTCATCGCGGCTCAACCGGCCCTGAACTGATCATGTGATGCTATTCCTGCTTTGTTCCACCCATTTCCTCAATGCACCGGCGGGCGAATAAATCGAAAAAAGTGGGTCTACCCGAGTCCTTTATAACGATTACTGACGCTCTCAGGTCCCAAATGTGCGACTGCGACCCGCTGCGGCTGACGCAATGGCCCGTGCGCGCGCGTCGCCGGAGCACACTAGCTGTTGGGCAGAAGACAGCCAGATAGTTGGCAGCGACGACACGGTCATGATTGGTGGCTCGTGTCCTCGTCCGTTCAAGAATGTAGTGGTCTGTGCCACCGGTGTCCTTGACAAGGTATTTTTTCTTTTCTTTTGAGACGCGTCGACGCGTCCAATCTGACGCGTCGCAGCCAGCACTCTTCAAGCTCGCCCTCGAACTAGGCGCTACAAGCGTCAGCGCATTCACCGACCGCGTCACGCATCTTGTCGCTGAAAACCATGGAGGCGCGAAATATCTGGTGCGTGGAGCCTTCAGAGAATTCATTGACGCGGCTGAACGCGTCGCAGTGCGCCTTGGAGCGCAAAATCCCCATCCTGCTGCCGTCCTGGATCATCGAGAGCCATCGCATATGGCAGCACGGCGACGACGTCGACTTGGAGCAGGTGCGTGTCTTTTATCTCTCATATTTATGCATTTATTCATTGGACACAGAGCATCGCCGCCCACCGCCTACCCATCTTCTTAGGCATCACCCTCTGCATCTCTGGCATACCCGACATTATCCGCCGAACGCAAATCAACAAAGCGCTCACGCTCGCCGGCGGGACATATGTCAAGAACCTCGAGCGTCCTGTGCGCGTCACCCACCTCCTCTGCGCGGGTGAAGCAGAGACCGACAAAATGCGCTACGCAGAGAAATTCAACCGCGCCGGCGAGGCAGACCCGCCCATCCAGCTCGTGTGGGAGGAGTGGTTCTGGGACTCGCTCGAGTATGGTGGTAAGTGTATTTTTGTTTTATTCAATTAAGCGCGTGCGTTGACGAACACGCAATAGGACGGTTCGACGAGGCGACCTACCAGGCGCGTCTTCCCCGCCCAGAGCGCAGATGTATGTCTCATTCACCGCTTTTTTGAACGACTCTCAATTGCTTCCGCTTCCCCTCACAGCCACAGAGACTCGTCCTCCTATTGTCTCAAACCAACAAAACGCCCCGTCCGTGCCCGCAAACGCACCCATACACATCCCAAGCGTCTTCGACGACGACGCGGACGACGACGGCGACGACGAGCTAGCGCGCGTGCAGCACGTCCCCGCACAGCGGCTCCAGCTGTGGGGCAGCCTCCTCAAAGCGCGCGGGTACGAGGTCGCGCACGGCGGCGTCGTGCTCAGCCCGGGCAAGGCGCGTGAAATGGTCGTGCAGCGGCGCAGCGAGGACGCGTTGGAGCCTTCCCAACCAGACACAGCAGGCGGAGGGAGCGCGGGGAGCGTCCTTTCGAGCTTCCGCCGCACGAATTCGATGATGATTGTACCGAGGACGACGGCCGAGGCGAGTGCGGGGCCGAGTCGAGTGCCGTTCAGACGTAGTGGGAGTGGGAGTATGAATGCCAATGCGAACAATGGCAGCAACAACAATAACAACGCGGGCCCTGGTCCCTCATCGACGCGCGCCAAACGACTAGGGGAGGGAGATACCACGAAACCACTGAACGCCAGTCCCCCGTCGACCGTCTTCGCAGGGCTGCGATTCTTCCTCCGCGGCGAAACCGACACCGCGAACGTGCGCGATGCCATCGAGGGCGCAGGCGGCACAATCGTCCGTGGCTCCGACACGGACTACATTATCGTCCGGCTCGTGAGGTGTGTCCCCCTGCATGTCTCTCTCCCCTTCATTCACCTTTAACTCGGTCATTCCAGCGGCAGCGCCCTGTACGCTGCAGAGCCCTCCACCAGCGCCCGCGCGCAGTACCGCACCGAGTGCTGGCTAGAGCAGTGTACGTTCGTGGACCGCCTGTGCGCGCCCGACGAGCATGCGAGCTTTGTCCCGCTCGCCGTGCCGCTGCCTGTCCCCGGTGTGTATATTCATCACCTTTCGTCCTCATCCTTGTGATGCTAATGCCGACCTTACAGGCACGGACCGCATCACGCTGAGTTTCTCGGGGCTCGACGTCTCCGAGGCGTGTTGGGTGCGCCGGTTGCTCAAGGCACTAGGTGCGTTTCGTTCTTTCTATTACTCCTGCGGTTCAATGAATACTAATTGGACATCGTGTAGGTATAACCCTCGCTCCCGCCTTCTCCCGCCACTCGACGCACCTGCTGTGCCCGAGCGGCAAGGGCGCCAAGTACACCCGCGCACGGCAGTGGGACGTGCCCGTCGTCAACATGGAGTGGCTCGCTGCGATGGCACAGAGCGGCGCCGTCCCTGCTGTGCATGCGTTCCTTGTCGCGCCCGCCGACGGCGAGGACACTGTCCCGGTTCCTGCGCCAGACGCGCGTAGTAAAACCGCAAAAGGGAAGGAGAAGGCGGACGACACGATGCAGATGCAGGATATCACGAATAGCTACGGTACGTCCGTTTTCTCTCTGCTTGCCAACGCGTGAGCTGACACGCACACAGACAGCCAGGAGTCATTGCCAAAGGAGGGCTTCTTCCTGCCGCCGCCCCCGCCCCTTCCCGCGCGCGAGGCGAGCTTTGGGGACGGTGCGGGTCTGGCCTTCGGACAGCCGAACGCCTCGCTGGGCCCGCCCGCGACGCCAAGCCCGCCGAGGAGGCTGCTGAGACGCCAGTCAACCAACACGCCTTCGCGCTCGCGCTCGCGGCCCGGGACGCCCCTCCCGCTCGTCGCGCACGCAGTCCCTGGGCCCGCGCCGACGCAGAGCAGTATGACCAGCAGCAGTACGAGCGGGACGGGGCACAGCAGCAGCGTAGGTGGAGGTGCAGGTGCAGGCGTGGTGCGGCGCGCGGCAACGTTTAGTGCCAGCGGGTCTGGGCCTCGGTCTGTACGGGCGCGCCATACCGCAGTGGCGGCGGCGTCCTCCCCCGCGCGCGTGCCATCGTCAACGTCGCCGTCGCCGATGCGCCGCGGGGTGAGCGTATCACCGCCCAAGATACCGGACCACCGCACGAAAGCGCTCCAGGAGAGCATCGTGTCGCTGCTGGGCAAGCGGCCTGCGACGCCTGACGAGGGTGAGGCGCCTGGGGGACGCGCGGGCAAGCGCGGGAGGGCCCTTCGCGATCGGTCCAAGGTGTGTTTCTGCGTTTACTTTTTTTTTTTTCTCGAGGCTGATTCACGCGCCTTGTGCAGCCGCAATCGCGCCAGCCGTCGGACGCGCTGCCGGTGCTCCGCGCTGCGGAGGAACGAGAGCGAGAAAGAGAGCTAACGAGCGTGTTTGGTGGTGGACGGTCCTTTAGCCCGGGCCCGGAGGACGGCGCGTACGAGGGGCTGAGCCTCGTGTCGGGCGCGGATGAGCAGAGCTTGAGGGTGATGTATGAAGATCCTGGGCAGCGCGCGGAGCAGCGGCGGCTGGCGAGTCTCATTGGGGAGCCGATGGAGGGCGACGGGGCGGGGACGGAGGGGCGCAAGAGGCCGAGGAGAAGTATGAGGCGGCTTGGATTTTAGTGGATTTCTTCTCTTTTTGTTATTGATGTTGTGCATATTGTGCTTTTTTGTACGCAAGGATTTTGTAGATCTGGTGTAGTGTTACTGCTGAGGGATTTCTGAAATTCCAAGGAGCCGAGATGCAGAGTGAGCATGAATGAGGTGGGTGAGCAGGGAAATTACAGCAGAGAGCGCATCAATATCATTTGAGAGAATATATATTATACAGCAAGGATACAACAAGGTCCACAGTCAAGTCCAACAAGTTCAGAGTACTACAGTGTCTGAAATAAAGAAGATCATCAGCATGCAGCACAACGAAGGAGCAGCAAGAAGGGTTCAGAAAAAAAAAGGCAATATCAATGTTGTCTCCACAAGGATCAGAACAGGTCTGAGATTTGTTTCATCCGAACGAGAGTAAGGAGCGGAACTCACCAATATCGATACAAAAATGGGATGGCGCAGCACAGGAAGATCACTGAAGACAGAGCATCAGTAAACGATCGAAGAAAGACAGCAGAAGAGAGGATCAGAAGTATTATAGGCAATATCGAGTGTCCTCAAACCCCGAGAGGTCAGAACAGGTCTGATTGGGTATCATCCGAAAGAAAGAAAGGTAAGACAGACTCACCGAATACAATCAGGAAGGCACCATGGGCGGCAGCGCCGTGACAGGGCGCCACTTTGCGCGTCCTGGAGCAGACTCGCCGTACACCCAGTCCTCCTCGTTCTCCTCCTCGCCGTCGCAGTCCTCCACGTACACGCCGACGCCGGAGTCGCCGTCTTGCGGCTCGATGAGGACCTCGAGGCCCGAGCTGTGCTTCTCGTTCACCTGCAGCTTGCGGAGGGCGGCCATCAGGTCGTCAGCGAGGGGCGTTGCGTTCGGTGGTTCTTCCTTTATGGGCTCCCAGCCGACAGGCGGGGACCCTGGTGGGGAGATGAGGAAGTTCTTCTCGATGGCGGGTGGTCGAAGGTAGTTGGCCTCTGGGACGAGGTCGTCGGACTCCATAGGCAGCAGGGGATTTGGGTCGGCGCGAAATACCCGTAGGGTTATCTGGGACCTAGTTGCAGTGAGTCTCGACTCCTTTCGAAAAAAAAGAAAGCACAAACCGATCATGGGTCTGCTCGAGGACGATGGGATCGCTGAGAATTTTTGCCGTCTCTGCATCGTCCTCTTGCATGTACACGATGATGATGCGGCTGAAACCAGCGAGTGGAACCCATCGATTTATCTGGCCATACGTGGCAAAATGGTCGTGCAAAAGTTCAAGGAGCAAGGGCTGAAAAAATTCCTTCGGTATGGAGGTTACCGCCAGGGTGTTGGTTCTTTGGATATCAGCATTCGGGGACGAGGGAGCTACGGTGTCTGATTGGGAGATGAAATAGGGAGCAGCCTCAGCAGACATGAGCGTAGAGGACAAGGATGACTTTTTCGTCGTGGCGCGGCAGTTTTTTAAACTCCTACATCACATCATGTGACCTTGCCGCCGCCGGCACGTGGCACCTCCTCCCATCACTGCCGCCTTCTTTATATGCTTTTCAGGCTGTTCTACATTGCCCTGAGACTTGCATCGCTTGGAAGCCTGTCTTTGTTTCTGATATATTTTCCCAGGTGCTGGATTGGCTCTACAGCATGTCTCGAATAGTCCTCTTTTTTGGGCCTGGGGCTAAGAGAGTCGCGAAAATCCTTTGCTTTGCCTTTCAATATTTATGGACCCACATTCTCGAGGCGTGCCTTCATGGATTTATATTCGAAAGAAAAAGGTCATCCACGGCGACCGAGCAACGCCGAACGCAACTTTAACCCGGAGTCAAGCTCAGTCAGCGCCATCACATATGCCCACAATCATGCAGGCCGAGGTACACTGGAATGATTCAAGTGTTGTATTGCCTCGTGAAATTTCTAGAATTCTTACAGGCTGTTCGGTGTTCCATTCGACATATACAGCCTTCTCTATAGGGGCGTGAACAGGCTCGACGTTCGGGCCACATTGTTCTTGAGAACTTATGTAATTCATCCAAGCTGTCCGGTTTTCTATTCAACATACAGCCTTTCCACCGAGCGCGCAAATAGTACTATAAGGATATCAAGACAAAAACAAATGGCTAGGTTCAAACGCGGGACATATGGTGGCTATCCGCCTCGTTGGCCTTGCCACCCGATAGGTCTTGGTCCACCTCCGTCAACTGCTCGATGTGTACATGCATGGGTCTAAAGCGATTCGAACTTTCGCTCTGCGGCACCGGTGTTCGCTGGAATTGTGCAGCCCCACGGCTTTTTTGTGCGATCCCAACGCGGAGGATGACCATGTAAAACGCAATGGAGATGATTGGAGTCATCATGTCCAGCACGATATATTGGCCATTTGACTCTGACTCGAAGCAAATGAGGGAGGTAAGGAGGCTGATCGAGTATAGGGCGCCTGCGTCGAGGACGATCATCAAGACTGGTTTTGTCAGGCCTTTGCCTATGCGCGTAGTGTGAACGTTACGTTCAATCGTCCATAATTTATATGCAAGTAGACCTAGGAAGAAATTGTCCGGTTCAAATAAGACAGAAATCTAGACGGATAGCAAGCATACCAGTTGCAATAATATTGCATGCAAGGGAGGTCGCATAGAACGAGGTGACCCATTGACTCGTACGTTGGGCAAAGACGTTGTTCGAGTCCGCCGCAGGCTGCGCAAATTCATAGACAGCGCCACTCGAAGTAGCTATGCAGCAGTGCCTTAAACAAGGTTGTGTCATATATCAAGTTCTTCCACTCACCACAAACGGCGAACCACAAAATGACAGGAAAAACGATAACCGATATTGAGCGCCAAACCATGTAGCAGCGATATATCTGCCGGTCCAGAAAAAAAGAGGATAAACAAAAAAAATAAAAACGAGGGGAATTTCCTATGTACCGCAACGCCATCTCCTAGAGCTGTCTGAAAGCCGTACACGGCATTCTTGAATACGAAAGACGGGTCATTGATGCTCGCAAAGAAAGCCGTCGGCCCGCCTGGGTATGTGTCGCGGAAACGAACGAGACCACTGTAAAGACGCTTGATGTCCGAAGCCATATGCTTTGTATCGAGAAATTAATACTCTACCAATGAAGGGCAATCCCGACTTACAAGTGTACTTGCAATCAAAAGTAGGCAAGCGCACACAATCATTGTCCAATTAATCTGCGCATAGCTACGGCCGCCAACGAGCGTCCATATGGTCGCTATGAACATCAGCAGCGAGAAACCTGCAGAGTAATAATAGTTAGTTGATTGGGAAGTGTCGGGCGAGCGAAAAAAGAAAACTGGCCATAGAGAATTCCTTGGAGGGTAGTGGAAATAATTGCAACCTCGTCGAGTGGAATCATTGAAGGAAGGAAGGCACGACCTGAGAACTGAAAGGTGGGAAGAAGAATCAGTCTTTCGATTACTTACAGATTCACTGTATAAGTATGATGCATTATTAACGGCGGACGCGCTTAACGGATATCCTCGGCGACGGCATTCAATAGTGACTCCAGAACTGTGTTGGTTTCATGCGTTGGTGCTCGGCCATTGTGGAGGAGTTCCGTGGGGCAGCTGGGTTCTCGCGCTCGACTATCATCGCACCTGCCCGGGGTGCTTCATAAATATCTGCGGGCGCTTGTAGGTCCCAGCGGAGACCATCGGCAAAATGGTCCAGTAATCATGGCAACCTGAACGGCCACCGCCGCAAATGGATAATCGCCGAAGTGCACCGAGAGCTTACTACAGATCCGGGCAACGGAAGCTGAGCTACGCGCTGCCGCCGCCTGTTCAATACGTTCAAGGTCGGATCCCCGTACCTAACTTGATCTGTTTCATTCGTGATCGCTTTGGTGCTAGTGGGGTTCATGCTACGCAAAAAATGAGGAAAAAAACTTCAGAATGAGGTTGCGAGTGGGAAGTCTCGTCAAGAGAGACCAGGAAAAAATGTAGTAGGCCTTTCATCGGTAGGAGGTTGGCGGGCACCTTGAAACAGTCAGCGACATCTGGAACTAGAACTGCAATTCTATTATACGCCGTACCTGGTCAAGAGTGCTCTACTTTGCCGCAGGCAGCACGTCAATCACTCGGCCGCCAAGTTCGACGCGGCCACACGATAAAATGTGACTTTAACCATGTCAAGATTATCACAGCCCGCAATCGTGCAGGCTGGCAGCAGACCGAATGATTTTAATCAAATGTCTGTGGTTGTATCGCCGCCCGAATTTCTGAAACCGAATCTGTGCACGCTGTTTGGTGTTCCATTCGTTACAACAAAGGTGCTCGTACCTCGCTGTTATGAGGGTTCCGGGAATATCAGCACTCGGCTTCGTGTCTAAACCATTTTAATTGTTCACTGAGGATCAGATCTGGACATATATAGTTCCTAAAAAGGATGACGGAAGTAGTGGCCTAGTGTCCAGATGTAGCAACCATGTTGAAAGCACGGGAAACGGGGGGGAAATGGAGGATAATTTGTTCACTATTCGATTTTTGGTAACTTGGTGGACTTTTCCGCCTCGGAGGTGTCATTCAAAGGGCTGCGGCGTCGTTTAGTCTCAGCGCGTCGGTCATTATCGACCGGCGCAGGACTAGGTGTACCAATATGCAACGGAGCAACTCTGTCCAGCGCAAAGTTGATAACCTCTTGTCGTCTGGCGCTGGTCGAGAGCTCAAACATACTCCCGACGATACCGGTCCTTTCTTCGTCCAACTGAGCGACTGATTTCACCTTCGCCAGCACGTTGGATACGTTTTCAACGTGTGTCTCGACTTCCTCGTATGACGGGGACCATGGCATGTTGTGTTGGCGGTATACCTCCCGCGTAATCGGAGTGATGGGTGGAGGTACCCCGGTCATATCCTGCCCGGTAGTTCAAATCACTGATCATGAAGTCGAAAAGGAAATGCCTCCTACTTCCCACATTTCAGGTGAAACGATATGGATGTAGAGCCGGTGACCGTGTTCTTCGTCATAGTTCTATGCAGCTCTTGAGTGGATTATCGAGGAAATCAGTTTACTCGCCCTTGGGTTCCCTGTGTCTCCAGTTATCCGTTGGAAGCTGGCCACCACCCAATTCAACAAGGAAATCCTTGAAAGACAAATAACATACATTTTTCCGCCGGCCAAAACACCCATCTCGGATAGTAGAAGCTCGGACTAGTTTCACGGTGCTTAACAAACTTCGTTAAAGCAGGAATAATTCGCTTACAGAGTCTACGGTTTGGATTCTCTGAGCACTTCCCATTTGAAAACGTCAGCAGGCAGCGATTGCATCTAGGAATCACATACATCTGGCCAGCAGCAGCAACTCCCATTTTCGCGCAAGGCTGCCACAAAGGAAGATAATAATTGGACAAGGAGTCATAGGTGCAGTCTATGACGGTGCCTGCCGTCCAACCCGCCTTGATGTTGCCAAGTCTAGATCTGACGAGGGCCGATGAACACAACATTAACGGGAAACTTTGTGAGCACTAACGACTTGAAGGATAATTCCGCCTGAAGGGGTAATCCTAATTCTTGAGGTGTTTTTAGAGGATCAACGTACCCCGATGTAGACTTGTTGGAGAATAAACCCCCGCGCGCGCGCTCCGAGAAAATATCAAATTGGAGACCGCCTTCATCAGCCTTTCCGGTCACTTGTTCCTCAATCGTGTAGCCATGGCCAACTGCGGTAGCCACAAACTAGATAAAAGATTGCACATGGAAAATCAGCAGCGTTCACAGTCATTATATAAACAACCTGCCTGTCTAACAACCCCCGGACCAGTGACAATACCATCCAGGCGTCTCTGTCGCCAACTAACAAGATAATCTTGCTCCGCAGTCAGAGGCGTGATACTCTTGTTGACGCTCCCCGAGATGGCGTTGACTCCTAGCAAAGTAATCCGTGAGGACCAAATCGAAGACATACAAGAAATAGGAAACCTCCCACTGAGACTTTAATGGCATTGCGGCCACTTCCGCCGAAAGATATCCAGAAAGCTTCCTTCTTGAACATTGACTTGTAGTAAAGTGTTACTACATCCACAGTTGACATCCAAATAATATTCGTACCATTATGAAACCCCCTTTGCGACGGATATCAGCAGGTAAACGGGCTTCATCGACCTCAGATAACAGAAGGAGAGGATATTGGCCCAGATCCTTGAACGAGTACAACTATGTCAGCCTCGAGTGCGTGAATCAAAAGTGTTAACTCAAACTGGAGGTAAATAATTGCCGGTTTTCCGATTGAAATCATCTGGCACACGAAGTGTTCGATGAAATTGAAAATGGGTTCCGCCAACCAATACGCCTCCTCGTTTTAAATCGAGCTCAGCTATAGTCTGCCCAGGTGTCGAGGCCGGAGCGATGCCATGGTATTCAGCATATTTGTTGTTCCACCACAAGAGGGTTCCATCCTGTAGTAGAGAAGTTTAAGATATACCAAGGTCAACAGGTGAGGAAAAGAACCTTGAGATCTGCAAGCCACCCGGCGATGTTGTATCATAGTTTGAGTCGCCTTCTACTACTGTAATCTGCAAGTCCCGAAGTGCCTCCTCAAATATATCGGGACGGACATAACCTTGGTGTTATTTCGTCAGCATTCAGGATATCACGAGAAGAGTATTACAGTACCGGCGTCGACGATCAGCTGAAGTAGTTCATCGCGTGAAGTGTCGATTTTTACGGCTTGAACTATCGTATATTCCTTCCTTTCTTGGGGCCTGCGTAAGCCCTGGATTTTGATTGATATCCGTACAGACTGGGCCATCGCCTGCAGGGCGAGCCCCCCATAAGGCGGCCTTTCTTTGGAAGAGATGCCGGGAATAGACTAGGCAAGATGATAGACTGCCCCTCGAATGTGATAAATGTTTCTTACCGCAGAGAGTTCTCTGGCTTCAGCCTGATTCGCCTGAGCTTGCGCAACAATGTTTCTGTCCAAGATGAAATATTACATCAGAAAGGAAAAATCCGAACCCACGCGGCCCACGAGTCGCCGCCTCGAGGGCGAAGCCGAAGGTCCAATTCTGCAAGCTGTCAAGAAGGGAAAGAGTGAAGGGAAGGGACATGAAGGGAAATGTCTCAGGCACCTTCACTGTGATCTCCTCGATGCTCGCCGAGAGCATGCTGTATTGCTCGTGTTGCGAACTTACGGAATGTGGGGTGCGGGAACATTTGAATGCGACGGGCCTACCTTTGCATAATATTCAAAGCCCCGATCTACACTGCGTGTGATGATTCTGCAAAGCGGAATTGCAGCATATATTTACCGTGTGGACACTAAAATAATTCTTCACGTCTTCGTTTAATCTTCTGATTTCTGAAGAAATTTCGGAACTGTTCCATGTGCGATCGCCCAGAGAACGTTTTAGCAAGCGCTGACAAATTCTTTCTGTGCGAAGAATCACACTAATAACGATTTGAGTTGACAAAACACGTCCAAGATGTTCACCAACTCGGATATGGCTGTCATTGCGTCGTTGTACTCGGAGTCGAGGATGACATGGCGATTTCTAAAGTCTTCGAGCAATAAATTATAAAACGATGTGCTGGATCCTATTGGAGAGCCGTAGCAGTTCGGCCTTGTTTTCCTTCACCTATCAAGGTCCAGTTCAGTGCGAGCGAGCAGAGCAGGACTTAGGAAGAGTCGACCTTGGCCACGATGCTATAGAGGGTTTGCACTGCGGAGAGGGCCTCACTGGCACTCATGATGAAGAAGAAGAGCAGGCGGTCAAATGCAATGCGGCGTGCAGTGCACGTCTGCTTTCTATCAGCTTCTATGGCGGTAATTTTGGTTTTTCATGATCAAGCGCCGGTCCAGTTTGCAATCCCGAGCCCGTGTCGCCACTGGGTCGGCTCATACGAGAAAAAAGCTGGGGACTTCGGGTATATAACGTCGTATCTTCTTTGCCAAATGCTAGCCTCGAAGTGCTGTGGGAGAGGACAAGGTTTGGATCAGGGTTGATCGACAAATTACGGCAGCACTCGGCCGCGCTACCGTCCACGGGTGTGAGCTCCCTATCTTTCTCAATTTGACGTGTGCCACCAAGATGCATCCGGCTCTGCTGACCACCAGCTTCTAGGGCTCCAACCCGTACCCGTAGGTGACGGAGTCGACGGACGGACGGTACGGGTACGGACCCGTCCGTGACAGTGTTCTCCCTTAAGGCCTTATTAAGGGTCGAGTTTTTGGTTAAGCCCTTAAACCCTTAATAAGCCTTAATTAAGGGCTCAAAATTAAGACCTTAAGTTGACCTTAGGCCCATTTTTTTTTGTTGATATTTTATGGGCTAAAATAGATCAAAAATAGTGTACTGCCAGTCTCGAAGTATGCATCCTGAGTTCTTCCTGGTGTCTGCTTCATTTGATCACTTGAAGGGACAAATTGGGGAGCGAATAGTTTCTTGCTGCTGTTGCATTCAATTTTTTTACACCTGGAACAGTACAACTTGTACTGGGACCACATTTCGTTTTCTCCTTGAGAAAGTGAGTATTGGCTTTCTATTTCAACCACAAATGTTTTGGTTGTCGCGAAAACTTCTGATGCATGATTTGATGCCATCATAAGCCTTAATTAAGGCTTCAGAAAAATCTCGCTGTTGTTAAGCCTTAAGTGTTAAGGCCTTATTAAGGCTTAACTCATCTTAAGGCTTAACCCTTAAGGAGAACACTGGTCCGTGAGACCCTTGAGGGCTTGACAGCTACGGGACGGATACGGGACGGGTTGACCCCGTGGACGGGGCACCCGTACCCGTCCGTCTACGGGTCCAACGGGTTGCATAATCCGGCCAATTCGGAGAGCCCAAACAGCCGGTGGCGCGTTCCCACGATCCCCATTAGCGGTGAACAATCTTACAATCAGGTGTAAAAAAAATCAAAAATGGCTAGTCGTCAATGTCAAGTACTTTCGGCTACTTAACATGGATGTACGTCATTACTTCAGGACCCACTGCCTCCATCGTTTTTCTCAAATTCGACTACGAGCATCTTGTAACTCAAACTAATGGCCCCCGACTCAAACATAAGCTTAGGGCGGTCCAGCAGCAGCATTTAAACGTCCGCCCATGCAGTTTTCTGCAAAAAACTGATATTGTTCGCCAATCACCCGTCTATCGACGGCCGTAACCCGTAGAACGGATGCACCCGTCCGTTTTGGCTTCCTGAGAGTCAGGCCTACGGGACGGGGACGGGACGGATTGTCCCATCAACGGCCGTAGATCGCCCGTCCCGTTCGACGGTACGGACGGTTGGGAGCCCTACCAGCTTCGTCAACCGTCCCTCACATGCTCAAGTACGTATGCGCCACTATTTCGGGCTGTTTCCTGATGACTTTTCCGAAGGCTGCCGCTTCTAAGGCGGTCGGCGGTTCACTCGAAGACCTTGAAGTTGGAGGAGGAGGAGGAGGAGGAGGATTGCCTGAGCGGTCCCAAATTGAAACAACAGGTAGCCGTACTACGTAAATGTGACGCCTACATCTACGCTACGGATGCCCAACCATCGCCACCATTGTGAACAGGCCTGTACTACCTACTACGAACTTCCGGCCCTTCTAAGCAATTTAAGCGGTGCATCAGGAAAAAACCACCTAGCTACGGCAATCTGGAAGTGCCATAACGCTGCATAGTTTTGTAGCTAGGTGGTTTTATTCCTGATGTGGTGAGTCGGTGAAACGTAGCTCCAGGTGCAGGTTTGGAGCAAGCCCGTCTCCTGGCCGGGAAGCCGACAAATCAACCACAGCGCGCCGCCAACGCGCCGCACCAAAAAATATGGAACGGCGGCTTAATCCGAACCTTCGGGAGAATCTGAGGCTCGAGCTAGTCTGAGGTCTTGCTAGCTCCGAACTCGGTTTAGTAAGGCGATCACTGTCAATGTAACGTGCAAAGTAAAGCTCACCCATCTACAAGTAGAATTGCTTCCCACCCTGTCGAATCAAATACGCAAAATTTTAACCGCCAATCCTGGACGCAAAGAGTCCTTTTGCAGGCCGGATACAGTGACAGAGACTTTATTTGCTTGCTCACCCGCAGACAGATGGGATACGTTGAATGGACCTGGCTTACAACAGAGTGCAACATATACGAAACTGAAGTTCTTGCCCATCTAGCTACCATCGAGCACACCAGAAATCCAAAGGCCGCCCTAGAATTTCCGTTGAGGACAATCGATAGCACTAAACAACGCACATACCTTGCTGTGGAGGGTCATACTGATGGCAGGAAAAATCTTCTCCATCCCTTGGCGTCCCCGCTTTCCAAGCCATTCTTTTGGAGGCAAGGATCCCACAGGTTGAAAGTCCGGTTCAAATCGGAAGGATTTGAAACGTTGGAGAAGCTTCACAACGAAAAATCCCGCCTCGTTCAAGGCAAATTCTTGGCCAATGCACTGTATACATCGGTCTAGTCAGCTAATCGAGGCGATTAAAGAGCTTTAAAAACCAAACCGTGCGTGGTCCACCCCAGAATGGACAGTACATGAACGGTGTGGTCTGTACTTTCTCCCTGGTGGTGGTTTCCAGCCATCTTTCTGGCCGAAATTCATCTGCATTATCTCCCCAGAGATCGTGGCGACGATGTAAAAGAAGTGAAATCATCCTAATTTGTGTCTTGGGCGGAAAATAGAAAGCTTGTTGACTGGACGCCGGCACAACCAGGGGAATGTCAAGAGACATTCGTGAGCTTAAAGGGGCACTGGGAAACAGTCTGAGAACCTCGTTGAGCACTGCACGAACTGTGACATCCAATAAGTATAGGCGAAGAAGAAAAAGAAGAGAAAGGAATCGCATATGATATTTCTTAGTTCTCAATGTCTCGTGAGTGGGAGATTCTTCGGGGCCAAGGACAGACAATATTTCGGTGCGGAGGCGCTCCAATACGGCGGAATGCATGGACAGAAAATATAGGAGAAAGGTTAGCAAGGAAGCGGTCTAGGAAACCGTCAAGAGTAGCAGGAATCAAAGGGAAACATTGCTTACCGTATCTCTCGAGGCGATGAGATAAGTAATTAGCTCGTAACGTATGTGTTCCACGTCTGAAAACCAAATAATTAGTATTCCCTATGCCCCAAAAATACCGGCTTGCCATCTGTTTTCGACGCGAGGAAGTCAAGGAGGAAATTCTCGCCCGCCGCAGTCTCAACACCAGTTTCCTGTCGTCGCTGTTTCTCGTCTATCGTTCTTTTCACGATAGGTTCCATCCAGTTCATGATGGTAGCGATGGAATCCTCGGTTTTGTCTTTGAATAGTTCCATGAGAGGCCAGAGTTCGCCTTGTGCGCCGCGTTGCGTTGTCACGACTGCGACATGTTCAAAGGCTGTGGTAAACTCGTCGAACTCGGTGATCCCGTCAATGGGTATGGATCCTTTCGGACCGAGTTTCACCTTTCCGGGCAGGGTAAGCGGCTGAGAGAGAGTATCGAGCTTCATCCCGAAGAGGAATTCAGATGCGGAATCGAGAGTGAAGCGCGAAACGAGGTCTTGTATGTCAATCGGGAGTCCGTCTCGAGATCGGGAGATAACGAGATCAAGTGCGGTCACCTAAGCGAACACCGCCGCGATGCCGTAAAGGACCTCTTAGGTGGGGTCTTCTGTATGAGTAAACCCCCCCTAAGAGGGAGTAATGCCCAGAAGAATGGGAATGGGACTGGACGAGTCCCATCATCAGCGAACGAGTCCCATTAATCAACAGAAAAGAATGGGACTCAGCTCGCTGATGATGGAACTGCGCTCCCATCAAGGATGGGACTCGTCATCCCGACAATGAACCATCCATCAAAGATGTGACAGTATTGAAACTCCGCACAGTCGGCCGTCCCCGAGCAGAACCGACGAAACGTGCTGCACTCACCCGATTAGAAAGAGCGGCACTCCAAATAAAAGACGGTGCGTGCCCTCTATCAACGGCAGGAACGAGAATCAAGGGAATTAGATTTTCGACCGCCCACCGAAAATGTTGAGTGTTCCGCTCGATAAGCTCAATATCTATATCTTTAGCCGCAATCGGTGACACAGGCGCGCCAGTCCGCAATCGTCGAAAAAGGACGGCATAATGAATGGCAGCAGACTTCTAAAACTTCATCCCAGTCCACGATCCATGTGTTAGCAAAAAAAGAAAAAGAAAAAAACGGATCAATTACTGGGAACTTCGAAGAATATGTAGATCGCTCGCCTCTTAAGACCTTCAACAATGGTTTATTTAATTCCAGTGATCGAGTCTGTTCAATGATGGTGAGCTTCGCAGTATTGGTCGTTGCCAGTGCACTGCCCCAGTGCTAGGGGAAATGCTAGACTGGGACTTTACGATGCTAGAACTAACCCAAGGGTTCATTCCGGTGGGCGCCAAGCAGTCTGGGACGTGGGAAATTAATAATGCCGGGGATGTTTGTAGAGCATTACCTTGAGTTCTTGTTCTCCCCGAGACCGACGATAAATTCGCTGAATGTTTTCAATGCTTCCGGTGAGTGAACTTGAATGAAGTTCTTCAGACACTCATAGTCCTTGTCGCCAATGAGCGACGTGAACGCCGGTACAGGACTAATGAGAACATACCACTGTTATGTCCACCCTGAAAAGCAGTAAAAGCACCCACCGTTTGGCGTGACTGCTGAAGAATTTGACAAAGAAGGTGGTGAATACCTAGGCCTGTGGGTCGACTAATGATTCCACTGAAAGACGGGATGCCATTGGTTTAAGAGACGAGCGTGTCGCTCCGGAGGATGTACAGGGGCGAATTCACCTGCTTTAAATGTAGCTCCGTGAAGTATTAAAATAAGGAATTCACTGTCCCTCATCGCGCATCCCACTGGCTTCAAAAAACAATGACATGGAACCCATCCTGGATTCAGGAGTCAGCCTTCAACGGCATCGATAAAGAATATTCAGACAGTGTAGGAACACTTACTGGATCCATTTAAGAGTGGAATCTTGGAGATTTACGCACCTCAAAAGCTACTAAGGCCTTGCTCAGCATCAATTTAGGGTGTGTGACACAAAGTCACGTCGTTTATCTCGGGGTAAATGGTCTGATGGCCGGTTCTATGCTGAGTCCCATCATCACATACAAGTCCCATCCTCCACGCCGCAAAAATGGGACTCGTTCACTAATGATGGGACTCGCCCAGTCCCACTCCCATTCTTCTTGTATATACTCCCTAAGAGGTCCCCATCCGCCGCGCGGACTGTCGTCATCGATTAGTCATATGCTCCTTTTGGCAATTATTGTCGCCGCTGCCGTCGCGTCGCGCGCGTCGGATACCTCCGCCGCATGTGTATTGGATGCCTGCCTTTGCGTGCACCTTTGTGTATTTTTTAATGTTTCAGGCTGCATTTCAAGCACAATAAAAAATATTATTCGCAGGTATACAAAGCCATTGCACTAGGCGTCGGATGCATCCGCCGCACCTTTGCATGTCCTTATTTCAATTCCATTTTCAGCTCCAATTTAAGTGTAGTAAAATTTATTAATGCAGGGCGTATCATTCCCACTTTCTAGCCACACATCACCAACCCACTGACAGCCGAATCCTGGCGGCAGATGCATCCGCCACATTGATGTTCTGTTTATTTTTGTACACTCTTGCTATAATACATATGGACAGTGTGTATGGGAGCAAAAGGTATATCATCTATGTAGAGCAGTAGCAGTCCAAGAGGGTTGTCATTAGCAGTCTGTCAGGGGAACCCCCGTTTCCAACCCCCGATCCTCCGATCCGACCCCCGGATCCTCCGATCCGACCTCCGGTCAGACCTCCGCTATCCTCCGACGTTCCCCCCGCCGAGCCAAACCCCATCTGGACGGATCCCCGCACTCCGCATGGCACTCCGCATGTGATCGTGCCCGGGATCACTGCTGTTCACTACGCCATCAACAAACCATGCGCGACCCGTAGTTAGCCCTAGCTGGTATATAGGCACGCACCTGGCCGGGGAATCCTTAGACTTTCTCCTCTTCGGATCCCCCTGCCAGGTGCGCTTCTTCCTGTAGTAGTGTACTTCAATTGACTTCGGATCCCCCCTGCCAGGACTCTTGAGATATTTCGGGCCGCCAGGGTTGCCCTTACAGCAGGAGAAAGTCTCTAAGGGATTAACCGGTCAAGATTGCGAAGTTCGGCTTGGATAGCGACGATTCGGAAGACGATCTTCCGCAACCTCCGGATCCTCCGCAACCTCCGAATTCGAATCTTGCCCCCTCCTCCCCGTCCTCCGAAGCTGACATGGCCGATCCTACTTCCGCGACTTCCGCCGACATGGACCGCCTGTCCCGCATCGAAGAGACCGTCGCGCGCCTCGCAGCGCTAATTGAAAACACCGCACAATCTTCCTTTCCTGCCCCGGCCCCTTCCGATCCGGATCCGGTCGGAGGTCCAGGTCTTTTCGCAAACCTCAGCCCAGCCTCAAAATCGGTCCTCCGACCGAATCCTCCGTTTGTCTTCGACGGCGATCGCACGCAAGGTCGGGCCTTCCTACACGCTGTCAAGACTTACGTCCGGCTCATCCCGGAGGCCTTCCTCGAGAACGGGGAAACCTCCGAGGAGAAGGCCGTGAGATTCGCTATGTCCTTTATGGCGAAGGACTCGGCGCAGCGCTGGGCAGAGCGCATGGCCGGGAAACATCCGTTCCCACTCTCCACCTGGGATGCATTTGTCCGGGAATTCCGTCTCCGCTTCATCGAGGAGAACGAGCAGGACCATGCTCTCGCCAAGCTCGAGTCCCGGGGGTACTACATGGGTGCCCGGGACGTCTTCCGCTACACCGACGACTTCGAGGACCTCGTCGAGCTCGCCGGTTTCGAGGACCAGCTGGTGAAGGTCACCAAATACCGGACCAGCCTCACCCCCGCCATCAACCACGCGATCACCACGTCGAGCGATCCTCCGAGCCTCACGGATTATCCGGGCTGGCGCTCCCGTGCCTACCGCCAATACGAGGCACTGATCCGCGCACGAGCCGCCGGAGGATCATCGCAACCTCCGACGGGGGTTGTTCCCCGCCCCCGCCCGACCACGGTCGCCCCCGTCTCGGCAGTCGCTCAACCTCCGAGGTCGGCGGCTCCTCCGCTCCCACCTCCGGTCCCGATGGAGGTTGATCGGACCCGTGCCCGCGTGGTCCCACGCCGCACCTGCTTCCGCTGTGGCGATCCGGGACACCTCGCCCGAGACTGCACCACCCCGGTGGACATCCGCTCGGTGGACGTCCTCGATGAGGTGATCCGGCAGCTCAGCAGAGAATTGTTGGAAGAGCTTGCCGCCCGACTCGTGACCCCCGAGCCGGCGATGGCAAACCCCGAAGTGGAAGTGCCGGAGGATTTTCTCCCCCGCGACGAGTGAGCGGTGCGCCCTCGTTCGCGTCCTCCAATCGTTTTGCCTGTTTGTATCACGAGTCCGATAATAAAGTTGATTCAACAGATGAAACGAGAGACGCACCCCCTGCTTCGAAAGGATTTCCGGAACCTCCGGAACTTCCGAAACCTCCGACGATCCCCCGAGTCCGCCGACCCGGCTGGGAACGTAGACTTCCGAAACGCTACACGGTGGCGGCCACTCCTGGCTCTAACTCCCTCCATCTTCCGGTGGAGATTGAGTCGGTCGATAACGCTGTCAAACTCTCGCTCAAGGGTTTGGTCGACTGCGGCGCCACCTCGGAGTTTATCGACAAGGAGTATGCCATCTCCACCCAAATTCCGCTTCGTAGACTCTCGCAACCCATTCCCGTTTTCAATGTGGACGGGTCTCCGAACGAAGCTGGAGCGATCTCGGAAGTTGCGGATGTAGTCCTCCGGTACAAGGGCATTCCGAACGGGTCCAGTTCGCAGTCACGTGCCTTGGTAAGCAGAAGCTCATCCTTGGGTATTCGTGGCTTCGGAAACATAACCCGGAGATTGACTGGGAGACGCGGGATGTCAAAATGACCCGCTGCCCCGCCTCCTGCGCTACCTGCCGCGACGAAGTCCGAAAGGAACGCCGCGAGGCCAAGGTCGTAGCTCAGATCCTCCGCTCCGTCCGCGCCGGCCCCTTCCCATCCATCTGCGTCGTCGACACGGATGACCGAGAAGGTGAGGACGACGACGACGACGATCCGGATCTTCCGGAGTTAACCCCCGACTCGGAGGATAGCTCGGACGATGAGGACGACCCGATCGAAGATGGCGACCGCATCTTCTATACGCGGTTCGGACCTTCGGAGGATATCCGGGCGACCTCCACCGTTTCCCAGAGGCTTGCGGAGGCTCACGCTAAAAACTCCGGACCTCCTCCGACGGAAGTTCCCGACTGGATTCGGGAGTTTGAGGATGTCTTCAATCGGGAATCCTTTGACTCTCTTCCGGAGCGTCGGACGTGGGACCATGCCATCGAACTCGTTCCCGATTCGAAGCCGGCAAACTGCAAGGTCTACCCGATCTCCCCCCTCGAACAGAAGGAGCTCGATGCCTTCATAGAGGAAGGGTTAGCCACCGGCCGAATCCGTCCGTCCAAGTCGCCCATGGCCTCGCCGGTCTTCTTTGTGAAGAAGAAGGACGGCGCTCTCCGGTTCGTCCAGGACTACCGGGCGTTGAATGCCATGACCGTGAAAAACCGGTACCCGCTCCCTTTGATCAATGACCTCATTAACCGGTTGAAAGGAGCTCGGTACTTCACGAAACTTGACGTCCGGTGGGGGTTTAACAACGTCCGGATCCGCGAGGGTGATGAATGGAAGGCGGCCTTCCGGACTAACCGGGGATTGTTCGAACCCCTGGTGATGTACTTTGGCCTGACCAACTCCCCAGCGACCTTCCAGACCATGATGAACGACATCTTCCGAGACCTCATCTTGTCCGGAGATGTCATGGTCTACCTCGGCGACATCCTCGTCGCCCACTCGGACCTCGCGCGCCACCGGAAGATCGTCTCGGAGGTTCTTCGGAGGTTGCGTGCGCACAAACTCTACCTCCGACCGGAAAAGTGCGAGTTCGAGAAGGCCTCGATCGAGTATCTCGGCGTGATCATCTCCCACAACCACGTCGAGATGGACCCCGTCAAGGTTGCGGGAGTTGCCGCCTGGCCGACCCCAGCGAACAAGAAGGACGTGCAGCAGTTCCTCAGCTTCACGAACTTCTACCGGAGGTTTGTTCGGGGGTTCTCGGATATTGCCTGGCCCCTCTTCGATCTCACAAAAAAGGGCATGTGGTGGTCCTGGGGAAGCTCGGAGGATGCGGCCTTCCGAGCTCTCAAGGACGCCGTAACCTCCGACCCGGTTCTTATCCTTCCGGACCCGTCCAAGCCGTACCGGCTTGAAGCAGACAGCTCCGACTTTGCCACCGGGGCTGTCCTGTCTCAGCCCGATGCCGACAGTAAGTGGCATCCGGTCGCGTTCTTCTCCAAGAGCTTGAACGAGGTCCAACGTAACTACGAAATCCACGACAAGGAGATGCTCGCGATCATCCGAGCCCTAGAGGAGTGGCGACACTTCCTCGAAGGCACGGAGCATCCGGTAGAGATCTGGACCGACCACAAGAACTTGGAGTACTTCCGTGAAGCGCGAACCCTCAACCGCCGGCAGGCTCGGTGGTCCCTCTACCTGTCCCGGTTCGACTTCGCCCTTCACCACAAACCCGGAAGTTCCATGGGTCGCCCGGACGCCCTCTCCCGTCGTCCGGATCACGGAGGTTCGGAGGATAATCGCGACGTCACCCTTCTCCGTCCCGAACTCTTCCATGTCCGTGCAATGGAAGGTCTCATCGTCGCCGGCCCGGAGGTTCCGATCCTCCGAGACATCCGGAACGCGCTCTCTGGAGAGGCCGACCTCGAAGACCCCGTTGCCCGCGCCGCACGGGAGGTCCTCAAGGTCCGCGGCACCCGGTCCACCCGATCCTCCGAGTGGCATGTCGAGGGCGGGCTGCTCTACTTCCGAGGGAAGATAGTGGTCCCCCGAGATACTGACCTCCGGTGTCGGATAATAGAGCAGCACCATGATACGCGGATTGCCGGACACGCTGGCCGTTTCAAGACGTTGGAGCTTGTCTCCCGGAACTACTGGTGGCCCCAGATGTCCCGACACGTCGGCCGTTACGTCGCCACCTGTGACCTGTGTTGCCGTACCAAGGCCCTCCGGAAACTTCCGATCGGAGAACTTCATCCGACGGAGGTTCCCCCCGAGCGCTGGCATACGGTCTCCGTCGACTTCATCGTTGAACTTCCGGAGGCCCACGGGTATAATGCGATCATGGTC
Organism: Mycena capillaripes; assembly: GCA_029204075.1. Classification (NCBI taxonomy): domain Eukaryota; kingdom Fungi; phylum Basidiomycota; class Agaricomycetes; order Agaricales; family Mycenaceae; genus Mycena; species Mycena capillaripes. The sequence goes on from JARHKZ010000022.1 coordinate 782,838, forward strand.
GCGGCGGATGTTCTCGGTAAGCGGGCGCACTTCATGGAATGCCACACGCAGATCGATGCCGTGGGCTCCGCGCGCCTTTACTACCGGAACATCTGGAGGCACCACGGAACTCCCGTCCGCTACATCTCCGACCGAGGTCCGCAGTTCGTCGCGGAGTTCACTCGGGAGTTGTTCCGTCTCATCGGGATTCAACCGGCGACCTCCACCGCTTACCACCCGCAGACCGACGGGCAGACCGAGCGCATTAACCAGGAACTCGACCAATTCATCCGGCTTTTCACAAACTACAAGCAGGACGATTGGGACGAGCTCCTGCCAGCCGCGGAGTTTGCGTACAACAACCACATCCACTCGTCGACACAGCAGGTTCCGTTCATGACGGACACCGGTCGGCTCCCTCGGATGGGGTTCGAGCCGAACGGTCCACGCTCGCGACTGGAGGACGTGAACGACTTCCGAGATCGGATTGCCTCGGGGGTTTCGGAGGCCCAAGCCGCACTTGTCAAGGCCAAAGACGAGTACAAGCGGTACTACGACCGCCGACGAACCCCCGCACCGGAGATTAAGGTCGGAGATCGCGTGTGGCTTGACGCGTCAGATATCCATACCACACGCCCATCCCCGGGACTTTCACATCGCCGGCTCGGACCCTTCCGTGTCTCGGAGGTTATCGGATGTGGCGCGTTCAAACTGGACCTTCCCCCACGCCTCTCCCAATTACATCCGGTGTTTCCCGTGGTGAAATTGGAGTTGGCGGAGGTTGACCCCTTCGGAGGTCGTCCGGGGTACGAGGAACCCCCGCCTGTACTTGCTGATGGAGCGGACAGCGAGTGGGAAGTGGAGGAAGTCCTGGACGCGAAAATGCGCTACCGAAGCCTCTGGTACTTTGTCCGGTTCAAAGGATATGACAAATCGCATGATCAATGGGTAAAACATTCGGACGTCTTCGCCCCTGATGCTATCGCGGAATTCTACCGCAAATACCCTGGGAAGCCTCGAGCCATCGCCGCTGCCACTTTCGACGCCCTTCCCTTCCAGGACCCCGCCACATCCTCCGCCCACATCCGAGCTATGCGTCGAGGCGCCGCATTCCAAGGGGGGGGTGATGTCAGGGGAACCCCCGTTTCCAACCCCCGATCCTCCGATCCGACCCCCGGATCCTCCGATCCGACCTCCGGTCAGACCTCCGCTATCCTCCGACGTTCCCCCGCCGAGCCAAACCCCATCTGGACGGATCCCCGCACTCCGCATGGCACTCCGCATGTGATCGTGCCCGGGATCACTGCCGTTCACTACGCCATCAACAAACCATGCGCGACCCGTAGTTAGCCCTAGCTGGTATATAGGCACGCACCTGGCCGGGGAATCCTTAGACTTTCTCCTCTTCGGATCCCCCCTGCCAGGTGCGCTTCTTCCTGTAGTAGTGTACTTCAATTGACTTCGGATCCCCCCTGCCAGGACTCTTGAGATATTTCGGGCCGCCAGGGTTGCCCTTACACAGTCAAGAAAGGTGTTTCAATATAGAAAGAAAAAAATGTGATGGCGGTCTCCGCCCCAGAGAATATCACAGAAAAATACATGTGTTCACTCCCGTTCATTTCTGGTGCTCTTTTTTTGATTGTCCCGAACAGGGCCTGCACACTGACGTGGCCCTGGGCAAAGACCATAACACCGACAGTCTACATCAGGATCTGCTTCTTGCATCCTCGACCTCGGTACCGGGAAGGAGCAGTGGGCAACAGGAGGAAAGGGAAGGAGGCAGTGGTTGCCCAACAAGACACAATGAAATGGTGTGGGGTTTGGAACGTAGTGCTGGCTGGTGGCTGCTGTGTCCATGATTGTGTTGGCATCTGTGTGGATGGGAGCAGGAGTCAGAGTGTGAGAATGTTAACAGAGCACACTATGAAGAAAGGGATTTGGACAAAAGGCAAAAGCCATTTTTTGGTATCGGCGGAGGACACCGCCGTATGGTCACGTGATAGCGCGGATGCCTCTGCTCAAACTGGGTGTATGTATCAGCCGTGCAACTGGCTCAATACTATGATTAAAAGCATTCCAAGTCCTTCTGAAGGCCTTTGTGGAGTCTAGTTTTCAGGGACACTACCTTTTTGAGGTTGGGTGAGGTGTCTGATGCCCCATCAGAAACCGGCGGATGTACCCGCCGCAAACTTTTCTGACCTTCAAACATTTGAAATGTAGGAAATCTTGATTGAATAACTACTAAAGCCTCAGGCATTCATGATTTACATCCATTAAACATAGTGGATGGCACAATTAGGCTCTCACCATGGGGTGATATCGAATTTCGATGCTTTTCCCCCTTCCCCCAGCAAGTCTATCTCCTACCTTTGAAACAAAGGTCAATCAGTGCCCTAATACACACTCTAGGGTTGCTAGAATGCATATACAGACAATCAGGTTCAAAGGGAATACTTGAACTCTTGAACATGGATGTTTCACTCATTTGCCCAAGATTCAACCATGAAACATAGTTCAATTTGGCCGATATTCTTGCACCGTGAAATGCTCACCATAAATCGTGACCTGGAGTATGAGCTGTGCACCAATTATTGATGGGGTGATGCAGAGCTTTCATTTGGTGCCTGGAACTTAATATTTGGCATGGTATTGCTTGCACAGGAAATGTTTTAAATTACACCGATCTTTATATTACTTCTGATTGGCTAATCTGATTGGCTGATCAATCTCCGGCGGCCGCGGCCTGTCTTCAACCGACCAATTTTTTCTTCTCAACACAGGTGAATCAAGGCAATTCAATGGTAAGGGTTATGTTCTAGGTAATTTTTACATGGTTTGAACGTGGTCTACTTCTTCATTTTTACTAGTGAAGCCTGGGAGGAGTGGCGGAGGCATCCGCCACATCGGCGGTGACCTCCGCCACATCAACAATGACCTCCGCCGCTGGCAGGAGGCCATCTTTGAGAGGTCTCCCGCAGCAGTGGTACAATGTTCATAATTCAGGTTTGGTTTTTCCGCTGTATTCTTTATTTCTGCAGGAATTACAATGTGTTGGAAACTCATGAGTAGTGGTAAGAGGCCACCACCACATCAACAGCTCTTACTGTCACCGGAAGAAGGCCACCATTCAGCTGCCTACCAGCATTGTAGTTCAACATTTGTGACCTTTTCTTAGTTTCCTGTGTTGTTTCAGTTACTTGGGGAAGCTCCACTCCTTCCTTGACTTTTTCCTGTTTGCTGCTTCTTGCGCAATCATACATTTGTCCTTCCAATAAGTTTTAGGTGCAAATTTCAGCTGAAAAATATTACGCCATGTAACAGGATGTCAGATGAATAGCATCGAGTTGGCCACACAGCGGAGCCATCCGCCACATGGCAGATGCTGTTGCTATAACAGGTATTATAGGGTCATGCTGAGGTGAATCACTATGAAAAACGAAAAGGGTGAATTTCACGGTGCAACAAAGTGAAATTCACGATTCACGGGGATTTGGAGTGAAACAAAAATTTCACGGTATGGAGTGAAAATCTTGTTTCATTACATTTTGGCGTGAAATCAATTTTCACTGCCTTCTGACGTGAAATTCACCCTGTCAAGCAAAACCTAAAATACGGTGCACAGTGACCTTGGCACAATATATTTTGTTAATACTGATGATAATCCATCTCTTTGATATTGTCCTGGTGCATTGCAACCAAGTTCTGAGGGTTGAAAATTTGAAAACCGCCAGCTCCAGGAAAGTATTTTGCAATTTAGAGCCTAACAAAGCCATTTCTTGAAAAATGACCTTAGACAAGTCTGATAGCTCTCATTAAGCTCTACAACTTTGGTTCAGAGTCTATTTTTAGACCAATGACCCAAAATGACCATTTTTGGCTGTGCTCATCGGACTCATAGTTTACTGGCATATCTTATCCTCAATAACACATCAGAAGAGTGTATTATTAAGGTGAGTACCTAGCTGAAATACAGTTAAAGACTGGAGCAACATCAGTGCTCCATGGGAAGCTTAAGTTTTCATATGTTCATATGGTTGCTTTGGTAGATTGGTTGTACGCTATGGTCTAGTATTTTGCCTGTTCTCAGGAGGTCATGAGTTCAATTCCTGCCATAAACATTATTTAACTCCATTTACCCTCTATAGTACAAAGCCTTGTGTAGTCACTACCATCTCATGCATCTTACCTTCCTTCATTAGAGGCGCTCAGTAATAAGTCTTGAGAGGTACCAAACTACTCAAATCTTTTGCTAGGTTTTTGCACTGAACACAGTGAAATTTGCCTAAAAAACATGTGAAAACAGGGTGAAACAGTACCGTGAAAAGGGTCATTTTGTACGTGAAAATTTTCACCATGTTCTGTAGTGAAATTCACTTTTTTGCCGTGAAATTCCCCAAGTTTAACAGTGAACTTCACCCAATAAATACGTGAAAATTGGAGTGAAATTCACTATTTCCATCAACCACAGTGAATGGTGATGTGAGGACGTAATTGGTGAAATCCTGTATTAAACCAAGGATCCTGTGATGCCATTCCACCATCAATTGATGGCTCTCAAGGGCCTGCGGCACCCTGGTGCAGCTAATAATGACCCTGACAGTCCTTTTACACATTGTACAGCTCAATGCTAGCTGTAATCTAAACAGGGAGGTAGTTGCACTCGGTGAGATGGCAAAATCAACAGAACATCAACATGGCGGATGCATCCGCCACCAAGACCCAGTTGCCAGTTGGCCAGTGATGTGTGGCTAGAAAGTGGGAATGATACGCCCTGCATTAATAGATTTTACTACGCTTAAATTGGAGCTGAAAATGGAATTGAAATAAGGACATACAAAGGTGCGGCGGATGCATCCGACGCCTAGTGCAATGGCTTTGTATACCTGCGAATAATATTTTTTATTGAGCTTGAAATGCAGCCCGAAACATTAAAAAATACACAAAGGTGCACGCAAAGGTAGGCATCCAATACACATGCGGCGGAGGTATCCGACGCGCGCGACGCGACGGCAGCGGCGGCAATAATTGCCAAAAGGAGCATATGACTAATCGATGACGACAGTCCGCGCGGCGGATGGGGACCTCTTAGGGGGGGTTTACTCATACAGAAGACCCCACCTAAGAGGTCCTTTACGGCATCGCGGCGGTGTTCGCTTAGGTGAGTGCGGTAGTGGTGGTGCGCTCGAAAATCGCGAAATCCGATATGCGGTCTCTGATAAAGAATGGGCGGGCGGTGGCCCGTCCCTGAAGATTTTTCAGTAGTGCGCAAGTCGCTTCGAAAGCCAGACGAACCGTTTTCCACAAGTCGCCATCGCTACGAACAGAATAAACGGCGAAGTGCATTGGGCAATGGATATGGCTCACACATTGAAGAGGCCAGTCCCAAGAAGCTTGTCACTGGAGCGAAATATGAGCAGATAATCTTGGAACGGTCATGGAAGGCTCACAAGCGCTCGTGCCACTTGATACCCCTCTCAAAATGTGAAAACCCGGTAGAAGATACAAACTTCATGACATTTTCGTCCATGGTTATCATCTTCATGTGATGCATTTCAGATGGAATAAACGGGTGAATTTCAAACACTTGCCTGGTCGTCCCAAAACAGCCTTATATTAAGTGTTGTGGCACCATACTCATCAAACAGATCCGCAAATATCTGGAAGACATATTCCTCCTTGAACGATTTCGCAACTCGAAGGGCTATATCGAAGTTCCCCGGCCACCGCCCTTTAACACGCGGGACAACGGCAGCGTTCATGCTTTTGGCAGCCCTGTTGTGGGCCCATACAGAGAGGTAGGAGCGCGCCGAGATGATGAACGGAATGGCAAGAACAGAAACGATAACGGAGAATATATCCAGCGGCAATCTGAGGACCAGGCATAGTAGGGTGAGAGACAGGAGAGGGGGTAGAAGAAGCGCCTTCGTTAAGGATACGAGGATTCGTCTGCGATGGTCTGGAATGCTTCGCTCGAAGGTGGTGATTTTTCGCCGGTTGGCTCCCATGACAGTGGATTGGAAGAAGGTGGAGTGCTGAGCTCTGGAAAGGTTAACGTGGTCGGTCTCTTGAAATAAGGACGCCTCGCGGTTTAGTGGGTCCTTCGGCAGTCAGTGGGTCCATTTTATCTCGATTCGGAAACACCGCGATGTTGGTTGCACCCTACAGATTTTGTGGATGGCCGCGATTCGTTCGCCGTTCCAGCACTGCAGGCAAGGGAGGCTGCTATCAGTGTGATGAGCGAGGTTAGAGCCGGAGACATCATAGTATACTTGGTACTACTTGGCGGCACTTGACGGCACTGTGGCGGTAACGGCGGCACTTTCACCGTGCCCCTGTCGAACGACCAATGTTGAAAACAAGCCCGTAAGAAAAGAAAAGAATTTCAACGGAGTCGATTATTACGATACTCAGTGTATCTCCCTCGGGATGTCATTGAGCTCAGCCAGTCCGGTCTGTATCTCCGGCACGAGTTCCAGACGATACTGCCCCTCCTGAGCAAAAGGCGATCCCACCGCGATACGGCGCAAGGCATGATACATCGCCGAGCTCTCTGTGCGCAGAGGGACGATGAGATGGCGTGTTTTGTTACCCTCGATGTCGAGCTGCAACCGTCCATTACTGCGGGCGGGGCGGGCGACGTGATGCTGCCAGTTGGCATCTGCGAAAACGAAGTGTGCCTGCGCGTACGGACCGGTAGTATTCGGGATCTTGAACTGTGCCGGCACGCGGGTGTGGTCGAATAGTGTGAAATAGCTGGCCTGTGGGTTACGAGTCATGAAAGCCACCTTCTCAGGGTATATAGTGTTAAACCGCGCCGTTTCGAAGTCGTGGTCAAGCACCGTGTAGCCCCGATGTCCGAAAAGAATTGGAATCCTTAATGCAGTTCTGGATGATGGATACCTCATGCAAACTGTGACATTCCGGCGGCATTAAAACCAAGGATGCGGGGAGGATGTGCTCCAGGATAGATGCATTCAGCTCTATGCATCTGCCCGCAGTGCCTGCGAATGCAATAGCTCTGATCAGGCCACCTTCGTGGGCAGGCACTGAATACCACTCGATACCCGGGGTCGGTGGTGATGAGTCGGTGAAGATGGGTGAGAGAGATACGTAGGAAAGGTACACACGCGGAAGTCTTGCTCCTTGCTTGGGTGTATATGATGCGTGTCAGGCTTGGAATCATGCCCTGAGGAATTAATGCAGCGCTGAATTGGCCTGCCGTGTCGTGGTCCGTGAGGCTCCTATTATCAAGCGCGACCTCCACGTTGTTCACAAAGGCGAGGACTGCGGCGAGGAGGTGGATAGTTCCCGTAGGGCCAGTGGTGATGTCGTCTTCACAACTTTCAAGAACGTGGTCGATAAACTCGATGACACAAGTCGCCAGTTCCGTAAGACTCCCCCCGGCCCCTTCGATAACCTCTTCCACGACCTCCTGAGTTGTATACTTCATACTATCCAGGACATAATTTCGCAACTGAATGTAGCCGTACATGATGATGTGTGGGTCGTCACGTCCGGATAGGCTCCTCCATGCTTTGGCGAGCATAAAGCGAGCTCGGGGCATGCAAAGAATAATGTCACCAAATCGTTGGCGCCGCGAGAATGATCCCAGTACAAGGAGAAGTGTGATACAGACTCCCCTGTCGGCGGACGCCAATGTCGGCGGCGGCATGGAGGATAGGCACTCCCAGCAAGTGAAAATTTGTAACCAGGCCCAGAGCCCGAGGCCAAATTTCCGGAAATGTATCGATGGGAATGTCGCGCCGAGTGCACAGGCATGTTATGGACCTCCGAGCCTTGAAAACAGACTCTCTGACGGCGTTTGTGGGGGGGGGGTCAAGATCTCCCGGCATTGGAATGCCTGTCGCATCGAGATTTTGAGTGAAACACGACAAGGAATTTAAAGGGCTTGCATTGATCAAGGGGGAGCTTCCGCATGTACTTCTGCGCCCAATATGCGCCCAATATCCCCTTCTACTCTCGGACTTCTCACGACACTCACCTCTTGAATTCAGTCTCTTTACGGCATGCTATTGTTCCGAACGTCACGACATGCCGCTCAACCGCGAAACTAGCGTAGTGCGTTGTCGCAGGCGCCCATTGGTCTCAGACTCAGATTCTCCGACTTTCTTCAAGAGTCCGGAACCACTCAATAATCACTCGGAGTCTATTGAACATGGAGGCGCCAGTGCCGGAAGGGTCAGCGGAAACTGAAAAGTACGGACGTTACCCAGCCTGGATGTGGACCGCTGAGATATACAGATGCCCATTAGCACTGTAGAGATGTCACTCGATGGACTACTCCGAACTAACATCCAGCAATTCAATAAGTAAAACTCCCGTCATCATTATTTTCGACTCTGAGCTGACGGTCTACTAGCTTGAATGCCGCCCTTGAAAAGTGAGCATGACGACCTGCTAATTATTACTGTGTTGACGAATCCAAGATTAAATTCCGCCATTGTATCGCTCACACCGAAGCCCGAATCTAGTGACAAGAAGACCGCCTTCTGGACGGCTTACAAAAAATTGGCGGACGAATTTGACCAGGAATTTCAGCGGAAGTATGGGAACGACTTGGACACGGCCTTGCTTTTTGTGGGTTCCCTGTTCCTGTCCACTCCCTTGTACTGATTTTTTTAATCCAGGCCGGTCTTTTTTCCGCCGTTAGTTCGGCCTTCATTATTCAAGTTCAGCCTGAGCTTCAGCTGGACCCGAGTGCGATGATGCTTGCGATTCTAGTCCAGAACATGACCGGAACGGCGCCGACTATGATGTCCCAAACTGGCCCGCCTACCATCACAGTTGTGGCTCAGAGTATTTTATATTTCAGCCTTTTCGCGACGCTTTTGGCCGCGCTGCTCGCTGTTCTCGGCAAGCAATGGCTGCTTCATTACGCTTCGGTAGGCGAGCGAGGTACGATTGAAGAACGCGGTCTCGAACGCCAGCGCAAATTTGACGGCTTGCGACGGTGGAAGTTCGACCTGATGATGCAGATATTCCCCCTCCTTCTCCAACTTGCTCTCTTATTGTTCGCAGTGGCGCTGGCCCTCTACCTGTGGACTATCAACCATGCCATCGCCGCGATCATTATCGGCCTGACTGTTATGTGCTTTATTCAGTATGCGGCTATGGTCTTCTCGGCGCTAGCATATCCAGATTCCCCATTTCAAACGTCTCTTACAACCCTCCTACGCGTTGGCATAGACATCTTGCCCACTAAAACTCTCTGGTCACTTCATAATTTCTTCACGGCCACCGGTGGACTCCTGCGTACGACCGTTTCGGATCCGCTGCACAATTCATTTGCACACACCCGGTCCGCATACTCACGTTTTACGAAAACCATCGCTCCTCTTCTGCCACAGTTCAATAAAACTGAACCCTCTGACGAACCAACCACCCCGCAACCTACTCGTAACTTCGATAATATTCCACCGCCTTCTAACGAGGTACCTGCCATCGTATGGGCCCTCGAGACATCGACGGATCCAAAAATAGTGGAGGCTGCCGCAGCGCTGACCCCCAACTTGCAATGGCCTGTCGACCTCGACCTCCGATCGTCGCTGAAGCGGCTGTCTGACGCATTTAACCAATGTTTTACTCAGCGCGGGAACCGCCGGCATCGCACTGTCGTCCTAGACGGCATGCGCGATCGCTCTATCAGCTGTTTAAAGGCATTTGGTGTCCTCGAGATGATTGCTGCACGGCACGAGGGTTGGTCCGATTTGTGGTCGTTTCAGCAACCTTACATATACGAGACGGATTCTGAACTCGAATCCTCCGTCCGGTTTTTCCGTGTTCCCCATTTCGACAGTTGGTTTTATCCGGACACTCCGCCGATTACACAGTGGTCCCTTCGCTTCATTTCAGCACAAAACCCCTCCGAAAAGCACTTGGCAACTCTCCTCAAATTCTTTCGACCTGCCAAAACCTCACTCGACGATTTGTCCTTACTCGCCGATTTCTTGTTTTGTCTAAACTCTTTTTTCGTACCTCCGGATCTTCATGATCTTTCATTGATGGACAAGAGGTAAGGGTGAGAACTGTTTCATACCTCGCACTGAGCCCATTCCTCTTGCAGCGAGCATTGTAACCTTCTTCTAACCCTCCTGTTCGAAAATCTCGCAAAACGTCTCACAGATGGAGAAAAACCATTGAATCTCAATGTCGCAACCAGCATTGTAGAGCAGATTCTCAAATTCAAGTTCAGCTTCCAATCTCCCGGTCAACATAGCCGATTCACGGATGCGGTGTATCGTTTTTGTGCTGTACCAGGTCAAGAGTTCTCTGCCATAATTTCGGTCCTCCGACTTGTGAGGCTAGATCAACTCCGACTCCATCTCATCCAGGTCTCCGAAAACAATCCGATAGCCAACGCTGGGTGGGCGTATCGCGCCTTAGAGCATCTCGATGCTTCCCAATTTATAGATCCCGCCGTCGTTGGTGACTTCCTGCAAGTCCTTCTTCACCGCGGACATGTTCGGGCGAGGCCGACCACAGCTGTTTTACGAACGATCCTCTGGGCCTTATCGTGCGACAGCCGTCGGACGAACTTGCTGGCTTGCATTTACCTCCTCCTTCCCTCGTTGCATCATTGGTTCCTGGATGATATGCTCCGACCAATTCTGCAGCAGAATTCGGCTTGGACATCTCTGGGCGTCGTTCTCGTCCAGGCCCATATGATATACCCCCCGACTTTCATATATCCGATGTCGACGCGATACATCACCCTGGGCGACAAAATCTCCCGAACGTCTGAATGGAGGCCCGTGGTCGCACAGGATTTGCCTGGCTGGCTCGCAAATTTGACGGTACTGCTGGGCGGAGAGGGAGAAGCGAGGCAGCTATTTTGCGCCGTTCTTTCGCGGCTATGGAACGCCGACGACGCCGAGGGCGAGGAATTTGGAGACGAAAAGGCTCTGGCCATGAGCTTTGCAGCTGTGGCCAGTGCATGGGATCGTTTTGATTTCTCGATCACTCAGGGAATACACCCGCTTCTACGATTCATCGAGTGCACTGTCTCGACCGCATTTTGCGCACGGCTGGTCGATGAATATCGCAACACGATCAGCGATCCATCACCGAGGTTCAAAGACATTATCATGCCTCGTCTCGGAGATGCAGTTGCGCGAGCGGTTGAACGGTCGAAGGCAGCAGTAACCCCGGACCTAAACGACGCAGTCACTGATGCCGCTGAGATCCTCTCCAAGTTGGCGTCGACAATTAACGGCGAGTTGAAAAATCGTCCGCCTTGTGCGAATGATTGGGACCGGCGAGCAGAAATTGGTTATTGGAGAGGTCTACAAACGGGGTTTGAAAAGGATATCAAGGCTTTACCTGGGTTTCATCAACAGATGTCGCTCATATCTGAAGTCCCAGACATATAGTGGTTAATTGTGTGTGCTCTCCACTCCCGTATGATACTGTGAAACAAAACGTACATGTACATTGGTTCTCGACTTGAACCATCGCCTCCAACCTTAACTGAAAATACATAAGGAACGCAAATCATGGGAGCAATATAAACATCCAACGAAAACAATGAATCGCAATTCGTTACACCTTATTGCAAGCAATAAGTGCATCCAGTGCCTTGCTCGCATCATCCCACATCAACTGAAATAACCATCAGCTCAGTAAATGTTTTACACACATACTTACGAAGTGATTAGCTCCCGCGATGGGTTGAAAATTAATAGGAGCCTGCCCATTAGCCTCCTTCACGCGTTCCTCGACCTTCCACACCGCATAGTGAACGTTCCACGGGTTCTCCTCGCCGTACATATACGCTATCCGCGTTTCGCGCCAAGCAGCCCGAATCTCGGGGTTAAACAATGTGCGGCTCACCACCGCGGAGAGCGCGGAGGCGAAGGGCGGCTCCATGATAATCGTGTCGCATTTCGTGCCCACGCTAAAATCCACAAGATTGAGCAGTTCCCCGAGGGGCATCTCGTCGAATGTGGGCTTCTTTGAGGGATCGGGGGTGCGGTAGTTGAGCTGGTCGGGGTCGCGCGAGGAGAGTTCGCCGTGGGTGAAGTAGCTTGTTACCCATTTGCCGAACGCGGGCCCACGGGCCTCGGGCGCGAGATCTGGATCATGCAGAGGCACGTACGCTTTCGGCGGGCTTGCGATTCCGAGTGCCTGCGAGGGAGGGTCTATTCTGTGCTCAGCCTGTATCATGGAAGTCCAAAATGGAAAGATCCTACCCCACAGAATGATCGTTTTGACGAATGCTTGAAGTCTGGCCTTGGTGTGAGAGGGAAGAGACGTCGACGTGATTGACGCCATCGCTGCCATGGTGAACGCATTTCCCAGGGACCACCCAACAAGGGCAACGCCTCCAGCGGCTGGAAGTGCGCATTGTCGAATGATTTCGTCGACGCACAGTGCGAGGTTGACACCAGCTTCGCTCAATAGTGTTGCGTGTTCATCATCGGAACCGGAGGCGTAAATTCTGAGCTCCTCGGCGGTGTGTGGGGTGGATCCGGGATATTCCCGCCTGTTGATGCAGATTATGCGCACGGAGTGGGTCGCGGCGAGTGGAAGGAGGCGCTGGAACACACCTGGAACCGAATGGAATGCATCAATGAGGACTCGTCGAATAACCGAATGAGAAAACGTACCACCGTGATAGGTATGACCATGGACGAGGATATATGTCGTGTAATCCTCCACATTGGTCAGAGCGCCAGTATCGGTGAAGAAAAACTGGATTCCATTGCTTGGAATGGTGACTGTTGGCATTGAGCGGTGTCTCCTCGAAAAGCAGATGAGAAAGGTGTCTCTTAATGAGCCCATTCGGCTACTATCCGCGGCTCTTAGTGCCGGGGCTTCGAGGTGCTAAACTATTTTTGTGGTGATCTGAAAACGGAAGCAGTAGTTTCTATTTCATGCGAACGGTACCGGAGAGTTTTTTTTGCATCAAAGACAAAGAATCGGCGAGGAAAGAAAGCCATGGTATAGTTTGACGATGTAGTTTGTTGACCAACTGCTCTCCTGGGTTACAGCAAACACAGGGCACGGCAACGAACTCGGAGTCGCTAAAACACGAGGGCGCAGATTCAGGACGAAGAAAGATGTCGGAGGTTTAATTTGGTCTCGATTGCGACCGGATCTAGGAAGGCGAATCTTCCAGGTTGAAAGGCGGCCCTTGCAATTACAATTCCACCAACGCGGGGTCTTCTTGCCGAAAATACAGATATCCTTCGTGCAAGTATGTTGGCTTTTGAGGGAAAGTAGAGTGCTAACCCAGTTACATAGATTCGAATGGATTCCGAAAAATGGCGTTAGGTAGAAAAAAAAAGAGGAACACCGCTCGTCCCCGAGTATGAATTAACTTGAAGCAAAGGCGCCAGAGATAGAAATGACGCCTGCCAGAATACCTGTCCAAGTTGAACGCTGCGGCTCGCGTTATTGTCATCCTCCGCATGCGTCTCGGGCAAGGTCGAATGGTGAGCGCGAAACCAACGCGAAACGAGAGCATATGAAAACAGCCGGATCAATGAATGCATCAAAATGATTTTGACATTTGATCCGACCGCGAAGAACTAGTCCGAGTCGTCGGATTCCCTGCATCACAGCTCGCAGCAGACGCCCCCAATGTCCAACTCAATGACCACCTACATGCACCTCCTCCACTCTCGAGTTCCCCCTCTCCTCCGAGTCCTTTTTCGGCTTCACTTCGCTTTTGTTTCCCGCATAGTATCGCTACGACGGAGGGCCGCGGGGACTGAAGGTTGCGCTGCTCCCCCCCCGCCGCAGCATCCGGGATACCGCTCAGCCCCGCAGTTATTATTTCGGCATAGGGCTTCCTCGTTTCGGGCACGGCGCCCTTTGCGCTTCGCCCTCTGCCTCCGCGTTTAATTTCAAGCCGAGCTTCAATTCTACACGGGCCAGATTTCCCCGGCACGGCTCTCTCGAACCAGCTTCTCGTTTTTCTTATCTCTTTTTTCGTCCTCCGTGTATTATCTGACCTGGTCCGCTGGTTGATTCGGCCTTACTTCCCTCAAGCCATCCTCCTGAAAAAAACCAAACAGGAAAACTCAACTTACTGCAAAACACAAGGCGTAGGATCCATGTGATTATGCAAGTGATTCGAACCAAATCGAACGCAAGAAGCGTCAACGCATTTAGAAAATCGGGCGAGCTACATAACGAAGCGAGTCTTGATGATGTCCATGCGCAATGACCCCAGACGACGCAAATTTATGTATTTACTCCAGCCTTCCTCAGCTCGACTGACGTCCCTCTTTAGCTTAGTCCGTCGTCATTCATCGCTTCGTTGTTACTTCGATCAGGTCACCTAACGCGGTCACGTTGCCTGTCGTCGTGTGGCAATTCGGGCGCGTGCCCGTGTCATGCGAAGATGTGAGCTCAGCCAAGCAAGAACGAAGCAGAAACGAAGAGGTCTTAAGTAAGAAGCGATGTGAAGACCTCTTGGTTGCCTTATCCTCCCCCCACTCTTTTATCGCTCGATAATGGGTCTCAAGGCCATTGCTGCTGCAATGGTGCTGCTATTCTCTACGCGCGCGTTCGCGCAGACGCAGAAAGCCGTGTATGCCCATTTTATGGTATGTCGCTTTGCCCGGGCTTGCCCCTAATACCTCTAAAGCCAGCCTTCAGGTCGGCATAGTCGAAAACTACACCGTCGATGACTGGAAAGCAGACATGGCAGACGCACAAGCCATCGGCATCGACGGCTTCGCGCTCAACTGCGCGCCACCTCGAGTTGATTCATACACGCCAACGCAGCTTGCGAACGCCTACCAGGCGGCGGGGGAGATGGGATTCAAGGTCTTCATCTCGTTCGACTTTGCGTATTGGCAGAACGGTATGTACTTCTTCCGGATCTGCGCCGGTTTGCTCTGATAAAGCTGATTCGAATTCATGGTGACCAGACGATACCGCGCTCATCACACAGGCGCTGCAGAACTACAGCTCCCTCCCGGGGCAGGCGAAATATGCCGGCGCGCCGATTGCGAGCACCTTCGTGGGTGAATTCTTTGACTGGGCTCCCGTCAAGGCCGTGCTCCCCGTCACGGCGCTGCCCAACTTTGAGGACCCAATCCAGGCGACGGAGCTGCACACGAGCTTCGACGGTGGATTCAGCTGGCTGCCGTGGCCCACGGACGGTGGAAACAGCATCATCCCGGGTCCCATAACTACGATCTGGGACGACAAGTTCTTCCAATTTCTTGCTGGCCGCCCGTACATGGTCTGTCTCAACACTCCTTCCTCGTCTTTTCTATAACGACATTGAGTGTTCCCTCGTTTGAATTTTAGATGCCCGTGTCACCGTGGTTCTCCACGCACTTCAACAGCAAGAACTGGGTCTTCATCTGCGAGGAGCTCATCACCGACCGGTGGAACCAGGTGCTCGCGCTCAAGCCCCAACTCGTCGAGATCATCTCCTGGAACGATTTCGGTATCACAAGTATAGCATGTCCATGTACTACGGCTGACGCGCTTTGACGGAAACAGGAGAAAGCCATTACATCTCCGGGCCCCAGCCGCACCACTCCGACGACGGGTCCTCGCAATGGGCCGCGGGGATGCCGCACGACGCATGGCGCCGCATCATGAAACCCTATATCACCGCATACAAAGCCGGCGCCTCCACGCCAACCGTCGACGCCGACGGGCTCGTGTACTGGTACCGCCCCACGCCCAAGGGCGTGCAATGCACCAACGACACGCTTCCAGCGCCAAATGGGATTAACCTCCTTGCGGACGTTGTGTTCGCGACGACGATGCTGACGGCGCCCGCGACGCTGACGGTGACGAGCGGCTCGCAGCCGCCAGTCAGCGTGAACGTTGGTGCGGGCATTGTGACATCTAACTTTACGATGGGCGTGGGCACGCAGACGTTTACCGTCAGTCGCAATGGCGTGAAGATCCTCGGCGGCGACGGGGGGTTGAAGATCGCGGCTAGGGCTGCGGGCCGTACCGTATACGGGGACGGCCGTCAGATCGACGGCCGTATTTGTCTTCAACCGTACCGTATCCCGTCCCGTACAAACAATTCTCAGGGGTCAGCCGGTACGGTACGGGGCAAAAACGGCCGTAATACGGCAGTACGGGGCGTATAAAAAAATTGAGAGAGGCGTTCCAAGAGCGAACAGGTGCGTTAACCATCACCAATCAACTCTTTCACCACCATACGTGCCAGGCGGAATCGCTGCTTCACAAGATGATCTCGGGCTTCAGGCTGTCTTGGCGAAGAGAAATGGTGTCCCGGTCACCTGAGAAAACATGTTTGACAGCTATTGCAGAGCTTGAATGAGTTGTTTATGTGAGTACAGAAATTGAGGAAGTAAGTGTCGGACAGAGAATAGGGGCAAGATCAATCCGGTATCTTATCGTGGCATCTGCCGGTATCTAACATCACCCATCAGAAGATGGCAACAGGCAGCGCCGTCCTCGATATGTCGTCGTCCGTCGGCGTCTGCTGCCGTCCTTTGACATTCCGGGCAAATAACTCTTCAACTGATTGGGATCAGCGTCGGCGGTATCCATTGCGGGTACATTCCTCGCAAGTTCCCGGTTTAATTTGGATAGCCGTACATGCCGTACCGTACCCCGTATGCGGCCGTATTTTTGACGGGTATTACGGTGTACGGGACGGCATATACCGTCCCGTCGGGAGGGAGAGTCAGAGGCGCGACGGGACGGTACGGCTGCCGTTTTACGGTTGCCGTAGAACCGTCTTATACGGCTTCGGCCCGCAGCCCTAATCGCGGCGGCTTGCTCGACTTATAATTTCAACGCATACGTGGGAGGATTTTAATGGGTGTACGCTGTTTTCAGCCGAAGATGTCAAGATATGTATTTTATCAGTATGATCCATTTTTTTTGTTCCTGTATTAGTTGCTCCGACGCGCACTTCTCCATCAAGAACTGGGTTTATTCCCGAAATTAAAGATCCTTGAAGGACTAGGAGTGATAAGTGGACGGTGCCGCGTGAGGTAAGTAAACCTGGATGTTCAATGTGGGTAATCTTTTTTTTTTTTTGGGGGGGGGGGGGGGATTTGTAATTTCACTGGCGATTATGATATTCTACGCATTGGACCCGGATTCCGCTGAAACGCATGGCTTGACTGCGGAGAACTGGGAACGAAGTGAAAGAGCAAGAGCAATGAGAGGAGCTTCTTCGTGCCGTGAGATTTCCAAGATGGAACAGACCGTCCAGTTTCCCGTCAAACGTCTCTATAACCAGCGAGGTACGAGCTAGATTAGGGGAAGTCAGAGTGGCGGATTCTGGATCGATTCTGACGTCGATTCGAGTCTCGATTCTGATTTGAGTTTCAAGCAAGAATCGGCCCTCTGAGAATCAACGGGGAACTCGAAAAATCGTACGATTCTCGTCGAGTTCCTCCTCCAGGAACTACATCAAGAATCGTCGATTCTTGCGGCGATTCTGATGACAGCATGATTTGATTGTGCAGAATCGAGTGCAGAATCGAAAACAGAATCAGGTCGGTCAGGATTGAATCTCGATTCTGGCTCGATTCTGGCATCAGAATCGGGACAGAATCGCGTCCAGAATCCGTACAGAATCGACGAAGAATCGTCAACTCTGACTTCCCCTATTTGTCTGAGACTACGATTTTACGTGATTTGGCCTTAGACCCGCGACATTTGCACCGCAACATCGAATTATATATAGTCTCCAATATTGAATATAGAACCTTTGTTTATTTTATAAACGAAATAGCATATGGATTTCCAGGCCAGAATCGCAACCGCAACATTGAAAAAAAAAAAAAAAGATAGAAATCGCTTGCACACGTGTTGTACACTGCTCACTAATATAATCCCGGCCGCATCGGAAAATCACCAACTGGTAAGTACCTATAACCCACGAAACTATCGGGTATGGATGACAAGGGGCTTCTGGCCCGCAAGTATATAAAAGCAAGTCTTATAGATAGGAAAGACCATGTCCACAAGCAAACAACGAGTTCTCCTCCTCGGTGCGACTGGGCAGACCGGCGGATCCATCCTCCGAGGTTTATTGGAAGATCCAAATTCCTTTGTATCCAGTCCTCCCCCACAATTATCTCCCCAGTCCGGCTGACCAATTTATTAGGATGTTGAAGCCATCGTACGTCCATCTTCAGCGGACAAACCAGAAGTCAAGGCGCTGGCTGAGCGTGGCGTAAAAATCCGCGTCGCTGATATTGAAGGCCCAATTGAAGGCTTGGTTAACATTCTGGCGGGAGTCGATGTTTTGATTAGCGCCATCGACGCCTGGAGCCAACTCGCGCAAATCGCACTAGCGAGCGCGGCGAAGGAAGCGGGGGTGCAGCGCTTTGTGCCGTGCGCATTTACAATTGTTGTTCCGCCGGGCGGTGTGATGCCGTTGCGAGACGCCGTAAGTGGTTCAACACTATAAGGATATAACTTGAACTGAAAGTCGTCACGGGCATGCAGAAAGAGGAAGTCTATCAGCACATCCGCAAGTTATATCTACCTCACACGATCATCGACGTTGGTTACTGGTACCAGCTCTCATTTCCGACCCTCCCTTCGGGCCGCGTGGATTACGCTTCCATGTTTAAGCCAAACGTCGAGATCCGCTGCGACGGAAGCATGCCGAACATGCTCACCGACCTGCGCGACATAGGCTCTTTTGTTGCGCTCATCATAAAGGATCCGCGTACGCTCAACAAGTCCGTGGTTGCGTACGGGGAAGTACTATGCGAGAACCAGGTGTTCGAGACCATGGAAGCACTGTCGGGCGAGAAAATCGAACGGCAATATGTGAGTACCACATCGTCGAATGCAAAGGGCCCTCCTTACCGAATATGCATATAGGTATCTGCGGAGGAGATAATCGCCGCGCGCGTCGAACGTGCCACTGCCCTCAGAGCGGACCCGCACAACCGCCTCGCGTACATGCTCTCCTCGCGTATAAACTACCAATATAGCAAATACGTTCGCGGCGACAATACACCGGCATCCGCGGCTTACCTAGGTTATCTCAATGCACGGGAGCTCTATCCCGATTTTCAGCCGAAGAAATTCACGGAGTTTGCTCGTGAGTTGTTAGACGGGAAAATAGAGCTACCGTACAAAGAGTTGTTAGGTTTGATGGGGAAAGGTGGATGAATATATCAATGGTCGGTAGTCCTTGAACATCGCTGAGATGAAACTGCGCGAGGAAAGAAAAGAAATACCTAGAAATCACTATGGCCCTCGAGTTGAGCCGAATTCAAGGAAACAGGGCCATTTGCTTCTCCGCCAACGTCCAGATATCTTCTCCTGCGTTCGCGCACGCGTCCCAGAATTTTAACTCCCAATGTGAATCGCTAGCGCAATAAATCATGATGTTCGAATGTGCGCTGCAATCGCGTGCCGTCTGCACTAGTTCACGCGTGTGCCACGGCGTGGGCGGAAACTGGGGACCTTTGCGCATCCTCGGCCCGCGTTCTCCGGTAGGCCAAAGCACGAGAACCGCCATGGCCAGCCGGAGTGAAAGTTGATCTAGAGCGCTTGCAAAGGAGCGGATCTCGCCATCGTGATCCTGAGGAGAGAAGAATATTTGTGCTAGAGGCGGGCCAATCGCAAAGTGCGTGAGGTTTGGGAGTTGCGCGACAGGGAGGTGCGTCTCGAGGCGGTGCTGATAGTGCGCAAAATGCAGGTGAGTGACGGTGTGCAGAAACCCTGATCCAAGAGGGCAAGCCAGAATGCGATTCCACCATCCGCCTGCCCATCGCGTATTGTCCATCAAGGTCAACCGGAAAGGGCGTGCAAGCCACCATCCCCCAGCATCCGCATCGCCGCATAAAGCTTCTAATGCGGGAAGTTGGCAGGCAAGTGCGGTGAGGTTTGAACAGGACCTGATAATGTTCGGGATTATAGCCTTTTCCATGGAATGGCCGGCGTTCGTCGCAATCCACAGCGTCTCCACCGTCATGGAAGCCTGTGAAGGAGACCTGACAAGCATATTGAATGATTGTAGTTCTCGGAAGGTGCGTATCGACACATTTTTCAAGCGCATGCCCCGCGTAACTTCGGAGGTCCATCGAGCAGCGATCGCGAGTGCTCTGGCCGAGCTGCGGGAGGAAGAAGCCGCCAGAACGAGGATGGTGATGAGGAGCTCGACCGGGAGATCAACTAGAGATGGGTAACCACCTGCTTGAGCTCCAAGAATTTGCTGGTAGAGCAGACAAGTACAAAAATACATGTATGCGTCTGACCTAGCATCCAAAGTTGCAGCTTGAGATCTTGGGCTGTGGACTATTTCGCAGCTGAAGTCATCAGAGTCTGCCGTTCTTTCAACAAATAAATAAAAGAGGCATAATTTGAGGGTGCGCACCGTGATATGGGAAGATTGTGGTGGCCATGCGTGGTGGTCAGAATCAAGCCAAAGGCTAAAGGGGTAAAGTATTGGTTGCCTTTGATTGCCGGAGCTGGGCTGACAGGGAGACCGTGACTCTCGAGGACAGTCGAGCATCGAGTGGCATCGAGTATGTCCAGTTCGGCGGCAAATCGAGTCCCTGACGAACTTGTGTCTGAAATCCTCACTCCTCTATTAAGACAATTGGATGAAGAATTCTTGGATCGGTCAAAGAAACCTCTTCTCGACCCAGGCTACTCTTCCTCGACGTACCTCCTCGTCTCCAAAGCATGGCTTCGCGTGTCAACGCCTCTCCTTTACAATGTGGTCATCCTTCGCACCACTCCTCAAGCGGAAGCTCTCCACGCTGCGTTGAAAAGTAGCAAAGAACTCGGACTATTTATCAAGAAGCTGCGCGTCGAGGGTGGCTTTGGCAATGCCATGCACACCATCCTCAAATGTGCACCTAACATCACCGACGTGTTTCTAACACTCTACATTGGCGGCTTGGACAATGTCCGAGGCCTCTGTGACGGCCTTCCATTGATCAATCCTCAGCGCGTCATTGTCGTTGACGCCCCCCAAGACGATTCGTACCATCGGCCGAAGAAAAACAAAAAGATTACCGATCTGCTCGAGACTCTGGTCAGCGTTATTCCAAAATGGGACAACTTGGTGCGTTCCTTTTGGACCGGTTTACTGAATCTGAGCCGTATTGCAACGCAGAAAACGTTCCATTTTCCGTACAAGACTGGTTTCGAAAGTGCCGCAGACATAAATGCCCCTCGTGCAATGTCTCTAGCTTCAGCGCTGGCCAAGTCTCAGAGCCTCGAAACTCTAATCGTCACAATCGGGGAAAGCTTTCCCAACTACCTTCGTCAAATGGTGCATGTGCCATCTCTCAAGTCCCTCCACTTCATACCACCCAAGTCGAGGTTAGGACAGGAAGGTGTTGGTTGGGGTTTGAGAATAATTCATGCAGTTGCCGATCAAGATCCGAAACTCAAGGCACTTATCACCACGCAGGATACCAATCCAGAGTGAACATTATTTTTATTTCTGTTGCTTTATAGGGCTGACCAGAAAACAGAGGCCGCACCAAGTCACGCTCGATAGTGTAAAATTTATCCTTCCACGCTGCTGTCGTCCCTGTCTAATCTCGAAACAGAATCAATGACCGATACACAGATCTCGGCGCGGACCGCGACGACGACAGCGGGGTCGGCTGGATGTTCCACGGAGAGCGAGTTAATATGCACCTTAACCAACACGGGTACTACTTTTCTCCGGAAAAATCTTCCGCCTGCGCCGAAAGTCTCTCGGCGCTCACGAAAATCGGAGAGACAATCGGGGCCACTGTCGAGAACCTCCTTGTCTCTCTGGGCAAAAACCACGCCAACGACAAGATCGACCCCGCTCTTCTCGTTCCTTTCACTTCCTTAACCTACCTTGCCTGGGGCATGCAAGGCGCATCATTTTCGACCCCTGGGCCTGGATATTCTGCTCTACCCCAATTGGAAGAGTTGAGAGCTGGGGACGAGACCCTCGAATTCATGAGAAAGTTACCGCACGTTTCCAAAACATCCTTTCCAAGTATACCTGCCTTTGTCTGATATGCTCGTAGGCTCAATTGCCTGCGGAGAGCCTTGATCAGCGGACCCGCCCCGACCGCGCTCGCCTTCCTCCAATCCCACGGCACCAAACTTCAACACCTTGGGACCACGATAGAAGTCCTCCTCAAGTTTGACGTATTTGGTGTGTGCACAAACCTCAACAGCCTGGCAGTGAATCATACCTATCGGTCCCCCCCGGAGTTCCAAGTACTTGTTCTGTCCTTGACTCCCAATCTGGTGCTAATTTTTGAGTCACAATATTCGTAGGATTTTCCCGATGACTTTTTCTCTCGTTCCGCCCCGCACCTTTCGCTCGCCAAGATTCATTTCGAGTCCCGGGCTCTGTAAGTGTATTCTACTGAGCTTTTATATACCATCGCACCTACGACTTACCTGGCGCCTCTTTTATCAGGGTCCGTTTGCATACTGTTGTAGGAGCTCGCAACCAAGTAACCGCCGCCCGAGCCGTCCTCGAACAGTTGAACCCTGAGAGCTTCCCCGCCCTAAAGGAAATTCAAATCGACGATATCAAGTGGCCGACCTCGGAGTACGTTATTTTCCGGGATAATTCGGTGCCGAAACTGTTCAACTTTTATTCAGGCAGGAAGCTCGGAAAGACCAATGGATCCTTCTTTCGGAGGCCTTGCACAGCAAGGGAATTAAGGTCGTAGGTGCAAGCGGGATCGAGGGCCCGACCGGAGCGAGAGCAAAGGGCACGAAGCATTAGGGTGGTATCGAATGCAGGGAGCGTGAAAATCTCAATTATCGGCTACACACAAATCCCGTATGTACCCAATGTCTAAATTCGTCCAGTCACCTGCGCTATTCGCACTCCATGCAATGGGAAATGTTTGGATTTATTTAATTTACAACGTCGCAAAGCTGCTCCGTACCTACGAAGGCACTCCCTGCCTCACTCCGGGATCCCCACCCCGCCAATTTTCTCCAGTGCCTCCACCAGCTTATCCTGCAGCCCCTCATCCAGCGCCAACGCACTCGGGTTCTGTACTCTTGAATCTTTCAAATACGCGCCGGTGTTTGCGGAGGTCGCCACCCCCTCACCAAGCGAGACCATGGTAAACGTATCCACCGCAGCGTCGAGACTTCCCGGTGCGCCACTCCCGCCCATCTTCGTCGGGACCCATCCCGGGTCCACGGAGAAGCTCGCGACGTCCTTCCACCGGCGCGCGAATATTTTTGCAAGCATGACGTCGTGCAGCTTGGAGTCGCCATACCCGGTACGCTCCCCGTCTAAAGTCGCACGCCCAGAGAAGTGCATCCCCGAGCTTACGAACAACAGTCTCTTTGGCTTGGCCATGAGACAGGTTAGGACGTATGGCGCGAGGGTGTTCACGGCGAACACGCTCGCGCCGCTGTACACGCCGGCGTTGTGCAGCACGGCGTCGTACGGGCCTAGCTTGTTCGCCTCTTCGGCGAGGGTCTTCGTCTCGGGCAGGCTGGCGAGGTCGCCGACGAGGATGGCGGAGGCGGAGGGGCATTTAGCGCGGGTTTCAGCGGCGCGCGCAGGGCTGCGCGCATGGAGGACAACGGAGTGTCCCGAGGAGAGGAGGCGCCGAGCGGTGAGCAGGCCGAGACCGTCAGAGGAGCCTGTTATGAAGAAACGCATGCTTATGGTGGTAAGAAAGGACTTGTTTGTTTTCCGCTCAACTTCCACTTCGTTTTGCATGACGCAAACCGGCTTGCCGTCGGCCCGGTGGATTGCCGGTCGCCTCATCATGATTTGTTGATGGGCTTGGCCTTGACTCAAGCCAGCGCTGTCGCCTTTCTTGAGCCATCGCCAGCGTGTCCCCGCTGGCTTGCCTGCCCCTTCGAGTGGTGTCCTGCGCCTGCACAGGCATCCTATAGTCTCGCATTCAACTCCGCCACTAGCTAAACTCCGCTTGGTCAAACATGCTCGGGTTTTCACCCGGCATACTGGCTTATCTAGTTCTCTCAGTCCCCCTCTTAGCCTTCGCCTCACCTGCCCAAGGGTACATCTAACCTTTGTTTTTCAACCGTGTTAAACTCATCCTCCCGTGATCAACAGGCGTGCTTCCGTCACCGAGGCCGGGTCCAGTAACGCCACAACGCGGATTCGCCGTTTGGTTTTGACAGCATCCGCGTCCCCATCGGGCGTAACCCAGGCGGACCACAATAACCACATTAAGAACATTGGGTATCCGATCATTATTGGACTGAGTGCGTGCATTTTTTGTCTTCTTCTACCTCAGACCTTTTCTTTAATTCCTCTTTCTTCCAAACAAATTCCGACGCCAGTGTTGACGCCCCTCGTTCTTCTTCTCTTGCAGGCATATGCGTTGTCATCGCCCTCGGCGTCACATACGTGTACTTTCGCCAGCGTGCGCTTGCGCGCCGGGCAGCAGCAATCGCTGCGCATCCCAGCCAAAAATCCCCGGCTACGACATCCAACTCCAACCCCAATTCCGGCCCAGATTCGGGCGGTCCCATAGAAGACACGATACACGAGGAGGAGCCCGTCGCGAGCACATCGCGAGGCGACGGTTTGTCCGGAGCGAGACCGTATGGGTGATGTTCTGCGATTCCATCTCCTTCTTTGCGTTCTTATTAGAGCTGCTATAATCCTTATGTAGATTTCCGCTCTCCTTCTCGACGGAGCTCTGGCTGGACTCGCTTATAAATCGCAAAAGCGGATGACCTACGACAACCTTGTTACGTCCCGCTTAAGCGGCAGATCGAGTAACCAGTACCGATTCGATTCTTTCTAGTTTTCGGTCTCTCTGCGAATTGTCTTCAGACATGTGGGAAATATGAGAAACAGAACTCGTACGCCCAGCTTGCGCCCGTGTTCAATAGCAATTGCCCCGGAATTTCAACCACACGCGCCGCATCGGATTCGGGCCGTGTACCGCCACCACTTGGCCACCACGTTAACTTCTGCTCTGTTTCACTGACCACCGGCATCGATGGCCTACAGTACTCCGGCCTCAGGCCTCATTTTTTTTCTTCTTTCAGTGTTGATCAGTGCATCAGTGCATTCGTACCCAGCCGCTATCTTACACCCTTGATACCTGAGGTTCAGGAAACTTGGCCACCTTCGAGTCGGTGTCACCGTGAGCAGCTACACGCCTTTGGTACCCCGGCTTTCAGTAGTTATAGACAACTATCCGGCGAATCTCGAGGCATCCGTGGACGAAACGTCAAACTCAATTCCATTTTCTATCCCGAGAACAAGACACAAAGAAGCCGAATTTGACGGCAGGTCTCTATCGGCGGAAAGTCGACTTCAAACAACCAGTGACTCTGAAGGTTTCTGCAGTCTGGCGATGGAATCGTCGAAGCTTGTAAACGATATGAACGAGGCAGACATGCGCCATCTGTCATGCAATCAGACGGTACAGTAACAGTATCTCCCTAGCTCGTCAGGATTGCCGTCAACTCTTTCACATGGCTCAGAAACGGACTATGCCCACAGTCCATTTCGTATGTCTCCCAATCCAAGCCATCTCTTCTGTCACTCCGCACCCTCTCCACCATCCGCTGCTGGTTTTGAAGCGGAAATACGCGATCATTTTTGCAGAGTATGTGCACCTGTGGAACGTCCGCTCCCCAGCATACATTGGTTGCAGGTGCCATAGCGAAGTGCGCAGACATGGGCTCGAGCTTTGAGGCCCAGTGCGCAGCTTGGTCATCCGGCAGTCGTGGAAAAGAATAGCGGTCGCTTTGGGGCTGGCAATGAAGGTGCCGGTCGCGGGCTGGGGGGCAAATCAGCATGCGCACAGTCGGATTCTTCAGAATTGCGAGGAAGCAACTTACATCCATTTCCATCCAGTCTGGGGGCACAACGTCCGCCGCTGTCAGAGTCTGCAATAAACTCTCGCCTTCACGCGGAAGAACTGCGCTGAGATAGAACACTTTCAAGATGCCTCCTTTTTGGGCCGCTTTCTCTCTTTTACTTCTTTCGAGACCGTTGACGCTTTGGCTACCAGGAATGCCGCCATAGGAGTGACAAAAAAGGACGACTTCCTTTTGTTCGTCATTTATCAGCCGTTCGAGAACTCGGCGCAGGTTCGCAGCGTCGGCATTGGGCGGCGCAGTGCTTGCCAATGGGCCAATGGTGGGATGTGCGATGACTTCAAAGGGATGCCCCTTTACGTGCAAGGACTCGACAAGAGTTTGGGCATGCGCAGCGGTGTGAAACACACCTAGACTCGTTACCAGTCTGCCCAGAGGCGGCAAATCTTAGTGCAAGCACTATGCCGTAGGCAGACTGGTACAACTCGGGCTGTGCAAAAGCGCTGAGCCTGAGTTTGAAATTTTGAGTGGTGCCGATCACCGGCATCACGGTGGCTAAGCAGAGCCATCAATTCCCGTATAAAAGTGCTCATTTGGTGCTCGTCCCCCAGGGGGCTGAAAAAAAATCTGAACCGGCAGAAATGAAGATTATGATCCTTGGAAACAATCACTCATTTACAACTTTTGTAAAGCAGCTAAATTGAAAGACTTGAGTTAAGAAGAAAAATCTTTCAAACTCCGCGCTCAGGCTTTTGGCACAGCCCGAGTTGTACCAGTCTGCCTACGGCAACGTGCTTGCACGAAGATTTTGCCGTCTTGGGCAGACTGGTGACGAGTCTAAAACACACCAGGAACGATGACGAATGTAGCTTTCGACATAGAAGTACGCGCCGGTGGATCTCTCAGACCCTTTATATCCTCAGATCTTGCTGAAACAAGATTTCCCATGCCGATGACTTGTGTTCAGTCGACCCTCAGCCGCCTGTAGTAGTCGATAAGGATCCAAAACAACCGACGCGGGGAACCATCGTGATTTATTGTACCCGAAGCTAGTGCAACTGTTCATCATTCTGTTAGTCTAGATCTGGTTTCCCAAGCGCTTCAAATGGGCGCTTCGGGCAAGTATGTAACCCAGAGCTTCAAAATGGGAATACCGTCGGTAAATACGAGCGGTGTACATGGTGGCACACTCAAGTGACCTGGATGTTCAAAACGCGTGTCATGTCTGCATGCATTAGGTACATACTTGAATGCAGGTTTGTTAAACTAGGATCGCGTGGGAAGCGTGACATCGGTGTTGATGGATGGCATGGTGGCAGAGAAGCACAGATTGAAACAGTAACGTCTCGTCAGGTCTCGTCGGGAGGGCGGAGATTTTGTTTCCGCGGAGGAAGAATGTTTGATTGTATGAGTTCCGGAAGATCCCACATGAAGATGTTCAACGCGGGATTGACGGACGGCATCTAAGTACAGAGAAGAGAACGATGCCCCGTGTCTGTAATCCTCCGCATCATGCCAGCTACCCACGTATCATCGGTTAGCTTAAATTCTCAGCAGCTATTGACTGTCTTGCTCTGAGCTTCTGAGGTCTTTTCCTGAGACGATGAGACTCAGGCAGTGCAGTTCAGAATTGTCAGTCAAACGCGATTAAATAGTCTCTCTTGCGAACAGAGACCTACCTGATTGCCGTTTGTACCACCGCGTTGGCGCCTCATGCCGGACCATGCCGAGTATGATGCCTGCCTGCGATTCCAGCCTTCCTGATGCCAACCCTGAGTGCGCAGTTTTATAACATTCCGACTTCGTCTACCTTGGACCTCAGGTAACAGCTCATTTTCGAAGGCAAGATTCACATAGTACATATATTACAAGTTCCACCAGCCGGCCAGGCCGAAGGATTCACCTGTTCTGTGACCTTCCAACATCATGATTTATGCTTTACCATCGGAGAGATCGACTGTGGATTCAATCGTTAGACGGAAATACACTGAGAGCGTGGACATACTGGGGTCTTCTGAATAAAACCTCTCCCGCAATTTCACTCGAGCATTCAGCCTACCAGAAAATCGTCAAACACCACGGACATAATGCAATGATATACGTCACAGGACGAGGAGTGAATTGAAATACACTGATTTCTTATAAGTAAAACGCAGAGTCGGCTGGAAAAAAATGCTCACGTTTACCGAGAACCAAGTGTAGGATGACAAAATCAAAATTTTGAGGTCATTGCCAGCCACTGAATGTTACCGTCAATGCTAGTCGTTACCGGATGGAGTCTCCTTCACCAATGCAAAATTGAGAGCGGTTCCGACGCTGAAAACTCAGGTCATTCGAATTAGTGTGATATTAGAGTGACGAACGTGGTGAGCAATCCGACGCTGATGGACTGTGTGATAATTCTGTTTACGGTTTCCGATGTCCTGTATGGCAGGTCTGCATTAGAGAGTTTGCGGTAGCCACCGGCAGCCACCGGGTGGCTTTTCCGGCATGCGGTGCCGGGTGGCTACGTCATTATGGTGGCTGTTGCAGTGGCTGCTGCATTTTGTCGCGAGGCAGCCTAGCCACCATTTTCCGTCGTACTTCCATGCAGAAAGCCATTCTTGAGTCCAGAATCCAATTCACTACCCTTCTGAAGGTCATTTCTGAGGAATGGGATGAAACTCTCAATAATTCCGGCATGAATCGTGTGCGTGTGCTCTCACATGTGTCCGGACAGGCATAGTGGTAGAATAAAGAATGTTGGAACACGTGTTGAATGTGTCATTGCAGTAATGACGTAGCCACCTGGCACCGCATGCCGGAAAAGCCACCCGGTGGCTACCGCAAACTCTCTATTATGTCCGAAGATGTGTGGGTGACTGTACCTTCGTATAACACTAGTTCCTCCTGTATTTCTTAGCAGATAAACCATCGCTGCGGTAATGATGGTGTCGCAAGCCAGGCTACAGGATAGTTCTATTTTCCCAGATATCTGGATTATATTCAACAATGCTCTGCCGAGAAGCGATAATGGATGTATACCTCGAAACTCTTGGAAAAATGTATGACAGTGAGGCTCCACCCAATGAACATATTGGCTGACTGTCCTGACGTCCGAGATCAGTGGTGAACAGCGTGGAAAGAAAACCGAAGTTAGCTATCCCTCCCGCTGAAAGGGAAGTCAAAAACGGGAAATAACGCATAAACCGGGCTTACCCAATTGGCCCAAAGCAAGGATCAACTACCGACTTATGAAATGGCCATAAAAATTGAGAGAAACTTGAACAAGTACCACAATGGAGACCAGGGTCTTGTTCTTGCTGCTCACTGAAGGTCTTGTCAGGTCATCGACCAAATCACGTCACAATGGAGCTCATGAAGCCATAATCTCGCCGCATACGCGCTGTAAAATTGGTCAGTTGCATGAATGAAGAAACCGGGGTACAGACCATTGAACAATGAAGATGGTTGCATACTATATTTATGAGTGTCGAGCCTAGAAAATGTTTAAACCAACTGACGACTATGACCACTCCAACCTGAAAATAAGTTTAGCGCAGAATTGAAGCGAGTGCAGTCACGAACAATAAATATTCTGAATGTAACTATCAGATTAGAGCTTCCAGCCAAGGCTGAGCAGAAAATAATTACACGGGGAAAACTGGAGCCATTCGCTCGATAAAAAACCATTCTTGAGTTGATTTCACCAGGCAAACAGTATGTGCGGTATCAAGAGCACTATACTTATCTCGGAACCCATAAAGAGCAGAATGGTGTTTCCTTACAGTAAAATTGCGATGTAGGCTGATTATGAAAGTTATTTACTGACACGAATAGGAACTGTGCGCACCAGAATTTTGACATTTGTTGAATCGTTTGGAAAGGAACGAAAATAATATGCGGTTTGTGTAACTCCAATTCTGAAGAGACTGGTTTAAACATGAATGGGTGGCAGATGCGCAAGCCAATTCATACGGTAAAGACATTGCATTAGCTAAAAGTTGTCAGGAAATTATAAAAGTCAATTCACAACGAAGACAGGGGCCGGCTAACCGATGGCCAACAGCGAGGCGAGCGAATCGAGATAACCTGGCAGGTAGATGTCGACAGAGGTCATTTCGGACGGAGGTGGGCATAACTGAGCCTGAGTATATCTCTTAAATGGACATCTCCATCTCGTGTTGGCAGTGCGGAACTTCCTGATCTTCCGTCATTTCTAAGAACGATGGTTTACATCTCCAAGTCCGATCTCTATGCCAGATCCCCATGCCAGCACCTATTATCCAGACTTTACCCACACCGGCGGTCTTTGAAACTTTTCCAGTATATGCAGAAATTATATTGGCAGAAGCGGGTACCGGTGCGGGTGTTACCTCCATAACCGTATGACGTCCCTGTACTATACCACCTTGTGACAAAATCTGAACAAAGCCATGGGCATGGGTTATCTTCAGTAAAATAGGGATTATGTGCCGCTATATCATCTGGTCGTCGACCCATCGTCTGAGTAGAAAATATTATTTATGGTCTTCGTCCCTTCGTGCGGGCGAAGGACGAGTCCTGGAACCGGGGCATCTTTCCGGAGTTAGGCTGCGCCAAAAATAAGATTCTGCGCACTTAAAATTAAATTAAAGTAATATAGGCCGGAGCATGGGACATTTGGTGGAGCGTTATTTATTCTTCATCAAAGGCTCATGCTTCATCAAAACCAAGATTCTGACGTGCGGTCCGAATGTACAGTAACAGGATGTTTGATACGTAACATCAGGAAAAAAACACCTAGCTACGGCAATCTGAAAGTGCTATGGATTGCTATCGTAACGCTGCATAGTTTTGTAGCTAGGTGGTTTTATTCCTGATGAAAGATTTCACTGCAACCATATGCTGCTGCTGAGTAAGCACCTTCGATGTTGTGTGATGAGTCTCCAATCAAGTTGATTTGAGTTCGCACCTGGTGTCTTAACAAAGTACTCGCGGCGTTCAGGTACTTGGAACCGACATCTCTCTTACTTTGAGAGCACACTGTCAATTCCAATGGACGGTGTACCATCTCCAGACAAGATTCAGCAGACCTTTGGTGTTCTCTTCGATGGGTGCGCAGCCCCGGTTTCTTTCCCTCCCTTTTTGATATCCCATCCAGCTTCGTCCTCTCTATGATCGGTTATGGATTCACCTTCTTCCGTTCGTATCGATCAGTCCCTGCTAGGATAATACTCGATCGACCATTTTGCACAGAGACCTATGTGTATTTTGGAGAGTACCCCTCAGACCACTGGATGCAAAAGTCATTTGTGCGTCCCTAGTGTTTTGCATTCGAAGTCGAGATGCTGAACGGACCCGGAGGTTGCCATTTTATTGTAAGATACGTGTTGAAGAGCCTACCCATCGCTTACACTCGAAATTCCACCAGCTCACTCGACACTGCATCCGCCGCTCTTGGTATGCACCTTCTTTCTTTGCTGCGAACCACGTTGAGATCGAGAATTCCAGTTTCAAAATTGTGTGTATCATGCCCATATTGTATACTACGCACAATGATACGTCTCTGGCAGCATCTATTTCTACCTGATTGCTTTCTTGCCCTACCCTGTTCCTATGGCTAAACTCAATCTGAATCCGTGCGCGAAATTTCGATCTTCATTTTGAGGCTTACCCCCCATGCCTGGTAGGAGCTTGAACGTGATTGTTCTCGTGCACAAATACTTTGCCGTATTGATCATTGCCAGACCCATATTCTTCTCTCGGTATGTACTTCACAAAACCACAAAATGCTATCCTCGTATCAATCCTCTCCAAGGCAATCAGCGTATTTGGGGTACATATGTAAGTATGCGCGATTGAGAGGTGCGCAGTTTTGGCGACTAACTGATACTGTCAAGGTATTGTTCAGTCCGAATCTAGAAATGTAAGGCTCTTTTTTCACAACCGAGTGACTATTCATGGTCTTCAGTGAGCCATACTATTTGGGTCGTCGGCATCGCTGTCAGTTCAAACTCATTTGCGGAGGCCGTGTTCATTTCTTTGCTCAACAGATTTTCTTGGCTGTGGCCGGATTTGGTGTGTTCATCTAAATCTCATAATGTGCTGGGCAAAACTTACCTGCATGACCTTAAGCACTGGGTATCGGTATGATATTATAACCCTTCTCATTATGTATTCCGACAACTGATATAATCTCAACAGCAATGGTCGCCATGACGTATGACAATTCTCCCTCTTGCGCGTAATGATTTATAGTTTTCTAGTTTCAAGAAACCTGTGTTTGCTCACCTAGCAGCTACGTCTCTGAGAGTCAGTACTGCATAAAACATCTAATCTCCTCTCACCATTTTGTACCAGGTCGTGTTTTCTCTGGCTTGCACATTTGTCGTCCTCGCGTCTCTATCAATATTCATCGGTTTGACCCACTTCTCGCGTAAACTCTCGAGTCCCAGGCCAAGCTCGTATGTATGCCTGAATTTTTCGCAGATTTACACCTTATATTTCGTCATTTCCAGAGCTCTGGTAACAGTGCACATAGTCACTTCCCTCACATCGCAATGTTTGACTTGCGTTACAGCTCGTAGCCCTGCCCCATGAGCTATATTGGATCCCCGTGTACAGTGTCGCCACAAAAAGTGTGCTCGTTCAACTTCCTTTACACGCTATTGTATATGCAAGTGTACCACATGCCGGCGATACTTGGACTAACGAGGTGTATTAGGCTCAACTCCCGCCACGCTTATCGCGGCAAAGGAGTTAATGAAGTAGGTTCTGTGGTGGGCTTCAGATCCAGAGTTGGATTGAATTCTTCCAATGCTACGCGACTCCCCACAATGTTCAAATCAGCGCCAGATGATTCTGGCACGACGATCGAAATCACCCGCACTGTAGAGTTTGACTGGAAGATCACCGGAGGCAACGACTTCGATAAGAGCCTTGATAGTTCAGACCACATGTACAGGGTGCGTCTGTTAATTTTCCAGACCATTCAGAACTATGTTGAGGGTTTTTCTGTCAGAATGATTCCTTTCACGCCGTTGGTACAGTGTAGTGCCGCTCCTTGGATCACGGACCATCCTTGGATCATTATTTTATTTTGCCACACACACTCATCCTGGTGCCAGCTCCTGTTGAATCCAAGTATATATATGCTATCTCCATCTCCTCAATTAATTTTGTGTGTACAAGTGCTTTGGAGATTCGACTGGACGGGGTTTGAAGGAGATCAATTGGCAATCGGCCCATCATTGACTTTCCTTTTCCTCGGATATGGCTCAATTCGGACCCCTTTCATCCAAATTATTTTTCTGTGTGATAGATCACCCAATTCGCTACATCTTTGTCCCAAAGTGTGAAGCGATTCGACCCAATATTGGGCATATAGAATTTGGACAAGTATAGACCCGGCAAAAGTGTGACATAACAGGGCCAGCACACATATGCACCACTGCTTTTATGGTGCTTGGGGGCATTCAAACTGAGCACCCAAGATGTTCAGGACCCCACTTGCTCTCATATATGTTCAAAAGTGGGGCTCCTAAGAGTAGACAGTTGAGAAATAGTGAAAAAATGCAGTGATCCAAGGAACGGAACTGTGACACTTCCCATCAAAAAAAGTCCTTTATTTTTCTAGCCATATTCTCTGACCTAAATCCCTGGAGGCTCGCTGTAGATCAACTCATTCTACACTCTAGTATGTCTCTATTTAATTTCAGAATTTAAAATGAAGAACTATGAACACCAGAGAGCAAAAATCAAAGTAGTGATCCAAGGAGCGGCACTATACTGTACTGACGATGTGGTAATTATAAAACCCGCTATCCGCCATATCATCCACTTACTTCCACGGACAGAAAATCCCATCTTGATTCTCCAAGCGTAGACTGAAAGTACAGAGCTGCGCATGTTCATTACTGCTCCAGACTTCGTCCCGTCCCTGTATATTTGTAGTCACCTACGCGTTGAAAGAAAGTAACCTCCCTGTGGTTAGGTCTGTGCTTGTCGCGACCCCGCAGAGTTTGGATCTGTGATGTTGAGGCGCGGCGCGGACCCACAACTCATCGTTGGCAATGCGTCCGAAGTGCACGTCCAAACTTGATCGTAACCGCGTTGGTTCTCCAGAGGCTGGAAGTCCAGATGACCGTATGCCACTATTACTGTAAATAATAAATAATAACCTGCGGGTGGAGTGAAAAAAAAAATCTTCGTGAACCTCAACAAGCCTTTTAAACTGGGTCCGAAGTACGCAAACAGTGTGCAATCTGATATGACATCCACGATGGTCTTGAATTAGGCGCCTGGCTTCATGTTCTGCCCCCGATGGTTCGCAATCCACACGAAGCTATTGTGCACAACGTAATTCTCTATCGCGCCGACGGTAGCGAGCCGCGGATCACCCAGACGATATTCAACGAAGAAGGTGCACGTGCGAATCCCTACGCAATTTACACCATCAATGTCGATTTGCGAGGCAACTATGGCAAGTGTAACATGCTCGCGACACGCTCACGAAGGCTTAAAAGCCAAGCGGACAAGAGCACGGAGGGCGAATATACTCTGTTTCACAACATCAGCCCCAAACTCCCCATTAACGCTTTGATGGCTCGTCTGGTTAGTGTCAATCCAAAAAAGCCTGGGGGAAGACCCTTATGGAGAGGAGATCTTGTTGTTGTGAAGATGCAGGAATGGCCTGGTCCTCGTGTCCCTCGCGGTGGGGTGCACATGGATTATGTCGAGCCTGCCCTGAGTATTTTCAGTTACTTATTCATCACCCACTGGTACAAGTCAGATGACTGGGCAAACCTTCTGCAAGACGAAAAGGATTTCAGTACGTGGTGAACCTATCCTTCAAATTCCAGTATTGCAAACACCCAAAGCGTCGTAGATGATCAGAGTTTGAAGAGCGATCAAGAGTGGCCAGTATTTCAAACGTTTTACCCAATACTTAGCGGCACCTCAAGGGGGTTCAACAAAAAGAAATACTATTTTTGACCCCGTACTTGGCCACCTAAGCATTCGTGCCACAGTATCAACCTGTGACGTCGTTCCCCATGGGCAAAACAGTGTCAGATGAAGGGCAGACATCCTACGAAGAGTTTAAGCCTACTCCCACCCAAATATATGAAGACTTGTCCTGGCAGTGAATTCTTTTCGGACGGCAGTTCAACTACAACCACCACCATCTCTGGCGGCGGGTTCGCGTTCCGACGAGGTCGAGCTTCGGGTACTCGATAGTCGTCGATAGATCATGCCCAGTACCGCCCGGGGGAACCTTGGCGAGGTTACAAGCCTGACAACAGCAGCATCGACGCACCCCACATCCCCGACTTTCCTCACATCCTTACCACCCTTTCGACGGCGCCCGTGCCGCACAGGCCCACCAAAACCACCCAGTAAAACACGCCTACGCCTCCAATTCATCACTTTTTCCCGCCGCCATCCTCCGCGTTCATCACAGGCGGCTTGCGCTCGCTTCAGACTAGCGAGGAAAAACTCACCACTGCGCCAATTCGACAATGCGGCATCAATTGTCGAGCATGCAGGCTCCATCCTCGCAAAACTGCAGACGCTGCAGGAGCTACTCAAAGATGCACACAGAGTTTGCGCTGCGGTCAAAAATATTGTTATCCACACAAACGACCCCGCATCCAGCTCATTCCTCCATCCCTCCAGCCCAAACTTCACCCCGACCATCGCGAGCGTCCCTTGGCCCGGGTTGGCTACCCACTCGACCGTCGCGCCGCCGGAGACCCGCCTTTGTGCCCTCCCGCCGATCAAAGACTCAAAACCGCCTTTTCAATGGATCACCCCTCGGCCCTTTTCCTGAGGACGCGATTACATAATGTCACTTAGCCCGTGACATGCCGCTCATTTCGGATCACAGTCGTTACTCGCAGCTGGACGCAGAAAGGCAGAAGACGAGTTTCATTGAATTCATACGGTCCGTCGGGGTATATCCTTAGTGTACTGTGTATGCGGAGGCGGTTTCCAATAATGTAAACAATGTAAACAAGGCCAAATACCAGGGTAGTTGGCCACCTCCCCAAATCAAGCATTGAAGTCGGAACTCAGCGACCGGAGCCATCGGGAATTGCAACTAGGGCATATATTCATAATTAGAACATATATTAGTCTTCATGTGGCTCATATGCGGGGTGTAAATAAATGCTCTTCCGACAGGGAAAAAGCCCGGACTCAGGCCGCTCAAGCAATGCCATGTCTAGTGGAAGAGGAAATTTTGCTAGGCCCCAAATTGGGCTTCAAACAGCGTGAAGGAAAGGTATACAGCATATTTGCATCAATAACTTCGTACCGAAGTGCTTGGAGCACACCAAAAAATCCCATTGTTGATACGATCAAAATTGTGTTGTTTGCGGCAAAGCATTGCACTGCGAAAGGAGCTGAGCAGATAAAATTTTGAAGTACATCCTAAATTGAAGTATTGGACTCCAAAAGCCCTCGTGCCGAGTTCCAGATGGGTAGCTCACAGTGTTGTCTTATACGACGTCGGCCAATATGAACAACTCAAAAAAAGCAGCTGTGTCTTAAGGGGAGAGTAACAAGGAAAATTCTGACCCAGCCACAGAGAAAGTTGTAGGAGATGATTCGCTAAGACCAGGGTAACAGAATGAGCCTACGAAGTCCCGGAATGGCCAAGAATTGGTCGAAAGGGAGCTGAGAGAAGAACGCCGAGCCGCGTCGGCAATCAGAAACTGATGTTCACACGTCTCGGAGCCCGATCCGACATTTTGTAACTGTCCATCAGTTCATCACCCTAACTCCAAATTCGGTTCAGACATTCGTTATAGGTCCTACTATCATCCCTCACTATGCCAGGTTATAAGTGTCAAGGCTCAGCAAGCTAGCTACCAAATAGCCAACTAGGGGGGGTGGCCAACTACGGGGTCCAAAACAGTATGTTGGAGACCCTACTCGAGGAGGAAGTTCCGCCGATACCGAGAATTTTACTTTACTGTATGTTTTTGCTTTGCTATCGCGTTACGCGTACGGTCGACTAATCAATTGGAAACCAGCGTCAGTGAAATGCGAGCGCAGATTATTTTAGAATCCGCTGCATCCGGAAAGCCACAGCTCTTGATAACAGTCGCCGCGCCGGCGGACCCCGACAAGTTTGCTCTCATTCAGGTGAATCTTTCCACGCTTGGCCATTCTATGCTCAAAGCACTCTGTCAGGGAAAGGCAGTTAGCGATTCTATCGACTGGTTCAATCTCATGACGTACGCTCTACTGCCTTGTCCCTCCGCTATGTCGACTGTTCATGTTCAATAGATGACTTTTACGGAAATTGGGCGCCGCAGATAGAAGTCCAAGACCCCATTGCTGATACCTTGCAATCCGGTCGGTTTATTCTAGGCCATTTCCTTTGCATCTCAGCTGAAATTTCCTTCGAGGATGGTCATTTACCTCTGCCATCGATTTGTACCTATCCGCCGGTGTTCCCCGAGTAAAATCAACGCTGGGATCCTCCTCTATGGTCGTGTCTGGACCATGGATGACACCGGCTGCACATCTCCAGGTTGCACCGGTTCGGCTGGTGTTTCCGGTAGATGCACTGCTGAGGCCGGATATCTCGCCTATTTTGAAATCAAGGAAATCAGCGACGCACTGGCGCAGCAGAATGAGGCTAGCAGTGCTGTCAACTTTGTTCCACAAGATGGATATTATCTAGTGTTCGACAACCAATGGGTCGGGTAAGTATCTTTCCGCGATAATATTATTTCTCGTTGCTGATGAGTGTGTATACGTAGATACGACGACGAATATTCCTTTCAGGCCAAAGTGGATATTATAAACTCACGCGGACTGCGTGGCGGAATTGTAACCGTCTGTTTCAATCTTCGGATCGATTCTGACCGCTACTCCAGCTCTGGGCTGTCGATCTAGAATACGAAAGATTCTACTCTGACTCGTACTCTTCTTTCATTCTATCAATCTTGCTCGAAAGATGGAGATTGGCCTGCAGCCTCTGCTGGTTCTGACGCCGAGCTACCGTGCTCACCTGAATCTACTTTCCCGCAAGAAACTCAGACGAGAACGTGCAATGCTGATCTGACTTGGGGAATAGTCGACGCTTCAGCTTGTACTGTAGTCCGAAGTCAGGACTTGGCGGCCCAGCAGTGTATTCAGGGATCCTAGAGTCACTTGTCTACTTATTCTACTCATTTGCGCACATCTCGTGCACCAAAATCTTGAACTCTTTTGACGCCCCCCGCCCAATCCAAGCACTCACGACATTGAAGGGCGTAGCTGCGAGATCAAGGCCGAGCGCGACGGAAGCCTTCAACAGGTCAACGGATCCTGTTGAAACAACGAACTTCCGAACTCCTTCGTCCTCGTTCACATCAAGCTGATACCATTCGACGAGGCGCTTCATGCAAGGGAAGGTGAATGATGGATTATTGTGAACCCAAGTGTCGAATAGGATCTGCGGAGCCAAATGGCAGACTTCTGTGTTGGAGAGTCCTAGGGCTGTTACAATCACGGAGAATGTTCTATCATCTCCTGCGGCGTTCGCAAGATTCCCTGTTTCAAGAGGCACCCCGCTGGATCAAGAATTCGAGAATCTCTGTCTTCGCGTGCCTGATAGCACTATGCACAGCGGCCTCCGTGATATGGCGCCTAGATGCCCCGCCGGGGAAATCCAACGGAATAAGAGGGGTAAGAATGCGAACGGCATCCATGTTATGGGCATTGATGGAAAACCAACAATATGAAGCGGATCGGCTCCAGCTGCGAGAAGGATGTGCATGACTCTGGCGGACTCGTTCAAGGGACAAAAACGAGTGCAGTGAACCAGAGGGGGTAGATCCATGGTCGTCGGTCAAATTAACGGATGCGCCGGCAGAGATGAGGGTTTCAACAATCTCCGAATAGCCTAGCGCGCAAGTCATATGAAGTGCGGTCTCTTTTTCTAAACCGCCTTCATCGATGCGGATGCCGGGCGATGAAATGAGGGTTCGGACGGCTGCAATGTCGTTCGATTGGCTGGCTCGGATAAGGGGTACGGAGTCGTTGCGCGCGGCGAAGTAGGCATTGCCTTCCAAACCTGTGCCTTTCCAGATGTCAATGCCAAAAAGGTCGGATTCGTCGAGAAATTGTAAGAACGGGGAGAACGCATGCGGTGGTGATGGTGGTTCCATTGCAAGGGTTGAGTTAACGTTGATATGTGCCTGGTTCTTGATATACCCGCGTTTCTGTCAGGATTGAACCGAAAAACTCCCGAGCCGTGGCAGAAATGGGGGGATTGGACAGAGAACAGACGGGAACAGACGGGGAACCTACGACATTTAAGAACTTTCTCGGCCTGCCACGATCCGGACGTGTATTTTAAGCAATCCCATTCAGGTTGAACATGTGCGGGGCCCGTACGACTGCTCCGGGGTCCTATAGGCGCTTGTTTCGTGCACCAAACCAATCAAGACTCAAGCCCGGCCTTGTCTGCGAGCCCAACAACTCCACCGTCCTCCCAAGATGAGAGCGAGATTCAATTTGCTCTTTCCTCTTGCCATTGTCGGGTATGCGCGCGCCGCCTGCACTAAGACCTACACTGTCAAGACTGGCGACAGTTGCGACGCCATCGCCGTTTCTCAAGGAATATCCAGTTATCAGGTAAGTCCCTGGTTCATCGATCGATACGCTGAAATGAACTAGGATGTCCAGATTGCTTTTTTAAATAACAGCACCTTGCAAATCGGCCAAGCCCTTTGCTTGACCGACTCGGCATATAATTGTCAACCCGTCTATACCGTGGTTTCAACTGACTTGTAAATATCGCCCATCCACACTCGAGCACTGAAGTGACAATTAAAATGACAGTTGTTTCGCAATTGCAAGCAACCATGACATAGACCTTTCCCAATTTCTGGCTGATAACCTCAAATGGATCCAAATACGTGCCCTGTATATCCTGGGCTGTATGTTTGCGTGAGCTCGAACACTCCATGGTCGCCGAATAAGTTCAGTCAAGACCTTTTTTTTTGCTGTTGTTATTCACCATCGTATCTCCAGCCTCCTCAGCCTCCAGTAGTGCTTCTTCGACCCCTACGTCATCAAGCACAACTGCGTCAGGTAGATATCTTATTAAACTTCCCGCAAGCCCACCCTCACGTTTGCTAGCATCTCCATCATCCACAGCTTGCACAAAGTTTACGACCGTCCAGCCCGGAGACTCCTGTGACGCTATCGCGCAGAGATTCGCTGTTTCGATATATGACCTCCAGCTCATTAACCCAACCAATCAAGCTCCGGCCTCATCGCAGGGACAGCGATTTGCATTGATTCTCCCTTGGTTAATTGTTCTGCCGTATATACAATTGACGGAACGGAAGGCGGATGTTCAAATATCGCTGCTGCCCATGGCATCACCTTCCCCGTTTTAGCCAGCCTCAATCCAAATATCGATATGGGCTGCACCAATATTTATGTGGGAGAGGTGCTTTGTACCGCACCGGATGGATCTGCTACGCCCCCAGACACGCGATGCACCCGAAAATACACTATCAGTAGCGGCGACACATGCACAAGCATCGCAGCGAAGAACTCGATCACGAATATTCAACTTCAAACCCTCAACCCTTCCCTGAACTGCAACCTCCTTGTTCCTGGGGATACGTTGTGTGCATTTAGCCCCTCGATGGAAGTTTGTCCAAAACTTGTGCGTTGTTGAGTAGACGTATGTTAATTGTTTCAACTTAACGATCTGGACTAGGTTAAAGTCGCACTGTTGGATTCTTGTTTCAGTTTGGCGCAAAATGTTACCATGAGCCTGACCGAATGGCTTAGCTTCAACCAAGGCGTAAATTGTGACGCATTGCTTCCCGGCAGCGTGGTGTGCTCCGCCGAAGGTAACGCAACCTTACCAGATGCTCCGTCTGGAACCAATCCAAGTGCTGGTGCGTTTCCATTTCCTCCATTGATTCAACAAAGTCTGATTCTCCTGGTGGTAGCACCGAGATGCGGCGCCTACAACAAGAGCCAACAGTGTTGCACTCAATTTTCAGTTGCAGCTGACTTATTTTCGCCTCTCTGCATGCGAGAAAACGGATGTCAAGATAACTGTGTCGGTGACTCTGGCGTCACCAAACCTCCCGCTGCCGCCACTCCAACCACAACGCTCACCTTGGATGTTCCCGCACATCCCACTCTTCCGCCCTTCTCTTGCTCCAATTGTACATCGTCGCAATGTTGCTCAAAACTCAACAGCTGTGAAGCACTCGACTCATATTTCTGCGGTGCGCACACCGATATATTTGCTACCTAAATAATCAATTCAACTGCTGTGCTAGAATCCGCCAACGGCTGCCAGTCGAACTGCGACCTCGGACCAGTCCCCTGGCAGTCCCCGCCTGGCCAAAGCGTGCTGGTGTTAGACAACTTCACATTCCCGCCAGGCGATTACAGTGCAACCGACGGGAATCCGTGCGGCGTGTGCAATGTGCAAACAGCCAAGGTCTCTTCCGCGTCCGGCGCGTACTGCTGCGCGCAGCAAATGCAATGTTTGCCCATTGAGTACGGCGACTGTCTCGTCGAGTATGGGTGTCTGTACAATTGCCTGGAGATCACAGTCATTGATGCCGATGCATGTGATGAGAGCGGGATGTGCGACAGAGCCGCGAGTACCGTCAAACTCCCCTTTTCACAGGCAACATAGGCTTAGCGCGAAAAATAATCAGGATGGGGTACGCGTCTTGCCAGATCTATGGAGACTCGGACTAGTGGATATAATTGCATCTAATAACAATTTTTGTCGGACGTTTATAAAGCTTTTCGAACTCACCCGCACAATGCACCAACAGCAGATGGTTTACAGGGGTAAAGTCTGGCGAAAAGACGAATTGCGCAAACTCCTTGCACAGTTTGAATGGTTGCATGATTTCAGAACCAATGAGTTTATGTGGGCGGGGGCTAAATCGTCCCCAGTCGGCAGAGGCACTCGCCTAGCCCCACTAGATGAAGGACGCAAAAACATGTTCAGATCATGCGGCTGAAGTCACTCCAGAAAGTGTCAGGTTTCGGGTGTCTTTCAGGAACGTTTTGGGCCCGAAACTTCACTTGCTCCGGAGTGAGTCGTACCTCGAGCTTGACCGAGCGAACTACCTCAAAAACTACATGGTCAATGTGGCGAGAAACATTGGAGTTAAGGTCGACGTACAGAGCCCTCCGAGGGTTTAAGGGAAAATCTGTGAAACGTATCCTAGGGGATTGTGTGGTCAGATATATAACGTCCCGCTTTGAAATTGTCTCCAACACCTTTTGGACCACCTTCGACGTGTACAAAAAATGGGCTCCAGAATCAAGACTTCCCATGGTCGTCGATGAGCTCGGAGAACGCTAGGCTGCTGTGGATAGGTTCAAAACGGCTTAATCGAGTGATTCTATTTTGCCATGGTGAACGGTTTCCTACCTGCTCTTCACGATCAAAATTTTCTTGAGGCGGCTATTTGTCACCAGCAGCCGGGTACTCGATGGCGTTTTGGCAATACGTCCAAAGCGAACTGGAAAAGCGAAAGATCGAAGTCGGTGTTGCCCGGCTTCTCCAATATTGTACGCTCAACTTGCGGTTCGCCATGTTCTGCATCTGATGTTATCCAGCTCTGGCACCGATCACGACATTTCCGGCGCCACTCAACCAAGCCCGTCTGGCCTTGGAATTCCTGTTCGCAGCAGGACTTCATCCCGGGCAGTTTCAACTTGCAGGCGAT
Organism: Mycena capillaripes; assembly: GCA_029204075.1. NCBI lineage: Eukaryota > Fungi > Basidiomycota > Agaricomycetes > Agaricales > Mycenaceae > Mycena > Mycena capillaripes. Next base: position 825,233 of record JARHKZ010000022.1, read on the forward strand.
TCCGTGGGTTGAAACCTCGTGTTTCAATTCCTCTGCCACATGCTCGACCCTTGCTCGGACGGCCCAGAAATTCGGCTTACTCCCATTCGCGGAATCTTCGCCATCTGTCCTTGGGTCTCGCTCACCGCCGCCGATAGCGAATCACACATGAAATACAACGGAATCTGCTCACCAAGAAGGTGCGCCCGGACTGTGGCGGGAAAATCCTGGTCGTTTTTTCGCAGAGCGAAGGCGCTTTCTCAGCCTGCCAAATCATCCAAATCTTGGTTCGAGGGCATGTATAGATAGATTTGTTGACCGGCTCCTGGTTATTGCTGGCGGTGCGGGATTTTTGCATGACGATATAGCGGGATTCGGGCGGGAACTGAAGTACCACCATAGCAATGTTGAGCTTGTTTTTCAGAAGGGACGGATCCACGAAGACCGATTTCTCACGAAGGAAAAGAAATTGGGAGAATTGACCTCATTGGCGATCGAATGGATAGCTGCCGATTTCATGGATGTATCTGAGCCCGCTGGAAAACATCCCCGTACCTCGTGCGATGTAATGTTCTCGCATGTGACGTGTTTGGGTCCTTCAAGCTGGTTAAATCCTGAATAAGCAACTTGAAGACACAACTGACCGCGTACCACCGAGTGGACTGTTTAAAATGTGCATATTTTAATTGTAAAAAAGGATCCAGGCCACAACTTGAAGTGGGAACTCAGAGCCTCGGCGGAATTCGGGGGTGAGCGTTGGTTGAGAGCAGAAGAGTCATTGTCACGATCACGGTCACAACCGATTACCAAATCGAGCCGACGTGAAAAAAAAAGTTCTCTCTCCCTCCTCGCTCCTCAAAATGTCAGCCGCACGCACTTTCCGCCACCTCGCCACCGTCGGACGCATTTCATCAAGGCAGTTGTCTTGCTCGTCCGTGGCCAGGCTCCCCTTGCTCGCAAGAACGGCCTCGCGCATCCCCGCAGCAAGCCGAGCTTTCTCGGTGTCCGCGCGTACCCTCAAAGCCGGCTCTTGTCCGTTTTTTCCCAAGAAAATTGCATTCAGAGCTCATTCTGTGTCTACAGCGGATGTCCTGCTCTCTCAGAAGCTCGAGGAGGAGCTGAAGTACGAAGCCGAGGAAGCCGAAGCCGGAGAGCCAGAGTTTCTGTCTTCGTTCAAGGAGCAGGGGATTTGGAAGGTATTGTCCATCCCCCCCGCTGTTTTAAGCACAGCTAACGCTGTGGTTGGACCCGACGTAGATCCAGGACACCCCCGGCAGCAACGAGGTCGTCTTCACGCGCCAGTTTGGGAACGAAAGGTACGTCGCCGTAGCACGCTGGCTGGGGTTACGCTGACGCGCGGCTTCTGCAGCATCCGGCTGACGTTCTCTGTGGCGGACCTGCAGGGCCAGGAGGACCCGGCCGAGTTTGACGAGGAGGCCGAAGGGGAGGACGCCCAGGAGGAGCAACCGAGCTCCGACTTCATGCGCGCCGTCGCCTCTATCACGAAGGTTTGCCTCTCCCCCGCACCCATTGATACCGATTTTTACTTGCTGTAATCCCCTTCTCAGTCGGGTGTCCCGGGAGCGATCGAAATTGACATGACGATCCAAAGCGGACAGTTCCTCGTCGAGAACGTCACGTACTACGGGGACGCAAAACTCGTCCAGGACGTCGGCGTCGAGGCCGACTGGAAACGCCGCGGGCTGTACCTCGGCCCTGAGGTGCGTGCTGACCTCCTTACTTCTGAAGATTCCGTGCACCAATGCTAATGCGCTCGAGGCAGTTTAACACCCTCGACGTCAGCCTACAGGAGCAGTTCGAAAAGTTCCTCGAGGAGCGCGACCTCGGTGAAAGCCTTGCGTTCTTCATTCCCGAGTACGCGCAGCACAAGGAACAGCTGGTCCGTTTGATTGTTTCGTCCAGTCATCGAAGTCGTCCTGATTTAATTTTTCACTTCGCAGGAATACGTCCACTGGCTGGAGGGCGTCAAGAAATTCATAGATGCATAAATGCAACTTGTCTAAAAGTATGAACTACCAACAACTACTAACCTCCACTCTTGATTATTAGTCCCTGGGTTGATTTTTTTTTCGCCTACGTGTAGATGTACTAGTCGAAGAATCATCCTCTGATACGTATTTGACTGGGACATGCTCCCTTACGCGTAATCGTCGTGGCTGCCCGCCGAATAAGGACTGAACAAATAGCAATTCTTCTGAAGCTCGTTATTTCAGCCGGCGCCATCCACCGGATCGTCGGAACACAACGGCTCAAGTATGTAAGCAAGGCAGCAACTTTGTCAGCGACAGTTTAATTTTCACGAGACTTGTTGGACTTTTAGCGCAGGCGTCCGATGTTAATAGCAGGTATTCGCGTTCAACCGAAGTGAGAAATTTGGCTTTCTCGGAATATGTTTTGTCCCAGCAGAACAATGCCCATCCCCGAGAAGAAAGAAACGGGCATGAAGATGAAGCCGAGACTGCGATGACGACAGTAACTGAAAAGAAGGTGGGTAAATATCGAGCTGAAATTGAGACGTGTACCCAAGCCCTCTGGAAAGGTGTCAACATCAAAAGGCAAGGTTAAAATTATACGCACATACCGAGGAGAAAAATCCGACTCCATCCATGGAGGTTGCGGATTCTTGGAACCAAGAGGTGAGTTCTAGGTCAACCAAAAAGCGTCCAGGTATGTACCCCTCCATCTTTTGGATAGCGAACGCCAGAATACCTCCAAACGCACCGGCCAACGTGGAGGCACATGACAAACAGGCCCAGCGTAATTTTTTCGGGCGTACCATTGTGAGAAATAAAATGTAGCACCCTCAGCATCGAAGGGTTGGCCAACCGACATTCCTACGGGAAGCAGCCCAGCTTCTGCCACACCGAGAAAGAAACGGGAAACGGCAAGTACTAGTTGTTTGTAACTCTTCACGAAGGCCATGGAAACTGCGTCACATAAAATGAGAAGGGTTTTGGAGTATAATTCGACCTAAGCACGCATAATAACCCCCATATCGCCATGATAAATGCGACTGTAGGCAAGTTGAGGGCCTGGGGCGAAACAACACGAAAATCACTGACACCAAAGATTAGGCCGGACTTTTTTCAGTACCATGTTGCTTGGAACTTCGAAGACGCAGTACGACACGAAGAATACCGCAGTACAAATATTGTACTGCAACCCCACTAGTAAGTGTAGGTCTTCTGTGAGACCTGCGATCTTCGCATCACCTATGCGAGTATTGGTTAGTCACGAAAATGTCTAATTTTAACCAACGGACGTATCAATGTTGGTGCGGTCGAGGAAGGACAACAATTAAAGGAACTTGGCGATTGGGAGGAGACGCCAATCCAACTTGAGCAGAAGACGACCCACGTCGACCCGCTCGTCAGCCTCGGCCGCGATTGACTCCGATGCCGCAGATTTTTCGTTGCTGGTTACACTGGAAGACATGTGGCGAATGCACCACCAGAGGAGTACGCATCTGGGGCGGGACCTTATAGGCACACGCAAGTGAAGAGGTTCGATTGAAGGTCCGAGGAACCGAGAAGTCGGGTAGCGTTCTCGGAGTCTCTTCGTCGTGCCACTCACACGCAAGCCGACTCTGTCGAGTGATGAAAGGAAAATCCACTCTGATTTCGGCAAAACTGGGTGCTAGCCCGCGTATTATGAGGCGAGAGACCTAGAGCATCGATCACGTTGCCTTGATGTCTTGGAAGAATTCGCCCACAACATCATCGATTATGACCCTGGCGTATGGAAGTAGAAAGTCTTCCTCGAGGGTGTCCTAGAATCAGTTTTCGCCTGAAGATATGCAGACTTGGAGAGTTATGGACAAGGCGTTTGAGCAAAGTGGCGCGGTTGGTGGGTTTGGTTGGGCTTCAAGGGCGATTGGATCAATGTTCAAATCAGCCGGTTCTGCCGATGTTTTTGCCACTTTCTCTTGCGGCCGCCAGGGATCTTTCCGTTCTCGAGATCCATATCCAGTCCATGTGCTCCAGATTACGACAGCCGAGAACTCGAGTCTCGATTCCAATACTAAACAGAACTAAACCTTGATGATACTTACACGGCTATCCCGGAAGTCAGTGGAATTTGATAGGATTTGAAACCCGTTGGAATCCAACGATTTCTGCTCGTGTTTCGAAGGGAAGATCTTCGGAATGATTTGATTTGGCGATTACTGGAATCTGACGGGTATCAATGCATTCGTTGGCGCTGCATTTACCATGTGAATTCTGACGGGCCCTCCGGCCTCCAACTTCAAGCTTCAAGGCAGCTAAGCACCGATGCACCACAATACTTCCTGTGTACAATATTCTTGTTAACTTGAATTCAATACTTTTTCACTACTACCTCTCACACAGGTTGTCTCGTATGCAAGGCTCATATACTTATCACCTAGCATATGAGTGGAGTTAGCCTCAATTAGGTTATCCAGTACATATACCTGGTCATCTACAAAAAAAACCCATTCTGTGTGGATTTCTATTCAGACTATTTGAACTTATTGCTAGAGAACCGGTCCGTTTGCCAAGTTATTGCTTTAAGTTTGCGTTCCAGGCGAGGGTGATCAGGGATGATCATGAAGCCAGATGGCGAGGTGCCGCTTCCTTCATTTTACTCTATTTGGTTGGGCAGATCGCGCATAAGAATTTGAACACAGTCTTGAGCCGGTTCAACGGACGACCCGTCGAAATCCGACGAGGCGCCAAATCAATTAAATCCACCAATCCGCCCATTGAAACCCGACGGTCATCAAACCCACTGACATCCGGGATAGCCGTGTAGCTATTGGCATAGCCTCGTCGTTGTCTGACCTTGCCCTGCTGTATCTCTTTGTTCGACACTTCGTCTTTGTCTAAATGCCATCCATCCACTTCCCTCAGTTCCCTGAGTTCCCTGAGGACGTTCCCACGCACCCACTGCTAGTTGTGGACTATTCGCTCCTCGTTGCGGCAGAACGGGCCGAAATCGATAAGCTTTGGGATGCAGCAACAACAGGTCCCGGTTTCTGGTATGGGTATGGGCAGCCCCGGTTCGCCGATCGTTAGCTGACTAAGCAGGTCGAAGCCGAAATCCGTCCACTTTCCTCAGCACGACACACGAGCCTATTCCCAAAGGCAGAAAAGCACTTTTGATATAAGTCCCGTACATCCTACACCTCTAGACCTATCTAGAATGCGCAAGTACACCATTGAATACCATTGTGAGCAATAAAGTGGGTAAGGGTGTTCAGTTTGGGGGTTGGGCTTTTGTCTCATTTAGGTGTACAGAACCAGAGAAGGGCTCTATAGTACCCCTACGACCATTTCTCAATCTTTCCCAGCCTTCCATGGCTCTACAGAGAGGTGGGATACCGTGGTGTTTGTCTGTGTTGACGCGATTGATGGGCTTTGGGGCAGGTTTCGGGATGGCTATTGCCGGTGCACTTTGGTCCCAGTTATACCCGGGAATAGCTATTTGAGCGAATTCGAATGTTTTTGTCAGAAAATATTATGAAATATGGACTGGAAACAGGGGGATACACTCAAGATCTTGATACCCTTTCTCAAATTGAAATATTTTTTCTGACAAAAACATTTATAATCTCAATTCAAGTGCTTTGGTTCAAAGTCCGAGGGTGGTTACTTCTGTAGTTGTTCATCCCGAAACCTGTGGACAGTTTTTGGCGGGCGTTCAAATCGGGAAGCTAATGGCGTGATCATTTGATCGTCTGCCAAAAGCGTGGGAATTGCCCATACCCATCTGGTAGTAAGTGTTGCAATTTCACTATCATGATTCTATGATGATGACTCTCAATAGCCTCAAAAACCATGGAGCTGATGAATTAGCGGAAGGAATGTTCCAAATGGCCGCTGAAACGATGCTTCTGCCCATGGACGAAAAACTCGAATTTGAACAAGGGGATGCGGGCAATTCCTTCGGGTTTGTGGATTCCGTCATTCTACAATGAACCCAGTCAAATTTTGGGCTTTGTAGGTACAAAGCCGCCGGAGCTAATGCTGTCGACGCAACTGGCCAGCCTGACACTGTTGAGTTTATTAATGTAGCCAAAGATGACGCCCTGGCTTGGCCAGAGCAAGCTCGCCGGGCATATCCATCCACTGTGAACGCCCACATGTCCAAAACGATCACACCCTTCGTGAAGCGATCCATCGAGGTCAACAATACAATTCTTGAAATATTCAACAACCGGCTCGGATTGCCTTCCGATGAGCTCAAAAAGAGGCACACCCTGCAAGAATACAGCGGCAGCGAAACTCGGGTAATCAAGAATCCGCCATCCCCAAATTCTACGCTCAAGGTCGCCATCTGTGCGCACACCGATTTTGGCTCCCTTTCTTTCCTACACAATCGCCTCGGAGGCTTGCAAGTCCTTGTCCCTGGTTCTGACGACTGGCAATACATCAAGGTTAGATTTTGTGGTATTTGTCGCGTGCACTCGCTCATATTTCCAAAGCCACTGTCGGGCCACGCTATCTGCAATATTGGCGACGCTCTGGCTTTATTCAGTGGCGGTATTCTCCGATCCAATCTTCATCGTGTCGTGCAAGTATTTTAAAGTTTCATCACTCCAGCGCTAATCTTTTATGCAGTCCTCCTCCCGGCGCTCAGTCTCATTTTGAACGCTGGTCGTTGGTATATTTCACCCGCCCTGGGAACAACATACAACTCCGTGCACTGGTCGAGGACAGCCAATTAATTGCTGACGCCGTCGCTCGCACTCCCGACAAGAATTTTGAAACCGGCTGTACTTCGCTCGAATGGTTCACGCGTAGGATTAAAAACCAAAGGATGAAGAATCGAACGGTTAGTGATTTCGCGCGGCTTCCTTTTTGGGGGGCTCAAGAATAAATTAGGGACCGGAGACTTGGATGAACAGCCGCGGAACCGAGCACCGTGTTAACGCGGCTTGAAGGGGTTTTTAATCCATGATGTACAGCCTATGAATATGATACGTCCGGAGTGTGCTAGGCTGCCCAATTCATGATAATAAAAGCGGAAAACTCCGTCAACTTGCCGTCGGCAAGCCTGAGAATTCATTGCCACCTGTCATCGGACCGGGCACCGATACTCAACGTTTACTCAACGCCGCCCAATTTGATATTGCACCCAACCACAACATCGACTTTTTGAAGCCCTGGACCCAGTTGCTCAAACACCTTGTAAAATTTCACAAGCACCTCTGATGTCCTCCTTTATCCCATTCCAGCTTGATTTTCACACTCAGGCAAGCGCAAACACAGGAAATTACATGGCGTCATCTAATGTCCCTGTGGCTTGTTAGCGAGACGTAAGGTTTGATTTGGGACCTGACATCACTTATCCTGACAACTCTGCATCATCTCTGCTGCACGCAGCTCAATTGGAACGGACAGGGAAAATATATACTACAGTATGCAAAAATAACAAACCACAAATCCGAACTTTGGGTTCTTAGACCCTCGATGGACGTTTCAGTGGAGATCTGTTGATGCGCGTTATGTTTCCCGTGCGTTTTGAGTCCTCCTGCGTTGGGTTGAACCTAAAATCTGTCTGCCTGCAGAAATTGAGTTCACTGTTCACCATGCATTTTTGGCACCACCGAGAGCAATATATCTTATGCCAAGCTCTTCTCTAGACCAATATTACGACTTAAGTCCAAATACCACTCGTGCCATGCCTCCATGGCTTCGAGGCGAGACATGGTTCATTTCAGGCAGACTCATAATATTTGCCCGAGTCAGACAGGGACAGCGGATTCATGCCCAAGAACCGCTGTTCTGGATCCCCAGCCGCGCATAAGTAAAGGGAAGCCCCACATCTCTTTCACTCGACCACCCACCACCACTTGGCGCCTCTCCTGTTCTCTTTTTATATATCCACTAACTTTGCCTTCCGTTCAGTTCGAGACGACGCTGCCTTTTTCACGGTTACCAGGTGTGTTCCCTTTACATTGCTATTTGATTCTGGAACCCTTCCGTCCAAGGCTTATCAGAATACCGAAACATGTCGGGGTGTCGGGGTATTTCCAAGTGCGTTTTTTTTGCCCTACTTTGACTCCGTACTGACTTCAATCCAGATCGAGCCCACCAACCTCGGAACCGTACTCCGGATGCTCGTGGGGCTCAAGGTATGTGATCGTAATTTTTTTGACCTTCTTTCAGTGACCAATGTAGGCATATACCACTGAACGCAACATTAACTCGAACATTATGTAAAAAAATTTGAGTCAGTTGGACTATTGTTGGCATCTCATATTCATCCATTTACACTGACTCCCGTCTCAGTTCAGAACTATACTGCGCTCGTTTGAAATCGAAACTCTGTCCATTAACTTGAGGTATGTCTCCGTGATACATCTAATCTTCACTGACCGATGTAGGTCATCTATCCACACAATTCAACGCAACGTTACCGACGTGCATTTGAACAGTTCAAGTCTTGATTCGTCGTCGTAGTGTGACTACAGGTACCCTTACAACTTTTGGTTCATTCAACCTATTAATAGACTCCCCCTATACTCAAAGAGATCGTTTCACCCCTATCTCTCTTTCCTCCCACCCACATAACTCTTGCAATGGCAGCCTTTGCCCCCGCCGCCCTCGCCCCAGACGCGCGCGCTCTTGTCGAGGGACTGCTCTCCCATCACCCCGAATTTCAGCTCGCCGTGGACCCCACCGTCCCCGCCGCCTTAGCGGATGCCCTACTATCGACCACTTCTATCATCTCGCACAACAGCTTGAGGACGCCGTGGCCCCCACTGGCGTGATCCTTTTCCGGCGACAGTGGCGGCGCTTCCACGGGCTGCCAGAAACATCGCACCGCTCCGCCGGGCGGTTCGTCAAAGTTCTTGCCCAACCCACATTTGGGGCAGCAGCAGCCCTCTTGGTGGATACGCTCCCTGTCAGCGACTCGATGCTGGCCTCGCTTGTCGTGGTGTGGAGAGAGACGAACGGTGAGCCTATCTCAGAACGAATGCCTTCTCTCTTACTGCCCAACTGACTCTATCCAGAGAACAGCAGTATGTCTATAACTTTTGAAGCAATGGGCCGCTTGGCTCTTTCTTAATAAGTAACGAGATAATTTAAGATTTGAAGTGCGTGAGTGAAGGCGCTGTGTGAGTTTGAATTTGAGTAAGTGCGCAATGAGTGAATAGCGGGGGGACTTGGCTTGGTGCCAGGGGATTTGGATGAGTGAATGAGGGGAGGACCACCGCGCACTGTGTAGTGACTCCGCCCGACTTCAAATTCAAAGGAAACTCCCTTCAAGATGGAGATGAGAACACGTCGCAGGCGGAGATCTAGCCTCGCGTCCCACCTCTCAGCGGAGCGCGAGCTTCCTCAGCTACCTGAAACGCGTCCGATCTCGCTTGTCGCTTCCTGGCTCACTCACACCGGCAATCCGATTAAAAAACATTAAAATTGGGGGCCCAAGTGTATTTTCATCTAGTGGAGCATCGAGGACATGTCCGCGCGAATACGATTGTAGTCTAACAGGCCCTCGATGTTGCCCACAGCCGCGATGGCGATCTAAGGGAGGAATGGTTAAATACAGCGAATAGACGGCAGAAAAAGCAGACGCACATCCTTATCCCACAGGTACTTCCTGGCGCAGCGGATAACGTCTTCGAGGGTGACGGCGTCGACGGCCTGCTCGATCTGCATCGGGGACATGCGGCGGCCGGTGGTGACGAGCTGGCGGCCAATGTCCTCGGCGATGGCGGTCGTCCCGTCGAGGCCGAGCAGGAGCCCCGCCTTGAGCTGGCTCTTCGCGCGCTCAACCTCGACGTTTTTCGGGTCGATGCTCATGCGCGTCCACTCGCGCAGCGTAAAGTGGCTGAGGTCGTCGAGGTTCATGAGGTTCTCGCTGACGAGGTAGATGCCCCACAGGCCGGTGTCGGCGTAGCTCGTGCTGAAGCTCATGAACGAGTTGGCGAGGCTGTGCGAGGAGACGATCTCCGAGAGCTTCGAGGAGAGGTGCGGCGCCGAGCCGAGGGAGCGGTCCCAGTTGCCGAAGATGCTCTGGAGGACCATCATGGGGAAGTAGTCGGGCGAGGACCAGCCGACACCCTCGACGGCGATGGCAATGTGGGCGGCGCCGAGCTCGTCGTCGCGCAGACGGACTTCGGAGCCGACGAAGGCGGGCTTGGAGTGAGCGGCCGCGCCAAAGCGGATGGGTTTCGGTGAGACGGGGAGCGAGGAGAAATGCTTCTCGGCGAGCTTGACGAGCTCCGCGTGGTCAACGCCGCCGGCACCGACGAGGACCATGCGGTCGGCGGTGTAGTTAGTTTTGATGTAGGCATCGAGGTCGTCCCGCTTGATCGAGAGGATGTTGGCTGGGAAGGGCTGAGAAGCGTAGCGAGGATCAAGAAGAAAGAGGCTTACCTTTAGGGCCAAGGATGGTACGGCCGAGAGGCTGGTCTGAGGGAAAGTAAATATTTGGTTACGGATGCGGAAACAGAAATTTGATAACAGGATAACAGGCGAATAAAAGGGGAGACGGAGGAATACGAAAGCAAGGTCTTCCCGCGTGCCCAGAAAAACAAAAACGGAAAGGAAGAAACAAAGCAACAGGAAAGCAGAGCTCGCGTTTCGCAAAGAAACACGAAAGCAGGCCATCCCGAGCTTGCGTAAGGGGAGACGAAGAAACACGTCTTCCCGAGCTCGGAATGCAAAAGACGAAGAATACGGAAACAGGGCCGTCCCAAGTCCGAGTGCAGCAAAGAGAAACAAAGTGGTCCTGTTGGGACCACGCTGCTTGCTGCAAAAGTACCCGCAGCAGTCATCCTCGTACTATCACGAGAGTGCACGCGGTAAAGATAAACAAAACATAAAGACGGACTCACGTTGGAAGGCAATCGAATGCAGATGGTCAAAAACAACCTCCTCCATCTGCTTGTCGACCTCCTGCTGCTCGCGCAGAATGACGTCCCGCTCACGCTCAATAGCCGCGTTCTCGAGCTTGGAGTTTTGGAGAATGTCGCTGATGATGTCGACAGCGGTGGGCACGTCCTTGCGGAAGCTCTTGGCGTAGTAGACGGTCTGCTCGCGGGACGTGTATGCGTTCAGATGAGCGCCAATGTTCTCGACCTCGAGCTCGAGGGCATGCTGGGTGCGCTTTCCGGTGCCCTTGAATGCCATGTGTTCGAGGAAGTGAGCGGTGCCATTTGTTGCGTCAGTCTCTGCCCGAGAGCCTGCGTCTATCCAGACACCGACAGTGGCCGTCTGCATGTGCGGGTGGGCCTCTGTGGCGACTGTGAGCCCATTAGAGAGCCGAGAAATTTCGGTGAATGGGCCCGGGTTATGTACGGTCGCAAAATTCCTCAGGGAACGCTGAGGAGCAATTGAAACAGCAGAAAACGCGAGAAAAGAGGAATACATACCGGTGGACGTGCGTTTCTGAGGACGCGATTGAGGACGGTTCTCGACACCATCGTCGTCGGCGTCGGCGTACCAGCGGAAAAGTAGAAGGGAGAAATCGGGAGGCTGACGGCTTTGTCAGCCGTGACCGCATGATGTGACAGGCGTGTTTTTGTTTGCTCCTTTAGCTTTCCCATCGTTCATTCTGGTGCAGATATCTGGGATCCTGGGGTCTTGTAGCAGAGAATATTCTGCATAATACGCGTATCTTTGGCTTTCTTTGAGGCTACGAACTTGGACGGCGCTTTGGCACGCTTTATGGGCTGCACTTCGCGACTTTGTCCAAAACTTGCACCATCGACAAAGATAGCTCAGAAAGCGCTCTATCAGACTTCTAGTTTCTCGATTCTTCATACCATATCGCTCGATGCCAGCGTCTGTTCATATTTTTTTTACTTTTGTGTCGAAGTCTTGACGTTCTAGTGCAGCAATGGCCGGAATTCTTTCACACATGACGACGACACCCTGCTCGTCAAATACCTCGCAAAGTACAACCCGGGAGTCCAGGGGCGCAGCGGTAACAAGATATATCAGCTGCTGGTTCAAAACGTATACCTATTGACTCCCTCGTCCGTGTTTCCGAGCTAATTCGTTCGTCGTCTGCAGGAACACAACAAGTGGGGCTGGAGCTCGCGCCATCCCTGGGACGGCTGGCGTAATCGATACATCAAGAATCAGACCGAGTTTAATCGACGCATAAAAGCGTACCAGATTAAGAAGGGCCTGCCGACAGAGAACTCGCACTATGTCAATGGTACTCAGAAACTCAAGGGCTCGGATGATGAGGGCTTGGAAGCTGAGGAACCCGCGGAAGAGCCGAAACTCAAGCGCAAACGAGAGTCACCGGCGGATGCGCGCAAGCGCACCAAAGTGGCTATGCGGCATGACGTGGAGGAGGATGAGGCGGAAGCGGAGGGAAATAAGGACGAAGACGCAACCGAGTCCGAGTCTGACGATGTACCCGAGTACGTTTTATCGTCCAACCTCGTAACATTCTTTCATTGTATCTTGACAGACCAGCTCCTGCCCCCACCCGCCGTCGCACCCACGTCCCCGACATTTACCCCGACATCGCCGTCTTGGACGAGCCTCGGAATATTCCTCCCAAACCCAGCCCGCATAAACAAGCCCCCCCGCGTCCCGCCCCGAAAGTCAAACGCACCCTCAGCGTGCGACACGATCCCGACTCGGACTACTTCCAATCCGTCCCACCCACGCCGACGACCACAACTGACCTGCCCTCCCGCCCCCCGACGACCGCCTCCGCGGCATCCGTTACGTCTAACACGAGCGTTCACGAGCCTGAGCCAGCCCCAGCTCCACCTCCGAGCCCGAAGCCCAAATCGCGGGGCCTGCCTAAACTTTTCGAGGGCACGTTCCGCACCGTTTTCCAGGGCGTCCGGCAGTGGGCTGGTGGGGACGCAAAGAGTGATGACGGCTCGCCGCAGAAGGAGTGGCCACCGCGGCGTGTGCGCAACGGCGGGTTAAGCAACGGGAAAGCAGGAGACAGCATGGAAGTCGAGCAGCAGAGTGACGCCGCCCGGAAGAAGAAGACTGTTACGGGTTCAAAGAATGCGTCTACGGAACAGGCTGGAAATAGAATCGAGGTCGAGCAGCACAGTGAAGTTGGGAACGGGGAGAGCGTCTCGGGCCCGAGGGATGCACCTACCGAGAGCGCCGCAGACGACATGGAAATCGAGGAGCGCAGCGAAATCGCTCAGGAGAAGGCTACCCCATCCGTCCCACTCCCAGCGCGCCGTCCTTCGCCGCAGGTCAATGCAGTCGCCTCGTCTTCGCGTGTACGCCTCCCTGTCTCGTCCTCCCGCCAAGCGCAGTCAATCGCGTCCCCAGAGCTACAGTCTCAACCTATTCGAACGCCTCCCTTTCAACGTTCTCAGGCCCCGCAGCCCTCTTCACACCGCCGGTCCCCGATGCAGTCTCCAAGTAGGCGCCATCACGATACGCAGCGCTCCCCGAGCCCCTTGGACTGGGGTTCGCCCACAACGGCGAACCCGGGCTCGCCTATGACCGCCCGGACACCCGCAACGTCGCCTTCGAAGCAGCGGGCCGTCCCACCTCGACAGCCGAGTCCGCTACCCTTTGACAACGTTGCGCGCAGTGATCGGCACAGTCTCTCCAGGCGCGACGTTGGGGGTAGTCCCCGAGCCAGCACTTCACGCGCTCTTCCCCGGCTGTTCTTCACAGAGAGCGGCTCCAACGGCGGCGGGAGTCTCCGCAATCGCCATCGATCCATCGGCAGCGTGGAACACAACAGTCTGGCACGCCGCTCGCGTGCGGCCAGCCCACGTTCAGACGCACATCGCACGCAATATCGCCTTGGCTCTCCTCCCCGCGCGAGCTCCTCCCGCCCGCAATCTGGGACCCCGCTCGCGACGAAAGCCAGGCGGCACGCCCCAGCAGTAGCAGCATCACTGCCATTTGGATTCAAACTAATACCCCAGCAACCTGCGGACGAGCCCCGACGGCATAGCTTCCCCGCCGCCTTGCCCCGGGTCGACTTTCACAGCATGCATAGCTCTTCCGCGCCTGCGTCCGCGCCGCGACAGTCTCTCCCTCCGCGTGCGCCACCGCGCCGTGCGCCCCCGCCCCAGCGCCGGCACTCGCTCTTCTCTCCTCGAGCTCCACCTGCGTCGACATCCGTGTCGCCTGTGCACTTTTCTATCTCTGCGAATGATCGCCCGCTCATCGAGCAGCTCGGGCTGCAGACGCTCATGGCGATGGCGCAGAACCATGGGTTCAATATGGAGGTTGTGCGCAACCTCTACGCGCGGACGGGCGACCTGCAGAAGACGGACGAGATTCTGCTGCGCATGCGTCAGACGGCAGAGGCGGCAGGTGAGGCCGCCTTACGCGGCGGGGACGAGACGCCCCCCGTTCCTGAGCCCCCAGAGGATGCGTCGTTTGCGCAACACCATCTCCGGCGGCACTCGGTCGCGGCGACGACCAGGACCGCGGCACGCAGCCCGCCCGAGCCGCCTGAGGAGAGGTTTGTGCTCCGTCACCGCCGGGAGCACTCCGGTGCGACCGCGACAACGGCGCCGCGCAGTCCGCCCTCCGCCCCATCGTCGTCGCAACGCAAGAAGCGGCAGCAGTTGGAAGAGGATGAGTTCCACCCGCAGCCGCTCGCGCGCGACGTCCTTGCGGACACGGAGTACACACCTCCCTCGGGCTCACGAGCTGGTGCGATCGCGCGCGCGAAGAAGAAGGGGCGGATGGAGGAGGGGTTGCAGCGCGAGCGGGAGCGCGCTACTGTTAGCGGCGGGGAGACGCTGTCGGCGTTTGCGCGCGATGCGCGGATGCGGGCGCAGGGGCGGCGACTGGACATGGAGAACGACGTCCCGCGCGCGCCGACGCCGCAGTTTGCTGCGTTTGCGCAGGGGAACGTGCGGGTGATGAGGGGGCTGGAGGAGCGGGACGTTTCGTTGGCGATACTGCAGACGGGGGAAGTCGCGCGATATATGGCCGATAGGACTGTACCGCGTGCGTATCGCTGAGGGGCGTGTGTTTCGAGATCTCTTCAATTGTAATGTAAATACATGCACATTGCATCTTTGCTACACATCCCTTCAGTACGGCCAGAATTAACATCAAATTCTGTACCGTGTTCAACTGGCGCTCTGTTCCCAAACATGGTGCATGCAGAACGCGTCCGACGATGAAGCTGTATTCTTCGCGGGCCCACACTTGAAGCAAAGCGCAAGGAGAACCAGTTCATTCACTCAAGACTCGTGAAACGGTGTCGAGGCCATCGAGTCGATCTCCATTCTGTGGTCTGCCGCAGATGAAGAAGTCGCCGCGAGGGTGCGTGTAGCGAACTCTGCCAGCTGCTGCCTACCGGATTTATTTGAATTAAATTATCGCCACAAAGCCACAAACGTACCGCTTGCGGTCCCTTAGCTCAGTGAGCATCTCAATCACGTCCGTCTGGTCCTCAATGAGAAGTTCACCTCCTGGGAGGTGGGCCGCAAGCTCTTTCGCCTGATTCAGCGCGTTTTTGAACTCGTTCGTCTGCCGGGCGTTAGATTTGAATGAGAAACAAGCGCGAGAATGATAGCAAGCTGACTGCGTGAAGGACGGCCTGCTTGGCCTGCGGGGTAACCGTTCCCTCTGGTCTTTGAGTGAGCTCTAGGACGGCCACGAGCTTGAGAAGGAGGCTCTCGAACAGCGCGGCCGGCAGAGGGTTGGTGGTCATGGCCAAAAGAGGGTGTGTGCTGGTGTTTGTTCGCAGTCCGCATTTAGCAGCGGGCTTGATGGAGGAAGGTTCGAAGGAAGCTTCAGCATTCAAGACGATGAGTTGAGATTACGCAAAAAATAAAGGCTCAGACAGAGGCTTGATCATGATCAAATTTCGTGGGCCTTGATCGTGATGTGTCTGGACTCTGCGACCTGAAATGAACCTGGACAAGAGCACTCACGACAGACTCGTGAAATCGAGCATTCAGTACCATGTACAAAAAAAAGCTACTCAGTGTTCGCACATATTGAAACTGTACGATAATTTTTCCTCCCGACTCTGCGTAAAACCTGTACGCTCCTTCATGAGTTCCAGTCGGTATTCCTCGGCTTCCGCGCGGGTCATAAGCGTATCCGGGAAGTGATCCCGCACCGAATTCGACAGCTCCGGCGGAAGCTTTGAGAAAAACGACCTCGGGTCCATCCTCGCGTCTTCCAAGGCGTCAAAGACCCAGTCCGCTTGCTGAGGGGGGATGTTTGTTGCGGACGGTATCGGCTCGATAGATGGGTCGACTAAGAAGATTGCGAGAATTTTTCTGTGCCCTGGTTTTGTTGGGTCGACGAGATGGAAGGGCGTAACGCGATGATGATATATGTTGGGCCATGCGAGAGCGCGGCCCGCGGTCGTAGCCTGGTCAAGATAAACATAGGGTTAAAAATAAATAAAAAGAGGAACCCGTACTATCGACCCGAGATCTTGGAAACAATGGGAGTTCCTAAATAACAGGTTAAGTTGTAGCTGGTTAGGCATGCCGCTCCGCGACGTACGGCTTCATTCCATACATAATCTCCGTGCACATCTCATCCCACTGCTCGTGGTACACAGGATCGCCAGTCGTGACCCGGAACGCGAGGCGCGATTCAGAAATATTATCTTCCTCGTAATACTGAGAAATGTTAACCAACGGTCAATTAGAGATACATAACAAGGACATACATATATCCCAGAGGCCACGATGTGCTCATTTAGCATTGCTGGATTATACAGTGTCAAATTGTAAAAATACGCGGAGGAGGGTAGGAGGTTAGTACCCACCTTCTACATGCCAGCTCCCACCCTCATATATTGGATTTTCCGGCGTCAAGTGTATATTCGCCAACTTGATTATGCACTGGATGGTCTTACCACGAAGAGAGTACGGCGCGATAGTTTTCTCGAGTTCGCCCGGCGTATATTCCTCGAACGCTTCCGGAAGAACCTTCGGCGCCTCTTCCCGAAGTTTGTCGTACTCTTCATCAGTCATACCCTCCTTCCACTTCACGTCGCCGTTACTCCAGATACACGGGACCGTTATCCCCATATACTTGGAATTGAATCCTGCCCAGGTTCCGTGGCAGGCTTCTGTTTTAATGCGACCGGAGCCTGGAGTAACGTCGCGGTACAGGTCCTTGTCCTGTCCATTGACTTGGCTTAGGACACGTTCAAACAGTGGGACAAATGAGGATAACACAGATTCGATGACGGCGTAGAAGGCTTTGTGTTTGGTTGGATGGAGGTTATTGATGTAGGGCGAGAAGAGCTTGATCGAGCCGTCGGTTGCATCGACGGAAAAATCGGAGGGGAGCCAGCAGGAATATTCTGATACGGGTGTGACCCAGTCGAACCAGCTATCGTTCGGGGGCGGGGTGTATGCTGGGGGCACCGGATGAGTCAAATCTCCATGGCATGTTCGACCATAAACAATACAGTAAAGCGATGGGTGGACCAAATCGAGGACTTGGTTGTTTGATCCAGGATGCCAGTCCTTCAAGTCGTCTGGGACGTCCTCAAGTTTACTGACTGCAGCTCTCAAGCGATCGGATACTTCATTGGAAATGAGGCGGTCTGAATACCATATTGCGTCGAAAGGGCCACACTCGAAGGAGGTTTTTGAGAGATCTAAGTGCAAAACATTGTTCGCACCTCGATGCCAGATGTTGGATCCGCGAGTTGGGAATATCCCACGAGCTCAGTCAGGACGTAGTTTACCTGGATTTGCATTAGAATTTATACTGAATTGAGGATAATGGCCTCACCATATTTTCCGTCAATTTTTGTTCAACTTGCAGACCCTCTTGCTGATCCCGAGCTTCCTTACGATACTTTTCCATGAGCGAGGGATCGGAAATCTTGCTCTGCCATTCGGGCTTGCTGCGAATGGCCCATGAAAGAGCGTACATGCGAAGCTCCGCTAGCTATGGGCCAGATGAGTACGAGGAAGCTCTGTACATAAAAAAAAAAAGCCTACAGTTCGAGGTTGTGGGCCCCAGGAAATATTTTCCCGGGCTTCGATGGCCACTGCGTACGGGATGAACGGCGAAGGAAAAGTCCACGAGGGTTTCGGGACTGGATCTTCCATAAGACGGTAACGTTCGTACGCCTCTGCAAACCTCCTAGCCCTCTTTTCTTTTCTATTTTCCTCCATAATGGGCGTAGAGAATTCTTTACAGTGAGGGGAGTTTATATAATCTGCTCGAACAGAGGGTTGAAATCCTGCGCCAAGTCCGCGACGTTAAATCAACCATACAAGCGAATATAGCTCAAATCACTCACAAGAATGGCCGAAAAAACAAAGAAAACGTTCTGCAGCCTGAGAGTACAAAAGAGAGGGGCGATTTCAAACTCCGAACTTTCATATCGGGAAGCGGTGGCAGTGTCGCTACGGGCCGCTAGGCAAGCTAGAAAGCAAGATCATTTCACGCAAGAGTTTCTTGACATCGCAACGGCCCTTATCGGGCAGCAGTGGGCTTGTGTCGTAAATTGGATTGAAAATTCTTCAAAGATCTTGTTCTGATTCGTTCTTGGGTGCGGTGAACAATGTCTAGACAACGGCGGCGGGAGTGTATCAAACTAATACGAAGATGGAATGGTCGCAATCAACAATATAATAATCTACATGAAATTTTATTCGAGTGCGCAATTTTCGATGAAAATTCATACGTAGGGAGTTTGTGATTTTTCTGCTCATCTTCACATCAATGTTATAGTACAGACTGAGTTCCGCTGAAATACGGTCTTTTTCCTTTTCCATTTCGCTTCGCATACTTCCCACCGACTTGATCCTTGTTTGAACCGTGGGTAACATTCATCGACAGTGCTTAGAACATAGAGCTCGTTTGAGCTCCTAAACAGCCATATCACTGCATTCAAGGAGCTCCTAGACTGAGACCTACACAGACCTACACAGACCTACACTCAGTTTGTCAAGGATTGCGTAGGTCCTTGCAAGGTGAGTGTAGACAGCTACACACACTCTGTGTAGCTGAGTTTAGGCGTGACACAGGCTCCTAGACACACCTAGAAATGCCTAGACTCAGCTACACAGAGTGTGTGTAGCCACCTACACTCACCTTGCGAGGACCTACGCAATCCTTGACAAACTGAGTGTAGGTCTGTGTAGGTCTCAGTCTAGGAGCTCCTTGAATGCAGTGTATCGAAGAAAGGTGCAAGATTTCGGCGCTTTCAAGCTGTTTTAAAGACACTGTACATGTTCGTTCATGTAGGGTTCAACGGCAAGAGTAAAGAATAGAACAGAGAAAACATTTAATTCCAACTGAGCAAGCGAGTCGGTAATTATATACCTTTGACATGCTAAAAGGCGCCGCTGGACTACGTGCATCGTAGGGTCGTTCGGTAATAAGAAGGTTTGTAGAGATTCTCCAATGTATAAGAGGGGTTGCGATAAGCGCTCTAAAAACGTTTCATGGTCAGTGATTTCCGAAATCGAAGTCGGCATGGAATAAATCCTCACCCCGGTGGAGCTCATATCCAAGTTTGAGCCGAAACCTTGGATGTGGATTTTACACCCTCCTCACTCAATGCGGAGCACATTTGGATGAAGCAGTGCGTGAAGGGCGAAGAATCGACCGCGCGCCGAGCCAAGCCGGGCGAACTGTGGATGAGCTGGAACGAATCGAGTCGCGTGGACCAAGAGCTAGCCCTCACTGTTCAAGATTGAGGCCCCCAGCAAATTTCTCCCCGTGCGCCAGTGGCCACCGCGTATGGGATGAATGGCGAGGGAAACGTCCACGAGGGTTTTGGTACTGGTGTTTCCATGAGACGGTATGCTTCCAAAATTTCTGCGGGCGTCATTTCCTTCCTATTACCTCCGTCCATGATGCTGCAGAAGAAGCTGGAGTCGATCTTGAAACTGACCTCAGACCAGAAAGCTGCAAGTCTAGCCGCGGAAACAACTTTTGCTTCTCAATATGAGTCCTATAACTTGAATTGGATAGACACCAGGCGAAATTTTCAGCAGCCGGTGGTTAAAATGTAAAAACGAGCGTGAACGCTCAGGGAAAGGGAAAGGGGCGATTTTAAACTCCGACCTTACCATATGGAGAAACTATAATGGTTGAGCTGCAACTGTTTTGCGGCGGTCTTCATCGACGCGCCAAAATCACTGAGAAATCGTTTTCCATTCTCGATGCAATCGCTGTAGGGATCCCAGACAGATTTGAGACTCGGAACTCCGCAAACCAAAAGGGGAAGTCAAAAACTTGACTCAAAGAGCCAAGATAAGTAAACCAAACTCGTACCAATTGCCTACCAGTAACAGAATGAACTTGGTAAGTATACACTCATCCGTAACCCTTCTATGCTCTCACATTGGTGTAACAGCCTGGTTCTCTGCTCCGAGCCTCATTCAACCGGCTCGGACTCGGAGTCCGACGCTCAATTACTTCGACTCGATTTCATTTTACGCAGCGTTGCATGTACAGCTCGGACGAATCCACAAAACTTCACTTTCCCCATGATCCTTCTAATGATGTGGTGGCAGAGATCACAGTTCCAACTGGAACCTGTAGTCTTAAATTCGCTCGGTTTCCCGCTTCGCCTGGCACCAACGAGCCGTCGACCGCCTGCCTTCTCTGGGCAGAAACAAAAACGGCTCTCCTTGCAAAAAACTTCCAACCGAGCCCCCTCTCACCTCCATCTAGGCCGGACATGTACGCCACTGGCCCTAGCGCCGTCGCGGGGACCGGTGTTTTTGCAACGGAAGACATTGGATGTGGCGAATCCATCATCGTGGAACGTCCGTTTCTCATGGCGGTCTCTCAGCCGCCCGAACATGTCACAGATTTAGCCACTGTCGGTCCAATGGTATTTGCCATTATGGACGTCTTTGTGGTTGAGCGCCTCTCGCCGGTCGAGCAGATCCAGATGCTGCGTCTCTTCAGTGCAGATGATTCAACGTACATGATCATGTCTCAAAATTCGATTCCAATATTTGACCCGCTTCCTGGGGAATATGAAGGTCCTCACAGCGTCGTTTGCCGAGATATATCCCGGATAAATCATAGGTGCGTCAAATTGGTGCTTTAACGGCTCTGGCACTGAACCTAGGGCAGCTGTACCCCAAACGTAGAACTGACTTGGGATGCGGCTTCTCTCTCTTTTACACTCCACTCCAACAGACGCATCTCCAAAGGAGAAGAATTATTTCGCTCTTACGAGAACCTTTTTGCTCCACGCTCAGAGCGTGTGGAAAGATTTGTTACACAATACGACTTCCACTGCACCTGCCCCTCGTGCTCTCTGCCCGATGAAGAGTCGAAGAAGAGCGACCAGATCCGTCGCTTCATAGTGGATGACTTGGAGAAATTCACAGGCGGGTCCGGAGACGATCCCGAGTTTTCTGCGTGGCTCTCCGATCCCTCGCTCCCGGACGACTATATCATCGCCCGCTACGAAAACATCATCGAGTTGATGAACACGGACGGCTGTGGGTTGTTGCCCTTGCGCGTTCTGTACCTTTCGCAGTTGATGCGCACGTATGTTGCTTTGGGGGACGCAGAAAGGGCGCGGTACTGGGCGTCAAAACTAATGGACATGGACAGTTCACACCCGGTCTCCGCTGCAGGACGAGAATCCGCGTCTCCTATACTGGCTGGCCGCGGTCCGGCGGAGGACGAAGAGTGGGGTATTAGAAAAAAGTCGACATAAAGCGGTAATGTTGCGCTGGTAGCAATAACATCCCTCCACTCTTATACAACGGTTTAAATGAAGGTCGCCCCTCCGATCAACACCCACCGACTCAACGCCAACGTCCAAAAAAGGAAAATCCGGAGCTCAATTCCAAATCATTGTGAAGTACTCACCCGCACAATTAGTCTGCACGGGCGTTAATTATATTCTCTATGTCAAAAGTATCAGTAGTTCTACATCGTCTAATTTCAGTTTTTTTTTTTGCATCGCGGCACACCTGCCCCGCCACATCCACGCTCAAGAAACAACGCCACGCAACACGCAACGGAACGCGCAGACGCTTCCAAGAAATACCCAACTCGGAATCTACTGCATCCGTCCCAAAACACGCGGCTGCGACACGTCCGCCATGTTGATAAAGATGTCGTCCGCGGGGTGGCGGTAGAGCGGTGCGCGCAGGCGCTTCTGGTCGAGGTGGTGTCCGATGAAGCCAATGCTGCGGCCGAGGACGAAGAGGCCGTTCAACGTGCCGATCTACGGTGATCGTAGGTCGTCGGTAAGGGCGTCAAGAGAAAGGAGGCATGGAGGGAAGACGCACCTTGATGTACTCGTCCGCCTCCTCAGGAGTGAAGGCGCCGCTGTCGCGGAGCAGGTCGACGAAGCACACGGCGATGCAACCATCGACGTTGAGGATGAGCTACAGGAAAACAATAGTGTTACTAAAGGCAGAGGATAGAGGGGCGTAGGAACACGTACAGTATCCTTCTTCGCCGTCGTGACCTTCTCGACAGCAAGCGCATAGTCGAGCAGACTGTGGCTGGGGAAGTTCTTGCGCACATACTCCTTCACGAGCTCGACACGCAGATCAGGGTTGTTCACGCTCTTAATCTTGTGCCCGATGCCGCTGACTGCGCACCATGTCAGCGCGTGTATGATTCAAAGGAAGAAACGCGACTCACTCAGCTTATTCGCCTTACGCGAATTGTCGACAAACTCGCGCGGCGTGAGGCCCGTGTCGCGCGCCTGCGAGAACATGCTCGCAGCCTCGTCGAGCGCACCACCGAAGCGGCTCCCAATCGTCAGCAGTCCCGACGCGAGCGACGAGATGAGGTCCTTGCCCGCGCGCGATGCGACGATCGTGTTCATCGCACTGCGGGAATCGCATTAGCCAACCCTTTACTGTCATAGAAGCGAAAGCACGTACCCAGAGACGGCGGGGCCGTGGTCAGCGGTGAGCATGAGGACCATCTCGATGAACTTAGTCGCCCAGGACGGCAGGCCTGCGAACGAAGCCATTAGGAGAATTAGGAGGAAGAGAACAAGATACGCACGGCGCTTGAACCACAGCAGACTGACGACACCGCCGAGGCCAATGTCCTCCTTGAAGACATCCGAGATCCGCATGCCAGCGTAGAGCAGCTCCTGCCCGCGCTCGTCACTGATAGTGGAAATGAACGCAGCAGGCTTGCGGATGAGGCCAAGCTCCTGCGCCCACTTGTAGTCCATGGGAATAACCGGGGGGTCCATCTCCGCCTTCGGGACAACAACGCCCTTCTTGACGAGCCCCTCGTACGTCTCCTTGAGCACCTTCGGCAGCTCCTCAAATGTCTCGGGCACGACGAAGCCCGCCGCCCTCATCGCCTTGTTCTTCGCGTCCGCTGTCTCCATCTCCGAGTCCGCCATACTCCCCGCATGTCCAAACTGCACCTCCGTGTCGAACATCTTCGCGCAGGTCCCAATCGCCCACGCGACAATCGGCTTGGTGATGCGCCCCGCCTTAACCGCCTCAATGACGCGGTACTCCTCCACACCCCCGACCTCGCCCAGCAACACAAGCATCTTGCACTGCGGATCCGCCTCATACCGCAAAAGATGATCAATGAACGTCGACCCGGGATAGCGATCCCCGCCAATCGCAATCCCCTCGTACGTCCCATTGGTGACGAGCGACAGGATATTGTTCAGCTCGTTCGACATCCCGCCCGACTTGGACACGTACCCGACGCACCCCGCGCGGTACAGCTTGCTCGCAATGATGTTGTCCATCATCCCCCCGCTGTTCCCAATCCGGAAGCACCCAGGCTTGATCCCGCCGACCGTCGCGGGTCCAATGACGAGCACCCCGAGCGCCTGCGCGCGCCACAGCAGCTCCCGCGCATGACGCTCCGGCACACCCTCCGCAATAATCGCAATGCTCCGGATCTGCTTCGCAAACTGCAGGATCTCAATCGTGCTCGAGTACACGCTGCGCGACGACGCAAAGTTGACCACGACATCGACGTCGGGGTGCTTCGCGACCGCCTCGTCGACGCTCGTGTACACGGGGAGCAGCGTCTCCTTGGTACCCCAGTAGAACTTTTGGATGTGGTGCCCGCCAAAGGGATAGATCATCGCCGCGACGCTCGGCGTCTTGCGCCCGCACGAGTAGTCGAAGTCGAGCATGCCCTGGATCGCGCGCGGCTGCAGTCCGTACACGAAGCTGCGCGTGTTGCCGTCGAAGGGGCGGTACGCGGGGCGCGCGCCCGGTGCGGCGCCGGCTTCGAAGTGCACGATCTGGTCGTCTGCCTGCGTGCGGGAGCCCGAGGGGTGGATGGTTCCAACGGACGGAGCGACGGTGGAGTCCTGCACGTCGATCGCGGTGCCGTGCGTAGGCGTGGTGGTGCCGGTGCTAGCCACGGTGGTGGGCGCGGGTTTCTTGGAGAGGTCGATGCCGAGCGCGATGGGGACAATGTCCGTGATGTGCGTGTCGGGGCCGTAGACCTTGATCGGGACGCCGAGGCTCTCGCCGAGGAGGCTGTGAGGCGTGTTAGACACCTGTAGACGTGCAACGGCGGGAGAACACGTACCGCATGGCGCGCAGCCCCTCCTGGTAGTTCGGTCCACCGCGACGGACATAGATCTTGACGTTGTGGGTGACGAGGCCGGACTTGAACTCCTTGAGCGCACGGATGATGCCTGCAATGCACGTCTGAGCATGCGTTGATTGATTTAAAAAGAATACTACGCACCCTTGAAGGTCGCAGCGACGTTGGTAAAGTTGGCGATCCCACCACCAATGATGAGGATCTTGCCCTGCGGGTGCGGAGTCCCGCGCGTGATCAGGTCGACTACGGGCGAGTAGTCGTTAGCGGCGGACGCTACCTCACAGCGAACTCCGACAACTTACTGACGGTGCGCGCATACTCGTACGTCTGACCCTCAGTCGGGGCCCCACTGTATTCTCCGTAGTTGGCGAGCTCGCCGGCAAAGCCGTGCGCGGCGATCGCGTCGGAATAGACGACGCTGGCTGTGGGGGAATTAGTTGTATGTTTTCAAGAAGAAAAAGTCGAGAGACGCACCTCCACCGCCCGCAACCATCGTCCAGATGCGGCCCTGAGCGTTGAGCACGGTGAGCTTGAGAGACGCGCCGGTGGACGCGTCGAGCTTCTGGATGTACGCCTCCTCGGCGGTGAGCGAGCGGCCAAAGGGCGCAGGGAAGACCATTGGCGGGCCGCGGTCAGCCTGCACGCCGCCAGCCTTCTTCGGCGCGGGGGCGCCGCCAAAGCTCTCTTCGTAGAGCGTGAGATCGCGCGCGATGGCCCACATTGGCCCGCAGATGCTCTCAGCGGTCTGGTCAAGCTTGGCGGCCATGTCGAGGAACTGGATGTCGCCGCCAGGGAGGCATACGAGGGGGTTGATTTCGAGGTAGGTGAAGTGGAGGTGGACATAGACGGCGTAGACGCGGAGGATAAAGTCGGTGAGCGCGTCCTTGCTGCCAGCGGGGACGGCGGAGAGGAGGGTGGATTTAATGGTGTCGCGGGAGGGGAAAGAGCCGTCGGAGGAGAGGACGGAGACGGGGAGCTCAAGACGCAGGGCCTTGGCATCGACGTCGCCAACTTCCACGCCGCCCTCGTGGGTGAAGAGGATCGCGTCGCCTTCACGGCCAGAGTTTATGCAGATGTAGTATTCCGTGTCTGCAGGGTGGGGCAAGAAGGGCTCGACGATAAAGGTCGTCAGCGTTCCAGTGGTGTGCTCGACCTGTAAAATGAGAATAGAAATGAGTAAAGAATTCGATAAAAATGCATATATTAATCCCCAACACCGCGTACCTTGACGGGCTTGCCTGCGCGCTCCTTGACCCAGGCCTTGGCGCCATCGGGGCCGTCCCAGGTCTTGTTCAGAGCCAGCAGACCCGCCTTGCCGCGACGCTTGATGAGCATGTCGGGTTTTGCAACGAGTTTTGTCTTCGAAGGGTCGACCCATCCCGGTGCAGCAAGGTACTTGTCTGCGATTCGTTCTTGATCAATAAAAAACGCAAAAAGACACGAAAAAACTACCATCGCCGCCCTCAGTCCACGCCAACTGGGCGACGCGGGGCTTGGGATACTTGAAGTCCTTGCTGACTGCAGGATAGGATGCACACGGCGGGGGAGCGTGGGGCAGCCAGTGTGCGAGGAGAAGCTTCGCGTCGTACTCGCGGATGGGTTTGGAGGCCATGGTGGTTGAAGAGAAAGAAACGGACGCGACCCAAAATATTTCAAGGGCCGTGCCCCAAAGTTCTCACGCTGCATTTGGAACCGCATAAATATTTTGGTCGTACGAGTCTATTGTATGGTCTCACCAGGTCTCACCCCACTTATTTCTATCCACCTTGTTAACCGATACTACCTCCGTCCTCATGTCCGCAGCCGACTTTTTTTTTCCTTTTTTTTTTCTGATTTTTCACGATCTCCAGCGGCCGCTCGGCGCTTAGAGCCAATCCTTCATGATCGGCATCCAGGTGGCTCTCCCGCGCTGTAGACGGCGACGGGATGTACAATTGCTGCTCAAATACCTGTTATCGATCACCCCACCCCCACACCCGCCAGCGACGCGGTCGTCTTACGGCAACAAATACGCGAGACGCCAATCCCCAGGCTTTTGTGGCTTCGACATTGACACGATGCTTGCACGATGGCTTTTAACGGCCCTCGTGTTTAAATTTTAGGATCCGTTATCTTTTGCCATCGTGTTCGGTTGCTGCGAAATGCTACTGTTTCTACTGAACTGGGTGTCTTTCTTCTCATCCGAAGCACAGAGCTGTTTCTTCTCGTCAACGGTACCCGCTCTTCAAGTTCCCTTTCATGCTGCGCGTCCCGAAGATCTAGGTCCCTCGCCACGGCATCTTAGCTAAATAGACCAACAACCATAAAGTTATCATTTCTCTTCATCCCAAGATCTCGCGACGGCGTCTTCCCGATTCATCAACTCCTTCGACATTATAATAATAACGCTGCTTCACCTGAGCTTGACCTTCGGGGATCAGACGACAGTTTCCTCTCTTCCTCAACTACGGCCCCGCGAACGATAACCGGCGATAGCATCTCAACTGAATTAAACCTTTCCAAGCAAGTTCTCTGCGGAGGCGGCCGTCTTGACCTGCCAGGTAGGTTCAATTTTACCCTGACATGTTTCCTTTTCTTGCGGTTACGGCCCTGCGACAGGAAGCCGGAACAGAAGGAACAAGAAAACGACCGATCGATCAAGTCCGCAAGTAGCCCGTATTCTCGGAAATTGAAGATAACTAGCCAAGTCAATATATTATCCTTATCCAAGAACTGGCACTTCCCAACTCTTGCGGTCTGAATTAAACCTTTCCAAGCAAGTCCTCGGCCGTCCTGATCTGCCAGGTAGGTTCAATTTTACCCTGGCATGTTAAATTTCCTTTCCCTGCGGCTACGGTGTGACCAGAAGCCGGAACAAAAGGAAAAAGAAAACGACCGGTCGATCATGATCGAGTCCGCAAGCGTTCTCGGAAATTGAAGATCACTAGCCGAGCAAATATATCATTCTGAGTCTTATCCAGGAACTGGCGCTTCGTTCCCTCGAATCGAAAAACATTTAATTTTCTGGCTACCCTATTTCCCCCCCATCAAAGCGGTCGGGCGATAACTCCCAAGAATAATCCTCTCTCAAGGTTGGTTTAATTCGCCCATAACACATTGTGCCTGGTAACAATAACAAGCCACGAAAATTTAACTTGCTACTTGATTGTCAAGGGTACGGCCTGATTCTCTTTCCAGAGTCAAGGTAGGAGCGGGAAGAAGACTCTTTTTTTTTTTGTGTCACTTATGACTGGAACGCAAAGCGTCGTCGTATCTCAAGGCGCGTGGTCATCGGTTCCCTAATCTTGGTAGTAATTCCAGCCTTCCTTTGACCAAGTGGTGTACTTCGCTCCAGGTCGGCTAAATTCGAGGGTTCCTTCCTTCCTTCCTTCCCCACCGCAACAATTGCAAACTCAAAGTCTCTTTCGAACTCTCACCACTATTATCATCCCACAGATCTGGACTCAACCCGACCTTTGCTTAATGGCAGCGCAAGAGCTTTTTTCCCGATCCCTTAATCATGAAAAAAAAGGCGCAAGGCTCTGGATCCACAAGAGAGTGTGCGAGGTGAAAAATAATAACTGAGCTTACTTTCTAATTCAGGTACACTACGTCTGAACTGAGCTAGAAGGATATGCGAGGCTTTTGGATTCGATATCTAAAATTATAGAGAATAGAATTCGGGCAAGCACTCGTTTTGGGATTGAGATCCGGATGGTCCTTTTAGGACACGGGCGCTGAGTGGTGCCATTCGGTGGTCGGAAACGAAGACTTCAAAGCGTCATATGAGAGTGGGGGGATATAATATTGCAGGGATGGAATATTCAGAGTCGAATGCTCTACGTCGACCTTTTTCTAATAGCCCTCTGCAACACGGCCAGCCATGATAGTAGACACTAATTCTTGTACTTCAACTAGCAAGGCCGGGTGAAGCATCGATATCCCACAGCCTCTGCAGGCGAGCGGCGGATTGTCTGCAGATCATCCGCCGACCAAATTTCAGACTGCCTGAAATTAATGATTTCAGTTGCGCTGGAATGAGTTTTGAAAGCTGGAATTTCGGTGCCCATTTCAGTGCACCTGAAATGCTAGGTTTCAGATTCACTTTTTCTCGTATCGATACCTTTAGTTTCAGTTTACAATCTTGGCGTGTTTGTTTTGCAATCCAACTCCCGGCATTTCAGCTACATTTAAGCTTGTCCAAAATTCAATTTTATTCTTGTAGTTTAGATTACAATTTCAGTGGTACCTAAATCACGAGTATCAGATTGACTTTCAGACCAATTATTGTGTAACTTGAAAGTTAGCATTCAGAGCTGAACATCCGGCCACCCTAAATTTGGCAATCGTCGGTGTGAGTGGCTAAATCTATGACGTGTTCGGGCGGCTGAGAGACCGCCATGAGAAACGGACGTTCCACGATGATGGACTTGCCGCATGCAATGTCTTCCTGGGCAAAAACACCAACGGCGCTAGGACCAGTGGCGTATGATAGCGGACCAAACTTCATGACAAGGTTCAGTCCCGATTTATAAATCACTACTAGTACCCGAGGAATCAATATTTTATGAAACTAGCTGTGTAGATAGTAACATATGAAGGTCATCTATAGATCCCCCGGAGCAAATATTTGAAAATCGAAAATTATATTTTTCTTCACAAGATTTCGCGGTTTTGTTCTCGGGCCGGTGGTAGCCGGTGGCAGTGCTCGTGGTGTCCGTACCAAGGAGTTGGATATAGCAACGACTGAGTGGAAATCCAAGGCAGCAGCCATGGCTCAATGGGGTTCCAAGGCTAAGTTATCCAAGGGGAAGGGGAAAGCTCAGGCGGTGGGCAAATAGATACACACAATTTCGAAAATCTTTGTCCAAAATTTCGCGCTTTTTTAATCCTAGGCTAGGGTTACTCTGTTTCCTCCAAAATGAAAATTTTACCTATAAACCATACCTATGTTTCTGCTAAATCCCGAGTCTCGAAGAGTTTTAATCAAAATTATGGTTTGACATGAAGTTTCGTCCGCTATCATACATGTCCGGCCTAGATGGGGGAGAGAGAGGACTCGGTTGGAAGTCGTTCGCAAGGAGAGCTGCTTTAGTTTCTGCCCAGAGAAGACAGGCAGTCGACGGCTCGTTGGTGCCAGGCGTAGCGGGAAACCGGGCAAATTCAAGACTAGGGGTTCCAAAAGTTGGCACTGTGATCTTTGCCACCACATCGTTATGAGGATCACGAGGGAAGTGAAGTTTGATTGATTCGTCCGAGCTGTACATGTAGCGTTGCGCAAAGTTGACTCGAGTCGAAGTAATTGAGCGTTGGAGTCCGAGCCGGAATGAGGCCCGGAGCAGAGAACCAGGCTGTTACACCAATGTAAGAGCATCGAAGGGCGCTGGATTAGAACTGACCAAGTTCATCCTACTTTTGGCGTAGTGAACTTGTGAACCAGCCGCAAGACCAGCCGGCGACTTGAATGTGACTGGTGACAGTGGTAAGAGAGGGCTGCTTTTGACTTCCCCTTTGGGTTTGCCGAGTTCTGACACCTGTCTAGATCCCTGCTGTGTTGCATAGCCTGATTTTTTTCATGAGGTAAGGGACGAAACTTTGATTTTTTGTGAGCTCGTGTTCGCATTTCCTGTGATCTCCCGCGCGTTAGTTCAGAGCCGGCAGCACTTCTAGATTTGCCTGTAGGTGTGGCGGGAAGCTGACGTTCATTAAGGAAGGTACATAGGCGAGATTGCTGGCATTTATTCATCCCGTAAACTGAGAATTTGAGGATGGGCATCGTCATCCTACAGTGAATTACAACCGGCGTGATGCTCAACAAAGGTCCATGCTAAATTCATCCTCTTCTGAATAGTAATATTCTTCCTCCACTTTTGAAAGTGATCAGTCGAAACTTGGTTGAACGGAACAATTCTGCTAGGATCTTGACTTACCACGGGTAACACCGATCTTGTTGGACACTCGGAAAAGCGGCTGTCCCAAATGCCAGGCGATATGTAGGCTGTCTGGATCAAAGACTTTCGCATGGTGGAATTGACGGAGGCCGCCGTATACAGTATTATCCCAGGAATTTCCAGAAATTGCGGTAGTCAGATGGATGGTAGGGAACCCAAGCTGGGCTGCGTCTTCAGCACTGAGACGCTCAACACCCAATGGATCGAGAGACCAGTACGCGGGATACACCGGCCAGCAGAACGCGGATGGTCCAACGTGAAACTCTTGCTCTGGGCAAAGGAACAAGAAACCCACGGGTGGGTCTCCTTTAGGCGCCGGAATTGTGAGCTCAAAATAAATATCATCCACGAGAACTGTTTGAATATAACTAGGTTAGCGAGCAAAACTTTAACCAAGATGAAATGAAGACTTGCGATAATCTTGAAACTGGGACGTGATCTGGAGGCAGCTGAAAATGTAGTTTGCTTGACTGAGCCAAGATCGGCCGTTCCGGAGCCAGAGGTGTAGCCTGAGGGTACTGTCGAATACATCGCTGGAGCAGAAACTTCGGGATGTCCCACAATTAGAACGTGCGGCCGGCAAAAAATAAAATGTCAGTACCGCGTCCAGCCCTCCTCTATGACTTCTCCTGCCTCTACACTTCCCCAATTATAAGAAACCTCCGCATTCGGCAACGATGCAATTTCAACAGAGTCTTCGAGCCGATTGCTCGAAGGACAGAAAGCGACTGCTCCGAGATTCACAGCTGTGCGGGTGGAAATGGTGATGGATGGAAAGCGTCGTAGATTATAATAGCATATGTCATGATAGTCTTGTAGGGTCAGAGACTCAATGATCATGACCTCCGTGCTCGGTTCCAGTCTGCAAGTCTCGCTCGAGACGTACAAGTATGTGGCGTTGATAGGCTCTATGAGCTCCGTACAAAGCCTGCCAGTCGAGCTCCGTATCCACAATGTGCAGTCCTCGCAGTCCTGAAGTTTTTTGACACGTAGATCTGGCCTACAGATGACCGAACCCACCAGCTTCTGTTGGAAAATGGAGAAGAAGTAATTGCACGCCCCCTGTGCTAATTTTAGAAGGATGGATAGCGGGGTCCAGCATCCGTACCTGAAATTCCACGCCCTTTAGAAAATGTAGATAAATCAGCGAAGAAGGGAGGGAGTAGGTTCACACACGGAATAGGCCCAGATATACACTGTCATGAAATGTGAATGTTGATGAAGGTCCACGAAAATGTCTGAGCGGTATCAGATCTAGCTGGCGCATCAAACTCCATGAAGGCAGATGCGAAATCTAAGTTCTCACCGTCATGAAAAAGCGTGGCGTGTATCCCGTCCGCACTCGCGGCTCCACGAATCTGAACAATATTTGGATGGCTAGGTAGATATTTTAGCGAGCCGATGTGGGGCGAAAGAGTCGCATGGAACTTGCCGGACGGACATATATTTTGCTATATCCTGCCGCCACTGCTACAATTTAAAGACTATTCAGAAGTAACGTCGGGCGAGCAGAATATGACACACCTCCTCTGCGCCATGTCCTTGATACATAGCCACAGTCGTACTTTGACCCTCGACTCTGGCAGAGTATACACGACGAACGCGCGGCAGTCGTCGCCAATCAGCAACGCAAGTAGCATTGTCCAGACATATTTCGTGTTGGAGGTCGATGTCACCAAGCGGGATCATTCGGAAACCTGTTCGACATTTAGGTTTTTTTGCGTGGCTTGTGGGGAATTTTACTAGAAGTTACAGCTGGAGCAGCAATGTAGTTCGTGATATTGGTCAAGGTCGTCCCGGTCACACTGAGGTGATGAGAGCCTGAGAACATTCCGCTGTTGTAGATGTATTGAATTCCTATGAGACATGACCTATTCACCAGGAGCTCACGAGACGGGGCTTAGATGGCCGGGCGTCGAGAAAGCCGCGAAATCAAAAGCTGACTGTGGTTCATCGTCCATAGACTCGCGTGGGGGAGGGAAACAGCCAAGATTTTAAGCGCCGGAATGACAGCTTTCGCGCCTAATATGAACGGGACCTAAAATAGCAGAGCAGGTGGGAATTCTCTTGAAATTCTCAGCCCCAGGTAATAGACGAGAAGTGAAAGCCTGGATTCAGGAGAACAGATTCCTTCATGAGTCGGGGCCAAGTCCCCCCCCAGGCAGCGAGCCTCTGGCATCATGAGCTAAACTTTTTCGTGTGGTCCGGTTTGATCTGTGAGCACCGCCACCCCCTTTGAGCGGGGAATGAAACACCACACTCGGGTACAGCAGAACAATTTCTTGACGCACAGTTGTCCCCTTTCATCTAGAGCTACATGACCGCCATCCAGACGGTGCTGGACAAGGTAGGTGGTGATTCGGTTCTAAAATGGCTATCGAAGCCATGGAAAGAAAGTAGTCACTGCATTCAAGGACCTCCTACACTGAGACCTACACAGACCTACACTCAGTTTGCCAAGGATTGTGTAGGTCCTGGCAAGGTGAGTGTAGGCGGCTACACACACTCTGTGTAGCTGAGTCTAGGCATGTCTAGGCTCCTAGACACACCTAGACCTGCCTATGTGTAGCTGCCTACACTCACCTTGCCAGGACCTACGCAATCCTTGGCAAACTGAGTGTAGGTCTGTGTAGGTCTGTATAGGTCTCAGTCTAGGAGCTCCTTAAGCATACTTTTTCAGCCCATACAGAATATCGATGCACATCTCATCCCACTGCTCGTGGTACACAGGATCGCCAGTGGTGACCCGGAACGCAAGGTGCGACTCAGAAATATTCTCTTCCTCGTAATACTGGGAAATTTCAACCGACGGTCAATCAGAGATATATAACGATTCAGAAGACATACATATATCCCAGAGGCCACGATACGTTCATTTAGAATTGCTGGATTAGATAGTGTCAAATGGTGAACATACGCGGAAGAGGGGTAGGAGGTTAGTACCCACCTTCTACATGCCAGCTCCCACCTTCATATTTTGGATTCTCCGGCGTCAAGTGTATATTCGGCAACTTGATTATGCACTGGATGGTCTTACCGCGAAGAGAGTACGGGGCGATGCTTTCCTCGAGCTCGCCCGGCGTATATTCCTCGAACGCTTCAGGAAGAACTTTCGGTGCCTCTATCCGAAGTTTGTCGTACTCTTCGTCGGTCATACCCTCCTCCCATTCCACCCCGCCATTACTCCAGATACAAGGGACCGTTATCCCCATATACTTGGAATTGAATCCTGCCCAGGTTCCGTCGCAGGCTTCTGTTTTGATACGACCAGAGCCCGGAGTAACGTCGCGGTACAGGTCCTTGTCCTGTCCATTAACCTGACTTGGGAAACGTTCGAACAGCGGGACAAATGAGGATAACACAGATTCGATGACGGCGTAGAGGGCTTTGTGTTTGGTCGGATGGAGGTTATTGATGTAGGGTGAGACGAGCTTGAGCGAGTCGTCGGTTGCATGGACGGAAAAATCAGAGGGGAGCCAGCAGGCCCCGGGAAGCTCCCCTAAAGGATTGTCCGAAAAAGTGGCTTTTTGAGGCCGAAATATTGCGATTTCCTTGTCCAATAAGTGGCTTTTTGAGGCCGAAGATCGGCGACCGCTGTCCAGCAAAGTGGCTTTTTCAGGCGAGATCTTGAGAAACTTTTGGCGAGTCCGTCCTATTTTGATTTTACTATCAGGATCTTGCTTTGGCTCAGAACCAGAACTTCTTTGTGAACCCCAGGGACCCCGCGGTGAGTGCGCTCTATATCTTTATGGCCGGCGCGGTGATTTTTCGACTTTTCTGCGAATTTTCTGGAGAATTTTTTCAGTAAACACGTGATGACCCTTGTCCAAAAAGTGGCTTTTCCAGGGCCAGACGCCGGAGAAGAGTGGCTTTTTGAGGCCAGATTTGGAGATTTTTCCGGACAATCCTTCGCAGCAGCTTCCCGGGGCCTGAGCCAGCAGAAATCTTCTGATATGGGCACCGGTTTTTCCCAGCCGGACCAGTTATCGTTAGGGGCGGGGTGGATTCTGGGGGCATCGGACGAGTCGAATCTTCATGGCATGTTCGACCATAAACAATACAGTAAAGCGATGGGTGGACCTTGCAAATCGAGGACTTGGTTGTTTAATCCAGGAAGCCAGCCCTTCAAGTCGTCTGGGACGTCCTCGAGTTTACTGACTGCAGCTCTCAAGCTATCGGATACTTCATTGGAAATGAGGCGGTCTGAATACCATATTGCGTCGAAAGGGCCACACT
Organism: Mycena capillaripes; assembly: GCA_029204075.1. Lineage (NCBI taxonomy): Eukaryota > Fungi > Basidiomycota > Agaricomycetes > Agaricales > Mycenaceae > Mycena > Mycena capillaripes. Next base: position 859,812 of record JARHKZ010000022.1, read on the forward strand.
CGAAGGAGGTTTTTGAGAGATCTAAGAGCAAAACATTGTTCGCACCTCGATGCCAGATGTTGGATCCGCGAGTTGAGAATATCCCGCGAGCTCATTCAGGACGTAGTTTACCTGGATTGAATTAGAACTTATACTGAATTAAGGATAATCGTCTCACCATATTTTCCGTTAATTTTTGTTCAGCTCGCAGACCCTCTTGCTGATCCAGAGCTCCTTTGCGATACTTTTCCAGGATCGAGGGATCGGAAATCTTGCTCTGCCATTCGGGCTTGCTGCGAATGGCCCATGAAAGGGCGTACATACGCAGCTCCGCGAGCTGGGAGTCAGGTATAAATGGGTTCCGAGTTTTAAAATTTATTTTTAAACTCGGTTTTATCTCCGGTTTTCCCGCCAGACCTAGGTGGATTTGTGTCGATGACGTAGAGGATTCGTGTTGGAAACTTTTCTATTTAAGGTAATATCGTTGTGTTTCACTTCCTTAAGGAGGTCTGCTGAGTAAAAAAGGTGTTCAAATTTTGGATGATGACTGGAGTCTTTTTCGTCAACGACTTTCATGTCCGAAGGTCCGACTCTGGCATAAGTCGCGCCAAGACATATTTTTACTTGTTGTGAATAAAGTATTCTTGCTCCGCCAACACAGCTGTACGAATGCTGCGACAGGTCTGGAAAGGTATGGCGGCCAGACTCTGAAAATTATTATACTGCAATAACTAACCAGTGACGGAACGAGCTTGAGGTTCAAGCTCTACTAAACAGTGTCACGCTTATTCTATTCCGCCCCGCCGTTCCCGTTGCTAACTTTGATGCTGTGTAACCGTCACTCAAGCACCGCATGGTTCGTTGATGCCACATGATTTTAGGCTCGGTCTTTACACCCCGGGGTGTGATTTCTTTTCTCTGTTTTCCCCTGCCCCCTCCGTCAAGCGCCGCAAAAATTTATCCCATCCACTACCAACTATCGCAAGTAGGTGTCCTACATTACTGCTACAGGAAACAAGCAGCTTCGTGATCCGGGCAAACCTCGTTGATGGAGGCTGATGCGGGCTGATTGAGGCTTCGCCGCCGCCAGTCGGGACGCCCTCTACAGCGCGTCCCATATTGTTTCAGTCATGCGCGCCGCCGCAGTCATCTGTTTAACGCGTCGATAGACATTTATGACCCCGTGCGAATGTACATGCTGTTGTCGCGATGCTCAGATGAAGAAATACCGCAGAAGTTCCCGCTTATTCGCATGTAATCGGGAACACGCCAATTAAGCCAACTGCCGGAGGCCACCCCCATTTTCGATACTTCCGCATCGTTCTGCGTACCTACTAGTTATTATTAACGATTAGGAACTTTATCTCTGCCATCAGTCGGATTGAATGACAGTGACTTCCCTTTCAAGGTAATTAATTGTATGTATGCAATACGTTCCAAATTTTCACTTCGCCCAGTCCTCACCAACCGTTGCACGCGCAGAACTCAGAGCGCGCATCCATGCAGCTACCCGGCTGCACCAATTTTTGGATCCATTTGGATCGCCAGTCGGTTTTGTGCCCAATCTGGCTGCCGAGGAGAGCTTCGGATGACTCCGGATACTTCTGCATCCACGTCTTTATACCCCGCCATGCCATGCAACAATCCATGCTTTCCTGACACCTTTTTGCCTAGCCTTTGTTTTGACCAAAATGCTAGAGCCTATGACTTCAATTTGTCGGATGTAGCTAGATCCGACTTTTGCGCACCTAACATATAGTTGGCACATCCATTTCTGAACATCCCGGCTCACCGTGTTCTAGAACCAATATGCAGTTTTACACCGGTCACTGATACAGACCGGTCAATGATACAAACGATCTGGATCAACCAAGTTCACATCAAATCTCTTAGTGTTTTTTGTCCGAGTTTCCTTTATTATATTGGAACATTTTATTAAAGTATCAGGACAATGGTACTGTATTTATGTTCTTTAGCCGAGGGTGCAAATGTCCTATTTTAAACGGTCCACAGCGCCGTACAAGTGGACCCGAGTTTTCTTCTTTACTTGTGGGATGCTTTATATACTATTAAACTCTGTTTACAGCTCGGAATTTAAAATTTTTGTATCAGTGACCGGTGAAAAACTGTATTCAACATCCTCCTCATTGTTTAACCTGGATTATCTTCTCCAATTCTAGTGCAAGGGCCTCACACGGTGGCTCAACTGCTTAAATTTTACTCAAACAGTTGTGGCAGGGCTGGTACGAGACGGATCTTCATGCAATACATGGCTTGCTTTTCTTGGATAAATACTGGGATCATCATTCAGACGCACGATTGCAGTCTGCTGGCCAATTTTCGACGCTTGCAAACCATAGGTTGAGCAAGAAATGTTCCTTGAGTCATACAGTCCGCGCTACCACCAAAACAGTCAGACAGAAAAATTTCCCCGCTGCAACTCGACTACGACAAGCAACGTTTGCACCTCCCTCACCAAAAAAACGAGCAATTTCCTCGAGACGTCACACTGTCATGTTTGAGGAAGATAGCAACGATGAAGAAGATATCTAGTACGTTGTGGATTAGTTCCGGTGCTTTGACTCCCCTGCACCTCTGGAATTTGCCGTATTTTTCACACGTACCTACTGAAATATGCTTACACCTCTCGTAAAGCGAGGTAAGTCCTGGAAAATATTGATATTCTCTCAAAAACGTCACATGATCGCGTTCAGACGCGTCGCGTCGTTTGTATCTCGAAAAATAATGAGTCAGCCTCGAATCATCATTAATTTGAGTGCAATTGCATCTAATAAATCATACGAACCGCTGATCCAGCGAGTACCGCATGTTTGGAGCGGGTTTCGTATTATTTGAGATCAACCAACAACCTTGTCTCATTATCCCGCCCTCCCTTCTGTCTTGCAACTATGCTCTCTGTGCCGTGGTCCTCTTCCCAGAACAAATGACTCCTGAATGAAGTGAGGTATATGGTAATTATACCTCTAGCATTCGTCTAAAAGTACTTACATTGTGCTCATTCACTGCGTTCTGGTCCCGTGTACATCAGCAAAACAGAATCTCTTTGGGACGTATGGCGGCATCTGTTAGTGTCTGGTGCATCTGGACAGTATGACGCCATGTAAGCCAGATCGTGCCAGAAATACTTAACCCCTCGCGAAAAAAACATAATGGGTAGTGGACCTGAAATTATATTTTTCCGGTCAATAAAAATAGGAAGGACACCGAAAACTATGGTTAAGAGATTTGAAACGGGAGAGTCTTTTGAAGATCTGTAGAAGTCCGCCATCAAAGGTCCGTGCGCATCACGTGTGTTTGACAGATGGTTGATATTGATGCGACAACTCTCTTCCTCCCACCACCATCTCTGCGCCTCCCGGTACTCTTCTCTCCCGCCAGCGCCAAGGACCCGGAGCAATCTCACCCAACACTTCCCTGCAAGCAAATTGCACTGCAGCAAGTTCTCTGCGCTGGTTGTCAGCTGTCTTCTGCTCCCAGGTCTTTGTGGGCGCCGTTCCGGTTCTCTCAAGATCTTCAAGCCTCAAGCTCAAGCGTTCTAGTAATAGCAAAATCTTCAAAAGAAAGATCTTCAGCCTTCAAGCCTACAACCAGCCTTCAAGTGCCTCATCCACCCTGCATTCAATCCTTGGGTCGCACCTGTGCCGTCTCGCAGAACTGTCCTACGTACTAGACTACGTGTCCAAGTTGAGCTTGAAATCTCATCAAATGTTTGGGTCCATGTACAACGTACAAGAATCAAAATTACAGAGTTAAAACCTGGATGCGAAAAAATTAAAATTACCCCGTATTTCTCACTGTTCATGCCAGCACATGTAAAAAGAAACTGGTGGACATAAGGCCATCACTTCTAGTGTATACAAAAATATTTTCTGATTTTTTTGGGGTAAGTGGTTGCGAGCATGAGCCCGTTATTTCTGTGACCCGTTTTGGTGGAGGATCCCAATCTGAAAAATGGGGTCATGTACAGGCGTCAATTGCACCCTCAGAACAATCCGTGGGTGTGCAAAAAGAAAAGGGACCTCTGAAGCCCCCACACGCACAATTTCAGGTCTGAAGAATGTAGGACTCCAGGCGCTCACAATAGAGTCAGGACTTCTAGCACAGCCACAAAGTTTCGTTTCCGGCACATTTTCGATTTTTGTGCTGGCCAACGATTGGTATGGAGCCTTTTGATTGTAGGATTAGATTGTTCATGATACATATAAATCTCCTATGAAAAAAACCTAGGTTAATCAAGGATACCTGCATCACAATTGAACCTATAGCTATAATTCCATATTTCTCGCATCTGGTCTTTTTCGCATCCGGCTTTTAACTCTGTAGAAAAGCTCTCGCTCCATTGATGTAGCGAGGAGAAAGTAATTGCAGTCCTGTACGCCAAAGACAAATAATGGAAGCGTGTAACAATGGGGGAGCTGATCATGATCCGAATATTCGGCATTATAGCACATGTAAACAAGAACAAACTCGGTTATGCCATGCGGAGCAATGGCCCTCAAGCCCAAGTGTGAGGAAGCTATGCGCATCGAGAACTTGAAACCCCACAGTTCGAGGCTGCGGACCCCAGCAAATCTTTTCTCTGGTTCGAGTGGCCACTGCCCATGGGATGAACGGCGAGGGAAACGTCCACGAGGGTTTCGGGACTGGTATTTCCGTAAGTTGAGAACGTTCGAACATCTCTGCCTGCATCCTACTAGTAGCTCTCGCTTCTTCGAGGGTTTTCTCAGCCATGTTGGCATGGAAATTGGAAGCCCAGTACTAGCGCGAAAAAAAGAGGTCAGTAAATGAACAACAGAAGAGAGGGGTAATTTCAAACTCCGAAGCTCCATACAATCGGCTGTATCGCGGTACCGTGACCTTATCACGTTGACGTCCAATTAATTTAGTACTCAAGTTTCTTTTTATCCAATAAGTATCCTTAGTAGGAATTGTTTTACACGGGAGACTATGATAAGTGTCCAAATACATCCCACAAGATATCGCTCCGTCGTACACAGGTCCGGGGCTCATACAGCAAAGCTTGATTTTGCGTTCTCCCGATAGCCACCTTTGCCCGAATCCTCGGCGATAGTCCGCACTGTACCGGCATATTGGTCCCGGTTGACCTCAACTAACCGAGAGACGTTGACGCTGAGGTCCCCAGACCTGGCAGACGGCAGTCTCGCGGAATCCGACGTATTTCCTCCGTAAGTATGCTGATCGCTGGTGACACCCATGCTAACCCGCAAAATAATCATGGTGAAGGTTATACCCTACGACAAGCTGTCAGTGTGGTGTCTGCGCAACGGATTAAATGGACCCACGATGCTTGAAACAGCCTAAGCCATGGCCAGAACAGTAAGCAATTAGCCAAAAAAAGAGACATTGAATCGACGCACGATATCCAATGCTATATATTGAGCGTTGCTATCCAAGAGGTAAAGGACGATCAGGATGATTAACGCCGACGAATAGATGGCAGCGCTCTCCAGGATAATGATCAAGGATGTCATCAAAGGATCTCTTCCTCTGGACCCGCTGGAATTAATGGCGATGAAGGTCATCCGATTCCGGATGATTCGGTAAGCGATGAGGACTAGAGAAAAGAAAATAAGATGAATAATGGAGGCCAGATACTTCCACGTACATGTGCAAACCACATTTGTTGCCAGTGTCATTACAACATACGACGTGACCCATGGCACAACCTGAGCTATAAAAACTACATTGCCCGGTGTGACCCGCGTAAATGTGTAAATCACACCAACCCCGGTGACTATTATTTGACCTGGTGAGTGTGCAAGCCCATGGAGCCGTTAAGGGGAATACCTGTTGTGCCAATAACGAGCAGACATGGGCCAACCGCAACCCACCACTTCCTTCCCCATACCACATAGCACCGATAAACCTATGAAATATTCTCAATTTTATGGATCAAATGGAATGTTTGAGAAACACGCACGGCGAAGGTATCTGCCAATACCGTTAACAGACAGTACACGGTATTCCTTGCGGTGTACGATGGCAGAGATAGGGTGTTATAAAATGCAATCGGGCCTTTGGGAAAGCGCATGAACGCAAAAAAGGCGCGATAGACATTGATGATCCAGTGCTGCAGGCAGTCGAATCAAACAGGAAACGAATGGGCCCTAAAAACTCACTGCAGTAGATAAAATCCATATGAGGAAGAGCACAACTAGTAGGCGCCGACTCGTACTAGTCATGGGTTTTCGCTTTGTGCCAACGAGAGCCCGTAGTGTGAATCCAACCATTACGGTCATGATTCCTTTGACCAAACAGTGGCAAAGATCAGTGGAAGCACGGACTTCGTTTGATTCGGCGCACCATAGCCCATGGATTCAAATACACAGCCGAGAAACTGCCGACTACTCCATTATTTTGCCCAGACTGAAAGACATCGGGAGCTTACAGAGGCTGCATCCAAATCAATCGCTGCTGGGGCCATGGCAAGAATTTTTCGTCGCGAACAATAAAGGTTGGTCGGGGGCTGGGCTATGAGCTCGCCGACCCCGCCTTGTTAAATATAAGCAGGATGGTGGCCCCATCACGGAGTGATTCTAACAGTGATTGGTGAGAGATCCTGTACAGACATAGACGAACTTCGCGCCAGAGTCGGACATAGCGTGATACATCTCAGGAGTCAGGACACGTAATTCTTCCAACTCCGGCAATGAGATTCAAGATCTGGGCATGGTGGTATTTTCCGTGTGCTCTGGACTTCGGCGGCGTCCGCACTTACGGTGTCTATGCATAGATGACTTGGCGTTGAAACGTTAGATTCCAGCTAGACTGGTTGTTAGACGCAGAATCTTATAAACTGGATACCCTTTCGGGTATGAGATACTCGTGCCACGACGTATCATAAGAAGATTCGTTTGTGGCATGGGAGCGGTAAAGAAGGGAAGTTGATGAACTTTCTCACGCACAACATCCGCAAGTGTTACGGACGCCGGATTCCAAAACGGATGCACTGGTACCCCTGGCGCTGATTTCGAGTACCGCTTTAAAAATACTAGTGACTGCAAGCGGGATCCAGGGTCACGGTGCTGGTTCTGCCGATCCATTGGAAAACTAATAAAAAAACAGTGCCATAAAGAGCTCACATACTCTCAGATCGGAGATGGCTTGGGTTCCATCTGAAGATCAGCCGAATAGAAGGGTTTAATTCTGGCGAAAAACATCTTATTGACGCCATGACGGCGTCGTAATCGGATCCAACGGAGCACCGTTTTACCACGATTGACTTTGAACTCTTCTCGCTTCGGCGATGATGTGGTTGTATGATGAGACCTGCTTCCCAGCCCACGCGTTTACACCACCTTTTCACCCTCATTCCCTCACATTCGGGCGGCCATGTATCCTGACAACGAATCGTCCCAGAATTCTCTGGCTGTAGACACCAACAAGGTCGTCGTCCCAGACGGTGGATTCGAGGCTTGGCGAGCAATTGTGGGAGCGTGAGGCTGCATTTACCCCATTTCTTTGTGGTCTGCTGATAAAACCGTAGCTGGCTAGTCCTCTTTGCCACCTTCGGGTGAATGCAATCTCTATTGCTCTCAGCTGCATGGCTAACATTATATTAGTTACGTTTTCACCTTCGGAGTTTACGAGGGTGCGCCTGAAAGGCTCATGATTTAACTGTGTTGAACATTTCTTAGATTTCTACGCGCGCGAATATTTGACTAACCATTCGGCGGGGAGCATATCGTACATCTACGCCCTCTTCTGCTCGCAATGGGCTAACACGAAATGCAGATGGATAGGCAGCTTCCAGCTCATGATGCCCTTCCTTCTTGGGCCCATAGCTGGAAAGATATTCGACAACGGAGGATTCCACGCACTGGAGATCGGCGGTGGTCTGATATTCACTTTCTCGTATGTTCCCCTTTCCGAGGCTTCGACTCCGCGGTTCACTGTTCGCCAGTGTCTTTATGTTGTCACTCGCTAAACCCGGACAATACTATCAGGTACAGTATTAGTTCCGTCCCTGTTCAAGAAAACTCTGACCGAAGTATTCGCTTAGATCTTCCTAGCGTAGGTGTTCAACTGGGCTAATATACAATCTCACCGTCCTCTGCTTAGTCAAGGCGTAGGAATGGGCTTGGGATTGGGCTTGACATTCTTGCCGACGTTGGGGATCGTGGTCCATCATTTCAAGCGCAAAAGAGGCCTTGCATCGGGCATTGCTCTCAGTGGATCCTCCATCGGCGCCACAATATTCCCGATCAGTGAGTGCAGTTCATTTTCTTAATTGTCGTCTTTGACGGACTTGATGCCAGTGTTCAAGTAATTCTCTCTTCACTCTGCATGTATTTCGCTGATAGGAATCCGCGAATATAGCCAACTGATACACAATCTTGGCTTCGCCCGAACAATCCGGGCAACGGGGGCCATTATACCTCCATGTCTCGTCCTCGGTAATTGCCTGATGCGAACACGCCTCCCGCCCCGCAGCAAGAGACCCGCAGGTCCGGCTCCCGACATCAAGTCTTTCTTTTACGAAGCCCCATACATGTGGGCTGTTCTGGGGTATGTTCCAGGCCTATCTGTTACGATTACTGACTGCGTTCTCGTGTGCTCCAGAATGCTCTTTTCCCTCCTCGGACTATATTTCCCCAGTACTGTTACATCTGTTTTTTTGGTCTGCGGTGCTTATTAACGCCTTTAGTTATCTACATACAACTCTTCAGCGTCCAACACGCTGTGGACAACACACTCGCTTTCTATTCCGTAAGCCGCCGAGTCCGCGGATTTTTTAAATCTCACACCGACGCACAGGTCGCGATCATGAACCTCAGCGGGGCGTTTGTTCGCGTTCTCGCCAACCACCTTGGCGATGTTTTCGGTCCTTTCAACGTTCAAATGATTTGCTCCATTTGCTGCGGAGCGATTATCTGGGCCATGTTGGGCATGTCCGTTGCTGTCCCTTCTCAACCGTCTTCCGTTAATGAATCAATTGGATAGACACAACGGCGCTACTCTGGTCGTAATCAGTCTATTGTACGGTGCGTTCTCCGGGGCCTGTGAGTTAAAATCATATTTTTCCCGTATTATGTTGTTTAAGCAAATCCAACAGGGCTCTCTCTGGCTTTTGCTTGCTTCGCATCATTAGCGAAAACGCCTGAAGAAGTCGGGTATGGCGGTTCAATATTATATTATAATTCTGCTCAGTTCCCGCACAGTGCCCGAACTGGTGTAGCCCTCGCGCTCGTCAGCATTGGTGTCCTCGTCTCGGCCCCCATACAAGGCGCCCTTCTGACTTCTGACTTTCACTGGATCAACCCGATTGCTTTCGCAACTGTGCGGCCATCTGGTTTAAATTATGTATAGACTGACACTCATCATACCGACAGACTATGATGTTTGCTGGCGCGACCTGCGCCGCAATTACACGAACCTTGCGGTCTCGACAGACGAATAATTGGCGAGCGTAGAAATTAAACCAGAGCGGATCTTTCGGGTAGCCTTATCAATTGTATTGTGCCTCAACTATCAAGTACATGATCGGTGGGAGTAGAGCTCCTTCCATTCCCGTACACAATGGTAGTCACCAAACTTAAGCGGACCAATGGTTATGGGGGAGATCAGCTTAGTGTTTGTGTTATCGCGAACAGAAAATGGCCGATTAAGCCCGTTCACAGTCACCGCGTATTGGAGTATGCTGCCGACATTTTTCAGTTGAACATGTCGGCAAGGCCGATCAGATCCACAGACCACGGAACCACCACCGGTTGAAGAAGATTTCCGATCCCATGGTATGTTTGAGCTCAGTTGAAACTCTAGTCGGCGTGTGGGCCCCTCACACACCCCAGGTCACCTTTTTTAAGTACCTCTCCAACGTCAAAGTGGCATTTCCTATCGAACGGTGGAGGTCAGATCCACTTCGCCGACGGGATGTCTGCGGCGCGAGAGGAATTTAATACTTTTTGATCATGAGACTCCTCCAAGTGGAGTTTCGCCGTCAAACTCTCCAAGTCGATTGCAGGCTTGACCTGGAAACAAGGTCCACCCTGATCCACCACCGTTGATATTGTCACATAGACTGGTATCGTCATGAGTATCCAGCATCAGACTTCTTCTGACACATCTCTCGCAGACTCGACAAATCCAGCTTGAGTTCTTTGCAAGATTTCTGAATTTTCACTTCAGTCAGTAAGCGGATGCATGCCAAGCAGCCTTGGCCTTTTCAAGCTCGCGACCGCCAACGGCCGCCGATACCTCGCTGGTGACTTTGATAGAACCTAGACATGAGCCGGTGGCGCAAAGCCAAACTCAATCAGAGATTCCATCATCTAAGTATCTGAGGTCGTGCGGGTACCGATCTTTAAACATAGCAATAAATAGGCACCACTTGGGCACCACCGCAATTTAATTCTATCACAGCTGCCCTTCCCGTCCAAGTCGAAGGTGGGGGGGGCGCGAAGAGTTGCGAAGGTGTTGTTCAAGAATCAAGATTATTTTTGCCGTCACCCAATTTTGATGGTCCATTTTTGGTCCATCGTACTTGCATCGTACCCGTCTACCAGATTCCCTGAACAGCATGCGGGACTCGGCGGCGAAAGGATGAAAACCATGTGGCTTCGTCGTCATGGGTTTATTCCCGTTTTTTCATCGCACTATGCTTTCATTCCAGGTCGTCGGGGCGGCCTCTGCCCTCGCTCTCGCAACGGCCTTTTTCTTGCTGAGCAGATCCCGACAACGACGTCCGTTCCCACCTGGACCTAGGCCACTTCCGCTTATCGGCAATCTCTTCGATATTCCCAGGTCAAATGCATGGGAGACGTTCTTCAAGTGGAAGGACCTCTACGGTATGTTCCTCATTCGAAGTTGCGCTCGTGATTCATGTATGTGGTCTTGTAGGCGATGTCGTGTATTTGAACATCTTAGGCCGTTCTATCGTACTTTTAAACTCGACGCAGGCGACTTATGATTTATTGGAAAAACGGGGAACAATATATTCAGATCGCCCACAATTTCCTCTAATCAATTTGTAGGAATGGACTCTAATTCGCCTAGATCTATCTGAAATTTTACCAGGGCCGGGCATCAATGGAATTTCGGTTTCAAACCTTACGGAAAAGAGTGGCAGTCTCTTAGGCGAGCATTTACCAGTCAATACAACTCTATGGCGACATTGCGTTCATTTCATGACGCACATCGTGTTTCTTCCTCCACATTTCTTCTTAATGTGCTCCGGGAACCCGATCAAACATCGAACCATATGAGAGTGTAAGCCATGGTTTTTTTATTTTTATTTTTATTACCTCTTGCTGACCCAGAGGACATGCTACAGTCGGGGAGCCCAGGTTATTTTCAATGTAACCTACGGTATCTCGGTATATTCCGAAAATATTATGCAGACAACTGAGGATGTAATGGATCTGGTGTCTGTCGCATTATATCCAAGCATGTGGATTATCAATCCCATTTCCATGTGTAAGTTCTAATCACCCGATGTTTAGCATTTTTACCCATTCACAAGAAACAGTAAACTCCTTCCCACGTTGGCTAGGCGGCAAATTCGTTTCAGAAAGGGTACAAAAATGGCAGACGGACCTTGAGAACCTCAGAAATGTGCCATTTGAGATTGCGAAAAAAACTCTGGTACATTTACTAACTCCTTCAATGAGATCGAACACTCACCTCGTTCAGGCCTCTGGAACAGCAAAACCTTGCTTTACTGTAAATCTTTTACAAGAATTAGGAACTTCGTCAGATGCTGCAGCAATGGACGAGGGTGTTATACGAGACACCGCTGCAATCGCCTTGGGAGGTGAGCAACATGAATCTTGTTTTGTCCCCCACTGACGACCGTGTTAGCTGCATATGAGACAGTGAGAACTCCGTGCCCTCGAAATACCGATCCCAATTGCTTTGCAGACTTTTGCCGCGGCTGAAGTATTTTTGCTTACCATGGTCCTGAATGAGGCAGTCCAACGCTTGGCACAAAGTGAAATCGATTCAGTTGTAGGAACTGATCGATTACCGGATTTTATCGACAGAGAGAGACTTCCCTTCATCACAGCAATAATGAAAGAAGTCCTACGGTGGCATCCACCGGCACCCACAGGTAAAGTCGATTTCTTTGACAACGTAATGTATCGTGACATTCGAAATAGGCATACCGCACGAACTTACCCAGGATGATATTTATCAAGGCATGCATATACCGGCAGGCTCTATAGTTATGGGCAATATTTGGCAAGCTCCGGTCCTTTCGCGTGTCCTCGCACCTAACGGATTTACAGGGGACTCGTTCACGACCCGCAGATGTACCCCGACCCTTTTAAGTTTGATCCGACTCGTTACATAAGTGACGGAAAATTCGATTGCAGTAAAAACGATCCCAGTCGATTTGTTTTTGGGTTCGGCAGACGGTAAATTTTTCCTTCACGAACATAACTCGATTACCTATCTCCTCGCATAGGGCTTGCCCTGGGAAATTGTTCACCGAAGATTCGCTGTGGCTTATGATTGCCCAATTCCTCGCTGTTTATTCGGTCTCGCCGCCCACCAGCGGTCCAACTCCACGGGCCGCATTTAGGTCCGGCGCCATCTCGTAAGTCGGCATATTAAAACCTAGATCTTTTTCTTCATCATATGCCCAGACGCCCCCTCCCATTCAAGCATCTTATTCGCCCCAGATCTCACGCTGCCCGGAATTTACTCGCACAACTGACACAAGAATAGTAGAACAACATTTTGTTCCTGATAGAAGGCGTTCACATCATTGATTTCTCTTTAAATTTATCGACGCGGCTGTGGTGTTTACAAATTACAACTTGTGTATGGCACATGTGATGATCACCAACCGTGGGAAAGTTGGCCGGTTGCGCCCCAACCAGGGAAATAGCCCACATAGAATCGGTATCTGTGACGCAGCGACCGCACCATTTGAAAATCCGCCGGATCCCGGTCCTTGCATATGTCATTTCAATGACGGAGACTCTACTTAAGGTGTGGTCGATCCGACAACCCCACATATCCTTGCCCAATGGATTTTCGCTTCAGCCAGTGGCTGCAAACATGTCTCGCTCACACTGCGTCCTTCTCGTACACGATGTTTCTTTTCACCAAATCGGACATTAAGACGACTGTTATCCCTATTGCAAGTCCTAATATTCTGCGGTTTCTGACAACACGATTTGACCTATATACCCCGGCAGACATTTCTAGCTGCTGCATCGGCACCCCTTTCAAGCATATACAGATTACCAAACATCATTTTCTGGATATGGCTTCATGTACTTCAATTCGACGTTTCGAACCAAATACTTGATCCTGAAGAGGATGCCATGAACAAGCAGGACCGCCCATTACCCTCCAAACGCATGTCCCTCTCGGAGGCGTTCATTTTCAGATGGTTGCTGGTCCCTGTATGCTGGGCATTATCCACATGCTACAGCGTCCAGACTCTTTATGCAAGCATCGCTTTAGCTCTGTTGACCATCATTTACAACGAATGGAAAGCAAGCAAAGGCCACTGGCTTGTTCGCAACGTAGTCAACGCTGCGGGCTTCGCCTCATTTGAAGTGGGCGCTACTTTGGTTGCCGGCAAGTATCATTTGTACCCGCTGGAGTTTACTTCTCAACCTTTCTTTGACTGGCAGGATATAACCCTCATCGACTGGACGAGGTTGGAATTTTATCAATAGCCATTAGTGCTGGTATATTTGCAACCACAATACATGCGCAGGATTTCAAGGATACAGAAGGTGAGACGCACTAATTCCCGAGGTTTAAATCTTGATACCCCCACTAGGTGATCGAGCCATCGGCCGCCGAACGATTCCAATTGTACTTCCCTCCATCGCCAGATACACGGTCATCGTCCCTTTGACACTGTGGTCAATTGGATTAACTTTGACTTGGAAACTTGGCATGATGGAGGCCGTGGTATTCATTTCACTTGCTTTACTTGTAGGAACGCGATACATATTGTATTCCACAGTCAAAGCCGATCAAGTCTCATTCTATTGGTACAATGTGCGTTTTCACCTTCGTCGCCTATATAATGACTCACCGTGGCGGGGTAGGCCTGGCTCTCAACTGTACATGCGCTACCGGGCTATTATAGGCTCCTCAAAACCAAGTAAATCCGATTGTTGACCGAAGATATATTTGATAGGCTACTCGACGATTATCTTCTGTATATTCGGACCATAGACCGCATAGAAGCGGATAGTCCCATGAACGCAGAATTTTGAGACTTCTTCTCCGTGATCTCTGTAAAATCTATCAGAAAATTAAAGAACGCGCGATTTATGGGAGCAGGCTCCCGAGTATGAACGCGGAATTTTCGGACTTCTTTTCTGGGATATCTCTGTAATATCTATCAGAAATTCTAGAACGTGCTGATTCGCGGGAGCAGGCTCTCGAGTAGCCCGTCGGGCGTTGTTTCCAGATTTCGGAATCTCGATGCTTACCGCACAGTCCCAAGCGGACATTCAAATATGCCATCTCCGAGCCATTCGCGATCAGGTTACCTTGATCAGGACGGGCGCTATTCGAGAACACACACTTCGAAATTTTCTTAGGAGCTGTACGCGGACGATAAGAGCGCACCTGAACGCCGATTACGGAATCATATTGTTTCTGGATCTAGCGGGAAGAAAGAAAAAAGAGAGGAAAAAATTACGCACTGTCGGAGGCAGAGCGGATCGCGGATCATCGATGGGACAGTGCATCGCCACTGTCAATCATCTCCTTATAATAGTAATCGCGATCGTTTTTCAATTCTGCTCATTCTCTCGAGAATATTCATACGCACACTATGCGCAATTTACAGTAATACCGAGGTAGACATCTCCATTTTCGCCGGCGTCCTCTTAGAACTTGAGAAAATCCTTTCCCTTGTGACCGTGACGGTGCCAGAGAACTCGAACTCGCGATCGGCCAAGTTCACAAGACGCCTCTAGCCATTCACTTCAAGCTCAGTCATTGTAATTCGTCTCTGTATAAGACACTAAACAATGAACTGTTACAAATTAGCTGTTACTGGTGTAAACCCTGTCTGCAAATCGCGAATCAGTTGTCGGTTGGAAAGAATATCGTAATGTCCGGCATGCAAACATACGACTCTAGGGTTGGAAAGGCAACGACTGGCACCCAAATCCAACCACTCCTGTCGATGTTCTATCGGAATTTCCCCAATCATTCCGGTCGAGCCAACATACACCGTTGCATTCGCAACGGCTTTCACAGATCTAATCCACGCCGCTAAACCGTCCATCAGGTCTTCAGGTTCCCGTTTCTCAGACATGCTGGTTACGAGGTCGAAGACTGCGCCGAGATATAGATGCATGGTCTTGAAAAATGCTCTAGCAAAATCCGAGGATACTTCGCCGTTGAATGCATTCATTAAATCTCGGGCAAGTTCGTGCCGTCGCTGCAGAGTTCCGCCCCCGTCCTTCTGGGTTATTTCACATACACTCCGAAATGAGTTTGCGATAAAGGTTGGACGTGCCACAGGGTCGTCGATCGGATGCTTCCTAGAGGCATGCACGCCAATTTCTGGGCAAAGGAAAACAGTGGGGAAGTGGTCGACGAAGGCGAGCTGGATGATGTTGTCGTCATTGGCCTCGAAGATCCTCGCTAGGGCAATCAATATTAGACTGCTTGCCGAGAACGCTGACAGCCTATATGGTCCCTTGGGTTGCTTTTCCTGAAAGCATCCGTCGATGATGGTCTCAATATTTTCAAAAAGTTCCTACCTTGATTTTAACGAAGTAAAAGTGAGCTTGTGCAGAGATAGATTGTAGCGGTGTGTCCGGCGTGATCTCGACGCCCCACAGTCCCGTCGTGAATTGTGCCTTCAAGGGCTCAAATGCGCGTATAGCTCCTCCTCCCCCTGAAACGGTGGCCAGTTTCAGAAACTGCATAGAGTGCCACAATAATCCTCACCATGCAGCATGATCAAGGGAGGTTCATCTCCGCCGTTGACTAGCTTGACAACTGTCTCTGTACCGTGTCCTACTTCAGACAGGACACGATTCGACCGGGCTGGACGGCTGTTGGGGTCCATGAATTAAGCTGCGCCACGCAGAGTCGCTTGAAGGTGGAAAGAGTCCGCTGCTCTAATTACATCCCGGCGTGCCCGTCAGTTTTGTTACCACGGCGGTGGAAACAGTATTACGAGAAATGCGTTCAACTTCCAATGACTATCACCATCACGGTCAGATTCTTGGCGGTACATGATTGATAGATATCATCGAAGAAGAGGAGGATCTAATAAGGCGCGCTCTGTCCACCGCAATCTCCATTTATCCTTGCAACCATTGTGGCTACAGTTTGGGGTTAGATCTCCCCAGTTGCCGCGCCCGATCTCGAAGGACGTAGCGGAGGGTTTTACCACTGGGATTTTTCGGAATAGATGGGATAAACTCGATGCGCGCGACATGCTTGTAGCGCGCTTTGTTGGCCGCTACATGCTATGGAACATTTGGAAGTATCCCTTGATCACACATGTCGGAAGAAGTACCTGCATCAGCTCCACTTTTATTTTCTCGGCTTCTGTCGTTCCCTGCGACAGCGATACAGCGTTGGCAGTAAGCACAACGAAGGCGAGAGGAACTTCGCCAGTCTTCTCGTTGGGAATCCCGACGACACATACATCTGCGACCTTTGAATGTTGGAGAAGGCAGCCCTCGAGATCTGCAGGCGACACTTGGAGCCCGTTGACCTGGAAAACCGTCAGTCTCAAAACCTGAGTAGCGTGGTATCCCAGACCTTGATAATTTCCTATTCGCATTCGATTAGAAAGACGGGATGATAATGTCTATTGGTACTGACCTTCAAACGATCGATATAAACAATCTCCTCCTCCGCGTTCAACATAACTAGGTCTCCAGTCCGAGCCCAGCTACCATCGATAATTACAAGAATGAAGAGATGCTGAGTAGACTGAATGCTTACCCATCGACGAACGTTTCGCGCGTCCTGAAAAGCATAGGTTCAAGTTCAAACTAACAAAAGACTACTACTCACGCGACGTCATTCTCCCAATAACCATTAGCCGCAGATGGGGACTTTACATAAAGCTCGCCCGGCTCGTTGTGATTGGCTAAGGAGCCATCGGGTTTTACTACACGGGCTACCATCCCAGGAAGTAGACTGCCGCAGACAAGGCCTACTTTTTGGGACATGGAAGGCATTGATATCCCACCAGTCACCTCCGTTTGCCCTGACAAAGATGTAGAAGACTATATGCGTCGGTAAAACGTTCATCTCACCGTATGCTTGACCGATATACGCACGCGGAATTAATTTCCCCAACTCCGTGATTAGACTGACTGTGGAGTAGAGAAGTTGAAAAACGACACAGAACAATCAAATGATTTACCTGATAACGGCGCGCCTCCACAGGTGATGACTCTGACACTTGTCAAATCGTACTGTTGGACAAGGGGGTCCTGAGATTTGTATGAGGGATATACTTGAGGGCCCGATTGCAAGGAAGATACCTTGGTTAGCAACACCGCCACAGGCGGCACTATGGTTAACTGATTAATTTTATACTTCTCAATACTCTTCAGCATCTCATTAAATGCGAATTTCGGCACAACAACCACAGTTATCTGAAATACGGTTGAATGGAATTATATGCTTATTAGAAGGGAATGCACCCACCCCACAAAACAAAGGAACATGCTAAATCCAGTCGATGAAAAGAGCTCGCTCTCAATCTTTGGTTTACTCACAAACATCATGATGCCGAAAATGTCTACGAAGTTTAGTCCAATTGCAGGCTTCATAACAGAGGAGAGGAGAGCAACACACGATAAAGGGGAGGCAGGCCCAGAGAAACATCTCCGGGCCTGTACCTGCGCTCCTCCCAAGTTGCATATTCTGCATCGCCCATTTGGTGAGAAGAAACCATGAGCACCGCGGCAATAAGTCCGAAGTGAGAGAGGGCTATAATCTTTGACGAACGATCAGATGACCGAAAAGATCGTTGTTAGAACTACCTTGGGAAGTCCAGTTGTTCCACTCGAAGGGCTGAGAAATGCAATTTTCTTTCGGCTTTCTCCCGCGCGTAGTTTTCTTCTGAGGGGGGGATTCGGCAAACTCAGTCCGCGTGCAATTAAGTCGTCCACTGTCAAATGGCTGGGATGCTTCGCATGACTGTCTTCGGCCAACAAGACCACCCGTTCGAGCGATAAGCCAAACTGGCGGGCACCTTCGAGCGCGGTTGCAAGAGCATCGGCATGCGTGATGATGAGAGACGGTTTGGTCTGTCGGAGCTGGTAAACGAGTTCAGAGGCCGTGAATGTGGGGTTGCAGGGCCTTCAAATACTTTTAGTTTGAGTTGAGGGATTTGAATGAATCACGTACGATACGCTGGCGAGGAGCCTGTGCATGGCCCAAACACATATCAAATAATCTTATGGATTCGAAATTACCGGCAATCAATTGTCCTCAAGAGAGGGGGCCCACCAATATGGTTTCCGGAAAGTATAAACACTTGATGCCGTTTAGAGAATAGCTCGGATTAGATTCAACAATAGCATACCAACATCGTCTTCGCCTATGACGCGCTTGTGAGCTTTCTGATCACTGGGTAAGATCTGCACGCACCTATCCCAAACTTATTTCTCACGCCAGCTTCCAATCCACGGGTTCGCGTTCGAATCTAGTATGGTGAGAGGATATAAACAGAGTGTGTTCCGTGGTCTTACTTCGTCTACGTCAACTTTCCTGCCTGTTTTCTCGACAACCAACCAAGGTACGCCAACAGGGCGGGTCGGACGAAGCTCGTGGTTATAATCGAGCATAAACTCTTCAAGTGTCATATCATCTGGAATGCGAGGCAATTTTCCGCGTCCCTCGAATTCTGGCATTGTAACCGTAAGTGACGATACGATGCAGTGAAGCGAGGAGACCGCCTGAGAGTGATCGCTCTTTATACGAGGTGGCAGAACGCCACGAGTTCTCCAGGACCCTGGAGACCCCAAAACGGTTTTGGGCGGGATGACGGTCTGTGTACGGTATATATAATATTGTGGGACTGGTTTAAAGACGGAGTTAAGGTGCTTACCCCATCTTTCCTGATTCCTGCGCTGGCAGGGAAGCCGCTGAATCTCATCAACCGCAGATGCGCCGACAGTATGGTACCTATGTATGCAAGCGGCAGTCGAGATCCCAAGGGCCAAGGCTATTGACCCGATCCAGGACCTTTTTTAACCCGCACCAAGCGCCGCCGTGCCACCCGACCGCGTGCAACGTTGTTCGGAATCGGGGTCATCGTGCTCCCTAGCCACGCACCTCCACATATGATGTCATAGAATAGCCTTCGTGGCCCTTGTACGACAAAAACAGAAGTATTGAGGCGCAGTGGCAAAGTTGGTTGGCGAAGGATGCGTCGGCTTTGTCATGACAGCGGGCTCGATGGCATCAATGGATCACAAGCGGCGAACTTGACAGAACCAACATGACTGAAACTGAAGCGTAAATTCATGATTTCTTCAATTTCTAGTTACTCTGTCTATGAAATTCCCCATATCAGCGTCATAAATGGTATTCGAATGTCCAGAACCGCCAACCTTGGATTCCGCCTCGCCCACCTTGGACTCTACCGCGCATTCGTCAGTTCCATCATCGATGTGGGTCTCGGTCAGGTGCGTCATTTGGATGACCATGTTCTGGAGAAACAATAAGAGGTACGGTCGAGTGGCTTTCAGATACCCTGGTTCTTGCGGTGTCGGAACCTAGACCCGGGAAAGCAGCAGGGTTGAAGTTTATGAAGGTAGCGCCGTGAGCGGTGGAATCATCCAAAGAGGAGGAGTTCATGTGTTGTCGTGCATTGAGCCTGTGGTACAAATGAAGAAAGGTAACAAGGATGTCCGGGGGCGTTGAATGGTAACATACGAGGCGAGCATTGAGTTTGAGAATACTTGAATTGGAGTAAGCGCTAGAAATAAAATATGTATGACAGGACGCACAACTTGCTAACAAGAATATTAACCCCAAGACTGGTGAAATTGATTATGGAAACGCGACTGCAGCAGTGAATACACACAATCGCCACGAGTCGGAAACTATATGTCAACCGTGTTGTTAGAGATGTAAATGAAAAGTGGGAGAAGGTAACTTGATTTATGTATATCCCAGCGTGATTTAGAGCGGCAAGATATCATAACTCCGAACTTATGGAAAGCCGGTAGCTGTGCCAGAGGGAAACTATGATGCTTCTGAAACACATATGTACATAGAGTGTTGCTCCTCACCCTGGGATCTGGGAGCCTAATTTGGTTTGTAATACAAAGGATTGTCCGCTTCAGGGATGCCACGAGGAAACCACAAGCCACCAAACAGTCCTCAGCTTTCTTGCGGTGTAGTTTCGAAACTCGAACCAAGGAGGTCGGGGCTCGGTTAAATTCTATTGAAATTGAATACCAAAGCGGAAGGGTCGGAGGCTCCGAAAGCTACAAAATATTTACGCACCACATGCACCCCGGACCGCTCATCAGACCCACCCCAAGCGGGAAAATATCATGATGCAAATTTGGAGCATTTTGTGTAGAAGAAAGGCCGAAGATGTGAAGTATAGAAACTGCCGCGCTGGTGGTAGTTGCAGCTGTATTGTAGCGGAGTTTTGGCTCAGCGACCATGTCGGATTCCCACAGTTCAAATTTAGAGACAGAGAGCACGTGGACAGCCTCACTCGAAGAAGATATTTAATGGGTGGGTTGTCTTGTGGAATTAGAAACCTCGTTTGCTAGCTCAAAGGATACTTGTTAGCACTACCACTTCCGTCCCGCGCCCGGGCCGTTCAACCTTCTACCCACGGTAATTATAACCACCGGCCCTACTACTAGAGTTACTGTAGGCGCACTCTCACCAGGCAATCCGTCTCACGCCAGAGATTTCGAGCATCGAATATCTGCCGTTATTTTCTGGCTATTCTGACGTTATGTGTGGTCGCCGGAAATTGGGTTTGACAGAGCGTTCCCATCGGGACCTGTGACTGGTGGTCGCATTCTACATTTCTGCATTTTTATTTTTCCGCGCGACTCGGACGAAAAAAGACAAAAAGTGATCCATAAGTATGTACGAGCTGGGCGAATTCAGGCCTGTAGTCTATGTCATCCTAGCAACCAACAGTCTCAATATTCTATATTTCGCGCGATGACTTCATGCCAGGTACTTATGCCACTCAACCCGTATGGCCTGGATTCACCGCGGAATTGGAATTTTCAGCGAACGCGAAAAATTTGGTGCGCCGGTCGATGCGACATGTTAACGAAGCCCGTTGTACTTGTCCAGTATCGCATCTATTGCGTCGGCCTATTTCATATTTGTTGGTTTCGTTGTATAGAACGGTATTGACTGTGAGGACCGGAGATTGGGTGCCCATCTGAATACTTCTCGTGACCTTGAATGTCGGCGGTCAGAAGTCAGGACGAAGTTGCGGGAGCATTCTGTACCTCATACACGCGCCCCGGTGCGCATCACAGAGACCGCTATGATCCACCTGGAGATTCGGTGGACGATTCTTCGACTGCTGATACGGAGACAAGCTAACGCATGCATCTCGAGCACGGAAGCAGGGGGGGGGGGGGATCTCGCCGCAAGCAGCACGCGAGACTTGCAGCGGAGACAGTCTCAAAATGGATCGCGGCGCTGCATCAATCAGCACTGGCAGCTTATCCAGAGCCGTCGTCGGCAGCACCCGCTCCAATAGATATACCCACATCTTAGTATCGCGGGTGCAGGACTAAGATGTGTTTGTTGACGATGTGAAAAGGATAACGAGTGTCCTGGGAAGCGCTCAAAAGAATAGCGTGATTCTTATTTTCAGAAACTGCTGTACTGTAACAGGCCGAATGCAAGGTCCAAATCGGCGCCGGCACGGTTCCGACCCTAGTACGGTACCTTCAGCGACAAAACGCGAATCAACAGGACAGTAGCAGTGACAGCTTGAAAGTCAGCTTACTAGACAGCAAGTGCAAAATGGCTGAGGATTGTCTGCGGTCGCATCTGCAGTGTAGCATCGGCAGGGGTCTCGAAAATCATCATATCCGGATCAGGAAGCTCGCGCTAGTACGAGTAAGTGTGTAGAGGTGAGTGAATAACTTAAGTTAGTAAGGGAGACAAAGGAAAGAAAAACGGCGGACATACACGACTGAACGCCTCCTTCCAGTGCTTGAGAGCACCCTCGAGTTCGTGAACAAACTCTTGCGCATCCGTATGTTTGAGCCGAAACCCGCGCTTGACAACTTGCGCAAAGTATGCGCCAAAGGATGCCGGGTCGAGTGGGGCGACATCGATTCGTTGGCACGCTACTGCCGGCCAGATGACCGCATTTCCAAAGTCGTAGATGAGGGTTACGAGTGGATAGTCAGTCAAGAGAGACTAAGATGAAGGCGTGTCCACCGTCGTCAGATACCAAGACATTGAAAATGCTGCAATCATTCCAAACTACGCGTGGAGATGTCCCATCCCGTGGGCGATGTCACCCACCAGTGAACGAGTTGCGACAAGGATTTTTAAGAGATAGGCCTGTATTGAGCCGTCTACCATTTGCAGGGCGTTCTCGTCGTCGATGCCAAGGCGAAGTCGCCCGGCCCTCCCGACTCCATGGCGGGAAAGAGACGTGGGGAAACGGTGGCAGGGCTTGAAATTGACTCGGAGAATGCTGCGCATGACGAAGCGAAGCGAAGTGATGCTGGAACACAACGGCATCATTCTGAATCATCATGCATCATGGGCGCCACGAGGTTTGCCACGAAGGCCGTGGCGATCAGACCCCTAAGTTGAACAAGCGGGTCCCCAGAATCGATGTTTGACTCAAGTTTGACTCCCCTAATACTCGAACCTAGAATCGACGCCTTCCCTAGTCGGGTCCCAGAATCGATGCCTGACTTCCCGTAATAATCGAAGCTAGAATCGACGGCTTGAATCGACGGCTTAATCGGTCCCCAGAATCGATCTTTGACTTCCCCTATTCTGATCTCCGCTTGCACCACATTCCAACTCTGTGCTTACGACAATGTGAAATGACAGTAATGGATTAAATTAACATATTCCATTCATGTTCTAGCATATAAGGAAACTACCGAGGCTGGCCCTACATGAAACCGCATGTCATCCGTTCTTTCTGCAGGTCTCATCCAGGCTTTTCTCGAGCTGACACTTTACGGGGTCTATTTCGTTATATTTTCAACTGTGGTCTACCTATTCTGGCACAGACCTGCGCTCACACGTCCGAGGATATTCGTGTTTCTGGCCCTCGTCACCCAGTTCTTGGTCATCACCGCAGTACGTGCTGCGCATTGCTTTCATTATTACTCTGAATGCCTCTGGCTTTCCTCAGCATTGGATAAACACTATTTACGGGACATATTTACCTTTTGTGCAACTGGGCGGCGGGGCCGAGGCTGAGAACTTCTATCATACGCTTGGGACGCCCAGTCTTAAAACCCACATCGTTCTAACCGAAACGACGAACACTCTGACGGATTGTCTCGTGGTGCATCTTTCTGCCTTCCGGCCTTATTCTATTCTTCAATGACTCTCACTCAACTTGAAGATACATCGATTATATGTCATTTGGGACTTCAAGTTCAGCATCGTCGCATTCCCACTTGTCTTGCTCGTACTTCAAGTCGGTCGGTCACGTTCACAGAAACTCAAGGTTGATACGAGGCTGACTCTCTAGACTGACTCTCTTCATAGTCAGTGGCAGTGGAAGCATATACGGGTTTTTTACCCAAAGTCAAGCCAGTTTCCATGCATGGTCAATTGGATGGATAACCACAAACTTGGTCGCGTCTCTGGTGTCAGTTTTCCTGTTCGCGTTGCGAGAGCAGTCCGGCTAAAGACTCGCTCCTTTAGCATTAGTGGTTATAGCACGGGTGTGGCGACTTTCATTCCCCAGGGTTCCTGCACTGATATTCACAGGACTGATGTCATTCAAGATACTTAGGCTCAGCAGAATACTCCAGCCATTCGCTTATCCATTGAGCGGGAGGCACCGTCTTATTGTACGTAACTAGCTACCTCACTAAAAGTCCGCACATATCCGTTCATGACACAGTCAATTCTGGTTATTATGATCGAAAGCGCCGCCTTGCAAACGTAAGCCTCGTCCATTCTGCCTCACACTATAACGACTAAAAGCATCCCTCCAGCGCGATGAACTTGGCCCTTCTCCTGGCATTTCACATCGGCGGCGCGGTGGAACCGAACTTTATACTGAAAGGCGTGCAAGCGGTGGTCCTGGGGATGTCAAGCGTCCTTATTTATGCGCGCATCGGGCTTGGATGGACGCAGGAGAACCCTAGCGCCTCAAGCGGCACGACCAATCCTTCATCCATCTCCTTCACCCTGAATGTCGCTAGAAACAGGGATGCAGAGCAGATCGACTTGGGTGATTGTAGCAGAGATATTTCAGAGACCGAATTGGCAAGGAAATAAACATACAACATGAATGAATCTTATGAGCAGCTCTTTGGAGTCTAATTTAGAGCTATCCTGTTCTGTTACAGCTCACTGGGTACTCTGACATAGAGAAAGAAAAACAAACACAGCCGGGAGAAGGTCGAGTCCTTCACCATTCAGCATAGCGGGACCCAGTCACGCCGCCGGAGACTTGCGGAGCTCCTCCCCACCCGGGGAGAGGGTGGAGCGGAGGAATTCCGAGTGACGATGGGGAAGGCGTATGGAAAGGCGTGGCCGCCGTACCACAACGGCAAATTCCGGATTGTTTTCCACGGTTCAAACAGTACGAATATCTTTCAATAAATAGCTGGTACATCAAAAGTAGGGCGCGAAAATACGCTGTGACCTGACTCGCGAATATAGGGCCATTTGGGTTAAGGTTAGAACCACACCTGAACGTAAAAAACACGAATCGCTACACCTATGGCTTTCTTTCAATCCTCGAACCCGAATCGATCCCTCAGATCCCGAAAAATCTACGGAACCACAATGGCTTTCTTTCAATACTGGAACTCGAATTGATTCCCCCAGAACCGACGCCGGGACCTAAACTAGATTATGCCCCCCGATCCCATTGCACATGGCTTTCTTTCACAGCTCGGACTTGGATGCGAATCCCCTCGACCAATAATGCTTTATGATTCAAAAGAAGGAGGCGAATTCCTTAAAAAATATTATGCCCCCAGAGCTCGAATTTGATCATGCCGGAAACCCAACATTGAAATCCTCCAGAGCCCGAAACTAACAGATCCACGATGGGACGAAGGATACCCCCGGAACCCAAAGCTGATCATCTCCACGACAAAATAAACCATGCCCTCAGAACCTAAATGCGATGCCCCGAAACCCCAAATGTTTAATTCCCCAGAGCCCAAAGCTAGACACATCCGCGCTGGGATGAAATGAACCCCCAGAACCCATGACCAGTTTGCATCGTGCGTATGGACACAGAACAGGAAACACGTAACTCAAAACCATGATCTCACCCTGGCTGGAGAGAAAGGGTTCGGAGGAAGAAGGCACTCAAGGATCAAGTATACCGATGAGTGATCTACCCAAGTCGATTCGGAACCTATTGGAAAAAAATATAGTGAGGAACCAAAATGCTGGAGAAGCACTTATCCCGAGATTCGAGATTATAGCCACCGTATATCTGGATGAATAGCGAAGCCAATGAGCAGCACATTTACTAGAGGTGAGATTAGTTTGAATCGATGTGGAATGAACAGGCACTTTCCTTGATAAGATATGCCAACGACCGGTATTTCTAACATAATGGACTAATTAGCAAGCTGGGTCAAAGATAAAATTGGAAAGAAAGGAAAATGGAACGCTCGTCGGGACCTTCATTGAGAAACCAAGAAATAAATAAAAAGGGAGGCAAACTCGCCTTTGTGGACGGGTGACTGGCGTGACTCTAGCTAGTTGGAAAACAGTTAGTGTCGTGTGAAAGGAAGACAGAAGATGGCACTTTCCTAGGAATGCTACATCCATCCAGCGACCCTTGGAAGGAGAACAATTAGTCGGTGATGGAGCGAAAGTAGAAGAGGGGAAGCAGGGGAACAAACTCTTCGGGATCTTCATCGGCGTTAGGCGGTCCCTCGGATCCGTCAGCGTTGCGGCGAGACAAGAAATAAAATAAATGCGTGAAAAGTCACCTTAATTGGAGAAGAACATAGAGAGGAAGAATCCCTTGGTCAATTATCTGAATATGATGGGCAAAGAAGCAAAACTTGACCGCGGTTCCTACAGACATTCCTACGGAGCCAGCTTCAAAATAAATCGATAGAGTCAAAGGAAAGGCGCACTAGTGAACCATTCGTGGCATATTGAAGCAGAATTCGTTCTTGCTTGAGAGAAAAATGTACGTGAGTGTGGTTTCCTGTGCAAGGAGTGTCAGATCAAACACGGCAGACGCAGATAGGACGGCTGGTACACAAATAACGCAAAAAAAAAGCCCCACCAAACTAGCCTGAGGCTAGTTTGCTGGAGCAAGGTGGTGGTGATCCCCCAGAACCCAAAGCGGCATAATCCGAGGCATGTGCCGCCCGACGAGGATGAGAAACGGCTGTTCCACTCCGCCCCGGCTTCAACGCAAGAAATATCCCCTGTTGCCCGAAAAAATAATCCCCCCAGTGCCCAGATTCGAGTCGAATGAAAGAAAGCCATTTAATCCCCCAGAACCCCAAGGTACCCAATGATTGCGTCCTTGCCATCGGACCGTCATGTTGATATCCCCTACAACCTCAACTCAGAGCCCAAATTAATCCCCAGAACCCATTGACTGCGTCCTTGCAATCAGA
Organism: Mycena capillaripes; assembly: GCA_029204075.1. Classification (NCBI taxonomy): domain Eukaryota; kingdom Fungi; phylum Basidiomycota; class Agaricomycetes; order Agaricales; family Mycenaceae; genus Mycena; species Mycena capillaripes. Next base: position 886,556 of record JARHKZ010000022.1, read on the forward strand.
CCGTCGCCCCAACGCCCAACTCCGAGTCGAGTGAAAGAAACCCATCTGATCCCCCAGAACCCAAGCAATGATAATGATGCCCCGGAACCCATTTAATTCCTGGGTCCTTGCCATCGGATCGTTGTATCGAAACCATTGTCACGGTTTCATCCCCCAGAACCCAAGTCAAATGTGCGGATGAAAATGCTGACAATGGTCCCCGGGAGCCCAAAGGACTGCGTCCTTGTCTTCAGACCGTCGCATCGTAATCCCCCAGAACCCAAAATGCGCATAAAAGTGCTGATGAACCCCCAGACCCCAAATAGGCATTGACACTTGATGGCAAAGGTAAGACGAAGGCCGGTGATAGAGAGGAGAGTCATATCGACCCATACAGGAAAGAGAAGGAAGGCAAACGCACCGACTAGCGAACCAACTTCGTCACCATTGTACGTATCATCAAGTTAAAGAATTCAGCTCAAGAACATGAATGTTCGTCAGAAAGGTAAACAAGTAGGAGACAGAAGAGACTCACCGAAATGGAAACCAAATCCCGCCACCGTGTCCACGTCCGACCGCATCCCGATCGTCACCTGTAGCCTGGCAGTGGTTGTCAGGTTAGTTCACAACGAAGTCAATGGCGCGTCAAATTGCTGTGGGTGAGGTCAGTTCACACATCGGGTTCGTTCCTGTGAGTCGAAGTTATATCAGCGACACGTCGAGGAGATGAGGACAGGAAAAACTCACCGCCAGCAGAACAGCCCCTAGCGCACTCACAGCATCTCGCCTCCTCGACAACAGAAGCTCTCATCCGCCAGATCCACCTCGGGCTCCTTGCGCTTGGAAAGTCGAACACGCTCGGTCAGATTGGTGAGAGTCCTGAATACAGCCCGCTTGTGCTTTGACGCCTCGTTCATGGGCCCTGCGGGGTTGAGATGATAAGTGGCAGAGTACGTGAGCGGAACAGAGGGAGGAATAAAGGCGTAGCCTTCCGGGAGCTTGACGACCGGGGGTGACGCCTTCTTCTTCTTGTAGGCCGTGGCTGGCTGCGCTCGCTTCGCGGGTGTCGCCTTCATAGTCAGAGGGGTGGCAGGGGGTGAGAGAGGGCTTAAGGTGTGTGTGAATGAGGGGCGGAAAAGTGAAGAAATGGAATGGACGGAGACGAAACGGAGATTCTTTTTTCTACGACTGATGCAGACTTATTCAGTACTGAATGAGAAAAAGGCTGGAATGTGCGATGCTCGGCGATACTAATGCTCCATTTTCGCAATCATGGCCCTTGGCAAGACTGTTCGTGAGTTGAGGTGCTTGTATACTTAGCCTTAGACGCTGAAAATATTGTTATATTAGCCAGATATTAGCCAGTAATCGTTCAGTCCAAGTCCCAAAAATTCTAGCGCCTCATACGACGTTTTGAGACAGAGATTCGAAAATCGAGGATTGTGGTTTGGGAGAAGCCTGAGGAAGCTGTTGATCAACAAGGCCAAACACCACGGCGCAGCTTTCCTCCTTAGCCTCTTGCCTCATGTCTCTACCTCCCTCCAACTACGATCCTCGGCGTGTATGCCTCAACCCTTTCCCTGACATCGATTTTGGGAAGCACCGCCGAACTGTCGGTGTATACTTTGCGGGTGCCCTCGTGCGTTTTCCCGTATAGAAATCCGAGTCCCTCACTGAATCGAGTACCGCTTACAGTTTGCTCTGGCAAACTGGGTATTCCTCGACGCCTGTATCGTCTCTGCACACGCGAAGGCACCCTGGGGTCAGCCAGACACACCAGCGCCCGTCCACGTCACATTCGTGGACTGGATCCCGGGCATCTGCTCGCTGCTAGGCTTCCTCGTCATCAACCTCATCGACAAGGACAGAGTGCGGGGCGAGGATGGCTTCGGTGACTCGCGTGCCGTGTGGCGCGCGCGGCTGTTCCTCTTCCTCGGCTTCGCGCTTATGGCGGGTGGATTTGCGGGCAGCGTTGTGCGTCACACTATCCCCCCTCTTCTCCATTTCGTGCTAATTTCCCTCCAGACGGTGCTGGTGCTGAAGTATGTCATGCCCGACTACGTGGAGCAGTTCAAGTATTACGGCTATGCGAATGTTACGCAGAATGTGGCCCTGATGTTCTCCGTTATTGTCCTCTGGATGGCTCAGAACTCGAGTAGCGAATACGAATACAACCTCACGCTTTAGTGCAATGACAATGAGACCTTAATAACTGTACTTACCTGTTAGTAGAAATGCAGTCACAGATAAACACTACGGGCCGACGAACTCTTCTCTAAGTCTTGAGCATTGCGCAGTTATATGGTGCGGATCCGGGGAAGCATAGTCGAGGACGATGGGACTCTGACTACAATCCCTTCCGAGGGATACCGTTCAATGCCAACAGGCACCATTCCAAGCGACGGCATCCAATTTTTCTTTACGGACAGCGGCGCCGTTGCAAACGTGGAGAATTATACCACACATATCCTCGTCCACGGTCAGGCGGTACACTGTTAGATTTTTCAACCAGAGTCTGTACCGAAGCAGTTCAGGCGTCTTCCAGCAGCTCCTTCCGCTCGCTGCCGCCCGTTCCGTGCGTATAATCTGTCTCAACAGGTGTGAATACCCGGGCTCCTGGACCACCCCACACACTGCTGCGGAGCTCAGAGTTTATGCTTCCGGCTCTGAACGTACGGCAATATTAAGCGAAGCTGGCGTCAAACTGTGTCGACGAAATCATTCAACAATACGCACTTCCAACCGCTGGAGGTGTTGCACTTGTTGGATGGGCCGGTCCCTGGGAAATATCTTCATTGTGGCGGCTCTGGCGTCCATCCTGTCACTTCCTTCTCAAACCAAGGTAAGACTTCAGGCCTTCGTCAGAGCGACCATTTGTGGGGTGCGTGTGGAGGTCGAAGTCCCCGGCGCACCGTCGTGGTAAGAAACAAGCAGCGAAACTCCCGTATGATAGGACAAACAAATGTCTAAATACTGCGGAACCAATGACACATCGGCCCGAATCATGTCCTTTACACTTCCCTCGCGCAAAGGACCTCGTCCATGCGCGACCGTGCTCGGGACATTTTACGAGGTCGACTCTCCGCTGCCATATCTCCGGCTCCATCCAGTTTCCCCCGGCGTTCCCTCGACTCAGCGTTCCGTATACTTACGCCGAGTCCCCCTCGCAAAAATTCCAGTTCAACGTCGGAAGTGCAGTGTCGAGGATGAACCGATGCGGAAGCGATGATGAAGGGTGTTAAGCGACCGCAAGGAGGAGCCAAGGAAGATATGGAGTCTAAACGAGCAGCGGCGAGAGCAATGAGGCGTAAGGAAAGGCAGGAGCTAATGGCAGGGAGCCCAAATGTTGCACCACGGCGGCCTGTAATTGCACTGGGCTGTTGACCACACCGTCCAGGAAATGGCACGATTGCGAACTCTGACTGCGAATCTGTGGAGGTGAAAGTCCCCCCCTTTTTTTTTTTTTTTTTTTTTTGGCACCCCCCAATATGTTTACAACGTCGAACCAAGGTCTGGCCTTTGTATATAGATTATACGCGTAGGAAATGAAAAGCTCATGTCACTTAGGAATTGGGCGGGATAAAATCCCTCAAGTACTCCCTCAAACCAGGATCGCACACGTAGACGTACGTGCCCAGGATCCCTCGCGTCATGAGCACGGCATAGATCTGCGTGACGAAGCGCAGCAGGTCCTCGTCGTCGTAGGTCCGTCCCAGCACGGGGTTATTCTCCTTGCCCTTCTTATCAAAGTACGAGCTGCGGCTGACCCACAGGCGCCGCTGCTCGCGGTTATATCGCAGATCAGGCCCGACGATGACGCCAACGTAGTTCAGGTCGTATCCCTGCACCGTATGGATCGATCCCACCTCCTCGAGCGAGTTCGCCGACGCAATCCAATCCCTCGCGGTGCTGTTCCAACGCAGGCGCGTCGCCCCGATCTCAATGTCGAACGCGGCCGCGTCCCCCTTGCTCTTCCCCTTCTTCTCCTTGCTCTTCCACGCCCAGGCGTAGCCGGCCACCATGCGGGCGAGGCCCACTTCGGCGTCGCGGCGGAAGATCGCGGCGCGCATGGCGGCGACGTCATCGAACGCACGGAAGTCGTACGCGCCAAAGTCTCGTCGCGCCGGGGGCTCGACGCCCGGGCGAGGGTCGAGGATTCCGCGGATATACGAAACGAAGTCGGAGCCAGCTCGGACGCGCATCTGGGTTTGAAGCTGGAAGTAGCGCTCCGCGGCACGGGACTCGGCCACAAGGGCCGACAGCAGCTCCGCGGGCAGATCCGCGGGGCGCACGCTCTGCGCTGCGTCCAGGAGGAAGATCTGGTGGCGGCTTTTGGCGCGGATCCAATCGAGCTGGGTCTTGCTGGTGTCGTCGGCACCAAAGAGCGCGCGGTTGATGACGGGAAACTTGGCGTTGAGCACGCCCGAGGGTTGGCTGGCGCGCTGGTTGAGCCGATGGGTCTCGTCCACCACGAGCAGATTGAACTGTCCATTGGCTTCCCCTGCCTCAAAGGGTGTCATCACCATGGAGGCACTGAGCCCAGGGGTCTTTTTAAAGACCTTCTGAATCGATTCGCGCAGGGATTGCTGCGGAACGACCAGGCCGATGCGGAGACCCTGGAGGAGCGTCCGATTGTCTTCGGTGAAGAACTCGGCGAATCGCGAATCGCGATCCAGATCCTCGAGCGACGTGGAGGTCTTAATGTCGATGAGCAATTTCATCAGATAGACGGCGACGACTGTCTTGCCGGTGCCCGGATCGCCTTGGATCACAGTGGTGGTTCCAATGCCTCTCGCGACGTTGGTCATGAGCCCTTTGACAACGTTCTCCACCGAATTCGCCTGATCTTCCGTCAAGGCTTTGAACGGCGACAGCTTGAAGAGGTCGCTGTTCTCGATCTCGGGGATGCTGCGCGTAAAGACGCCATCGCGAGCGAGCTGGTCCCAGATGTCGCGGAACCGCTCGCGATATATATCGCGCTGGTAGTAATTCGACTCGATAATGCCGTCATTCCGATTGAGGACCCGGTAGGCCCCGTCGCCGGCCAGCATGCGGATGAGGTAGGACTCCAAGTCCAGGCAGACCGACTTGTTGAATGTTCCGTCGAGGATAACGCGAATGTTCTTGAGATGCTGCTTCGCAGGCGTGTCCAGATGCTGACGCATGCGCCCCACGGCATTGAGCGATTCGCCCACGTAGATATCGATCAGCTTGTTCGGCGTACGAGCGCACCCGTCGTCCAATAGATACACGACCGGCCAGCTGTGTCGCCCGTTGAACGTCCATGCAGCCACGGCAGCTCGGGAGAAGTCGAGCCGCACGATCTGAGACTCCATCGTACTTGGTGCTACGTCCTCGAGCCACCTCCGAACGGTGTACGTTTGGCTCGGACTGCGAATCTGTGGAGGTCGAAGCTCCGTGATAAACTCGACGTGAGGAACGAACGGATTGAGGATAAGTAAAGTAGTGGTAGGTAAGTACGAGTTAGAAATGATATAGAGCGTCTGTCAAGAGAGACTAATATCGCGTTTCTGACAGTTCTCTTGCTTGACCTTGTCAATGTCTGATCTTTGTAGTAGTACGGCATCGTACAAAAAAGAACCCAAGTCCGGCAAGACCACCGGCCATGTCTAAAATTCCATAAGACCCAAAGAAAAGCTTTTGTGGGACCCATCCCATTTGCTTCTAGCCATCATTTCTGCCATTTTATTTTTTTGATACAAGCAGGTCGAAAGCTCGCATTGGCAGGAGTTTTGTCATATCGCTGATGTAAGTAGTGGTTGAGCGTGACGCAGTGTGACATCGTCACTCTTCCGCTGCCATTGAATGCGCGTCTCGCCGCCAAATCCGCAAAAGCTCTTTTCAAGCTCTTTTCTTCGCGTCTTCGTTTCATTTCACCGCTCGTACGCCTTCGACGATGGCTTCCCAAAGCCTGGCCGTATCGGCGCCGCCTTTTTACCCGTCGCACGCATCGGCGTCCGCCTCGTCTAAAGTTTTCCGTACCCGTCGTATGCGTTGGCGGCGGCTCCGTACCGAAATCCTTAATTTTCTCTTTGCTGTGTGGAATATAAAGGAACGCGTGAAGCAGGCCAACGCCAAGGCTCCGATCAGCTTTCATCCCATCGCCGGAACTAGCCAATTCGTTCCTCGGATAATTCTGTCATGAATTTCTGCGACTAATGATTTTAGGTAATGTGTGATGATGCGAGCAAGGCATTAGACGTGCTTATTGCTTGTACAAAGGTCTAAAGGACTTTTTGACGTATTCATCTTAACATTTCTTTGTTATCGGACTGGCTATATTTGCTTTGCTTATTCCTTGTGCGGTATTTTTGTTTTCACCAGCCTTTTCTTACACGCGTGAGTCCGGGGACCATGAGCGTAGCCGAGCCAGCTAATTATGACGACGGCGTTTGGGTGGACGTTGGGAGTATTCTCAGAACTCATTGGATTGGATACCATTATCATCCGCAATCTCTTGCGAGGCTCTCAATGCCAATAGTCACCATTCCAAGCAATGGCATCCAGTTTTTCTTTACCGACAGCGGCGCCGTGGCAAATGTGGAGGATTACACGACATATATCCTCGTCCACGGTCATACATACCACGGCGGTACGTTGTCAGATTCAGCATAATCTCAACCGGTCTGTACCGAAGCAGTTCAGGTGTCTTCCAGCGGCTCCTTCCGCTCGCCGCCACCCGTTCCGTGCGTATAATCTGCCTCAACAGGCGTGAATATCCGGGCTCCACCCCACACACTGCTGAGGAGCTCAGAGTTTATGCCTCCGGCTCCGACGAAGAACGTGCGGCACTATTGAGCGAAGCTGGTGTCGACCTCGCGCTCTGCATCGACGAAATCATTCAACAATGCGCACTTCCGGCCGCTGGAGGCGTTGCCCTTGTTGGGTGGTCCCTGGGAAATGCGTTCACCATGGCAGCAGCGGTGTCCATCAAATCACTCCCCTCTCAAATCAAGGAAAGACTCCAAGCCTTTGTCAAAACATTTACTCTGTGGGGTGCGTTCATCCTCAGATACTGATTCACATCCTCATAAAATGACATACCATCGCAGGCCCTCCCTCGCAAGCACTCGGAATCCCCAGCTCGCCGAACGACTATGTTCCGCTGCATGACCAGGATCTTGCGCCCGAGGCCCGAGGGCCCATGTTCCGGAAATGGGTCGAAAGCTACTTCATTCACGGCGACCTGTCCTCGCACGACCCCAATCAGCTCAATTACCGTACACCAGATCCTTCGAAAAAGCCCACCTTCGAAGACATGCCTCTTGACGAGCTACTCAAGATCGTCGACTTTAGTGTGGGCAATAAATGTGACACGATCCTCTCGCAACCGCCCTTCGCCTCCATAGTCTCCACCACAGCAAACAGGGCATTATTTGACCCTGAGATCCGGGCTGCTTGGCCCGGCACGCAGGTTTCATATATGTACGGCGAGGCGAATCCTGGTAATATTCTTTTTGCTATGTGGAATATAAAGGAACGCGTGAAGCAGGCCAACGGCAAGGCTCCAATCGCCTTTCATCCCATCGCTGGAGCCAACCAATTTGTTTGTTGGATAATTCTGTCATGAATTTCTGCGACTGATGATGATTTCAGGTAATGTGGGATGATGCGAGCAAGGCATTAGATGTGCTTATTGCTTGTACAAAGGTCTAAAGGACTTTTTGACGTATTCATCTTAACATTTCTTTGTTATCGGACTGGCTATATTTGCTTTGCTTATTCCTTGTGCGGTATTTTTGTTTTCACCAGCCTTTTCTTACACGCGTGAGTCCGGGGACCATGAGCGTAGCCGAGTCAGCTAATTATGACGACGGCGTTTGGGTGGGCGTTGGGAGTATTCTCAGAACTCATTGGACACCATTATCGTCCGCAATCTCTTGCGAGGCCCTCAATGCCAACAGTCACCATTCCAAGCAATGGCATCCAGTTTTTCTTTACCGACAGCGGCGCCGTGGCAAATGTGGAGGATTACACGACATATATCCTCATCCACGGTCATACCTACCACGGCGGTACATTCTCAGATTCGGGTTAATTTCAACCAGTATTTACCGCAACAATTCAGGTGTCTTCCAGCGGCTCCTTCCACTCGCCGCCACCCGTTCCGTGCGTATAATCTGCCTCAACAGGCGTGAATATCCGGGCTCCACCCCACACACTGCTGAGGAGCTCAGAGTTTATGCCTCCGGCTCTGATGATGAACGTACGGCAATATTAAGCGAAGCTGGCCTCAACCTTGCGTTCTGTGTCGACGAAATCATTCAACAATGCGCACTTCCGGCCGCTGGAGGTGTTGCACTTGTTGGATGGTCATCGGGAAATATATTCATTGTGGCGGCTCTGGCGTCCATCCTGTCACTCCCTTCTCAAACCAAGGAAAGACTCCAGGCCTTCGTCAGAACGATCATTTTGTGGGGTGCGATTCCATTCCGCATTCTTGATGTACACTTAACATATCATAGACCCTCCCTCGCATGCACTCGGAATTCAAAGCCCACCGAACTCTTATGTTCCTCTGTACGATCAGGATCTCGCCCCCGAGGATCGTGGACCTGCATTCACCAAATGGGTTGAAAGTCATTTCATCCACGGCGACCTTTCCTCGCACGACCCAGATCAGCTCAACTACCGCTGGCCCAATCCCTCGAAAAAGCCCACGTTCGATGGAATGCCTCTCGAAGAACTGCTCAAGATTGCTGACCTTAGCGCGGGCAGTAAATACGATACGGCGCTGACAGCGCCGGCCTTTGCCTCCACACTCTCCAACATAGCATCCAGGACATTGTTCGACCCCGAGATCCGGGCTGCTTGGCCAAACACACAGATTTCACATCTGTATTGCGAGGCGGCTACTTGGAACATTCAATTTGCTGTGTGGAATCTGAAAGAACGCGTGAAAAAAGCCGGAGGAAAGGCGCCAATTTCGTTCTATCCCACCGAGGGAAACCACTTTGTTCGTCTGCTGTGACTCTGTTTTCGTCCTCAACTGACCCCGAGTTTAGTTGATGTGGGAGGATGCGAGCACGGCACTGGATGCGCTTATTGGCTGCACCAAGCTCTAAAGAACCACGCGTGTATCCTACAGATTGCCGTCAATATTTATGTTTTTAACGGATTACGTCCATCCGCTTTGCTCATGTCGCTCGATCGTTTCCGTAATTTCCTTTTAGAGCTTTCGGAGGTGATTGTTCGCGCTGAGAACCGAGGTGTTTGCCAAACAAAGTCAGGCTTGCTCATGCCGAGCTCCATCGTCATTGCTCGGCCTCTGGAGTCGCCGTTATAAAGCCCCCCTCTAGCTTCTTCTATACGACTTAACTAGACGACGCGCATGCTGCTGGCGCGCACATGGCGGGCAGGTCTACCCTCATGGAAACCTTGCAAGAACTTGCTGGTCCTCAAACCCATACGCAATTTCTCTGTGAATTCTCCCGTTAAAGGAGCCACTCCCCGCTGGCAGCGTTATCTTCGGCGAACCGCGTATTTTGGGCTGGGTGTGGGCGCTATCTATGGTTTCGACCGTCAATTCAATGCCTCCGCCATCGGTCGAAATCTCCGAACACTTTGGGCGGTATGTGGTCCTACAATTTTTTTTTTGGCTGCTTGTGTGTTTATTCGTACCCAAGTGTGCGCTTATTACAGCAGATTACAAAATAAATTTCACGGCCGAAAAATCCGACCAGGTAAAGACTATGAAAGGAAGATCGACTTATCGCTGATTGAAATGTCAGATTCCGGAGCTGCATGAGCGCGTTGCGAATATCATGTTCAATCTTTTTACTTCCAACGGTGGCCTGTATATCAAAATCGGTGCGTTCCTATCCATGCCTTCTTGCCACACACTAAATTTGCATCAGGACAAGCGATTGGCGCAAACGCAGCTTTCCTCCCGCGTCCCATGCAGGTCAAGTTCGCGTCCCTATTTGATGACGCCCCGCAAATCCCATACTCAGAAGTCCTATCCGTCTTTGCATCTGAGTTTGGACGGCCTCCAAGTGGAGCGGGTGGCATGTTTGAGTACTTCGATGAACACGCCGTCGCCAGTGCGAGTATCGCGCAGGTACACAAGGCTCGGATGTGGCCGGGTCCGGGAGAGGCGGAAGGTGAAGGCCAGTGGGTCGCCGTCAAGGTCAGAGCGGTGCTTTCTTCCAAGACGACTCAATTCTGACGACCTTGCCAGGTCCAAAAGCCCGCCGTAGCTAAGCAGACGGAGTGGGACCTCGGTGCATACCGCATCGTCATGTGGCTCTTCGAGAAGGTCGCGTTCGATCTCCCAGTATACTTTGTTGTCGGTGCGTAACGTCTTCTACACGCAGCGGAAAGTAGCTGAGGAGGACCTGTAGATTTCGTGTCGGACCATCTGCGTCGCGAGCTGGACTTCCAGTTGGAGGCAGAGAATGCACAGCGCACCGCGGAGTACGTCGCCGCCGACCCGCGTCTCTCCAAGACCGTTTACATCCCCCGCGTTTTCCCGGCGCTCACCACCAAACGCATAATGACCGCGGAATGGATCGACGGCGTGCGCCTTAGCGATCGTAATGCAATCCTGCGCCTCATGGGCGAGCTCCCCGGCGCTCCTCGGCCGCTGCGGGGCGGCACGCGCGCAATCATGGAGCCGATGGTCGAGCTCTTCAGCGCGCAGATGTTCCTCTGGGGCTGGGTGCACTGCGACCCGCACCCCGGGAACGTCCTCGTGCGTCCGCACCCCGCCGCCCCGCGCACGCCGCAGCTCGTGCTGCTCGACCACGGGCTGTACGTGCAGCTCACGGAGGAGTTCCGGCGGGACTGGTGCGCGGTCTGGGAGGGCCTCCTCGCGGGGGAGTGGGGCGTCGTGGAGGGCGTGACGCGCAAGTGGGGCGTGGGGATGCCAGATCTGTTTGCGAGTGCGGTGCTCATGCGGCCTGTGAAGCTGGGGCGAGGGCGGCCGCAGCGGGACCCGGAGGAGCGCGGGAAGCCTATAGAGGAGATGACCAACTACGAGCGGAGCGTCATGATGAAAGCGAAACTAAAAGGGTTTTTGATCGACACGGATCGTATGCCAAAAGTGCTGATCTTCTTGCTTCGCAATATGCGGTGCGTATATACTTGCATTTTTTCCTGATAATCCTGCTAAGATTCATCTCCCTGCAGCATGGTCCAAGGTCATTACTCATTCCCTTTCCATGGGCATTACCATTGTAACTCACTCCATTTCAGGTAACAACAAAACCCTCAACTCACCCGTAAATCGCATAAAAATCACCGGCTTCTCCGCGTCGCGCGCCCTCACGCGCAGTAACGCGCACGCCGACCTCCGCACGCGGCTACGCGAGTACTACCACTACGCGTTCTTCCGCAGCGTCATGCTCTCCATCGACATCGCCTTTTGGGTCGCGCGCACGCGGCAGTGGCTGTGGCGCGTGCTCGGACTTGGGCGGGACGGAATGGGCTTCGAGGACGAGATTGAGCGCAGTGTGCGCGGGCTGGCGAAGAGTAGCTTTGGGATGGACGTCGGGGCGGACGCGTTCGATGGGTAGAGTATTGGTATTATTAGAGATATTTTATTCGCTATTGGGTGTCCGCGCCTGGTATAATGCCACTAATTGTAGCGCTTATGAAAGCCTTCTCATAGTAAACGACGACTCCAGATCGGTGGTCAGTTGAAATGCGAAGACTTGACAGAGAATGAGCACCTCCCTCAGTCTTATGAAGTCGAGGAATAAGTCAAGGGAAATTCGAGACATTGGCAAAGCAATTAATGCTTTTCGTGGGGGCATTGCCGGGGCAAGCTCGCTCAGAATCAAGGCAAGACGCAATTTTAGCACCTCAACGGTTTGAGAGACAAAGCTACAAAGTTTGAATTCATCAAGGTAAGAAAGTGGGAGTAGCATGTACACATGTTATACAATTCTGGACTCGGAATACAAAATCCTTCAAGTCGCGTTGACGCGGTGCTCCGTTCCGCGGCTATTCATCCAAGTCTCCGGTCCCTAATTATTCATGAGTGCAAGTTGAAAAATGATCAAAATCCTGACCGTCCGATTCTTCATCCGTTGGTTTTTAATCCTGCGCGTGAACCATTCGAGCGACGTGCACCCGGTTTCAAACTTCTTTTCGGGCGTGCGAGCGACGGCTTCAGCAATTAATTGACTGTCTTCAACCAGTGCACGGAGTTGTATGTCGTTTCCAGGACGCATAAAATACACCAAGGACCAGCGTTCAAACTGAGACTGCGTCCCGGGAGGAGGTCTGCAGAACGTTAATATTGGGACCGAGAAAGATGAAAATACTTGCACGACACGATGAAGATTAGATCGAAGAATACCGCCGCTGAATAGAGCGAGAGCATCGCCAATGTTGCAGATCGCGTGCCCGGGAAGTGGCTTTGAAAGTATCAGCGAATGAACGCACCAATACCAAAGAACCAGCCTTAATGTATTGCCAGTCCTCAGAACCAGGGACTAGAACTTGCAGCCCACCGAGGCGATTGTGCAGGAATGAAAGAGTGCCAAAATCGGTGTGCGCGCCGATTGCGACCTTGAGGGGAGAATTGGGGGTCGGTGGATTCTTGATTACTCGAGTTTCGCTGCCACTGTGTTCCGCCGAGGTGTGCCTCTTTGTGAGCGTATGGGGAGGTAATCCAAGCCGGTCGTTGAATATTTCAAGAATCGTATTGTTGACTTCGATGGACTTTTTCACAAAAGGCGTGATCGTTGTGGACATGCGGGCGTTCACAGTAGATGGATACGCTCGACGAGCTTGATCCGGCCAAGCCAGGGCGTCGTCCTTTGCTATGTTGATAAATTCAACAGTGTCAGGCTGGCCAGTTGCGTCGACAGCATTGGCTCCAGCGGCTTTGTATCTACGAAACGGTTAGCTGGAATCGGACGATGTTCAGTGCACAAACCCAAAGGAGTTCCCTGTATCTCCTTGCTCAAATTTGAGCTTTTCTTCCATCGGTAAAAGCATGGTTTCAGCGGCCATTTGGAACATTCCTTCCGCTAATTCATCACTTCCGTGATTTTTGAGACTGTTAAGGACGATCATCATAGAATCATGAAAGAGAAAATGCAGCGCTTACTACCAGAAACCGAGGCCTGTGGCTGCACCCCATAATTTATCGCTTTCGGCACGGTCCCCTGCGACGAGCAGCGAGTAGTCCACAACTAGCAGTGGGTGCGTGGGAACGTCTTCAGGGAACTCAGGGAAATGGATGGATGGCATATCAAATTTGAGGTCCGACAAGAGATATGGATAACAAAGAGACGGTCGGGGCAGAGGTCGAAAGTGGAGACAATCGTCACGTCGTTAAATGGTCAGAGCCGGATCTTCCCAGGTCGAAGACCGTGGGCATCGGCAAACCGGCGGGGAAGTCAGAAGGTCACCGATAACGTTGGGTCGGCTTGACCTTGAACCGCAACGAAACCCTCGTGGCCTGAAAGTTTCAATCCAAATGAATTTGAAGTTGGAATACTTGCTTCATCCCCGTTTTCCCAGACGCTTTCGCTTTATCGCCTCGTTTGATGCTAGCTGCAGTGTACAGCGGGCGCTTCCGGGCTTCTGCATCTCGAAGGCATTTCTCGGGATTGAAACAGTTGAGCACTTCTCTTTATATTTTTTACATGTTACCTCTTTTGCGGACGAACTTCTGCTAGTAACACAACGGCTTTGCAAACTTGACGCTGAGTCCTTGCGTCCTTTAGTATTGATTTTTGATTTATTTATCTCTCAATATTCGTACTGTATGCTGTATTCTTTCGGCGGATATCTATAAACGGAACCAGTATCGAGTTGAAACAGATTTGAGGCGCTCTCAGGATTTGAGGAATTTTCTGGCCATGAACCCTGATTTCCTATTTGAGCCAAAAGTGATCGGAATTGTCGGACCCGTTTAGCCGATTCTTTTGACCATCATGGTCGTTCGCGCCAAAGCTTCGAAGCTCAGTTCAACGTGCAACACAGAGCTATAAATATCTGTAAAAACATTGTCGCTGGCGGTCCTGGTCGAGAAGAAAGGCTTGGGACCAACTTGGGACAGTGGCATCTACTTAGTGTCACTCCTCTGCCGACAAAGTACTGTATACAGTGGTTCCAAGGCATTTACAGAAACTGAGTCCAAGACATTTCGATCTAAACAGCAGGTCGAGACGTTTTGGTTCCGTTAACTTGGCTACATCCGCCCTCCTTTCAGGCGGCCGCCTCGGCTCAGAAATTGCGAGTCCAAGACATTCGATCTAACCTACAGATCGAAGGCATTTTGCTTCCGTTAACCTGGATACTTCCGCCCTCCTCTCCGTCAATTCTGCTACATTCGGCCCCCTGTTGATCGAATGCTCCTAAGTCCAACAAACTATAAATCTGTGCGCTACCCTTCACCAGTTCTTCACTTTTCCGCCCCGCATTCACACACCCAAAGCCCTCTCTAAAGTTTTCCATAATGCATACCCGTTCCAACGCTTATATTTCTGCTCTTCCCCACCCAGGGCCGCCGCCGACTTGCCCGCTCCCGCCCCTTCCGACCATGAAGGCGACACCCGCGAAGCGAAGGCAGCCAGCCACGGCCCACAAGAAGGCGTCACCCCCGGTCGTCAAGCTCCCGGAAGGCTACGCCTTTATTCCTCCCTCCGTTCCGCTCACGTACCCTACCACTTATCACCTTATACCCGCAGGGCCCATGAACGCGGCGCCAAAGCACAAGCGGGCTGTATTCAGGACTCTCACCAATCTGACCGAGCGTGTTCGACTTTCCAAGCGCAAGCAACCCCAGGTGGATCTGGCGGATGAGAGCTTCTGTTGTCGAGGAGGCGAGATGCTGTGAGTGGGCTGGGGGCTGTTCTGCTGGCGGTGATTTTTTCCTGTCCGCATCTCCTCCTCCTCCTCGACGTGTCGCTGATATCGCTTCGACTCACAGGAACGAACCCGATGTGTGAACTAACTCCACCCACAGCCTTTTGACGCGCCATTGACTTCGTTGTGAACTAACCTGACAACCACTGCCAGGCTACAGGTGACGGTCCCTCGGGATGCGGTCGGAACGTGCACACGGTGGCGGGATTTGGTTTGCATTTCGGTAAGTCTCTTCCGTCTCCCACTTGTTTACTTTTCTGACGAACATCCATGTTCTAGAGCCAAATTCTCCTCAACTTGGTGATACCTATGGTGGCGGGGATGGCTCGCTGGTCGGTGTGTTTGCTTTTCTTCTCTTTCCTTTCGTCTGTTCACTTCGTCTCTTCCAGGGTTGCTTCCGCGCGTGTTCCGCTGGTCGGTATGTCTTTTCCTTTCCAGTTATCACTGATCTCGGTCTTATCTTCGCTTTTAGGTGACAACGCTTATTTGGGCTCTGGGGGTTCATCAGCGTTTTATGCGCACTTGAGTTCTGGGGAATTACGATGCGACGGTCTGACGACAAGGACGCAGTTATTTGAGTTCTGGGGGATCATTTTCAGCGTTTTTATGTGCACATTTGACTTTGGGTTCTGGGGGATGAAACCATGACCATGGTTTCAATACAACGGTCCGATGGCAAGGACCCAGGAATTAAATGGGTTCCGGGGCATCATTATCATTGGTTGGGCGCAGGGGGATCAAATGACTTTCTTTCACTCGACTCGGATTTGGGTTCTGGGGGCTTTCCTGGTGCGTTGGGGCGACGGTCCGATTGCAAGGACGCAGGTCAATGGGTTTTAGGGATTAATTGGGGCTCTGAATCAGGGTTCTGGGGGATATCAACACGACGGTCCGATGGCAAGGACGCAATCATTGGGTACCTTGGGGCTCTGGGGGATCAAATGGCTTTCTTTCATTCGACTCGAATTTAGGCACTGGGGGGATTCTTTTTTCGGGCATCAGGGGATATTCCTTGCGTTGGAGCTGGGGCGGACTGGAATAACCGTTTCTCATCCACGTCCAGCGGCACATGCTTTCGATTATGCCGCTTTGGGTTCTGGGGCACCTTGCCCCAGCAAACTAGCCCCAGGCTAGTTTGGTGGGGCTTTTTTTACGTTATTTGTCTGCCAGCCCGTCCTATCCGGGCCTGCCGTGTTTATTCTGACACTCCTTGCACAGAAAATCACACGCACGTTCATTTTTCTCTTTTGACTCTATTGATTTATTTGATAGCAAGGATGTCGGTGGGAACCGCGGTCAAGTTTTGCTTCTTTGCCCATCATATCCAGATAATTGACCATTGTTTCCAAGGGATTCTTCCTCTCCACGTTCTTCTCCAATTAAGGCGAGTTTTCGCATTTATTGTGTTCTGGCCTCGCCGCAACTCTGATGAGCTTGTTCCTCTGCTTCGCCTTTTCCACTTATGCTCCATCACTGACTAATCTTCCAAGGATTGCTGGATGGAACTCTCAATCCCGGGACAGGGTCGTTTTTTCTCTCGTCCGCGTCATATTAACTGGCTTCCAACCAGAGTCACTCCCGTCAACCCCCCATCAAGGCCAGTTTATTTCCTTTTTCTCTTGGTTGCGGTTGCTCGTGTATGAGCGCAAGCTTCTCACGGATCCCGCCGATAAAGGTTCCGACGAGGGTTTCATTTTCCTTCTTTCCGATTTTAATCTTTGACTCAGCTTGCTAAACAGTCCATTATGTTAGGATACCGGTCGCTGACCTGTCTTATCAAGGCAAGTGCTTGTTCATGCCACATCGATTCAAACTAATCTCACCCGTTTAGTACACGTACTGCTCGTTGGCTTCACTCTTCACCCAGAGACACAGTCGCTATAATCTCGGGACAAGTACTTCTACAGCATTTGGTTACTCACTAGGTTCCGAATCGATTTGGGTAGATCACTCGGTATGTCGGACCCACGAACGCCCCTCTTCCTCCGAACCTCCTGTTCTCTGTCCATCCGCACGATTCAAATTGGCCATGGGATCTGGGGCCCCGGAGGGGGCAGCGCTGTGTCCAGTGTTGAGTTCTGGGGAATTAAAACATTTGGGTTCTGGGGGCTTGGTTCATTTCGTCGTGGAGATGACCAGTTTGAGTTCCGGGGGTATTTTTCATCCCATCGTGGATCTGTTAGCTTCGGGCTCTGGGGGATTTCAATGCTGTGTTTCCGGCATTATCAAATTCGAGCTCTGGGGGCATAATATTTTTCGAGGAATTCGCCTCCTTATTTTGAGTCATGAAGCATCATTGGTCCAGGGGACTCACATCCGAGCCCGAGCTGTGAAAGAAAGCCATGCGCAATGGGATCGGGGGGCAAAATCTAGTTTGGGTCCCGCCGGCGTCGGTTCTGGGGGGGTCAATTCGAGTTCCAGTATTGAAAGAAAGCCATTGTGGCTCTGTGGAAATATATAGATTTTTCGGGATCTGAGGGATTCGATTCGGGTTCGAGGATTGAAAGAAAGCCATAGGTGTAGCGATTCGTATTTTTTTTTACGTTCAAGTGTGGTCCTAACCCTAACCCAACAGGCCCTCTATTCACGAATCAAGTCACAGCGTAGTGGTGCGCCCTAATTCTGTTGTATCAGCTTGTTCATTTTGAAAGATGTTCATACCGTTTGAACCGTGGGAAACAATCCGGAATTGCCGTTGTGGTATGGCGCCAGGGAGAGGAGGAGCTCCGCAGATCCGGCGGCGTGGCTGGGTCCTGCTATGATGAGTCGTGAAGGGCTCCTCCGCTGTCAACATTCTCCCCCGTTATTTGGCTTCGTTTGTTTTTCTTTCTCGACGTCAGAGTACTCAGTGAGTTGTAACAGAACAAGATAATGATAGCATAAATTCTAAATTAGATCCCAGAGAACTGCTCATAAGATTCGACCGTATCGTATGCTTATTTCCTTGCCAATTTGGTCTCTTCTATATCTCTGCTGCAATTACCCAATTCGATTTGCTCTGGATCCCTGTTTCTAGCAACACTCAGGGTAATGCAGACAGATGAGGGAACAATTTTGGCGGTTGAGATGCTAGGGTTCTCCTGCGTCCATCCAAGCCCGATGCGCGCATGAATAAGGACGCTTGACATCCCCAGGACCACCGCTTGCATGCCTTTCAATATGAAGTTCGGCTCCACCGCGCCGCCGATGTGAAATGCCAGGAGAAGGGCCAAGTTCATCGCGCTGGAGGGATGTTTTAGTCGTTATAGTGTGAAGCAGAATGGACGAGGCGTACGTTTGCAAGGCGGCGCTTTCGATCATAATAACCAGAATTGACTGTGTCATGAGTGGATATGTGCGGACTTTTAGTGAGTTAGCTAGTTACGTACAATAAGACGGTGCCTTCCGCTCAATGGATAAGCGAATGGCTGGAGTATTCTGCTGAGCCTAAGTATCTTGAATGACATCAGTCCTGTGAATCTCAGTGCAGGAACGTTGGGGAATGAAAGTCGCTACACCCGTACTATAACCACTAATGCTAAATGAACAAGTCTTTAGCCAGACTGCTCTCGCAACGCAAAAAGGAAGACTGACACGAGGGACGCGACCAAGTTTGTGGTTATCCATCCAATTGACCATGCATGGTAACTGGCTTGACTTTGGGTGAAAAACCCGTATGTGCTTCCACTGCCACTGACTATGAAGCGAGTCAGCCAGCCTCGTATCAACCTTAAATTTCTGTGAACGTGACCGACCGACTTGGAGTACAAGCAAGACAAGAGGGAATGCGACGATGCTGAACTTGAAGTCCCAGATGACATATAATCGATGTATCTTCAAGTTGAGTGAGAGTCATTGAAGAATAGAATAAGGCCGGAAGGCAGAAAGACGCACCACGAGACAATCCGTCAGAGTGTTCGTCATTTCGGTTAGAACGATGTGCGTTTTGAGACTGGGCGTCCCAAGCGTATGATAGAAGTTCTCAGCCTCGGCCCCGCCGCCCAGTTGCACAAAAGGTAAATATGTCCCGTAAATAGTGTTTATCCAATGCTGAGGAAAGCCAGAAGCATTCAGAAGAATGGGTAGTACGTACTGCAGTGATGGCCAAGAACTGGGTGACGAGGGCCAGAAACACGAATATCTTCGGACGTTTGGTGAGGCCAGCTGCAGGTCTGTGCCAGAATAGGTAGACCACAGTTGAAAATAGAACGAAATAGACCCCGTAGAGTGTCAGCTCGAGAACGGCCTGGATGAGACCTGCAGAAAGAGCGGAGGACATGCGGTTTTAATCTGAGGTCAGCCTCGGTGATTTATATGCTAGAAGATGAATAGAATGTATCAATTCAATCCATTACAATCATTTCGGTCATTGTCGTAAGCACAGAGTTGGGATGTGGCGCAAATCGAACGCCCTTTGCGACGTGATGCTTTGAAACATGGTGGCATTGGCGGCTGGTGTCGCCCCTGTGTTCAGGTTTTCTATAAAAGGGTGTGCTTGAGGTGGATCAGCAAATCGCTATCCACACGGCAGATAGGTAGGATCTGATCTCATGAAATCGGAGAGGGAAGGAGGAGGACGATTCCCTGTGGTCCCCAATTGAAATAACAGGTAAATACCAACAGTTCTTCAAATGCCATAATTCCTTCGTCGCGATTATCAAACAGACCCATAGCGCTAATAGCCTTACAATTGGATGAGGTAACATGTTGGTTGTCGTCGTGGTCCCTGATTACGCTATCAATTCTCTTGTCACGGCAGAAATGTAGCGGGACGGGTTCACGGCTCGCAAATATTACTCGAATAGCTGTCTAAAAATTTGCAGACTTTTCAAGGCAATTTATCCAAAGCTTGATATTTATTAAAATTCGACCCAGACCTCGGGGCAACCTTACATTCCAATTATTTCTCCGGCACTGGTGAGAACACAAGGTCTTTTTATGCTTCAGCGGGGATAAGGGGGCAGTGTGTCGACTTCGGCCCACTCCGAGCCTAAAATTGGGTATTTCCAGATCTTCCGGCAGTTTTATCCAGATCAGTTTCTCTGATGGACGGGCATTTGAGTGAACATTAGAGGGTGCTGTTCAACCTAGGGTCCTATCAACGTCACCGCGACGGCCTTTGTGGCAAACCTCGTAGCACCCATGATGAATGATGTCGTTGTTTGTATGCCAAGCTGTGACAGAGCGTGGGCTGGACGCGCCACCTGCAGGGATCAGCATAGTTTTCTTCCCCACCACCGTCCCCCCGCTCCTTCCCCCTGAAAATCTTCTACTAGAATGAGCATATCATTTAACCGCATTCCCCGTTAAACCCAATTTCGGGAACAGTTACGGCGAGCTCCTATTTACTGTGTTCGACGGACCAAGGGCTTAGGGCAAGTTGCGGATGAGCGCTAGCTTCTGATGCACTCAAGGATGTTGCTACCCCCCGTGAGAATGCCGACCAGCCCTTCACTTTCCGACCTTTCTTTTAATTTGCGTACAACTCCAAGTAAATAACAGGATTGGTGACTTACCTCCACTCCCCGCTTGGAACTCGCGGTTCACGTGTCGCAACCCATGATACCGCGCTGCCCGGTCAATCAAAAAACGTGGATCCAAAAGTTTGGAGGGACCGCATAAGGCCTAGGTCACCGTGATCGATCCAAGTCTTCCTGAACCGTGTGAACGATCCGGAAGTAGCCGGCCTGGTACGTTAAGAACCTCCTCCATGCCATGCCAACTGCATGGCTTTTCACACCTCGACGTCTTGCTTTCCGACCGGAATTATGCCCCGGATCATTTTCTCGCTGACCTCTCAATCTTACGTTTCGTCCGCGGCTGGTACCTCGTCGAGACTAAGCAAGTTTCAAACTGATTTAAAATTACTGCGGCAAACGTAGACCACAGCTGGAGCTGGTAAGTAATGGATTCAGATAATGCCCGACTAGGGTAAAATTTAAGAAGACCGCTGACACGACATCCGGCAGGGGTGTCAGCCAGAGAGTGGACGTTTTTTGACTCATTCGGTTGCCTCGCCTTGTCCTTAAGGATCTTGACGTGTCCCGGAGGATCCCGGGGAAGAGTTGTACTCTATATGGCACCAGGACCGATATAAGTAAGGCTAGCCTGAGGAGCTCGAGTAGACCTTTCCTTATATGTTCTGGCTTTCTTTGGTCACCATGTTTCTCCTTTCCGGCCTTGGTCTCTCTGCAGACTCGGGCCCCAGCCTTGGCCAGCAGCAGCAGCAGCTCCTCCGGGACCGTTTGTTCCAAACCAATCTCCGAGGACCAAGATGGAGTAAGTGTTGAGCTGCGTGCGTTCGAATGCTTTCTAACGTCTCGCAGCTGGAAACGACAACCAAAACACTCTCACATCGCTGATCGCGAATTCAATGGACCTTGCTGGGCTAGACGTCGATACGCTGGATTACACGCTTTATCGGTGCGTTGTGTAATTACACTAACCACGTTTTCTCCAACGTACACGTTTTAACTTGACCTCAAGTTGGGATCCACAGTGGTGGTCTTTGTCCTTGGTCCTCTCGAATGGGACGACAATCGGTGTGCCCACGGCCGGATATTGGCCGTATTCGGGGACAGTGGTTTGGGAGGCGTCACGGCACCCGTCTTGGATGCTGGCACTTTCGGCTTGCTGCCGGACCAGGACGGGGACCCGAGCACTCTCAACCTTACGGGGATTCCACCCTCAGGTGCTATCATTTTCTTTGACAACCCTAGTCCCACCCGCAATTACTCGGAGCCGGGATACGGGCTCCTGGGGTAAATTCAACTCATCAGCAATCTGTCCTCTAATTGACGTGTTCCGAGCTTAGAACTTCCCGAAATATCCCAGCCTCCTCGATTCCAGAGGTATGTTGCCTTTTCCATCCGTCTCAGTTGATGGAAATTTACGATTTTGGTGCAGCTTGGCAACCTAACCAACCCGCACTGGATGTCGAGCAAGACGTTGAACTTCACGCAACTGAAAGAGATGGGCGTCGTTGGCGCTATTTCCTCTTGGGTGCACACCTCGGACGAGGACGGTGCACTTCAGTTCCTCCCGAACGACGGGGCAGTCGGTACCAATGCGCTGTACGACGTTCCCGCGCTTTACGTGGGGAACTCGACGGGAGAAATGATTCGGGGCCTTATTCGCAATGGCCAGGTGGTCAATGCTACCGTGGTTCTTTCTGCACCGAGCTACTTCGCTCCGACCCAGACCGTGCTTGGACATCTGGAGGGAACGGGGGACAACAACGACACAATTATTATTTACACACATAGTGAGTAAACCATTCCGAATTGTTCCTCGCCGCGGCATATGACATTACGACTGCGCAGGCGATGGACCGTCCATAATCGAGGAGAACGGTGAGTTTGACGCCACTCGTATGAATTCGTTACGATAAATGTGATTCATCAGGACCTATTCTGCTCCTCTCCATGGCCGAGTACTTTGCTCAGAATCCTCCCTCCATAAATCTAGAGTCAGTCCTTACAGATCTTATCCTAGTCCGATGTTTGAGTTGTGTGCAGTTTCGTTGTCACAACGGGCCATTTTAGCGGACATCACCTCGATGAGTCCCTGTGGATGACTGAACGACCCGACATCGTCGCAAACGCAAAAATCGCCATTTCCTGCGAGCATTTCGGCGCCTTGGAATGGAAAGACCAGTCCACCGCAGCCAAACCCGTGCCGGTGTACAAGGCCACGGGCAAGCTGGAACCAATGTGGACGATGGCGTCCGTTCTTCGTGATCTGCGACATCAAATCCGCACTGACAGATATTCTTACATGTAGGAACGCCTCGAAGGCGAGCGACGTGTTGCACTCGCTGTATCTGGATGCGTTTGCTGGGACACCGGACACGCTTCGCATGGCGTTAATAGCTCCACAGCGGCTTAACGGCTCGCGGTCCATGTGGTAAGCATTGACCTGCATGCGACCCAACGTTCACTGATACGTTCAGGTACGGCGTCGGAGGGAGTGGGACACTGGGGCGCTCGAAAATCCCCACCATCGGGTCAGTGTTGACATTTCCAACTGGACATCGCAGATTTTTATGCAACGTCAGGATCATCCCACAACCGGACTATCTTTGGACGTCAATGGTGGACGGCGGGTGGAGCAAGCTGGACGTGGGGACTGTCGTGACGCAGATCAACGTTATACTGCGGCTTATCACCAGCTTGGACGCCAGATACATGCTGGGAACGTTGTATTAGACTTGAATGCGCTACACGTACAGCAAAGTGAGATAATTGAGTAATCATGTAGGAACACCGAGGGTCGCCCGCTGAAGAAGCCATCAAAAAGAGTCGAGAAACGCGATGAAATCCATACCAACTGAATTATGTTGGCACGATCCGCAGGTGCCAGCTGGTTAATTTGTTCCGGCGTCAACGAAAGAACACCCATTATCATTTGCTACATGATCATCAGCGCGATTGCTGTCCAATAACTTTAGACACAAACCCGCTGGTCCTCGGGAATCGCAGCCAATGCGTCGGGTATGGCCGCTGCTGGCCGCGGTGGAGGGGTTCCATAGCTGGGATTGAATCCACCGTTATACCCGCCAGGCGCCGGACCGCGGCCAGCAGGTGGATAACCGTAAGCGCCTTGAGGTTGATTCTGGTACGGGAGGTGGGTGGGCGGTGTATTCGTACGGGAGTGTGGCTGCGACGACGACTGAAGGTGCGGTGGAACAGCCGAAAGAGGGACCGGCGCTGGCACGGGGGGAGCCTGTGCCGGTTGAGCATTTGCGGCACCATAATCGGACAATGTTTTCTGACGTGAGGTTAAGCAAGATAATGAGCGAGAAATGAGTTGGATCTACTTGAAAGACGTCAAAGTTTATCGCATTCATTGAGACCATCAGGGCTATCAGGGCATATGCTATTTGCGGTCTGTCGTTCAGGATCTGACGAGCGGCTGCTGGGGTGGTTTTCTGGTTTCTCGCTGATTAGAGGAGGGGTTTATGTCATTATAATACTACCTTCAGCTGAAGAAGCAGCTCTATAAGTTGATCCGTCGCAATTTGGTTGGACATGGCACACTTTGAGCAAATAACCAAAGTTGTAGTGGTGGCGAAAAGCAGTGAGTGTTATAGTCACAGTCACAGGTTTTCCTCTGTTTGTTCGATCCCTCTTTCCGTCGTGACTGTCCACCCAACGTCCACCACCACTTTTCCCTCATTGGCCGGCGATTGGCCTCGAATTCGGGTCAGAACAATCTGTTCACTCTGAAGTAGAGCTTGGGCCGGAAGTTGAAACTTTCTTTCACGACAGTTCGCCATGCTTGGTGACCACCTCGCCTGCGCTCTCCCTACACGTATCATTGATACATATCCCAGTTGTTGGATTGACGGGCGGGATTGCCACAGGAAAATCCGCCGTGTCCAATCTGCTCAAAAAGAAACATATCCCTGTTGTCGACGCTGACATTATCGCACGCCAAGTTGTGGAGCCCGGCACGCCTGCGCTCGACAAGATCGTCTCATTTTTTGGGCCCGACATCCTTCAATCTGATGGCACATTGGACCGCAAGAAGCTGGGCTCGGTCATTTTCAACGACGAAGCGAAGCGACACAAGCTCAATTCAATCGTGCATCCGGCAGTGCGCCGCGCGATGCTATGGGGCGTATTAAAGCACTGGCTTCGAGGCAGCAAGTACTGCATCCTCGATGTGCCGCTTCTGATTGAGGGACCCCTTTGGAAGTTGGTGGGCTCAGTCGTCGTTGTCTACTGGTATGTGGCCGACCTCGGAATTCCTTGTCGCCATTTAACAGGCCATTTAGTTCGGCCGAGGTTCAGCTCGAACGTCTGATGCAGCGTGACAATTCGTCCCGCGAGGATGCTTCTTCGCGACTTAATTCACAGCTCCCGATCGCGGAGAAGGTGCAGTACGCCGATCGTGTCATTGACAACTCTGGGTCGCTCGAGGATCTAGACGCACATGTCGACGAGCTCGTAAAGTCCCTCGATCGGGATGCGGGTTGGACATGGAGACTCACCTGGGTTTTCCCGCCTCTGGCGCTTTTATCCGCCATATGGACACTCGCTTGGAAAACTCTTTCCCGATCCAAGAAACTGAAACGTGCATGACTACTTACCTGGACTTGCGGCGGCACCTGTACATTCTATATACATAATCCGTACCGATAAAATGTGTGTTTGCAGCGAGTTCTACAGACGACCCTAAGGCAATAGGGTTCGACTTGATGAGCGGAGCTTGGGTTCTTCGGCAAGCAGCTCTGAAACTAGACCAGAGCAAGATATAATTACTCCTGTTGCTCTAGAAGATCCCTCAGACGGTCGCGCAGCCAATAAGCGCATCCAATGCCTTGCTTGCATCTTTTTACATCAACTATACTTGTGGTCAGCCGAGGATGGAAACAGTTAAAGCAGACGGACGAAGTGATTTCCCTCAATGAGATAGAAGAAGATCAGTGCCTTTCCCTCGGCTTTGTTCACACGTTCCAGGCAGCAAAATGAATTTTCCACGGACTCGCCTCATAATGCAGATGTGAGACCTGTGTGCCGGACCAGGCAGGCCGGATCTCGTGGTCGAACAACGCCCTGTTTACTATGTCGGAGAGCGTGGAAGCGAAATCGGTTCCCCCAGCACCGAATCACATTTACTGCCCGAAAGTTAACAATTTTGAACAGTTCTTCGAGAGGTATCTCTTCAAAGGTGGGCTGTTTTGAAGGATCGGGGGGGGTGGTAGTTGAGCTCATCCGGGTTGTGCGAGGAAAGGTCCCCGTGAATGAAATGACTTTGAACCCATTTGCCGAATGCGGGCCCGCGGTCTTCTGGGGTGAGATCCTGATCATACAGAGGGACATAAGAGTTCGGGGGGCTTTAGATTCTGAGTGCTGTTTTGGGATGAGTTTAAATAAATCAAGAATGAGAAATGAGATGGCACCCCACAAAATGATCGTTCTGACGAAAGCTTGAATTCTTTTCTTGGTTTGGGACGGGACTGTCAACATGGATGCCATTGCCGCCAGGGTAAACACAATTCCCAGGGACCACCCAACAAGTGCAACACCTCCAGCGCACGGAAGTACGCACTGTTGGATGACTTCGTCGACACAGAGCGCGAGGTTGACACCAGCTTCGCTCAATAGTGCCACACGTTCTTCGTCAGCCGGAGGCATAAACTCTGAGCTCCTCGGCAATGTACTGGGTGGAGCCTGGGTATTCGCACCTGTTGAGGCAGATTATACGCACGGAACGGGTGGCGGCGAGCGGAAGGAGCCGCTGGAAGACGCCTGAACTGCTTCGGTACAGACTCTGGTCGAAAAATCTGACAACGTACCGCCGCGGTAGGTATGTCCGTGGACGAGGCGAGTCCGAGATAGGTCGTGTAATTCTCCACATTTGTCACAGCGCCTGTATTGGTGAGGAAAAATTGGATACCATTCCTTTTAATGGTGACTAATGGCATTGCTGGAAGGACAAGGATGAACTCGCAGAAGTCGCCTTGGAGGTATTTAAGCAGCTCACTCGGAGCCAAATGCGCGAGCGTCCCGACGTTCGTTTACGGGCCCGACGTTTATTTACCGGCGTCCAGAATTTCATTTGTGCCAGAATGCCAGGACGAGCAATAATAGGCTTGCGCTATAAAGAAAACTGCGCGTAAGTATATGGAGATAAACGCCAGATACGCTGCGCCGGTTTGAGTGTTCAGTGAAATTCGTGGGCCCTTCACCGGGCCGGCCGTCTCTTGATGGAAGTAACAGGCAGAGTCGCACACTCCTCCAATAAATTCTATGTTCTGCAGCGAGTTACTCTAAGACAACAGATTCGAACTGTTGCGGTAGTGCGCGCGTGCGGGATCAGCGGCAGTTCGGGCCGATTAGTCAGCAGTTTGCACATGTTGTAGCAAGATCTCTTCTTGCTTCATCCCTTGCATCGCGACATTGCGGGATTCCCTGGCGGCTACCGACAGCGGTTCTAGAGTGACTACCCCACTGTCCACCAGACTCCGAAGACAAGTCGAGAGACAGGATCCCAGGTATTGGTCAAGACTCTAACAGTGATGGGAGATTGCTATTCAACTTGCATCTGGAAATTGATCAGCCCGCACGATAATAATATCAATCTGAATGGACGGTCAGTTCCCGCGTCAGAAATAGATCGAATCTGGAAGGAAGAATGGCGATTTTCACGACATGAAGACATCTGTAAGATAGGCATTTCGCATTTTTCAAGTATCGGTTTCATGCAAAGAATCTAACCCCCCGAGAATCGCATGGATACGCGCTAATAGTGGTGAACAGTCGCCGGACGATTTCAACTTGTCCGCGTGTTCCGATAAAGTCTGTTTGACTTGACTTCGCGCGGTTAAATCGTCCAGCCACGCATGCTGTCTTCCGCTTGAACCACGAGCGGGCACTCCCGCATACACCCGGAATATGCCCCCATTTATGATTGCATAGAGTAACTCTTCGGCGCGAGGATACCCTAAGCCAGACACCCGATTCATTGCGCTTGCGAATCGAGTCTGGTGCGCTTCGTGGATTTTCGCGCGTGGAACGCTGATATTGATGTTGATGACCGTTTCGACTCCTTTGAATGGAAGGGAGTCAGAATCGCAGGTGTCGAGGTATTCGGCGAGAAGGGAGACCCGTGCTTCGACGATGCGGTCATGCAGCAGCTGAATATTCCATTCTTGATCGTGGACTTCGGGATCGACAAAGACTGCTGTCTCGGTGGGCAGTAGCCAATGCCCGAGTGCATTCTCGGCTGCCGAGCCATTTTGAGGGTGAGACAGACTGTCGAAAACTAGGCCTTTGGTCAAGGCAATAACGGAAACTGCTATCGAGGATGAGACTGCGATGGAAACCGCATCAAGGATTGTCTCGCATAACTCTGTTGACAGGTTGTGCCCGCCTACAAGTGATGCGACGCGCCAAAGCGAGGTCAGAACTTCGTCGCAAACCTCCGCGCTGAAGGCTATGGGCCAAGGACTATATGGCCCGCAGGAGATGGTTATCGGGAAGGTGGATAGCAGGCTAATGAAGGAGCCTCCGGACAAGAGAAGCATGACGGCCTCATCCGCCTCCCGGTTGTTCAAATAATGGATTATAGACCGCGGGACAAGCTTTCCTTCGCCAGTTTGGTTCTCACGCCACCACGAATATAATTCCTGAACGACGGTATCCACCCAATGGTGCTTTTTCGAGCCGATGAAGCTCGGTTCATGACCTACTACACTCCACAGCGCGCGCTCCAGATCGTCCCGCAAAGCAGAGTATGAGGGTGAAGGATCAAGTTGAATGAGTTTTGTGGTGTGATTCCATCGGTAGGGGGGAGATTCCAAAGTAGCCGCCCGTGCCAAGGCCCGAAAGAGAATTCTATGCGGAGTATGGGTGCAAAAGTCGTCGATCAATCGCAATAAAGCAAGCTTTGTAGCGGATATGCCACGAATGGCTTTCCTTTGCCCAAATATGTACGCCCAGAGATCACTATCTGCGGCCCTGGGGAGCGGTAGAGTCGTGTGCGTATGAATCCAAGCGAGATGTGATTTAATCGGCGGCAAGTTTGATGGATTGTCAGTGAGGTTTTGTGCCAATTTGGCGAGCTGGCTCTTGACGGCGAGGAATGTGCTGTATTGCATGGCCACCATAGCAGAGATGGAGTAGTGCAGCGTGTCAGCGCCGATCTCGGAAGGTACACTGAGATAGGAACACAACACAGCGAAGTCCAGAGTCTCTTGATAGTTGGGTGGCTCTGGACGGCCCTGGATACTGGCTATGGCCCAAAGAGCCTTGCAACAGGCGATTCGGCGACGACTGCTAGCCTCTGTGAGCAATAATGCGCTGTCACAGCTGCGCAGAAGATTCTGTATGCGGGATAGTAGCTTCAAGTTTCGGTTCCGCATGAGGGATTGAATATGCTTGTCGTACGAGCGGCGTCGGAAGCTTGGACCCCATTATATATCCGGGATGGCCTCGACGAACGGCTCCAGCTCAACATCATCGGCCAGAGATTTGACAGTCCAAACCAGGGCACGATAATCTCGAGCTGATCGTGCATCTGACACCGCCATTGCGCGATCGGAGATTACTTCGACTAGAGTTTCCGTGGAGGAGTGGAATGAGGCTGGGTTTTCTGCTGCGGCTTCCTGGCGGCGACGACAAAGCGCACGGAGATTTTTTGAGACACGCCAAAATATTCCGGAGAGCGGAGTGCGGTACGGACAATCCGAATGCCACAGGGGAAGGAGGGTGAGGAGGGAATATGTACCGACGACGATGAGGAGAAGAGAGGCGACCACGGCTGCGATGGCGAGGTTGATAGGGAGGAGGAAGGTGATGAGGCCGGCGTAGAAAAACAGTAGTGAGGTATGAAGCAGCAGTGGAATGATATCCACAACCGTATGCATGTTGAATCGCTTCAGCCCGTAATAGAGATAGGAGAAGATGCGTGCGCGGATGACGGGAGCCGAGCGCATCTCCGCCCGGTGCAAAAAATCCCGGGCCCACTGCTCGAGAAGAGTTGCGATAAGAGCACAGGTCAGACTGAGCCCGAGGCTGATAAACCAGAGCGCATTACAGACGAGGGACGTGGTCGGTGGGCGGAAGTGAGTCGGCGCTGGTGCGTGAAACGTGCTTCCGTTCGCAGCTGCAGCCAGCTGTAAGGATATTTGAGTCAAGAGTTGGACGGTAGAATCCCCAGAATCCGGGCGAAGCGTCTTGTAGCTTTCGATGATGAAGGCCGTAAGACTGGCTGAAAAGAGACCGGCCTTGCATGCAAACCATCAGGAATATTATATGCATTCGGCTGCGGAGGTTCACTCACGAATATCAGCATGCCCTCCATATCGCTCTTCCAGCTCTCTACCAACGCTTTATCATACTTGGCGGCCTCAGAAACATAGAGCGCCCAGAGTTTCGCAGCCGCAGCCTCTTCGCTGGGGTCGACCACTATAACGCTGTGAGTTGCAATGGGAAAGCAAATGGATGCATCCATATATCTCACCCTTCTCCGCAACTTCGCCCTGTTCCTTGTCTGACGCGGACTCAGTCATGATAGGCGCCAAGTACTTAGACGCCGAAGCCTCTGTGCTTGCTCTGTGGCATCAGAATCGGCCACAAAAAAAGAGGCGCCGCTTCAGACCCTGGTTTTGATCCTTACCGCCGCCAACCGCCCCTGGCACTGCCGCCCGGAACGTCGAGCGGAAGGCATTGCTTAGAAAGTTGAGCCACTTGCGGCAAACTTGACGCGGACCCAGTTCGTTAGCCAAACAAACGCATACAACCCGTGTTCTCACCTCGACCGCCACCTCGACCACCACCATACATTTCGTCCCGAAGCGCTTGCAGCTTCCCCGATCCACCTTATCGACAAGCCTCAGTTGGGCATTCACCCGGTCTTCACGTTTACTGCCATTTGAAGCTTCAATGAACCAATCGAAAAAGCTTAAATTCAAGGTCCCTGCATCGTTTTCAGTTCTCTCATACCAAGTTGAATGTCAATTTGTAGACTTATCGGGTCCCCGAAAATCGCCATTATTTGTATATTCAAAATCCATGGCCATTTGACGAATCCGTATCAAATGCACGAAGAAGACAAACTTATGTCAACGCCGTGATCGCCTGGCTGTGTTTCATGGTCCAAGATCTCTGCGACACAGAAATAGACAAGACTAAAATGCGGATATTTTGGCAATCCACGGTAAGATAGACGCAAATGTGCTTGAAGTGGGCCTCAGGCCGTTCGCCAGCATCGCGACCTTATCGCTGAGATCGAGATCGACACTGTCAGCTCCTTGAACCCTCTTCTCGGGGCACACAACTCAGCGGCGTTTTTGATTCCGAAGCACGCCGGTAATTCCAATCGTACCAGTGTCATATACGAATACAACTATGAGCGCTTCAACTCTCCTGAAAAAACGAGTACGTATCGTCCCTTCCGTGATCACTTCCCTCTGACTCCGCTATATTTAGACTGGACCAGCGAGGTGGCGGCTTATTCCTCCATACCGCACGATTTTGCGATCAAGCACGAAGAGTCCGGAATTCCGTACCCCGCTCCGTCCCCAAGCGATGCGAGACGGCCACCCTGCGCGAAGCAACTGCCCGGGCGCCTGATTCTCGGGCACCCAGACTGTGTACCACAGACACCAACACCAGCAGCCGATCCACCACAGGTTGCGACTCAGCCCGCGAATCCAGCCGCCGCCGCTCTCCCATCTCATGTGCGTCAAAAAAGCAATGATTCTGCCACCCAGGAACACACAATCTCCCCTTCCCCACTTCGTTCCTCGACACCCGCGCGCTCATCTCCTCATCTAGAGGCCGATCCGCCGTCTGAGGTGCTGTGCCCATTTATTTGCACAGAAACTCCTCTGACACGCATACAGTTCGCATTCACGCCGTACGAGCGCCCGCCGCACTTCCCTCACGAGCAGGCTGTGATGCGCAGCAATCAAAGCCCGGCCGCTGCGCCACCGCCGTCCGCACCAACAACGAAACGCGATCCGTACGAAGAAGGTCATCAGCAGATTCTCGTTATATCTTCATAGCTGACAATGTACATATTTTACAGAGGCGGATGCTTTTGAGCGCCTGAGGGACACGGCCACCGATGACCAAATGGCCAATAGAACAGTCATCAAATCCGAGGAAATCAGTCCAGCGCGCATCAAGAAAGAGGAAGAACTCGGGGATGTCCGTTTAAAGAAAGGAGCAAGGAATGTCAAGACAGAGGCATACGAGCCTTGTGCAGAGTTTCGTCTAAAATACGCCGAGGTATCGGAGGAGATGCGCAGGCGCGACGCTGCCGAGCGCCGCGCCGATGCGAATCTGCATGTGAAGATGGAGATCGCGGTCAAGCTAGAGCCAGGTGTGATCAAGACTGAGAAGTATTCCCCATCGCAAGAGCTGTGGGACATCTCTGCCCGGGGCCAAGCAGCGCAGCGGGAGCGCGAACGCGGGGGTGTCGAGCGGGAGGAGAAATCTGAGAATATGCCTCAACAGGTGTCTGTTAAGCCTGAACCATCCGACGTATCTATCCCGAAGCCTCGTCCGGCCAATCGGCGCTTCGACCCATTCGATGGGTATGACGGTCCTGTAAAAAAGGAGGAGGGAACAGATCGTACGCTCTGTTGTTTTTTGCACTTTAATCTGACTTATTGCAACGCAGTTAACGCACGCCAGCCGCCGATGTCGTCGCCCTCTGCATTTCCGCGCCTGCAGACACCGGTGGTGAAGCAAGAAGAATTTGCGCAAAGGCGTGCGCCGTCGCACAGTTACGGTGAATCTGCCCACGCAGCAAGCTCACACACATACTCTCCGGGAGTCAAGCAAGAGGGCACTGGGGACCGATATTATTCCCACAAATCCCGAGGTGCAGCGCCGCTGCCTAGAAACCTCTCTCATCATCCGGCGGCATCATGGAACCGGGAAGCTCCGGGGCCGTCTGCGTTCCCTGGCGGATACTCAGGTGACTCGAGAGGTATCTCTGGCTCGCACGGTGGTTAGTGTTTTGTTTCTTCGTCCAAATTCACACTCAAAATAAATCATCCTTGAAGCACACCGCGGGCACAGGGATGGTTACGAGCGAGAGCCGAGCAGGACCTTCAGCCCAGTACTCTTCTTCCTCTTTCGAAACATGGAACAAACTGACATACGCTCCATAGTCTCCGCGGCCAGTCAAACGAGAGCGGGATGTCCATGAAGGTATGCATATTGCCTTCTGTCCGCCCCTCAATACAAACATGGCATAAAGATGGTCGTTTTTATTCCCCGCCCAATGAGCCGCCCATCAAGCGGGAGCGAACAGAGCAGGTTCCCAGCAGATCCGGCTATGCGACGAACTCCAGCACCCCGTTGGTTCAACAAAACATAAATAATATACGGGATCCAAGGGTCAGGGCACGAATGGGTGCGTCTGGGATGCAGGTTTCCTTCCTCGATATGCTGGCCTGATAATCGATTAAACCAGAACGCGAGTGGAGGGATCATGGTTCGTGTGCCCCTCTTACCTCAAACACGCATGCTGATCACGCGATTTGTTATAGAGGCTGTGAAAAGGGAGAGAAGTGAAAGTTAATCGCCATCTCAAACATATCCGTTCAACCTTCACGCTGCGTGTTCTTCACCGGACCATGACTTGTTGGTTTTCACGCGTCTTGCTGGCAAACAGCGATTTAATTTGGTTCATGAGATCGGCAAGCTTGCTGAAACTTTGAACAAAAGTTGGCATGCTCGCCTCCCAGGATTTTGCTATGCGCGCCGGCTTCGTACTCGTTGTTTCAATAGATTTGGGTTTCCAAAATCAAGAGAAAGATACAAGTGCTCGATGGACGTGAAGATTCACAAACCTAAGGGGAAGCGAAGATCAAATGTCATCGCCAGCTCGCGAACCGCGCCCAAGAGCTTGCGGTCTTCGGTTGAGAGGCTAAGGACGGCCTGTGCATCCCGTGCGGGTTCGACCTCGTCTGTCGGAAACGGCCCTCCATTGACCGCGCACACGGTCCCGGGCTCCGGAAGTGTCCCTTTGAGGAAGTACTGTCGAATGTGGCTCTGGGTACAGAGTGATGGCGCGGAGATCGAGCAGTGCTGCCGGTTCGTGAGATGGTAAGTTCTACGAGTAAACTGAAAACTGCGAGGTGCGTACTCCGGCTGAATCTTGGGTCAAGACAACAGACCCCTTGAAGCCCTGCGACATCTTCTTGGCACTGTGGTTCATATCAGTGTTAGCGACCCGGTGGTTGAGACGGGACATGACGTACGACCATAGAGGAGTTACTGGGTCTGAGGAGGATATTAAGATAGACAGAACACCGGAACCAAGAAATGGCTCACCTGCAGTGTTTCCCACGAGGAGAATAGGAAAGCTGGTGTTTGCAATAAATGGCCCTAGTTTGGTTCAACCAAGCGCAGGACCCAAAGTAAGGCAGCGCGCACCCTGGAAATGGTTCTTTGGAAAGTCTGGCCAGGCCCTATATGCTTTACTCAGACGCAAGCCCACCGGAAAATTTACCTCGACGCTTACATGCAAGGTAATCGGATGGGTTCCCAGATGTCAGCCCACTCCGAAATTTTGCTCAAATTTCGGTAGTGCCTCAGAGCTTCCTCGTATTCTCCAGGAATGTGCTTTCCATCATTGCAAAGCACAGCGGATACTGCCTCCCTGATGGACTCGAACCGATACTCCGACGGGTCGCAGCCACACAGGAAGGGAGGTGATTCTGACATTTTAAATAGGGCCGTCCCATTGCCTACGGTCAAATCGGCAAGGGCTTGGGCCAGCTTCGGAAATTGGGAGTATGGCGAGTAGAGGGATCGAAAAATTGTGTAGCGTAAAAGGGAATAATCGACGACGCCGAAGGAAGTATTTGTCCGCACAGGAACCGGTCGGCCGCGGAGGGACGCGTATATTTCGTCGACGTTCTCCAGTATCTCTGCGGCAGTTGAAGCAAAGAAGGGACATCCTCCTGGCCCAGCAGCGACGCAACCATGGACAAATGACATCCAAACTTTCCCTGTGTCAATTAGATCGGTGGACAATTCGTCTGGGTCGTAATTAATGCCTAGGCAATAACATGAGACGAAAGAGCCCACTTGCGAAATAATCTTCAGAGTCTACAACACCGTCGATGACGAGGCGGCCAACATTGTCCTGAGAAACATGTTTAGGCCAGATCAAAAACACTTGAGAAATGACTCCACCGGGAACATGGAGGCGAATGTGGCGCCTAAAACACTTCCATATCTGCCAATCCTGATAAGTGCTAGCTCCCGCAGATCATGTACAGTACAACGCACGAGAATCCCCAATACTGGAGTTTGTCAAAAGAATGGGCCTGCACGATTCGTAGCATGTCGCGGGCTGTATGATCAGTGTTAATGAAACGGAGGCTTCCGTCGTCGCGCTCTTTGGCCATTTGCCCTTCCACAACTCCCCGAGCCCATGCACGGGACAGGGCGTCTACAGAAGAATTCATAGACACTTTCTCGCCGGAACTAGACCAGATCTCTCGCTCGGCGCGGCTCTCGAAGAACGAGACGCGGGGCGTGGACCGGCTAATGCCTTCAACAAATTCAGGTTGATGACCATACATTATACTTATTGCCAGACTCACCGCGGGGATCAAAGCCTACTATATCAAATTCTGGGCCAATGATTGTGGATAGCAGGGATCCTCTCCACAAGACTGTGTCTACTCCCGACCCTCCGGGACCACCCGGGTTAATGAGGACGGGCCCGCGGTAGTTCGGAGAGTCATGTGGTACACTCGAGTGTATGCGTATCATCGCAATTGCAGCGGAGGCGCCATTGGGATGAGCGTAATCCAGAGGAACCTTCCAGTCAAAAACGATGAATAAAATGAGGGAAGGACACAGGTCCCCTATTACCTTCAATCGTGCGCACTGATTTCCAGTGTAGCAATTCGTCCAAATGAGTTTTTCGGTAGGCACAATCTGCGATGTTTCAGGAACAGTTTTCTTCAATTGAGATGGCACGCACCGTTTCCCACGAAAAGTCATCTTTGGCGAATACAGTACCCCCCGAGAAGAGCCATAGGGCGAGAAAGGGAAAGTATCGAGTAACCGTACGGGCGAACGTCCCAACCATGGTCGTAGTGCGAAGAGGTACGTCCGATCAAGCGCCGCGCGCGTCATGGGAATGTGATGCTGATAAGGCGCTGCGCGTCGCCGCTGCGATCAAGCCCTGAACTGCGGTCATATCCAATGAAGAGCAGGAGTAGAGTATCCCATTTACATTCAAGTTGGCTCGACTCGTAAAAGAAAGAGAAAGAAACTAGTAGTGAGTTTATATGCACATGTTTGTCCCGCCGCGTCTTGTCACGTCTCGTGAGACCGTCACAAACTCTGCCTCAAACCACCATCGTCCTAAACCTGTCCTGCGGATTTTCGGTGACAAATGGCTACCATCGTCTTTCTTGGGGCACCTCGCGCTTCCGACATCCATCGCACTCCCAGTGAATACCACTGGAGAACTGTCTCGTCAAAATCTCTCGCTCCCTCCGGCGAATCCCAATCGCAATCAGCTATCTACCCTCCAGCGACCTTGGAAGCTGCGAGTCGACGAATATCTCTGATGTATCAAAATGTAATTTTTGACGACAGCAAAGAAGAAGAGGATCCAGAGGATGGGCGAGGTCATTGCTGTCTTCGTCTGCGGCTTTTCAGGCTTCTTATTTGCAAACGACAGACAACGAAACCTTCTTCACCTGGCCACCAACTGCCCAAGGCGATGAATCCGATAGCCAAGACGAAAAATCAATACCGTCATTTCTCAATGTCTCGAAATCCATGGCCGTGCCACTGGAGACCCAGTTTGAAACCCAGCCCGAGTCGCAGTCATACGGTGACTATTCAGACGCGGCATCCATTGCTAGATTCCCTGC
Organism: Mycena capillaripes; assembly: GCA_029204075.1. Lineage (NCBI taxonomy): Eukaryota > Fungi > Basidiomycota > Agaricomycetes > Agaricales > Mycenaceae > Mycena > Mycena capillaripes. Next base: position 922,731 of record JARHKZ010000022.1, read on the forward strand.
ATTCCACTTTTCCTTGAACTCCCTCACGTCTCTCACATCTCTCGCGAAATGTCGGTTAAAGGGAACCAGCAAGGTCACCCTGCTCCTCGCGGTGCTCGAAGTCGATGGACCGGATTCGTTCCGCTTTAAGAAGGGAAAGGATGCTGGGAAGGAATCCTTCGTCCTCAAGATGATTCTCGGCGACGAAGACGGGAACGTTTGCAAGCTGACCGCCTGGCGCGAGGTCGCACAGGACTGGGGTGGATGCGGCGACGAGATCGGAGCGAAACGTGGGGACATATTGTTGTTAACAGGTACTTTCCGGGTCTCATGTTTGCTGGTTTTGGTTGACGGAAATTATCTGATAGACGTTATGGCGGCCTTTGAGCCTTCAACAGCAGTCACGCTGACAGCGTCCCCGTGGCAAAAACCCAAGCTCGAAATATGTTATCGGACGATGCCCTACACGCATGAAGATCAGCGTCTGCGTCCCGACTTGCGGCTTGGGGCGAGCGACGCGTGCGTGCGAAAGGTAGCCGCAGTGGTGCGATGGTTCGAAGGCATGGCGGGTCTGGGTTAGTGTTCATCATTTGTGTATACGTCCGACCGGTCAACTTGTATGTTCCACAATCCCGTCGTGCTAATACATGCAATTCAAAGGTTGACTCGACAGCGCCTTCGAATCCTCCTTTCCAGTCTGCAACGGCTTGCCCCCGCCTTGACTCGGAACCCCGACAAGTCCCGTTTCCCGGGTTCAATTCTGCGACCGGGTATCGTCGTCGGCGTGAATGGGTTCCCAAACAGGTTGTTCCGCGAGTCGTAGGAGAGCGGGACGGCGGAGCGTTGCAAGCAAAAAAAGAAGGCAACTGGACAGGGTGACAAGCCTAAGAGGCGCCTTTTGCCGCTCGCAGCCGGCTGAGCGAGCCACGAAGAAACGTCGACTTGATGCCGCCATCCTCCACGACGGCACCGACCTCTCCCATAACGCCCCGTACCCTGAAAAAAATGTAGAGTATCACTCGGCTCCTGCGCGCAGGGGAAATTAGCGAAGACTCAGAGTGATATCCGGGTTACTCACGCTCATGTACAATTACATGCTGTCTCACCCGGTCGCCATATGCGCGGATCGCGCTTGTGTCGAGGAGGCAAGAGTGCTGGCGAACGGTAAGTATAAAATAATGTACAAGTACGCGTCAGAGCATCTTCAAAAAAAAAAGGGATCGGATCTCAATCCAACTTGCATATACTCCAAACAGATTTATTACATGTCCTGTAAGCAAGGGTTTATAAGTAATTAGCTCGAAAGATATGGATTATTTCTCTATAAGTAGTACTCATAGCGGCACATTCTTCAGCATATCAGGGAAACGCCCGACTTTCTTCAACTCCTGCATGAGCCCGTCAAAGTCGCTCCGCTTCACCGGTATATCATCCCGCGCAAACACCTTGCCGTCGCGGCACATGTACATGTCCTTCCCGTCGCGCTTCACAATACTCTCCGCCGCCATCTCCACGTACTCTGCGCCATATTCGCGAGCCAGCTGTGCGCGCAGCGCCTCGCGCGGGACCTTCCGCCCGCGCACCGCCGGCTCGAGCAGGAGCACGACGAACACGAGCGCGTCAAGGTCGTACGCGCCGTTCTGGAAGAGCCTTCGCCGGAACGCAAGGAACCGCACCGCGTCCATGAACCCCGAGAAGGTCACCGCGTGCGGCGTCTCCGGGGCGTCGACCTGCCCCCACACAACGTAGTCCGCATCGCGGTCGCGCTGCAGAAATTCGATCTGCTTGTCGTGAGCAGGCGAGCGAGTGTAGTCTGGGCGCGTCGTGGGCTTGGGGATCGCTAGAAGAACTGGGTGAGCACTCGCAGAGAACAGATACGAACTCCATGAACCGAAGTTGGGCCCGACGCCCTTGGCCGGTGCGCGTTTGCCGATGGGGATCGGGGTCACCGATGCGCTGGGAGGCATGGCATCGATCGGGTATTTAACCTGGACCAGTATTTCCCTCTTGGGGCCCACCTTCGCTCAGTCATGAGTCTCGCCGCTCCCAAAACACGAAAGAAAGAAGGCACCTGAACCCCCAGCGTGCAGCTCTCGCCCGTCCCAATCCCATAGCCACTGAGCTCCTCCTCAAACCGGCCCAGGCGACGCAACTGACGCAGTGCAGTATCTGTCTGCGCCCGGGACACCTCGTCGAAGGTAGGCATCACCTTGCGCCGCAGCGCCGCGGCCATATTATCAAACGTCACCCCGTACTCCTTCCGCAGTTGCCTGCGGAGCACCGCGTCGTCGCCACGGTACTTTTGCAGTACGCGGTAGACGTACATCAACGCCGCCTCAGCGCGCGGACCCGTGCCCGACATGGCGTAGCCACGCATGACGATGAAGGTCACTGCACTATGGGGCTCGTCGAGCGAGACGCCGTCCATATCGACGTATGCGGCGTCCTCCGAGATGATGATGAGGTAGTCCTTCGTGGGGTTTTCGTGGAGGAGCTTGATCTGGCGCAGGAGGTCCGCCGAGCGGCGGTGACCTGGCAAAGGGGGCGGTATATCCGGCCGTATTGGATCCCCAGAGGCATCAGGGACGTCGTCGAAAACAGAGTCGAGTCCTGCGCCAGATATAAGAGGAAAGTTTCGGTTTGGAGTTCAAGGAGTTCGCACCTAGGGGCTTTCCGCACAACGGCTTATGTATCTTCCGGGCGTCCTTTTGACAGACTCTGATGCAAGTCAGTCAGGCCCTCGGCGCGTGGGTCCAGCGCACCTGTCGCAATATCGCACATCGCGGCCGACGGCCTTGCACGGCCCACAGACGCTCATCTTGCCGTTCTCCGCCTTCTCCTCTGGTTTGAGACATGAGTCGCAAAACAACTTCATCTCCTTGCGCCGCTCGGCCTGCTCCTTACGCCACTTGTTCGCGTCGGACTCGCCGAGAACGGTGTCCATCATGGGCTTCAATCCGAGGAGCGTATCCTTGGTCTTGTGGTGCTCGTGCGTGTATGAGATGACGGTGATGTCCCGGCCTTTTGTTGAAAGGAGAACGATGCCCAGAAAGCCGGCTGGGGATTTTTGAGTGTTTTAATCATCAGAATTAAAAAGAGCGGACGAACATATGTATCGTGTGCGCATTATCCGGCGAAGCCCGAGCCACGCCTTGCGGTTGGGAGCGGTATCGTCTGGCTGCCATCCAATCAGGGCGTCGTAACGCTCATTCGGGAAGACGAACGGTTGCTTCGGCATCTCATCGTTGTTGGGCAGCAAGAATACATTGAGGAGATCGAGAAAACCGCGTCCATTGTCGCGCGAAAGTTCGTCGTAACACAGTTCAGGAGTGTCCACCTTTGTGTTGTTGAACACAGACGGCACGCCGTCCGAGTTTTCGTCGAGTTTTTGGAACGCCACAACGAAATGCTTACGCTGTCCGTCCGGCCCAAGGGCGAGCCAAGTCTTCTCAAAACCCTGTTCAGTGAGCATTTCGACGATGCGGACCGACAGGGCGAGGTGCGACACGCAACCTAGGCGGCGCGCGCTGACCATCTCTTGGAGGACATCCGGGTTCATGAGGCTCTGGAAGAAAGCCTCCGGTGCTCCACGATTGGAGTCTGGTTCCAAGGGAAGAGATGGGTCGAAGCGGCGCTTCGCCGCAATATCTGTGGCCTGAATCCACTCCATTGGGTGCGTTTGGCAATTCGGATAACCCGAGTCCCCCCATGGAAGTCGACTCGTCGTTGTCGATTTCGCTGGTTTCTTCAGAGACATGGGTGGATAGCAAGTTTTTCCAGCCCTCGAATCTAGGCCCCCAGAAATGTGAAGTCCTCGAAGCCTGTCAGACTACCACCCGCAATCTCGTTATCGAAGTGCTGAATTATGGGGTAAAAGTAGATGAGGTAACGTTATTTGCCAAGCTGGGCGTTGTTTGATTCCCAGCCTAATGGCTTTCAATAGTATCAAATCCTCCGAAATTGAACAGAAAATGAATTGTGTTTTGACAGAGGTCCAGTGGACGTAGATAGGATCCAGCAAAGACTTTCATATTTGCGGCTGAATTTCTCAATGATCCTAGCTCAAGGGGAGGAGGGCCATCCATGGTTTTGTGCTCCCGGAGAGTCGGATACTTTCTGGAGACTGGAATGCAACATGCAAAGTAGTAAGAAATGCTGTGTGTTATATTGCCAAAACTATTAAAAAAAGGTGCTTGTTATAGGAACTTCATCTCCATGTTAAATCCGCATTGAACAACCGGGACTTCCATGACGAGCATACATTGCTTGAAGACCGGAGAAAGCATTCTCAACCTATATCCAAGCCTGTGTTAGCGGCGGCGAGGTCCTAACTTCAGCTATCACAGAAATATGCATGCCCTCGTCGACCAATTCGAGGAGTCGCGGAAGGTTAATGCGAAAATCGGGGGATGGGATCAGATGGAGCTTGTTGTGCCTGTGTTCACCGTAGACTCCAGCGGGAGCCCAAGTCATCCGGAAAGATTCAATTCGAGGAGCCGTGATGCTGCTGTTTTTCCACCTATACTCAAGCGCATCCGCTAACTCTCCATAACGGATCGCAGAGGGCTCGGCCGTATGATTCGAATACATGTGAACCGAGACCACGAGATATCTCAGATTGGGAAGGAACGCGACCGAATCGCGAACTTGCAGATCACGCAAAAGACTAGACATTTCGTCGACCGATAGATCTTGCATCTCAAGGATGGTGAGGTGAGGTAGGAGGGAGAAAGAATGGATTAGAGGCTGATATCTGTGCAGGGTAAGGCGATGCAGAGGAGGCCGCGAACGCGATAGAAACGACGAGAACTCTTGGTGGGATTCGATTCCGACCCCGTCCCCATCGTCGAGCTCCAATTCTAGCAATGCAGGCAGAGTCAATATACAGAGTATATCAAGGCAGGCGAGTTGGCCTGTGAGATGTAGAACTTTGAGAGCGAGATGAGGTGGAAGGAGGGCCGTCTCGGTCATATCTTGCTCAACCCGGTGGAAATTGCACTCAACGAGGGAGACTGCTAATCGTAAGACGTGCAAGCAATGCATCCCGTCGAGCGATTCCCCCTTGAAATGGGTGAGCTGCTTCCACGGAAGGAGGAGCATGGTTGGTGGAAGGCCTTCCAAGACAACACTGCGCAGATTCGGAGCGTGCTCAAACGCAGTTATTGTAGTCGGCCGGCCATATGATTGTATACGGAGTGTTTGTAAGGAAGGCAGCCTCCCGCGCAGACCCGATTGGAAATTTTCCCTTGTGAGATCCTTGAACGAGAGTCGTAGGTCGACATGCCGCCATTGTATAGAGAGGTCGAGAATTGAGGGGAGTATCTTAGCGGCTTTATTTGGCGGATAGCGCTCCTTTTGGTGGATGATGAAGGATAATGGTGAAGATCCTGCCCTCTCCATCCATTCTGTAAATCGACGAGAACTCCGCACATAATCCTTGGACCAATCAGCTACAGAGATGCGAAATGTGGCCCAAATCTTGGGGGTTTTGAACGCAACATATCTCCACGCTCTGCATATCTGTGATAGAAGGAGTGCGGTGGGAGGGGTGTGGCGGCTGAAATGGAGAATAGGCTCGGAATGCTGAACATCCGGGAGACAGTGGACGAATATTTCCGCTGTCACATCGAAAGGCAAGCTCAGAACCGGATAAGTGAGGGAACCGAGTCTTTTCTGTATGATCTTCCGCTCCGCCTGCAGAAGAGCGATCTGTGCGTCGATTGCTGCCAAACGATCCCGGAAAGACTGGTCTGTTTCCATATCTGCATGCAGTTTAATTGGTGAGCTGAGGAAGAGGAGCGAAGATACTTTCTGATTCTTTGAATCAACGTACAGCGTGGCAAGTTGGAATGGCAAGCGAAAATATATCCGATAAGTCCGAATTATCCCACGGCTGCACAGCCTTGCTACTGCAGCTGTAAAGGCCTTGTGAGGGTTGGCCAAGGATTGGCAGGAAAAATCGGGTCTGAAATTCAGCAGTAGATTGGCACCTTCGATGGCAGTCTAAACCATTTTCCCCCTGAATCGCACAACCGCCTTTTGAGTCATGTTTTGAGGGTCATTCCGCAGCTGAATTCAAGCTGAATGCCTGGTCCGTTTATGGTTCGTCCACATTTTTCAACTTGATTTTTCCACTTTCAAACCCTCGCTACTTATAATTATATCTGGGCTTCTTCCAGAATTACTATATCCGTCAAAATGCGTAGTGGCCGACAGATGCCTTTGGCAGACAGAAACAAACACGCCTCGACGCGTCAGCCTCTTTCTCTTTGCGTTTTACCCATCCTCCTCCGCCCAACATGCCGCTCGAGGCCACTATGATGATTATAGACAATTCGGAGTACATGCGGAACGGAGACTATCAGCCCACCCGCTTTGACGCCCAGTCTGACGCAGTCACCACCGTTGTGCAGACAAAAATCGACTCAAATCCAGAGAACACGGTCGGAATAATGACTATGGCGGGGAAAGGGTACTTTTTCCGCGCTAAAATGGCGTGTATGCTGACGTGAAGCAGTCCAGAAGTCTTGGTAACACACACCAAGGATATCGGCCAGATATTGCAAGCAATACACACAACGTCCTCGAAAATCGGTGGTGAAATCGATATACCGACGGCGATTGCTATTGCCCAGCTTGCGCTGAAGCATCGGTCCAACAAGAACCTGCGCCAACGCATAATCGTGTTCGTGGCGTCTCCTTTGGACGGCCCAGCTGCCGACGAGAAGGGGATGGTCAAGCTGGCGAAGAAGCTGAAGAAGAACAACGTCGCCATCGATGTCGTGTGCTACGGGGACGGAATCGAGGAACCCATGGAGGACGGCCGGACAGTGCTCAAGGCCTTCGTGGACAGCGCAAGCAGTAGCGATAACTCGTGCGTCGCGTGCTTCCCGTCTCCGGCTGTGTACTCATGAATGAATGGGCAGACATATTGTGATGGCCCCACCAGGCAACCACCTCCTCTCCGACGTCCTCATCTCGTCGCCCATTCTCGCAGGCGACCGCTCGGGCAACATTCCCGATGACCTCGTTCCTGGCGGTGCGGGCGACGGTCCAGCCGCCTCTGGCTCTGGTGGAAACGCTGAATTTGAATTCGGCGTCGACCCCAGCCTCGACCCCGAGCTTGCGATGGTACGCGCCGCTTTATTCTTTCATCCTCATACCTTGCTGACTCATTTTGCAGGCACTTCGGATGTCTATGCAAGAAGCGGCCGCGCGGGAGGCTGCGTCTGGGCCTGCGGCATCCACGTCGACCGTACCTGCGGATCCGACGGACAGCGAGGAGGCGGCCATGCTGAAAGAGGCGTTGGCGCTGTCGCAGCAGGACCAAGACGTCGACATGGATGCTGCGGCGCCGAGCGCCCCGGCACCCGCTGCTGCTGCCGCCCCTGCGGCGCCCGAAGCAATGGAGGAGGACGACGAGGACGAGGAGGCGGCCATTGCTCGCGCAATTGCGATGAGTATGCAGCAAGATGAGGATGCTGGTGCTGGGGATGGGAAGTAGACTTAGGATACTTCAATAACAAAGACTTGCTCTCCGCACTCTTTCGCGATATGGCTGCATGTACATTTCAAGGGACCGCCGCGCATCACTGATATGGCATCATTTCCAAATTCCCTCTTGCTTCATACCACCCGCCACTGCACGCAAATGCCCCGCGCCCCCAAATCCTGCGCCAACCCGCTCTTTTACTCGTGGGTCGAGGGTATGTATGATAGTCAAGTCGTAGCCCATATTAAATTCCTCGCAAAGAGTTCCACGACGCGAAGGACTACCGCAAGCGCGGCGGCCCCGCGCGCGACGGGATACGAAAACGCGCTCCGAAGCATCGTGGCATGCACGAGTCCACGACCAAGTACGCGCATCCAAAGGAGTTGCTAGTGCTGAATGGCGTGGGACCGACATGTGTCGAACGGCGCGTATTATCTTGTCTTTTCAGCTGGGACGCGTTCTGACGCGTCTCTTGCGCGATTACGCATTTTCTAGGCTTACGGAGAAGCTGGAAGAGCATTGTGCGCGTCGGGGAATCGCCATGCCCGAGTTCAAGAAGAAGGAACGAGGTAGCGCGATTTTTGGTCTGTTGGTACACCTGCCTTAACGCGATTATTTCTCAGCCAAGAAGGCGCCCGTCGCTTCGAAGAAGGCTGCACCGCGCGTAAGCGACGCGCCGACGAAGAGGACGACGATAGCGACGCTGAGTTTTCAGCGCCGTCGTCATCGAAGGCAAAGAAGTCGAAGGTGCAGGCTTCCGAGGACGACGACGAAGAGTATACGGTCACGGAGAAGGAGAATCTTGAGGCTGCCCCCAAGCGGCGAGCAGTTCCTGCCCGAGCATCCGCCAAGCGGGCGACAGCGCTGGCGCCGGAGAGTAGTGACGACGAGTACTAAACCCAGTAAGTCCCTTTCCTCTTAATTCTCCCTCGTTTGACATTTGGATGCGAAAGGCTAAAAACACATCCGCAGCCTAACTATTTTATCTGTCGCATACCTCAAGTTTCTAATCGCCTATGTTATAGCTACGAAACATTATTTTCATGTTATTCAGCTATTGCACTCCCCAACGATGCTTTGGCAACCTCCAGCGTCGACGCATTTATTTTTCTACAAAAAAAAACCCCCAGAAGGCAACCCCAGAAGGAAGAGGAAACGCTAACGATGTATCCAACGGGTTTTGGTGCCCATTTCGTCAACCTTGGCGCTTTATCACGCGTAATGTGATGCGCTCACAGTCGGCTCTCGTCTCCCCATGATGTCGTATAGCAATGACGGTCTCCTGCTGCTTATCCGATGTTCTTGCTGTTTCCTTGTATGAACGACCGAAGACTGCAAAGAGGAGTCCACTCGGATTATTCCTTGGGACCACCGCGCGCGGTCATAGACTTGTTGAGCAGATCCGCCATCGCTTTCCGGTTTGATGCATTTGCACCAACAGGATATATTTCTCTTTGACTCCGACACATGGTGAGTTTCTCGTCTATCCGCTGGAGTCTTGCCGTGAACGTTCGAACAGATGGGCTGGAGCTGTTCTCCCTAGTGCAGGAATCTTGGCAGGAATATCTGCTGGAATAACGGAGAACGATGTTCAAGTCTGTTCGAAACGACACGCCGGTGAGTGGCAGTACCGGCGGGAGCAAGGCACGATGCCAAGCACGAGCGAATACAAGTCTGGCATCTGCGCCAGGGAGTATCCTTCAAGTTGATTGATATAACCTTCCCGGCTCTCCCGCTGAGATTTTGGTTAAGGGTATCACGGGTTGGACTACGCTCATTTCTTCAAATCAACTGAACTCGTGGGTCTTGTTCTGGGCCCAGTGGAGAAGATCCGCTACTATGTTCGGTTTGAAGACGTGAGCATTCCGTGTGCAGAGTCAGTAAATGTCCTCCACGCTCTTCATGTCCCACGCTCACATCGGCGCAGTCCTAGCTTCGCAGATGCAGATGCGCCCTTTATTAAATTTTAGCGTCGATAGGCCGTACAGTGCCATTGCCATCCACACCTCGAATTTACGCCTGGTAGGTTTTGTGGGAAACTGTCGCGGAGAGCATAGGCCATATGACTGGTTCAGACTTCCAACTTTGACGGACTAGACCTTTTCGGGAGTAATTGAACCCAGGATGGCTGTGTAGATCAAAGCGTAACGCTTCCGGGCGAGCGAACAGTGAGCGAAGCGAAGTAAAGCTTCCTTACTTCCACTCTCTCACCGTCTCGCTGTCTCGTTCAACCGATTCAAAGTATCCCCGCACCTCTTCACTTTTGTATTCACTGATCAAATGCAGACCGATATGGAGACAATACAATCTCTACGAGCTCGTTTGGAAGATATCGATGCACAGATTGCTCCTCTCGAAGCGGAGCGAAAGATCATACAGAAAAGGCTCCGGTCCCTCACCTATCCAGTACTATCCTTGCCTTTCGATGTCACATCAGAAATATTCGTCCATTGCCTCCCAGACATGCAGAATTCGGAGCCCATGTTCAACTTCCATCAGCTTCCTACCCCACTCCTTTTGTCACAGATCTGCAGGGCCTGGAGACACGTTGCGTTCAAAACACCGACGATTTGGACTATATTCCGTATTTCTGTAAACGATTGGCCGAAGCTTGGTTCTCGTCGACTTGCGGAATGGGTTGACCGCGCCGGATCCTCACCTTTATCCTTTATCTTGTTCCGACGCGAGTCCTTCGCGCCCATTCCCACTTCCCCCGCCATACTACTTCCAATCCTTGCTCTCTCAAGGCAATGGCGAGACGTAGACCTACGCCTCCCGTACATGGATTTCGTGACAGAAGAATTCCAATCGGGCCTGCGCGGGAGACTGCCCGTCCTCGAGACGCTCCGCATAACGGCCCTAGCAGATATCAGTACGAAGACAACTACAGTGACCACGTTCGAGCAAGCGCCGAACTTGCGTACTGTTTTCTTGGAGCGCCTCGCTCCGGCCCTAATTCTCTTGCCATGGAAGCAGCTCACCCACTTCAGAGGAGAAAGGTTTTATGGAATGGACTGCTTGCACGTTTTACGATTGGCGGTCTCCCTCGTCGAGTGTAAATTCGCTGGGGTTGATCAAGACATAGAGCAAACAGCACTTCTTTCACCTCATCTAGGGCTCAAGGTTCTAGATCTCACGGGGGAAGCCGTATGCCTCGACCTACTTTGCGTCTTGACGCTGCCTTCGTTGCGGCAATTACGCTTCACAGACATTGGCACCTCCCAATACCACGAAGAGTTCGTCTCATTTCTATCGAGATCACATCCTCCCTTGCAGCACCTCTCCCTTCATAGCGGATACTTGCGGCTGGTTCACGGCTTCCCATTCTTCCTTCAGCTCACCGTCCTCGAACTGACTGGCTTGACTGTCGTCGAGATGTCGGGCTTTTTCCGTATTCTCCAGTCGAACTCTTTCCTTCCAAGGCTGAAAACCATTGTATCCTCAGTTTTGGAATCGATCAGATTCTACTTTCCCCCAGAAAAGGCCCCCGCAATTAACTATGGAGATATGGCGGATGCCCTTGCCTGCAGGTGGAACAGAAATGACCGACTGGAAACTTTTCGAATGACGTGGAGCCGCAATGGATGTGGGGGCGACGACGAAAACAGACTACTCCTGAACCCGCCCCCTGATTTTTGCCTCACTCTTCCGCGCCTGCTCGATTTGGTCGAGGAGGGCATGCAGATATCTGTGATGGCTGAAGTGAGACAAATGACCCAGGTTTGGATATAGGTATAAATGCTTTGCCCAGTTCCGGAGAGTGCCTTTTCATTGTAATTTTTCTTTCTCTCAGTCTGTACTGCCGTTTTGTAAACCTTTTTTTCCCCCTCGCGTGCTTCGCGCCTACCGGAGCGGAGGTCTCGTTTTTTTCCAATTATGATCCGAATGCTCTACTTTCACTGCTGGAACTTTGACCTCTATCGTTAAATTTTGGCTGAAGTTGAACTGCGGTATCTATTGACCAAGTTACGTCCAAAATACTGATATCATCAATCGCTGTCCCAAAAAGGTTATGCATCAGTTACCCCGTCATGTCTCAAGCTAAGCCCTGACATCGTCTCAGAAGAACCCTCAAGTTGAAGTTTCTGTCGATACTAGCAGAAGTGGACTGGACGAAGTTAAGCGTGAGTAACTCACCGACGGTTTCTTGGAGTTCAAGCACCCAAAGGTATATTCGAAGGTAGGCGTCGAGAATACAAAGAGTAGTAGAAGATAATGATACGGCGAGTATAAATGGTGGGACGGTCAACATCGTAACATATCCAGGCATGATCTCCGGCGGGGAGAATGGAGAGGTGAATGGACAATCGATCATGATGGATGCAGGTGAGGTGCCTTCATTCCGTTCGAACCCGACCTAACCTGGCTGTCTCGTACATTGAGGTCAAGGGGAATCCTCATTTGGGGCGTCACAAGGGGGGTCGAGGCGCGTTTCTGTGTAATATCCCAGTGGAGGCGAATCTGGACAAGGAGGTTTGATATCCCGAGCACAACAGGCATGCAGTCGAGGATGATGAACTGAACGTTGGACCCGCACAGGTAGCTCAAGAGGTGGAAAAGGCTGAATGTCCTGAGTTGGTAAATCGCTCAGTTTCGATTATCGCCTTGGATGCTAGACGAGAACAACTAACGCGAAAAATGCGGCACTATCGGCAAAGATTCTGAAGATGGTCTGTTTTTGAAGTTGGGGGTCAGAATGTTGGATGGATGATGTGCAAGGAGACGCACGGTCAGGCTTGTGACTCCAAACGATTCCAGTGCCCGGCTGACATTCCACAATTTATACCATATACATCCTAAATGAGAGTGGGTTGATCTGAGAGGCGCGAGAAGGCACAACATACCCGTTGTGTACGCAGTAGTGCTGTTACGCGTGATGAAATAAACGGAAATGTCGAAGAATGGTACTTACCACAGGCAGCAGATGCAAACTCCTGTCGTCCAACGTCGATATGCGGCCTGGAACATGTTATCGTTCGAGGTATAGGTAGAAACTTGATACGCGAGGCCGACGCCAAACGCTGTGGATGAGAGTTCATTGAGTGGGTTTCACACCCAAAAATTCAGAATAAAGTACTCAGTAGGCCCATTAGCGTGATAACTGGAACCACGATGATTCCGGGACGAAACCCAGACACCACCCAGAGCCGATGAATCTACAAATGATTTGAAAAAGGCCCGAGACCAGTGAAAAACGTACGAGAAGTGAATCCCCGATAATGAAAGACGTCACTATTAATCCGTATTTGAGAACCTCCGTGATATGAGAGAAATTGGAATAGAATATTCGGGGTCCGGGTCCATCGTCCCAGTGGCGGAAGGCCAGAAAGATACGGGCGACATTGAGAAGCCAGTGCTATGACCAAGTCGCCGTGAAATATAAAAAATGAGAATGAAAATAAAAGAGCAGACACGCACGATGGTGACCGTTATGAAGAGGGCAAGAGCTCCGAGCGCGACAGGGGAAAGAAGGTTTGAGCGAGAGAACCACGATGTCCCGCTCAGACGCTCACGGTGACGTGTCACCATGAAGTATAGAGCGCAGGACGCCATAATAACATATATCCCATAGAGAAAGCTTTCCAGCACCACAACAGCGAGATTTGCTGTGAGCAGTGTAACGTCCGACATGGTCGAAGTCGCGACGGAAGATTGCTCAGAATCTTGCCTTTAATATGCGGCGTAGGCGCCGACTTAATACAGATTGGCCGGGGACGGGGGATCAGAGTATACCACGTCTGAATGAATAAGGGCTATGCAGGCTTCGCGTCCTAAAATACAAGACAGCAAGTATGTACCAGGTGAAGGATGGTAACCACCCACGCATCCGTAATTCCATCTCTGCGGCAGTGGGGTGCGATACCAAATCCCGTCATGATCAACCATGACCTTGCCATCACCAGGCGGCCGCGTCTTTGTTCTGCGTACCTCTCGCGAAGAAAATCCGTCAAGTGACAATGTCACAAGTCCCTGGAATGGTGAGGAGAGGGCTAAGGATGACCGTAGCAGAAGGACGGAGGAAAGACGCGATTGCGAGTTTAAGGGCGTGGGAGTGAATCACTGATGAAATCCATCAAGTGCTTCGGGATCACGTTCTGGTGTGCTAGCATTCCCACTGCAGATCAGGCAGAAAAATTGAACCAATCATGTAAAGCCACCGAGCTCGAGTTTGAACCTCGCAGCCACGTCTAATTATTCTGTGCGCAGTTCTCCACATCAGCGATGATTATTCAGTACAAGTTGTGGGAAGATTTACGACTCGATTCGCGCGTTCCAGTCGCGTTCCTCACGATTCCCGGCCCTCGCATCGTCTCGCGCCCCGATAGCCCCGAAACCTCGTCATATTTCCGCTTTTTCCGCTCTTTCCGCCGGTTCCGCTACCTTCCTCAATCCATTCATTCATCGCCTCTCGTTCTCCTGGTTCCTGCTGAGTTTCATTTCCTATTTATTTCTATTCCACTTACTCCTCTCTAATACCCTCTTGCGTAAATACCCAGTTCTTCCTCCAATAAACAATACCTTTTCTCCCTGATAAGTCACTTGCCCTAAGTTTGTCTTAAACATCGACATCGACTACGTCTGACTGAATTTGTGCGGAACGAGTTCCGGCTCGGCATATAATCAAATTACCTATGTGCGTCCTTCGGGAGAAATGAGAGTCGAGAGCAAATATACTTGCAGATTTGCTGAAGGATGGGGCTCCCTCAGCGATCTTCTTAATTCTGGTATTCGGAGTTGTCGATTCAGAATCTACATTCCACATTTTCACCTTTCAATGGATACAGCTCTTTGCATAAATAATGACACTCATCAAATTTTGATGAATAAGAACAAATTTGATCCGGATTACCGTGCTCGTTTCTCAATCATTTCTCAACCGTTACCATGCTTTAAGTGTGTTTGAAAGCAGTCAAGCGGCGCTTTCGAACCATATCCTTCATCCCAAGTCCCTCAAGAGAATTGCATATCTGAAAATTTTGGGCTGTGTATTTTAAACGGATACGCCAATGGCTTCTCAAGCTTGGACATAGGTATAAATGCTTTGCCTAGTTCCGGAGAGTGCTTTTTCATTATAATTCTTCTTCATCTCAGCCTGTACTGCCGTTTTGTAAACTTTTTCCCCGCGTTGCCCCCGCGCGCCTACCAGAGCGGAGTTCTCGTTTTCGAACTATGATCCGAGAAAATGCTCTACTTTTGTTGTTGGAACGCTAGCCTCTCTCGTTCAGAATTGGCTGAAAGTGTCTTGAACTGCGCGAGTTACGTCCAAAATACTGATCACTGATATCATCAATCGCTGTCCCAAAAAGGTTATTCATCAGTTACCCGCCTTTTTCTCAAGCGCATGGGCCGCAACTTCGTCGAGATCATCACCTTCACACTCGCTGGTCCGCCTGAGGCATGAAGCAGTTCTAAACCCTCGTCCATGACTCGTGTTTGGAAGCGACGAAACTTGCGCGCTGCAGCCCCGGATTTTTCAGCGTCGATGACTTTTATCGCCGCCGCATGCCGGTTGGGGGAAGTGGACCCGGAGGAGAGGAGGCGACTATGGATGAATTTATTAACTGCGGATATCGTAAACCTCTCGAGGAAGAACGGCGAGCGACTATAATTGGGACGTATTCTATTGGGTAGTGCAAAAGTCCAAATGCGTAGTACAAAAGTACAAAATAAATACGAATAAGATAAAACGAAGATCGATAACAATTTATTCAAGTCTGTTTGCTATGTCCTCCGCTTCGACTGCACGCTTCTCGTCGCCCTTATTTCGATAACAACGCGACAGACGTATCCAAGCCTTCCTCAGAGCAGCTTTATCCTCCATGCTGGAGCCCTCTTTGACAGAGAGCTTCGCGTATTTCAAAGCCTCTTCGTGCCTGCTCAAATCGCTATAGAACATAGATAGAGAGGTACTCGCAGCCACGAGACGTCGGCGAACCGCGGTGTCCTGCGGTTTCTCACCAAGCAGCACGCGGAAGAGCCGAACGGCTTCCAAGGCAGGTTCAACAGCAACATCGGGCAGCTTGTCCCGTTCGATCGATACGTTGAACAATGCCGATGCCAAATCACGGTGCAATGCCGCCAGCTCGTCATTGTTGTGCCGAGACGGAGAAGTCTGTTTCAGAATGTCTATCGCAGAGCGCGAAGCGTCCACTGCTGCGGAGTACCGTTTCAAGCGAGTCATGCAGTGGTGTTTGTCTTGGTACACCGCTGCAAGTTCAGCTCCCCATTCCTTGAGTGGAAGCAGCGAATAAATCGAACGGGCTTCGTCGAGGAACGCGAGAGAGTCCGGGAAGCGTTGCAGGTCCATGAGCACGCGGCCTGTACCATGCAATGAGCGTGCATATTCGGGTTTAAATATTCCAGGGGATTGAGCTGCGAGGCCGCGAAATAGTTTCACTGCCCTACAAATCTCATCCTCCGCTTCCAAAGGCCGGTTTAGGATACGAAGGAGATCAAAGAGGCTAAGCAGGGCTCGTGCTAGCTTCGGGCTGTATACGTCAGGCCTTTGTTGATGGAGTTGTCCCCAAAGTCCAGCTGCCTCGCGCGCAGGTAGTAGTGCCTCTCCATAACGGCGAAGCGTGAAAAGCATTCGGGAATAGATGCCGAGTGAATCGGCATATTCTTCGGTATATCGCTCGGAGAGGCTTTGGAGCGTGTGGTACTTCTTCTGTGATTCAGATGCATCCTTGAGTGCGTCCTCATGACGGTTTAACGAGTGCAACGTATTGGCCCGATTGCTCAAAAACATCGCCAAGTCCGCCGAAAGGCGCTTGTCCCGAGGTTTCCGACGTAGTAGGTCCCGGGCCACGTGGACAGCACTGTTTGAGGCAATGAGCGCTTTTTCGTACTTCCCCAGCGCATACAAACAAGCTGCGAGACTATCATAAGCCCCTGCACGGCCCGGGTCGAATATGTCGTCGCGTAGGTTATCGTAAATATCCACTGCATGTCGCGCTTGTTCAATCGCTTCATCGACCTTGCCCAACGCCTTCAGATGATTGGAATGGTTGCGGAGGGCGACAGCGAAATTGCTGTCGCACTCCAGTGTAGGTATATTTCCGTAGATGCGGACAGAAACGCTGCTGATTTCAGATGCCTGGTCAGCAAGACCGACATCCATCAGAGCGACTGACAAGTCGTCAAGACTGTGGGCAGTGTCGGCAGCGGAGTCTGTGTTATATGTTTCAAGGATAAGCCTAGTCCTCGTGATCGCATCCCGGAGGTCATTTGCGGCGTCAGATAGAAGAGGCCTGTGTGTGTTTGACGCTAACGGTTCGGGATAAACTGGCAAGGAGATTAGATGCGACTGCGGCGGCTTTGCTTCCAACAAAATCGACAGCTTCTGAAGCTGGTTAGAGAGATATTCTCTTGTATTTCTTGAAGGCGTCGTCTGTTAACTCTGTTGAGTTCATAGGATAAAAGAGCTACAACGTGAGGAACTCACAGACTGTTTCTTGGAGTTCAAGTTCCGAAAATCCGATGGACCCGATCCATATCGTTCCAACGATAACAGTCTGTCCAACTTGTCGCTGTTGTCGCTAGTTGTCTTCTCGATTCTCATATTACTGATTGCCTGCACAAGGGTCAACGAAAAGTTTTGAGGCTTTAAATTTATCTCCACTTACGCTGTATCTAACAAGGAAGTATGTTATGCTCTCCTTCACGTCTTCCAGCGATTTCTTTATGGTATCTCTTTTCCAGAAGTCTTTGAGCCATCCCCGTGAACCGGTCGTGTCTTGACAACACTGCAAAAGTCGTTTGAGATTTCTGTGCTCCGAAGTGAGTGACAGGAGACAATCAATATGTGTAAACCCACAATTGTAACTTTCTCGCAGGATCTGAGAGCCCAGGCCGGTCAGATTTAATGTCTTTGCAAGCCGCTCCGATCTCGTCCAGCAACTCTAGCATCTGTTGAATCTTGTCTGCGTGTTCTTTGCGGTTTTGGTGGACCTGATGTCGTCAGTGAAGGAGCGCTTGAGATCGAGGAGGAGGAGCACCTCACCTGGTTCAAGGCGGCTTTGACTTGCATTACGAGTCCACCAATCTCCTTCGCTCCTTGTACAACTGTCCAGACGGTGGTAACGGCTCCAAGAACCTCCATGATTGCGGAAACCTTGACTGAAGTTGGGGGGGGTAATCAATCTCGTCCAGCGTCCATACAGCGATTTATAAATGTAAATGTGAGTCACGGATTGAAGCTGTGGAAGCGGGAATATAGAAGCACAACCCTGGTTGACGGCGGGAGGATTATTTTTAACGGCCTGTCAGGAACAGCCATGAAGAATATTACGGAGCATTACGCGGGGCACTGCTCTCACCATTCTGGAGTTGTAAACGCGCGCTTCCGGGAATTCTTACATACCCACATCTTCTACGGATGAAACCAATTAGGCATCCTCTTCACGAGGATCCCACAGCAAAAATCGTAGAAATCTCTGATAGCAGCCTTGCAGAAGCCGTTTTAAGTAGGGCGTCAAGGATGGCAGTCTTTATTCAATTCGCTGTGCCACTGGCCGTAGATGGCCGAACCAAGCGCCGAACTGTGAACAGGTTTCAAATCCCAAACAGTGAGATTGGAGCTAGCATTGCTATCCCAAACGGTTTCCGAGAATATAACCCAAGGGCAAAGCTTAAGGCCGTGGGCTGCAGATTCCAAGAAATTAGAAAAGGCGGGAAGTAAGCAAGAAGCAAGGCACGGTTGCTTATATCATCTGATCATCATGATCACCGGGCTTGCCAAGCATGGCCAAACATGACCCCCCCGCAGAACCTTTAAAAGCTGCGTTGTTTGAGGCGCAGTCCTCAAATTATTCCCTCTTTTACACAGGTATGTATGGACCCCATATGCTCCCCCCCTCGGCGCTGATTTTTCCCCGATTCTTTTGGATCAGGCTGAATCAATTTCAGTCACCCGAGCACTGCTTGATTTGACATCTACACATCTTGCTCTTAACCACATCGTTCTAACATGGAAGACGAAGTCGCAGCTTTGGTAGGATCTCAGGATTCCTCTGTCGACTCTTAAGCTGATACAATCGATACTACAGGTTCTTGACAATGGTTCTGGCATGTGCAAGGCCGGTTGTATGTATTTTCTGGCTTTTGTTCGCAATTTCCACTTAATACTCCTCCGCAGTCGCTGGAGACGATGCTCCTCGCGCGGTGTTTCCTTCGATTGTAGGCAGACCTCGTCACCAGGGTGTCATGGTCGGAATGGGCCAGAAAGACTCATACGTTGGGTATGTCGGCCGAGCTACGATGATGTTCTGGTCTCGCTTTAGTCCACGAAATTCGTGGCGAGGCCAAGTTTTCGCTTTCTGAAAACTTTGGCTTTGCTGGGCGTCGACCCAGGCCATGCTCGGCCTGGCGCCAGAACATCACAATTTTATGCTCAGTGAATTGATCCCCGCCGCAGTGACGAGGCCCAGTCAAAGCGTGGTATTCTTACGCTGAAGTACCCCATCGAGCACGGAATCGTCACCAACTGGGACGACATGGAGAAGATCTGGCATCACACCTTCTACAACGAGCTGCGTGTTGCGCCTGAGGAGCACCCAGTGCTGCTTACAGAGGCGCCGCTGAACCCCAAGGCTAACCGAGAGAAAATGACCCAGATCATGTTCGAGACCTTCAACGTACCCGCTTTCTACGTCTCCATCCAGGCCGTCTTATCCCTATATGCGTCTGGTCGGACGACCGGTATCGTGCTCGACTCTGGCGACGGTGTCAGTCATGTCGTCCCCATCTACGAAGGTTTCTCGCTCCCGCACGCCATCCTGCGTCTCGACCTCGCCGGCCGCGATCTCACGGATTTCCTGATCAAGAACCTCACCGAGCGCGGCTACCCTTTCACCACCACCGCCGAGCGTGAAATCGTCCGTGACATCAAGGAGAAGCTGTGCTACGTCGCTCTCGACTTTGAGCAGGAGCTGCTCACCGCCGCGCAATCATCCGCGCTCGAGAAGAGCTACGAGCTGCCCGATGGCCAGGTCATCACCATCGGTAACGAGCGCTTCCGCGCCCCCGAAGCCCTCTTCCAGCCCGCATTCCTCGGCCTCGAAGCTGCCGGTATCCACGAGACGACGTGAGTCTTTCTTGGCCGCGCCCGCAGCCCGTTGATCTCCGCGTCATGCTGACTCCTCCTCCGCACAGCTACAACTCCATCTTCAAGTGCGATCTCGACATCCGTCGCGACCTCTACGGCAATGTCGTGCTCTCCGGCGGCACGACCATGTTCCCCGGTATCGCCGACCGCATGCAGAAGGAGCTCACGGCCCTGTCCCCCGCGAGCATGAAGGTCAAGATTGTCGCACCCCCGGAGCGAAAGTACTCCGTCTGGATCGGTGGATCCATCCTCGCGTCCCTCAGCACGTTCCAGAACTTGTGGTGCTCCAAGCAGGAATACGACGAGTCGGGCCCGGGCATCGTCCACCGCAGTGAGTTTCATTCTGTGCCGTTCTTCTATCGGAATGCTGACTGCTGTTTTTCAGAGTGCTTCTAAAGAGAATTTTAATGATTGTAGTGTGGAGTACTTGTACAGTGAGTAGATTGAAGGACGTTGGAGATACGATACGATATGGCCTCGACTCTTATGCCCTTTAGACGGAAGAACAGCAGTGTACATACAACATGAATAACTTATGATTCTTACGAACCGAGTAGGGCTCTGTCCTGAGTGTGTGAGAAGGGGATGTTGGCCGCAGAAAAAGGTGGCTCACAATCAAGTCTGGAAGGAGAATCATGTCTTTCGACCTCTCCGTGCACCATCGTCCTCCTCGCCGTCTCTGTCATTATACATCGAGGACGTACTCCGCTGCGCTGTCCTCTCAACAATGGATGTCCCGTCCCGGAAACGCGTTCTGAACAGCACATTGGCGTTGGTAAACAGCCCCTCCTTCAGCGAGACGACGATGAACTGCGAGCCCTTGAAGCGCGTCCGGAACAGCTGCCCAATGTGCTGTGTGTGCGAGAGATCCAGCGCCGCGTCGATCTCGTCCAGGATGTACATCGGCGCAGGCTTGAACTGCAAGAGCGACATGATGAGGGACAGCGCGATCAGGGATCTGGTCCGCACGCGGGTTAGTCGGATAGGTTAACGGTCACAAGGACTGAAGGGATACGGACCGCTGACCGCCACTGAGCTCCGTCAAACTCTGCTTCCACACGCTCCCGAGCTGCACCTTGACTTCAAGCCCGTCCATCAGGTCTTGGTCCTCTGGCGGTTGCAATTTTGCGAAGTTGCCAGGCAACAGCTCGGCGAAGATGCCGCCAAAGTCGCTGCGAAACGAATGAGATGTGCTGACGAGGAGCAATATATGCGAAGACGCACCCATCGACTTTCTTCCACGTCGACTCCAACGCCTCCCTCTTATATCGGTCCAGCTCCGCGATGGTTTCCTCGATCTTTTCCTTGTCTTTCATGACGGTCGCAAGCATCTTCTTCAGACCTGCCTCTCGCTTCTCGACGCTGGGATACTTGTCAGCAAGGTACAAAGTAACAAGACAGGCCGCTCACTTGTCAATCATGGCCAAGACCTTCGGGTTGATAGACTTCTTCATGCCCTTGTTCTGAGCAGACAGCTCGTCGACCCTCGTTTTCAATTGGGACATATCGTTGGCTTTAAAGTCAAACTGGCCTCCGGCTATGCCAAATTGACTGGGAATTCTTTAAAAAAATCCAAGTGTAGCACTGGAAGTGCTTACTCTTTCTCTTCGAGGATCCACTCATGCTCCTTCTCCAAGTTAGCCACCATGTTCGCGGCGCCGTTCATTTCCTTTGTGAGGTTCTGAATATCAATACCCAGCTTCTGTATCGCCAGTTCGGTCTTGGAGATGGCCTGCTTCTTCTCCTTGATGACACGATCGAGAGCCAGCAGCTCGTTGTCGAAACGCTTCAGCGTGGCGCGTTCCTCCTGAAGCTTACTGTCTGCCTCGTCGTACGCAGCCTACCGAGAACATAAGCTTTGGAATAATGGGTGCCTCAGCCATTCAATTCACCTTCTTTTCAACGAGTTTCTCATCTAGTTTTGCAAGCTCGTCTTTGAGATTCAAGACATTGGCGTTAACCTCCTCTACTGCGGCCTTGGCCCCCTCGAGGTCAGTTTCCATTTGCTCTATAATCGGTCGTCAGCCTCGGGAAGTCAATGGATCGAGCGAGGCGTACCGAGTTCCAAAGCCGCCGTCTGCTGTTCCTTCTGCTGCGTTTTCACGATCACCGAGTGCTTCTGCAGAGCTCCCTTCTGTTTCGAGATATCAGCCTACAAAAGACCATCAATAACGCGAGAGGAAGAAACAATCAGAAAACAACTTTGAGCTCATCGATCTTGCCATCTTTGTTGTTCTTGAACTCGTCCATGTCTCGTTGGAGTCGGGCACAGTCCTCGTTGGCCGCAGCTTGCTTTTCCTGGGCCGTCTGGATAGCCGCCTTCAACTCGGTGATAGTCAGCTTCAGCGTCTCGACCTGGGCACCGAGCTGTGACAATAAGATGAGAAACAAAACGAACAGTTGCAGGCATTGCAACACACCTGGGCTGCGTTGCTGCCCTGGATCTGCTCCTCCATCAGCTTCAGCTCGTGCTCCTTCATGTCCAGCTCCTTCATGCGCGTCTTCCATTCCTCCCGGGCCTTCTGCGACTTGCCCAGCGTGTCCTGCTGCTCCTTCAGCTGCGCTCGGGCTTGTTCGAGCCGCTCCTCCGCCTCCAGAAGCTCTTGTACCCGAATCAACGTGCTGCTCGAGCTCGACGCTGACCCGCCAGAGAGGGAGCCGGAGGGATCGTACACGTCGCCCGCGAGCGTCACGGAGCGCAGCTTGACTGCGTCCGCGAACGTGACGCGCTTCGCGACCTCGGGTGTATCGCAGATGAGGGTATCACTGAAGACAAACTCGATCGCCTTCTTGACGTTCTCGGGATAGCGCACGAGGGAAAGCGCGGTGCGCACTTTACCATCGCCCAGCTGCTCCGCAGCTCGTGATTTCTAGTGACATGCGTCAGAGGAAGATCAACGAGTGGGGTGAGTACGCACGGAGGCAGATATGGTCCGGGGATCGATCTTGTTGAGAGGGATTAGCTGAACTTTCCGCTCCAATTTGCTGGTGAGGAGGTCCTTTGCGACTTTCTCGTCGTCGACAACGACGCTCTGCAGCTTCGCACCGGCGGCGACCTCGAGAGCTTGTGCCGACGGATAGTTTTCGCGGGCTAGTGAAAGTAGCAAGGCGACGCGGCCCTTGACCTTTCTACGGTCAAAGTGCGGACCGAGTGCGTACTTGAAGTCCAAGAAACTTAACCCATGGTGTATTCTCTCGTAGTTCTTGAGAACAATGAGAAAAGTTCGGAAAGAATGTGTGAGAACGTACAGCTTCAAGTGATTGCACTTGGACCTTGAGCTCCTGCAAACGACCCTGGCTGGTTTTCTCCTTCTCCTGGCTCCAAGCACACTGAGTGACCTTGTTGCGGCATCCGTCCACCGTCACTCGCATCGCTTCTAGCTTTTTCCTCCCGTCTCCAGCGTCACGCTCCATGACCTTCCACCGCGCCTCGAGAGTCTTCAACTCGCCCTCGCTCATCCCAAGCTTGACACGACTCTGCTTTTCTTCTGCGGCTGCTTGAGTGGCCTGCTGCCGCGCAGTCGCAAGCTGGCCCATGTAACCACCTCCTCCGGTAGTTTTGTTATCTTTGTTGTTCGACAGGCCCGTGAGTAGACTTTGCAGCAACTCTTCTGCCGTCACAAGCTTGTCGTTAAGACCGGTGTGCTTGTCTTTGACCTCCTTGTGAGAGGCGTTAAGCCTTTCGACTTGAGTTTTCTTCTCAGTGAGAGACGCTTCGAGCTTTGCACAGTGGTTAAGGAGTAGACAATGAAGAAACCGCTGGCGCTCACCTGCGTTAGCTCACCCTGGCACACTGCTACCCGGCCCTCCTCGTCCTTGATTGACGTCTTCTTGAGGTCGACCTGGGTTCGGATCTTAACAAGACCCTTGTCCAGCTCTGCGACGGCCTCCTCCAACTTTGCTAGCTTGCCCCCTTTGCGCTGCTCTTGATTCCGCTTCTCCTCGACATCCTTTCTCTCACCCTCTGCGGCGTCGCACTCCCCCTGCAACGCATCCCTCTTCCCCTCCTGTGTTTCGACATCTGCCTGCTTCTTCCCAATGTCCTTGCGCTTCTGCTGAGACCGCTGGCGCGCCTCCTCCCATTCCCACGCATGCAGTACGCGCTCGATACGCTGCAGCTCGGTCTCTGCCTTCTGGAACTCGATGAGTTTGCGCTTTTCCCTGCGCAACTTGTCGAGTTTGGGCGTGATTTCCTCGGCGAGGAGCGACGTGATTTCCTGCACTTTCTTGTCCTTCTTGGACATGGTCTTGATCGCCTTGTCTTTGCGGTCCTCGAACATACGCGTGCCCGCGGCTTCTTCGACCATTCCAAGGATTTCTTGCGGGCGCATATTCAGTACCTGAACGTAGTTGAGCATCCAGCAAAACCACAAAGATCGGCGCGCACCTTGGTAATTTTCCCTTGCATGATCACGAAATTGGGATTGTTGATATTGAGCTGGACGGATTGAAACAGAGTTTGAATGGTTTGTTGCGGAACCTTGTGTCCATTGAGAAGGTACTTGGTCACATTCGGGAGAGAGAGCTAGAGTGGCGTCTAAGCTTGCCATCTGTTTCAAGATATCGCACCGACCTGGCGCGTTACGGTGATCTGTTTCGACGATTCATGGCCCGTAGGACTCTTGCTGATATCCGAATTGTCGAATACGATCGTGACGCTTGCCTTGGTGACCCCAGCTTGCCCGCGCTTGTAGATGAGGTCGGTCTGGTTAGAAGCACGCATCTACTTCCAATTTAGAACAAAGAGGTATCATAACCAGATGCTCTCTTGCCGTAGACATGTTAGTGAGCCCTAGAACGAAGCTGATCGCGTCGAGGATGTTGGATTTGCCTGTACCATTCAGGCCTGTGATGGCGTTGAAAGACGAGTCCCATCCAGTTATCTGCGTCCGCACAGGGTACGACTTGAAGCCTAAACAGTCTGTTAACGTGTATCTTGGCCAGAGAAGCGCGAATTTACCCTCCAGGACCAATTCTTCGATCCTCATCGTCGTTTCTAACAAAGGCGCGTTCGCGCTCACGTGTAAAGGCCTTTGACAAATATAAACACATAGAGCCTCTTGTCAACAACGTTCACAGACGTTCACCACTCAAACAATGGTCGGTCCTACTTTGGTCGTACTCAACCTTAGTCTCATGTTCTTTTAGAATATTCATGCCAATCAATTGCTGCGGGATCGGTTGGCCGAAATTACCGCCCAAATAGCGGCCCTAAAGGCGGAGCGGAAGAGAGTCTGCTACCAGCTCGGTGCAATGACTTATCCAGTACTCACTCTCCCCGTGGAGTTGACATCTAAAATTTTTGTTTATTGCCTCCCTCCTTTTTCGGCGTCCCAGCCATTCACACAAGATCAGCCTCCTGCAGTCCTTTTGTCGCACGTTTGTAGCCACTGGAGATCGGTTGCATTCGCCACACAGGAATTGTGGGATTCCTTCAATATTCCGTCCCAAGTCAGCCGTACCCCCAGCAGATCGCAGCTGCTCATCGAATGGATCGACAGAGCAGGGTCAGCACCGTTGTCGGTGGTTCTAAACAATAGCTTATTTCGCTCGATTCTATCCTGTCCAGAGCGGTGGCGCGATGCAGATCTCCGTTTCTCATATGAAACTCTTCTATTCCGCGCGCTTCGACCCGATTTATACGAGAGACTCCCAGGTCTCGAAAAACTCCGCATTCAGATTACATCGCCAATGCACGAACAATTCTGTGAATACAGGCCAATCACTATATTCGAGAAAGCGCCCAAATTGCACACGATCGTTCTGCATTCCCTCCTTTCGCCATCGCTTATAGTCTTGCCGTGGAAACAACTCACCCACTTCGAAAGCGACGGCATGTACATGATACACTGTCTTCGGGCATTACAACGTGCACCTTCCCTTGTGCATTGTACTTTCACGCAGGTCAAAGGCCTATTCGAGGACGAGGACCTGCCATCACTGCTGCCGCTTCCTACCCTCAAGTTCCTGAGGCTTCAGGGATCAATTCACTGTCAGGAACTACTCCGTATCATGACGTCGGCAATGCCTGCATTGCTCGCACTAGACGTCAACCTCGGTTTCTATTATGAAGAAGTCAAAGGCTTTGTGACATTCCCATTCTCTCCGCAGTCGGAGTGCAAAATTACAGAGTTGGAGAAGGTTCTCTCATGGTGCTTGGCGGGATGTCTCGAAGCCTCAACCCACCTTGTCAGTATAGCCGTTGGACCTCTGTCGGTCCCAGATTTAGAAGAACTCCTACGCTCCCTTCACGATTCGACCACCTTCCTCCCCAATCTAAAATCCATCCGAACTTGCGTCAGCGAGGATGGTCACTCAAAGGAGGACGTCGATTACGAGGCAATAGTGGACGCGTTAGCCTTCAGGTGGAATAGGAACGACGGCTCCCGACTCGAATCTTTCAGCATGATTTGGCAACCCGTTGCATCATCGGATTCGAATCCCTATTGGGCTGAAGAATGTCTATCTGCTCCGCACAGTTTGCACGCTATTCTCCCTCGACTGCTAGACTTAGTCGAAGAAGGTATGCATATCTCCATGACCGCTAGTACAGGGGTTCAAATGTCTCGCGTGGAGGTCTGGGTGTAATCGGTACATGCCATCTTCTATGCAGGTATCACTGACTAGCATGCTCTAGGAATTAGAAAGGGGTATCTACGGGGGAATACTAATGAGAACTGCCATATTACACCCTATATCCAAACCTGCGTTATGTCTCGCATTGTGGCGATTACAGAAATATGCATGCCCTCCTCGGCTAACGCCAGGAGTCGTGGAAAGATTAAGCGAAAATCAGGAGGCGGACTCAGAAGGACTTGATATGTATCACCGTTAACCCAGAAATTGCGGCTCCAAGTCATCCGGAAAGATTTCAGTCTTGTCGGATTCGCGTTGTTTCTGTTCCATCTATAGGCAAGGGCGTTCGCCAAGTCACGGTAATCGATGTCCGAAGGAGAGTGGAAGCGAATTGCGAAACTGAGGATACAATGGATTCCAGCCTGGGAGGAACGAATTCGGATCGTGAATCTGAAGTTTCCAGGAAAAACCCGTGAAATCAGCCGCAGTCAAGCGGCAGCCACTAATTTCGAGGACGATGAGTTGAGTAAAGAACGAAAAGCCGTGGAATAAATGAGAATGTGCGTGATGTAGGGTGTCTTAAGGGCGGAGGGGAGTGTAACAGAACGAGATAAATTCTTCATGCTGTTCGAATCCGCTGCTATCGAGATCCAATTCTAGTAACAAAGGCAGTCAAGACGTCTATATCAAACGAGGTACGAGTTAGAATTGATATATAGCGTCTGTCAAGAGAGACTAGTCAAGACGTAGAGAATGTCGAGACACATGGCTTCCCCCATGACATGGAAAATCTTGAGGCCTAGATGAGGCGGAAGGAGGCCTTCGCGTCTGGATCTATTTTTTGCAGAATGGCATGGGATTTACACTCCACCAGTGAGACGGCCGATTTCAAAACGTGCATGCATTCCATTCCAAAGAGGCTCTCTCCCTTGAAATGGGTGAGCTGTCCCCATGGCAGGAGGATTAGGGCTAGTGCGAGGCCCTCCAAGACAACCGTGCGTAAGCTCGGCGCTTGATCGAATGTAGATACTAGACACTACAGTTTGGAGACCGCCATTTAATTCTATCCGGAATGTTTTCAGGGAAGGCAGCCTCTGGTGCAGACCGGATTGGAATGTCTCCGCTGTGAGTTCCTCAAACGAGAGGCGCAGGTCTGCATCCCGCCATTGCGTTGAGAGTGCGAGGATTGGGAGGAATATCGCGGGTGCAGCGACGGTGTATGTCGGACTGATACAGGACGAAGGACAGCGGTGACGATCCTGCCCTCTCCGTCCATTCGAAAAGTCGACGAGAGCCCAACATAAAAGGATACCTGAGAATACTTTCAATCTACTTGAATTGAAAACCAATGACTGCGAGCCGGTAAACAACTGCGGGTCCCCGAGTCCAACGAGGAGGGTTTTGGGAAGAAGACCAGAGTCACCAGATCGGAGATTACTCCGAAACGGCAAATGTGTCGGCCGAGAATTTTCAACGCCTACTTTATGGCCTGGAAAGCTGAGTTTCTTTATTATTTGAATACTATTTTAACAGGCGATAGTCGAGAACATCACGGAAGTGTAATCAATAAATACAATAAGGCAGTATCTGCATCTGTGGGGGAACACGCCGGTGTGAGCCGTACAATGTACCCCACTGCATCAGGAAAACGCAAAGTTACTATATAGACCCACATAGCCCCGCATAGACGACATAGTCGCCATAGCAGATGGACCACTCTCAGAGAAAGGTGGGGGGAGGGTGTTTGGCCCCATAGCCCGTCATAGACCACCATAGCTCAGGTGTTGTCTATCATAGTGGCCAAAGCTATAGCCCTCATAGTGCTCATAGCTGCCCATAGTCGACCATAATTCACGAAATAAAATGGGGGAAAAATGTATATTGCAGCTAATATATGACAATTGTACCGAACAATTGAGCCCAACAGCGGCGTACAACGAACTAGAGCGGAGCCATGGGAGCCCCGCGCACATCATTGAATGTGCAGGTGAAGTTGCGAAAGAACGACATTATTGACCTTGACGCATTTTCGGAAGAGCACCTCGAAGTTGGCATATACGGTGCAAAATTCTGGCCTTGAAAAGGGTGAAGCAGAAGGGCGACCAGGTCTTGCGGATTGAAACATGCGGAAGGCGACACGGGTTCTTGACAAAAATTTGCAGCTTGCACGCACATTTGTGACTTGAGTCTGCGCCATTTGCGTATGTTGAAGCCACGATGGTCCTCTTGCCGGGGAATATCAGCGCAGTGTATGGACTTGCGTTCTTTGGTCCGAAATTGAAGTGTTTGCGTGAACTTGCGTCTGACATGGATCCGGTCTGCGGAATCGGATCTAGCACGATATGTATGGTTTGAGGAAAGCAGATATGGAAATCGCCGTTGAGCGATGGAGTTTAAGGTGAAACGAGTCTTGGACGATGTAGCACCGAGCAAAGTGGCGTCCGAGGGAGCATAATCTTGAAATCCGTGGGCGATCGAGTTGGTCACGTAATATGACACAGGAATGCAGACGGCAGAGCAGCTATTGAGTGTAGAGAGGGCGTCGAGAATCGCCAAAGCGATGGTTGTGAGCGACGCAGTAGCGCAGTAGTGCGCTTCTGCGCCAGACAGTGCATGCCGCTGGTGCTCGATTGGCCTACAGCACAGGGTGAGCAGGCACGATGGGAATAGGAGAATAGATCCGGGATGGCACGTGCTATTTGCATCGACCAGTTTGAGGATGTGCGGCCAAGGAAGGGCAAGTTCCAGCGTACTATGATGTATGCCGCGCCACCGGCGTGGAGGAGAGCACGCTGGATCTGGGTCAAAAGGACAATGGACGTGAGGGGTGGTGTGTGTACACGATAATCTGGCCCTCGCCGCGCGACGGCGGACTCCGGAGGTTCAGAAGTGCAAAGCACGGAGGGAGAGGAAGAGGGAAGAAAGTCGTTCGCTGTTGTCGCCTGTTGTGGCTCCGCTCAAAACAAACCACTTTTGTCAGCACGTGCACACTTTGGACTCAGCCACCATCGGCCGATGTCAACAGCCGAGAACTTCGGACAAGGTAAGCGTTCCCTGATCCATCGCCTCCACGTCGCTTCCACAGCGTTTTTCTACCAGCTTGACGCGAAAAGCACTGGTGTTTTGCACAACGGTCTCGACTCCTCGCCCTCGTCTCGGTTGCGGGTTGAAGTGGTGCCGAACATGTACCTCAAAAGTCCGATTCCTGCGGGTAAATTCTTTTGAGTTCGGTAATGCGGTATGCTCCAAGCCCTACAAGTATATTTCCCTTCCGTGCCGCTTTGATACATATCAATGTGTTCGAATTAAAATCAGTTTGCCTTATGTTACAGGCAAACTGATTGTAATATAACTTGAAGTTATGTATACTACTATACTAGTGAAATGTAGTCTCTTGACAAACTTTCACTTGTAACCTCGTTTTGAATCGTAAATAGTCTTTAATAATATTTTTAGGCAGTAGACATGCAAGCTCGTTTACCCGTTGTAAGGATTTGCCTGAACGTGATTTGGGGCCTCATCGATAATCCGAACGAATTCTCCTCGTAGGCTGCTATCAACAGATGGAATGTGTACATGTGGGCTTTTCTTTTTCTTTTTCTTTTATGGCAACATCTTCATTCATACAATGTTCTAAACATGGCTGCCTTAATATTTACCGGCCAAGGAAGTAGCCTTAAAGTGAGGATATACAGCAATATTGATAGACAGCCATAGACCATGATAGTAGCAGCGCTGAATTTCATAGCTCACCATAGCCCACCATAGCCCGGTATAGCTGCTCTGGGCATCCTCATAGACCATTATAGCCCCACATAGCCCCACATAGCTGGCCTTCTGTCTATGGGGCAAATTTGGATTTTCCTGATGTGGTGAGCTGGGGGAAAAGGGAGCTGTACCCTTCTTTGTCGCGGGAAACTGACCGGCATTTGCGGGACCTGCCATTGATTTGGCATGTCTATAGTCCATGAAATTTGGGGAGTAGCTCCCGGCCATGGAGCATCTGGCGGTCCGGGAGGCTGGTTAATAGGAAAGACGACGGGGCGGGGATTGGAGAAAGGTACAGCACCAGGACCGCCCGGTCGGATAACAGTTACTGGAGGTTTATAGACTCTCGGAATTGTGGGTGTCGCGGTCAGGATGTAATTGATAGGAAATGGATTTTCGCCAATGGACGAACCGTCCGAATCGCTGTCAGGTGGGGGTCCAGCCGGGTGGCCAGGAAGAACTGCGGGTTCCGGATGTCCACTCGGCCGGGCGGAAGTTCTCGGAAGGTCATTTGTTGGAATGGAACTAGGATCTTGTGTACATGCGACATCGGTGGGCGTTGCATCAAGTTCTGCCGCACGAGCAGAACAAGCAGGTGAAGGACTCGAATGGATTGCTGTGGAAGAGCCGTCCCGTCCTCCGTCGGGGAGTAGCCATTCTGCAGGTCTGAACAAGACTGTCCCGTCCGTACTTTTAACCAAGATGGGGTAGATGGCTCGATCCGAAGGCTACGAGCAGTTAGACAAGTTCAATCATCATGAGGAGCACGGCACACTTACCAATGAGGCCTGGCCATTACGGATGACATTGTTTAGTCTGGCTGCAATTTCCCGCTGTTGGTTTGGGTTTGTTGTTATGACAGGCAGGTGTCCCTGCTTACTTGTCAAGTACGCTTTCTTCAGGGAAGAAATAACGCACCAGGTGGTTTTCATCAAAGGAAGCGCTGCAGTCCAGATCCCAGAACATGCCTTGGTAAAACGCAGATATCTCTCGTGCCGTGTCTATAGAAACTATCCCAGGTTGTGTCAATGCTGTAGGGACATCCAGAGGCACATGATCTGTTGGAAGCTTTTATCAGCAAAAAATCACTTCTTATCAGCGGACGAACTTGGCTGGGAACGTTCTCCTCTTGTCCACAAATCTGCACGCTACTACTGCCTTCCTCCTCGGGCGCGATCAGCACTCCAAATTCATCTGCCTCGGCGCGTATTATGACATACGAGTCCGCCTGTTGAATGATCAGCAAGAACAAAATAATCTTGGGTTTAGCACGCACAGGTAGATCGCTGCGAGCTTCAACGCGATCGATTCTTATGGCCAGCTCGTCTTCTGTGATATTAGCAACGACTATGACATCTTGCTGGTTGGAAAGATCGAACAAGCCCGCCTACTCGATGGTGAGCGAAGTCTTCATCATGGTGTAAGGCAACTCACATTTTCGCCAATTATAAACTGAACCAAAACCTCCCGCAAGTTCAGTGCATCCAACCAGTATACTGTCACAGGTCGAGGTCGATCTCCTCGCTGCCGGTCGCGATCCTGATACAAATCCCCGCCTGCAGCCGTCCGAGGGAGTCGACATGCACTCTCGTAAGCATCGTTTGACACTGTAGACATCGACCGTCGCTGTAAGGAAATTCGTGCGAGTGGGTGAGGAATAATGCCTACAGGATCATCGAATTGAACCATATTATAAGCCACACCAATTGACGCCACACCAGAACAAGCCATCGCCGATCGTGGAAAAACAAGAACAAGAGCTGGCGTGTTACTCACTGGTCATTGTGGGCGCATCACATCACGGCATGATTGTTCAAGGGATCCAATGCCAGTGAGGTATAAAGTAGCGGAAAATAATAAGAATACAGATTCAGCTGCAGCAGCAATACCAATAGAAACCGTCCGGCGTGTCAGCTGTAACCTAATCACATGGAGAATTGCTGAGGCGAGGAACATTGGCCGGTTCAATCCGAAAGCATGAAAAGTGTACCATAAATCACATGCACGAAGAGAAGAAGAAGAGAGTTTCCACTGTCAGTGTCCAGGACCGACTGCTGGTGGCGAGGTTTTTATATAACACAAGACATTTCCGGAGCGCGTCGAGGAGTCCACTCCACGGGCCCGAAAGGCACAGATTCGACATTATTGAAAGACTGGCCTAATTCTGTTGAAGCGATAGCCCTGATGAATGAGGGACAAGGTCGAACGAAAGCGAGGAAAACAAGAAGGTGTGGTGTCAGTGGCTGTGCTGATCAACATTCCCACGTTCAACGTTCAACGTTCAAACTTTAAAGTGTTTGAAGTTCACGTTTTCGCAAAAGGTTGATGGTATGGGAGTGATGGCGGACTCCGGAGTCCGCCGGACTTTCCCTGCGGCAAATCCTCCCCGCGGTATTCTTTGCACACAATTGTATCCACGGAAATGATCTCAGCTAGACCTCTGCGGTAATTTTTTTACGCCCCTTTCTATCCTCTATAAATACCGTGTGTATATCTTTCCGACTAAATTATGGCGGACACTTCCGTGCAGACAAATCTTCAATAGGATATCTTTCCAGCCAAATTCTCCAGGCGAAATTGTGGCATAGATTCTAATGTATTTTATATATTGGTAGGAATTCTAGCTAGACAATGAACTATACTATATGTATTATACTGACTATACTACGTAGATAACCTTGTCCATCAAACGGCTCCAAATGGATTCATGTGCGGTGATTCCCTCAAATAGATTTGGCTGCGTGAGGTTCGCTGCGCGTAATCATGCGCGACGAATTCCCCGAATGAAATCTGTCGCAGGGGATTCCTCACGGACGGTTAGCTGCGCAAGGTCCCACGCAGCGATTTGCTCGCAAGGGGTTCACTGTGCGGAATCTTGCGCAGTGAATTCCCCGAATGGAATCTGCTGCGGGGGATTCCTTGCGAACAGTTTGCAAGTCCAAACAAGAGGGGGGAGGGGGAGGAAGGAAGGGAGCGGAGGTAAGTGCGAGGGCGGAGGGGTATAGCGAGGGCAGAAAGCAAGGACGGGAGGGAATAAACAAAAGACCCACATTGTGGCCTTAGTCGGCATCCAGTCCGGCGTGGCGATTGATTTGCGGGGAATCAGGCGCGACAAATCTTCCGAATGGAATTTGTCGCAGGTGACTCCTCGCGGACGATCCGCTGCGGAAGGTCCCGCACAGAGACTTGGTCGCGTGGAAGTCGTCGCAGGGGGGTCGCTGCGCGGAACGGTGCGTGGCAAATCTTCTGAATGGATTTCGTCACGGGGAAGTCCTTGCAGATGGTTCGTTGCATGGAATCGGGCGTGGCGGGGTCGCTGTGCGGAACGGTGCATGGCAAATCTTCTGAATGGATTTCGTCACGGGGAAGTCCTTGCGGATGGTTCGTTGCACGGAATCGGGCGCGGCGATTCCCCCGAATGGAATTCATGGCTGGGATGTTGTCGCTAATGATCCGCTGCGGAAGGTCTCGCGCAGAGATTTAGTCACGCGGAATCATGCGTGGGGGGTTCGCTGCATGGAATTGTATGTGGCAAATCCTTTGAAGGGACTTCTTTGGGGGGGGGATTCTTCGTGGGTGGTTTGCGGCGCGGAACCCAGCATGGCGAACCCGCTGAACGAAGTTCGTCGAGGGGGATTCTGCGCGGACAGATTTAGACGAGGGCGGTTCGCTCGTGACGCAGGCAGGCGGGGGGATGAGGGACGCGGGGGGATGCAAAAGGTGGAGAGGGGTGTGCCGCGGGTTGGGAGGATGAGAGGAGTGACATCCACCGGGTGGGAGTGAGGGGTAGGAGGCGGCGGCATGGTGGAGTGCTTGGCCTGGGGCGGAGAGGACGTGCAGACGGGGATGCGAAGGTTGTCGTGTGCGTGGCGTCGGCACATCATCATGCACAAACAAACACGTAGGGAAGGGAAGGGAAGGGAATAAATTGCAGAGGAATTTGTGGACTCATATCACTACGGCAGAGTGGATGAAGGTGAACGGCCAGGGCATTTCCGATGCGGGCTTTTGCACCCAATGAACTAACTGCGGTGCTTTTCCCTCAGAGATACCGTCACGGGTTTTTCAATGTAGGCATTCCCCTGTGGTAGAACAATTTGCAGGGATTTCATTGCGGAGGAACGTCCACAGCGAATTTGCCGCAGTGGAATGTTTGCAAGGATTCCATTGCGGAGGAACCTCCACAGCGAATTTGCCGCGGTAACAAGTCTGCGGCGATTTCGCCGCGGAGCTTTGATGGCGGACAGTCCGCCATCATTCCCATACTCTTGACGCTCTCCGTTTTCGCGATTTGTTTTCGTTAATAAAAATCGTAGGAGTGTGAAATTGAGGGAAATTAATTTAGGTTAGTGAGATCGGATACGAGGATTTTTCGTTGTTTCTGAGAAATTGATGAGAGAATTGGTGAGCGGATGATTCTCGAAAGACTCGTGAACAATCTCTGCCCATTTGTGCATATATGAAGATGCCATTCTTTACTGGCCTAAAAGTTAGCGCTCTCAAAGATTTTGCTGACCGGAAGATATTCGCCATACATTCGATCTTGCGTCAGCCGCCCATTCCTGGTCACTCCCACCACAATGCCTTTCGAGGACACTCCATCCCCGCCGGCTCAGACTCACCCTGTCAAGCTCCGGCCTCCGAGTCTTCAGAATCTCAGCATCTGGACCTACCTGGCTTTGGCCTTCGTCATAATTTCGACCATTGGCGTCCTCTGCTATGCGGTGTACAGCTGCTATTACTCGGTGACCTTGACTCGGAATGCACTCCCTCAATATTATTTCAAATCGCCATCGAAGACGAAGCGGCCAAAGAAGAAAGCGTGGCGTCCCAGCGAATCGGGGTCCAGTCCGGTAACCAATTCGGAGTCCTCTGTTGTGTCCGCAAAATGGCTGACAATAATTCGCCAGCAACAGCCCATGCTATCTGAAGTGTTCGTGGAAGGCGACAGCACTTATCAAGTCGACCGCATGATGAGCATCGCCCCTCTCGCTCACACCTCCACCGACCGGGCGCACATCCCGCCGGTAGCGTTCCCCTCGGTTGCTGTCACCTTCCCGCCTGCAAAGCCGCGCACCGTTCCCACATACGATATGCACAATATCCGCTTCGCAAGCCCATCCGACGTTGCGATCTACACGAACCCCAAGCTGGAGCCTGTTCGGGGCTCCGCCGTCCCACTCTCCTACGATTCGCGGAACAACTTGTTTGGGAACCCGTTCACACCGACGACGATACCCGATCGCAAAATTGAACCCGGGAAACGGAGCTTGTCCGGGTTCCGAGTCAAGGGCGGGGGCAGGTCGTTGCAGGCTGGAAAGGAGAATTCGAAGGCGCTGTCGAGTCAACCCGTGAATTGCATGTATTAGCACGACAGGATTGTTGAACATACAAGTTGGCCGGTCGGACATATACACACAAATGATGAACACTAACCCAGACCCGCCATGCCTTCGAACCAGCGCACCACTGCGGCTACCTTTCGCACGCACGCGTCGCTCGCCCCAAGCCGCAAGTCGGGACGCAGACGCTGATCTTCATGCGTGTAGGGCATCGTCCGATAACATATTTCGAGCTTGGGTTTTTGCCACGGGGAGGACTGCTGTTGAAGGTTCAAAGGCCGCCATAACGTCTATCGGATAATTTCCGTCAACCAAAACCAGCAAACAGGAGACCCGGAGAGTACCTGTTAACAACAATATGTCCCCACGCTTCGCCCCGATCTCGTCGCCGCATCCACCCCAGTCCTGTGCGACCTCGCGCCAGGCGGCCAGCTTGCAAACGTTTCTGTCTTCGTCGCCGAGAATCATCTTGAGGACGAAGGATTCCTTCCCAGCATCCTTTCCTTTCTTGAAGCGGAACGAATCCGGTCCATCGACTTCGAGCACCGCGAGGAGCAGGATGACCTTGCTGGTTCCCTTTACCCGACATTTCGTGAGAGATGTGAGAGACGTGAGGGAGTTCAAGAAAAATTGGAATGCGGGGAATCTAGCAATGGAGGCCGCATCTGAATATTCACCGTATGACTGCGACTCGGGCTGGGTTTCAAACTGGGTCTCCAGTGGCACGGCCATGGATTTCGAGACATTGAGAAACGACGGTATTGATTTTTCGTCTTGGCTATCAGAGTCATCGCCTTGGGCAGTTGGTGGCCAGGTAAAGAAGGTTTCGTTGTCTGTCGTTTGTAAATAAGAAGCCTGAAAAGCCGCAGACGAAGACAGCAATAACCTCGTCCATCCTCTGGATCCTCTCCTTCTTCTTCTTTGCTGTCGTGAAAAATTACATTTTGATATATCAGAGATATTCGTCGATTCGCAGCTTCCAAGGTCGCTGGAGGGTAGACAGCTGACTGCGATTGAGATTCGCCGGAGGGAGCTAGAGATTTTAACGAGACAGTTCTCCAGTGGTATTCACTGGGAGTACGATAGATGTCGGAAGCGCGAGGTGCCCCAAGAAAGACGATTTTAGCCATTTGTCGCCGAAAATCCGCAGGACAATTTTAGGACGATGCAGAGTTTGTCACGGTTTCACGGGACGTGACGAGACGCGGCGGGACAAACATGTGAACATAAAGTCACTTGTTCCTTTCTTTCTTTTTCTTTTAAATGGGATACTCTACTCCTGCTCTTTGGATAAGACCGCAGCTCAGCGCTCAGTGCTTGATCGCAGCGCCTCATCGGTATCACATTCCCATGACGCACTTCTGTTTTTAAAATTTACGTGGACAACTTAACATCTCGCAACCCGGCACTGCTCGATCTCCGCTCCATCACTCTGCACCCTCAAAGGGACACTTCCGGAGCCCGGGACCGTGTGCGCAGACAATAGAGGGCCGTTTCGACTGACAGACGAGGTCGAAGCCGCACGGGATGCGCAGGCCGTCCTTAGCCTCTCAACCGGCGAAAACAGCAAGCTCTTGGGAGCGGTTCGCGAGCTGGCGATGCGCTTCCCCTTAGGTTTGTGAATTTTGGCGTTCATCGACGACAAAGCAGTTGCATCTTCCTGTTTCTTTCTTCAACCTCACTAGGTATTGAGCAAAGACGCGTTGCGATTCTTTGTGAATGGAGTTCGCAGCTTTTAAAAGACTGATAACTAGTCCGCCGCGGCGTAGAGACCGACAATCGCCAAACAGCGGCAAACGCAAGGGGGCGGGGGAGCACTTCGCGAATCATTTTGACATACATCTGAAATCACAATTTATAGCAGGCGCTGCTCGCCGGCGGCCTATGTAACTCGCCAACGTGGGTTCAATGCTCATCACACCCTCCGTATTCTCCCCTTTCTTGGGCCCATTCCCCATCACGAGTCCACATGGCTCGTCTATGGCGCGTGCGGCTTCCACTGGGCTGACGACCCCTTTCGCCAGCAGTTGAGCACCTTTGCCTCTCGGATCAGATCCATTTCCTTTTGGCACAACTTCAGGTAAAAGCTGAACAATCCAAGAACACGCCATATGACGTTCGGGCCGGCTGAAATTTCAGCCAACGCGATTTCGCCGATTATGAGTCATTTTCGGGCACTCCTTGTTTCCTCCTTGTTTCCTTCCTCCTACGACCTTTTCAACGATGGCTTCAAGTATCGCCACGAATGAAGGAACTATTCAGGAAGCAACAAATGTGACAAAGACAGTACCGGAAAATCAAAAAAAGAGTAGAGAGGATGACGAGCACATAATCCCTCACAATAATCTTCCTCTTGTTTTTATCTCTTTGATGCTAACCGCGTTCTTGGTATGTTTTGCTTCTCATTCTTCCATGATACTTGTTCTTGATCGTGATTCTGCAGGCTGCCCTCGATCAAACCATGTAAGTGCCGGTGACTGAGAAGACAGGTGAAAGAAGCTAACAAATTTCTTCGAAATTGCAAGTGTCGCCACGGCTTTACCAACCATAGTGGCTCAACTGGGAGGCGGAAAAAATTATTCCTGGGTCGGAAGGTATTTCTTCCATTTCTCTCGTTTCGTTCTCACTAATTTCTTTCCAAGTGCATACCTCGTGGCAGCCGCTGCGATGTCCCCGGCATATGGCAAGCTGTCCGACATTTTCGGTCGAAAGAAAGTGCTGTATCCATCGATTATAATATTCCTTGTGCGTGCAAACGTTTTCATTGATAACCTGAACTATAGGATATCACAGATTGGATCCGCACTTTGTGGGGCAGCCAAGTCGATGACTTGGCTCATCTTAGCGCGAGCACTCCAGGGCATCGGTGGCGGCGGTAGACTCGTCCTCTTCGACACTTTATACGTTGCTCACGGTCCTCCAGGAATCCAGCAGACAGTTCAAATAATCATCGGAGATATCGTTACTTTGGAGAAGTGAGTAATGTTTGAGCCACAACATGGTTTACTGATTCTGTAATTCCAGACGTGGCACGTATGGTTCATTTATTGGGGCGATGTGGGGAATCGCTGGGTGAGATGATTGAAATGATCTGCAACTCTTGACCAATATTTCTTCCCTCCAGCGTTCTTGGTCCCTTAATCGGCGGAGTAGGGTCATCAATTTGAACTTGCTTGCATATCCTGATATCTTTCCAAGGCACTGACTGACCACGTATCCTGGAGATGGGTAAATTCTGTGCTGTGTTGTTGTTTTTCTCTCTCTGAATAATTTACCAATCTCAAGTGTTTCTGGATTAACCTGTGAGTCTTTTTTTGTCTGAATAATTCACCAATCTCAAAACCAGGAACGCTCAGGCCAACAGGCGGGCTTGCTGGTCTTCTCCTGTTCTTTTTTCTTAACCTCAACCCACACGAGGGAAAGACATTCAAGGAGCATGCGCGCGAGTTTGATTTCGTCGGCCTATTTCTCTTCGTCGGTGGAGTGGTGTGTCTGTTGCTTGGTTTCAATCAAAGTCAAAACGGCTGTACGTGCATCGGCTTTGGACGAAATAACAGTCTAAACTCAAGGCAGGGGATAAACCTGCGACGATTGCATTGTTGGCTGTCGGCGTCGTGATTTTAGTTGTCGGAGTCTTCTTCGAAGGCTGGACGGACCGATCGCCCATAATACCACCACGGTTATTCAAGGTGCGAGATTTACTCTATTCTGGATGATTTTTTGTTGACTCGCCTGAAACCCAGACGCGCACAACGGGACTGATATTTTTCACCGTGTTCTTCCACTCCTTCGCGTTCTTCACTGGTGTGTTCTCTTTGCATCGATGATGATTGTGTACATTGATCGATCTTCTAGCTTCGTTCTACCTGCCGCTGTATTTCCAGATTCTTGGAGCTTCCGCAACAAAATCGGGGGTCTTGTGAGTCGAGTACGAATCATTGCGCCAAGAGACCAACGTACCCCAGAATTATCCCCTTTTCTTTGTTGTCCTCCGTCGCTTCAGGTTTCGGAGGTTATGTTGTGAGTAAAATGGGTGATTACCGGTGAGCTTCGAGAGTCTGTGTTGAAACGCAGAAATTTGACCTGCGGCTAGGCCTATAATGTGGATTTCCTATGTCGGTCGCCATACACTGATTTCAGGCCGCCGAACCTGATTGCACACATTATTTCAGGCAGTCATGGCCATAGGATACGGACTCATGATTATGTTGGATGAACGGTCATCCACGTAAGGATTTCTGTTATTTTCCTTTTATCGCAAGCAGAACCTTACACCATCTACCATAGAGCCGTTCAAATTATTTACCCAGTCGTTGCTGGCATCGGTCTCGGGGCTTTGTTCCTTCCGCCTCTGATTGGCATGCAAGCGGCAATGCCGGTGAAAGACATGGCCACCAGTTCAACAACCTTTGGGCTGTTCCGGTTTGTTATGTTTCGTTCCATTCATGCGTATTCTTACGCCGCAGCAGGATACTTGGATCCACCATTGGCATCTCTGTTGGCCAGGCTATTTGGTCTGGGGTAATAGACAAGCATCGTCGCGTTAATCATGGTATTTATCGCGCCCTCTTTCTAGGTTCTCCGTCAGCGAATCTCCAAAATCTCGAATTTAACTCTGGACCTTTCGGGCGCAGCACTGGCGGACAGCGTCCGGCAGATCCAGTTCATAGAGGTACTGTGATTTTGTTTGA
Source organism: Mycena capillaripes (assembly GCA_029204075.1). NCBI lineage: Eukaryota > Fungi > Basidiomycota > Agaricomycetes > Agaricales > Mycenaceae > Mycena > Mycena capillaripes. The sequence goes on from JARHKZ010000022.1 coordinate 962,685, forward strand.
TTTCGGAACCTACGTTCAACCCTTGAAAGCCTGAGTCGGTTCGGCAGCAAGTACTTCACGCTTATACAAAAGGCGTCTCGGCGATATGGCTCGTAAACACACCAATAATTTGCCTGTGCTTTGTCGCGGGTTCGTTCGCCCACATTCGACTCGTTTAGCATACTCACTATTTTCCAGTGCTTTTCCTCAAGAAGTACAGCTTGAAGCGCAAAGTCATTCGAACCGGTAAAAACGGGCCTGAGGTTGTGCCTGTTAACGAAACTTCGCCACCAGACGATTTAGAAAAAGGCACGGAAGAAGAAAAGGCCAGTACGGAGGTACCGGAACTGGCACAGACCTCACTAGAGAAGTGAGGCTGACGCTCGTGCATTCAACTCGCTTCCTCCGGGCTTAAAAGCCATTCATCTGGCTTTACTTTCATTCTGATTTAATGACTTGATGTAATTCGATTTATTTCTGGGGAAAGCTGTTTGGACATACACAGCTACGATGTTAGAAGTACTTGCTCCTCCAACCACGCCCAAAGCTTCTTGCCGACGTCTTCACTTTGAGATAGTGGATTTCGGATTCCGAGTCGTGCCCACGGCGCAATGTACTGCAGGGCTGCGTCAACAGATATTGGAGGTCCTTCGATGTTACATACCTTGCCATTGAGCTCTGCACCAGCCGCTGTCGTCCTGGCATACAACTGGGTGAACGCGCCCATATGTGCCGGGTAAACGATGAGATGGTCCTGGAAGTTGGGTCACAACATTAATCGACGTTGGAAATTTTGGACAGTGTCGCACGAGGAGTTTCATCAGTTTCTGGCCCGGGCTCGTCCAATGGCGTGCAATTTCAGCTTTCAAATTCTGTTCTGTACCTTTTCAGATGGAGAGATGAATGCCCACCGGGATTCAGCGATGTCGAAATAAGACCCTGGCCTCCGTACCGCCGCGCCAGTTCAGTGGAGACTACAACGTTGGCCTTCCAATAAAAAAACTATCATATGTGATTTCTATACCAATAACTGTAGCCAATAAGCCTCACCCATGGCCACCGCTAGTGTCAACAGCTACGATCTGCCCCGTTCTCGTCGTCACGTACAGAATTTTCGTCTCCCGCGCTCCGTCCCGCCCAAACGCCGCCGAACTCGGCCCATTCAACCCTGTGCTCCCTGCCACAGCGCCTACCGCAATCTCCTGCTCCCATGTACCATTCTTGAGCCGAGTAAACAGCGTCATCGCCCCAGGATTTGTAGTCACCCACGCCCGCCCCTCCCTGTCGAAGGTGAAATCGTCGTATGCCCCAGGTCCGAGCACCTCGACCGCGCCGCCACCTAGCGGCACGCGCGAGAAGGTCCCAAGCTGGGAGCTCGTGAAATAGAGCAGCTCGGTGCGAATGTGCAGTCCGTTGATGCCGAGCGCAGGCGGAGGCGCATCCGGCGCAGGCGGAGCCATCGCCGCGTCCTGGATCAGGACGCGCACGGCGCCGGTGCGCACGTTGACCTCGTAGGCACTGTCTATTTGAACGATCACATATTGATCATCAGTGACGTGGTGATCTCACCTGCGGCCGCCTTTCCCAAATCTTGAGCGAGCAAAATATTTTTGGGCCTGCCGTAAGCGCTCATAGTTCATCTTTTGCGCATGCCGGATCAAAGAGCTCTGTTTAATCGTCTCGCCGGCGTACCGTGTCTCCCCACCAACAGATTCCATCCAGTATCTAGATTGTATCGTTGAGCAAAAAAAGATTGTATCGTTCAGCGCGTATCTACTGCCATTGCGGAGGCCGGCCCTGCTTAAAGTGGGTCGCCTGCTGTGCAATTATTGCGGCAGCATCTACAGATCAATTGGTCGTCTTGAAGCGGCAGCAATCTGCCCAGAACTTTGACAATTCCCGACAGATTTGATTTGGTTGGCATCGATCACCGTATTGAATTCCCGCACCCAATATATGGCCACAAGGACGGTGTACACTCAGCTCTCTGAGCCGCCCCCCCCCGAAGATGCTTAGCTGTCCGCCTCCCTCTCTTGATAGTTTCCGCTTCAACCCCGCTGCAAGGATTTACAATCTTCGTATACTGCTTCTCGTCACCCTTGCCCTGATACCTATCACTGTGATATACGTCCCAAGTCCCGGACCTATGGCAAATAATAGCAGTGCTTCATCCTACAACTACAATGGGGCCTTCTTGGGCGTTCTTAGCAGTGCTCTCATTTTCGTACACCAATTCGGTCGGTGAGTTCCATACCATTTGGACCAACAATTCTTACCGACTGAATGATTGACCAGTTTATTTCGAACCTATCTCAATGCTGTTTATGATTGGTTTTTGTGCTTAATTTCCATAATCAGCGGTGCGCTTCCTTGCGATTCATTCCAAGGCAAAAGTTCAGACGATTGTTTCGTTAGCGGTGGTGTACCTCGGCGTGTTTTCAAGCTACTTGCTCCAATTGGATGCTGTTGGCCCCTCCATAACGCTGATCACCCGCGTAATTCAGCTGGCGGCGCTTATTTTGTCAACCATCTGGACCACAGCTACAATCCGTAAATCGCGCGAGAAAATCACGCGTCAACGCTTTGAATTCCTGGGGGGCTGCGGGAGATCCGAAACTTATAGAGTATCGAGAATTCTCCTGAATCGATCCGCAAGCAGACCGTTGGTCAGGTAAGTGCCTTGGACCTTAAATCTGTATCTCATTATAGTCATCTGGTTTCAGAGGCGAATATGCTTCTGTTGCGGTTGTGCGGGCAATCATCATCAGCCTTTTATGTCTCATGTTGCCTGTCTTCGCGATCTACACTATCTTCGCGATCTACACTATCATTCTTTCTCCGCTGAAGGCAAATATATTCATACGCCAGATCCAAATTGCGAAGGGAGGTTCATCATCCAGCGAATTTCCGCCATTTTCTCTGGCTGTGGTAAGTCAGGAACTCGTTATATGGGGTGGGTGATAACAACCATTTGTTTTCCCCAGCCAGTGGAGTCCAACATCTCTCAGGGGTGTTTCAGTGAACCAGCACAACTGCGTGAATCCTGAGCAACCCCAAAACGTCAACATTTTGGAGACTTCCGATATCCCGGTCCCGCCAAACTATGCTGTCGGATTGTGGCAATGTGAAACTTATTCGTGCACTATCTTCCACTGGCTGATAGATTGACGTAGGTCCGCTTGCAACAAATTCCACGCCGTTCGACTTCACCGCCTCCACCTTTCTTTTCACGCAATCTGAGGTTCCTGTCAACGGATCCGAGGTTCCTGTCGACGGATCCGAGGTTTCTGTCAACGGAACCTGGGTGCCAACAACCTCTCGCCGGGACGTCCTTTATGTTCAGATCGGGAAAGGAGACAATTTCAACGACATGATCCAGTATACAGACCCGATTTCCCTATTTCCTGGCACTCATCTGGCCGCCACATTGACCTGGACTCAGCGGAAAGTGGTCACACTTGGCCTCTCCTCGCTTCTAGGCCCCATAGTGGTACGCATGGTTTCCCCCGGGGATAATGGATCATGACACTCGATTGTGATTTTTCTCTTCAGCCTTCGAAAGCTGTACTGATTGCCGAAGTGCATGCACTCCGGGTGGACCCGCGATACAACGCCGCGGACTTTTTCAATTCCAGTTCGACCTTGTCCATTGTTCAAACACGCGTCGATCCAACGAGATTTATTCAAGAGTACGCGGACTCATCGGCAATTGCTGGCTTGGCAACTGTTGGTGGTTTTTGGACGTTTGTGGACGGAACATTTGTGCTGTTCTTCGGCGCAAACATCCTATACTTTTTAGTTGGTGCGCGTAAAATGCAATTCCTGGAAGACTATTAATCATAAAAACAGGGAGAAGACCACTTTCTGCGCTCGGAATTGTGCATTTCTTCCAGCGACGGCGTTTGGTACAGCAATGGCACGAGGATTTTCCAGCCCTTCACACCGAAGGCGGTCGTCCTGGGTCGGAACAAGCCGGGATTGTCGCATTTCTCCGGGAACGATTCGTCGATGTTGAAGGGCAAAAATTTGCAGGGGAGACGGATTCGGAAGCCCAGAAAAAGCCCTCAGATATACGAGACGAGTCGAGGGGAACAAGCATCAGCTCTGTGAATAGTGTGACCGCCTGCGGTGGCCGCAGTGTAGAGACGGACAAATAGTCATCAGAGAAGAGATTCATCTTGTTGACAGGGACCACGGGCAGGGAATAAGGTGAAGTGTGAGTCCTGTAAAGAAGTTTCCAATGAGAATGCCAAAATAAAACACATTCCCAAGCCCGAACTACCAATGTGTAGCACAAATGAATAAAGCTAAACAGAATAGAAATTTTCACAGCGTGTGTCAGTAAATCCCTAAACTGAAAAGTGCACGGCGTTCTCGTGAACTTTATAAACTGCGTGAACTACGTCGTGACCCTTGGAACACAACGATCAAATGCTCTCGGCATCGCCGACGATGAGCACAATAGGTTAATTTGGGAATTGCATGTACACTATGGAGTCTATAACTTGTACAGAAAGTGAGGTTAAATGCAAGTTAAATGTTGACGCGATGAAGCGCAAACTTCGGACAATATACGTGATGCGCTCTGGACCGCTGGAAACAGTCTCCCGAACCGCCCGACGCCAGAAGGCAGCGTGATGAGGAGACGCTGACACGGCCCCGGCCGTGACCACGAGGAAGTAGTGCGCTAGAGCGCACTCAAGCGGGGAAGCGACAGGTGTCGCGTTTAGATCCCTCGGCGACCACCCTGCCGACATTGATGGGCATGTGCCGACCCTCAGTGCTACCGTCTGCCGCCATCTGATCGGCGCGGCTAAGCCGACCGTGTGCGACGACCGTCAGGTGATCGCAAGTGATGGAATGATGCAAGGAGTGATCAGACCGTTCACTCCTTGTCTTGAACCACCATCTCGAAAAGGAGCTCATCTGCGAAATCTTTCAACGAATATTAACTTCTCCGAAAATGATGGAGGTACAAGAGCTTGTGGACCTTACCATCGACTTCTTGTACGACTCGCGCGCCGATTTAAAGTGCTGCACCCTTGTGAACAAGAGCTGGCTTCCGTCAGCGCAGCACCATCTTTTCTCCTACTTCGCCATTCAGAACGAGTCAGATTGCCAGCGCTTGTCCACCATTATCCGGACATCATTCCGGATTAGTCAACTAATCACTCACCTCGCTATCGCCCTGAATGCATGGGACAATGATGCTTATGCGGCGCTGGCCAAGATTCAATTCACCAACCTGCGAAAATTATCAATCTACCGCTTCCCTTCTGATTCCGGACTTGCCGCCATGCAGCAGCTTTGTTCCATTCCGTCCATCACACACATATCTATGCTGCGCCACGACGACCTAGTTCGACAGAGTTCGCTTTTCCTCCGGCGCACAGCACCTTTAGGAACGTTGGAGATTAGTCGAAGGTTCCACAACGACAACTATAATAAGCCCATGGGCCCCATACCACCTTCGGACACACGCTGTACCATCGACTGTATCGACATTCACGACAACAACAATGACCGTCTTCGCAACACTAGCCAGCCACAACAACTAGATTCTCTCCTCGGCGTACTCGATTTCAGCCGGCTCAGGCGGCTCGTTGTTTATGAATGCGGCGTAGCCAGACGTTTTAACGACCTGCTGCAGCATTGCACCTCCATTTCGGACTTGGAGATCCATGGGACCATCGGTAACTGCCCCGATATCCCTCCAGCTGCCACTGACAAGTACCCACCACAGGAGATACAGGCTCCTTCGGAAGGCAGCTGCGTATCGGACCGACGGCGCTGCCTCATCTTACCCACCTGACCTTCCACATCCTCGCTCCCAGTGCACTCATCGAGGTCCCCTTCTTCCTTTCCCAATTAAAATTCGAGAGCCGTCTGCGCAGACTGACGCTCCCAGTTACCCGCGACTGCGCGCCCACCACGGCACCCTTCATGGACGCAAATCTGTGGCGCAGCGTCGACGAGGCTGTCGCCGTCCTGCCGTCGGTGTTCCTCACTGTGGAAGTCTCGCTGACGTCTTACGGGGTCCTCGAGAGCGAGGTCGGCATTGTCGCGTTAAGGCAGTGTCTGCCCCGCCTTGCAGCCGGTGCCAGACTCGATGTGACTGCCACTAAAGTGTCCAATTTAAATTGATTTTTACTGCTACCGTGGCGGTAATGTTCAGGGCGAATAGAAATTCCTTCCGTGAATCTCGCTCGGGTCATGAATTACACACCTACTCTATATATGTAGGTTGCAGATTTTCCTTGTTGAACGGCACCACCAGTTCAGTGATTTTGAGTTGGCAAATGTTAAGTAATAATGAAATGGCTACACAATATGTTCTAAGATTCTATGTTCCTAGTACGTCCTCGCTCCTAGTACGTCCTCTCTCTGCTGAAGAGTCCAGGATGAAGAAATGAATCGCGGAGGGTCTCGTGACTTCTTACCACCACCATCTTTTTGGTGGTGCAGACGTTACGAGCCCCCCGCGCTGCAGTACGCAGTAGGGGAGCGCAGTACGCCTCCCTCCCATGTGCAAATGGGCCATCGTCGAGGTGGGGGGCCGTCCGTACCCTGTGGAGCTCAGTACGAGCCACACACCGCAGTACCGCGCGTAAAATCGTCGAAATGCCACAGAAGACAGCGTAGCTTCGTCTACTCCGTACCACGTCGACTACGCTACACCCATCGGTCGCAGAAATGACCTCGTCTCCTGCCTGCGGACGGTGCCCAGGCCAGCTAGCAAATTCACAGACACCCATCAACCTGCTGCCTAGCACCACGTGCGCCTGGCGACGCCCATCAGACTCATCTCTAGACTCTCCGACTCGACGACGATGCCTGAATTCTTTTCGCCCGCTTTCCCCCTTCTCGCTGCTCTAAAACTGGGAAAGAGAGGAAACGCTCTGGCCACGCCGCCGGCACGGCTGTCGAGCTCACCGAATGGCGGATCTACTTTGATTATAATCCTCCGACTCCCGCATACCTCCCGCCTCGGAACACACTGACGTTACTCTACCCCCCTCATCGTACACTGTCCTTACTATTCATTACTCTAATATACCGGCTTCGTGCTCTCACTTGTGCTTGTAAGCGGCTCCAAAAAGGAACTGAATAATGAGGGGCGGTAGCAGCTGGGCCTTCAACTCGCCTAACGGCGCTTTTGCTGTCCTGCCTGCTCCGGGTATGGGGCGTATGAGTACCCCATAATTCCTGGGTCTGGGCCCAGAAGAAGACGTGCGCGCAACCGTGCACGCACCCCGAACCCGCCAAATTTACTGACTGCGTCTACGGCACGGGACAGGAAACGGGCAAGGGGCTTTGCGTGGTGGCGAACGTAGAGACGGTATGTGTCTATAACATATACTATCTTCACGGGAGCTGCCGCGCCGCAACGGCGGGACTTCACTACAGCAAGTCGGGGCCGCCGGCCAGCAGTCCTGGCATGTCGGGTGTCAAACAGTGTGCTCCCACGAGGCGCACTGGGCGACGCCTGTCACCCCAACCATCGAGGCAAGCCGCTGATGACCGTAGCGAGGTCATCAGTGGGTCTCATTCACATCGCAACTAACTATACTGACAACAATACATTAGGTGAATTAACTGCCGGCAGGGAAAATACCGCGGCGACTAGAGGGGGCGGTGACTCCGCCACCGGTCGCCCCCCTGGTGAAGGTCGTCGCGATGGAGGGGATTTGGTAGACAGTCGCCCGGAGGGACCCCGGGCCAACTACCAACCCAGCAATGGGGGAAGTAATTCCCGGGAAGCCAATGAAGGGCGGCTGAATACAACTCTGGACGCAGTACACGGACCAGGGGGCGCCAGTACGAGCGCTGACGAGCAGTACGCGAGTCGGGTCGCGTCCCAGACCCACACCCCTGTCACGGGGAACGCCGTAGGCGTCGACGCTCAGTCCAATGAGCCCGGCAACGTAAATGCTGGAACTCCGAATGTACATCGGAGCGAGAGTCAGGGGAATCCCCCAGTACACCCCCAGAACGAGCCAGTGAGGCCAGGCGGTGTGGGAGCCGGGAACCAGAACGGCAATGGAGCCAACAACGGCGCCGGAAATCCCTTCCTACAGCCAGTCAACAATGCGCAGCCGACGAATCGTGCACAACCCCAAGCACCGCCACGACGCAACTACCCTGGACCCGCCATATCGCAGAACCAACGAGGAAATGGAAAGAAAAATACTAAAGCGTCCATTAAGATTAACGGCTTGAATATTAAAGGAAATGGTAACCCCAATGTACAACATGAAGACAATAAATGGTATAACATCTGGCAAATAATGAGAGAGCAACGCGTCGGAGCATTAATAGTAGCTGAGGCACACATGGACGACGCACTCAAAGCCAACATCGACAGCCTCTTCTCGAGGGCCATCCGTGTCGAATTCACATCCGACCCAGTGAACCCAACAGGCCGCGCAGGCCTTGCGATAGTTTTGAATAAAAACCTAGTAGAAACGGAAGGAATAGTTAAAAGGGAGGTAGTCCCCAGGCGAGCCATGATCGTCGACATGAAAAATGTAGATGGCTCACCGCTATCTATCCTGGGGGTGTACGCGCCTAACCCACCATCGGACAACGCTGCCTTCTGGAAGAAAATCCAGCAATACTATGTTGACAGACCAAGACTGCGAAGACCAGACGTCCTGGGCGGGGACACCAACATTGTCGAGGATGCGATAGACCGCTTGCCCTCGCACGCCGACAACAACGCGGCTGTAAGTGCACTGGGCGAACTGAAGACATACCTGCAATTAGTTGATGGATGGCGAGAAACCTTTCCTACCACACGCACATACACCTTCCACCAGCCTAACGGCGGCTCCCAGTCCCGTATCGACCGGTTTTATGTCAAGCAGGACATTTTCGAACACACATTTGAATGGGACATCCAAACAGTGGGAATTACAACTGACCACAGAATGATCTCAATGCGACTAACCACCGAGACCGCGCCCACGATGGGTCACGGTAGATGGGTATGGCCCGCCCACATCATAAGAGACAAAGCACTCACAAAATATATCCATGATGAAGGCATGAAACTCCAATTTGAGTTTGAGAGAATCGCACGATGGCCTGAAAGAGACCCAGACTACAATGCGCAGACACTGTGGGCAGACTTCAAGATTAGAATTGGCGAAAAAGCTCGTGAAAGGGCAAAAATAATTGTCCCAAAGATTGTTGAAGAAATAGCAGCCCTTGAGAACAAGCTAGACTTGATAGTTGAAGACAAATCAATCTCCGAGGAAGACCAACGGCTTGCAAGTACGGTCTTGATAGAGGAGCTAGTCCGACTGCAGAAGAAGAGGCACCGAGCATCGCGCCTGTCAGCCCAAGTGAGAAACCGGCTCAAGGGAGAAATCATTGGGCGGTACTGGTCCAGGATCAACAAGCCACACAAGCCCCGCGACATCATCTTCCGTCTGCGCAAGAATCTGAACCCGGCGGATCCCGAGGAGCTGCCCCTGTACGAAACGAACTCGAAAAAGATGGCCTCAATGGCCCGGGACCACCACAACAACATCCAGTCAGACAGGTCGAACGTGCCCACAGAGGAAAGGGAAGCCAAAATCAAGACGGTTCTTGGACGTACGGCCCGAAAAACGACCCCAGAGCAGACCGAGAGTCTCAAGGCCAAATTGACCCTTGAGGAAGTACGTCAAGCACTAAAACTGTCGGCCAACTTCAAAGCCCCCGGACTCGACGGCATCACATACGAGGTCTGGAAAGTACTCAACTCCCGATACGAAACGACGAAATCACTTGGGAAACCAGCCTTTGACATTCTAGCGGCGATGCACAAGGTCTACAATGATATCGAGACTCATGGGATGGTCGCCAACTCCGGGTTCTCGGAAAGTTGGATGTGCCCACTGTACAAGAAAAATGATAAGGCTGACATCGCAAATTACAGACCAATTTCCCTCCTTAACACAGACTACAAAATATTCACCAAAGCCCTTACCCTCAAACTAGCTAAAGTTGCGCCAGACCTTATACATCCAAACCAGGCTGGATTCGTCCCTGGGCGCCAAATTAAGGACCAGATCTGGCTGACCAAGAGAATAATAGAGCTGGCCGAAGCAACAGAACGAAACGGTGTCGTCGTCGCCCTGGACCAGGAAAAAGCCTATGATAAAATCGAACATGATTACCTCTGGCGTGCGCTTGCAAGTTACGGGATCCCAAATGAGTTTATAAATACTATTAAGTCATTGTACAGTGACGCGTACACATACGTGATACTCAACGGAGAAAAAAGTACACACCCATTCCGAGTAACGAGAGGTGTGCGACAAGGTGATCCCCTTTCGTGTCTCCTATTTGATTTAGCGATTGAACCACTAGCTGAATCCCTGCGGCAGTCGAATTTAGCAGGCCTCAAGATACGAGGCGTCAGGGAGAAGCTAATTGCTACCCTCTTTGCCGACGATACTGTAGTGTACCTGGACCACCAAGACGATTTTGGCGCGCTCCTGGACATCCTCAACGAATGGTGCATAGCTGCAGGCGCAAAATTCAACGTGAGTAAGACTGAGATGATACCAATCGGTCAAATTGCGTACAGGGATCGAGTACGTGCCAACCGGTTCATAAATGGACTGAACGGAACCCCAATACCGGAGCACATAAAGATTGCAGCGGAAGGGGAACCGATACGCACGCTTGGAGCCTGGGTAGGAAACAGAGTTGACCAGGTGGATACATGGTCACGCACCTTGGAAAAAATCGATGCGGCACTGGATCAATGGGAACTAGGAAACCCAACAATGGAAGGCCGTCGATTAATTGTCCTTATGGTAGTCGGAGGAATGACACAATATTTGACAACGGTACAAGGGATGCCCACTGAAGTTGAGGAAAGGCTTGAACAACGAGTTAGAAGCTTCCTATGGGCAGAAAAGACGAGGGTTACCGTGAACAAAGAGACTGTATACGCCTCAGCGGATATGGGAGGAAAAGACCTCCTCGATTTAGTTGCTAGAAACGAAGCCATCGCAATAACATGGCTTAAGACGTACCTAAGCTTTGGCCCAATCGGCCCCTGTGGTGTTTTGTTGCTGACAAACTCCTGGCCACGAAAGCGGTATTAGCAGACCAGAATGTCGACGAGGCGATGCGTATAAATACATACCTCCAGTCTTGGGCACCATACCAGAACTCGTGGGAGCTCGGCAGCAGAGACTTGGCCGACATGATGAAAATCGGACGGAAATACGGCATCACCGCGGACGCAATCGCAGTCTCACGCAAGTTGCAAGGGGACATGCCGGTATGGTACCACCGCTTCTCAGGCGGGGACAAAAGACTGTTCAACGCCAAGAAGGAGGTAGTGAAATGTATGAAGGAGAAACATAGGGTGCGCTTTGTCAAGGACGCCGTCCTTCTAGCGAGGAAAATAGGAACGGCGCGGCACAAATTCAGAGTGGACTGCAAATGCTCAGCATGTAGAGTAACGAAAGCGATCACTGGCTGGAGACATCCTCACCTATGCTTCCAGAAGAGCAGAGAGCTGCTAGACTCTCTGGAAGAAAAGTGGGACCCTAGATACATGCAACCCAAGGATTTTGAAGAGTACCAAACCCCCACAGCTGAGGCGGACTCAGAAACAGCAGAGTTCGACTCAAGAGTCACAACAGACGGGACTCTGGCAGATATCTTCCGAATATTCACAGAGGACAACTCAACGGGAAGTAACAGAGCACCAGATACGAGGTTCGCGGACAACCAGGGAGCCGAAGTCGAGGTCTCACCTCAGTGACCACCTCGGGTATTATGTAAGGTCCTGTCGGGTGCCTTAAGTGGTTTCGAATAAACTCTACCCAACGGTACGGCCTCTGAGGGAGGCCCGACGTCTGCGGCAGATTAATAATGCTTCTTTTACTAATTGAACTGACACTGGCCGCGAGCGCGCCTCCTACAGAGGTGCCAGAGGCGGAGGGTCGGCGGTCTTTCTGAACACTATCAATTGGTAATTCAAAGTAAAATTTATTTCTACTACATAGATACATGGTCTGTATTAATGTACAATAAAATACAAAAGTGGTGTGAATCTTGCGGCGGGGGCGGGCGCAAACGCAGGGCACGTTCACATTGTGCGGCGCTTCTATTAATCATCCAGCCGGTGCGGGTCGCCAGCGCCTCCCCGGAGGCGACGCTTTCACGCTACGAATGTTTTATTTACACACAGAGCATATTGTATTACAATGGTAACTATATACAAGTTATTCTACAGATTATACAGATAGGAGCAGGAATATACAACAGAGGAATACATCAAGAAAAGGACTACATCAGAGGAATACATCAAGAAAAGGACTACATCAAGAAAGGACACAGGAAATGATACAAGAAAGGAGGATACAAGAAGGGGTGTACAGTAGAGCACAGTTCAGGAATCTACAGAGTGTGTGCAGCAAGCAGGGATACAAGACAGCGGAGAGTGTGAGCGAGTGCGGATACAAGACGGCAGAGAGTGTGAGCAAGTAGGGATAACAAGATGGACAGCGAGGGGACGGTATGGTGCAACGAACGGCGGGATATGAAAGACACGCCCCCCGCTCACGCGCCTGGGGGCGGCGGTGCGCCGCCGAAGAAGGCGGCGAGCACCGCCGCCTGCATCTGCGCGAGCTGGGCCGGGGTCAATCCGGCGAGAGCGGCGGGGTTGAACGCAGCGGGGTTGAACGCGGCGGGGGCGAACGCGGTGGGGGCGGCAGGGGCGGCGGGGCGGCGACGGGGGCTGGGGGGTTGCGCGGCGCCATCGTCTTGCGCGACGTGCCCGCTGCCGCCGCCGAGGACAGCTTGGACCGCGCGGCGGCGGGCGCGGGCGCGGCGGCGGTACCCTTCGACTTCTTCTTGGGCGGTGTCGTGATCTCCACCGCGTCGAAGACCTTGACGGTGGCGTTGGCGTTGGGGCAGGCGGCCTTGGCCGTAGCGGACTTGGAGGCGGTGGGCTTGGAGGCAGCGGGCTTGAGCCCCTTGGAACTCGCCCTCGTAATGCGGATGGGGGGGTCTTCAGCGACTTCTTCGGCGGCATCGCCGTCATCGCTGTACACATCCCCCTCACTCTCGTCGGAGGGGACGCGCTTGCGAACCGCCGGCTTCGGGTTGCGGCGAGCAGGGGCGGGCTCGTCGTCGGAGTCGTAAAGGGGCTTGGGCCGGGTGGTTGTCGGCGGGAGGGGCTGGAGGGGCTTATCGTCGTTGTCGTCGGAGGACGACGGGGCGTCGGCGGTCGCGGGCCTGAAGCGGACACGAGATTGGGCGCCACCGACGCGAGGGGGAGTCTTGGGGAAGTCGTTGCGCAGCCGCTTGACCTGCGCAACCTCCACGCGGCGGGGGGAAGCCAACACCCCACCGCCGCCGACTTGGGACTCTGGGGTGTAGCGCCGCTTCTTCTTAACCGGGGGCGACGTCTCCTCCTTCTCCTCGGACTCGGGCTGCAGCTGGTCCTCCCCGGACTCCTCGTCCGCCCTCCTCTTCTGCGACGACGCCGTCCCCTTCTCCTGGTGCTGCACGGGCGGCTCCACCTTCCTCTTGCCCGCCTTGACGTCGGCTTTGGACGGTGCGGGGCGAGCGAGGGTGGTGGGGTCGTCGATGTTGTACGCCGTCTCCCAGGTAGTGTTGTCGCCGGCGGTGCAGTGCATGGGTACAGCGCTAGAGTTCCAAAACGCCCTAACAACGTCGCTGTCGGGGGCGCCGGTCGGGGGTGGGAGGTCGTAATCGTGCGAGAGGACAACGAAGCTACCTATCAGTCATATCAGTCTGCGATAAGCGATGCGAAAAAGTAAATGGACTTACGATTGCCTTGCGTGTGCATAACACGCTCAAAGCGTAGCCCCTGCCCGGGCGTCGAACGCGCCGCTATTGCGAACCGTAGCCACCGACGTTCCCCGCGGTTCCACGAGCCACTCGCCTTCGCCGCAGGGGCCTCAGACGGGAGGCGGACGTTGGCGGGGAAATTACGGATGCAGAACCCTTTTTGGAACAGCTGCTGCGCCAGCACCGTCCACGGGAACCCATTGTTTCCCTCGAAGGCGTCCACGCCGAGGTCCTCCACTGACGCCATGCGGAAGATCCGCCGCATGTCCTGCAGATCGGGGGTGTCCTGGCGGATCTCGCAGGCGAAGATGGCGGTGCTCTTGGTCGTTTCGTCCCTGTGCATCGTGGGCGTGACGGCAGGGAGGCGGGCGGCGGCTTCAGCGGCGGCGGTCCCCGCGGTGAGAGGGGCGGTGGCGGCGGTCCCCGCGGCGAAGGGGGCGGCGACACTGGCAGAGACGCCGGCAGGGACGGCGCTGGCAGGGACGGCGGCGGCGGCGGCGGAGGGCGCGGCGGTGGAGGAGGAGGCGGCCGTGGCGGATTTATTGTCCCGTCGCAGCTTGGCTTGCTCCCTGATAATAACGGTGCTGCTGGATTGTGAGTTCAAGAAATGGGGAGGGAAGGAGGCAACGTATGCCGCGGCGGTCTTCTGAATGCCAACGAGCTCAGCCTCGCTGGTATCCAGCGCCTCGTACAAAGCCTATGGAGGTGAGTTAGCAACGCGGCGGGCGGGGCGGGCGAGCAACATACCTGCTGTAGCTCGGGAATGGCAATCACCTCCCCCAACTTTTCGTCCTCGTTCGTGTGCGCGCCGACGAGAATGGTTAACGCGAAGAAATCGTCCGTGCGGAGGCGCTGCGTCTGTCGAAGTAGTTAGTTCTCCAGCAAGAATTATTAAGAGACCTTAATACGCACCTGTTTCTCGAGGGTTTTCATGGCGGCTGTGAAACGGCGCCGGCGACCTTGGATCGTGTCATCCGAGGGGCCGCCCATTTGGAAGAATAGGTCGAGCATCTCGCCGGCCTCCGCCTCCCCGCCCGCGAAGAGCACGAATGCTTTGTAGGCACGGCTCAGTTCGTCGGCCTTGAGGGCGGGGATGGGTGTCGTCGCGGGGTAGTCGGGGTCGAGGCGCCGCCGCTCTCTGAGGCAATTCTTGTCATTGAAATTCGCGAAGCGTTGGTAGTCGTTCCAGCCGTGCTTGCCCGGGCGGAGGCCGGTATTGAAGTCGGTGTAAATCCACTTGAGGAGCACGCCGTATGGGATGCCGGTGTTGCACGAGCATTGCATCAGGCGCTCGCAAACATCGGATTTGGCGGCATCGATTTCCTCGCGCTGCTCCTGCGTCGGCCGACCGATAGGCACCACCTCCTCCTCCACAGTGTCCCCCACGATAGGCGTTGTGTCCTCGTCGGTGTCCCCCACAGCGCCCTCCACGCGGTCCTGGTCGCCGCGCTCCTCCACGTCGGCTTGGGGGTCGCCCTCGTCGCACTGCTCCTCGTCGTTAGCCAAGGGGTCGTCCTCCAACTCCTGCTTCGCCTCGAAGTCCAGCTCAGCCACCGGGGGAGGTCGGGGCGAGATGCGCCGCGCGTCTGCCCAGTCGCGCGGTGGGGGTGGCAAACTAAAGGACGAGAATCCCCCCTGATTCATGAACTCTGGGAGCGTTCCTTGGAAGAGCTCGGGGGGGATGGGCCTGTACTCCTGGGGCGTTCCCGAGCGCGTCGGCGCATGCAGAGAAGACGCCTGCATGGGCGCTGGAGCGACGAGGGTTGTCGGTGGGTGCGGTGTCGCTGCGCCCCGCGGCGCCGGTGTCTCAGAACGCACTGCACGCTGCTTTGATGGTGCGCGCTGCTGCTGCTGCTGCGGTGGTGCGCGCTGCTCCTGCTGCTGTTGCTGCGGTGGTGCGCGCTGCTGCTGCTGTTGCTGCGGTGGTGCGCGCTGCTTTGTTGGTGCGCGCTGCTGCAGCGGGGTCTGTTGCGGCGCAACCACGGCTGGCGGCGGTGCGTGGTGCGAGGACGGGGGGGGGAGAAGGCGGACCTGTGGCGTCGATGCCGCCGGGAGCGGGGTCTTTTTAGCGGGCACCCTCCGCACGCGGCGAGCTGTGGAAGCCATGGGGGCAGGGGCGGGGGCGTCGGCGTCGGCATCGGCGTCGGTATTCTGGGATGCTTGGGCGACTCGACGACGCTCTTGAGCGTTGAGACTGGTGCTGTTCGCGCGAGAGGACGGGAAATGTTGCCGCGGAGGCCATAGGCTCCCCCTCCGACCTGTTCCTCCGCCTTCTCGTCGTCCACCTTGTCGTCGTAGCTCATCTTGTTGTAGTCGTTGAAGTCGGTCTCGTCATCCGTGAGCGTCGCAATGCCGGGGTGGCTAATGCTGGTGGCATTAGGGTCGGGGAATGCATAGCCTACATCGCCGGGGAGTAGACCGCCGAAGAGGTGAGGGTGGCTGATGAGGTCGCTTTCTCCTTCAAGGCGAGGGGACAGTTGGGGGGACGATTGGGGGGAGAACTCCGATGCGGAGAGAGACGACATGCTGCCCGGCGATTCTTGCAGCGGAACACTGGGGGAAAACAAGTTGGCAGCGCCGCGGGGGCGGTGTGGAGTCGTCGGTTCCATGTCGAGGGTCAAAAAATGAAAAAAAAAAGTAGTCTAAAAGCATCGTGAGAGCAGCACAGGAGGGGGGTCAGGAAACACGTACGGTGTGCGGCGCAGATGCCGCAGAGGCGGATGCGCAACTTTTTATTTTGAGGGGAACCTGGCAAATGATCAGAAGACAATTCGGGGGCGTCGGTGCCTGCAACATCGCCGCCCTGCTGCCAGAGGCCCTGGTGCGAGCCTGCAAGGCAGCGGGGCGCCGCACAGGTGGTAAAACGTGCTCACAATGGCGGCGACACGTCTTTTGTCGACGCGTCTTTTGAATCGATCGAGCGGCGACTGCGGGGGCAAGCGATCTTGGTAGAGCTATTGTACAATTAGTGGGGGATGACGTGGGCAGCCGTTGTGCGCTTACAATAGGGCGACACGTCTTTTGTCGACGCGTCTTTGAATCGAGCGGCGACTGCGGAGGCGGGTGGCAAGTGGTTTTAGCAGAACTGTTGGGCAATTAGTGGGAACGGCTTGAGGAGCTGCGGTGGACGGACCTGGCAATGAACGAGGGTGGAGGGCAGACGTAGAGGGCGTGAAGAGGCGTGAACGAGGGTGGTGGAGGAGGAGGAAAGGAGACGGTGGCTGTGGCTGTGCTGAAAATTTTCACTTAGCGCCACCCACCTCGCTCACCTCGCGGCCGCGGGGGAGGCTTCCTCCTCGCCTCCCCGCCTCGAGAACACCACCGCCGCGGTCACGCCGAACGCCACTTACATCAACGGACAGCCAATAGGATCACGAATAAACGTCAACCCCTCACCTTTTTTTTCTCTACACCGTACTGTACGCGCAACCAATGGTTCTGGCCATCGCAATCGTATGTTGTACCATGCCCGCTGCCGACTGATTTTTTTTCACATTTTTCCAGGCATTTTATTTTGACCTGCACGAAATCGCCCAAAAGCCAGCTAAAGTCCAATTAGCAAACTTGCCTCTTACCACCACCCTCAACATGGGGCGCCGTGCCAAGTATCTTACCGCGGACGAGGCGACTGCAGGACATCGCGAACGGGCTCACAAGTATAATCATGGCCTCTGGTGCGTGGTCGTACCCTCCTCCCCGCTGGAAAGAATATATTACTGACCCCCTATTTAGCGGGAAACAGGTGCGCACCGCTGCACGGCAAGCGCGCAACCCGAGCAAGGCCACCCGAAAGAAATCTAAAATGTCCATACCCTCCCCGCCGCCGCCTCCACCTCACGCCGACGTTACGCACGCGCCGCTGGACCCCAAAATTTTGCAATGGCGCGCATTCCCGCTCCCCGACGAGGAGGAGCTTTTCCTGGACGCCCTGCATGGTGCGCGGTGCCGGGACTTCTCCCCCCTGGAGGTCTGGATGCCGGAGCCTCTGTTTGCGGACGACGACGACACTACGGACCCTCAAAGTCTTTCGTACTTCAATTACACGCGCAACATAGGGATTGCGCTCCACGGGCTTCGGCTGCGGCAGGAGCAGACCGAAGATATCCGCCGTCGTGCGGCGTTTGCCGCTGGGGGGGAGGAATGGTCGGCGGCGCACCGGGAGGAATTGCGAGAGCTGCTATCGCGTTGGACACGGGTCATGGCGCTGCCGTTGTACCCAGCCAATTCGCGGAAGCACGCCATGTGGTTTCACTACTCAAGCTGGCTCGCACGTACCATTTACCGTTTGTACCACCTGGAATTTTTGAATAGCCCTCACGATGTAACCACTTGACAATGATAATATCTATGTATTCAAAATTATTCAAAACATATAAGTAAAACAATCAGCGCAGAGGCAGAGTGAGAATGTGGTCAGTAAGAAGCCGCCGTATGTTCCGCATTTCCCCCTCCAAGAAGCCCGTGCTGCAGTAGCCACGCATGAAAGCAGCCATCGTACAGAGGACCCAGACACCGCAGTCGTAGCCATTCGTTTGGCGCGGCCGCCCCTGGGGGCAGAGAGGAATCAGGCGCCGATAAATCGTGAAGAAAAAAAAGGTACCCACGGGCTCAAACATAGGGTTCGCCTCCCAAGCGCCCTCGTCCACGCTGATGTTCATGGGGTGGCCGTTCCGTGCTGCGAGGGTCAGCATGCGAGTGACCAAGGTCATGATATCCTACACGACGCGTCAGGTAATTAAATACAGAAGTAAAGACAAACATACCGTGAGATCGCGGCGCCAGCCGCTTTTGGAGGCGAGACTGTCGAAGATGAATACTCGACGCTGGTACACCGGAATGACAGCAAGCACCCAGTGCTCCTCCCCACGCCGATGGATCGGGAGTAGCCACGTAGACTTGTCCCAAAACATGGTGCGGCTGACGGAGCGCCAAACCTCGGCGTCGGGGGTGTTGTATCTGATGCGGCGGAGGTCGTACGTGCTCAGAACGGCACAGCGCGAAGCCTTGAGGCGGCACGGGGAATCCGGTCGGCTGAAGAAGGCGTGCAGAGCGGCCGCCACGCCATTGAGGCAGAAGCCATTGAGGCGGCCGCAGGGGGTGGTCAGGGTATCGAGGTCCTCAATCTCGATCGTGTCGCCGCGGCCGCCAGACAGCGCTGGGAGTTGGCGTCGGCGGCGATCCCGTATGATCCCGACAGATTGAATATGCGATTCCAGCTCTTGCAGGAATGGGGGGTCTGCTGTAAGTGCCTGGAAGCCCGTTAGTCTGCAGCCCTACAGAGTTTGCAGCGGGCTACGCACGGGGGTTTCCCACTCAAGTTGCCACGCGATGGCGTTTACGCCCGTGGTCTCCTCCAATTCCTGCCGCCGCTCCAGCATGTCCTCAACAAGCAGGGGCTCGTCCGTATCGGAGATGAGCCCCGGGTCGAGCTCCTCGGACGCCACAATATCGTTGTCCGCGGCAGAAGCATGAGGTCCCTCGAAGAGATCCTCGTCGTCTTCATCTTCGTTCCCTGCCCGACGTTCGCGTGGTGGATGCGCAGCAGGGACAGGGCGCGGAGCCACGGGCGCAGAGGAGTGGGACAATGCCGAGTGGGTCATCGCGGCGGCGGAGGCGGTCGTCGCGGCGGAGGCGGTCGTCACGGCGGAGGCGGTCGTCGCGGCGGAGGCGGTTGTCGCGGCGCGCGGGCGAAGCGCCGGTGCCCAAAGTAGCCTCAGATATTGAAGGTCTTGCTGCCGTCGTGTCAGAGGGAGGATAAGATCTGGATCTGGGAAAAGTGAGTGAGTCGTTGGTCGTAACACGGCAGGAAACGCACCGTGGGCCACAATGGCTCTCGCCACCACGGCAAGCTCCTCCGTGAGCCAGTGATCGAGAGCCGCGCGCTCCATATTCAAACGCCTCGCCTCCTCCGTGCATTGGTCGATAATATGTAGACTCCGGATACCATCGCGCACGTCGTAGTCCTCGAGCCAACGCGGTACGGGCTCGCTGGCGGACTGGATCCAGACGTCCTGGTGCAGTAGAGGATCGCTGCGCAGCGCATCCAGCGTAGTTGGCAGCGCTGCCGGTACGGGGATGGGGCATCCGGAAGGGCGTAGCTCTTCGAGCCGTGCACAGTGGGCGTTGAATTTCTTGATTGCTTTCACCAGAGCCGGCTGACGCCTGGTTATCGCCTTCCGGGTGGCCTGGTGGAGTTTGGTGCCTAAATGGCAGGTCAGTAGGCATCCAATATGACGTCGTCTGGGGTCTACCGAGAGCCTCCCTTCGGCCGGAGACGGCGCGGTCCAGCGTCTCCCACTCGTAGAAGGAGCCGACGGCGCGCTTGCAAATATTGATCTTGAGGTCGCGCATTATGAGCAAAGTCCGTACAAACTCGAGGGGTAGCCGGTGCAAGTCGGGGAATGCGTCTGCAATGTTGAGCGAGGCGTACAAGGCCTCCGCTTGATCGCTGAGTGCCTGGTGGGTTGCCTGGAGGCGGCGGAGGATGTCGTGGGTCTCGGCGGCGGCGGAGGCGTCGCCGGAGATCGATGTCTTAACCTCGAGGATCGAGGTCTCGACAGTGTCGATCTGGACTTGCAGCGCCAAGACCTTGTCCAACTCGCGTTTGAGGCGGGCAGGGGCGTCTGCAGAGGAAGGATGAGGTGTTGAAGGCGGCGGTTTATAGAACGCTGGACTTACGGGCACGAACACTGCTCTGCGCCGCCTTCTGCGCCGCCCATTCATTGCGCAGCTCCGATGGCGGGACGCGGCAGTCTTGGAGCATCCTCTGGGCGTTTGCCAGCCGTGGTGCGAGGTTCTTCTCCTGCTGGCGCTGCAGCCAGGTGCCGAGGTTGGTGAGGCCCTCTGCATTTATGAATGACATGTACTGGTCAATCATCCAGATGCGTCTCGAGTTCTGGAATCAGGTCAGCGCTGCCTGGGGAAGACATATAAATTACGCACCCATTGGTTTCACGTGAGCGGGATGAGTTTGCGAATGCGCGACCAGACGCGCTCGACGCCTTCGCCATCCGTCAGCCCGCAGCCCAGACGCATGCGGGGATTGTAGACCAACTGGCATACCCACTGGTGTCCGTACGCGTGCATTGCGTTGATGGCGAAGGCAACTCGCTTGCGCAAGCCTGGAGTGAGGAGAGGGAACTGGGTATGATCAGATTAGCCGGACGCCGGAGGCGACAGAGGCGGCTAGGAATTACTTACCAAATTGCAGCTGTGGTCAGTAATGCAGCCAACATCGTAGGTCTGAAGTATTGTTGCCTGCGGGGGAAGGTGGTCTTGAACGGCCTCCAGCGCCGCTATAATGTACTGCTGCTGCTCCCCGGGGGTGTCGATGTTGCATAAAAAGAGAACCTGCGAATGGCGGCAGGTAAGAGCGAAGACGCCGCTGGCATCATAGCGCTGAGGGTCGGCCTTTTGCTTCTTCTCATTGGCGGCCTCCCAGGACGATTCGCACGCGTCGAGCGCCTCTTGCGGCATCGGGGGCGTGTAGTTGGCGGCTGGGGTCCGTCTGGCGGCGGCTATACGTGCCCGCACTGCGTTCATCTTCTCCTTCGGGATGAAGTAGTCGGGCGTGTACACGATGTTGCCATCGCCCGCCGACTTGAGATGGCGATAGCTGAAGCAGCCATCGCCGCCGAGCTGTACATCGCCTCCTCTATTTATATATAGGTCAGGATGGACCTTCCGTGTATAGAAAACCAACTTACTCCTGTAGCGGGCGCCCCCACGTCTGCAGCCCAAAGCAAGCTGGGCACCGCTCCCGTAAGATTCGGTCAGCACGCCCCGGGGTTAGCGCCGGCGTCGCTTGTTCGTGGGGTGGCGGAGGGCGGTCGGAGGCGCTGGACAACGCGACCGGTGGCGCAGGGTCGTCGGAGTCGGAGGCGGGCGGTGTCGCGACGTCTGCGTCTGCGGCCGGCGGCGCGGAGTCGTCGGGCGGCGTTGCGACGTCTGCGTCTGCGACCGGCGGCGCGGAGTCATCGGAGGCGGGCGGTAGTGCGACGTCAGGAGCGGACAGCGGCGTGGTGGAGGCGGCGGTAGAATGCATTCCGAGGGAGGACGCCGCATCTGCCAGTGCTGCAGACACGCGAGCATCGATGCGCATCTGGAGATTGCTGGACCAGAGGACGGTGTTGCTGAGGGCGGCGCGGAATGGATCGACCGCTCGCATTCCCATGTTCTGAGGCAGCGTTAGCGGCATATAAGGTCGAGAACAATAGCACGTACCCGTAAAGAGTCCACGGAGAAGCCGCGTCGAATATATGTCGTATGGAGCGCCGCCGCGAGCGCCGTGATGGCGTCACAGGATCTCTCGAAAAACCCGCGATATAGGTCCAATAGGTTGATGGACACGGCGGTACGAGGCCTGGTTGGGGACGCGGGGAAGAGGCCGTGTTGCAGCAGAAGAATGGGGGCCGGGAGGCAGTCGCATGTGGTGATGCGCACAGTTTTAAAATCTTTCAAGCTTGAATCAGGCAGGGGGAATGGAATTGAGGATGGCCACGTACGAGTAGGATACAAACACTGAATCAGCAGCGTGTATGGCGCGGCACACGCAGCCCTGCACGGAGGGGCGACCGCCTCGGGGATGATTGGGGCGACGCGACCGTCCGTATCCCTTCGGTACTGGAGGAACGGCTGCTCGAGCCGGGGGAGAAGGTTACCCCATGCCCTCGTCGTCGACACGTGCTTGGTGTCAGGCTGCACAACGAACACCTGCACTGGAGCGGGGGCGGGGGGTGCCAGAGGCGGAGGCGGGGGTTCATCAATCCAGGCGTCCTCCATTTCGACATCCTGACCAGAGGAGGATCCAGCTTGCGGTTCATCAGTCGGCGACGCGTCGGCGGCAGACGGTCCGTCCAGCAATGCGTCCAGACGCGCAGTGAGCACCTGCCTTCTGCGGGCACGTCCAATGCCAACGATGACCTGTTGGTTGTGCGCATCGCGTCGTTTTGCTGGGCTGCGAGACAACGCGCCAGGTCCTGAGCGTGCGGCGGGGTTGTGGCGGCGGAAGGAGTGCCGTTCTGCCATTGGGTGGTGAACGCGGTGAAAGGAAGAATGTGATCGGCGCTCAGTGGCTGTGACGGGGCTAGGCGCCTCCAGATCAATCGAAGCATCTTGGCATGCCGTTATGCCTCTTCGCCTCCCCCAGAGGCCGTACCGTTGGGTAGAGTTAATTGTCAACCACTTAACGCACCCGACAGGACCTTACATAATACCCGAGGTGGTCACTGAGGTGCGAGGTCTATACAGACGGATCGGCGCTTAATAATGGAATGCCGAACGCAACGGCGGGGGCTGGGGTCTACTTCGGTGAGGATGATGCGCGCAACCGAGCCATACGAATCCCGAGTGAAATGGGCCCGTCTAACCAGGTTGGTGAGATAATTGCCATCAAGGAAGCAGTCGAAGCGGCACCGAAGGATGCCCCACTTAAAATATTCAGCGACTCGAAATATGCCATCGAGGGACTCACGAAGAACCTGTCTAGGTGGGAGGACGAAGGTTTCCTCACCATCTCTAACGGGGGTGTAATGGAACTCACGGTCGCAAAGCTGCGAGAGCGCAAGGCCAAGACCGAGTTTGTCTGGCTCAAAGGGCACTCAGGGAACATTGGTAATGAAGCCGCGGATGTATTGGCCGGTGAAGGAAGCCGGAAACCGACGGAAGACCCTGTTGATGTGGAAGCATACGGGTCACTCTTGCTGCCGGGTGCGAAACTCAAGTCGATGACACAATCCCTGGCCTACAAAATTATACGCAAGTTGAAGATGGATAAGCCGGCATACCAGAGACTGCTTGAACGGCAAGCTACTGTCCAGAACGTCCTACTAGCTCAGTTAGCCGCCACAGGCTGCGACGACGAACCGCCGCCGAAACGCAGAATATGGAAATCCACGAAGCACAAAGACATATCAAGGAGCATAAGATTTTTCTTGTGGATGTTGATACACGGAGGTTACAAAGTTGGGAAATACTGGGATAACGTACCCAATTTCCAGAGATGGGGACAATGTTCCAGTTGCGGAACACACGAAACCATGGAGCACATTCTCACGGAATGCGACGTACCCGGCCAGAAACAAATCTGGGACCTCGCGAGTGACCTCTGGCGCCTGAAAACAGGAGAAGACCTCAGACCTTCGATTGCCCAAATAATGGCATGCGGCGCGACAAAAAAAAGTGACCCCGGTACTACGCGCCTGTACCGTATCGTAGTTTCCGAGTCCGCACATCTGATCTGGCGCCTCTGGAATGAGAGAGTGATAAACGAGCGAGACCCAGCCTCACCCAGGGAGATACATAATAGATGGCTCAAACAGATCAATAACCGTTTGGCTCTCGACTGTGCGATGACGGACGAGAAAAAATATGAGAAGAAAGCAATTAAAAACAACGCTAGTGAAAGGAACTTGGAAGAATGTACTCAAAGATGAGCAGTTGCTCTCTCGGGATTGGCCGAGACAAGTCGGGGTTTTAGTGGGTATCGGTTGAATTGACAGTGATAGCGGAAGGGCGACGAAAGTCGCCCGGAAGCTTGAGTCAAGGAAACCGTAGCCCCACACGCAGTGTCGTCAGGGCACAGTGCGATTGCGCATTTCCTCGCGAGATTTTTTTCTTTTCCGTCTGGCCGGGTTCCAAGTCCATGGCCTCAAACTAGCGGGTGGGGGTGACCGGTTATGTCGGCCCAGAATTGCTGTGGCTGCCCTCGAGCCGCGGTATGAACGGGGGGCTGGATTTATTCCTACTCTTACTAATGCCAAGACCCACTACTTTCAACGCTCCTCAAAAAAAAAAAAAAAAAAAAAAAAAAAAGGAATGAATCGCTAAATTACGTGATCCTCAAAAGGGATAATCCTGGTTCCACGTGCGATTGAGGCGCACGACCACTTTTGGACAGCTTTGGACCTGGACCCCTTCTGCCACCTTCATCCACGCGCCAACCGTCTGGATTCGCCGACAAGAATGGCCACCGTAACTGCCCCAGCCGCCCCGCCGCAGCCCGCGACCAATCAGTCGCAGATGAACCCCCTTCCTCCATCGGTCTTCACCCTCCCGCAGACGGCGCAGCTCGAGGCACTCTACACCATAATCAGGTCGAAAGAGACTAGTCGCGGGGACTTTCTCTTCTATTCGGATAGGATTATCCGCCTGCTCGTCGAAGAAGGGCTGAATCACTTGCCGGTGGTGAAGAAGGTCGTCGAGACGCCCACGGGGGCCACGTACGAGGGCGTGGGCTTCAAGGGGAAGATTTGCGGCGTGTCCATCCTGCGCGCGGGTGAGGTATGTCGTCTTTGGTGTGACGATTCGACTGCGAGTTGACAAAGTTAGGCGATGGAGGCTGGACTACGCGAAGTCTGTCGCAGCGTGCGCATCGGGAAGATCCTGATCCAGAGGGTGCACAATAACACGCAAGAAATATTTCTCTGAACTAAACGAATCCAGGACGAAGAAACGGCCCTGCCTAAGCTGTTTTACTCCAAGGTTTTTCTTTGGTCCTCGTGGGATCGCCTTTGAATGAAACGCGCTTCAGTTCCCGCAAGACATCGCCTCGCGCTATGTCCTTCTCCTCGACCCTATGCTCGGTAAGGAAAATTAAACTCCCGCCCGAGCACTCGTTCGAGTTAATCGCGTTCTAGCCACTGGGGGTTCGGCCATGAAAGCTGTTGAGGTACTGATCGAACACGGTGTTCCCGAGGATCGCATCATCTTCATTAACCTTGTGCGCATCGGTTGTGCTCTAATTTTTCATCTAGCCCTGATTGCTCGTAGATCGCTTCGCCCGAAGGGCTCCGAACTTTCTGCACCAAGTACCCACAGCTCAAGGTGGTAAGTAGATGCCCCATTCGCGCTTTCATTTCGCACTCATCGTCGACAGATAACTGGCTGGATAGACCTCGGTCTCAACGAAAAAGCCTACATCATCCCTGGCCTCGGCGACTTCGGGGAGAGGAGGTACGCGACGTGTTTCTATCACTTACCGTTCGCTGATGCCCTTTTAGGTATTGCGAGTGACGGGAGATCACATGTGTAGGGTTTGAATCTAGGAAACTTTAATTCTCAATGGAAGGACTGCGCCTTCAAACTACGTGCCAAGCATCAGGTACGTTGGTATGGTCCCTGCTACATGTTGATCGCAAGGAATATCGAACTCAGTTTCACGATTCCTCTTTGATTGGTTGCAATATTGGCCTCCCGGCGAGGCCTGTGCGCAGGTCAGGCTTCCAGATCACAGCTTGAGCCCGTACCCTTTCGCTGTTGCATTTCTGTCAGTTTCGTTAGTACTGTAAGAGGGTGTATGGTACCCACTCGTATGCTTCTTGATCATTTCTAAAAGAGTACGTCTTGCTCAATTTCGTGACAATTAAAATAAAGTTCGCGTACTTGGCCATCGTGTACGCATCACTCTGTTGTGGGTTCGCTAAGTCGGGCTTATGAATTGTGTCCCGAATGCCTCGCAGTAACTGAGGGAGAGTTGAAAAGGCAGACTTTGCATCGCCCAAAGTTCGCACCTTTGCAAAACGTTCTGGGTCTTCCTGCTTTGTCTTCGTCCACACACAATCGACTGAGAACTTTGATGCAGATGGGCCAAATGTAACTTCCAGGAAGTTTAAGTATCCCCACGTCCCTGAGGGAAACACATTTGGATGAAATAAAGGTCGAAAGAAGCGACCTGCTCCATCAGTTGAATCAATACAAAAAATTGAAAAAATCAAATCACATGTTGGGATGCGTTCAGGTGAATGGGGGGAAAAAATAACATGGAGGGAATATACACCTCCTTCCCACGGAGTCTGCAACGCTCGTTAGCAGGAAACGAAGCCTTGTGTGAAAATCTTACGCCGGGGTTGCCGGGGATGTGGGCTTCCCACTGCCTTAAATCGACGACGGGCATCTTCCAATTGAACGGGTGGAGTTTGATGCCCTCGAAGATCGTAAGGTAAGCCCACAGATCATAAAGCTGCGGGAACACCTACAGAAAGTCGAAGATTGTGACGACACGCGAGCAAATCCTTCCATATCGTCAGTTCTTCGTCGCTGAGACGCGCGATTTGCTGGGCCGACAGCTCCCAGTTCCATTCTTCGTCTGGCGTTGGCTGGACCTCAGGTTTCACATTGATTGCCTCTTCCGAGAGTGCAGAGCCGTAGGCATCGCTGAGGGTGCTCAACAGAGGCTGAAGCGACGCGGAAGGGACCTCCGGAATGGCGGTGAGCAGCGCGATCGAACGACGGATGAGGGATGACGTTCTTTCGCGTTCTGGGCTCTCTTCAGAAGACAGAGATCGTTTTCTTTTCTTTTTGGCCACTTGAGAGCCATATGAGCGCATTTGACGCGCTTTTGAGATGAGGGCAAGATGAAAGGCGGAAGAGAGACGCGTCGTGCACAGCCACGTCAGCCACCTCATAAAATTGATTGGATTGAACCCTAACCCTAGCCTGCTTCGAGGTTCCTACTCCCGACCACAACCACCAGGGTAAGGATACCGCCCCCCGGACCAAAGAATTCGTCATGCTCTCCGCCGACTCTTTGTCTTGTGCTGTTTTGGCCATATTGCTGCGTTCGCACCGCATTGTCTGCTTTAAAATCCGCCCGAACTTTAGCTCCTTGCTACTACCACCTTTTTAACTCTTCTCTTTAACGAATAATCTATCATGAGAGACGAAGTCGCCGCTATTGTATGCTCTCCAACGTCTCTCGGGGTCACATGCAGCTCACTGAGAATGTAGGTTCTCGACAATGGTTCCGGCTTGTGCAAGGCTGGCTGTAAGGGTCTTCATAAAGTACTTGATTTCGCTTAACAGTACTTCACAGTTGCTGGTATGCTCGCTGGATGCCATAGTGCTCTAATTCTCATGTTCTCCAGGCCACGATGCTCCCCGCGCCGTGTTTCCGTAAGTACGACGTTGCCAACTCATTAGCATGATTGACGCGCCGGCAGATCCATCGTTGGGCGGCTTCGACACCCGGGTGTTATGGTCGGAACGGGCCTGAAGGATTCCTATGTTGGGTGCGTTTCGGCGGTTTACTTGTGACAATCGACTCAGTGTAGATGCAGTGACGAGGCCCAGTCGAAACGTGGTATTCTTACGCTTAAGTACCCCATCGAGTATGGAATCGTCACCAACTGGGACGATATGGAGAAGATCTGGCACCACACCTTCTACGATGAGCTGCATGTCGCGCCCGAGGAGCACCCGGTGCTGCTTACAGAGGTACCGCTCAACCCCGGGGCCAATCGCGAAAAGATGATCCAGATCATGTTCGAGACCTTTAATTCGCCCGCCTTCTACGTCGCTATTCAGGCCGTCCTGTCCCTATATGCGTCTGGTCGGACGATCGGTATCGTCCTCGACTCTGGTGACGGTGTCAGTCACACTGTTCCCATCTACGAAGGTTTCGCGCTCCAGCACGCGATTCTGCGTCTGGACATCGCTGGTCGCGATCTCACCCAGTTCCTGATGAAGAACTTTGCCGAGCCTTTCCTCACCAACGCCGAGCGCGAAATCGGCCGCGACATCAAGGAGAAGCTGTGCTACGTCGCCCTCGACTTTGAGCAGGAGCTGCTCACCGCCGCGCAGTCGTCCGCGCTCGAGAAGAGCTACGAGCTGCCCGATGGCCAGGTCATCACCATCGGTAACGAACGCTTCCGCACCCCCGAAGCCCTCTTCCAGCCCGCATTCCTCGGCCTCGAAGCCGCCGGTATCCACGAGACGACGTGAGTCTTTCTTGGCCGCGCCCGCAGCCCGTTGATCTCCGCATCATGCTGACTCCACGCGAACAGCTTCAACTCCATCTTTAAGTGCGACCTCGACATCCGCCGCGACCTCTACGGCAACGTCGTGCTCTCCGGCGGCACGACCATGCTCCCGGGCATCGCCAACCGCATGCAGAAAGAGCTCACGTCGCTGTCCCCCGCCAGCATGAAGGTCAAGATTGTCGCACCCCCAGAGCGAAAGTACTCCGTCTGGATCGGTGGATCCATCCTCGCGTCTCTCAGCACGTTCCAGAACTTGTGGTGCTCCAAGCAAGAGTACAACGAGTCGGGGCCAGGCATCGTTCACCGCAGTGTGTATCCTCCTCCCCCATTCTAGCCTAGCTCCCTGACTGTCTTGCAGAGTGCTTCTAAATTGTTAACGTCCCGGGAGGTGCAAAACAGATTGGGCTATTTCTTTCCAGCCTATATCCTTTGTTTGCGGAAGCCAGCCTTTTTACCTTTCTCTCTTTTCGCGAAACCAATTCTTCTTTTATAGTAGTAGCTGTACGATGTCGTTGCATGCGGATTTTGAATTTCTTTGGCCGTCTTATCATGTGAGGCACATTTCCGTCTCTGCGGTCCCCAGTTGACGTATTTATCAAGGCGCGAATATCGGCCGCCAGACATGCAGACCCCCAACACATGCTTAAAGGCTATTGGATTTCTCGAGCACCCTCATCAAGATCCTCCGACTTCGTTACATGATCGTACGTCATCATCGGAGGATGCTTTTCAGCCATCTAGTCGCTTCCAGTGTCCCAACTTCGACTTGATATTCTCATATTGTAACCATCTCTACGGCGTTAGTCCATACTATATCGCGTCGGCTGCACGGCTCGTGCCTTCATGTTGTTGAAAGGGGATCGCGTAGTGTGGATAATTGTGCGTGCCACAGAAAAAAACTCTTTTTGAGGCCGTGCACCAAAAACAAAGAAGCTCGGTACTTTGTCGAGACCTGGAACTGCGGGAAGACGCAAATGATATGGGCATGCGTTCTATTCTGTCGGCGTCTATGTTGATCACCAGCACTATGATCCCGATCCAAGTTTATCGAGTTACACTTGGAAATCGATGTTATGTGCAGTGAACTGAGTCCGGTTAGTTATTGACACTGATTTCATGTCATTGGCACAGTATCTTAAATTCAACCATTTCCACAGGGACCACGCTCGGGCCCGTCTCTGTTGCTTGAGGCGGAACTACTTTTCGGGCTCCCCGTCGAAACCACGGGACGGCGGGATTACTGCCAGTCTAGGCGTTTTCTTCTCATACCCATGGCAGAGTGGGGTGACTCAGCTCCACGGGTTCTGAGGCTTCCTTCGGCCTCCGGCATTACTTATATATGCCACCATATGAGCTTCGAATACAGGTGAAAGCCTGGATAGCGATGGAGATCCCCCAGGCCTTGTGTACCTCGCTCGTGTTCTGCCGGGCACCCTGCTCCCATGCGCCCTTACATACGCCTTCCTGACTCTTGTCCTTCCCCACCTCAATTTAGGACTGCTACCGTTATGGCAACGCATCTTCGCCGCTATATTATCGCAGCCCATTGGATTCATTCTCGGCCACTTTTATGAGGAATACCAGCAAACCAGAGATGCAACTGCCCGCGGGGCAACGCAGATTCCGGTGGTCTTCTCAAAATTGCCCGCAGGGCTCTCTCACATCCCCGCTATGGTCAAGAGCTTTCGCACGGGTTATCCTGGTCAGTCATCTCCGGCTCCCAATATCGGTGCTCATTCCGCTTGCAAGGTGATTTCTTGCAGGACTGGTGCGATCAATACGGGAACACTGTTATGACCAAGATATTATACGAAAAAGAGGCAGGTACTCTGCGGCCTTCAGCTATGCAATCGCTCATTATCCGTAGATATGGACCACCGAGCCTGACATTGTGAAGGTAGTGTTTGTCTCCCTACCTTCAGGCGTATACTGACATCATTTCGTCAACCCTGAGGCGATGCTCGCCACCGAATTTGACAATTATTGGAAAGGTATGTACGATTACTTAAACGAGCAAGAGATTGAGCCTTTTTAGGTCCAAATGATAGTCGTCTGGGGCAATCTTTGCTGGGTTTTGGTATGTTTACTATTACTGGATTGAGTGGTTGAGTGACCTACCGAAATCTTTATTTAACAGGCATTTTCAACACCAACGGTGAATGAACCTTTGATGAAACTTGTTGGCATTCATGATCACTGAACGCGCTCTCCAGATGATATGTGGAAGTGCGTGGTTCCAAAGATTTTGCCTACGACATACTAATAGCTTTTCAATAGGTTTCATCGAAGTCTGAGCCGACCTTTCTTCAGTCGAGGTCAGGACTTTGAACATATTTCGATATCGGTGATTGAAATGGGAAATCAGAACGTGTCAGCGACTTCGCAATTTTTGACAAGCACGCTCAAGACGCCTTGTCCCGATTGAAGAAACGACTAGCCGAAGGCTACCCTGTAGACTTCCAGGTACTGATCTGGCAGCCCATATCGTGTTGCCGTGCTGAACCCGGTGTTACAGGATTTGGTATCTCGCTTTACATTGGACTCAGCCACAGAGTTCCTCTTCGACAAATCCGTCGATTCGCTGTCGGCTGGGCTACCGTATCCTCACTCATCCCCCCTCGTCGATTCACCTTCTTTCCTCAACCATCCATCGAATACCTACGTCAGATCTTTCGTTCAGAGCCAAATACTGACCGCAGAGCGGGCCGCTTTCGGCACCAAATGGCCTCTGATGGAATTCTGGCAAGATAGTGTGAAACCGCACAGGAAGATTATTGACGATTTTATGGAGCCCATTCTTAACGAGGAGCTTGATCACAAAAGGGCCAGAGAACAAGAAGATGGAAAAGGAGACGAAGAAGAAAAGACATTTTTGGGACATCTGGTTCAGGCAACAGATAGTTGGTCACATCTCTTTCTCAGCTCGGCATACTAATATTGACCCCTCGCAGATAAGACAGTCATCCGAGACGCGATTTTCAACATCATGATTGCCGGGAGAGACACTGTGTGTACACCCGTCTTATGCAATTGGGTCTACGATCTTACCTTGCTGTATCTAGACCGCAGCGACCCTGACATTCGCACTTTATATGCTTGCAGAACATCCGGAAATTTTGGCGAAGCTCCGAAAGGAGATTCTTGACACCGTCGGAAGTTCCAACAACCCCAACTATGATGATCTGCGTAGCATGAAATATCTACGGGCCTTTATTAACGGTGCGTTAACGCGTTCATTGATCTGCGGGCTTCGTTTTCTAAACTATAACCATACTATGCAGAGACACTAAGATTATATACTCCTGTGTAAGTCTGCCGTTGGGTCATAACTTTCATATTGCTTACACCTAGATCAGGCCGTTTGACCTCAGGTAGTGCCTGCACGTATTTCAACATACGGTCATTCACCAATGTCTTCCAGAGCGTCCAAAAGCGGATCAACTTGGCCGCCTGCGACACCTGGGGGTAAACCGCTCTATGTACCGCCAAATATAACGCAAGTTCATCCGTTTCTGTTTGTATGTCAAGTCTGATACGTCGAACAGAGTCCGTTACAGTGTATTTTGGATGCATCGCCGCACGGATTTGTGGGGCCCAGACGGTGAGTGCTTGGTGTCAAACATGCCGGAGTTGCAGCGAATGTTCACCCTGCCATCAGCGCTTGAATTTGATCCGGATCGCTTTCTGGACGAACGCGTTCGAAAGTACTTGACGCCGAATCCTTTTATCTTCCTCCCGTTCAATGCAGGTGTGCTTCATCTTCATTTGTTCTCGCGTCTGTGTTCATTAACCTTTGTTTCTCAGGGCCCAGGATATGCCTTGGTCAACAGGCGCGCTGCTGCATTACTCCGTCATGTTTTGTTGCTGAAAAAAATACCACAGTTTGCTTACAATGAAGCTTCATTTTTCCTTGTTCGACTGTTGCAGAATTTCTCTGCATTTAGCCTAGCACCTGATGCGCAACCGGAATCGACAAAGCCTCCTGTGAGTTGGAAAGAGTGCAAAGGCACCCAGGCGACTGAGAAGATCATGCTCGGATTTCATCTGACCATGTATGTCAAGGTGCGCTGGGTATTTTAACTTCGAGTTCGTTTCGAAATTCATCTGGGTGGTAGGGCGGATTGTGGGTCAGAATGAAGGAGGTCACGCCTGAATAATATGGTTCATTCACATCTATGTATTTCTTAGTCGTGTATCTCTTAGTCGATGAGCAGTCTCTATTTAGGACGCCTCAATTGAAGAGATTAATCAGGCTTATACCACTCACGGATACGGGTAACTTGACATCCTCAACTGGAGTATAAACACGAATTACGACTAGAGTTTCAGTCCAACTGATCGCGATGCCGAAGCCGGGTTAAAACCAGTACACTCCACATGAAGAGCTGTAACACTAGAATATGACTGGGAGCTCAGAACAAATAAAATTTCACTGTCAGGTCCTACTTAAAGCAGCCGGTCCAGACACGATCACGTGTTGTGCCGATGCCGTGTCAAACAATGGTTCAATCCGACACGAGGTGTCAGCATTCGCTGAAGGATCCAGCTTGAAACTCATTGGGAGGAGAGGGTTCAATTTCAGAAATCGGGTGCAGGTTGAACGAGAAGTTTGAGTATGATGGCCTTAGTTCAACCAACCTCATTGAATCGAATCTGGTCCGTAGCTTGGTTGAAGGGAAGAGGAAATCGAAGTTTATGGGACCAGCGTAGCTTAGATGTCGTGCAATTTGGGTGCAATGTTAAAATCTACAAGCCAAACCTTCTCCTGGATGGCGAACGTTCGCGGTTGGAAGTGGTTGAAACGAATGGTCATTCAAATATTTTCTGTTGAAAAATTCCGGACGGGCAGTCGAAGCTTACATAGAGGAGAGATATCAGATAAGTAATGACATCCGCTACTGGGCAAGTAACCTGGATACATCCGCGAAAGGTTTGGTAATTCGTTTCATCTACGCGTATCCTCCCACATCGAAGTCCGATTCGGTTGATTCCGCGGTCAAATGCCAACGCTCTCGGGTAGTCTCGGGTCCGGTCAATCAAGATACTGATCAGGCGGGAGAATTTAGTGGAACTGAATAGTGTTTTATCCGTTTGTAGTGCCTATATATATTGGAGGGCAATACCGCGGCTCAGCAAGTTCGATTAATATTTGCATTCTCCAGACATTCCCAGAGGATTCATTGATGCTTGTCAACGCGGGAACAAGCCGCTGCTTTTTATACGCCCAGGCAGGCCCACCAGAGAGCTCGGGTATCTGAGTCCAGACACTCCCAGGGCGGCGGTTGTAGTTAATACCCGATGCCCGATAAGAGCCGTTTTTTATGGGGTGCGAGAATCACCAGCTGTTGGCATACCGCGCCGACACGGAAGATCCAGCGGCAACGGCTCATTGAAGAAGAACCTCACCCAATCTTATCCCAGATAAAAATGTCCGTCGTGTAAGGGGCGTGAAAATGGGGCCTTCGAATGTGGAAAGAAGATAAGATGGCTGTCATCTACTTACCGGTGGACAAGACGGCTGGGTCTCTTGGGAGCCTTCTTGTCAGTTGACGCGCGCGGCAGGATGATAGGGTGGCGGTGGCGTGATAATACTGTCTTCGCCAAGTCTCCGCTGTTATATACCTGCAGATATCATTCGGAAGTAATTCACGAATGGAATAGCGCGCCGTTGCTAGGGCCACCGCAGTCCGAGTGGAAGATTCCTTACTGTAAGTTAGCCACACTGAATAGCGGTATGAAGACGGGCTACTGTCACCGTCCCTGCTGCCCGAAGATAAATATTTAGCCTGATGCATCTTCCGTTCGCGATTGGGTCCTGTTGCACTTTCTCTTTTGCGTCAGCTCGGGCCATTGGTTGGCATAAGAAAGGGTGGATAACCATCAACTGGTCAATGAAAGCGGACACTAGGTTTGACCGAGGATAACTGGGATAACCATCAACTGGTCAAGCAAGCGGACATGGGCCAGGTTTGGCCCAGGTCGCAGGGGATGCCGCTGCCGCTTCCACATTGTTTCCGGCTTAGGAAGGAATCTACTAGTAAGTAGGCAAGAAAGAGACACCCCGGCCCGGTATCCTAATGAGTGCCGGTAAATCGGGTTCCACATCTTGATCCGTCTATGTCGCCAACAACCTCAATGTCAACGTTAACGGTATGTATGTGGCGCCGTGCGACAATGTATAAAGCAAAAACGCGCGAGGATTCCACGTTCAAGCCAACCGTCCTCTGAAAATAATGGAGATCCCTCCGGGACTCGTGTACATCGCGTATGATTTACCCGCCACTCTGGTACCATGCGCCCTCACCTTTACCTTCCTGACCGTCGCCCTTCCCCAATTCGATGTCGCACCGCTGCCGTTGTGGCAGCGTGTCCTCGCCGCTGTCATAGCGCAGCCTGTTGGGGTCGTCCTCAGCCATTTCTATGAAGAGTACAAGCAAGCCAGAGCTGCGGCCGCCTTTGGTGCGGAGCAAATTCCGGTGGTTTACTCGAAATTGCCTGCGGGGATCTCCACGAACCGGGCAATGGCCCAAAGTTTCCGCACTGGTTATCCTGGTCAGACACTTTGGCTCTCAATGTGTTCAATGAAGCTCATTCCGCTTGCAAGGTGAATTCTTGAAGGACTGGATCGACCAGTGGGGCAACACGGTCATGACGAAGATTTTCTACGAAACCGATGTAGGCATTGCAGGTTTTTCAGCTGTATCAGAGCTCATTAGCTCTAGGTATGGACCATCGAGCCTGACCACGTCAAGGTAGTATTTGCTGGTCGCACCTGCGTTCAATTTACTGATATCATCTTCCACTATCAAGTCTATGCTCGCAACCGAATTTGACAATTATTGGAAAGGTATTCATTGCGTTTACTTCGATGAGGAAGAGATTGATTGCTTCTCAAGGTCCAAGGGATACCCGCATGGGACAATCTTTGACCGGTTCTGGCATTTTCAACGTCAACGGTAAATAAACCGATTTATGGAATTCCTACATCAAGCCTTGTTTGGGCTTTTACTGAATGCGTCCTGGCAATTAGATGACATGTGGAAGTGCGTGGTGATTCCCCAGATTCTGTGCGACATACTAAGTTCCTCATAGGTTCCATCGCGGTCTGGCTCGACCTGTTTTCAACCGAGGTCAGGATTTTATTTTGTGAGAGGAGCGGTGATTTATATGCAAATTAGAGCGTATCAGCGACTTCGCCTTGTTTGACAAACACACACACGAGACCCTGTCCCGGATGAAGAACCGACTAGCCGAAGGCGAGCCTGTAGATTTCCAGGTAATCTCGCATTCGATGTTCTATTTTTGTCCTGTGTTAAACCCACCGCTTCAGGATCTTATCTCTCGCTTTACGATGGACTCCGCCACGGAATTCCTCTTCGGCAAATCCATCGATTCAATGTCGGGTGGCCTGCCGTATCCTCACTCGTCGCCACGCGCCGCGTCGTCTAATTTTGCCAGCCATCCTTCTAATACCTTTGTCGATGCCTTCATGCAAAGTCAGATAGTGAAGATGTCGCGTGGACCATTCCTCTCCAAATGGCCGCTGCGGGAGTTCTGGAGCGACAAAGTCGCGCCCATCAGGAAGATCGTGGACGATTATGTTGATCCCATTATCACTGCGGCAGTGGAAAAAAAGAACGCCAGAAAGGGAGCTGAGATCAAGGCAGACGACGAGGACAACACATTCTTGAGCCATTTGGTTGCCTCAACCGACGGTGGGTTGCATCTCTTTCTCAACCAGACATACTTATATCGTCCCCTCGCAGACAAGGCAGTCATCCGGGATGCGCTTTTCAACATCATGATTGCCGGGAGAGACACCGTACGTGCACCTACGTTATACAGCTGAGTCTATAATCTTAACCTAATGTGTCCAGACCGCAGCGACTTTGACATTCGCGCTTTATATGCTTGCCGAGCACCCAGAAATTGTGGAGAAGCTTCGGAAGGAGATCCTCGACACCGTTGGAAGCTCGAAAATGCCGGACTACGATGATCTGCGCAACATGAAATACATGCGGGCCTTCATTAACGGTTCGTTAACGCCGTTTGACTCTGCGGGCTCCATTTCCTAAACTATAAACATACAGAGACGCTCAGACTCTACCCTCCTGTGTAAGCTTATCTTGAACCATCGCTCTCATATTTCTAATACCGGTACCGTTGATCAGTCCGTTCGACATCAGGTACTGCATACGTATGCTAATTTCTATTGGTTTACTGATTTTTTTTTGTAGAGCCTCCAAAAATGGAACAACCTTGTCGCCTGTCACACCCGGAGGTAAACCGCTCTACGTGCCGCCGAATACAACGTGAGTTCTTCGATTTTTTTTTGGGGTGCAAATATGCTGATACCTCGGCCAGATGCCATTACAGCATCTTCTGGATGCATCGCCGTACGGATTTGTGGGGTCCCGACGGTACGTCTTTTCTCTCATATCCACGAATCAACGAATATTCACCCACAATCAGCTCTGGAGTTTGATCCGGACCGCTTCCTTGACGAGCGTGTTAGAAAGTACCTGACGCCGAATCCCTATATTTTCCTTCCGTTCAATGCCGGTAGGCTCTCCCTCCCTCCCCCAGGTCTCCGCTCATGCACTTATCATTCTTGTTTACCAGGACCTCGGATATGCCTAGGCCAACAGGTGCGCAGCCTGCTCTATTCCTTCACGCATATTGCTAATAGTATTACAGTTTGCTTACAATGAAGCCTCGTTCTTCCTCGTCCGCCTGTTGCAGAATTTCTCCGACTTTAGCCTCGCATCGGATGCGCAGCCGATGCCCCCTCCAGCATACTGGAAGGAGCGCTCCAAGCCCCAGGCGACGGAGAAGCTCTACCTCGGAATTCATGTGACCATGTATGTCAAGGTGCGCAGTGATTTCATTTACACTTTCGAGTAGTTCGAAAATTTATCTGGCTGGTTAGGGCGGCTTGTGGGTCAGAATGAAGGAAGCCGTACCCGAGTAAAAGTGTTTAGATGCCTCAACAGCGCGCTCGTATTATATAACAATCTCTATAACAATCCTTATTTTTAGACAAGAAATTCCTATAGATCGGTCCTCGTTTCTTGAATGCACGATCCTTTCAGACAGCTTGGGAAAGATCCTGCACCCTAAATTGTTGGATTCTCTTAGCGGTCAAAGCGTGGAATTGTGATATGTCACTGTCACAAGACTGATCCGTCTATCCGACTTTGACACTTGCCCAGACTGCCTTGCTACACTAGGCCCCGGGAAGCTTCGCTAAAGCCTTGTCCGATCCATCAAAAACCCACGTTGCCGCTGATGTTTGATCGATTTTGCCTCAGTGGTGGCCCCCCTTCATTAAGGATATGGCTAGAATCACGGAGAAGATTCCAACCTACCTGCCCATATAATTCTTGTGCTGGCGGGCCTCCTAGGTACGTGGGAAATTCGACTTTGATGCGATCATTGATGGTAATCGTGGGTTTTTGAGACCGTTTTCCCGAAAACTTTTGCACTAAATTATCCATAGCTGGACAACCACTGAAGATATAGCACCGGTTGTTGTTGGAGGTTCTACTGGGACCCTTTGCGCAACTTTCTGCCTCCTCGGAAAAAATCCGGGGATCAAACTGAGTGGACAAATTTTAGTAGGGCGCGGACAACCCTTTGGGGGAGCTTCCCGGGGCCTGCTACACTCTTGCGACTCCTCTTCGTGCGTTGCCTCTTTCACTTGTTCCCGGGGAGAGATATGTCTCATGGACAGCATAGACCTTTCTTTGGCTCAGGAATACAACATGCCTCAGGCTCGCGTCATTTTTCTTGGTTCTGAGGTGACACATGCAAATGAAGTTTGAATGAAGTCAAAATGAAGTTGTCTGGCAACACGACTCGCGAAAATCACTGCAGCGAGAATGATTCCGTGAATATCCTGATGGCCGCGGGAAATCGGGTTGACTTGTTACGTGCAAGGGAAGGAATCGTAACGTCAGACTAGGTAAAGGTGGGGCTTCTCGAGATCCCTCTTCTTCGGTACAAAGAAAATCGGATTTTCTCTACCGAACCCCTTAGATCCCCCGCCCAATGACTAGAGAGAACAGCGCTTCATCCATACTACGGCCCTCGCAGTCTTTGGATCAGGCAGGCACAATAACAGCGGAGAAGACGGTACAAGCTCCTGAAAATGTGGACGTTACCAACACCAAAGGACTCCAGTTGGCCCTTATCACCTTCGCTCTCTGTCTCTCTGTTTTTCTTGTCGCTCTTGTGCGTGTGCCCTTCATTCTCGAAGAAACCAACTTAACCGATGTCTCCACAGGACAATACCATCATAGGTGAGCTCCGCAGCCGAGCGCTCGTATTTGAAGGAATTTACAGCAACAGCAACGGCGATTCCCAAGATAACGGATCAGTTCCAAAGCCTCGACGATGTTGGCTGGTACGCCAGCGCGTGCGTGATGTTATTTTCTTCCATTGGTCGATATTGACCGGGGCCGCCGACAGGTATCTCCTCACTACGGCCTCATTCCAACTCCTATTTGGCAAGTTCTACGCCTTCCTGTCTATTAAATGGGTGGGTTCTTCCCCCCTTTACGGATTCTCTCATTTCGGTGTCGCAGGTGTATATCTTCGCCATTTTGACGTTTGAGGTTGGGTCTTTCGTCAGCGGAATAGCCCCAACCTCAGATGTCCTGATTATCGGTCGTGCAATCTCCGGATTGGGAAGCGCAGGCATCTTCTCTGGCGCATTGATTATCGTGGCGAACGTCGTCCCACTGAGAAATCGCCCCCTTTACACGGGTATGGTGGGTTCGATGTATGGGATTGCGAGCGTAGCGGGCCCTATCATGGGCGGGTTCTTCACCGACAAGGTCTCTTGGCGATGGTGGTCCGTACATAAATTTCCTTCTTCCTGGCCGGCTTTAAACATCAGGCTAGCTTTTGGATAAATTTGCCTATAGGAGCCATGACGCTCATCATCATGACGTTCTTTTTCAAAACACCGCCAGAAATCGCCCGAGGAGAAGCTGCGTCGCTTTCGAAGCGCTTTCGTAGGCTAGATCCCTTGGGCACTGTAATTTTTGTGCCCGCCGTTGTCTGCATACTTCTCGTTCTTCAGTACGCTGGGACAAAATATGCGTGGAGCAGCAGTCGGATTGTAGCGCTGCTGGTCATCTTCTGCATTTTGATTCTGGCATTCATCGCGATCCAAATCCTCTCGGAGCCAGAAAATGCGACTGTCCCCCCTCGAATTTTCATGCAGCGGAGCATATTGGCCGGCGCGTGGTACTCATTTTTTGCGGGAGCAGGATTCTACATCCTAGTATATTTCCTTCCCCTCTGGTTTCAAGCCATCAAGGGTGTCTCCGCCGTCAAGTCGGGGACGGACAACCTCGCGCTTATCCTTTCATTGGTCGTCGCGACCATGGTGGCTGGCTCTATGGTCACTATTCTGGGATACTATGTACCTTTCATGATTCTCGGGAGTATCATCATGCCCATCGGAGCTGGCCTTATCTCGACCCTTGCGGTGGGTGCGGGCCATGCAAAGTGGATTGGGTATCAAGTCATATTTGGTACGCGTCCTCTTTGCATTTTTTCGGTGCTCATTTGCTCCAGGCTTTGGTGCGGGTCTTGGAATGCAGCAGCCCTTCATCGCCGCGCAGGCCGTCCTCGAGAGCAACGATGTTCCCCCAGGTACTTCGATGCTGGTGTTCCTCCAAACACTCGGTCAGTGGTCCCAGTGTTTCGGACTTATTCCCCTCCAACTCACTGCCCGCAGGCGGCGCCCTCTTCGTCTCGATTGGGCAAAATATCTTCACCCGGCAGCTCGCCTCTGGCCTCGCTCGTGAAGTTCCCGGCCTCGATCCCCGTGTAGTCCTCAGCACCGGCGCAACGGATCTCAAGACCGCCATCGCCCCTCAATACCTGCCCGCCGTGTTGAAGGTGTACAACGAGGCGTTGGTCTCGACTTTTCATATCGCGATCGCGATGGTATCCCTTTCTCTCATCGGTGCGCTTCGCATGGAATGGAAGAATATCAAGGGGAAGAAGGTTGAGATGTCGCTTGGTTAGAACGCCGTCGCACGCATGCCCCTGAAGTCCGAAATGATCACAAACTAGAGCGGCATCTTCTTATGTACAGAGCTTATCTTGGACGAGCTTGATGCTTGTCGCCTACAGCCTAACCCTATTTATATGTGATTCCAATTCACACCATTGGTTCGTTTTCTGTCCCGTAGTTCCAGATTTCGCGCATCTTGTGAATGTTCATTACTTGTTTTTCCGCGTTCTCGGGTATAAAATTAGCACGCGGTAGACGACAATAAAGTTGTTCTGGCTTGAAATACCGGCTGCGTGGTTTGGAAAATGAACAGAAGTTACATTCCTATGGTCCGACAGCTGAATGGGTATGCACAAATGATTGGTCCCCCAGGTTTGGCATTAATTTCCGTCTCAACCGTAAAATCAAACCGTGGGACATTCATTTCGAATGCTAGTTAGTGGCTACTGTTATCAAAAGAGGCTCTTCAACATCTCCATGATCGCCGCTGCCTGTTTCGGCCCATCTACGCCGTCTCTATTGGTACTGTGCGACAGTTCCTCCCACTCGTCTGCCTCTCGTACGGTCTTCTGCGCTTGGCCACGGACAATGGCCCACGACTCGCTCCCGAGCGGCAAGCGGAGCGGCAGCTTCTCCTCCCCAGCGGCACGTATGATCGCAGCCGCCATTTTCTCTGGCACGCCCAACGAATTGGAATTGGCGGGATCAAGGACCGTGCGCATCACTCCAGAGGGACTGGTTGGTCCATAACCGGGCGGCGCGGGGAAATTCTGCATCGATCCACTAACCCACTCTGACTCAAACCCGCCTGGCTCAACGATCAGTCCACGGATGTTCCACTCAGGAAGCATTTCGCGAATAAATGCCTGTAGGTGTAAGGTTCAGTGTGAAGACTTAATTAAGTCAAAATAAGATGTACGCACCTGCGTGAAACCTTCCAGTGCTACAACATCCATTCCATTGAGTGCCGTTCGTTCTCTAACTTTGAATGTACGCACCGAATTTACTCGCGTTGTAAAAAGCCAGTGCGGGGTTTGCCAGATACCCCCCCGCCGAGCTGACATTGATAATCAGCCCACCATGTCCTACAGGATTTACGTTGCGCATAAATCTGATTGCCTTTCAACAGTATTAAAAAAGGCAGAGACAGAAACTAAGACGCCTTACCTCCCGAGTGATATTAACTGGACCCCAAAACTGCACTTCGAAATTATACCGGGCAGCCTCGTCCGGCGTTGCCTCGATCTCGGCTAGAATCCCGTAGCCGGCGTTATTGACCACTACATCGAGGCGCCCAAAGTGAGTCCGCGCCGCGTCAAATACAGCACTAATCTCCGCGACGTTGGTGACGTCCAGCCGGTGGACGAGAAGCTGCTCTCGGGGATATTCGGCTTCGAGTTCCTTGAGCTTTTCAGGAGCACGCAAGGTCGCGAGGACGCGCTCGCCGGCAGCGAGGATCCCTTTAACAAGGGCAAGCCCCAGCCCACTGGACGTTCCTGTGACTGAAGGAGTCCGAAAAATCCGAGTGAGATTTGCTTTGAGGAAAGCCAATAACAGGGTGCATACCGAGCCACACGCGAGAATTGTTGAGTACCATGATGTTCCAAAAAAAAAAATCTGATTCAACGGTTCTTTTTAAGCAACTGAGACCGACGCGTGGCCCGTCGGCCGGCACATTCAGAAGCTCTTGGTCGCAAATTTGGAGGCCCCGTAAGGCATCATCGGCGGAGGTTGTGCCGCGTCGACGCGTGAACAGGCCGGCACTTCAGGTACAGTCATTCTTAAGACTCGTGAAACCAGCCAGCGTTTTTCGCCGAACAAAATTGAGCTTCGCTCATCACCCTTTGATTGACTGTCATCAAATCTCCGGGTGTCGAGCGTGCGGTTGGTTCGAGCCTAAGTCATTCCAGGTTACGAGTCGGATCCTTAAATAATCGATTTGAACCTCGGGGAAAACTTAAACTTCGCGATCGGTACAACCTCAAAAAGACCTTAAAATCTCCCCATTTATTTACAGTCCGCAACGACCTTGTCCCCGTCGGCGCCCGCAACGAGCAGCTGGGCCTCCGCCGCCGAGACCGTCGAATTCAAGCTAGGGCTTTAGGAGACGACACGATTAACATGAAATTCCTAAACATGTGAAACGATACCACTCACTCTGTGATTAATTTGAGCGCCGATAGCGCTGTGTCCAAACCCTGCGAAACCTGGTCTCGGAAATTCGCGGGGGCGGTCTGTCCGTTCAGAACAGCCCCAAGGATGTCCTGAATTGCGCTATTCACGCTCTGCAGCCCCGCCTGTGCCACCGCTACTGCGCTCGTGGTTGCAAGGTCGCTGGAACATCCGTCAGTTGGACCATAAAAATATTATTGCACCACTTGCGTCGAGTTAATTTGCCCGACCAACTTCTGAGTAGCAGCGACGTCG
Source organism: Mycena capillaripes (assembly GCA_029204075.1). NCBI lineage: Eukaryota > Fungi > Basidiomycota > Agaricomycetes > Agaricales > Mycenaceae > Mycena > Mycena capillaripes. Next base: position 1,005,708 of record JARHKZ010000022.1, read on the forward strand.
AAGACGATCTTGAGACGTGCGAGATTGCAGTCAAGGTCTCCGGTCTGGCGTTTTTGCATAGGTGCTGATGATAGTCATTTGAATATTTCGCTTCAAACGGGGATTGAGGCACTTACCCGCCACTGCATATGCTGCAATGCAAAGGGAGAAAAGAGCTGAGAGAATGCGAACCATTTGGAAGGTTGAACGGAGGGGAGGACGAAAGGTAAATTGAAAGCAAGAGGTGAGACACCAGGTCAGAGAAGGCGAAGAGAATGAGGATTCTAAGCATTTACCACTCTTCTTTATACCTCTAAGCTGCGCAGCCAGGATCAAAGACAAAAGGAAACAAATTTGCTGTTGTCATGGGTAGAACTTGGGTAGAGCGTTCAAACCAAAGAAACCACTTACCACAACGTACAAACACTTGAGTCGCTATAGTGATTGCACCGCCGAACATGAAGGTGTCATATTCGCCAGCTGCGGATGGTTCGAGCATCCCAGCTGATCCGTAAATCGTCGGTGTAGTAAACACGATGATGTGGTGCATGAATGCACCCAGCTTCCGAGTTGCCTACAACGTCATGCAAGTCTAGAATGATTCGGAGTGCATATTTATTGCGTTTGTATCAACAAACATTTTTGCACCTGAATATCATGTGCAGTGTGCGCCAGTCGTAGAGGCTCTACAACTTTGTGCGAGGCCCTATGTACGAGCAGCCTCGTTGTCGCTATTTACAAGAGCCTGAAGAGGCTCTCGGATTACCCGGCACACTGCGGCTGCGGAAGTGAGGAGCGTCAGACGCATTATATCGAATCGGTTGCCCGGAAGGAAGCCTGAGGAAAAGTATCTTACCGCGTCGTTAGGTCCAAGCCGGCAAAACATTGCGGTGCGGGTCAAATCCCGGCAGTGCATCAATTGAGTGTGCTCGATGTGTTGAGAAAACTGCAGGTATGTTTGCTGCGGAGCTCCTGAGCTGGCAGTTGGGGAAAGGCTGTGAACACTGCGCAAGCCGCAGGTTCGCGGCCTTGCGTAGCTTTTTTGAGATTCACTGGATCGGAGCCTGTGTATTTCAGGTGGCGCTGCAACTGCAGAGGATTCAGGTGAAAGGCGAAAAGGAGAAGCACGCCGCGATTTAACCGGCCCCAGGGTAAATTTCACGTGACCATATTTGTGCTTTCAACTTTCAAGTACTGTACCATTTCGACCGAAGGTTCACGCCATGTCACCGTCACCTCAATTGTTCACCAAACTGGATGTTCATTTCTTGGCAATCACGCAGTATTCCCATATATGGACGTCCGGCCGATGCTGGACCGGAAATTTTGGCTGTTTTTGAGCCTTTTCAGGACGCAAAATCGTTCCGTCACTGTCACCTAGACCAAAATTGTTCAGTTCACAGCCCTCTGTCACCCGTCACCTGAACCTTCGGTCGAAATGGTACAGTAAAGGCAACCGTTGTGCTGGCCGTCTGGCTTCCCCTGAAAATCTCGAGTACTGCGACTACTCCAGGTACTCCGTAAAGCTCGGACTCCCTTACCGGCCGCTACACCATGTATTTCAAGAGAAGCCAAAGAGAAGCTGAAATTTCCTGCGCAGTATTCGGAGTTTGAACTCAAGGCCGTTCCCACCCTGCTTTGCCACTCAATTCTGCCGCGGAGGAGGAATCTAATTGGGAAAACTATTATAGGAGTAGCAACGGTATATGTCTTCTCCCCGAGTCAGGATTCAAGACCGACATCTTACGGATCTGCCCAATGGTACGGAATACAACCGCCACTATTCACCTTCGCCCGTAACAGAGAGATCGTTGCCGCTGCAATACTTACGTTTCCAAGTTCTCGAGGTATAAAGAGGAGTGGCACATTCTCTGAATCTTATTCTCTTCGCCTTCTCTGACCTGGTGTCTGGCCTTTTGCTTTCTTTCCTCGCCGATCTACCTTCCATTTAACCCGAGCCTTCCTTCGACTTTCCAAATGGTTCGCATTTTTTCAGCTCTGTTCTCTCTTTGCGTGGCAGCATGTGTCGTGGCTGGTAAGTGCCTCGTTTCCATCCGAAGCAAAATATTCAAATTCTTGTTATCAGCGCCCATGCATAAACGCCAGACCGGAGATCTTGACTGTAATCTCGCGCGTCTTAGGATCATCTCTGACCTCGCTGCTACTCAAAAGTTGGTCGGTCAAATAAACTCCACGTACGTCCTTGTGCAATGTCATAATTGGTTCAACTGACGGATGATTCCAGTGACCTTGCAACTGCGAGCGCAGTGGCAGTGGCGCAAGTGGGGCTGCAGAGCGTCGGCAACGCAATCCAGGACATTCTTGTGGCCGTTTTGAATGGACAGACCGCCCCCGCGAGTTCCCGCGACCAAGTTGATCAAGGCGCGCTTGCGGCGAACCAGTCGCTGAGCCTAATCACGGAGTAAGTGCCATACAACGCGCGTGGAAGTTTAATCATAGAACCTTGACTAGCCCGAGCTTGAAAGCAATAGTGACGGCGGCGCAGGCGAAATTGCTCAGTGCGAGCAATGATGGGGCAAGTGTCGTCGCGGATTGTAAATAAATAAACGGGGTAACAGTATGATAACGAGTTTACACGGAGAAAATAGAGACTTTAGGCGCTGAATAACACGCGCTGAACACCGCCTAAGTCGATTCACACAGTATTACTTGACAACCGGATCTTTCTCCGAGAAAAAATACTAGGGCTTGAACGGGCAACGGTACGACATAAATCCGGCTGCCTCACCTCCCTGGAGTCGATTTGTCGCAAAGCGGTGGGTGGTCGGAACGACGGAAACAATTATAATGAAGCACGGAACGACAATATGCAAACTTGAATGTACTTACAGAAAGGTTTGCTGTTTTGACCTATATCAAACGAGGTACGAGTTGGAACTGATATATAGCGTCTGTCAAGAGAGACTAGTTTTGACCTCTATAACGCGAGGTACGAGCGCAATTTTTATAGAGCGTCTGTCTTAGAGAGACTAGTTTTGACCTCACTTCCTACTCGATTGGGTCAGAAAAAAAGAAGTAAGTAGAAGCTGAACGACGGAAATAATTGTGATGAAGGGAACGATATGCAAACTTATATGTACTTACGGAAAGGTTTGCAGCAAGCAGAAAGTCTATGGTGGAATTTTGATCGAATTGCCAAATGCTCTCACATCTCGGCAACTCACCGCAGACTCAGTTCTGCTTCGAATATTATACCACTTCGTGGAGACAGCGTTCATATGGTACGCATGCCATAAATGCAAAGCCGAAGCAGACTTGATGCGGAATGGGCACACATAAATGCCCGACAAAGCGCCATCAAGACGGTTTCCGGTGATCAGCCGAACCCGTGGTCCACACAAGGCACATCATTTCGGTGATCAGTACCCGAGTTTTACACACTACTTCGACCCCTTCGGGGCGTCATACGAAAAATTGGAACGATACAGAGAAGATTAGCATGGCCCCTGCACAAGGATGACACGCTTTTCCGGAGTGGTAGACCTACGGGTCTCAATATTTATGCTCTTTTTTTCAAGGATTTAACAACCAGGTTCCGAACAATGTCTGTTCGTACTCTTTCCGCCGGGAGAGCCAAAGAATCAGTACGGGTACCCTCAACTGTTGTCCATCAACAACTCAGACAGATAGTTCAAGAATACCTCTTTATTATTGCATGGGACTATGTACAAGCGAATACATCGCGACATACTATCAATCTGACGCTAGTTGAAACCGCAGCGGCCAGGATGGTATACGCGTATGCTACTGCGCAATATCTACTTTCCACAACATTTCTTTACCATTCAGATAGCCCTCGTTGGTGAAGGTGACACCTTCTTTCCCCAGCAGGTCCAACTTGCGATCACACTGCGTTCCGGTCCTGTGCTCCTTGCCCCATTCACCGAGGAAGCCGCCGATGAAGAGACTGGAGGCAATTACGCGGTGGCACGGCACGAAGGGCGCGAACGGGTTGGTGCGCAGGGCGCCTCCAACTAGAAAGAAAGATCATAATCAATCGAGCAGCAAACCGACAACTGCGACCTACCTGAACGGGGCGACCCTCCGACTGCATGGCAGACATCTTTATAGGTAACCACCTTTCCCGAGGGTATAGTGCGCGTAAAATCATACACTGCCCACTGGTGTGGTGTCACCCGCTGTTAAAAAAAGAATCGAGTTCATGGTCAACTTGAAGTCAATTGTCCGTCGGGCGTACCTTCCCAGCCTGCGTCCGAAACTGAGACCGTAGCGCACTCGTAGTCGGATAGTACATATCAAGGGCTACGATTTGGATGAATGGATCGGTAAGCAGTGGGGCAACCACATACCCGTGTTGAGTGGCGAGGGAGCACTGGCACTGGAGGTCGCGTATTTAATGGAAGGGATACTGAAATTTTCCGTTCGGATGGCTGGCATAGTGACTCAAGACAAGAAGGGTGCGCGGTGTTCGGTGTTCCCGAGTTTTTAAAAGACAAAGATGACTCAAAAGCAGAATCGGAGCCGTTCGGTGGTCACTGGTGAAGGTAAATTTAAAGGCGCGTACTGACAAACGATCATGTGATCGATTTAGGGCTGGTCAGAGCGGGCGGCGCGGCGAGGATAACCAAAGCACTGAGTTCTGCGCCGAGCACGAGTTCTAATTTCGTCAAGAATTCCCAGCTCAAAAATAAACTTGCATTGTTCAAGAGATAAGTAGAATACATGTGGATGAATCGGATTTATGCCCTCGCCTCTGCGTCCATTACCAACCTGAGCCTGTCCTCACGAACAATTCCGCTGTACTTCGCAAAATACGGGAAGTACCAAGATGAAGATAGCGCCTACCTATAAACTGGCGGTGTAGTCATAGGAGAGTGGCGTATGCGCTTGTATGACGGACCTACAAGCGCGTATACCACTCTCCTGTAGGCATTGCGGCGGGGTCATCAGGCAGTCCTTGCCAAGGCGAAAATCGCCTCTCGAAAGGCGAAATATGTGTGATCACGACGTCGAGGCCAGTCTGGATGAATGGCTGAAGACTGGGAAGAATGTCAAGGGTCATTGGTCTGTCGAAATGGACCTCGACACGTTTCAACGTCTGAGGTTGTGATTGATTAGCCGTCCGGACGGTGATGAATCGCAGAAGGGCCGCGTCTGTGATAGCGCGGCAGTACCGTATAGTCAGGGTCTCCAGTGCGGGACAAGAATAGGCAGTAACTCCAGGGCTGGGAGTTAGAATCCCCAGGCCATCGTCATCGAGGGGTAATGGCTGGTCTATTATATTTTCACCATCGCGAATCGAGAGCCGCTGAATCGTGGGCGGCAGACTTCGGAGGGTTTCAAGGAAGGATGATTTCGTAAATGAATTGCTGTCAATGTCGAGACTCTCCAGCCGGGTGCAGATGCCGAAAAAACGCGCCACGGATGGGGAGTGCTGGGCAACATCTTCCCCACGAAGTATGAAATTGCGTAATTCGGGCAGGGAAAGCCAACCCAATAAACCAGACGGGGTTTCGCCCTCGAACTCGAAAGTGTGAAGGAATTTGAGTTCCATGGTGGGATGTGGCGAAGCTGTCTCGGTGGCCCTTTTATCGCATACCATGAGCTTGCACCTGCGAAGCTCGGGACACCTCGAGATTATGTGGAATGCCATTTCGCTGGTCAAAACGGCTGCCCACGTACGGTCGAGAATCTCCAGGACCGTCAATTGGTGCCATCGAAGCGGTATCGTTTCACGGAAATTGATTCCTGCAGCAGAGAAGCTGATAATCCCCGAACTGCGCAGCATCCCGAAATTTTCCAAGGCCACTTTGCGAAAGGGAAAATCAACATCATGATTCAAGCAGACAGATGCCAGCATGGGCACATCGGCTTCAGTGAGATGCGATATGGCGTCGAGTTCGCCCGGTGGGGTTGCAAGACGAAGATGCTGCCAACGCGCGGCAAATGGAATGAGCGCCTCCAGGAAAGGGCTGGTGGGTGTTTGGTTGGATGCGGTCGGCTCTGAGCCATCGTCGCGTTGAATACTTTGCAGTGAAATCGACAGGGGGCACTGTCCAGAGCGACCTAGCCACGTCTTGGCCATCTCTAATCGCTGTGCCCGTTTGGCTTCGATCAATGTGGCCGCGTCAGGAAGCCCCGGAGGTTCAACGAGATGAAGCATGGCCCAAAGGCGCGGTGTGGAGAGTGAAATGGCTCTCCACGAGCTGCATATGCGTCCCAAGAGAACAGGCGCCTCGACAGCGCTCATGACACTGTTCCTGTGCGTCGGAAGGCAAGCAATGAAGATTTCCTGGACTATATCGAGCGGTAAACGGCGAACAGGGGAAATGAGAGCTTTGTGAGCATCCACATAAGCGCCGAGGCTATTGCGTTCTGCCGCGAGTTTGTCGATTGCTTTCTGCAAATCGGCAATTTCATCGTCGAGTCGCTTCAATCGAAGGCTAGGTTCGACAAGGAGGGCTTTAATCTCGAGAACCTCCTCGTCCTTTGGACAGTAATTCGTCCCCAGTTGGGGCGCAAAGGGGGAAGCCATATTGTCCCTCGTGTTTTGCTGTTCGTTGACCGCGCCAAGGACTGGTGTGGCGGTGCCGAACAAATACGACCCAACAGACGCGACTTGGACACGACCATCTCGCGCGTCTTGGGCGCGTTCCCTAATCCAGCAGTTTTTTTATACGCTCTTCACGCGCCGTTTAGCTGCACTGCTGGATCGCGCGTCCTTTTTCTCTGTATTCGGCTCTCTCAATAAAAATTCTTGGTCGTCGTCGACTGGGCGGGCCCCCTAGTTATTCGCGGAAGCCGAATCGTGACAGAAGTGGATTTTGGGCCAGGGTAGGCAGTTCTAATGACCTATTGGTAGTTCCTGAGCAGACTTGACCTGTATGGACATTGATATTCGGAGGCAGCAAATACGGCAAGCCTCCTTCAAGTTTGCCTATTTTCTTGGATTTATAGTTCCTGATTCACATTATTGACCCGCCGACGAACAACTCAACAGACTGAGGGAAGGTTAAAGATGAGACTGAAGCTGAGAAGCTTCTGCTCAAGAAATCTTGACCATCTCAGTATCTCATCCATCGTCGAATGCTCTAGTCGACTACGTTCGACCGATGTTGATGCCCTCTCATTCATGGCTGCCACTCATCTTCCGCAACAGAACGACGTCGACCGTGGGGCCCATACATTTATTCCGCGATAAAGCCGGATAAAACGCGCTGAGAATTGCAAGATAAGCCGTGGGCGACTGACCCACCTCCTTCGTACCCTCCCCTCCCACGTCGTTGTTGCTAACTTCAACTGAAGGTCTCGGATGAACGCAGTAAGTGCTTAGAAATCATCTCGAAATTGTCCTTTTTTGTCATTATTTCTCATGGATTTTCTGAAATTTCCCACCTAGAGCCCATTTCAATGGTCTCGTTAGCCTGGAGACCACTGAGAAGCCAGTGCTTCAACCGTATTGCATCCAGACGATGAGTGGGAAGAATCAACAAGGGGGAAGCTGTCGCAAAACACCAACACATAGGTGGCGGTGAAACAAAGGTATATGAACGACGGCCACAGGGTATTCATTACTCTTCCCCCCATGGCTGCAGATGGGATCCCCCTTCGCCGGTCTAGCCGCAGGAAAAGTGGCTCTTCTGGCTCCGAATACCACCAAGAAGACTCATCGCACCATGAGGAAATGCCACAGGATGATGAACCACAGGAGGAGCTGGAGCTCACAACCACTCGCCATGGACGCCGTATCGTGAAGCGCTCGTACGTCGAGACAAGTGGGGACGATAATCCTGGCCCAGCTGGGCTGTTTGACGAGGGCCAGCGGGTGGCCTCGGCGTCGCATTCGACGACAGACAGCGAGGGACCGAGGCGGTACACGACGCGCCGGACCACAAGAAACACTCTGGATGGCTTTATTGCCAGCGACGAGGACAAGCCGCGGTACGAGATGCGCAGTCGAGTCAAGAAGAAGCGGCCCCAGGCAAATGGGAACAACAACACCAACACCCCCAGCTCGAAGCGTAATGGTCCTTCGTCTCGTGCGCAGCGTTATGGTGCTCGGCGCGCACGCTTGGAAGACCATGAGGACGTCTATTCGCCCGGCACGCAGCACACGTCGTCGCCAGACACACACCCTGACTCGGACGTCGATGCGGAGGGCGAGCTCGAGCCGGATCTAGAGGAAGAAGAACGGCAACGGCAGCAGGAGCAGGAGGAGGAGGAAGAAGAAGACGATGGCCGTCCCTATGCTCTACGTCAGCGCCAGAAAATAAACTACGCCATCCCGCCGCCGCTCGAGGAGATGACGCGCCCGCCTCCGCCCACGCGCCCCCCACCGTCCCGCAAGCGCACAAAGGGGCCGGGTTGGAGTGCTAGTGGTGCAGAGCTGGGGCGGTGGATGGGAATGGGCGGGAACGACGACTCAGACTCGGACAATCCCGCCAACGGTGCACCTCGCACGCCGCGCAAACCCGTCGCAATGGGCTTCGCGTCCACGCCGTCCAACATGGGCAACCTCGGCCTCGGGAAGGTTGGCGATGCCGCACTCGCAGACGCAGACCCGCTCGGGGTCAACGCAAACGTCACGTTTGACGAGGTCGGTGGCCTCGATGAGCGTATGTACCATTCACTTTAATTCATTAGCTTGATTCTAACTTGCGCGCAGATATCCATGCACTCAAGGAGATGACGCTCCTGCCTCTCCTATACCCCGAAGTCTTCCAACAGTTCCGCGTCACCCCACCCCGCGGTGTTCTCTTCCACGGTCCCCCGGGCACGGGTAAGACCCTCTTGGCTCGCGCACTCGCTGCATCCTGTCGCACAAACGGCCGCCAAATCAGTTCGTGTGTTCCATGTTTCTATTGACAAGGATTTACCTTCCTTTATCTACAGCGTTCTTTATGCGCAAAGGCGCCGACATTCTCTCCAAATGGGTCGGCGAGGCCGAGCGCCAGCTGCGTCTCCTCTTCGACGAGGCGCGCGCACACCAGCCCAGCATCATCTTCTTCGACGAGATCGACGGCCTCGCGCCCGTGCGCTCCTCCAAACAAGACCAGATCCACGCCTCGATCGTCGCGACGCTGCTCGCCCTCATGGACGGCATGGACGGGCGCGGCTCCGTTGTCGTTATCGGCGCGACGAATCGGCCGGACGCGCTCGACCCGGCGCTGCGCCGTCCGGGGCGCTTCGACCGCGAGTTTTACTTTGGGCTGCCGAATGCGGACGCGCGGGAGCGGATCTTATCGATCATGACGCGCGGGTGGAAGGGTTGGGGCGAGGAGGAGGGCGGGGAGCGTGTCAAGGGGCTTGCGGCGCTGACCAAGGGGTACGGCGGTGCGGACTTGAGGGTGCGTAGCCGTTCTTTTTTTCCCTCTTGTGTCCTCGGTTAATGTTGCTTGCTTGCAGGCACTGTGTACGGAGGCGGCGCTGAACGCGGTACAGCGACGCTACCCGCAGATCTACAAGACGAGCGAGCGGCTGCTCTTGAAGCCGGACACGATCGAGGTCGGGCTGCGGGACTTTATGATCTCCATCAAGAGTACGTTGCTTTCACTCTCATAAAACTTTATTCTTAATGTTAATCGTATTATATCCGTGCATTTAGAGTTGGTCCCGGCAGCTGCACGCTCCTCGGCGTCCGTGGCAGCGCCTTTGCCGCAGCAACTCACACCGCTGCTTGGTGATGCCCTCGACCGTGTGAAAGCGGCGATTGCGCTCGTTCTGCCTGTCGATAAGAAACTGTCCGCGCTGGAGGAGGCAGAGTTCGAAGATCCGGGTGGAGAGGGCGGGGCGCTTGAGCGCGAGCTGACGATGCAAAGTGCGTTGCGATGGTTCGGCTTACATATGACTGACATTCGACTGACTTCCTTTGGCGTATAGCGATGGCGTCGTTACGCGTGTATCGTCCACGGGTGGTGCTCCATGGCCAATCGGGCATGGGTCAGACATTCGTCGGCGCGGCGGCACTGCACCATCTTGAGGGCTACCACGTCCAGAGTCTCGAGCTCGGAGCACTCTTGAGCGACTCGACACGGGTACGTGTCGCTTCCCTCCCCTTTTCTTTTACGCACGCGTACTGACTGTGGTGCAGACACCAGAGGCTGCGATCGTGCAGCTTTTCGTCGAGGCGAAGCGACATGCGCCGGCGGTGGTGTATATCCCCGCGCTGCGCGGATGGTGCGCGGCGGTGTCGGAGACGGCGCGCGCGACCGTGCGTGCGATGCTTGACACGCTTGCGCCGGCCGATCCCGTGCTGCTACTCGCCGTCGTCGATGGGCGCTTCGCGGACCTGCCGCGCGACGTGCGCGCGTGGTTCGGCGTCGGCGCTGGCGGGCGTGTGGAGCTAGGCGCCCCAGATGCTGCAGCGCGCACGGCGTTCTTTGAGGGACTCGTGCGTGATGTGCGACGCAAGCCGAGCGAGTTTGCGGATGGGATGCCAAGGAGGAAGAGGGTGCTTGAGGTGCTGGAGGTCGCGCCGCCGCTGGAGCCGCGGAAGCCGTCTGCTGCTGAGCTGGCGATACAGGAGGAGAACGACCAGCGGGTGATTGCGTTGTTGAAGTATCGGCTTGAGCCGATCTTGACGCAGCTCAAGCGCAAGTTCAAGCGATTTACCAAGCGTGCGACGGTTCGTCGTTTGTTTGTCTGACGTGGATGGCCTCACTGATGAGTCGTTTTCCCGCAGGAAGAGTATGTCTTCCATGGGATGGAAGATGTCCAGCCCCCGAACCAGTCCATCGAGGTTCTTACGACCGGAGTCGAGGTACAGGCGGATCCAAACGGCCACATCAACATAATGGAGCAGGACCAGGTTGTTCTCCCGCCTGTGAATGGGCACATCAACGGCATAACGGAACCTAACGCCCCCGCGCCGCCTGTACAGAATCGTCCGGAGCTCTATGACATGGATTTGGAGCGGATGCACACGCAGCTATACAAAGGGCGGTACCTGACGCCGCAGGACTTCCTCGACGATGTGGGCAAGATCGTGCACAACGCCGCCACGCGCCAGGCGGAGGATCTGGACCGGCTGTACAAGGCGCAGGCGATGTTCACCGCAACGCAGGTCAGCATCCACGAGTTCGACCCCCAGCTCAAGGTCGAGTGCGAGCGGATGGCGGTGCGGGAGCGGGCACGGCGGGAGGCGGCGCGCGAGGCGGTTGTGGCTGCGAACGCGGCTAATGCCAACGGGAAGGGAAAAGAAAAGGAGAAGGAGAACGGCGGGGGGAGTGGGAATGGGAGCGGGACGGAGGGCGTGCCTGGGGCCCGACGGAGTGCGCGGCATAACGGCCTGCAGCCGGAGCTTACCATCACGGACCCTGTCCAGCTGGAGCGTAGGCTGAAGCGGCAGCGTTCCGATGGGGCGGCGACGGACTCACACGCCTCTGACGAGGATGGTGCTGGGGGGCGCGATGCGAAACGGTCCAGGATGGCGGCGGCCGCTACTGCGGATGGTTATGGCTCGGACGATCCGTTGCACCTCGGGCCTTCGCGGCCGCCGGGGGTGCGGTTCGCGGGCGATCAGCCCCAGCCCATGGACACGACTCCAAATCAACCTCTCGACCCCATGCAGGCTCTAATAGATCCTGCCTTGTACACCTCGCCCGATGCAATGGCCGTCGATTCACCACCATCCCAACGCCCCTCAGGCTTCGATGCCTTCCTTCTCAATCCTGCTCCTCCAACTACCACTTCTACCTCTGCCGCAACCTCTGCCGCAAACGATGATCCCTTCCTCGCCGGCCCATCGAACCCAAACTCCGGCTCCTCTGTTCCCATCCACTCTCTCTTGCAGGCGTCGTCGCCGGCTCCACACATCGCGACTGCACCATCATCCCCATCTCAAAGACCAAAATCTGTCGAACCCGATCCCGAGCCTGTGCCGCCGCCGATACCTATCGTAGTCGAGCGCACGCCTACCCCGCCGCTGCCCGACTTTGAGCTCGACGAGGACCTCGTCGTACAGCTTGAAACCGCGCTCTGCGACTCGACTGCCTCGCTTACGATCGAGCAGCTTGAACAGCTGCGCGCGACGTGTCTTGCGACGGTTTGGCGGCATCGTACGGCGTGGGACCGTAACCCCGCCGTCCACGAACTGCGAGATCTTGTCAAAGAGTTTGTAGACCAGGTTGGCGTGGATGATTCCGACGCCGACATGTAGCCGTCCTCTTTTTGTATCCCCCCCTCCTCAGTGCTTGCTTTGTATTGTCCCGGCCTGTTTTTTTCCCTCCTCACTTATTTCTATTGTACCGCGCATCATGAATATACAATCTGCACTTCTATTGTAAAGTAAGTGGCGGTCAGCAAGGTAGGCGTCTGAGCTAGGTGCGAAGATTTGTGCAGGAAGGAAAGTAGTGAGCTGTCTTGTGTTAGCACTCACCCTGGGTATTACAAGGAGCCCAAGATTAGTCGCCGGTGCTGAACACTGAACGTTCCCAGTGAAAAACCTATCTTAACCTCGATGGTACGTGACCATAATGCAGCGCGGTGCGACGCCCCCAAAAAATGAGTAGCACCTCCGTCTTGAATTAAATAACCTGAATTTTCAAGGCAAACCGATGACACCCGATGACAGCTCAGACGGGGTTTTACTGCAATCGATGCAGATGAAAGTGCGGTGGAGAGTACTAAGACGGAAGTAGAATTGCTGGTGAGATGAGAGGATGAACAAGTTAGGGCATTGAGTTTTTTCGACGCAGTGGACGCGAAGGGAATGCGGTGGAGAGTCGTGGAGAGATGGTGTGAGAAGAGATGTCGGATCAACCACGTGATCGGTCAAAGCGAGGAATACGAGGATTGATCGATCATGTTGCGAGGTCTGTGATGTATAGCATTCATGTCCTGTATACCTGCATATGTTCTGTGGTGTCTGTAGGCCGATGCTGGGCTACAAAAATGTCATGCCCATTGTTTTCTTTTTTTTTCAATGTACTGATCCCCATCGGACTAGGTTATTCCTACAAAATTGGAAATCAACAGCACTGCGGAAAAATGGCCAGTGAAGCAGCATGGATCCCACGTTTCCGGATTGAGATGTGTCAAGACCGCGCCACGCAAAGGTTTATCGTGATGAATATTTGAGTCCTAACACCGTCGAGCCAATCACGGTGGATCAGATTCAAGCCAGCTACGAGGGACATAGTAATATAAAGAGTAGATAAGATGTAGAACGTAATAAAATGGAATAGGGTTGGGTCAATTGAGCGTATGCGACAACAACGATGTATGAGGAAACTGCGAGCGCAGTGTGAAATGACAAGTCTATACACTGGACTCACAGGCTCTATATACTGTGACCTGTAGCAAGGGAGACAAAAGAATAAGGTTTGGCAGGATGAAAGTCAGCGAGACAGATGAAAGAGGGTGAGACACGACTTAAGAAGTCGTGCCGGGAAATGATGCTGGCCATGACTTGTTTTTTAACGGCGTGCCAACCCACGACGGGCCAACGCACGGCCGGCAATCCCACCACCCCGCATATTGTTATTCTGGGTCGCGACGGCAATCATGGGACGTATAGGCTGATGGTCATTGTCAACCCTGAAGGATGTGAGAAGGACACGTGAATCAAGTACTTGAGCACTTACTCAGACCGCTCCTCGATGGCTTTTACGCGTTCCTCAATATCGTCCAGGCGTCCCTCAATATCCTCGAGACGCCCATCTATGTCATTGAGACTCCCATCTATGCCATCGAGACGCCCATCTATATCATCGAGACGCGTAGTGAGATCTGTGTGGTTAAGTTGTTGTGAACGGTGGTGGTGAGGTAGTTGAGAGTGATCTGGTTGTAGTTCACGGTGGTGAAGAGATTGTCGAGCGAGGTCTGAATGGCAGCCAGTTGCGCCGCCAAGTTGACGGGGCCCGCATTGGAAAATAAGGCAGTTTCTTCGGCCAGGGTATTCAATGCGGCGACTATGGCGGGGATGTTGGGCAACTGTGGTGGCGGAACGAGAGCCATGAGTGGCAAGAAATTTTGGCTCCTATCAAGTGTGTTACGGTCATGTGTTAAGTACTATAGGCGCACGTGTTCAATCCAACTCATCAGGCTCATACAGCCATGTCGTCCCGCCGCACGACCGAGCAACGCGCAGAAGTACGCGCAAAGTTGGTCTACTTTTATTTTCTATAGCCTCTGGGCCTCACCAGACTTGCAGGTGGTATGAAAAGTCTCCTGCCACGCTCACCAGAGACGAATGTCCCGCCCCAAACCGCGAAATTAACATTGAGCGCCGGTGCCTCTCGCCTCTTTATGCGCTTGGATGGGAACTAGAAGCGGCTCAATGCCGCGCATACGTCAGCGACTTGAGGGATCCAAGCTTTCACGGCGGCCCGTATGATGTCAATCTCGCCTTACACCAACGCTGGCGAAGGCTGCAGGAGAGAGAGCGGCCGTTCATGTATATGCATGTCCATCTGGGATGAGCAACTCGGACGAACGACCCTCAGCTCTCTCAGCCCACCCCAAATGATGGTTTCGCAGGAATCGAGCGTGGTCTTACGCGTAATGTTCAACAGCCGCCCCGCCCTGGCTCACTTCGTTCAAAACCGCGAGGCGATCGTTGAGGAGATGATGGAATTCATGCAATTTCCCCCGGAGATGAAGGAGAAGCTATTGTGGCATCAAAGCGCGGTGAAGTTTTCGTAGTTTGGCGGCATAGTGGGGCAATGATAACTTGAATGTACATTCGAGCAACGACTGCTTACGGTTGCATTCACCCTTCGCACTCCCTCATGCCCACTTTCTCATTGGCATGGCTGTTCCTGCGCTAGCGCTCTGGATCATTCGGTGAGGATCACAGCAACGCCACATGCCCGAAGCTGACCGTTCACCTGGTAGAACTTGGGCCGCTGTACTCTTCGAACGGATATCCAAGTTGTGCACCGTCTTGGTCCCTCGCCGTCCGTCGTCGAATACGACGCCGTAGCCACTCGCTCACCCTCGTCAAACAGCCCAGCTGGACCCGGATTATCTTCTCCACTTGTCTTGGCGTACGAGCGCTTCATCTGTTGAATTGGGTCAATAACGTGAACCATAAACCTGAAATCTAGAGAAATTTGGAGGACGCTTGCCGTATTTGCTGCTTCCTAATATTAATGTCTATATGGTATCGCAGAGGTAAAGCCTGCTCGGGAAGAACTATCTACCCTGGCCCGAAATCCACTTCGGTCACGATTCAGGTCCCGTGAACAACTTGCTAGGAGTCGCTCCCAGGACGACCAAGATTTTTTACTGAGAAGGCCGAATACAGAGAGAGACGCGCAATCCAGCATTAAAGACAAGGGTGCGTGAAGAGTGTATCAAAACAACTGGTGGACTAGCGAACGCGCCAAAGACGCGTATGATGGTCGCGTCCAAGTCGCGTCTGTTGGGCTGTATTTGCTCGGCACCGCCACACCAGTCCTTGTCAGCGAACAGCACACGATGGATATGGCTTCCCACTTTGCGCCCCAGCTGGGAACGAATTACTGTCCAAAGGACAAGGAGGTTCTCGAGATTAAAGCCCTCCTTGTCAAACCTAGCCATCGATTGAAGCGCCTTGACGATGAAATTGCCGATTTGCAGAAGGCAATCGACAAACTGGCGGAAGAACGCAATAGCCTCAGCGCTTATGTGGACGCTCACAAAGCGCTAATATCCCCTGCTCGCCGGCTACCGCTCGATATAATCCAGGAAATCTTCATTGCTTGCCTTCCGACCCACAGGAACTGTGCCATGAGCGCTTCCGAGGCGCCTGTTCTCTTGGGACGCATATGCAGCTCGTGGAGAGCCATTTCACTCTCCACACCGCGCCTTTGGGCCAGGCTTCATATTGTTGAAACTCCGAGAATGGCACACCGATTAGAGACCACAAAGACGTGGTTAGGTCGCTCTGGACAGTGCCCACTGTCGATTTCGTTGTACAGTGTCCCGGACAGCCTCCCTGGGCCTCCCGCGCCTACCGACCGCTTACTGGACGCACTCATTCCATTTGCGCCGCGTTGGCAGCACATTTCTCTCACTGTTACACCAGCCATGCTTGACGCCATATCGCATCTCACTGAAACCGATGTGCCTATGCTGGAATCTGTTGGCTTCAACCACGAATACCTCTTCAACACTCGCATGGTGCCATTACAGGATTTCCACATGCTTCACAGTTCCCGCATTCGCAGCTTCTCTAGTTCAGGACGTAACTTCCTTGAAAAGTTGCCACTTCAATGGCACCAATTAACGGTCCTGGAGATTGGCGGTCCTGTTTGGGAAACTCCCATGACCAGCGAAAAGATATTAGCGATAATCTCGGTGTGCACCGAGCTTCGCAGGTGCAAGCTCGAGGTAAACGATGGCATCGACTTTGAATTGACTTCACCCCCCGTTATCGTCGAATGTAAATTCCTTCATACCCTCGAGTTGGTGTGCGAAACCATGTCCAGTCTCACGCGTCTGTTGGACCGGCTTTCCTTGCCTGAATTGCGTGATTTCATGCTTCGTGGGCACGACGAGGAGGCTCCATCTTTGGCCCATTTCTTCACTCTTTGGACCCGATTAGAGAGTCTTGATATTGAAAGCGGATCATTTTCAAAGTCCTCTTTGCTTGAAAGCCTCCACAATTTGCCCCCCACCTTACAGCGTCTCTCGATTCGTGGTCTCCCTCACCCACCAACTCCGCTGGAACCTTCCCTCGATGACGATGTCCTGGCGGTTCTGACACCCAAGCCGGGAATTCCTGCCTCTTCGTGTCCGGCACTAGAGACTCTCATCATGGACTGTCGCCTCATCTCAGAGGCGGCAGTCTTGCGGTTCATCACCGCGCGGATGGCTGATCAATCTCATAACAGGCTGAAATGTGTTAAGATCCAATTCAACAGAAAAATGATGCTCGACATTCTTCCCAGTCTCCAGCAGTTCATTGAGATTGGCCTCGACGTCAGCATCACATATTTCCCCCCCTTCTTACCTTTTTCGCCCTGGCACGGACTGCCTGATGAATCAACACGACTGCCTCGAATATGGTAGACGGTCTTTCCCCTGCCTCTAGGTATTCTCAGTGTTTTGATAACTACGGTGGAATTATTTTTGAGCCAGTTATATTTGTCTCGTGCAATTCAGGCTCATCGACACAGCCTAGGCGAGCGCAGTCTCTCTTGACAGACGCTGTATTATCAATTGTAGCTCGTGCCTCATTTGATATACAAATTCATCTACTACATGTATTCTACCTCTTGAACAATGCAAGTTTCTTTTGAGCTGTGAATTCTTAACGAAATTAGGGCTCGTGGTCCAAGTCGGCGTTGACTCAGTGCCTTCAAGGGGTCATCGCCGTCACACGCTTTGACCAGCCCTAAATCGATCACATGATCGTTTGTCAGTACGCGCTTTTAAATTTACCTTCACCAGTGACCACCGAACGGCTCCGACTCTGCTTTTGAGTCATCTTTGTCTTTTAAAAACCTCGAGAACACCGAATACCGCGCACCCTTCTTGTCTTGAGCCACTATGCCAGCTGTCCGAACGGAAAAAATTAGTACCATCCCCTCCATTGAATACGCGACTTCCAGTGCTTCCTCGCCACCCAACACGGGTATGTATTTACCGCACACCGCTTACTGATCCATTTATTCAAATCGTAGACCTTGATATGTACTATCCTACTACGAGTGCACTACGGTCTCAGTTTCGGACGCAGGCTGGGAAGGTACGCCTGACGGCCGTTGACTTCAAATTGACCATGAGCTCAATTCTTGTTTAACAGCGGGTGACACCACACCAGTGGGCAGTGTATGATTTTACGCGCACGATACCCTCCGGAAAGGTGGTTACCTATAAAGATGTCTGCCATGCAGTCGGAGGGTCGCCCCGTTCAGGTAGGTCGCAGTCGTCGATTTGCTGCTCGATTGATTATGATCTTTCTTCCTAGTTGGAGGCGCCCTGCGCACCAACCCGTTCGCACCCTTCGTGCCGTGCCACCGCGTAATCGCCTCCAGTCTCTTCATCGGCGGCTTTCTCGGCGAATGGGGCAAAGAGCACAGGACGGGGACGCAGTGCGATCGCAAGTTAGACCTGCTGGGGAAAGAAGGTGTCACCTTCACAAACGAGGGCTATCTGAAAGGTAAAGAAATGCTGTGGAAAGTATATATTGCGCAGTAGTACCCGTGTATACTAGCTCCTGATCAACCTGTTTACATCTGGTTTTAATTAAATATGTCACCATGTATTCGCTTGGCTTGTAGTCCTATGTAATAATAAGAACTAATTGTTGACGGACAAAAGCTGAGGGTACCTGTACTGATTTCCCGGCTCTCTCCGCGGAAAAAAAGTATGAACAGACATTGTTCGCGACCCGGTTGTTAAATCCTTGAAAAAAAGAGCATAAATATTGAGACCCGTAGGTCTACCACTCCGGAAAAGCGTGTCATCCTTGTGCAGGGGCCATGCTAATCTTCTCTGTATCGTTCCAATTTTTCGTATGACGCCCCGAAGGGGTCGAAGAACTATGTAAAACTCGGGTACCGATCATCGAAATGATGTACCTTGTGTGGACCACAGGTTCGGCTGATTACCCGAGGGGATTATGTGTGCCTATATCTTGTCAAGTCTGCTTCGGCTTTGCATTTATGCATATGAACATGGTCACAGTTAGGAGTTTCACGAAATACAAGCCCAATCGACGTGCTCGCGTGATATACCCTAAATAGATCCTTGCCTGGTCGGATGTCAGCTCAACAGATATCAGGCTCGATTTCGGAGTCGAGTATTGTACAATCATATGTGCAGTAAAATATAATTGAGTCATGTGGCTGGTGGTAAAACGAATGCGGACTGGAGCAGTAAATGGTAGATGCCGGACGCATCAGAAAATACACAAGTGGAAGGGAGCGGGCGGTGGTCAGTCAGTCTGAGTCGCTGTCCGGCTCGGAGCTCTTTGCCCTGCGCTTCTTCTTCACTCTGTCGCGGTCACCGCCTGCCGCCTTGGCTGTCTTTGGCCGTCGATGATTTAGTTTTCTCCTGAGTATGCGCCTCCACTGGTTTTTGGTCTCATTGATCTTTTTCCCCGGCTTGAACTTCGCGTTAGACGCCGTCGGCTTCGTTGCTGCCGAGGAGGAATGAGCCGCCGATGGCGCCACCGACTTCAATAACTTCTTAATCTTTTTCTCCAGCTTTGCAAAAAGAGAGGGGGGAAGGAGAGGCTTCAGCAAAAAGTAGAAAAGAACAAGGGGGAGGGATGCACGCACTCTCAGCATGTGCATCCAATTTCTCGTCTAAAATCTCCTCTACCCGCCGGGTCGCATCGGTCATCTCAACGTCGGCCGCTTCAAGTTCAGCTTCCCCGGCCTCAGCATCGCGCGCACGCATCGCCGCAAATTCATGGTTGAGTGATTCAAGCTCGAGAATGAGGGCGGCCTTGATGCGCTCGATCACCGCGTCCCAAAGAGCCGTGTCCGCTCCCGCTGCGTCGCTAATGATACGCGCACTGTACGCCTTGAGAGACACAGCGAACTCGTCCGACACAGTTGGTACATGCACCAACTTCCGGATAGCAGCTACTTGGGAGGGAAAGACCTCAGACAAGTACTTGGTACATGCGACCGAAGCGGAAGCAATTGCTTTCTCCCTCCTCCCTTGCCGCCGCGACGGCAGGTCGAGTTCGATGCCGGCAGCGCCTTTCATAATCTGAATCGCGGGTAACTTGATGTGGCTAGACACTAAAGAGGGGGTAGCACCGTCACTCGAAGCCTCGACGAAACGTTCGCAGGTCGAAACAGCCTTGTGCAACAAAGGCTGGGCGTTCTGGAAGTCGCGAAGATAATTCTCGCGATACTGCGCAAACTTTTGGACGACAGATGGCGGGGGGACAGCAGTACCTGCAAGGGATGCTTCATTGAAGATGCGGGTCCATTGGGCCGGAGACTCAGTCTGGTTGCCGGGATGCGCGGCCGCCGGGCCCTTGGTGGGGCCTGGAGCGGAGTGAGCAGTCTGGGGGACGACAGCGCCGTCAGAGCTAGTTTCGCGCTTGCGCTTGAGCTTGTTATGCATGGTGTCTCCAGTCTTGCACGATATCTGAGGAGTGGACACGGAGCCCACTGCGGGTTTGGGCGGCTGTTCCTCCCCCTCCCATTCCCTTTCTTTCTCCAGATCCGACTCAAGCTCGCCCTGCACATTGACGTCCGAGTTTGAGAGCAGATTGGGTGACAACGCCTGTTGCGTGCCGGGCGAATTGACACCCTCCTGGTCAAGACGAGCACTGACACCCTGGGCGCGAGACGGGGAGCCACTGTGGGTGTTGTTGCTGTCGTTCGCGACTGCCCGGACCCACATCGTCTTGACCCGGCTGCGCATCTCGTGCCGCGCTTGCTATCGTCGTCGCTGGCATAGTTTCTTGTGCTCCGGCGCGCCGTGTACCGCCTCGGTCCCTCGCTGTCGGTCGTCGAAGGTGACATCGAGGCCACCCGCTCGCCCTTCTCAAATAGTCCAGCGGGACCCGGATTATCGTCTCCACTTGTCTCGACGTACGAGCGCTTCACAATACGGCGTCCATGGCGTGTAGTTGTGAACTCCTCCCGTGGTTCATCATTTTGTGGCATTTCTTCGTTGTGCGACGAGTCTTCCTGGTACATAGTATTCGGAGCCAGGAGAAAAGCTTTTCCTGCGGCTAGACCGGCGAAGGGGGATCCCATCTGCAGCCATGGCTGTTTGAACTTTGACCAAGTTAGACCAAAATCGGACAGTCCAAGTCGCGTCTGTTGGTCTTTGTTTATTCGGTTTAGGTTCTCCCTTTGCGCAATGTCTTCCCCGTTTGCTCCTCAGCTAGGCACGAATTACTGTCCAAAGGACGAGGAGGTCCTCGAGATTAAAGCCCTCCTTGTTGAACCTAGCCTTCGATTGAAGCGACTTGACGATGAAATTACCGATTTGCAGAAGGCAATCGACAAACTGGCGGAAGAGCGCAATAGCCTCGGCGCTTATGTGGACGCTCACAAAGCTCTCATTTCCCCTGTTCGCCGGCTACCGCTCGATATAATCCAGGAAATTTTCATTGCTTGCCTTCCGACGCACAGCAACTGTGTCGTGAGCGCTATCGAAGCGCCTGTTCTCTTGGGACGCATATGCAGCTCGTGGAGAGCCATTTCACTCTCCACACCGCGCCTTTGGGCCAGGCTTCATCTCGTTGAACCTCCGGGGCTTTCTGAAGCGGCCACATTGCCCGAAGCCAAACGGGCACAGCGATTAGAGATGGCCAAGACGTGGTTAGGTCGTTCTGGCCAGTGCCCCCTGTCGATTTCGCTGTACAGTGCTCCGGATAGCTTCTCTGGGCCACCCACATCTACCGACCGCTTATTGGGCGCACTCATTCCATTCGCACCGCGTTGGCAGCACATTTCTCTCACAGTTCCACCATTCATGCTTGACACCATATCGCATCTCACTGAAACCGATGTGCCTATGCTGGAGTCTGTTGGCTTTAACCACGAATACCTCTTCCACGCTCGCATGGTTCCATTACAGGATTTCCACATGCTTCACAGTTCCCGCATTCGCAGCTTCTCTAGTTCAGGACGTAACTTCCTTGAAAAGTTACCGCTTCAATGGCACCAATTAACGGGCCTGGAGATTGGCGGTCCTGTTTGGGAAACTCCCATGACCAGCGAAAAGATATTAGCGATAATTTCGATGTGCCCCGAGCTTCGCAGATGCAAGCTCGAGGTAAACGATGGCAACGACTTTGAATTGACATCGCCGCCCCTCATCGTCGAATTTAAATTTCTTCATACCCTCGAGTTGGGATGCGAAACCATGTCCAGTCTCACACGTCTGTTGGACCGGCTTTCCTTGCCTGAATTGCGTGATTTCATCCTTCGTGGGCGCGCTGACGAGGACGAGGGTCCATCTTTGGCCCATTTCTTGGCTCTTTGGACCCGACTAGAGAGTCTTGATATTGACAGCAGATCATTTTCAAAGTCCTCTTTACTTGACAGCCTCCGCAATCTGCCCCCCACCTTACAGCGTCTCTCGATTCGCGATCTTCCTCATCACCTACCAACTCCGCTGGACCCTTCCCTCGATGACGATGCCGTAGCGGTTCTGACACCCGAACCGGGAATTCCTGCTTCCTCGTGTCCGGCACTAGAGACTCTCATCATGGACTGCCGTCATATCTCAGAGGCGGCAGTCTTGCGGTTCATCACCGCGCGGATGGCTGATCAATCTCATAACACGCTGAAATGTGTTAAGATCCAATTCAACAGAAAAATGACGCTTGACATTCTTCCCAGTCTCCAGCAGTTCATTGAGACTGGCCTCGACGTCACTATAACATATCTTCCCCCCTTCGCACCTTTCTCGCCTTGGCACGGACTGCCTGATGCATCAACACGACTGCCTCCAATATGGTAGACGGTCCTTTCCTCTGTTTTTTGGTTTTTGGGGTATTTTTGGGAAGTATGGTGTATTGTTCTGATGCTACATTGTGTCAAGCAATGGGCGGAAGTGTCTACGACCGTAAATCACATTCTTTTTTATCTGCAAATTTATTCTACCTCTCCTTTTGCCTCAGACAAGGTTTTCTCCGATACGAATTTCCATGCCGTCTGTCACAAGCGTTTGCAACGTTGCGATGATATGAGGCTCTGGTTCGTAGCTTGGCGTCTGTCCCCTCGAACGTGCAAAGCGTCGAGCCTCGGCAATGATCTCTGATCTCCAAATGAGCTGGAACGAGTGCATCGCCAAATGAGTGGATCCGCATCGCGCGGAGAGGATATCGACCAGCTTCTCGTAGTGGGGACGGTGAGGGACGTATCCACGAACCCCGAGGGTGCGGAGGTTGGCAAGTACTGCAAGATCTCCGAGAAGATGAATGTCCATCGAGTCGAATAGCGCTAGCTTTGTATCACTTTCCATGAAGTAATCAGGAAATGAAAGCTTCAAGTGCGTCAAGCTGGGGAGGAGCCTGAATACACTCTTCGCCGCGTCGGGTGACTCCCATCGCTCGTTCATGGAAAGGGAAAGCTTTAGGGACGTCAATGGGGGGAGGACCGGGTTAAGAAGGCGAGGAAGTCGTCATGACTGATGTTAAAAATTTGTTATCAAAAGGCTTTCCAGCGCCAGCAGTGTGAGATACTGTAAAATGACCCCGGAGCTGCTGCCAGAGCCGGAACCCCTGGCGTAGTCTTCGGCACCGTTAAGGCATCGATGTGTCGGATCTCTGATGAGGAAAAAATTGCGGGCCTTGATATCTACCGCATAGCCTATGTCGACGAACATACACTCGAGGAGGTTCGGCGCCGCACAGATCATCTCGACCGATTGAACGGCGGAGTAGGAATAGAAGTATTCCCCTCCAGAGGAATAGGCGGAATACGCATGAGAGTCGCCTTGGGAGATGGCCAGCGATCGCAGGGCAACAAAGGGCGTCGTAATCTCTTCGAGCTCTTCCCCGCATACGAGGCTGAGCTCGAGACTCCGCAATGCCGTTTGACTAAGCCTGCGACAACTCAATCTCCTTCAAGGGTTCCACGGATGGAAAGCGAGAGAGGGAGCCCTTGCGCGTGCTTGAGCTATTCCTCAAGGAGCTTATGGGCGCCCTTCTGGCACGGAGATTCAACGGGGATGATGGCCCACAAGGAAGGGCCCGTGGAATGTGCGATATCCGTCCACGAATGACATACTTGGAGAAACACCAGGGGGGCGTCGCGCGAATTGAATGCCGCTTTGCTGGAGAGACAGTGGACAAAGATGTCGGATGAGATTTCGACCGGGAGCCGTGTAACGGGGTCCAAGATGACCTTTCACCTCGGTTTCCTGCTTTTCCAGGTCTCGGATCGCTGCTTTATGGTGCTTTATTAAAGAAGCGAGCTCTTCGAGTCGTGTGCCGAGTTCGTCTATGGACGCCATCTATGGTGGCAGGTGTGAAGGATTGGTGAGATAGGAGTCACGCTCCTATACATGAGAAGTTCCGAGTTGGTCTCACTCTCATCGTTGGACGTATGGAAGGGCTTAATCATGATTGAGGGTGATAGTATTGGACCAAACTTGGTACGAAACGGCGGTACCGGTGCAAATCTAGTCACTTCAACACTAGGATCGCCAAATTGAAGTAGGACTCACTTGAAGACGGTCTTTGAACGCAGGCCTTTCTCAGAATTTTACGTATTACCCGGGCCTCATCCTCTTGAAATTCAAATTAAGCGCTATCGCACGGTACTATTTCAACCAAGTATTCAGTCACTAGCGCCAGCCAGTGAGATGAAGACTTCCACAAATCACTGCGATTTTGGAGGCGTATGGCCTATGCCTATGTATGTCCAATCCGTCGAGACCGAGACTAGAAATGGCAAGTTCCTGTGGCTTCACAATGCGTCACACTGAACGAAGATTGGGATCCATCATCCATCGCACTTGGGAAGAGATGGTCTTCGGTCCAACGCTCCATGGCAGAACCGTCATTGTCCTGGGTGGCTTCGATCCAAGCTAACGCATCACGCAGCCTGGTACCCTGGATGAGGCAAGTGTAATAATCGGTGTCGAGTTCCTTCACAGCCTAGTGCATGAATCAGCGTGTTATCACAACCAAGAACATTATTACTTTTTCACACAAGTCAAAGAGCCGTTTCCTTTCCGCGTACGGCTCGAGGAAGAACGAGACAAGCGTGCTCTTCGGGTTACGATACACCCCCGGTTCGGTGATGGGCGGGCGGATCCAGCTAGGGTACGTCGCCGACAGGCAAGCGGGCATGCATCCGTAGAATTCCCAATCGACAATCCCTACAACTTGCCAGATCGGTTGTTTTACCAGTGTCAAAGGTGTGCTCGGGGGGTTACAGAGAGGAACGAGGTAGCCGAAACAAGAGCCTGAGGGTCTTCAAGCATGCCAAACCATTGAGGTGTAGGAAGGCGGAACATAAGAATAGCGATAAAAGCCCAGCTGGTGACAGAACGATCCTGTACAGAATTGGTTGAAGCAAAATAAAACAAGAGGCAGACTGCGAACCCTTGGTGACGCGCTTAAACGAGGGTACGCATGAGCGGCGTCAAGACCAGGCATCCGTGTGGTGATGAACAAGTGGTTGATGTCGTCGAACACGAGAATGCGAGGAACCGGTAGGTCAGACGCGTTGGCTCCCAGCCAACGAAGAATGGAAAGCTCAGCAAAGAGCCTTGCATGTTTCCACATTCGCGTTGCCGACTCTTCATCATGACGGTGCGCTATGACGCGTACAAATGCTGAGCGCCCATCGTCTAGCTTGATATCCATGACCTACAAAGAAGTGCATGAAGTAATAGAATGGCTGGCATGAAATGCGAGCACTGACGGTATTTGACCAATTCAGCGTCTTGGCTGCAATAGGGCGCCCATTCAAGAGGGAGCTCGCGCGCTCAACGACAGAGAACCATTCCGGCGCAACTTTTTTCTGCAGAGGACCACTCGGCGTAAACCAGAG
The DNA here is from genome assembly GCA_029204075.1 of Mycena capillaripes. Lineage (NCBI taxonomy): Eukaryota > Fungi > Basidiomycota > Agaricomycetes > Agaricales > Mycenaceae > Mycena > Mycena capillaripes. The sequence goes on from JARHKZ010000022.1 coordinate 1,031,084, forward strand.
GTCCCAAGTCGGTCTCAATCCAGTCATCGTTGGACTTGTATAACGGAGCAATGAAGGGGTCAGTCATGACTGAGGGTAGGGAGGGAAGGAAATAGTTTGGAAGGCAGGTCCGAACGCATTGAACACGCCCACAATCGGACGCTGAATGTTGGACCCACAAACAAAATCCGCGGAGATCCAAGGAGTGATTATGGAGGCCATTTGGTGGCAAGTGGATCGAACGAAGGGATGAAGTTGGAACAAGAACAAACATACTCGACTGATCCAAAGACAAATGCACAAGCTGTTAGGACCTAGAATGGCCGTGCATAAATCCAATCTGTATCTTGAGATAGGTACATGCTGCGAAAGGTCTATATTACAAGGTGCGCAAGCGTACTTTTTTATTCCAACATCGTAGCGTGTCTCTTCGAATGTCATGGGTTAGTAACGTCTTCCACCTCCCCCTCCTCTTGTCGGCATGCTTCCCGGCCCTTGGTAAGGCCCATAATCTGGGGGTGGTCTTCCCGCTAAAGAACGTACACAATTAGCTCCCGACGTGCCCAAAGAAAATATGAAAGAAACATACCAGATCTCGGAGGCGGCGGTGGCGAGCGCACTCTGGTCGAGCTCGGTATGACTGCAGTCCGGAGCGTGTCCATAAGATTATCCGTATTGAAGACCGGGCCTGCGGAGGGTCAGGAGATGTACGGTGCAGGAACAGTGTCGAGCGTACCGTCGAACGTTTCGCGTGGGGGCAGCTGCGTTACAAACCAGTGAAGGACAGACGGCAGCTGCGGGGGCTTCTCCTCTTTCTCGCGGGGCGGGTCCCGTCGCGGCGGTGGCGGGGGCTTCACGTCGCGGTCGCGCTCCCACGCAGGCTGCTGCGGTGGCGGGGAATATCGTCTCCGGTCCCGGTCATCTGGCCGTGGTCGTTTATATTCGTTCTCACGTTTGCGATCTGGCGGTGGCGGCGGACGTTTATTGGGGTTCGGGGCAGCTACGTTCGCGGCGCCGTTGCCATTGCCATTGCCATTGCCGTTATTGTTGCCGTTTATCAGGGGATTGACGCCGCCAGGAGGAGGGACAGACGGGATGAGATTGAATGACCCGCTCCCCCCTCCTCCGAGTTTGCGGGTTTTGGCGAAGCCGAGATCGTGGTCTGCGATAGCGTCGATGGAGTGGTAGGTATGACGTTGAGCGAAGCGTTTAATGGGGGCGTCTGGGTAGATGAGCGTTAATAATGGGGATACGGCAAGCAGTGGAACGTCAGAAGCGAATTTAGAAGCTTTGCGATATGTGTAGGTGCAGTCAACAAGAGTAAAAAGTGGAGAAATTGGAGGTGGAGATAAGCAGGCGATAGGGACAGAAAGACGGAGGGGGCAGAAGGGAAGGGAAGGTCATCGCAACAAGGCAGCATGTGCAGCAGACGGATGGAGGAAATGACGAAAAGACGTGGCAAGAGAGAAAGAAGGAAGTGGTATATAAAGATGATCGTCGATACAGGAAGACGATATACAATAGCAAGAACCAGGACGGACTCACCATTTGGATAAACCTCCGCCATCCGCCGCTCGAGCTCCAAAACAGCCTCAAGGTCGTCGTACTGGTACTGCGATCGGGACCAGCGTTCCCAAATCGGTTTCGCCTCTTGCGGGGTGAATTTCACGATAACACGTTCGAAGAGCGCACGGGCGTCTAAGGAAAAAGCGATTAGCAGTAGCAGGAGACGCGCAGGAACGGGAAGGCGACATACTGTTCTCGTCGTTGAGAGTCAACAAGAAACTGAGATGAGCTAAAACATAGGGAACCTCGTTGCCGAATTTCTTCATCCCCGTCTCAAAGATTCGGGCGGCGACCAGACGCCCGTCCTCGAAGTTGCAGCGGTACTCCGTCATCGCTAGGAAATGCATATGAATACGAAGGGGAACAGAAAGAAATGATAGCGCACCCGCCGCCTCGTACACCTCCCATCCGATGAATTCATCTCTGCGGGCCTTTCCAAAGGCGTCGCGACACGCCTTATGGCCCTGAGCACGCCGCGCGAAACGCATGTAGTTGATCCACGCATTGGAGTACTGCTTCCTGCGCTCGGCCAGTTCCTCCGCCTGTGGATTGTTGGCGGCCGGTGTAGTCGGGGGCGCGGCGGTGCCAGGGGCCGTTTCGACGGTGTTGCCGTCCGCAGGCTCTTCAGTAGGGGGATCGGCCGGAGCTACGGCCTCCGCCAGGCGTGCGAGGCTGGGACGCAGCACGCCGAAGAAGCGTTCATACAGGCTGTGCACCTCGGTGAAGTCACGTTGGTCCTTTTTCAGCTCAGCCTTCTCCAGTGACTCGGCGTAGGCGTAGGTTAGCGCAAAGCTACAAGTGCAGGAATAAGTGGCTGTAGGATGCTTAGATTGAAGACGCACCTCTCCGGGTTAGCTTCCAGGCCGCCCTTGAGCATTGACAGAGCCTCTTCATTCTTCCCGATAGACGCGTTCCAAGAGTAGGCCATAAACCTGCATTCAATGAGCAAGGACGCAAAGAAGGGACCATAATTGCCGACTCACCATATCTCTGGATAGTAACGCATGCGGATGACAGCTTTGCGATACACCTTCTCGACGCGGCCGATGAAGATGGCGCGGTCCTTGTCTTCGAGTTCAAGAGGGTTTCCCTCCTCCCACTTAAGATACGCTTTCCAACGCCCGATGAGCTGGCGCTCTTGCCCAGAGAAGGTCGCGGGCGCAGGTAAAGAAATGCCAGTCGGGTTGGAGTTGTTACCCAACCCGTTGAGATGGATCGTGAGCTGGCGGAGGACGGTACGAGCCTGCATGTGCGCAGGAGAGAGGTCGCTCATGAACTTTTTTGCGGTGATCTTGTTGAGGCCCATTTCGAACGCTTCGTACTGTGTCCAGAGCTGTTCAACGTTGTCGAGCGGGGTTTGGACGGCTCGTTGGTACACTTTGCGGATCGCATCCATCTTCTGCTGGGTCGCCCATGTGGTGCTGGTTTCTGTGGCGTTGAGAAACTGAATATATTCGGCCCATATGGAGCCACTGTCGCGATCCTGCCCGATGTGGGCGAGGGCAAAGTCGTATGCCTTGCGCACGGTCTCGTAGGTTTTCGGTCCTGAATTCGTGCGTCGGACATAATCGAGATAAAATTTCCACAACTCGGCAGAGGGCGATGTTCTGAGAAACTTGTTGAGGAGCTCTTCCGCTTCACCATAGGATGTGGGACTGTCGAGGAAGTGTTGGAGGTACGCGGTCTGCGCGCTGGCGGTGTTGGGATACTGCCGGAGCAAGGCATCATACGCCTCGCGGATTCGTACAATCTCGCCACTGGTCTCGGCCATGTCTACCAAACGTTTCCAGCTTTCGGGATCGTGCGGCGACTCCTGGAGTCGAGCCATTAATGCATCGTAACCGGAAGTTGGTGAGGCGATGGGGTCCGCTCCAGCTTCAGATGTGACATTCGGGTCATGCAGGGTTTCAGACATCGTATTCAAGTCGGCACGGACTAATACTAGTCAAGCTCTACAATGCTATTTTCTTTGCCAGATGTGCACCAGATAGAAAACGCCTGCAGTCGAGCAATCAGTTCTGGCGAGAAATTTGGAACTTGCTGCACACAAGCCTGATGCAGATGCTTGATACAGGCCACTGAAAGCAGAAAAGAGAACCCGAGAGCTTGTCACTGACTCAGATGAGAGAGCTATGCAGAAAAAACGACTGTTGATAGCATGTCAGTCCGCGACAGAAAGTTTCATCTAAAAACCATACCCTTCTCAAGGTCTTTCTTAGGGCTCGTAGACAGCGGAAGGACCAAAACCGAGAGGCAGGACCAGGGCACTGGGCAGGACTTGGATGAGAACACAAACGCTTGATCCAAAGCGGAAATCAAGCACGTGACGAGCACAGCCGCTGGCATCCACCTGGCCCAAGCGCACACCCGCCACATTAATTATTGTCTTGCTATACTGTACTATTTTGACCAAGTATTCATGGGGTGTGTATCGAGATGTGGGGGAACTAGGGATCAGCATCAGATATCTTGTGATCTTGTACAAAAAAGACTACAGGCTCACAAGACCACAAGCTGAGATGAAAATTTCACAAGGTCGAAAATTCCTTTAATTTTTTTTAAAAAAAAAGGTTGTTCTGGGTTTGATTCCCAATTTCATGAGGGGTATTTTTTCCACCTGTGAACCTTCTTGACCTGGTGAGCTCACAAGCCCAAAAAGGTTGCAGGATTTTTGTCAAAACACTGATGAGAGGTTCGAGAATGAAGGATAGAACCAGAAACCAGAACACCAGCGAGTATAACACAAGCACCACAAACAAGGGTGTGCACATTGCCTGAGCTGGGAGAGGGATGTGAGAGTACAACCAGAATCAGAAACCGGGAACCATTGAGAAGCAGAGTGAAGTGCAAAGCAATGTTATAGGCATTTGCTTATGTTTGTGAACACGCAAAAAAATTGTGCACTGTCACGTGTATGATGCCAATGCTCAGAACACTTGAATCTACTTAAATGAATACAAGGCTGGCAAGTGGCGGGTCACAAACAGAGGAAGATTGTTGGAGACTTGCTCTGGTCTCCAAATTTTGTCGGGAGGTTCAATTGTATCATTCAGAGTAAGTAATTTTGTACAAAATTCTCTCAGACTCTTAGCTGCAGCTCAATGTTTCTCGGTTGATGCTTGCACATGAACCAGCTCAATTGAGCCCAGTTATGTTACACAACACTGGGGGCAAATGATGATGCACTGGGACATCGAGTGCTTCCAATGCATTCAGCTGGCATGGAAGAATCCCGAGGAACAAAGGTGCCAATCACCTTTATGGCACCTTTGTTCTTCCTTCAGTCACCCCTCGGAAACAAAGGTGCCATAGAGGTGATTGGCACCTTTCTTCCATGATCTGCCCAAATGCTAACTGAATGCATTGGAAGCAATCGATTTCCGAGTGTGGCATCATTTGCCCCCAGTGCGATGGCAGCACAAGCAGAGATGAGTTAAGGTTCTCAGAGATTTCAATGCAGGGGTTTGGGTTGCTCACTATAAATTAGCATTGAAGCACATAATTTTGTAATGGTGCAATAAAATTTTCTGGGCTCTGCCACAGCTCACTGTCGCTCGGTTGATGTGCAAACATCAACCAGCTCCATCAAGCCCAATTGTGTGCTAGGGCATAAATTTAATAAGTGAAACAATGACATGTGTGGAATTAATACCACATTGCCGGCCATCAGTGTTTGTGAATGTATCCATGGTCACAATTTTTGGAGACATTTTTGGTACTCAGAGAATCTTTGAGGTTTTTTCAGATTTCCATCCAGCATACTTCACCTACATTTGAGGAGAACCATACTAATCCCCTTGGGTCCAACTAATACTTAAATGTGACCAGCTGGTAGTCCAGCAAATACTGGACCAAAAATTTTCACATTTTTTAAAATTATATTTAGGCCCAAAATTTTGCCATCACTGCCATCTCTATCAAAAGTGTTGGGTTCATGGGTGGCTGTCACCTGTCACCTGAACCCTTGGTCCAAAAAGAAAGAAGACAGATAAACAGGAAACACTCAGTAAGCCTTCATTTAGGACTGCACACTGTCCCATCAATGGCAACAGCTGTAAATTCTTGCCACTATGATGATTACAGGCCATTACAAATGTGGCCATCTTGCTTTGAATCTTTGACAGTATGGGATGGCAAAAAAGATGGTGTCACCTACAACAGCAAAATGTTTGATGTCTGGCATGTGTGGCGGTCTAGCACTGGTCTGGTGGTATGGGATGTGGCAGTGCTCCAGATCAGCAATATTTTCAAGGGACACGGTGGGCTGAATTCAGTTTTATATGTGCCTTATAATTCCTGTATGTGGAAACTGGACATAGAGTCCTATGAGGAATGAAGGTGAAGTGAAACAAGCCAGAAACAGAGAAAATTCTGCTAAGTCAAATTAAACTCTGATCCATCAAGCGTGATTGATGGATGGTTGGTTGCCATGTCGCATCTCTCTCTCTTTCCCCCCATCTCCTCCCCTCTCACACATATACTCGCTTGTGTTGTCCTTTTGGCATCACCAGTACCATCTCACGGGTTTCTATCAAGAGTCTTTGCTTCCTCGGGAAAAAAAAGCCTGCCAGATTTTGTCCCAAACATGCCAAGTCCATCAAGTCGCCTCTGCTTCAAGCAACCTTTTCAAACTTCAAACAACCTCATCAAGACTTGCTCTAGAACCTCTTCAAGTGACTTCCTTAAGCCTTACTTGCCCCAGAACCTGTCCCTAACTTCCTCGCACAAGGTCTTCAAGAATCTTGTCACTGATTGATCTAGATCTTTGATCAGTGTCTCTCCCCCTGTATTTGAAGCTATGTATTGAGTATAGGTATGTTCATCTTGTCGTCAGATTCTGAATAATATATCCAGGCTCAAATAGTTCCGGTGCACTACTGACTCTATTGTGGGATTTGAAGACTATTCGGTGTGCAGGTATGTGACAGTTCTCATTCTAACTTGTATCTCATCACCAATAGGCACACCAGGCGTAGAGAGCTGGTTGTTCACTCCTACTGTAGTGCCCACACTCGTGCTCTTCTTCCAGCAGTAGCAGGACATGTGCAGAGGAGTGCTAATGGTGGCGTAGCGATACCTATTTTTATGTTTGTACTCACTATTATGCCCAATGGGTCTGAATTTCGCACTTTACTCCTTCATTTCTTAGTTCTTTTCTATTGGAGTTTTTCCCCTTAGTTATCTGTACTGGTTGACTACAATTCTATGAAAAATCTATGGGATACGGCAAGAGGAAGGTATTGCGAACAGGTTCCTGAACCATCAAACTCAGCGACATTTTGGAAGATGGACATGTTCTGGCCTCCCAGCTCACCCCTCGCTTCCGGGAAATTTTGAGAGGCATCAGAGACCATATACTGAACTTTCCACCTCCCCAGATTTTTTTTTCCGGAGCAGGGGCATTGCATTCTAGTGGAGGAGCGTGACAAATTAAAACTCCGCTCGCTAAACAAATGATGTGACATTTTGTGACACTCGAGACCTTTCCCTTCATAGCGCAACAACTGCGTCCCGGAAAAAAAGTCTGAGGATGCAGAAGGCTTAATATGAGCTGTATTAGGCCTCTCAAATTTTTGTGGAAGCTCAGGGTAACACGGAAGGCCAGAGCATCAGTAGCTTCCGAAACATCATTGACTTTGATGGTTCAAGCAGCCATTCTCAATACCTTACTCTCGTCGTATCCCTTAGAAAATTTGTACACTCATGGTTGACTAGTACATGTACCCACTGCAAAAAACTCCGAGGGAAAAGAGAAAAAAATGAAGGAGAAATGCGAAATTCAGACCCATTGGGCATAATAGTAATAATTGAATTGAATGCATTTAACCATTATTTTCATCGGAGTGTGAATATCTGTAAAGCTGCATGCCATCGAAGAACTGGCCCCAGTCTCAATTCTGACGCCAGTTTTCACTTTCTGCACCTGTGCAGGTCATTATGCGGCCAGACAACATTTGGGGATCTGGAAGGTCTGGCAGGTCCGGTGCCATACCTGCCAGACTGCCGCCAGATGCAAAACATTTTGCTGATGAAAACAATGGGACAACGGGACAACGGAACATGCATCCTGTCAGGCCAGAAAATCATGAATTTGTTACAATGCCAGGTACTGTTCATTCGAATGTCACGTGTCACAGCTGATTTCTGAAGACCCTTGCAATAATTTTTTCTCAATTTTAGCGGATTTTGGAGATTGTCGGGGCAAATTAAGAGTCATGTGTATTTTCAAATTGAACAAAATAGTACAGTATATTCCCTTAAACATTCTCTATCCATATCTCAGTCCTATCAGTCCCCTTATGCTTGGACAACATTTTCATGTCAATTTGAGTCTGTTCGAACGATGCAACAGTGTCATGTGAGTCATTAAAACTGGAAGAGAATTCACGGAAGTTATGTTGCTCTGGGTGAGGAATTTAGTTCTCCTTACATACCAGAGTTGAATGCCATCAACGTGGCTTTCGTTGAATGCGCGACTGCCTCCTGACTGATAAATTAAATTTGGACCACTCACATTCAAAAAAAAGATTGTCTTGAACACCTGGAGTGGTTTACTTGTGGATAAAGAGGCCCTGCCAGATGACTGGACCAATGAAGAGGCTTCCATGGCTGACAGACTGAGGCACATTACACCAAATGCTCAAAAAAAAAAGGAGATTAAATTTATGTTCTTGAAATATTTCAAGGATCGGACCAATCCGCAGCACATTAGACGACACAGCCACCGTTTCAGGTGGTCAAAGCGCTTAGCGCTGCCCTCACTCAAGTCTCACTGGAGTTTCGTTAAATCACCACCGGACGAAAGCCTTATCGTTCTTAGTTGTCATGCCGCTGACCGGGAGCTCCTTCAACGATGTCGACACTGCGTATTTCAAAACCCTTGAAGAGTTGGATGTGTGGGCTACTACGCCGACGAAGCCTCTGGACGCTGTCTTGAAGTACCATCCTCGTCCTCCGTCCTCAGACACTCGTGGAAAGCTTCTGGTGATCCACTTGTCTTCGTCGTGCACGCGATATTAAATACCGTCCTTCTCAAGGTGTGCCACGACTATAAGGTATGCGGCAGAGCCAGCATTCATAAGTGATGCTAATCAAAGTAGGGTGGATACACAGAAAGTCCCTTCTCTCTGGGCTATACTTTCAATTTCTGGTCCGCCGCCGATATCTTCATCTAGTGCCTATGATTTAATTACAAGGTGGAAAATAACTGAATTAATTGCATTTTGCAGCTTTTCGCACCATCGTGTGACGGTACCCCCTCCAGGATGGATCACAGCTGCTCACAGACAGGGTGTAAAGATGTTAGGAACTTTGTGAGTCAGATATGGATCCACATTCTCAATCTCATCTTTTCTTCGCTCAGAATCTTTGAAAACAGCGGTGAAGATGACTGCCTCCGTCTTCTTGTCGGGCGTCTCCCAAAGTCAAAGACGGGCCCTGCACGCCAACCAACCGAATTTCGATCCCTGCCGCTCTCCCCTCACTACGCACGCGTTCTAGCTGAGCTCGCGCAGCAGCGAGGGTTTGACGGGTACCTGCTCAACTTCGAATGTCCGCTTCGGGGCGGTATCGAACAGACGCGTGCTGTAGCAGCGTGGATTACTCTCCTAGTCGATGAAATGAAACGCAAGATTGGACCTCATGCAGAGGCCGTATGGTACCGAACCTTTATATTCATTTTTAAAAAGAAATCTGACTTCTGGACAAAGGTATGACAGTGTGGTTGTCACAGGGCAGCTCGCATGGCAAGATAGGCTCAACAGCTTGAACCTCCCATTCTTTCTCTCCTCAACGTCATTCTTCACCAATTACACAGTATTTATTCCAACTTGCCATGACGAATTTCATCTGAAACCTAGTCCAGTGGCCTCCAAGCTACACCAGGAAGACCGTAGAATACTTCAATTCTCTCAACCAGACCGCGGCGCACGCTGTCCCCAAAACGCTGCGCGACATATACATGGGAATCGACGTCTTCGGACGTGGCTCGCACGGGGGCGGCGGCTTCGGTGCCTACAAGGCGCTCGAGCATATCGCCCCCGAAGGGCTAAGCACCGCGTTCTTCGGGCAGGGCTGGACCTGGGAGAACACGCAAGACATACCGGGCTTCACCTGGGAGTCGTGGTTCGCCGACGACCGCCGCCTCTGGGCCGGCCTGCGCGTAGGGGAGCGCGTCGTTGTCCCCGCCCCACGGCCGAACCGCCCAGGGGAGCCCCCCTGCGCGCACGGTGCCTTCGCCCCCGTCGCGTCGTTCTTTGCGCACGCGGCGCCGCCGGACCCGCGCCGCATCCCGCTGCACACGACCTTCTGCCCCGGCGTGGGCCGCGCGTGGTGGGTCGACGGCACACGCGTGTTCCAGCGCCCCGGGCGCGAGGGCTGGACGGACGTCGACAAGCAGACGAGTGTCGGGGATTTGGTATGGCCTGTGCCTGTGCTCGAATGGGAGGGCGATGCGCGGCCAGATGCGCTGCCTGCGGCGACGTCTGAGGTGACGCTAGAAGAGGCTTGGAACGGCGGGAGTTGCCTACGGCTGGGAATATCCGCGCCCGGCGAAGAAAACGAGGATGCGGCCTTCAGATGCGTGTGGCTGCCAGTTCAGTCCGTCACCATTACGTCGGGCAAGTCGTACGAAGCGACGGCAGTCTACAAGCTTAGCGAAGAGGATGCGAATGTCGATCTGGACATTGCACTTTCCGTCAAACGGATGACTTCTCTCTCTGCCTACTCCGACGCATTCGATGTTGTTCCCCAATCAGTTATTAGTGCACCCCTTGCCGGTGGATGGACGAAGCTCTGCATTCAATTCGAGTCGTCCGCCCCAGTATCCGATGCAAACCTCAAAGCTGCACTAGGCCTCGTTATCTCCATCGTCGCCGAGGACGTCTCGAAAGTCCTCAAACTGTCTCTCCTCATCGGCCAGCTCAACGTCTACCCCGCCCCTGCACCCACAGCACCTCCCAGCGCCCCCATGCTCCTTTGGGCTGACTTCGCGGCCGGATCCCCCAACGCGCCGCTCGACGGGACACTCACATGGGAAGTCGCGGCGACTTTCGCCCCTCTCACGACGCTCACCCTCGCGGGCGCCGAAGACGCCACGCCCGCATGGCCCATCGCGCCGTCCGCAGAACCCTGGTTCCCGCGCTTCATGTACTTCAATATCTACGCCCAGCCACACCGCTCTGCTGCGATACAGAAGCCCGAGAACGCGGTGTGGATTGGGACGTCAGGGTACGATGGGCGCGCGCATACGTTTGCTGTGCGGCAGGCGAATCTGCCGTTTAACCTGGCTGGAGTCCAGAGTGTTACGTTCTATGTGCAGGGTGTCACGGACAGCGGAGAGGTTTTGCGGTGGGACCAATGTGTCGTGGTCAATGCATTGAGTGGGACTAGTACTGTGCCGGGGAATACGATTCAAACAACGAGCGCGATCGCGCCAGCTAATACTAGTAGCTACTCACCGACCTACCTGCCTGCCTCTCACAAATGAGTCTGCATTGTACCGAATAATTTGCAATAGTGAGAAAGCAGAGGGAATCTATTTCTTGCTATTTTCGAAATTAACTAAATTGTATCTTGGCTACATAAAATAGCGGGAATCGCTCCAACTCGAATATAGGAAGAGAGGATGGATGCTTGGGAATAAGTAGGGAGTTAAGTAATACAGAATTCGAGCGCGTTAAGCCCAGACTAGGGAGACTATGTACAACTAAGAACCGGAAATGACGAGTATCCAATGGCTGTTTTTACACCACAAGTCCACCGCGTTCATCGCGCGTAGGGGTGGTAGTTGTGCTGGCCACGCTGACCCGCCCGCTGTGGCCCAACCCCTGCGCCGTTGCCCATCGCGCCAGGCGGCCCTGCCGGGCCATTCGGTCCGCCACGCGGGCCTCTCGGGATGTTAGGATTCATCCCCGCGCCGCCGCCGCCGCCCTGCGCCATTCCGCCGCGGCCCATACCCGCGCCCATACCCATGCCCATGCCCATCCCCGCACCCATGCCCATGCCCATCCCGCGGCCCATGCCCATCCCGCCCATGCCCATCCCACCCATGCCCATCATTGCGGGGTTCATCTGCGCGCCGCCCGTCATCTGGAACATGCGCGTGTACAGCGCGGCGAGCGCCTGCGGGTCGAACGTCGTGTTCCCCGCCCCGGCGGCACCGCCTGCGCCGAAGTTGCCCTGCGCGCCAAAGTTCCCGCCCCCGCCAAAGTTGCCGGCGGCGCCGGCGGCGCCCGCGCCACCCTCGCCGTCCTCGTTGGGGTAGCTGTCGCGTTGGTAGCGTGGCTGCGCGAGCTTGACGTCAATCTGCGTGGTGGCGTCAGTAAAACATAGGTGAAAGAGTGAATGAAAGAACACTGACAAGCTTGCCGTCGATCTCGAGGTTCCCGAAACCGAGGAAGGGCTGCACGTTGGTGTCCTCAAAGGAGACGAAGCCAAAGCCCTTGCTGCGGCCCGTCTCACGGTCAAGCATGACCGTCGAGTCGATGACCTTGCCGAACTGCGAGAAAAACTCGCGCATGGACTCGGACGTGACGCTGCCCGCGAGTCCACCGATGAAGAGCTTCGTTGCGCGCTGATGCTCTTGCCGTGGGATGGCGCGTTTGGGGTCGATCTGTAGAACGGTGGGTCAGTAATGGACGAACAAAATCACAACGCCCAACTTACGATCTTCCCGTCAAGGAAGTGTTCGCGAACCATGACGGCGTTGACGCTGGCGGGATCTTCGAATGTCAGGAATGCGAAACAGCGTGAGCGGCCTGCCGCATCGCGCATGATGGTGCACGCGTCGACCTTGCCAAATTGCGTAAAATACGTGCGGAGACTGTCTAGATGTACAGATTTAGCCCTACACACAAGACATGCATAAGGAACAGTGTATGTACCATCTGTGGTGTCCCAGTTGAGACCGCCGATGAACATTTTGCTATGGACGCCAAAGTCGGTTCACGGGAGGGAAGACATGGAGATAGATAGAGAAAAAAAAGTTGATATTAGTATCCCGTAGGCTAGAACAGAGATGTCACGACAAGGAGGAATAGAATGGAAAGACTCTACTGTGGGTGCATAGCCTAGCCTAGACGTAAAGACGGCAGAGTGGCCGGTATTCTAGCCTAGAGACCTAGAGACGACGGACTGACTACGCGCGCGATTCTATGAATTGCAAGTCCCTGCACAGCCCCACAGTAGATGTCTACCTGGAGAAAAGGGGAATCGAATTTAGTGATAAGAATCCTCACCCTTCGTCTTTCATTTCCGAAGGTCGAACGCTCCGCTCAGCAGCGGAGAGATTTTGGTAGTCGCCAGAAGAACCTCCTCGATACTCGGGCTGAGGTTGTTCATATGTGGGAATTTGCTGAGTCACCGGCATATAGGATGCTATTGGCGTTTGCGCACTTGTCGGTCCCGACTGTGATTTCTGTTGGCTGGTGTCGATAGCGGTGGGCGGTACTGCTGAAGGTGCTGGTTCCGTTTTCACTGCTGGCTTTGCTGAAGGCTCCGGCTGGCTTGTGGCCTCGGCGGTGGTCCCATTGTCAGCTGCTTGGTCCGCAAAGTCGGGGTCGTCGTTCCCGTAGAGGTCTAGAAAACAAGCGAATAAGGACCGTAATAACAGAGTATAGAAGAAATAAAGCGCAATTACCGCCATAGAGGTCTGCGTCGAGGTCGGACATGGGTAGAGGGTGGTGGGAGGAGAGAGTTTGGGTTAGACGCTGCACAGCAGAAAAGTCACAATCTGTGTCACGACCCTGAAAAATAACAAGCGCAAACACGGAACTTTTTTCTTCGACGGGGATCAACACTCGGGTCGCAAAATAGGTGGGGAAGGCTTATTCAGACTCCATGAAGGTCGGTAAATGCTCCTGGGTACCTTCATTTTTTGGGCTGTTTTTTTATGTAAAAAAGGCTTTGCACTGGCAGGGTTGAGTTGAATTGAGTTGAACTGCCGACCTTTTGACCCTTTGAAGATACGGCTGTCGAATTGCTCAAGGAAATTTTGGATCGATGGCAGAATCTACACCGCATTTTGGGAGCCATGTCGGGGATGGTTCAATGGCCGTTGATAATTTCTTGTGACGTTGATTCTCGCGATACTCGATCGAACTTGTTCGACTGCATTGAGGCCAATCAGGCGCGGAACAACGAGTACGGCCATAAATTTTCTTGAAAATCTGTCGGCTTCCCTGGAGGCTGACCGGAAGGTGACACCCCGGGCACACTTGGCAGGTTTTCCTTCGACAAGATTTCAACCAATGCAGTGTTTGAGTGACCAGAGGGCAAGAGTAAGAAGGCAGCGACAGAACGGAGTGGCAATTTTGCGTTGCACCATTTGATACTTTTTCGGAAGGGAAAGATGCATGAGTCGGACAAAGGCCGCCGGTGATCCAGCCAGACTGGTTCAAGAACTGGTTCAATCTCGTCAGCTCAGCTAAACAATCGAACGGCTCCAAAATGAGTCGGAAAAAGATGTAGATTATGTGGTGTTACCGGATCGTACCTTTAGGAATTCGAGGACTCGACTAACCAATGATTAACATGAAGTTCAGAGGACTCAGGAGGTCGAGTTGATCAATGTTTGAGCCAGACGCTGATGGCTTGTTTGGATCGGACGGCATCGGGCCGGGTACCCGCCAAAATTCGGCTTTTCTTTTTTGAGACTCTCTGACTCCCTTTGTCGTCCTCTCTTCAGTGACTCTACCATGTCTCCCGGTGCTGCGGTTACAATCGGAATCCTAGGCAAGCAAAACTTCAACCTCAAGAGTGACCTATCCAGAGCTGGAATCCAATTTATTCCATAGCACTGCAAGGTGCCTTCGCTGAGCACCAGACGCGGCTGCAAAATTTGCGTCTTAAGCGCAAGATTACCACTGTGTTGGTCAAAACGCCAGAGGATCTTCAGCGCTGCGACGCGCTCATTATACCGGGCGGGGGTGTGTGATATCACCGTCTGCTCTCGTGCTGCCGGCCCAAACTTTGTGGACTAGAATCCACGACAATCGCGCTCCTGGCGCGACTCTCTGGGCTGCTGGAGCCACTCAAGGAATTTATCCACGTGAAACCGGTGTGGGGTACCTGCGCAGGCGCCATTCTGCTCTCGCAGTCCGTCACTGGCGCCAAAAAGGATGGGCAGGAGCTGCTCGGCGGTGTGTCGGTCGATATTGCGCGGAACGGATGGGGATCGCAGGTTCGCGGCCGACTTTCTCCAGAAGCAATCGCTGACTGCCCACAAGGTAGAGTCCTTCGAGGCCCCTTTAGAAGTCAAAGGCCTCGCTGATCCCTCCGTTCCATTTACGGGTATCTTCATCCGCGCACCGGTAAGCTCTTTTCTTCGAATCACTTCCTTCGCTTATCGTCCCAGGTCGTGCTTGCTTTGGCGCGCGACGCGCCAATTCAGGTGATAGCGCGGCTGCCTCCGCAGTTACTGCCTGAGCCCGCGGAGCATGAAAACGATCCTCGGACAATTGTAGCACTCCGTCAAGGCCTGCATCTACTGACGACATTTCATCCCGAGTTGACACAAGACGACCGCTTTCACGATTATTTTGCGCGAAAATGTGTTTTCCCGACTGTCCCGGCAGCGTTGTAGGATACGTACTTTAGACTTGACTTTAGACACGATTTGCTGCATCCAGAGGTTTGATAAGTATGTAATTTAGAGTTTTTCCCAGTTTTCGAGCATGATAAACGAGAACTCCTATTGGTGATTTCGCGTATCACAAGTTGCACGCGTTTACATTGGTTACCAGTAACCATACTAAACGGACGGTGACTCGCCGAGGCTCAGCGTAGAGAATCAATTCGGAGAATCAGGAGAGATGGGCGCCCACGCGAAGCACGACGCACGCCGACACCAGCACGGAGATGATTCAACCAGGAATTTTTACTCCCGCGGTACTGTCATCTGAACATATGCTTATGCCGTCCGACCATGCTTCCCCGCACCGATAACATAAATATGCTCGTTGAGAAGTATATAATACAGAAAGAAAGAAAGAGCCAACGCCGCTCCACACCTCCCCTGCGCCGCTGACAAGATGCTCTCCAGCCTCCTGCTTGCCCTCTCCGTCCTGGGCTCCCTCGTCGGCGCAGACGCGCGGAACATGATGACCAAGGCCGAGCTCCACGCGCGGCAGCGCGAAGCCGCCAAACGCTTCGAGCGCACGCCCCTCCGCGAAGCTGCCGCAGCGCCCAAGGTCAAAAACATCACTTTCTCGAACCCCAAGGCCTCCCGTGCGTTTTGCGAAATTTAGACGCCGTTCCAGACATTAAACCCTCGTGTGACTAGAATTCTTTGTTGATGGCACCACAATCCCCGAGGTCGATTTCGATGTCGGGCCCAGCTGGTCCGGCCTCATGCCCATCAGCGCGAACGCAAACGAGACGCGCAAGGTGCGTCGATGGATCCATAATAAAGCCGCCGTTTTTCTGACCCAGATAAGCTTTTCTTTTGGTTCTTCCCTCCCGGACCGGAAGGAAGCCTTGATGATCTTATATTTTGGTGCGCCTTAATTTAGATTCTTGTTGCTTTTCTTGGACCTAATCGAGTCGCAGGACGAACGGCGGTCCAGGTTGCAGTAGTCTGGAAGGTTTCCTGCAGGAAAATGGCGTACGTCTGCACTGCGTCCTTGTTTAAGTAACTGAGGCCTAATTTAATCTCAGCCATTCCAATGGGGTGTAGGAACAGCGAAGCCCATCGTAAATGTTAACAGCTGGACAAACCTGTCGAGCATGTTGTGGGTCGAGCAACCAGTTGGCACCGGATTTTCTCAGGGAAAGCCCAACATCACAGTAAGTGATCTGGTAGGGAGGCGAAATGAAATGACGTTGACTGTTCGACAGAACGAGGATGATTTGGCGGCTCAACTCGTCGGATTTTTCCAACAATTCCTCTCGGTCTTCTCGGAGCTGAATGGCAAAAAATTGTACCTCAGCGGCGAGAGTGTGGGTTCAATTTTATCCTTCTATTGGAACTCAACTAAAATATTTTTAGTATGCCGGCCAATATGTGCCCTGTACGTGGCTGGTCCTGTGGGATTCAGAAACAATCTAAACGAGAGTCAGACATCGCCAACTATATTTACGAACATCCCACCGCTCTCAACCTGAGTCTGCAAGGCATCTGGATTGCGGACCGTACGTAATTCATCGAAGTTCAACTGAATGCCGTGTTAATTCCACCGCAGCTGTTCTCGGATGGAATGTTGTACAGGCCGAGATCCCCGTCGTTGACTTCGTGCACAAATACGAGAGCGTCTTCGCGTTCAAGTTCGTCTTGACGGTTTCTGATTGATTTTCCGACTGATTTTTGTCAATTAGCCAATCATTCATGGCCGAGTTGGACGCTATTGCAGTGAAATGCAACTACGCAGGATATTATGAGAAATTTGCGACATTCCCTCCTGCCGGACCTCTTCCGTTGCCAGGAAAGTCAACGGAAGCGGATCGCGGATGTGATGTTTGGGACACCGTGTTCGACGCAGCTCTCGTGGTAAACAAGTTTCTCCCTCCTCTCTTGGAACGCCTTAGACACAAAATCGTAGGTGAACCCGAGCTTCAACATATATCGCATCTTCGACACCTTCCCTACTCTCTGGGATGTTCTCGGTTTCCCGTGAGTTGCCCAATTTCCTAATTAGGAAAATTGAACCAAACACTTATCCGCCGTTTCTACAGTGGTTCATTCGAAGAGATTCAACTGTCACCGTTGTACTTTGATCGTGCAGATGTCAAGGCGGCAATCCACGCGCCTGCCAACGTCGACTGGACAGAGTGCTCGAACGTCAATGTTTTCCCTCGTGGTGATGCCAGTCCTCCATCGGCGTTATCCGTTCTTCCCAATGTCATCGAAAAGAGCGTGCGCACTGTGATTGTTCACGGTCTCGCCGACTTCATTCTCATCGCTCAAGGGTTTGTTTTTGTTTTCCTCGCGTCGATTTTCTCATCACTAATCACATTGTTCTGAACAGCGCCCGAATCGTGATTCAAAAGTAAGTTCAATGTATTCAATCGTCGATCTCTTGTTGATCGTTTTTTAATAGCATGACTTGTCAGTTGCGGTCGCGTGCAAGGTTCTCCATATGCTAATCGAACTCACTTTACAGGGAACGGTCTGCAAGGCTTCCAGACACCTATCGCAAATGACAGCTTCCTCGTTGATGGCGTTGGCGCGCTTGGTACGTCGCACACCGAGCGGGGGTTGACGTTCTTGGAAGTTGCGTTGAGCGGACACATGTATGCACAACCTCTCTACTGAGATCATCTTCCATCGTTGCTGATTCAACCAATTACAGGGTCCCCCAGTTTTCGCCTCTTGTACGTTTTTCTGATTGCCTTGCTGGGCGCCCGTATACTGGCTAACCTTGATTCGCGAAAAAGGCTGCTTTCCAGAGTATGGCGTTCCTCATGGGATTCCGGGCAACGCCCTAGGGACGCACACGACCTCCATAGACGTTGTAACAATAAAAATGCTTTGCAACGTCTTCCTCCTGAAAGTGTGCCCCCTCATGGCTTGAAAGACGACGAGCGTGCCTGTTGCGCTACGATCTCTGTAGCGATGCTTGATCGCAAACATGTTGGACTCATCAATCAATGTCATTTTTGGCGATCTTCGAAGCCGCGCTTGTCCGAGTATTCGCTACGCGGGAAGGGCCGTTGGCAACCGGCTAGGAGACTCGATATGGGAAAGCATACCAATACTGACGCTCTCCCCAAGCTCTCCCTGGAATTTGTCCATTGAGTTTTAGCTATGAAGGCCGCATGCAATGCTCGGAGATTGCAGTGAACTAAAGTAAACTGGATAGCCAACGTCGCCAACGACAAAAGCAAACTACATTTAAGCACCGTTTCAGCACGTTGTACATCTTTCCCTATGGAAACCAGCCACAGATCAACCTTGGCCCATTTAGACTTTCAGGTGTTTCGGAACTGCCATCGTGATCGATCCCAGTATCCGTATAAAAGCAGGCCAAGATGCAGGAGATGCCTCATTCCCATTCTCTGCTTTGACCTGGTGTCTTGTCTTTTTTCTTTCAACAACCTTTACAACTTCCCAACCTCCACTTTTAACCTTTTCTAATGGCTCGTTTCTCCTCCGTGCTCTTTGCCCTCTTCATCGCCTCTGCCGCTGTTGCCGGTCAGCTCCTTTCCTTTTCGCTGCTTAACAAACGCCTTACTTTTTTTTTTCCTTCGCAGCCCCCGTCAACCAGCGTGCTTCGTGCGGCGTCGACCGTTTCAAGATTGTCACCACTCTTGCAGCCACCGGACTCGCTGTCGGGAAGATCGACACGACGTACGTTCAGATCGCCATCGAGCGTACATCCCGCTAACGTTACCGTTGATCCTTCAGCAACCCCGACACCGCAACTGCCGTCGCAGCAGCCAAGGCTGGTCTCACCAGCGCCGGCAATGGTATCAAGGACATTGCTCTTGCCCTCATCACCGGCGGAAGCCCCCCCGCGGATGCTCGCAACCAGACCCAGCAGGGTCTTCTGGACGCACAGACCGCCCTGTCTGGAATCACCGAGTGCGTACCTCATCTGCTGCTCAAAATCCTGATGCTAATTCTCATTGTAGTGACACCGTCACCGCCGACGTCGCGTCTGCGTCGAGCAAGCTCGCCGCTGCCATCCAGGACGGCGACGACGTTGTCGCAGACTGCGTGTAAAGAACTCTACCACGGGTTGTGAAGATTCGTATGCTATTAACCTTATAATGTGGGGATGTACTGGTTCGGAAAGTAATAACAATGCAGAATGCAGACCTTGGGTGTCATTTTTTTTTCTGGTGTGCCACATAAGAAAGTCGTCAGTGTGAAGTCGAACTTCTTGAACCTTCGGCCCGAAACATTCCTTGCGGATGGGAAGCTATTAAATTTCATTTCATCAAGCTTACATTTCGGGATACAGAGGAGCTCAATCGAAATTGCGAGACTGGAGACAGCTCGGCTTGTGTAAGTAATCCACAACGTCTAGACCACTTGAATATCATTACTGGAGGGCAACCGAGTTCATCAGCAAAGTCCGACTCGGACTTCAGGCATGGGCGGAAGAGTGGCGAAAGTCGTTGAAAGTCGAATCTGGTCGGAGAAAGAGAGGCGCGAGCACGTGAGGAAGCGCGTCGCGTTTGTCCTTATTTACCCACCCTCTTCCCAAACTCCCACATCGAACTTCGAGAAATGCCGCTTCTCACACCCTCTGTCGACCCACCAAGCTCTGAATCAGCTACGAGCCCTTCAAATAACACGATCTCCGCCGGATCCGGCGCAAAACCCATCGTGACTCCGAGTCGGGCTACAATGCCACCTAATAATAATAACCAGGATTCAATCTGCTCTTCTGAATCTGACGAAAAATCTGCCCACCCATCGTCGACGGTATCTAAAGTTCCCTTGGATGTGGAGCACATCAGCGCGGAGATCGCGGCAGAGCTTGCGTCGACGCTCATCGGGCACGTATTGTTTCTCAAAAATCAAGTTCCATTGTGCGTGCTGGTCTGGAGTTCCTGTGTCGCCGGAAACATTGACGATATACAGCCCTGTGGTGCAGCTCTATCGAATACCTGGCGGGAAGGTACGTCCGTGAACCCCGCGAAACATACTCGACAACTCATTTAATTTGTCCTCCTTTCATCTTATTTTCATTTTACATCGTATATTGCCACAAACGCTAAGTCGACCCCCAAAGCGCTGAAACTGCGGACGGACCTGCTCGCGGCGTTCGACACCCTCAATTCACACCTCAACACGACGTTCAGCGCGTTGTCGACCGCGTTCGCGCTGGCGGCCGCCGGTTCCGGTGATGCCAGACCGCTTGTGACGCGACGGGCGTATCTTGCGATACTGGTCGGGCCTAGTATTGGGTCTGCCAAGACTAAGGTTATGTTCGCGGTCGACGGGCTGGTGGCTAAGGTTTGGGGCGAAAGGGACGATGTTGAGGCAGAGCAAGAGGCAGAGCAAGAGGAGGGCGATGAAGATAGCGATGACGAGAACGACAGCGACGATGACGAGAGCGGTGATAGCGTCGATGAGGACGATGAACCGCATTCAGGACCGTCGGATGCGGACGTCGATGACCCGTCAGATACCGACTCGTCGACGAGATCCGACGCATCTTCTCCGCCACCCTCCCGCTCACCCTCGCCGTCGCTGTCACCTTGCACATCGCCCATGCCCGCACCGCGCGCCACTTCACCACCGCCGAGTCCTTCCCCACAGCAGACCCTCCGCACTGCGACCCGTCTGCTCGCGCACACGCTGGCCACTGCGGATCACAGCATGTCCGCCGAGCTCGGTATGTACCATCTTTCCGATCCGTTCTTCTCTCGTTCTACTAAACGCTGACTCGACTCGCACCCGCCCCCCGCTCTAGCGCCGTCTCAGACTCACATCCTCCTCCGTGCACCACGGCGGTTCAAGCACCCTGCGTGGATCCCGCGACAGAACGCTTCCGCCACACTCGAAAGCGCGCTGCGCGAGTTCCAAGAAGAGGCGGGCGATCTGCCGGCACCGACGCAGGAGCGCCGCAGGGCGCGCAGCCGGGCGGTAAAAGTCGAGGGCGCGTGGGTGACGTGTCGGAGTCCCGGCGTCGAGGTCGAGTTTGCCGCCGATGGCGACGGCGATGCGGCGGAAGAGGACGAGATGATCTGGTGGAGCTGGGATGGTAAGATTGTTGGGTTTGCCGATTGGTAGGAGGATATGTATCTGCAAACGACTGTCAAGTGCTTCGATCCATCGGTTCGAGTGTTCCTCGGGTTGCTATGAATATTTGCACCTTGGAGGGCTGAAACACGAGGTTAATTGACGAGACCGCGTAGTTATCCGGTCTCCCCGTCCATATATATATTTCTTTTGCCCGCTTTTTTCGCGGACTCGTCCCTGATTTCGGCCTGCTTTCCTAATTGGGCTACTGGCGGTTGTTTGAACGTGTGTATTCTTCCAGACTGCGCGTGCACACGCGTCCACCGGCTTGTAAGTTATCCTTATCTCTCCCGTTTTCCGCGCGCTGCGGGATATACTTACTGTAGGGATTGGTAAGGGCCCGCAGCAGCGCATGAATACAAGCTGCCAAGACACGGCAGATACTTACGAACGACTTACGAACCTGCAATGACGGGACCTTGCCGCAAAGTTACGTGTTCCAAACAAATATAGATTCTACGACCAACCATGCAGGAATAATATTGGGAATAATGCAGGAAGACTCGAGGACTGCATGGGACGTATTTAAGCCGAGCGCTGCAAGGCGTGGAGGGAGCACTGTTTCCCTACGCCAGGAAACAGCCCTATTTCTTATGTGCCGGAGATAATCTTGACAGTGATCGAGGGGTTAATTTTTTTTAAATGAGTCAGCAGCAGAGGAGGTTTGAAACATTGCCGCGCGTCATCCAGCCGACAGGTGGCTAAGTATATAAACCCGCCCACGATCCTCTGCCCCTTACCGCATCCCCCACTCCTCCCTCCCGCCATGAACACTCACGACGATACCTCCCGCGCTGCCTCGCCGACAATTGGGCCCTCGAGATCTCATTCCCAAGAATTCCAGACGCCAAGCGAAAAGGGCGATAACGAAAAACCTTCGCAGACCGCCGAAGATGTCATTGAATATCCGCATGGCCTCAAACTATTCCTCATCTCCCTCGCACTGTGTCTTTCCGTTTTTCTCGTTGCCCTTGTGCGTGTTGGAATTTTATTCTCCGGTGAATTTTTTTAGCTGACCGCTTTCCAGGACAACACGATAATAGGTGAGCTGCCCCGCCTAGCGCAGAGTTTGGTTAAACTCAAATTCGACCCCCAGCCACCGCAATTCCGAAGATAACGGATCAGTTCCAGAGCCTCGACGACGTTGGCTGGTATGGCTCTGCCTATCTGCTAACCACCGCCGCTTTCCAATTATTGTTTGGCCGGTTCTACTCTTTCCTCTCGATCAAATGGGTGCGTTTGTTCTTTTTTAGAGCCGTGTTTAACCCGTTTAATCATCTGCCCAGGTATATCTTGTCGCCATCTCAATTTTCGAACTGTACGTCACTCTTTGACATTACTCCTCTTGTGCTTAATCGTTTTCATTTCCCAGTGGATCTCTCATTTGTGGTGTCGCACCCAACTCGACCACCCTAATTGTCGGCCGAGCCATCTCGGGCCTCGGTAGCGCTGGTATCTTCTCCGGCGCATTGATCATCGTCGCGAACGCCGTGCCTCTGGGAAAGCGCCCCATGTACACTGGATTAATCGGCGCCATGTACGGAATCGCCAGCGTCGCGGGCCCTTTGATGGGAGGTGTGTTCACGGACAAGGTCACTTGGCGATGGTGGTACGTAGATCATTTTCCTCTCGCCGTTCGTTGAGGATCTGAGCGCGTGCGCAGTTTCTTCATCAATCTTCCAATCGGAGGCGTCACTCTGCTCGTCATTACGCTCTTCTTCACCGTCCCGGGTGCAGCGCGTAAGCAGGAATCGATGAGCCTCTACGACAGGATTCAGCGCTTCGACCCTCTGGGCACCATCGTATTCGTCCCGGCCATCGTCTGTCTCCTCCTTGCCCTTCAAGATGGCGGTTCCAAGTACCCCTGGAGTGACGGCCGCATTATCGCGGAATTCGTGGTCTTTGGAGTGCTCATCTCAGCCTTCATCGGTATCCAGATCTGGAAACAAGACATGGGGACGGTTCCTCCGAGAATCTTGATGCAGCGCAGCATCTTGTCTGGCTCCTGGTTCATCATGTGCCTCGGCTCATCCTTCTTTATCCTCGTATATTACGTGAGTCGCGTTTGGTTCAATTTTCTTTTTGTTCAATAACTCACGTGATCGTGTTTGACTTGCAGCTGCCCATCTGGTTCCAAGCAATCAAAGGTGTATCGGCGGTCAAGTCCGGAATTGACAATGTGAGCGAAGTCCTCGATGCGCCCCCATTCATCAACTGACGCCTTTTTTTTTCTTCTCTCCAGCTCCCTATGATTCTGTCACTTGTCGTATCTTCGCTCCTCGCGGGCGGGATCATCACTGCAGTCGGCTACTACACGCCCTTTATGATCATCTCGACCGTCTTCATGGGCGTCGGCGCAGGGCTCATATCGACCTTCGGTGTCAACACCGGACACGCTCATTGGATCGGGTACCAGGTCATCTACGGGCTGGGTATCGGGTTCGGGATGCAACAGCCCATCATGGCGGCGCAGACGGTCCTTAGCTTACAGGACATCCCGACGGGTACATCACTGATCATGTTTGCGCAGACTTTGGGTGGGTCTCTCTTTTTTTCGTTCACGTCGACGTTTATTTATCTTTTTTTAGGTGGCGCGCTGTTTGTCAGTGTCGGGCAGAATGTGTTCACGAACAAGCTGAAAGACGGGCTGGCGAGCCGGGTGCCGAGTGTGGACCCGGCGACCGTGCTCGGCGCCGGCGCGACGTCTCTGCGCACTGCAGTCGACGCGAGCATCCTGCCCGCCGTCATCGCGGTGTACAACGACGCGCTCGTGTCGGCGTTTTATGTCTCCGTCGCCATGGCGGCTCTTTCCCTGATCGGTGCGCTCGCAATAGAGTGGAAGAGCGTCAAGGGCAAAAATATCGAGATGGCCATGGGCTGATGACTTGGATGCTGGGGGTTATGTTATGTTATGCGCGGACTATAGAGTAGAGTAGACTCGGTAGAGTAGAGTAGATTATTGAAAGGAAGCTAAGTACGACGACGATTAATGAATAGTAATGACTAGTAGAGCTTGTATTTTGGTTGTAACGTATACTAGCTGGGGGTGTCGAATTTCAAGGGTTCTTGAGCGCGTTTTTTGGGTGGTTGACGTTGAAGGTTGATTTCGAAAATATGTTATTGGCGTACGGGATTGTTGAATCACTGTGACTTTCGGCAATGTTGATTTACGCACTTTTGAGGTATCGAACCACCCTTTGTTTCTGAAGTCTGCTTGTTGAATCTCCTTGTTCACGATGTTGAATCAGCACAGAGGATGTTGAATCACCCCTCTTCTTTTACTCATTCTGTTGAATTACCCCGGCTTTTTGAATGTTGAAATACCCTTACTTTCGGCTGCTGGGGTTATTGAAACACCCCTACTTTCTGCTGTTCAATCACCCTCATTTTTCTCATTTCGGTCTCACCTCATGAGTGCTTTGGTGAATCAGATATGTATCCTTCTTCAGTGGTCAAATTACAGAAGTTCCAGCAGTGGAATCAGGACCGTGCAGGGACAGCGGATTCTGAGATCAACTGAGTTTAGGAGCCAAGGATGGGAAGTTGAATGAATCAACATCCGAGGATTTTTATAACGTCCAAAAATCGGATCTCCAACGTGCTCTATTATGGACCCAAGAGTAAAGCTGTTTCAAAACCACATACTGTAGGACCAAAAGGTGTTTCAATACCACTTGGTCGAAAAAGTGAGGGTGTTTCAAGAAAAGATGTTTGGATAAAGTATGGGATTCAATGCGGTGGAGACGGCAAGTCAATTGCTAGCGCCCGGTTGTGTAAATTTCACAAAAGCAGGGTTGATTCAACAGGAAGTCGGCCCAAAACTGGGGGTAATTCAACGGCATCAAAAGTAGGGTAGATTCAACTCTGCCCATCGCCAATAACATGTTTTTTGCTTGGTTGATGTTAGTCTCTTGTAGACAGACACTCTAACAAATGAAGCTCATGTAGATGTAGTTGTGAAGTTGAAGCATTTGATCTTGCCGAGTCCAATTATTGGAGTGAGTATTGCTGCGACCCAAAATGCGGGGGTATTCTGCGCATGCATGGTTCAACATGAAACAAGTTCAACTTGAACGAGAGATCACGGGATGCACTGATTTCGGGTACGGCCCGATGTCGGACCGGCGCTGTTCAACTCTGAGAAAAATCATGTAGTTTCAGAATTCCTTGATTATACGGTTGAATTGGTTCAACGGACACGTATTCAATTGAAATGAGAGGATACATCTAGTACAGCTCGCCCGCCTCATCCTACTCTTGGATTTGTGCCCGGCGACGCTCCGAGAATCTGTATGTAGACTCGTAGGGTGTAGTACATGAGGTGTGGAAACATAGGCGAATTAGTTTATACAGTCCCAAAATAAACAACAATCAAGGCCTCGAATCACCGGTTTATAGTCACGTTCAGACTATGTTTTTGTATATGCAGGCGGAGGCGATTCTATTTGTCCGTTTATAGACTCGGACCTGGACACTGTAACCGGCTGTAACACAAAGGGATGGATCGCGGGAGGGTCTCGATCGTCATTCTGTCGTTGAGAAATTTCAAGGTCGGGCGGAGGACTCGGAGCTGTTATAATACCATACTTGTCAATGGGACTTGAAAGGGAACAAGTGATCTTACTTACAGAGACTCGGATATCCTCGGGCTTTAACTCTCCGTCTCCACATGAATCCACCGAGAAGTAGCAGTAGCAACACTCCACTCACTGAGCCACCAACGGCAGCTGCAATGGGACGTGTTTTTGTGACTGGATGTGGGCTAGCGGACGGGGAGTTCGAAATCGAGGGGGCCGTCGCCGACACAGACGCAATGTCTGAGCTGGAGTCATTCTTGACGAGAAAATAATCAATGTAGAAAGGATGCTCATTGAGCGTTGTAATGACTATCGTGTGGTTCCCAACCGATAGTCCAGATGAGGCAAACAGCTGATTGTTATATGTTGTCCCCGCGGGTTGATTGGACCGGGTTATTACGACCGCCAAACCCCCGTCGATGACCACAGATGCATTGAAACCTTCTCCGTCAAGTCCCACAACAACTGGGGAATGAACTGATATAGAATTCCCTGCAAATGGAGGTGTACTACACCGCATGACAGATGAAAGAACTGTTTAGACGGCACCTTGAAAGGTGAGTGAAGCCCAACACCCTGATGATTCGCACGAATGTGCCCCGTGTTGGAAGTTATGCATCGAATTTTTCGCATTCTTCCACCCCGATGAATACTGTACGCGGATGTCATCGTCGTCGATGAAGAGTGTTTTTCCAACAGTCGTTTCAGTGTTGTACAAGAGATAATCAAAAAAAATGATTTCCGTCTCGCTTGAGGTTTCCAGAGTCATTACAAGGGTGTGCAGTCCCTCGGAAAGAACAGCTGATGTCCAAAACATCTCGCTGTAGTGTGATGAACTCACTACAGGTGCAGTGTACGAGCTGGACAGGGACTGGTCGATTGAGAACCCCATCCTTGAGCCATTGCCGGACGGGCCTACGGTCCCAAAAACGCTAACAGACGTCCCTAGGCGTGGAATTTGAATGGCCGGTGCGAGGTTTAAGACTTGGGCTCACCCTCAAACGTAAAAATTGCTGTAGAACCGGCCACCTTGGACGCCGTGGTTGTCGCCAGGAACTCTATGGAGCCTCCTTGGCTAGTCCACCCACTGGGTGGGTTATATTGTACCAGATTGCTATGGTCATCAACAATGACGCTCATTTGGCTTTATGGGATGGGCCGGAGGAGAAGTGCTTGCAGTGAGGACCGTAACAAAGAGATTTGAGCACATTACACGACATTATCTTGGCCAAAGACTTCGTGTATCAGCAGGAACGCGCCGCATGCTCCGGAGTAATGACAGCTACCACGCCGTCACAGTGTGTAAGGAGCCTAGACATTCGCTCTATATATCCCCTGTATAGAGCCCAGATTTAAACGTCCCCAGAAAGGCATCGCTCAAGTCCACAGCCAATTTTTAGATGGAAATGTTGTAGATATACTTTATACAGCCATTCAGCTGATCATTTCAAGAGCCTAAATTTGAAACAGTGCTATATTTCGTAGAACAACCCGCTAACCAAGTGTGATTGATTCGGTGGAGCGCCAAGCCCTACGGCACGTCGACAGCAGCAACATAATGGGGGAACAAGCGACATGGGAGAAAGAAATTATAAACGTGGCGCGAAAGGAGAGGGAGAAGCTGAAGACTCTATGATGCCACGGCGGAGAAGTGAGTATATACGAGAACAGTGGGAGTGCGACTCGCGCAATTTAAGCGAGTCGCCCACTTCCCATCAATCCATTAATATCGGCATGTCGCCGCCGGTTCTCAGTCTTTCTCAGTATTGAAGTATTTAAAGGGCGCTTGAAGTTAAGCTTTTCCCCTGGGGGGAACAGTGTTCAGACCCCCTTCCTCTGGCCCGACGGCATGTACGAGTATTTATTCGCGGTTCTTCCAAGTGTTTGGTGTTTTTCAGCTTAATCTCGGTGGGAAGAGATTATCTGACACGGGGGAGACCCCGGGCCCCGCGGACCCTTTACGTTCGCCGCTGGGGAGCCTTTTTTTTTTTTTTTTCCCTGTCTTTCAACTTTGTTCTGTTCATTCTGAGTTTTTAAAGATTATATAGTACAGGGGAGACCCCCTTCCGACGCTCGCCGCTTGGCCTACTGCGTAGTGCCGTGCGGAGCGGGGTTTAAATGTCTTGATGCAATAATGCCCTTGACTCGGACTCTTGGCGCCGAGTCGAGCTAGCCGAAGAAATAGCCGAGTTCTACTCACTGTTTTCGTCATTTCTTAGTCATTACAGTCGTTTGCATAATTCCGTGAACACGCGAATTTTTTTCGCGCCATCACGTAGTGATCGGAGACCTCGGAAGCTCAAAATCATAGTCCCTGAGAGTTGGTTTGGGTTGGGCTTGCCCCCATTAATGCAACAGAGTATTAAGAGAGAGAGAAGATGGGACCCATCATATTTTGAGTACAGGCCTGAACCTTCGGCACGCTCGGCATTGTGCACGGGATGGCGTGAAAAAAATTCGCGTGTTCACGGAATTATGCAAACGACTGTACTCCGGAGAAGTGGCGGAGAACCACACTGCCAGTGTCAGGTAAATAAATGGTAGTTCAAAAGTGCGATGACTTGGCGTTAAGCAGTCTCTGGGAAGATCTGGGCTAAATTTTGATAATCTTGTATAGCGCCATGCGTTGCGAGTGGGCACAGCGAACAACTATGTCCCGATTTAGGTGGACCACTGGTCCCATTTGATCCTTGTGATCCGTTTGATCCGTGCCTCTCGACCATCAAGTAGGTCTTCCGACGGTTTAAGAAAAGAATAAACTTATAGTTAGTTTGAAACCGGGAGACAATTTTCGTTTTCGAGCAGAGCTCGGGCCGCCGCATCCGAAACCGCAGCAGTCCCAAATTTAGACACGGACACTCTCCAACCAAATTTAGACACATCGCGACGCACTTCGTGACGAAGGCACCCGCCCACCGGCGCCCACCAGCTATGCAGTGCACCGTCAACGATGAACGACAGTTTGACGAGGGTTCATATTATTGGCCATGACGCAAATGAACCGTTTCTGGAACATGGCGCCGAGTCGGGTATGAGGATGACGACGAAGTAATGTGTAGAGCAAGAGACTTGCAGGAGAAGCCAGCGCTCTTCAGCGGCAGCTGTGGAGCTTGGGGACACCGGCCCGAACTTTACTCGAAAACGAAAATTGTCCATCGTTTTCACAGAGGCTCAGGCGAACGGAACTGCGGAACTAAATGGAGTCGGCAAATTCGCGGACTCCGCGTTGCCCGTTATAAGTTAACGGAGACGGGGAACTCGGACGGGCGAGCGGATTATAACCGTAGAATCTCGAGAAATGCTTATGAGGGGCCGATTTCAACTACGCGTGGCGAATATTTATTGAGGAAGTTCAATTGCCAGCAATAATCAAGACGAATTCTGCAGCTGGCCCCCAATTGGACTCACCTCGATATCCTCGAATCACAGCGGTGAAACTGACTCTTGGAACCGCTTACTGAACTAAAAACGGAATTTATGTCCCAAAGTCACAAGACCACTCGGCGCATCCATTCTCTTGATTTGAGTGAAGGGGAACAATCGCGTGGGTTGAATGTAAACATGCCGGAAGCCAGTAATTGGCAGTGCACTTTGTCAAAGACGGTGTTGACCATTATGCTTTCCGGTGTGTTGTAGACAGCTCATGTACATATTTTGAGCTTCCTCCGTTCCATAAAAATCCGTACACCCAATCATTGCATCGGTATAGAGCTTATTAGCAACGAGTGCAAAATTATTTTATATCAGCTCTGATTGGCTACTCACAACTTTCAGCCACTCAGAGGACATAAAACTAGTACAAAAATCTATATCAGTTGCTAATAAGCTCCCATGCAATATTATGTTTCTCGACCTGGGTTAAGCGAGCCCCATACTGGGTTTCAAGTATCGATTTAATTTCTTTGGCACCCAACGCTCTGCATTTCCTTCAATAAATTTACTTGTGGGCCCTCTATTTCCGATCATCTTAATCTAATATATTGTTACTTCTTCTTTCGCTAAATATAGGCAATGAGATTATGATCAATGACTGAATCCGGCGGATGTAGTCAATCCGTCGTTCACATGGTGATTGGTAGATTTCCGGCTCCAGCTCGGAAACGCGGATAGGGCGTGGCATAACATAGCCGGCAAGTTAAGCTTAGCTTGTTCCTGGGCCCCAAGACCAACTCAAATAAACGAAGTCGAGGGGTCAACTTGAAGGCTCTTCGAGTCCTCCGTTTGGACTAGGGCAGCTTGTATCACAAGACAAAGATGGAGCCGACTTTTCAACTGACGGCGCCTATTTTTTCAACTGCAACAGCAACCGATCACACGGGAGTTGACCAATCTCGGCCGGCGCCCCGCGGTGATTGACCGTGATGGTGTTTCGGAGCGAAATGGTTCATTTGGACCTCTCGAGTTCATTCAGCCCAGAAATTAATTGACAAAGCAGGGGTCCTGGCTTTTCCGGAACAATCCGCTTTATTTGACAGCAAAAACGACCTTTGAACACTGTAACGATGCAAATTTCAACGTGACGGCATGTCACGTCACACTTGAACCATTTCTTCCACGTCGCCCGTCCACTTTCTTGTTCCTGGCCGTAGCGTTGCAGGATCGCCATAATGGCCACCCATTCATCGAACACGAGCCGCGCAGCCTCTCTTTCTGGCAGTTCGGGCTCCGAGTCCCCGGACAGGGCCTCCGGTTCGAGGGGCTCGGTATCAGCGTCAGCGTCCTCAAAGGGCGCTTTTTACCGTGCTGACACAACATTCAATCCATCTCCCTATCTCCCCCCTCAAAGATCTCTCCCTCTCTATCGTCCGACGCCCGTAGCCCCGGTCGTTCCTGCCGTGTTCGATACACCTCAGGCAACCGCTCCCCCCTTCGACGGCATGTTCATACACCCGCCATTCACCAATCTACCGGACGGGGTAGCCCTGACCGAAGGAATGAACTACTCTGTGATGCACCAGCACCCGACTTGGTTCCTGGACATCAAAGACTACGTTACGCTCGACGCCATGCCCGAGAATGCGATTCGATATCCCCGCGATCTCGAGCCCCCGCGTCCGAGGAGGCAAAAGGACCTCTTACTCAGATGTACTTTCTGTCCCCGGACTTATGCGGGTGTCAACGCCAAAAGCATGTGGACCCGACACGTTCGCGAGAAACACCGGGTTATTCTCTCGAAAGCCTGGTCCGATACTGCGACTTCCTCTCGCCGCCAGTCGTCAGGTACGTCTCAAAAGGCTTTGCTGCAGTACGTTTCCGATCTCCGCCAGGAAAAGCAGCAGCCGCCTCAACCGCTGTACCTTTATTGCCCATTGACACAGCCTCCGCACCTGTCAAGCGGCTATCAACGGGTATGTGCGATGACAACAGATTGTTCAACTTTTTCTCAACATGACTTGATAAGGTAATAAATCGCCCTTGACCACTGTGCCCTTATCAGGTATGATCAGTTTAATTGTTTTCCGTGCGCTTGTTGACGTAGAAAATTATTAGCCAAACCTTTGTCTGCACCTCCAAAGAGTAAGCAAAAACTTGGTTCAATTTTTGTACGTGTTATATATGTCGATTTCTTTTATCCAGGTAAGCCTGGTCCCAAGCCAGGACCCAAGCCAGGTAGGCAGAGACAAGAAATTTCTTTCTTTTATCCTCTCACAATCTTCTAGCAAAACCCGCTTCCCCGGCGAAAGCCAAGAAAGTCGGCGCGCCGAGTGGCAGAAAAATTGTTATACCGGCGCAGAAGCCAAAGCCAGCTCCAGCTCCCATTGTAACTCCTTGGGTCAAGTCCCTTTCCCCTCCTCCCCCCGAAGGAATCCTCCCGCCGCGGATGAGACCCTTCCCCCGCAAAAGCTTCCTGGCCAGTCAAGCATCTTTTGAGTTGAAGGTAAAATAATTTTACAGATGCTCTCGACGCGGTTCTGATTAAATTAGACGGCGGAGCCTTCCACCCCTGTACAGCAGTCTGCAGACTCTGATCAGGTTCAAGTTTCGCCCGAGACCGGTGCAGCCGGTGCGTCGGCCAGCACCCCGATCATCGCCCCAGCCAATGTGTTGTCCACCCCTGGCGGTGATTCAACCGCGTCGACACCACCGGTCAACGTCGTTCCCGATGATGTCGCGGAACTTAATACTAGTATATCGTCTGGCCCGACTGGTGCGCAAGGTCAGAGTCAGATCGTAACGGACGTCGTAGTAGCCGAACCTACGTCGGAGAAGGGCTCCGAAGACGATGATATCGAGACTGACAAGGAGATCGCGGATCTCCTGCTGATGGATGTGGATAATACTTTCGTCGACGAGCCGGATGAGGACGTCGACATGGAGCTGGAGGACGAGGAGGAAGGTTTGCATCCGCCGATTTCGCTGGGCGGCCTTGTGGAGCCTATGTTCGGCGTGGAGGATACACGCGCGGATCTCTTCTCGCTGTCGTCGCGCCCGCTCGTAGTCATGTCCCCCATCTTTTCGCCCGCGCTGTCGCCTGCCGTACCGCAGTCGAACGAGGTCAGCAGTCGCGAGCAGTCGGTCGAACAGTCGTCGTTTGAGGACGTGCACCCTTCGACGCCGCAGCCCATGGAACCCCCCGAGGAAGAGGAAACGCCGCCCCTTGGCCGGTTCAAGGTCTCGTCGCTCGCGTATCTCATGGACAAGAATCTTTCCGTGTCACCTCCGCATAGCCCCGCGCCTGCGTCCCACCAGTCGTTGACGCCGCCGCCGACGGATATGGACGACGAGCCGCCGACAGCAACGCTCTTCGCTGCGATGCAGGACGTGTTCGTGCTCAAGATGGACAAGATGAACCCGGAGCTGAAGGCGAAGTTTCTGGGGCACCTGCAGGAGCAGTTCGGCATCGAGGTCAAGGAGGATCCGCAGCGGCAAGGGACGGGGACGGGCGAGGACAGCACGCCGTGGGCCAGCTTGCCTGAGAGCGTCGTCCGCCAGATCATGTCGGAGCACGCGCGCACGCGCACGACGGAGGAGGGCAGCGAGTCAGCACCGATGGTGGTGGACGCGCTCGAAGGGGAGTTCACGACGCTCACGGATGAGTTCAAGCAGGACTCGGCGGGGCAGCTGAAGGATGATCTCGAACATCAGCTCGCGACGCTGATCGGTTCGTTCGGGGAGGAGCTGGTCGGGCCGCTGCAGGACGCGCTCACGCTGCAGCTCAAGGACGAGATCATCGTGCAGGTGGCGGACCAGATGATGGAGGCGCTCGTCGTGCAGGGCGAGGAGGCACAGGTTGAGTTCGAGTGGCGGAGACGCTTCCTTGAGCGGCAGCTGTGGGCTGCGGACGAGGACCCCAGCGGTGAGGAGGGAGAGGAGGTTATCCAGCATCCTCTCCACCATTTATTCCTTTCAAAAGCAACACCGGCCGATATGGACGTGCGTATGCCGGCCTCGCTTCTGTGTTAGCTATAGGTTGCACGGTGGTTCGCCTTTTTTGACAAGTTTGACCTTCTTGTTGTAGTTCCGGCGATGATGCATAACGTGCATTGCCGGATGATATGCCCTATTGGTCCGTTCTGTAGCTCAAGTATAATTACTCCGCTGGGGTTTTCTTTTGGTAATTTTGTTCTTATGCAGTATGTGTTTTCAACCAGGTATTTGGTTTTTAACCGATGGAAAGTTCAACTTGAACTTCAACCGTCACGTCGGGTCACATGTCGTGACATCTTTGCTTCTACTTTCAAGAGCTCACCACTGCATTGAGAGGGCGTATAGAAATTGATATATTCTGGGAGACTCCTGGCATGCTAAAAATCATATCATCTGAAATGCGCCGATCGAGATATCCGCCTTTCAGCAGTGCGATAGGATGAAGGCTAAAATATCAGGGAAACTGAATGAATTCTAAACATCTTGGGTATAGGGAAATTCCCCACGATATAACTATTAGCTACGCCATATAACTGGAAATCGAGGTCGTACTTAGAAAAAAGCAATCGACAGCCTCTGTTTGACGGAGTTTGAACCGGCCTGCCGGGCCGGAGCTGCATGGCTTTGCTCAGTTCTTTGTTGGTTCTTTGTCTCTGAGACACAATCTTGTCATTTATCTCTCTCTCTTTCCTCCATCCACCACGACGCGACTGTGAAGGGACTGTAAGTTTAGCTGTCACCCTCATTTTCAGCTCTGTCTGGCCCATCTCTACCTTAACGCTCCTTTATCGAGTGGCGAGCCTTTCCCTCGAATTTGCAAGTTGAGGCAACGGAAGCTGGGTCCTGGTTAGGAGAGGGACATTGCATTTCATACGAACTGCTTCAGTTGTGTTTCGGCTCAAGTTGTAGCACAAACGCGTTGGATCTGACGGGATCCGAATACCGTCGAGTCGCGTCCCAGAAATCATCGACATTCATCTTCCATCGCGATTATACTTACTTACATACCCAGATTCATCCAGGAAACTTGCGACTAGACTGGACGATCTCTCTGGTAAGCTCAATCCACGTCTATGGTCTTGTTTTATCAAACTGATGGTAGTTCCATATAGCTCCTCTACTTTATGGTCCTTGCTGGTGGTGAGAAACGAGAGGTCTAACCGAGGCCCAGCATGAGCGAGCCGCAGAGTCTCGCACCTGCAGTAGGTTGTTCCATCCACACCAATAGCCATCTGAAGTGCATACAGAAACCGCAAAGCAACCAGGCCACCTCCTTTGACCGCTCCTTTGCTCCTTCCGAGGACCACACCGTCGACTACACTGAGCACCGCGGGGAAGGTGCGCCTTCCTTCGCACTCGGCGCTATTGGCGACATCTACCTTGATACCAAGAAAGCCGCTCTATACGCCCGCTGTGCGACGGGCTGGACCCCATGGCCAGGGCCGCAGGCGCGCGCGGCACCGCTTGCACACCCCGTGTATCTTGATCATGTTCTCTGGGCGAGCACACAGCGAGCTCGTGTGTTATGGATACCGAAGCTCAAGATGAAGAAATTGAGTGCGTTTCTGTTAAAGGAAAAAAGTCGTGACGTGTTCCTACGATGCTGATTTTGGTTGCAGTTGGGTCCGCTGCGGACGTCTTGATAAATATCATTGCGTCTGACGGGCGCAGGGACAGCAAGAACCTGAAGCGGAAGGCCGGGGAGGCGCCGTCGGGGATCGGCGAAGCGAAGAAGCCCAGGGTTTCAGAGCCCGCGCCTTTGCAGCCATTGCATGCTTCCGACGCTGGGTCATTTCAAGTGCCCTCTGGCAGCGCACCTCCCAGCGCCACCAAGCCTCCCCCGCCCTCTACGAAGCCTGCTAAAGCCTTGGTCACGCAGAACCCATCCCCCGCGAGCTCCGGCGCCGAGCCTGCGCAAGTTTTATCCAATGGCGCACCTCCCAGCAAGACCCAGCCTCCCCCGGTGTCCGCGAAGCCTGCTAAAGTTTCCGTAACGCAGAATCCACCCCCCGTGAACTCCGGCGCCGAGCCAGCGCAAGTCGCATCTAGTAGCACACCTCGCAGAAACATGAAGCCTCCCTCGACTCCTACAGACGCTGAGCCTATTCAAGGCGCATCTAGCAGCGCACTTCCCAGCAAGACCAAGCCTCCCCCGGCCTTCGCGAAGCCCGTTAACGCTTCCGTTGCGCAGAGCCCAGCTCCCGCGAATCCGTTGAGCGTCTCATTCGGCCCCTCGAGGATCGAACCTACCGAAGTCGCTTCCAGTAGCGCGCCGATCAGAAAAAATAACATGAAGCCTTCCCCGCCCTCTGCCGGCGCTGAACCTACCCAAAGGGCATCTAGCGGCGCACTTCTAAGCAAAACCAAGCCTCTCCCGTCCCCCGCGAAGCCTGTTAAAGCTTCCGTCGCGCATAACCCACCCCCCGCGAATCTTTCTGTTGATGCTAATCCACGCGTCGACTCCGTCCCGTTAACTCCCAAACCCAGCGTCAAACCCGCAACATCCGCCCCTCCCGCGGCCGTGAAACCGCCAAACAAGTCTGTCCCATCGGCCGCCAAACCTTCGGCGTCGAATCCCGAGGTTACCTCGCCCACCCCACCCCTTCCCAAGCCATCGACGACTTCTATCACACCCACGACACCTCTCAAGCGCAGCTCAGACGGGGCTTTAGCCGAGGACGACATCTCTCGCAAACGCCAATGTGTAGAATCTCCGACCGTCCCCATCAAGTCGTACGTCGTTCCGCTTCTCCAAGCTGCCCTTCACTGACAGATACTTCATTTCAAGTCGGCTCGTCCAAGACGATGCCGTGGCTAAGGAAATGGAACCGGTGGAGAAGGACCTGGTAAGCTTTCCCCTTGCCGGGAGCCCTGGAGATTTTCATGACTTGATATAATTTATAGAAGCAGTTCAAAGGTTCCTCCGGTATGCCACGTGAAGATAGGAAACTCTTTTTATTTTTTATCGGGCGGCATATCGACGGGGTGCTCAAAAGGAAAGAGGATGATGACCGAGACGAATGGCGGCGGTGTCTTTGGGAGTAAGTTGCAAGGTTCCCGACCCAGAGCTTTTGCGAGATTCTCATTGGTGCACAGATACGCGGCGCTGTTCTGGTTCAAGAAGGCGGACGGAGCGAGGCTGGAGGACGGATATAGAAAACAGCTCGGTACATCCACAGCTGGTTCAGTCATATCCACGTCGGTGGCTAGCACGCCGTCGCGTCCTTCTCCCTCGCCAGCGTCAGGCATCGCCCCCAACGTGGTACAAGATTCTAGTTCCGAGTCAGCAGCCAAGCCTGAGATGTCTGATGTCCTGAAGGTCATGCGGAAGAACACGAAACATCTCAGATCCAAACCCGCCGCGGCGCGCCAGACGCCATCCTCCCCGATGGTTGACCGCAGCACAGCGCCGCCTGCTCGAGCGTCGAGCGCCAAGCAGGCTAACCCAGTCGTGTCGCCCGTTTCTAACCAAACGCAGCTCGTGACGACTCGTCCAGCCGAGGATATGGCCCAGGATCCAGCCCGGATTGCCGCCCTCCAGCGGCAGTACACCCGCTACCATTCCGAGGCAGTCACCGAACGGCAAATGAACCAGCGGTGGCTCGCGGAAGCCACGGCGGCGGCGGCGCTGATTAATGCGCTGGTGACGGCGAACGACGCGCTGGGCCGCGAGAACGACGCTATCAAGGCGGAGAATGTGCTTTTGAAGGGCATAGACGTTGCGAAGCGGCTCCAGCCTGGGGACGAAGACCTCGGGCAGGAGGTGGGGGAGCCAGAACAGGTAGAACTCCGGCCGGAAGAGCAGTTGGAAGTGGAGCCCCCGCAGGAAGAACAGGTTGAGCTCAGGCCGGAAGAACATTTAGCGGCGGAGCTCCCGCAGCAAGAACAAGTTGAGCCCCGGCAGGCAGAACCCAAGCAGGTCGAGCTCCCGCAGGAGCAGCATATGGAGCTCGAACGGGAGGAACACGCTGAGCCCAAACGGGAGGAGGAGCAGGTGGTGTTCGAGGAAGATACGAATGACAACTCGTCCGGACCCGACATGGTACGTTCTCGTCGCCGCCCCATCTTCGCATTCATTCATGTTATACCTCGCAGATCCTGATCAAGGAAGAGTTCAGCGTTCACGTTCCCCTCAGGATCGAAACTGGCCACCAGGGCCGGGAGGTCATCGACCTCACGTGGGATTCGGATGACGAAGACGCGGGTACATCTGCCCCTCCGGTTGTTGTGTCGTCCGGTCCGATTCCAACTGCGGTGGTCAAGACCGTTAGTGGAGCAGCGCAGCGGGATTTAGGAGGTTCTCGTGGATTACAGAACGTTGCTACTGCTGATGTGCAGATGGGTGAGTACCTTGACCGCGCATTCATTCTTTGCCTTACCATCGTTTAGATGAGGAGCCAGATGGCTTCGACGTTGACTTGCAGCCGGCGGCCGTTCCCCAGCCGGTGACGTCGATGCAGATGAATGTCGGTGGGGATCTGCAGACAGCCCTAAACACCGTCGACGGTGAGCACCCACATTATCCAATAATAATATCGACTTATTGATGTAATCCCTCAGAACCGCCGTCGTCGGCACTAGTCAAACCCTCTACGCCCGGCCACTTCCGCATCGCCGACTTCAACTACACCGACGAGCGCCTGCGCGAGCTCGTGACCCAGAACGGCGGGGAAAATGATGTACGTCCTCTTCTATTCTCCCCGAAACCAGCGTGTCGTTTCTTCTATCCTTGTTACTCGAGTATGATACGAATAATGACATGTGGTGTACGGAGTCCGCTGTCCCTACCTGTACTGACGAGATCGGGATTTCTTTCACGCAGGCCTCGCCACAGACCTGGGGCACGATTCTCACACTCCTGGAGATATTTGCGCGGTCCGCGTCCGCGACCGAGAGCATAGGGATGTCCGCTGCCGTTCCGGTACACCAGTGGCCCGAGACTGTCAAGGCGCTGCGGGACTATTATTATACGCGCTATCCGGCACGGAGGTCTTCGGCTTTAGTATTACCACCTTCCGCATCCTCGACCGACTGCGGCTCGAAGTCCCCGCCCCGGGAGCGTATTCTCGATGCGCCCATCGCGGTGACAGCAGACGTTGTCTCCGAACAAGGAACCAGTCCCGGAGCTGATGCAGGCGAAACGTTGAGGACGCCCAGCCTGAGCTCAGGGACTGCCGCGGTCCTCGCCGATCCTCTCACTTGTAAAAACACGCTCCCTCAAACCAAGGTGAAAGTGGAAAGTGGCGATCTCGGTTCGTTTTCGCGTTCCGCTCAAGCTTTTTTCATTCCCTGATTTGGACATGCAGAGACGCTTGGGTATGAGCTCGCAGCCAGACCTGTTTGTGTGCGCCGCCTTAATCAGATACATCTCGAGGAGCTATTTCCCACCGCGGGGAACGAGCCTGTGATGTGTACTGCATGCATGACTTTCAGGTGTGTTTTGGGCTCGCTTCATTGATTCTCTTGGTCTGTACTGATTTTCCATGCTAGTTGCCCGGCCGAAACCCCAATAGAAGACTTGTCCGCTCATATGGAAAAGCAGCACCCGGAATTGTTTGAGGTCATCCTCACCAAGACAGAGGGAATGAGTCCTGAAGAGATCGTCGCGTGGTTTGCAACGTTGGATGACTGACTGATGGATTTTTCCCGGGAGCCCTGTACGCACTATACATAATCTTTACTATTTTCTTGACTATTTACGGTATATCTTGTGTGCTGATTATTTCTACGATAAATCTACTTGTATTGAATGCTGTCTTCAGAGTTGCCCTTGACAGTCGGCTGTGTGTATGTATATATTGAACGAAGCGCAGTTGGTTAGTGCCTTTTTGGGGCCAGTAGAAATGATTCCGTGATCCGAAGTTATGAACATCTCGGCTTGTTTCTCCGTGTTATTTCAGGCTTCAGCCAATGCTCGTTGAGGCTTGTCATGTTCGAAATTCAGAGCACTTCAACGAATTCAGCTGTTCATCCGAGTCCGAGACTTCAAGTAACCTCGAGAGTTAACACCTCGGCAGGCGACGCGAGACCGCCGTCGCGAATTACGATGGATGCTACTTGGATGCTACATAGCAGTGATGGTCCTAAGGCCTTAAAAATCGACCCTCAAAATTTCTAAGGCCTTAGGGCTTAGGTTAAGGCCATAGGCCTTAGGTGATCTAAGGCCTTAGCTACCCAAAAAGGAAATTTATTCTCAGTTGTATATAGGGCTCCTGCCGCGCCGCGGCACCAGTTTAATGACCGTAAAGCTCCTATTGTCAATCTCCACTGTCTCCCCATCATCAAGTGAGTCATCCTCTGCATCAAGCTTCGCCATAACCTGCATGTACTTACATCTCCGCCTCCCGACCGCAGCGCGATATTCGGGGCCAAAGAGACTCCTTCAGCGGTGAAATCGGCCGAGGCGCTGCAGAAGACAAAGATTCCGTTTCTCATTGCCCATGATGCGTGTTGCCTTGGTCGTGGCAGCAAAATTGTCATTATATTATATAAGTCACACGTGATGTCTAAGGCCTTAGGTCGAGGAGCGACCTCAACCTAGGACCTAACCTAAGGTCTTATTTAAGGCCTAAGGCCTTAGGTTAAATCTAAGGCCTTAGGGCTTAGGGCCAACACTGCTACATAGTGGGGACTGGCAACGTAAAGGGATTTGATGTCCACCTACTGATGGGAAGTCGCTGCAGCCTCAACGGTCGACTTTCTGACCACACTTCCAGTCCAAGATGTGTTTGGTTTTACATTTCGCTGGTAATGTTCCGGCTAGATTTTTCATTTTCGCTCTTGTGCATCCGCCGATAATTTCTTTTTGACTTTCACAGCCATTCCACAGCCATTTCACCGCCCCCATTTCACCTTTCCTGCGCCAAATTTCAAAATTCGGCGCGGGACATTACCTCGAGATCAGCCTCAAGTACCATCTACAATTTAGTTTGAATTTTTAGAGTCACTGTAGAAGGCTGCACCGTTCTCCCAAAAAGAATAAACAAAGGACAAACAGATGTTTGTTTGGCACGGGTTGCCAGTCCCCATACATAGGGACCGAATAGCTCCAACAAATATTTACAGGTCGACGCGGCATCACACGGGCTCGCGGTCGATTGGAGGGTGGGTTCAACTTCATCCACCCACTCCACTTCGGCACCGCCTGTAACCATGCAGCGAAAGGATGGAAATAGACGAGAGTCCATCTCTTCGACTGCCGTCGGCGTGCGCGCTCGATTCTGAATTGCACTTTTGGATTGACAATGACATTCGGTCCCATTGGATGGGTGGTGTGGTAAGCACTGGAAGCAAAATGAAACGACGATTTCGATGCTGACCGATTCTCCGTAGATGCGATGATGTCATGAATTGGCGCGTTGTAAATATATGACGCTTTGCCCGACGTTCTCAACGACGAGGACAGCCGATCATTCCACATTTCCATCATCATCGAGGCAAAAATCTGCTGGTAGGGTACTTTCGCAATCGTGTTCTAAGTCTAAAGTTGTAGAGCCATTATGTGCGTCCGACCAAAAGGCGTTGTTAATAAAAAAAACAGGCTTCTAAAAACAAGAATTAAATAGAAGGACGGAAGACTTGAAACGCCGTCCATTTATTCACAAGATCATCTCCCGTCTGGCGACATTTCTATAACTCCTCGTCAGCTGTCCTTCGAATCACCAAATACATTCATTTGGGCATTCGAAGAATACACTCGACTAGTGAAATTTTACTGATACTGTTATAAGTCGCGAAAAGAAAGTGAACCGCGCGCGGCATCGCGGTCCGAACTGGCTCCCTCATTTGGCTCTAACCGAAACTAATCGCTAGCTTAGGTTCAAACTTCAAGTTATATGGTTACACTTAACAAATTGGTCGCTAAATTTGCCATTCCGCGACCTCGGGTTCCTGACCAGCGAGCATATTGAACTCCCGGGGATCTTGAGAAAAGCACACTTTCCCTGGTGATATTCGTGGTTCATCCTCGTAATCCCGAGCGTCGGAACATTGAATGATCGGGAGCTCCTCTTCCTCGTGCTCTGTCCGCAATGTTCGGTCCCACGACCGTCGACCTATTAGGACAAAAATCAGTATGACGCCCGAGGATGTCATCGGCTTTCGTAACTCTGTGAGCAAAAACTCCATACCACACCGGTCTGACGATCCGATATCAGGTTCAAACATATCCCGGCTCTGTTTGTTCCGGGATTTCATGCTCGATATTTTGTTTTCAGGTGCACAAGATCCGGATTCGCCTCCGTTTCCGTCGGCCAATTCGACCCCATTAAAATTTAAAAATTCAATGGAGTCGCCGTCCAATGATCCAAGCGGAAATCCTTGAAAAGTTTTGCAGAATACAAGGAGGACCGAAATTCGTGTTGCGTGACTTTGCCGATATGACGTAGTTACCCATATTTGGTAACCGTCTCGCCTTTTTTGCACGCTCCCTTCATGCTCCATTTCTATTCTCGTATCATTCAGTGATGAAACTCTAACCCCGGCGGGCGAGGCGCTCCACTATTTAACCTGCACTCCGCATCCCTTTGTCTCACTTTCCCCCAAAACACCTCCCTTCAATTGTCCTTCATCACAATGGCTGGTGGACCTTCCGGATCAGGAGCGGGGGTATCTAATGCCTCGTTGGTGTGGGCTATGGTTATGAGCGCCTTTGCAGGTGGGTTTCTCATATCGCATTCTTTACTAGGCACTGACCTGTTCGCGATCTAGCCTTTGGCGGTATTCTCTTTGGGCAAGCATCTTACGACTTGGCTTTGGCTGCTTCCTGACGTCGATCCGTTATCTTAGTTATGACACGGGCACCATTGGAGGTGTTATTGCAATGCAAGATTGGCTAAACACCTTCGGTTCGTTTGATCCTACTGGTGTACTGGGCTCCAAGACGAACGGATTTTACGTGAAGACTTCGGATAAGAGTTTGGTCGTACGTCCCTTCTTCAAGCGCTCCCGTTCTATCGATGTTTAAACCGTTCATATGAAGGTTTCGATTTTGTCCGCCGGAACCTTCTTTGGTGCACTGCTCGCGTTTCCCATGGGTGACATGGTCGGCCGCAAGTGGGGAATCGTAGCCAGTTGTGTGGTTTTCTCCCTTGGGGTCGGTCTGCAGCTCGACACCCACTGGGCAACCTTCGTTGTCGGACGAGGTGCGCATCACAACGAATTATCACCCGCTTCATGTTTTTAACCAATGTCCACAGTCATCGCCGGTCTCGGTGTCGGCCTCGTTTCCTGCTTGGTTCCCATGTACCAGAGCGAATGCTCCCCCAAGAACATCCGTGGTTTGGTCGTTGGGATGTACCAGCTGGCCATCACCGTCGGTGCTCTTCTTGCCGCCATCGT
Source organism: Mycena capillaripes (assembly GCA_029204075.1). Taxonomy (NCBI): domain Eukaryota; kingdom Fungi; phylum Basidiomycota; class Agaricomycetes; order Agaricales; family Mycenaceae; genus Mycena; species Mycena capillaripes. The sequence continues at coordinate 1,073,603 of JARHKZ010000022.1, forward strand.
GCTCAATGCTACGAAGAACGAGAACAGTCACGCGGCATGGCGGGTGAGTTTTGTGACGACTACTTCCCTTTCGTATTATTAACTCGGCTTTCAGACACCCATCGCCGTGCAGTTTGCATGGGCCTTCATTCTGGGCGGAGGCATGATTTTGCTCCCCGAGTCGCCTCGTTACCTGCTGCACAAGAACCGCATCGACAAAGCACGCGCTGCCCTCGCCCGCCTCACCAACCGCCCCAAAGACTCGCCGGAGGTCGAGGCCGAATGCAAGGAGATCACCATGGCCCTCGAGGAGGAACGTGCTCTCGGCGCTGGTACATATGCCGATTGCTTCAAAAACAATCAATTTAGGCACGGTTTCCGCACCTGGACTGGTATCATGCTTCAGGGCTGGCAGCAACTGACGGGTATCAACTTTATCTTCTACGTACGTTGCGTAGTGGCATATTCGGGACCGAAGGCTGACCTTTTTCCGTTTGTAGTACGGTACGACCTTCTTCCAGGCTTCGGGCATTGCGAACCCTTTTATCATCACGTTCGTATCTGAGTTTTTTTAATTTACGTCCCTGCTGACATCGATATTAGTGTGATCGCCGACGTTGTTAACAGTGCGTGCCATTCTCATCCTCTTTCTTTATTTTTCATTGATTTTAACCCATTCAGCTTGTATGACAATCGTTGGGATTAATCTCATCGACCGTGTCGGACGCCGCAGGCTGCTCCTCATCGGAGCCACTGGTTAGTTCCGCTTAATTACCTGAAACCCAATCCAACCAACCTGACCCCACCCCAGGCATGATGGTCTGCGAATATATTGTTGCTATCGTAAGCGTTCGACTTCAAACAATTGTGCGCAAAGGCTGATTTACCATAACAGGTTGGTGTCACGGCCGGCCAAGTCCCAACCAACTCAGATGGATCGGTCAATGTTAACGGTGCCGTCAACGTTGCTGCGCAGAAGGTCCTCATCGCCTTTGTGTGCTTCTACATCGCGTTCTTCGCCACGTCGTGGGGCCCCGTCGCGTGGGTCATCACCGGCGAGATCTTCCCCCTCAACATCCGCGCCAAGGGCATGTCCCTCTCCGTCGCGTCCAACTGGCTCTGGAACTTTGCCATCGGGTACGCGACGCCGTACCTCGTCGACCCGTCCACCAAGGGCCAGCCCAACGGCGTCGCGACCGCCGCCCTGCACGTCAAGGTGTTCTTCATCTGGGGCTCGACGTGCCTCGGGTGCCTCATCTTCACGTACTTCTTCATCCCGGAGACAAAGGGCCTTTCGCTCGAGCAGATCGATCTGCTGTATAAGGAGTCGAGCAGTGCGTTTTTTTCCTTAACCATACCATTTTCGGTTGTCCTAACTCGGCCTTTTTTTTTCGTAGTCATTGGCTCGGAAAAGTACCGCAAGAAGATGATTGCGGAGAACGAGACGTTCATGCACCACGACAAGGTCGAGCCGTCGCACCAAGAAAAGGCGACCGCCTCGCACGACGGCTCGTCAGAAGGGCATCCAGTATAGCGCCCTCCATTGCATACACGAGTATTGTAATTGTATCATGTTCTTTCTTATCACGCACGCGACGGACTGACGGTATTTTACGGTTAATAATGACACCAAATGTATTACAACTTTTCAATAAATGTCGGTCTTGAATGAATCGCCGCATTCACTTGGCATTCACTAGCCCTTGACATGCATCTGATCATCTGCGAACCGTCGTCATAACTGCCATCAAAAGCGATGTGCACTGTAATACAATACAGTCATAACTGCCATCAAAGCGATGTGCACTGGTGATTGTATACAATGAATGATGCGGATTCCAGAGAATCGGAGCTGACCTGCTAAAAGCGGAGCCCACAGGCTTTCGGATCGTTGATTTTATAAAGAGTAGGAAGCTGAGCAGTTGGTCGTTTTCTCTCCCCATCTTTGGCGCCTTTTCCATTCTTTTCTAAGTTTGAGTCGTTGAACGATGATAACCTTCGGTACGGCGCGCGGTCCCACACTGGTTTACCTATGCGATACAACTAATAAATCCCTTCTCCCTCAGGCTCTCACACAACGCCGCACTCAATCGCCTATCTGAGCGTTCTGACCCTTGCCCTCTTCCTTTTTAATGAATCCTCCAATTGTGCGTTCCATCTTCCTGCCTTGGATGGACGAAATTTTAATCTGGAGACTTGGCAAGATGTCCGAGCGCAACCCACGGCCATGCGCAGCATAAACTCCCATGTTCAGAGAGACGCAGGGGCGTTAGCGTCCGCGTCGTGGATTTCGACAACAAATCCGGACGGATCGGTCAGCACATCCACTGGACCCGTCGCATTTTTGAAGAGTCTCGAGTCGCCGCCCGGCAAGACCGCCGAAAGCGCGGTAATCTCGATAGCTGCCGTTGGCCGATTCACCGTGTGGGTAAACCAGCAACCGATCGGGGCTTCCACTGTTCAAGACTCTGCCCTGGTATTGCGTGCGGAACTAAATGCGTCCGTAAACATTTTCTCTGTGCTTGCCGACAACTTTGGAGGCACGGGCGCAAAGCCTGCGCCACCGGGGCTTTTGGCGTCCGTTCAGGTGTCGTACACCGATTCGACGACTTCTACCTTCATATCCGACGCGAGCTGGTTGGCAACCAGGAATATTTCATCTGATTTTCCGGCACCGGCCGACCTCTCGCCTTTCAAGCCGGCCGTGGTCGCTTCAGGCTACGGATCGGGGGGGCAGAGTGTCTCCCTTCCCTCGCCCGACCCGAGTCCGCTCACGCTGAATGACAGCACGTGGATCTGGTCAACAAAAAATGCGAGCACGGCGGCTGCCGTCGGAAGTGTCGGATTCCGGAAAACCTTTCTCACTCCCTCTGGGAAAGTCGGAGGAGCCGAGTCGGCAACAATCCTCCTCTCTGCCAACGATAGCTATGCGCTTTACCTCAACGGCAAGTACCTCGGCTCGCCCCCGGCGGACACCGCGGGCCAATACGCACAGCAGTTTACTTCTGTCGAGCTGGACTCATCCCAAAACGTGTTCACCGTCATCGCTCAGAACCTTCCAGACACCAACGGCAACTCCTCCTCCACTTCCGCCGGTTTCATTGCCGCGATCAAGATTTTGTACGCGGACGGAACCAGCGACATCATCAGGACGAATTCCTCGTGGCTGGACAGCAACGGCACCTCGACGTCGGTCCAGGCGTTCCTCTCGACATCCTCTGAGGACCTGTCGCCCGCGGTCGCACAGGGCCCCTTCGGGATGGCGCCGTGGGGCCAGCTCAATGGCGTTTCAGACGTGTTGAGCGCTGCACGCGTTCCAACGGCTCCTTTCGTCCTCCCCGGGTCCGCCGCCAGCTTCGCCGCGCACAAAAAACCGGTCCCAGTAGGCGCGATCGTTGGCGCTCTCTGGGGTGTGGTGATACTAGCGCTATTAATCTTTGTCGTTTGGCGCCGCCGGCAACGAATTCGTACGTGGTGTAGAATGAGGCGAAGTCATTCAACGATGTCTTCGCAAGCCACGGATGAGTCGCCAAGCGAGAAAGTGCAGCGGTCGGTATAATTTATATTTATTATTTGCTCGTTCTTTCTTTGGTTGAAATAGATATATGGTGGGTATCATGCCGCAAGTTGAGGTAAATTGAATGGAAAGGGCTGCAGCGTGAGGCGCGCACCGCGGTACAGCTGTGCCGATGTATTACACCAAAAAATCTATTCATGATTTGAACCGTCCGACTAGTGTGAGTGAAGCAGCAAAGCAGTGCTCTAGACCAACAAATCAATTTCCCAAATTCAAAATCATAGAGCGAGTCACGTACGAATCATATACGATAGTTGGGCTAGATGCGATGGGAATAATAAGAGGGGCTGTATCTGCACGTACAGAAAATCGGAACCGTGGGAGAGTCGCAACATGTACAAATATCAATTGACGGCATCAGCGCCGTTGACCTTTCATCGTCCTCGCACTGAGCAGCCTACCTATCTGGATAGCCTGGAAAGTGGATGATTCAACGGTGAGGCAAATTGACTACTTATGCTCTGATTTCTGAATGGAATACGTAGGCGGACTCCGAATCAATGTCGGAGGATTGTAAACCTTTTGCGCACCCGCAAGGCTCTCCCATCATGCTGAAGCAGGAGGACGTAGCTTACGAAGTACCAATTAAACTTGAAGAAAAAAACGGGTTGCTTGTGAAAACCGAAGAGAAGAATGGATTAGTCAAGACTGAATTGAAAGCTGAGGAAGCCAAGCTCAACTTCCAGGTTCGTGGCCTCGTCTGCCACAATATGCCATCCACTGGGTGCTGATCTTTTCTTTTCTTCCTCTATCTAGGCTGGCAGGGGAGATGTGAAGGTTGAAGGAATTGCTGGAGGTTCGAGAATAGGAAAGATGGGGAGTAAATCGACGCTGGTGATCCGGTCGCGTTTTCAGTTCCAATCCACATTGACACTTGTACAGGATTTGGACACCGCCAATAGTCTGAAAGTTGAAGACGTTCCGTTCTCGGTGAGTGATGGGTGTTCCAATCTAATGTACGACTTTGAGCTCGGTGTTAGTTGGATGTTCCTCTGCCATTGCCATGTCCTGATGGGGTGCTTCTTCCAAACGTTGGGTTGAAAAATGACCCAGTGGAGATGCAAGCCGTCTCAATTAACGGTGTCAGTCATGATGAAGAGGACGAGAAAGAACCAGTTATTCGGGCCGAATCTGAGGGCTATGATGATTATATTGACCACGGCGAATCGACCTCGGACGCGAGGGCGGTAGGTCGATTTTCCTAGTAATCTTACCTACTAAACCAAATGCAGAGTATGGAGGTCAATCCTTCGAGTATCGACATTGATTTGAACATCGCTGGCGGTTCAGAAATGGACGAGTCCCCAGATGTCAGCAAGACACATCCGGTTGCGGTAAGTTCGTTCCGTTTTATAGTCCGGCCGGGTTCAATTCCGATGCATAGGCCGAGTACAATCTTAACCGTATGATCAAAAGCGAACCGGAAGATGTTGTTATTCCACGTACGCCTGGCCTGGTGAAAAGACGTTGTTTGATGGATGCTGTCGTTGTCCCGTCTTTGGCGTCGGTCGGCATTAAACGACGACGAAGCATTGGCGAGGAAAGTCTAACCAAGGTGCGTCACTCTTGAGGAATTATGTAGCGTCTTTCCCACGCGTTCTTGTTTCAGCAAGTCAAGAAAATAAAAAAGCTGGAAAGGTCGGAAGGGCTCGGTGCTGGAACGCTTCGCGCACGTCTCATCGCGGCCAAGATTTCCACCGAACCATATCTCATCGACCTTGAAGCAGATATCAGAGACGTCTCCGTCCGAAGAGACTTCATGCGCATCCACTACGGAGGAAACTCGCAGTCAACTTTTCCCGCAATCGCGGAAGAGTGGTACACAAAAACCGGGCACCGCTATTTCATGTACCCGAATCTCGTGCTGAACCCAGACGCACCTATGATACCGGGGGCTCCTGGGCTCTTCCTGAACGCATCTGGGCGATCTGCCAGAGAAGCCAACGTGCAATGGACCTCAGGAACACGCAAGGTTTTGACGCGACTTGGTTCTCACCATTTTCTGTACATGGGTGAATACGCTATTCGGCCTGCAGACTCGCTGACCAGGGCTGAATGGACGGCCCAAACGAACGCGGTATGTAGTGCTTTAAAAAAAAATTATTCCGACAGGTTCACACGGAGATGTTAGATGCGGAATAGATGGTGCACCAAGCTTGCCAAGAAGGACTGGGGCAGAATAACCAGAACAAGAATCGCTCTCCGTAGACAGCTGGGACGAGATCCTACCTTTGAAGAGGTGGACACTGCGATTGCGAGCGCCGAGAAATTCCTATACATTACCCCCAGTGACATTGAACAAGCATTCACCAACGGCGACGAAGTGCGCGCTTTCCGGCTTTCCTCGCTTTGCTCTGACACGCTTTGTTCTCTCCATCAGCGGCTCGCAGTTTGGACAATGAAATGTGTCGGTTACGACGAGCAATTCCAGCGCGACCTTGTTGGGCAAATAACCGGGTGGGTCCCACCTCCGAAGCCAAGATCCATTCCGCCGAAACCCAAACCGAGAACAAGGACAGCCAAGAAGACTGCCCCAAGAAGAGTGAAACCCAAACCCAAACGTGCGCCAACGGTGGAGAGCGAGGATGAAAGCGGCTAGAAGCCGGAAAGGATAGTGCATCATGAGCGCAGTTTCAACCAAACGGCACGTGCAGAATGTTCAAACTTGTTCAAAATATTCCATCGTGGCATGTTGGATTCGTCTCCCAAGTCAGACCCATAAACACACATTTTTTTCTTTCAGAGAGTGAGGTGGGAAAAAACTGTTTATATTAGATGTTATTTATAGTAAATGCGGCGCGAGCATCTGTTTACAAGTGCTATTGGCCGCGAGGAGACCGAGACCGTGGTTTCCAGTGTGGTCGCGGGGATCTTTGGTGCCCGCGCCCCAACACGATTTCTCAACTCTTCTGCATCAACGGGATGGCGGATGGACAGGCGCGTCGAGCATAAGTTACTCGCGCTTCATGTCTTTATCCATGAGATGAATCCTTTCAAGCCCCGTCTTCGGTTTGGACCATGGAAGTCTAAGGCAAGTATACGGTCTTGAAACGCCCAGTCACCGTGGATTCGCTGGGAAGGAAAGGTCGGCCCGGGCGTCGGCGCTGCTCTTTTTGTTCCGAGAGGCGTTGGGCTGGCCGTCCATGATCTGAGCCCAATTTAAATCGCTGAATAATTGCTGCTGCCTTAAACGAAGTGGATTTAGGCGTGTTCGACATGGTGGTTGAGATGTTGCGCGCCGGGAAGTTCCGGGCCGCGTTTTGCGACCGCGTTCTGTGACAGTCACACTTAGTGGTCTTTGTCTCACCAGATTCTTCTCAAAATGAAGCCTAGTGGCTCTCAAAACTCGAACAGCGCAAAGTATGCGTGAAATTCAAATTCCAGTCTCAAACTGACTCCGTTAGCTTCATGAAAGTTTTCGAGTCGCTGCCACCCGAAGCGAAGCACTCCTTGGTCGAAAAAAAACTTGCGCCATTGCTCGATCTCGTTCCCAAAGAACGCGCCAAAAAAGGTGCGGATCCCTTCAATTTACGTGCTGGTTTAATTGGCGCCAACAGTAATGAAATCCGTGAACAACTTTCAAAGCAAATATACAGGGATTCCGACCTTGGATCTGACACGGAAGACGAAGGAGATCAATGGGCTGCTGGACGAGCTGGCGCGCGACAGCAAACGTGCTATCGTCCGCGAGCGCTCCAATCGCGACGAACTCCTGACCGAGATTGTCGACAGCATGCTCGGTTGGCTCAATGACATCTGGACGGTAGTATACGAGTACAACGCGTACTTTAACGAAGCCCACGCGTGTCTGCTGTTCGTTGCGGAGGTGCTGAATACGCTGAACAACATCCCAGGTCTCGGAGGGTGTGTCTTTTTGCATCTGTAACCTCAGCTGCCAATTTCTTTGCAGACAATGTCGATGCTCAATCGCTTTTCTCCCGATCAACCTTGCGATCCGCCGTAAAGGCCGAACCATCAAGCAGTTCAATCTCGCTGGACCGAGCAACATTGACCGCGCCCTGCTATGGATCTGGCGGGATCTCTTTCTCTCCATGTTTGCAAAGGGCATCCGCACCGAGAAGATTCCGGGAATGCTCTCAGACATCGAAGAAATCTTAGGCTGGAAAGGTCTGGAGCGTATGTTGTATGGTGGTTCCAAGAGTAAGCGTGTTTTCGTTCTGACTATGTAGCTAAGTAACACTTCCCACAGTGGGTTCCCCGAACTTTAGAGAAGACGACGACGAGGACCTGGACCCGTTCATGGATGATGGATGCATGGAAGACGACTCAGACGAGGATGAGATCGAGGGTTCTTGGCGCTGCCCGTGCAGCCTACACGCCAGCCATTGGTCAACCACCATCAACGGTCATCGGACAAAGCTCCGCGACCTCGTCTATCAGCACCTCCTCGGCCTGTTCGAGCTCACCCCGTCGTACAAGATCTTCAGCAGCATTCTCTCCATCAGTCCTGACGCTGAGGAGACCGAAGCCGAACTCCTCGAAACTCTATCCAGTATCGCGGGCACGTCCGCGGACACGCTGGTCGCGGCCCTCGAGATCCACGGCTCCGAGGACAATCCGAGCGAACTCATGGACCTCTTGAACGAGCATTCCTATCTGCTCCGCCCCCGCGACGCGCAGGCCCTGCAAAACGCCGTCAATATCTTGTCGGACTACGCAGCCTTCCGCCCGCGTGCTCTCGAGATTGCGGAAAAGGAACTGCTCGATACGGCGGCTGCTGTGCGTGCCGCCGTGCGCGTGGCCTTCTGCCGTGTAGAGGAGAAAGCCCCCGGGGAGGCGCTTGCGCAGATCACGAAGCTGCGCTCGGACAACCCCCAGCGGCAGCAGCGCGTGCAAGCGTGGGTGGACAGCGTCGTCACCCCTGGGTCCCATGTCGCGCATCCGATGGCGTTCGCGGCGATGATCATGGGCTTCCCACTCGCTCCGGGGATGGAGGACGGCGACGAGATGGACATGCTGGGGTTCCTCGATATGGATTCGCGGGATCCTGATCTCCAGGACTTGCGGGACGAGTTCCGCCCCAAGCTGCGGGAGCGATTCGAGGGGTGGGTGAGCGCTGTAGGGGCGATGAAGGGCGGCAACGTGATGCTCGGCAAGTTGTATTTCAAGATCGTGGAGGAAATGCCCTACTTCAAGCTGAACGACGTTACTGAAGAGATGCTTAATCGGTGAGTCTGAATCTGAATTCACGTCCCCGTTCATGGACAGCGTCTAATCGGAACACGCACAGGCTCAGCGAACGCCCCAACAAAGTGCACGTCACGGACGCGGTTGACGGGGTGCTGTCGTTCTGTAAGAGCCAGCGAAAGAAACTGTCCGTACGGGCAGAGAAACGGCGTAAGAACGAGGCGGCAAAGAAGGCAGCTGCGAGCTCTAGTTCTGAAACCCCTACTCCCGCACCTGCTCCTACTCCTGCTCCTTCTCAAAACATCGCCCAGCGTTCTGGATATCCATTTTCGTGCTTCACATCCTCCTCCGCTGCGCCTACTGCGGGCCCCTCATCGTCCACCTTCCCAGGTCCTGGCGGAATGGAGGACGTCGATTAATATCTTGCTTTTTGACCCCCTAACTCAGCATGCGTCCCACAACCCAAATGTAAATCTACTGTACCAACCACATAGATACTTACTTGTCAATACATAATTCTGAAGTTTCTTGGAAACTGCAAATGTTCTGCGATCATCCAAGTAGTGCCGTAATTATGCGCGCCAATCTCCAGGGTATTTAATTGGACACTGCTTTGATCCAATGACCCTGCCTCTTTCTTCCGTCCTCAACCATCCGTAAATCTCTACCTGAGCATGCATAACTTGAAACTCCTCGCGTTGGGCGCACTGTCCCTATGCTTCCAGTATGCTTCCGGCTCGTCTGCTTTTAATCCTAGGGCATACGAGAAGACCATCGCGACTTGCCAGGCGACGAACCGCGCTGGAGGGCAAGAAACGGCGGTTGAGATCCATCTTCGTAGATTTTACCCCTCCAAGGTCCAGTCCGTGCGGTAACAACTAAATTTCAGGCTACGTCGATATCAATCCCACCGCAAAAACGACTTTGCTTATGGTCCATGGGTGGCCCAGTCTCTGGAGCACCTGGTCGAATCAAATACAGGAGTTCAAAGTATATTTCTTGGAAAAACACCGACCCTCTTTTATATTCAAATTTTTGGCGTTCACAGGAAGACTACCATCTCATTGTTCCAGATCTTCGCGGTTTCGGAGAGTCTACGCATCCTGGCGACGTCCGCAGCTCGGGGACCATGCCAGATATCGTCGGGGATCTGGTTTGCATATTACAGCACGCAGGTATCTCCTCAGTGATATGTGTCGGGTAAGACTTTTCTCCGGGCATAGATAGATACCTGGTTGATCGGCGCGCTGGACATAGTCACGATTGGGGAACGCAGCTTTGTTACGAAGCTGCGCGTATGCGCCCAGACCTGTTCCGCGGCGTTGTGGGCGCTGTCATACCAGTAAGACAGGCAGTCAAGTTTACTGCGGTCTTCTGAAGCTAATGTCCGGTTCACGAACAGTACATCCCTTCCGCGGGTGAGTTGGTACCGATGGAGCACCTCGTCGCGGCGCTCCCAAAGCTCGGCTACCAGCTGTTTTTCAACAAGGACACGCCGGGAGCCATCGCTGAACTTAATAAGGATGTGCGTCGGACTATTCGCGCCACGCTGCGCACTGTTGCAAGTCCGCCGCCCGACGAGTTCTTGAAAAGCCGCGTGTCGTTCCTGAATGGTTGGAAGGATGTCGCCGAGGTTGACTGGAACCATTTTTCCTCGTGGCACTCATGCTGATCCCGAAATTGAGATCCCTCCTGTTCCGTTTTTCACGCCGGAAGAAGAAGATTATTTCGTTGAACAGTATAAAATTCAGGGATTTAAGCATAGTACGTCCATCGTTTGTATTGAGGCTGCACTGCTGAAATGAGTCCAGCGTTGCAATTTTATATGGAAGAGGCGAGTTTTTGCCGATGTCTTGCGTATGGTTCAAATTCAAATTTAACTTCAACTTCAAACAGAACCGGCATGCGTCGTGGTCCTTTACCCATACGCAAGGAAACCACACCATCTCGCAACCCGTTCTTTCTATCCTCCCGAAAAACGTTGGTACATCGGAACCAGAAGGCCCATTGTCTGTGATTGACCGACTCCTGGTTTCAGGACCCTGTTGCCGACTGGGCTCTCGCCATTAAGATCCTCAAATCTACAGACTATCTGCCAAATTCCAAGACCGAGGTATGTGGATGTCTGTCTCAGGGTTTTTCAACTCGTCGAATCGATGACCAACCAGTTCATGGATGGCGCGCATTGGTGCCACATCGAATATCCGACTGAATTCAACGCGCTGATGCGCGCGTGGTTGGACGAAGTTGTCGGCGGAAAGACCGCTGGACACGATGAGCTTTGAGGATGATCGAAATTGAACCAAGAAGAATACGTAATAGGTGCTCAATAATGTTCTGCGCTCGTATCGATATTCAGCTAATTAGTAGTGAACCAGCCACCAAAAATGTTATTGTAGCACGCAGAACTATAATTTTCGAACCCAAGATTCATTAGTGATCGTAATAAGCGTGCGTTTCCTTCGAGCTTGGACATTGACTGAAATTTCCAAGTTCTGATTCCATCGATTTGAAGCGCTGCACGTTGATGAATATAGTGTAGCTGTCTTGTCGCTATGTCTCGCCAATGTCGAACGTAGGAAGCTTAGAACATCAGCTGTTCAATAAACAGGGCAATCAATCGTGTCTGAACTCTGAGGCCGCCCGACGACGGCATATACTGTACGCGCTAAATTTCTTCCTACAGATTCTCTTTGGTAGCATTCATCTACGCAAACATATATTCGCTACTGCTTTAAAACTTGTTCAACAGCAACTGGAGTGTATAAGCAAAGCCCCATTGGACCAAACCCACCAGTGTTGACTGCTGTCAACATCGCAACTTCCATTCAACATTTCAAGTTTGAATAGTGTCTGTCTGCTGGGCGCTGAGTGCTCGCTCCGCGGCAATGGACCATTAATCATCTTCCGAAAGCGAACTGAACGTGTCGGGCTGGGCCCTGCCAGCGCACGAAGAGTATAAAAGTCAAACTTCAAATTCAACATCCTCTATTCAAAGCAATAAACGCAATGCAATCCTACCTTACTACTGCCTTGGCCGTCGCCCTCGTCGCAGTGTCGTTCGCTTCGAGCGCTGTTGCGGTTTCCTGCGCCGTATGCCCCTCATCCATCGACTATCAAGGGCAAACTCGCACTTTGACCACCATGCTGGAGGGCACCGGAAACGTCGTGGAATGCTTGTGAGTACTTACCCTACCCTCTTGGTAGTCAATATTTTCTGAAGAATCGACGCCAGCTACGGCGCGCCTGCCATTTCGGGATTCCTCCCCGTCTGCGTCTACCGGGTATATCGCCTGAAAGCAACATAGTTGAATGTTGATACTGATCAGCATTGTCCAGAACATGGACGGCGCGTTCAAATTTACCAATACAGTGCCCCCGGCCTGTCCGTCGTCCACCGTGATGGTCCAGAAGACGACGTGTTGAGTCGCGGTCACCGAAGATCTCCGCGAACCACTGGAATCGCGGCCAATAGAACTTCTTGTAACCAAATACTCGCGTCATATTTACTATAAAGCACTTTGTTGAGTTGTCACCAAATCGACGGAGTATTTTGAACGAGTTTGAACATTCAGCACGTGCCGCTTTTTTTGTTGAATTGTACGAGTCTTTGGAGTTGCATTTGCAATTGCCGTATTTCCTAGGCGTTCATTATATTCGAGCATGAACGCCCAATGATCCCAAATTCACGACAGGCGTGTCTTTGAATCGCAGCTGAACCCTTGACCGTCTGTCAATAAATTCCTCCGACATGGGTCGGTATGGAAGAGAAACTCCAACGAACCGCCCCAAGTGGTTGCACACATTCGTCGACCATCCTCGTAAGTTGCACCGTTGCAAGTTCAAATTCAATTACTAGACCGTCGACCGAACCGACACTCGGACTCGGAGGATTTCCAACGGGCACAACAACTCAAATGGTCCCAGTATTATGAGATTTCTGCAGCGTCGTCCAATGTGCTAGATTCCATGGCTACTTCTTCTTCCGCACGGTCCACCTCCCTGGTCCAAAATTCCTCCTCCTGCGATCGCACAGAAGAAAACACTGGGACCAGTTTAAATACGCGAGCCCAACTCTTCGCGTAGGAGCCGAGGGGCTCTGGTGCGGGCTGTGAATTGAACGTGAACAGAAATTCGAGTCGGGGAAACAGATTCGAGATCAAGGCTGCGACGTGTGCCTCCATCTCCGAATCGATTGGCGAGGTTCCCACATCCAGGCAGCTGAGCGAGTGGCGGATTCTGTCCCCGATCACCTGGGTGAAGTCAGGAACCTGGGACGCGTCCATGCGGACACCTAGAGTGGACAACACTGAACAGTGCCGCGCGAAAGGGAAGAGGCATTTGAGTGTTGGCCGAGGGCGCTAGGTGATGAGAACGTCAGTGCTAAATTGCAGCGCGTCCAAATAAGGCCAGGCAAGCGCCATTTGCTCCAGGAAATCGTCGTCAGCGTCGAGACCTGGGTATATATTATATACAACGGTGGTCATGTTCCTGAATGCCAGCAGAGGCCGAAGGGCATCCGACGACAGGACAAATGACGCGGTATCCGCCGGACGGGTGAGTTGGTCCGATTCGTCGACCTCCATGGAGCAGAAGGTGCTGTTGTTCAGACAATCGCGGAGAGTCGTGTGCAATTCCTGCCAAGCCGATGTCGTCCAAATCGTCAACGGGAAAACGGACAAGTTTTCAAACTGGCGGCAAGAAATGACCTGAACGATCCCAGCACAAAATTGGGCTGTTTCGCAACAGACAGACAGGTTTTTGAGGGCAGGGAAAGTCGCTCCGGAAAGGAATTCCGGAGGGTGGAAGGGCGGGGTACCTGTGACACTGTTGAGGTTAAGCGATCCTAAGGAATGAAGTTGGGCAACGTGGCTGAACCCCGCCTTATCAAGATTGGAGATCGAAAGCTCTGTGAGATGGTGCCATCCACACAGAAGGTCTGAGATGATGCGCACAGAGAAGGGATCGAGGGTTTTGGTGTATAATGTAAATTTGGAAACGAAGGGACACGAAGATTTGATATAAGGCAGAATGGATAGGCCTGCTATTTCATCGCCGAGCTGAAGCTCGATTTTTCTGGTTTGACGTCCCAGAAAATGGTGCATAAACGACAGGGGGTCGTTTTTCCTCGGGGTCCAGGAAAACTGTGATAGCCTTGGCATGAGAACCTCGGTGGGAAGGGACATATCCAACGCCCGGAGGAAATCATGGTGGATCGTTCCAGACGTGAATGTGGTCTCTATTTCAAGCACTCTGATGCGCACGGAGTAGAACAATAATCTGGGTATGTCCTCGGACGCGATGGGACGACGAAGGTGCTATAGCTAGTCAATCGTCACATAAAAGCACTGTTTTGCATGTTAAGACTCATCACAATAGCCACGCCGCCTAACCCTCCAGCACTGTCTCGTTCCTCCCACAATGTGTCCGGCATGCATTTCACGAGCGGCACCAGGCTCATTAGTTCGTGCCACAGGACGTCAAGAGCTGGTTCACTGAATATTCTGGAGGTTCTCGCTAACGAAACGAGGGTTTTTTGAGGATGATATAGTGGCCGCAGTCCCGTGTGGGCTTCTTCACAGATCATACGGACAATCTCGCTGATTTGCAGTGCACGGTGGCAAGTCGTGGTCATGGCCGTGGGGATAGGATTGATCAGCCAGGTTACTCAAAAGAGAGAAATGGTTGACCCCAGTTTCTCTCTTTCTGTCTGACACGATCGGTCGAAACAAGTTTCGGGTCGGGCACGATCGGCCGAGACGTCGGCGGTTCGGCTTGCACAATGAATTCAACCACACCTCTGTAAAGACATCAGGGATACTTAGTCTAAGGTTTAACCTACCCGAGTCCCTCGAGAGTCAAGACTGCCCAAAAACCAATATACACAAAAATGCACTCTAGGTCTACCGGGCCACATTAGTACTTTATTATTATGAAATTTCTTCGACCTCGTCCAATGTACCAGTTTCCCCGGTTTCCTCGTCTTCTGATTCGTCGATTTCCTCGGTCCAAAACTCCTCCTCCTGCGATCGCACAGAACAGAACACCGGAACCATCTCGGACACGCGATTCCAGCTGCTCGAATATAGATTGAGAGGCTCGGGTAAGGGCGTTGCATCGAAAGAGAACAGATATTCCAGCTCGGGAAACAGATTCGAGATGAAGGCTGCGACGAGTGCCTCCTTGCTCGAGCTGATCGTCGAGGTTCCTACGTCCAGTCTGTCAAGCCACTTATGGCCGAGTCGGTTCCGTGGGACTTGTTTGAATTCGGGAACCTGGGACGCATCCATGCGGATGCCCAGAGTGGACAATTGCGAACAGTGCCCCGCAAAGGTGATGAGGCACTTGAGCGTTGCACGGGGCCGCTGACTGATGCTAACCTCGGTGCCAAACTGCAGCGTCCCTATCTGAGGCCACGCAAGCGCCATTTCCTCCAGGAAATCGTCGTCGACGTCAAGGCAGGGGTATACTTGATACATGACGCTGTTCATATTTGTGAACGCCAGTAGGGGTCGAAGAGCATCTGCCGACAGGACATATGATTCCGTATCCGCTGGGCGATTGTCCTCGCCCGTTTCTTCAACGTCTATGGAGTTGAAAGTGGCATGATTCAGACAATCACGGAGAGTGGTGTGCAATTTCTGCCAAGCCGACGTTGTCCAACAGACCATTGGGCGGATGGTCAAGTTTTCGAACGTGCGAGAAGAAATGACCTGCAGGACGCCGGCGCAAAAGCGGGATGTTTCGCAACGAATGAACAGGTATTTGAGGACGGGAAAAGTCGTTCCGGAAAGGAATTCTGGAGGGTGGAGGAAGGCGGTGTCTTTGGCATAGCAGAGACTGAGGCTCGTCAAAGAAGTGAGTCCGGCAACATGTATGAACCCGGCTTTGTCGAGATTGGGGATCGAAAGGTCAGTAAGATATTGCCATCCACAGACGGCGTCTGATATTAGGCGAACGGAGAGAGGATCGACTTTGACATCGAAGGTAAAATCGGAAATGAGTGGACACAAAGACTTGATGGAGGGTAGAATGGATAGACCTCCTGTACAATTACCGAGGTCGAGATCGATTTCCCGGATTTGGGGCCCAAGAAGATGGTGCATGAAAGACAATGGGCCTTTCTTGTTCGGGGACCACGAAAAATGACATAGCCTCGGCATGAAGCCCTGGGTGGGGAGGGACAGATCCAACGCCCTGAGGAATTCAGAGTCGATCGTTCCGTAGGTTGAATAGTCCATCTTGAGCGTTCTTACGCGTACGGAGTAGAACAGTAATCTGGGGATGTCTGTGGAGGTGATGGGTCGACGAAGATGCTATATCCAGTCAAAATTGACGGCCCCGTGTGCACATCGAGAGACTCACAATAACCACGCCAGCGCCTACCCCTTTAACACCTCGTTCCTCCCACAAAGATTCTGGCATGCATTTCACGAGCGGCATTAGGCTCTGTTGCTCGTGCCATATGACGTCCAGGGCTGGGTCATTGAATATTTTGGAGGTTCTTGCTAACGAAACGAGGGTTTTAAAATGTGAACGCCATGTCCCTGTGTCGGCTTCCTCGCAAATCATACGGACAATCTCGTTGATTTGCAACGCCCGCGAGCACGCGGTTTGGGTCATGGCAGTGAGGGCCTAGAGTAGTCTCGTTACTCAGACTTTCTGCCGATCGATGAGATGACAGTCGTTCAACCTCAAGGACCTGTAGAAGAAGATCTAGAGTGATTGTCGCGCGTCCAACGTCCTTACGCGTCGTAACTTGCACGTAACTCGGGAAGTATCCCTTGGTAGCCTAGCCACCGTCTAAAAACGCGATATGAATGGAAACCACCTCTTTTTTGAAGCACAATACTTACATGCGAAAACAACAAAGAACAAAAGACGACGCGTAACCGTGACCATGTGTGACTTGCCTCTTTTCCCCGAACTTTCACCTTTGTTTTTCTTGTTTCGTTGTATTCTGTCCCTTGGACACGAAGCCTTGCTTGTTCTACCTTTGTCTCTGGCTCACCAATTTGTTGACATGACATTCATCTGGTATTTTTGCGTGCGCCACAGTGTGGCGAAGCGATGGGAACATTCGGACCGGGCCTTAATCTGCCTCGAGGCAGACTTCCTAAGATGGCCTTCCTAACGTGGGCCCCCGCCTCGTTGTTAGACTTGACGCTGTCTGCCGGCTAGAGACACGTTGAAAACGCACGCACGAAATCCTCCTGTTAAAGAAAGAGTCTCATTCACCCCTGGTCTTCTCTTCTTCATAACCTGCGCACCCCCAAAGTCACCTATTGTTTATGGCTAGTCACTCGCCGCAGCGCTCCCGGAAGGCTCAGTCTCATCCGTTAACTCCAGGTAAGTCTTCTCCTGTCATCCATCCTTTTCTACCAGGATCGTCTGCTTCGCGAGTTCTGCCTTGTGCTTGTCGATCGCGATCCCCATCTTCCGACGCTGACTTGATTCACCAGGCTCAATGCATTTGCAGACCAGGGAGATGTCTCCCTCTCCTACTCACAGACCTCGCTCTATGAAGACGCTTTCTATGCCTATAGTTCCGAGCGTCATGCAAATCTTTGGTCCAGGAAATGGCGGTCCACTGGGTAGTCCGACCGCCACACATAACCTCAACGCATTACAACGATCCCCTCCGAACTCCCGACTACTCCCCTCGCCCCCTCAGCCACCTGCGCACGAGCCAGAGCGTGAGGTCACCCCACCGCACCCTCACAATGCCCCCACCGTCAATTACCCCCGGCCAATCAATCGGGTAGCCCCCCCTCAATTTCTCACCCAGATCGACGAGAACTGGCAAATGACGGACGAGCTTATGGCGGAGATCGAGCGCGCCGACTTACAACAGGCACAGGGTCATTCACAGTACCCTCGCGAATCGCCCCCGAAGCAAGATCCTGCCGTCGAACGAATTCGTGCGGCAGAGCGGGTCAGCCCCAAAAATCCTGATGGCCAACAGCGACGCCAGCCTTTGCGGGAAAGCCCCAAGTCCCGGGAACGAGAGCGTCAACCCATCTCCCCGACTAATGCCTCATTCGTGCAGGCGTCTCAGACACCCGAAGGTGGCTCACCGGCCTATCATACACCCCTTCATTCACCAGGCGACCACGAGTACAGCTACAACCCTTATCATAATCAGGACCATGGCTCCCCCTCCCAGGCTCCACTGACGCGCCGGATTTCGAACGCGGTACCCTCCGAATCTCGACCCGTCCTATTGGCCGTTGGCACCCACGGACAGACACCACCGCTGCAGGCCATGTCGAATAATCCCCGCACCCCCGATCGTTCGCTCCCGGTGCAGGAGGAGCAGGAGGACGAGGTTCCCGGAGGTCTCGGCAATGCTGTCAACCCTTCGCGCGATCATTACGGCGACGGGCGTGGCCCTGATCGCTCGAGCTCCCCGACGCCGTCATCGGATCTCAATCCTGAAGGATATGAGACCAGCTTACTGTCTCATGGCGGGAGAGACAGTCGAGCCGGTCACCGAGAGGACGACGACGATACTCTTATCGATCAGGAAGACCTCGATGAGACGGCGCGCCCCCGTGGGACACATAGTACGGGTGATGAGGAGGGTGGATTCACACCTCGTTCCCCGCAATCCGGTCTTCCTCCCGACCACGCCATGGAGCCCGACCGGTACCCGCGTTATGCCTCTCAAAACGCGACCATCCGAGCCAGGACGCGCAATGGGTCGACCGACCAGCTGGGATTGCACGGCATCGATCCCGCCATCTTTGCCCAAATTGACAAGGTTGGTCTTGGGACCCCAGATCTTGATCGACCACCCCCGCCTCAATATGTCGAGCAGCGACGCGATCCACACAGCACGCACCAGGATTATCACCCGCAGCAGCGGCAGTACGACCCACGGGCCGTGGTGTCCAATGCGCAGGCTGCATATGCCCAGCGCATTCATCCGGACGATATGCAGCACTACATGGACCACCCGACCGTGCAGGCGTACTTCAATTCTCCTCGACCGGACGCGCCTATCCCGCCCACGCCGCATAGTCAGACAGCTGCCCCATCCCCGTCGCCCCTAATCAGCAACTCGTACGAGGATCACAGGAAAGAGTATCCGCCGTTCAGCCCCGTCGCACCCGCGGGCTCGCCGTATCCCTACCCCTTCAACCACGTCCGCCGGAATCACTCTTACCCGTATACGGCTCGCGGGCACGCGCCGAGCGCTAGCTACGATCCCAACCACCCGTCGACGATCCAGGAGCAGCTTGCGCGGCAGTGGCAGGTGTACGCGCAGAATCAGGCGTTGGCGGGCGGGCATGTGTCCGACTCCACGTTCTCGCCGGCTGCGACGCCGTTCCAGGGCAACGGCACGTCATATAATCCCTGGGCGTACTTGCACACGAACCGTACGCTCGGCGGCGGTGCCCTCGGGAGACAGGATCTGCGCAGCTTGCAGTCGAGCCCGAGTCACGAGCCCGTCGCGCTCCCGATTCCACCCACGGTGGGTGTGCGGAAGAAGGATCGGCCGGTGAATAATACGCGGGTGCAGGTGACCGCGAGAAAGCCGCCGCCGCGCGTGGAGAGCACCCAACCACGGTCTACACCCGAACCGGATTCCTCTGGGGAAGAGACGGCGGGCGAGGCAGAGGATGCTACGAGGTTTGCCGTGCCGGAAGAAGGAAGCTGGGTGGGCCCGCCGGTCCTCGATTTGGCATCGGCCGCCGAAACGGATTGGGTCGACGAGGAAGACGACGGGGATGAGGAGGATCTTTTAGAACTAGAATATCACCCTACATTCGTGAGCAACGTCGAGAAACGTCGTCGGCGCTGGGAAACACGGTGGGAGGCGCTCGTTCAAGCTGTGAGTACACTTTTTTTTTTTACCTTCAAGTACCCTTTAGGCAACTCTGACCCTGCTCGTCGGTTACTTCTGTAGTTTAATGCCTTGGATCGGCAGACAGACGCGACGCTCGTCCTTCTCGCGGCTCCTTCGCACCACTCGACGAAGCTGCATTCGCTCACCTCCCGGTCTATCAAGCGAAACCCGGCTCTGGCGCAATCGGCCGCCATGGCGGACGTTCGAATTGGATTCCGCCATATTGCTGCACAGCGGCGGGCTACACGGTCGCGCAACTCGTCCCTCGCTGACAGGTTCATGGGCCAATCCAATGTGTCCGGGGACGGCTCAGACATGTCTCGCGAAGAGGACCTCAAGCGTGCTTTGGGCACGGCGCTGGGTAGCCTGGGTGCTCTCAAAGGCATATACGAACAGCGAGAAGCACGGTGGGCGGACGAAATGCGCCGGATAAGTGACGATCGTGAACGCGTCGAGTTGCTGTTGAGACAGGTCCTCGGGGAGGACCAGATCCAGGATACTACTGGCCGCGCCATGTAATTTTTTCTCTCCGCTTCTCGACCCGCCCCGCACTCACTCTCATGTAACATGTCGATTCTATGCATGTACAAGACTGTAGGCATCTTATTTATGTTACAAGGAGTACTGTATGTAGCTCATGTACTTGCCCAAGCAATACTTAGACGGCGGATTATGTAGTGGATTATGTCATCTGATGAGAAAGAACTTGCTTCCAACCCTCTCTTCCCGAAACTTGACTCTGGATTTTGCTGAGGTTCGCATTCAGTTGGATTTGAGGTTTGTCGAATTCATCGTACAACCAGATGTCTCAGATTCGGAAGCCTAGAAGATGCTGTCCACCCTCAGTTCTGGACTCTATTCTCCGTACGAAGCGAACTGCAGAGGGATGCGCGTGGGGTCACAGCCTCGACAACTTCTTCTGTGCTAAAGCCAACGATGAGGAGGACTACTCCTGGAATGATGTATGGACCACCAGTGTCCTTCAAGAGCTCGGTGTGATGGATTCGAGCCAAGGGCTTGCTTTCCGGGAACCTACCATGCGAGCGAGGAAGCCCTGGCCCGTTCTGAAAATCTCTCGAGGCGATAACACCTTTCCGTGCCTTGGAGATGAGGATCCAGGCTCAGATCACGAACCTGAAGAGGATATGAAGTTACGCGTCATCGCTTCCGTGCCAGGTAAAACACTCGTCGCCCTCTACAACGCACCTTACAGGCATCTAGAGCCAACTATGCTTGATCCAACGGACGTTGATCCGTTCCACATCGATGAATTTCCGAAACTCGAAGAGTCCGTCCCTCAGCAATATCTCCCAAATGTGCTCTGCGTTCATGATCCAGATGGCAGGATTTGTGGATCGGGCACCGAAACTACTAAGGACATTGTCTACTATAAACGCGTATATCCGGAACCCGAATCCTCTGAAGAAGAAACTGCTCCCACAAATCCTATTGATCACCGCGACCCTCAGCACTTAGGCCATCTATACCTGACCCGCCAGTCGAGGATAGGGTGTGGCCATCATTCCAATGTTTATCGAGCGGCATTTAGTCTACCTGCGCCGCTGAAGGCTGGTCCAACTGGCCATGTGGCTGTCGTCGCCAAAATCGCTGTACCACGACAAGAAGCGCGGGAATTTCTGGATCATGAAAGTCGCTGTTACAACTCGTTTCCGGACCACTTGGCAGAGGAATTTTGTGGATATGCCCTCGTACCGGAGGTGAAATATCCAGTTCCTGTAGGCGCTATTTTGCCCAAATTCTTTGGATATTACGTTCCAGATCACCCCGGATACAATGCCGGTAATATCGCTGAACCCAGCCCAATCTTACTTTTGGAGGACTGCGGAGGCCCAATTGACCCACAAAATCTCTCGCACGACAACAAGTAAGTGAATTGTTCATTTTCTTGCGCGTCCGCTTTAATAGCAAGCGTTTTAGAGCAGAGTGTTTCTCCATGTTTCTTCGGCTCCATTTATCTGGTTTCCTCCAGAAATCTCCGTTCAAGAAGAATATTCTTGTGCAGCCTGGGCCACTGACCGTTCCTCCTGAGAAACGATCATTGGACTCGCCGAGCTTTCGCGTCATTGATTTCGGCCGGGCCAAGCGTCGTCCAAAAGGAAATCAAAAGGAATGGCTTGATGAAAAGGAAACTGAAGTCAAAGACATTCAGAAAGTGCTACGTATTCCAGGGCACTCTATGGCTTGACTCTAGAGGTGCAAGTAGACTTGGTATCTCTCCAAGCATTTCGTTCACATTTAGTAAAACGGGATTCATTTTCACGTCCGTGATTGCAATAATAATAAAAAATAACATCCGTCCACTTGCCGACGTTATCGGTCTTCTTCTGTTAATCTGCCCGAGTATTCCGAGGACGGATACAAAGTTCGAATTGGTTGTGGGGCAGGGGTCAGTGGTATAGTGTGCGCCTCTGACAAGTTTGTATTCGTAGGGTTATCTTGAGTGGCGGCAGTCTCCAACTGTTGTCTCCGTCTCCGTGCGCGAGGATTCAACACGATTGCTGCTAAAATGACCAAACCGTCCATTATCTTACAAACGCCGTCAATGAAGATCCCCACATGATGTAGAATAACGAAAACCCGTACGACGACTACGCTGTAGGAGACAGCTGCTATGGTATCGAATTTTGCTTTAAAAACCAGTGACAGATCTGAGAAAACTCCTGCGGGAATGACGAATGAGCCGATCAATTCGTGGACAAAACATATTGGCGGAAGGAGAACCTCCCATAAAATCAACAGTCATGAATGCGATCGACAATCCCACAACCTCTCTACGTTGATAGATCTCGTAGTACTGCATCACCAAGCCAAGAGACAGTAGGACTGAACTGAAGATGCCAAAGAACTGTATTGCGCGGTGATTTAATGAAGGTCGTATCGCAAACACCATTCCGACTTGGAAGCCACCTAGAACGGCGATCGCGACCACCGCGATGATGAAAGAGGCATGTTTTGGGCGGGTGGAGCCATAGTAATGGCACTGTTTCATTATTTATCAACGAGGTCGGTAAACGGATTGAAAGAGACACACCTGGCCCCAAGAAACGAGACATAGCAGTCCAAATAGCTGGGGCTGCACGATAAGAGGAATATTAAGATTCTGGACGATCGCATAGACTCCGAAAAACCCGCTGGAAATACCCCAGCACAGGCTGAGAGGATGAGAAAAATCAGAGGGCGTCCCTCGCAGAAACGGTCGACACAAACACAAGCCACTCCGATAACCCTTGTGTTGACTTTTCTCGATATGACTTCCATACCTGCGGGACAAGTTGGGCAGTCCAACATATCGTCCCTGCAGTCGAGTTTAATTTGGATCTATGTCAGACAGCATCCTATACATGCCCATTGTTCCTAGTACGTTTTCCGCCACACGGTTGGTAGGCATTTGGTTGGCAACTTGACAACGTGAATCCTGCGGATGCTTTCAATTTTGCAGAATCAATTATATCCGCGCAGCATGAGGTGCGGAGAGTTTCTTCGGGAGCGAAAGTCGATCCCGGGAATCAGTGCAATTTGATACCCTGTTGCGAGAGGAAATCGCGGGAGTGTTTCGAGGCACTGAGTGACAGGTCGGGATTCTCTCTTAAAATCGGGTCAAACAAAGCTGAGCAAACAACAACGCTTGGTGCCCAATAAGGAAATCCAAGTCGCTAACCAAACGTCTACAAAAAGAATGCGATCGGGCTGTCCAATAAGTTATATATGATACAAACGATCGTGTGTATGATGAGACTTATACAAATGAATGGTTATCTAGGTTCAGGACCAGAGCTGACATCGGTAGGAACATCTGGGGCTACATCCGATCTCAAGTGCATCAGACCTGAGAGGGATCCAAAGCCGCGGCGCCGGGAGTGGCGGCCTGAAGGGCTCCTGGTGCTACTCGAGGGTGAGTGGCCCGAGAGAGTGAGGCGAGATGGGAAGGATTGGGCAACTGGTGAGATGCTGAATCGACTGACGGGACGAATATCCTCAGATACGGAAATTACATGGCGAGCCACAGGAGGGACGGCAGGAATGTTATCTGGTTGAGGACCGCGAAGACTCGACCCGCGAGGTCTGGGGATGACCGTGACCGAGTCCGGTTTCTGCGGCTGGCGGAATAAGATAGGAGATGGTGCAGGGTCTGGTTCCTGAGCTGGCTGTAGCTGATCAGCACGGGGAGCGCTGTATTTCGATACTTGTCCACTGAAGACAGATTCAGACCTAGGGGCCTGTTGTGGACTTGTCGCTTTGGCGCGAGGAACACTCGAGTTATGGTCGGAATCTAGATTTCGGCGAGACGTTTTTCTCGACGGGGTGCGTGTCATGGAGCCTTGCACAGGACCGCTCGGGTTCTGCTCCGACGATGGCGTGCGCGTCGTAGAGCTCTCTCTAGGAATATTCGGTTCAGGATCGAGTTTCTGGTGAGACATTTTCCTGGATGGCGTGCGCGACGTAGAGCTTTCCACAGGAACACCCGGGCTTTGTTCAGAATCGAGTTGTTGGCGAGACGTTTTCCTCGATGGCGTACGCGCCGCAGAGCTTTCCACAGGAATGCTCGGCTTCTGTTCAGAATCGAGTCTCTGGCGAGACGTTTTCGTCGATGGGGCGCGTGTCGTAAAGTTCTCCACAGGAAAACTCGAGTTGAGTTCTGGAGCAATGTCCTGCCGTGTTCTGGAGATCGTTTGTCGGCCAGCGGAGGGCTTAGTCCTCTGAGTCGGCCCGTCTCCTTCATCCAAGAACCAAGCCGACTCCATGTCATTTAACCGGCGTGGTGTGGGCTCCGGTGGACTCGACGGCGGGACGTTTTGGTAAACGTATGGCCGGTCTTTGGATTTAGGGGGGAAGGTTCCGGGAACTGGCGCGGGATTGTCGAGGCTTGGGAAGTCTACGATATTATTGCGAGAAGCAAGAACGCGAAGTTTCCGGCGTTCTGCTCGTTTTCGTAGAAGCAATAATATCCCGAGGAAAAGTGCGCCGACCATAGCAACACCGCCTATCACACCAACAATAATTGTGGT
Source organism: Mycena capillaripes (assembly GCA_029204075.1). Classification (NCBI taxonomy): domain Eukaryota; kingdom Fungi; phylum Basidiomycota; class Agaricomycetes; order Agaricales; family Mycenaceae; genus Mycena; species Mycena capillaripes. Next base: position 1,098,186 of record JARHKZ010000022.1, read on the forward strand.
GGTGGCCAAACGATTGAGTCGAGCAGCCCTCTTCCAGAGGTTTGTCGACACGGCCTACGGCGTCCATATTGGCACGCTTCCACATGATAGGAATTCTGGCACACCTCTGAACCTGTTCTCATATTTCTCTGTGACACTGTCCCGTCTGAGGCCATCGGATATGGAGAGGACATGATATCTACATGAACGCTGAGACGATTGTAAGGAACTGTTATAGGGGTTGGACTCAACAGCTCACCTCATACCGACAGCGGTGCCATAAAGAAAAAAGAGGAGGAGAGATAAAGAGAGGAGTTTCATTGCAGCAATGAAGGATGGAGAGGCCCAGAGAAGGGGGGTCGAGACTCGAGCTCCGTCACCATTAATATCAAAATCGGGCTAAGGTGATTCCATCACTTACGATATGCTGCTTCGAGTGCAGGGATGTCGCCGAGTCCATCACGTAGCCGACATCAACAAAAAAGACCCTGCTGGAATATCGACCGTCGAAGGTTCAGTCGGAGCGGAGTCTTGATTTAGATTGCTGTGTTTCGCCATGGAGACTTCAATGGCCAACTGGGGTCTAAATAAATACGGAACCTTGACGAAAACAACAGTTGCACGGCGTATCAGTCGCGCAGAGTCCGCCAAGTGCTTCTCCTCAATGTTTTGTCTGCGGTCCAATCATGATGAGATGACTCCTTCAAAGCGGGCCCCGAGCAGAATGCGGGTAAAGTCGTGATGAAGTGGGCGAAAGCGAGGCCATTGGAGTGAATAGAGCGAGGTCAGTGTTTCAGTTAAAGATGTCCGAGATCGTGAGGAATATTCTCCCATGTCATTGTCAGCCGCAAAGCTCCGCAAACGCGAATCGTCACGTCACATGGTGTGACCTTCTCTTGTCTTCTACCACCACCTTACCTGCTCCGAAGTGCCCAAATCTGGTATCCTCTGAGCTGTGTCAACCCTGAAAACACATAAGAATCTCTGATTTGACAATTCTGCACGAAATGGCGCTCTCTGAGACCTTTCCACCACAAGTCTCTCCTCTCCCTATATCAGAATCCTTCAATTCCAACTCGTCGTCTTCAAAACTAACATCCTCGGATAAACTCTCCGAGTTATCGTTCTCCTCGCCAGCTGCGACTCCAAATCGCGTTATACGCTCTCAAAACGCAAGAGCCATTCGCCGTAGCTTGGATTCTCTCCCTTCTTTCTCGAGCGGCGAGTCGGGCCATAGTGCACGTATTAGCCAGGCATGGAGCACTATCCCTGCAAGTAAATCCCTCCCGCAGACCACCATCTCGGGAAATGATACCCCCAAGCAACGTGTTTCTTTTGACAGTGATCGACCCCAAGGTAGCGTCTGTCTATTCCGTTTAGTGATGTTCTGGCTTTGGCCTGAAGCCAAAAAAACATGGCTTTTGGCCGATAATTTGGTTGATATTTGGCTCTGGCAGGCCAGGCCATCGGTTAGTCATTGACCCGGCTTTGGTATCAACGCCAACAAGTTTTGGGCTGTGGCCTAAGCCAGAACATCACTAAATTATTCCATTGAAGTTGTCATCTAATTCTTTGGGTGCGACCTCGCTGTAGATGTTGCCTCTCAATCTCGTTCCAGAGCCGCGTCCCCGCTTCGTATTTTCCAACACATGTCTGCCGGCTTTCACCGCCGCAACGAGAGCCGAGACGAGCCCTTTGTACCAGCCAATCCTTTTGAATTCACCTGCGCCGGATTTTACTCGTGCTTCGCTCTCAACTTCCGGACAACCGCAGAATCAGAGCAGGACACGAAGGAAGCCCTCGAGCATGTCAAGACTTTTGTTACAGACGCGCTGCCCCGCCAGGTCTATCTCCTCCTGCTGCTCCGCCTGCCGTCCATGTACTTTTCCCGCGTCGCACGCATCTTTGAGGACGCCGAGGTGAGCCGCCCGGACATCGAGCGCATGATCGACGCAGGCATGGGAGGCGACGTGCTTGAACTGTACTCCCCGCCGACCGCCAGCGCACGCGAATCGCTCGCAGCTTCCATTCGCGTATTCACGCCGAGCACGACACATAATCCGCTCCCTTTTCCGGACGACTGGTCGCCTGCGGTCGTCTCTCCCGCCTTGGTGCGCTTCAAGCACTCGTATGTGCTCTACTTTTTTTTTGCCATGCTAGGTGATCGAGTCTCCTAATAGATGGGAAGACTTCATCGGCTCGCTCATCAAGGAGTGGAAAACTCTCAATGTGGTCTCTGCGCTGCTCCTGTCGTGCGTTTCGTTTACCTATGTACCCCGGTCTCCGCGCCTAATAATAATTCTGCTTCGCTGGCACAGAGCCATCTTAACAATGTTCCAGATCCCACCGGCAGCCAGTGATCCCGTCACACGGACCACCGCGCTGCTCTCGCTAGTGTCCGCGCTGATGAGCTTATGTTACGGCTGTGTGTACATCGTCCGGTTTGCGACGATGGGGAGCATGTATCGGGCGTCCAAGTTCGCCGAGGTGATCGTCTCCCGCGACGGGATCTCCTCATGCAGACATTGATAATCCCGTAGGAGGCACGGAAGACGGATACCTTGATCTGGTGGAACGTACGTTGTAGGGTTGGTTGTTCAACTGCCGGTTTATCTGACCCCAATTAGGTCTGGACGCTACTCGCGATGCCCGCTGTGTTCCTGGCATGGTAAGCAGAGGCTTGCGCTATTCAGACTCTCGTAGAAATTACCGCTGTGCCGCAGGTCCGTTGTGTTCTTCATTATGTCGATCACATCCTTCGTGTGGCGCACAGGCTCTGTGCTGGACCCGGACGAGCGGCAATTGCTCGGGCCTCACGCGGTCCTGGGCCCGCGGATCGCCATCACGGTCGTGTTGCTGCTTGGTCTGCTCTACTTTGGGCTGATTATCGCGACGCTACGGCGGTATGGCGAGCCGCCGGTGCGTGCGCGGGAAAGCGATGTCGAGGCACAGACAGGACCACGAGGACGCACAGTGGAGCGCACGCCCTCAAGGAGCAAGAGGCTGAGCGGAGGAGAGGCCGCGGAGAGTCGAATTGATGCGGATAATGTTGATTCCGTTCCGGTCGTCGCAACGCAGCCGGAAAGGCGTGCATTGCAACGTGGCGGGACGGACGCAGATCTGGGGAAGAATTTAGAAACCGTTCAATTGTAATGCAGCCATCAACTCTGACAATTCAACCAAAGCGCACGTGCCGGATGTTCAAACTTGATCGATGCTATCGACAGCGTTCCCAATATTTCAGGTTCGACTCGGTGAAAATTTAACAAAGTATTTTACAGGACCATTTAATGGAAGTATCTGTTACGGAAGGGCTATCGACGGCAGAAGACTGAGACGGTGGGTTTTTCAGTACGGGCATCTTCGGCGACGGCGATTCAGCAGGTCGTCTTCTGGACCGTCAGGATCGACGACGGACAGGACGAGGGAACCGTGTTGGTGAATGTGAGCACGCCGTCCACGTTCTGCACAATGCTGATCAGTATTCAACATTCAACCATGTTACTTTCAGCGATATACCCGGTAGAGGCAGGCGGGAAGAAATCCCGAAATGGCAGGCGTGCCGTAGCTGGCGTCGATTCGTCAGAAAATATTGACTACCACAGAGGTAGAGGAAATACTCACTCGCATTGCACGGTGTTGCCGGTGTCCTCGCGCGTGATGGTCAAAGTGCGGGTCAGCCCTTGGTAGACGATGGACGAGGGGCATACGGCGCAGGGAACCGCAACGGCGCTTGAAGCGAACGACACCGCGACGAGGGCGACGGCGAGGGCAGTAGTAAGGTAGGATTGCATTGCGTTTATTGCTTTTGAATGGAGGATGTTGAGTTCGAAGCTTGACTTTTATACTCTTCGTACGGTGGCAGGGCCCAGCCCCGCACGTTCAGTTCGCTTTCGGCGGACTGCGGAGCGAGTACTCAGCGCCCAGCAGACAGACACTATTCAATCTTGAAATGTTGAATGGAAGTTGCGAGGTTGACAGCGGTCAACAGTGGAGTAGGGTTCAGTCCAGTGGGGCTTTGCTTATACATTCCAGCCGCTGTTGAACAAGTTTTTAAAGCAGTAACGAATATAGGTTTGTGTAGAATGCTATCAAAGATATTCTGTAGGACGAAATTCAGCGCGTACAGTACATATCGTCGTGGGGCGGCCTCGGAGTACCGGTATCACACGATTGATGGCCCTGTTTGTTGAACAGCTGATGTTTTAAGCTTCCTATGTTCGACGTCGGCGAGACATGCCGACATGACAGCTACATTATCATATTGACGAATGTGCGCTGAACCATGAATACTTTTAGGGATTCGTTGGGATCCGTCAAGTTTAAATGCTCCAAACCGAAGGAATCAGAATTGGAATTGGAAGTTTCTTTTCAATACTCCATGTCAGAGTCAAATTTATTAACAGTCAGTAAAGGGTTCCGTTGTGATTCAAAGATACACCCGTCGTCAAATTTTTGGAGTCAATCAATTCCGCATCCCAGCTCGGAGGAGGGACAGACGCCTCGCGTTACGAGAAGCCGGAAGGAATGGCCAGAATGCGTGCTTAGGCTATGGAAACCATAGAATTGCTCTACAACTCCAATGACTCCTACGATTCAACCAAACGGCACATGTTGAGTATTTAAACTCGTCCAAATTTCCACACCAGTACGTGCATGCCATTCAATTTGGATTTTTCGGACAAACTATTTCGTGTTAGATGTAAACGTGGCGACAATGACAATTCAACAACGTGTTTAGAGTAAACGCGGCGAAATTTCGATTACAAAAAGTGCTATCCGAATCGGCCATGAGAAGACCGAGACCGTGATTCCAATATAGTTCGCGGGATCTTCGGCAACCGCGCTTCAGCACGACGTCTTTTGGATCAACGGGATGGTCGATGGACAGGCGCCGGGGAGTGAAAACAGAGTCGGACCGGTATTGGTGAACGTCAGTACGCCATCCACGTTCTGGATAATACTGATCAGTATTCAACATTCATTAATCATTGAGGCGATATACTCGGTAGGTGCATGTGGGGGCCAATCCCGAAATGGGAGGGTTGAGGTAACTGCGACTCGGTGGTCAGGAATCATCTGCCAGCACGGAAAGAGGAGTAAAAACTCACTCGCATTGCACGGCATTGCCGCTGTCCTGCAGTGTGACGGTCAAGGTGCGCGTCTGTCCTTGGAAGAAGATACTGGATGCGCAAACACCGCAGGAGACCGCGGTGGCGCTCGAGGAAAATGAAACGGTGATGAGGACAAAGGCGAAAGCGCTGGCAAGGTAGGAGGGCATTTTGTTTATTGCTTTCAATGCCGTCTTCAAAGTGCTTGGCTTTATACCCTGAGACGTGGAAGGTCGACACATTGATATCTCTTTCGGCAGAAGAAGAGGTACCATTTAGTACTGACATGGGTGAATACCAAGCGAAAGTTGTGTATCAACAGAGGGCTTGGCCAATATCTTGCCGAGGTCCCCAGGTTGGAGCCGGAGGTTTGTTACAGGTTGTGGTCTAGCTATTTTAAAGCACACCTGAGCATATTTTCAGTTAATTTTCAGGCAGAAGAATGGGTTGATCATGCTGGAGGAATAAATAAATTTTGTGCCGTGTACGTTTAGAGCGGGGGCGAGTGAGTTCCAGTGACATCCTTTCAATTGAGGGTATAACACGATGATTGATCGCCCTGTTCAGTTGATGTTCTGAACTTCTATGTTCGACGTCGAGGCAGCGGCTATAGAAACGGATTGTTCTCCTGTATGGGAAACCCGGGGTTCCGACTGCTTGGGCAGGGCATATATTGCAAGGCACGGATCAAGGGAATTAATCCACTTGAACAGAGAATCCAGTATTCCGACTTGGAAGCGGCTGGATCTCATGTTGTCTAGGAATCTTGGCTAGTGGGCGCACTTAGCTACTTCCTTCTATGCAGCCAGTAGCTACCTTTCCTCGCGCCCCCAGCTGAGAGAAATAGAGGTGATTCAAGTTCAATCCCAGGGTCCAAGATATGTAGAGGTCGAGAGTTTATAACGGACATCTAGACGCGGACTATGAGATCTCCTCCATGCCGACCAAGCCCGCCTCCGATCCAAACAATTCTTCTAGATCTTCCGATTCCTCCCCGTTACCGAGCTCTTCAGTCCAAAATTTCTCCTCCTGCGACCGCATCTCACAAAACACTGGGACCATGTTAGACACGCGCCTCCAGCTCGTTGAGTGCGACTCCGGCAGAGATGGTGAACTGAACCAAGATAGAGATTCTAGCTCGGGGAATAGATTCGAGACGAAGGCTGCGACGCGCGCCTCCGTATCAGAGTTGATCGTCGAAGTTCCGACATCCAGAGTGTCTAGAGAGTTGCTAATTCGCTGCCTGGGGACCTGGGTAAAATTCGGAACATGGGACGCGTCCATCCGGATACCTAAAAGGGTCAAATTCGGACAGTGCCGCGCAAAGGCGACGAGGCACTTGAGCGTTGCCCGGGGTTGCTCCCTAATGAGGACCTCGCTTCCAAACTGCAGCACGTCTAGACGAGGCCAGGCAAGCGCCATTTCTTCCAGAAAATCGTCGTCGACGTCGAGACAGGGGATCAATTGGTATGTGATACCGTGCAGGTTTTTGAACGCCAGCAGGGGACGAAGGGCATCCGCAGAGAGGACATAGGATGTGGTGTCCACCACGCGGTCAGAATTTTCCGGTTCCTCAACGTCAATGGAGGTGAGAGTGGTGTTGTCTAGACAATCACGGAAGGTAGTATGTAATTCCTGCCAAGCCGATGTTGTCCAACTCGTCATCTGCTGAACGGACAAGCGTCTGAGTCGGCGAGAAGAGATGACCTGGATGACGCCACCGCAGAAACGGGCTGTTTCGCAACAAACAAACAGGTTTTCGAGGACGGGAAAGGTCGGTCCGGAAAGGAATTCTGGAGGGTGGAGGAGTGCCGTGGTTTTGGCGTCGGAGAGGCTAAGGCTTGTCAGGGAATTGAGCCCGGCAACATGTATGAAGCCAGCTTTATCGAGGTTGGGGACCGAGAGGTCCGTGAGATGGTGCCATCCACAGACGACGCTTGAGATCGAGCGAATGGACACCGCATCGGCGGCTACATCGAAACTAAATTCGGAGACTCGGGGACACGAAGATTGAATATAAGGCAGAATAGATAGGCCTGCCATTTCATTGCCGAGTTCAAGGGTAATTTTTCTCGTTTGCGGCCCGAGAAAATGGTGCATCAACGACAAGTGGGCTTTTTTCTTCTGGTACCAAGAAAAATGAGACAGCCTTGGCATGAAAACCTGAGGTGGCAGGGCCATGTCCAGTGCCTTCAGAAATTCAGCGTGCACTGATCCATATAAGGACACGGCTTGTATCTGGAGCTCTCTGACGCGCACAGAGTAGAACAGCAATCTGGGCATGTCGTCGAACGTGATGGGACGGCGAAGGTGCTACAGTAAATGTCAAAACTGAAGCTGTTTATTTTATTTATAACTCACAATAACCAAACTAAAGCCTGTCCCTCGTTCCTCCCACAAAGTTTCCGGCATGCATTTTACGAGCGGCACTAGGCTCCGTTGTTCGCGCCATATGAGGTCAAGGGCCCGCTCAGTGAATATTTTGGATGTTCTTGCCAACGCAAGGAGGGTTTTTGGAGGTGATCCCCACCACTCCGGGTCGGCTTCGTCGCAAATCATGCGAGCAATCTCGGTGATTTGAAGTGCTCGCGAGCATGCCATGGCGGCCATGGCTAAAAATTATAATGAGTCGGACCATAGGTTAAGAGAACGAAAGGAAGACTCTGAAAGAGGTGACACACTCACCACGCAAAAAAGGTGAGGTTTCGTGCGGAGCAAGACTGGCTCGGACTGAGCCGAGTGGCTGTGATCTTTTACCACGTGCAGCAATCCGAACTTGAACCATACCACGATATTTGGGATTCAGCCTCGTGCATTGTGAAGCGACATGAAGGCCGAGCACACCCCAAAACACGAAGATAGGCCGGGAATTTCTCTTGGTGTTACAGCGGACGGTGGGGTGAAAACAGAATCGGTAAGTGCCGTTTTTTGTTTCGGGAGTCAATCGACAGTCTGAGGCTACCTGACTTGGCTAGATTGAGGAAACAAAGGTCCCACTCACTACGGAGGACTTGAAGGATAAAAAGTCTCCGAAGCCGGAGGGTAAAGGATCTCTCAAGACCGAAGAGAATACAAGTCCCAAACTCGAATTAGATGTTGGCCGTGCATCTGACCCTCTAGAGTTGGGGAGCGCCCCAGGTATTAATCCTGAGGTCAAGGAGGATGATGAGAAACCCCTCGTGCCTCAGATAAAATCGCAGACCCACCAAGTCATGGTACGTACTTATCCCGAATGTGTTTCGGGGTTCAGACGCTTACTGTGTAGCAGGACATGGTCATTGACATCCCAGCGAATTCAAATGATGCTATGTCTTTTACTGATTTGATTCAGAAGACGGTCCGTTCGATTATGACGGTTTTTTTATTTGCTGACTGATTGTTGGGAAGGAGGAGACAGAGGTCGCCCTCAAGGAAGAAGGGGAGCACAAAGCGTCTGTCAAGGCTGAAGAGAAGAAGGAGCCTCTGAAGGTGGAAGAGAATAAAGAGTCTCTCAAGATCGAGGAGAACAAAGAATCTCTCAAACTCAGACTTGATGGTAATATCGTCTGTGCATCTGAGCAGCAAGGCTTGCGAACCCCTGATGTCGACGCCGTTCTCGAGGTCAACGCAGAGGAGAAAAAACCATTGAAGATAGAAACGCAGTTTAACGAACCGATGGTGTGTATGCATACGTGTTTCGTGATTAACGCGCTTACTCAGGCTCAACAGGCCATGGATATTGATAGCCCGCTCTCTGATTTGCCCAATGATTTTGACATGGGCGGAGAGGTTGATGCCGTATGTAAAGGTCATACTTTTCTCAACGTCGCTAACATTTTGGGAAAGCCCGCGACGCCTTCGTCAGACACTGGGGCGATGGACATGCGAATCACAACGCCAAATGATGGTGGGTCTACACGCCCTGCCAGTCAAGTTTCCTCAATCGACGCGACTTCAGCGGCAGAGTATCGACAGATTATTGTTAAGGACGAAGAGATGGACATTGATCTAGTAGCCACGGAAACGACTCGGCCAGAGAAGAGGCGCAGGGTGCTCATGGACGCCGTCATGGTTCCTTTTGTTCGTTCAGTCAGAGCTCATGCGGATGCGGAGCGCCGGGCCATCGACCAAAAGTTTCAAGCACAACTGCATAATGTATTTTCTTCCGTAATTTCTTATCCAACCATATTTAACTTCTACGCTTCGCAGCCAAAGGTGAAGAAACCAAAGGACACCCCCGTCCTTAGTCTTGACACGGTCAGAGATCGGCTGCGCACGAACAACATCAGCCTCGAGCCGTATCCCATTGACCTGGAACGAGATATCCTCGACGTCACTGTAACACGCGAGTTCATGAGCAACGAATACGGCGGAAACCCGCAGATGACGTTCCCACCAATTTCAGACGAATATTTCCCAAAAACGGGTCTGAAGCGTTTCATGTACCTTAATCTTCTAATCAACCCGCAGTGCCCGGAAGTTCCGGGCGCGCCAGGTTTGTTTTTCGATTGTACGGATGATGTGGAAGGCGAAGGAGACGAAGAGGACGAAAAGGATGAGGACAGGAGCGATGAGGAACAGAACATAGACAGGGAATCGGAAGATGAAGACGAAGGAAACGACAACGAAGCCCATACGAGCGACGAGGGGGACAGAAACGACAAGGCAGCCAAAGACGAAGCCATAAAGGAAGAAGACGAAGAAGACAAGAAGCCCGTTGGTCAAGATTCGAAGCCATACATCCTTTTCTCTCGCCTGGACAAGAATGTCTGGCAGTATCAAGGTCAATATGTCATGGCTCCTGCTGAGAATTTGACCATCGAGGAGTGGAAACAACAACCACGCAAGGTGGGATTTACAATGTCCCCGGCCCATCTGATGATTGCTCGACAGGCGCGACAAACATTGGCGCATCACCTTTCCAAGAAAAACTGGGGGATTTCCCTTCGCGTCGATATCGCCCTTTGACGCGAGCTGGGACGAAAACCCGCACGCGCCGAAAAGAAGGCTGCGCTCGCGACCAAAAATCGGTTTCTCAATGTTGCTCCGGAGGAAATACATAGTGCGTTTGACCGTGGGGAAGCGGTATGTAACCAGTGCGCACGGTTGCTTTTCTGTCTGCCGTCTGACTGTTATCTTTCCAGGTCATCGTGGTTGACACGTTGAAATGCGTTGGGTATAACTTCGACTTGCAGCGGAACCTGGCTGCCAAAATGCCGTTCTTTGTTCCCAAACCCAAACCTCCCAAGAGCAATAAGGGAAAGAGGGCTGCTGGAAAACCAATAGCAGCAAAGTGAGAGAAGACGGCCGCCACAAAACCAAAACCGGCTCAGAAGGTTTCGCGCAAGACGGGCAGCGCCGGAAAGAAGGCTTCACAAATCAAGCGCGGTGCTGCATCTGCGGCCCGTGGCCGGAAGCATAAGGGGGAAGAGGAGGAAAGTGATGTTGATTTCGAGTCGGAGGATGAGGACGAATGGTCCCGTAAAAATGTTTACCAACACGGAGGGACACGTTCTCGACCTTTGTCTTGTAACTTTGCAACCAGGAATCTATTTGTAATTAATAAATCTGTGGTAATTAAACCATAGCCTTTGAGGCTACCAAATCCCAAGTTCCAAGCCCTCTGAGTTGAAACTGAGGACACCTTCGACTGTAAAAAAAACTTTTTTCTTCGCACCGCGTTCAATTTCTCGATCCGCAGCACCGCCATCGTCCAAAAAAGGAATTCTGTGATCACCATCGGAATCTCCACGTTTGCTGGCAATATTTCTTTCTCTCCTTCTCAATATCTGGCGCCATGTCTGGCAACTTTAGAGCCCGACGGCCTGCTTCTCCACCACCAGGAGCATCTCATGCACCTCCCCCGACTTCACAGAGATTTCCACATGCGCGGCAAGACCACTTGGATGCGGATTCGCGGCGTGTGGCAGCCTCCAAGGGCCTTGCTCCAGGTCGTGCAAAAGTCTATCCATTAGGTGGCATGCATATCAGCTCTGGGGAGTGGAAACTGCTCGTGGTCATCTTGATTGTGGCCTGTGCTGTACGACTGTTCCGACTCTCAAAACCGTCGAGTGTTGTGTGAGTTTTGCAACCTTTTTGAGCGAAAACCCGTCTAAATGCTGCTAGTTTCGACGAGGTGCACTTTGGCAAGTTTGCCAGCAAGTATATCAAGACCCAGTACTTTGTCGACGTCCACCCGCCGCTAGCGAAACTTTTGATTACCCTGGCCGCGTTTGTGTTCGGATACGATGGCAGTTTTGACTTTAAAGACATCGGAAAGTGAGTGCATACTTTACCTTGCGCGCAACTTGAGCCGACATGTGCGCACAGACCATACGATGACGTTCCCTATGTGGCCATGCGACTTGTCCCTGCTCTGTTCGGTGTCGCAACGATCCCTCTTTCCTACCTCACACTCCGCGGCCTCGATTGCCGCGCGACAACCGCGCTCCTTGCCTCTCTCTTCATCACTTTTGAGAATGGTCTTGTCACTCAATCTCGATACATCCTTCTCGACTCCCCCCTCATCTTCTTCACCGCGCTCAGCGTCTTCTTCTGGGTCGGATTTTGCAACGAAGACAAGCATGAGCCCTTCACGGAGTCGTGGTGGGTCTTCCTCTTCATGTCAGGTCTGTCTCTCGGCGCAGTCTTCAGCTGCAAGTGGGTCGGACTCTTCACCATCGCTACCGTCGGCCTCAGCACCATCCATCAACTCTGGGTTCTCCTCGGCGACTTGCGCATTCCCCCGCGCGTGTGGATGCGCCACTTTGTCGCCCGCGCGCTCTGTCTAATCGTAGTCCCCATCGTCTTCTACATGGGCATGTTCCAAATCCACTTCATGATCCTCGGCAGCTCAGGCGACGGCGACGGGTTCATGAGCTCTGAGTTCCAGCACACACTCGGCGGACGCGGCATGTCGGACACGTTCGCAGACATCGCCATCGGCTCTGAGCTCACCATCCGCCACGTCAACACGCAGGGTGGCTATCTGCACTCTCATGCACACAACTATCCTGGGGGAAGCAAGCGTGCGTTCACTCTGACCTCCTCGCGCTCTCGCTGACGTCCCTGCAGAACAACAGATCACGCTCTACCCGCACCGGGACTCAAATAACGACTGGCGCATCACCAACGCGACCTGGGAAGAGGACGCCTCAAATGGCGCTCTCACGTACATCACCGACAAGATGCGCGTCAAGTTCGAGCACATCACGACCTCGAAGCGGCTGCACTCGCACGACTACCGCCCGCCCGTCTCGGACGTCGACTTCCAGAACGAGGTCTCGGCATACGGCATGCCCGGATTCGCGGGCGACGCGAACGACGACTGGTGGGTCGAGATCGTACACGGTGACAAACGCGACCGCGAATCCTCCAAGCGTCTGCGCACGCTCCGAACCAAGTTCCGCTTAAGGCATGCGCTGACAGGGTGTTACCTCTTCTCGCACAAGATCAAGCTGCCCGAGTGGGGCTTTGAGCAACAGGAGGTGACGTGCAACAAGAACGCGGTCATGGCCAACTCCCTGTGGTTTGTAGAGACTGCGACTCATGCTGGGCGTTAGTTGTTTGCAGTTTCCCCTACTTTTCCTTCGCTGATTGTGCCCGATTGCAGTCCCGGCAAATGCGCCGAAGGTCAACTACAAGCTGCCTGGGTTCATGGCCAAATTCTTGGAGCTGCAGCAGGTTATGTGGACAACGAACGCCGGGCTGACTGACCGGCACACATTCGATTCGCGGCCCGACGCGTGGCCGCGTCTTCGTCGCGGAATCGTGCGTGGGCCATCCGCTTCCCGGTACCCTTGCTCACGGTTTCATTCTTAGAACTTCTGGGTCAAGGACCACAAGCAGATCTACCTCGTCGGCAACCCGATGATCTGGTGGCTCAGCTCGCTCGCCGTCCTGGGCTACATCGCCGTCCGCGGACTCCTCATCCTCCGCGCGAAACGCGGGTTCCGCGACTTTGACAGCAGTGCGTTCCTCCATCCGCATTCACCTCTCCTCTTCACTGACCCCGCCCCAGCGAAAGTCGTGAAATACGACGGCGTGTGCGGCTTCCTCTTCCTCGGCTGGTTCCTGCACTACTTCCCCTTCTACCTGATGGCGCGCCAGCTCTTCCTGCACCACTACCTCCCCGCGCTCTATTTTGCCATCCTGCTCCTCGCCAGCGTGTTTGACCTCGCCACATCGACGCTCCGCCCGCGCGTGCGCCTCCAAATTGCCGGCGTTCTGATCATACTCGCCATTTGGAACTTTATGTATCTGAGCCCGTTGGCGTATGGGAACCAGTGGACGAAGAGCAAGTGCCAGAGCGCGAGGTGGCTTAAGACGTGGGACTTTTCGTGGTATGTGCCTCTACTCTCTTCACCTTAATGAAGCCCACCTGACCGCGCATCACGCACACAGTAACGACTTCCCTGATACGGTTCGTCTCCTTACCATCCCGCATTTGCCCACAGATCACTGATGGTGCGTTTGTGTTTACAGTACGGCGAGTACGCAGGCGTCGCCGCGCCCACACTACACACACCGCCGCCGTCCATCGTCGGCGGGCAGGGCGCCCCTCCAGCTGAAGCCGAGGCGGAGCACACGTCCGCATATGTTGTCAAGCCCGAGCCCGGGCACGACATTTTCGCGGGCGATCGCCAGGACGCGCGGAGCCAGGCGCGCCCGCCGCCGTGGTCGATGAGGACTCGATCATCGCGTCAGTGCTGGATGTGACTAGCGCGGCGGAGTCGCAGTCGGAATCTGCAGCGTCCGTGGAGTCGTCGTCGGCGTCGGCGTCGGTATCGGCATCGACATCAGCGGAGAGCGTTGAGTCTTCCTCGGTGGGCTCGAGCTCAGAGGGAATTCCGAGCGCCTCTTCGTCTGCGTCAGCAGAGGCGAAGGCAAAAGCGAAGCCGGCTGGGCCGCTCGGTGAGGCGGAGGTGGAGGCAGAAAAGGTCGCACAGGAGCTGTTCCCTGACGCGGTCGAAAAGTAGCTGTAGCTGTATCTTAAGTATCTGTTCTCGTATGCTATATAGCTCTGGTTCTTTCTAATTTAATTCCCGTACTGAAATGGACTTTTGGCTTGCGGGTGCTACATAATTCAGATCTTAGAGCTCAATGCTCGCCATACGCCAGCCGTTCCTCGGGTCTTCCTCCTCATCTTCCGACTCGAGTGGAAGGTCAGAGTCGGAGTCGTCGCTCTCCGTCTCATTTCGCTTACGTTTCTGGCGGCGGGACGCAGCGCCGCGTTTGGATGGCGAAGACTGCTTTCCAGCGCCACGCGAGGTCTTCTTCGCCTTGGCCTCCGTCTTTCCTTCTTTGGGCTTTGGGGGGTCGGGGACGAAGAGCGGGAACTCCTCAGCGAGTTTCCTCTGGAAGTCAGCGTCATATCCGACACATTTCACTGTCGAAACCAGAATGATCTAGTGGATTATAAGGGATACCAGAGAGGAGCGGGCATGCGAATATGCTTATCACTTCTCCCCGATCAATGGCGGCGTGCATCTCCTCCGCAGTCACTGTCAGAAATTTGTCTCTCTTGTTATTCGGCGCAGCTGCCTCTTCAGCGAGCGTGGGCTTTCGTCTCAGTCGCCGTCGAAGAACAATTTCTGCCCGAACATTTCGACCCCAGCCTTGCTTGGAAAGCTTTTTCGTCCAGGTGTTTTGGACCTGTCCGGCATAAATGACGCAGAAATCGTGGAGAAAAAAAAACATGTACCTTCGGGGCTGTTGCTGCCATTCCTCGACCGTCAGGGGCGGAGCAGGTGTTGTAATATATTGACCTTGGTATTGCCAGTTGTTTTCATCCAGCCGAGAGAAAAGTATCCACTGGAAGGGACCTTTCATGTCCTGGCTTGTTCCGCTTTCTTTCTCGTCGAGATTCTTGTTCTCTTCGATCTCACCATCTCGATGCGAATCGCCCTTCGCGCCCTCTTCCTCTTCCCCGCCAGAACCAGAGTCGCCACCTTGGTCTTCATCGGAATCGGCGCCGTCATCCTTGCCATCCAAATCACCGAAACAAGTCACATTGAAGAGTAATCCAGGCGCGCCAGGAATCTCGGGGCAGTGCGGGTTGAAATTGAGGTTGGGGTACAGAAAATACTTCTTGCCTGTCTTTTTCACGAACTCTGCCCCAATTTTTGGGCGAGCCACCTGGCGGTTCCCGCCATATGTCTTGCACATGAAGTCGCGTGTTACAGCGATATCGAGGATATCCCGCTCCAGGTCGATTGGATACGGCTCATAGCTAATGTTGTGCTGGCGCAGCCTAGATCTGATCGTATCGAGACTCAGGATTGGCGTGTCCTTGGGCTTCTTCACCTTGGGCTGTAGAACGTGAAATAAAAATCGCGGATTAAAATGCAAATCGAGAAAGAAGAATACATTACGAAGCTGTTCGAGTTTCTGATCGATTGCATTGCGCTCAGCGTCTGCGTGGACTCTGACTGAACGGACGAAAGGAAGTATAACGGCATCCATGAGCACTCTGCGCCTCTTCTCTGGCCGAGTCATATCCGTGGCCACTAGATCGATGTCCATCTCTTCGTCCTTTACGATAATCTTTCGATGCGTTGCCGCTGAAGCTGCGTCGATTGATGAAACCTGACTTGCACGACGTATAGACCCAGGATCTTCGGCATTTAGCGTTGTGATTCGCAAGTCCATCGCGCCAGTGTCCGACGAAGGCGTCGCGGGCTTTCCCAAATATTAGCGAGGTTGAAAAAAGGATTGCTTCTACATACGGCGTCAAAATCTCCGCCCATGTCAAAATCATTAGGCAACTCAGTGAGTGGGCTATCAATATCCATATCCTGCTGCACCCGAGTAAGGCTGAACCACGAAACACACTATGCATACACACCATTGGTTCGTCGGTCCGCATTTCTACCTTGAGTGGTTTCTTCTCCTCTCCCTTGAACTTGAGAACGTCTACACCAGGGGTCTTCACCATTCGCGAGCATTGCTGGGAGTCAGAGCATCATTACCAAATTCTTCTCCTCTCCCTTGAACTTGAGAACGTCTACACCAGGGGTCTTCACCATTCGCGAGCATTGCTGGGAGTCAGAGCATCATTACCAAATTCGAGTTTGCCCTTATCCTCGAGCTTCGGGAACTTTTTCTCCTTCGAGTCCTCCGGAATGAGACCGACCTTCGTCTCCTCCTTCTAGTGAAAAAAAAAAGAGGCAAATGGCCCGGGGTCCACCGTAGAACAAAACATCTCTCAAATCACACGTACCGGCTGGATTTTCACCTTGGGCTTCTCATCCTCCACCTTATCACCAAGGGAAGTCACCGGTTTGTCTTCAAATTCTGGGAGGTGCTCGAACTTCATGCGCAGACGATGAGGACGGGTGGATCGTGGTTCGGTTCAAGTTCAGGATGCGCACGTGATAAGCAATCACTGCCACTCGGCAGCGTCCGAGTTTTGATCTGCAACTTGAACATGAACATAGTTGTAACTCGACGGTTGCTGTCAGACTCCGGTCAAGGTACAGTAACTTTTTTTCTTAGAATAGTAGGCTGTTCTGTTAAGCTGAGGATCGGAGTGCGACCAAGTTCTACAAGTGCAACCGTGACGTGTATTATATTGTGAAATAGCCGATTCTCGGGTCCTTCTACTGCGATTCCACAAAAGAAGATAAACACTGGGATCATACTTACTGTACTAGTCTACTCTCCTAACCCTCAGCGGCACCTTCGCGCCATTCTGCCCCGCAACTTTGGGTCGCGGCACAATTGTGATATGGTTCTGAATCTCGGTCTCTGGCCCGTCTGGAAACTCGAAGGCATAGTTTCGAATTAAGACCGATAATGCAGCCTGAAAGATTGAGTTTGATTACCAGAGAATAACAGAAACCAACCTTGAATTCCGCCAACGCAAACGATTTTCCTAGACACGTGCGCGGCCCGTCGTGGAAAGTGAGCAGATGACGGTGGCCCTGGAGGTCCTTCGCCGGGACGCTGAGCTCTTCGAACCAGCGCTCCGGCTTGAATTCCTTCGCATCGGGGCCCCAAAGCGCCTCAGATCGATTTATGCACCGGATGGGTGAGAAGACGGTGCTGCCTTTGGCGATGGCGATGCTGGAAATAGTTTCTCCAGAAGGTGTAACAATGGGCGTGCCGAGTGGGATCACATCATCGCAGGCAGCCTGCCACTCAGTTAGCTTGTTTTGCGAGAGTGCCGTGAATCGAATCTCACGATTCGCATCGTTCCAGTAACCGGGGGATGCAAACGGAGTACTTCATGCACAACAGCATCGAGATACGGCAACTCAGAGACAAGCTGGTCCCAAGTGGGATCGCTGCCGCCGAACTGGGCAAGGTCTTTGCGAAGCTTTTCCTGTATTTCTTGATGCTTGGCAAGTTCAATGAGCGCCCACTATTCAGGGCATTGTTGTAAGTGTTTGCGCATGGATAATCAAGTAAAGCAAGTACCGTGAGGCTAACTGAACATATATGTGGCTTATAATTAGTGGGCAATAATAGAAAAGCATCATCAATGCAACTTACCCGACGTTGTCTCGTATCCTAACATTGGATTTAGGATGAATAAATGGGTGGACGAGCTTCACGCACCAGCCAACAAAAGAACATTCTGAGAGATAAATAGTGAATGAGTTATGTCTGAATAAAAATCGTGGTTCTTACCATCTGCAAATGAGGTTAGGCTGGGTTCAACCTCGGCAAAAAAACTAGACGAACCTGAGCTACCACTTCTTCTTGAGTCATGTACAGTTCATCCGCGATCTCGGCCTTCACTGCGAAAATATAAGATCAATCCAACGAAAACCACCGAGGTGGGTTGCATACGAAGCAAGCCAATCACGGATTTATCCGTGAACTCCTCCGCGACACCACCCTCCTTCTCGCGACGTGTATTCTCGAGCAGGCGCTCTGCAATCACGTTTAAGCTCCGACGCAGTTCCCAGAAGAGGCGCATGCGCTGCGTCGGTACGCTTAACAGGATCGGAAACGTAAAACTCAGGACGAAAACGAGCTTGGTTTGCCAGCTCATATCAGTAACCTGCAGCGCCTCGAACGCAGCAGTCACGGACGACTTCTGGCCGTCAAGATACCGAAAATCGTGCGAGAAACCAGCAATACCGACACTATCGAGCCTACCGAGGATATCAATGGAAATCTGGAACAGAAATGGGGACCCACGCGATCCGGTTCATCCTGGGATTTTGGTAAGAAGCGGATCAAAAGTAGATTTTCGCAAGGGACCCACCATTCCTGGACCTCTATAACGACCCCACCTTCTGGCGCTGATTCGAGTGTCGTATCCCAGAAGGACTTGAGCTGGTCCACGTACATGTAAACAGAGGATTTATGAGAGCTAGTGCACAGCAAACCTTGTATGCGGAATCATAGAACACTGCAGTCAGTCTCCGGATGGCAGCGTTGCTGAATGCCGGCGTTAGTGCCTTCCGCTGTCTATTGAGGTACATTGATATCAGGCGGAATAATGGCACATGGCAGGCGTAGACGGACCGCTTGTGCATATCTCCTTCTGCCCATAAAACTCCACGCCCGAACTGCCCGGAAGGTTGGCTCACTACTGAAGCGGACAGATAGCACGCACGATTCGGCCAATGAAAAGTCTATCGTTCTCGGTCTTCGTGTACACAACGCGCTCGGAGCTATAGAAGTGGGTGACCGCCTTCGGATCGGTGAGCACGACCTTCTTGCGACCGAACGCAAGGGGGACTTCGTATACGGGCCCGTAGCGCGCCGCCCACTCCTCGTAGCTGAGACTGATATCCGGAGACTGTAGGAGGAAGGTCTCGAGCCCCAGGATACGGTTCGTGCTGGGTGGTCCACAGAGCTTCGTGGTTTCCGACCCACGACGCCAGACATACAGAAAGAGTTTCGAGCATATCCAGAGCCCGAGCAAGATGAGGACGCCAGGAACGCCAAGGTACGTTGAGGACATCTTTCTTCCATTGCCCAATTTGCCGCCTAGTCTTTATAAGTCCCCAGACGTCTCCCAGGCTGTCGTCCGAGTCTGCTGTCGTTATAGAAGCCTAGTAAGAGCCTTAATAGCGGGCCGTATAAAGTCTCGGAATATCCGGGGATGTCGTGAACGAGATTCAGACGCGCGCGTGAACGATCGGCCTCTACAACGGGTATAGCCAAGAAGAGTAACATGAGCACCTGCCTCGATAAAAAGGATTTTGACACCATGATGGCGCGCAAGATGCGCGATACGGACAGCGACGAGGCGTTCAAGGTCTTTGACGAGGACGCGAACGGCTACATCAGCACCGCGGAGCTGCAGAGAGCTGGGCATGTCAAAATTTAAACCGAACCTGGGCGAGAAGCTCTCGGTTGGCTCTCGGACAACGAGGTCGAGGAGATGATCATTGATCCGTGAGAGACACGTCGACGGTGCGCTGGGCGGCTGCTTGCTGTGTAATGTTACTGTACTAACCCCCTCGTGTCCCAATCGACGGCGATGGCCAAATCAACGAAGAGTTCGTCAAGGTGCGTTAGTACTCCGTCTCTTGTGTGACTTGATCCGCGAATCCAACAAATTGAAATGGCACTAGGAGTTAACCGAGTACACGTGACTCTTATTTGGTCCACAACAACGCGTCGCGTCAGAACACATCAAAATTCACAACATAGGGTAAAACTCATGTATCGTAGACGGAAATCAACAGCTGCACAACGCGGTCGGGATTTCTTTAAATGCCGACCTTGAAGCACATCTTTGCAGTAACACGGGGCTTCGATAGGAAGAGTTCTGTGAAATCGCAAATCTGCCATTCCAATAGGGAGCGAGATCGCATAGCGCTCTCAGGAACGAAGGTCGGCATGATATATTTGAAAAAAAAACGCTCGCAGGTGTCCAGCAAATTTAAACCAGATGCTCCTATTTATATCCCAATAAGTGTCGCCATTCTTTGAACGGTGGTTCGGTTTATGAGCATATGGCTGATGATTGATTAGACGTTGCGCAAAACTCTTTCAGGAGTTTCTCATTGACTAAGTTCCACTGTCATTGCGGGCCATGAATGTCTTGCAGAAGATTCAAATTTTGTTAGGTGCACGATAAAGTACACCTTTGGAAATGATGCAAAAACTCTGCGAGACAAGGGTACTCAAGGCGACGTCACAGATAGTGCCCGGTTCGGCAAGTGAATATTAATGTCCAGAGAATATAGGCATGTACATAAAGTCCCTGGCATCCGCCAAACTGCGTAGTTCCCGAGCTGACTTGTTCGAAGCGCGATATTCTATGGAAGAAGACGATGGCTTTCCCGGGTGAGCTGAGTAGAGAGAGAATTTCAGAGGCTCCGTACGATCAGTCCAGATGCGAGTGCAACAAAAGTCGTACCAAAGGTAGTAGCACTTGAATTTCCCAAACTGGAGACCTTTCGGCAGATAGTCAACATGATGGATAAACTTGAACAGTTACCGTAACAACTTGGACAAGACTCGCGCTTGTGCTCGTCTCTTGGTGTTCTGGTATAATAACCTTTCCATCAGGGTCATTATACTACCCCTCCCCAACTGCGTCGTGGCTCTGCGTCGTCTCCAATTGCACGGGGAGCCACGACGCGGACCGTGCGTATTCCACCCCAAAGGGCTCACCTTCTTCCTCCATCAAAATTCGCTCGAGCTCTATGCGCACACTCGCGTCCGCGCAGTGATCCTCTGAGATTTCTCTGCCGTGCGTCTTCTCGAACCAACGGACGCCCACCAGAGTCCTCATTTGGGATGAGGCATCTCAGAGGATGCCACCGACCATTTGATAGCAGGTACGTCTCTCAGAGGCCTTTCTGGAGAAGAATTGTGAGTAGTGTCGCGAACGTTGGGCACAATTGACATTGTGGCCCTGGCAGGGTGTGGTGGACGAGCAGCGTACGTGAGCGTGACCTTGTCCCGCATTTGGAGGATTCGACGCCCGACGTCAGGGCACGTTACCGCAGTGACCTGCCTTCCAACTCCGATATCGATATCTGTCCATGGCCGATCCCCATGCGCTGAGGAATTTGGCCATGAAAGGGCAAGTTCAAGGGCTGAAGCCGATCCATTTCGACTGACGGGATGAATGCGCAAATCCGGATCCAGTGGGACCACTGAGTCAAGCCTCACGGAACAATACAACCTTCCAGCCCTTTCTTTTCATACCCTTACGGACGGCATGTACACAGTACTGCCGAGCTCGGAGCATTGGCCCATCCGAGTTCCCTTGTCTAAAGTTAAACTCCGTGACTTGCAATTCCGTTCTCCGACCGCTGGCGTATGATGATAATCCCGCGATCTAGTTGCCATCCTTGGCCTGCAACGACCATATGCATCCCCCAAGAAGCGCGCGTCTATACGCCACAGCTGATGATCAAACCCTTTTGTGCCTCCGCCGCATTTCTCTGGGTCAAGTTATGGCATAGACGTTTCACAACGCACTGAGAAACGCTTTCATCCGGATGCTGGCGTCGTCTTTGGCCTTGTCCCGCACCTGTGCTGTGGTGATGCTGTAGAACAACAGCTGCCGACATCCGTTTGAACTGGATAGTTCCCGATTTGGCGCTACTTCTCTGGTCATCACCTGGACGTGGATGGCAACCTTGTCTTCCGCATTGATGTTCGCAGGCTTCAAGTGGCAGATAGCGTGGTCTTGTGCTGGCACTTTGACAGCTGCCTTTGCAACCGTTTTGGATATATTTTGCGCGCCTTCAAGTTTAGGGACTCGCGATCTTCAGTGCCCTCATCATGCCCTCCGACGGCAACCTCGTAAACGTCAGCAACATCGTTCATTACTTCGCCTGTTCTTCCCTCGAGAACCTATCCACCTACCACAAACACCAAGCACGACTGCTCTCCGAGATATTCTTGAAAATCGAGAGAAAGCGCCTTTTGGAGCTCGTCAGCGATCCCTTATTCGTACATGACATTCCAGTGATCAAAGTAAGGGTCCTTTTATGAGTGCCTTTGAAGGATTACTCACTCCCAGACAGCGCTACATCTACAGATTGGAGCGGACCCTACGGGGAGGGTCCATAGCTGTCTGGTTTCAATTTCAAGAGTCTCAAGAAGAACTTGCTCGGATCCAGCGCCTGCTCGGTATCTACAGTCTCTCATTCGTTCGGACCAAATCAGACTGTCGTTGCAGCTCCTCACGAATGTGCTGTACTGGATAAGGACAAGTTCAACAAGCGCATCCAAGACGCCCGGACAAGAGATGATGCCGCAATGCGGGAAAAAATCGAGGACCTTGTTGAAAAATTCCAATCTAATAAACGTCGAATGTTCCAACGGCCAACAGAAAGCTATCTAGACAACCTTTTTGTGAGTGATGCCTTGATGGGATGGACTCTGCTTAAATCCCGAATAGCCAAAGGTAGAAAACCCCACCGGGAGTGAAGGCCATCGCATGCTTGCTTTCAAATCTATTCTCAGCAAATTTACGACGATCGCATTATATCCACTGTCTAGACTGATGACGACATTGAACGTGTGTCTACTTCTTGAATTCCTCGGTCGTCTTTTGTTTTTTAACTGGCAAAACAGTCGTATCTAGATGCAAGGCTGCACAGCCTGCAACAATCTTACACCCCGCTCGAACTTCAGGTCATACGAAAGCCGTCGGGGAGTATAGTAACTGTTCTGATTGGTGCGCCGAGCGTTCGAAGCGTGTCCCTCATTCACCCTAACTTGTGATACTCTCAGGTTCCAATAGTCGCAGTGATATCCAAACTGCCTATTGCCCTGAAGTCGCCCAAATGGGCAAGCTGCCCATACTTTACACAACGAGAGCCCACAGGCATTCGCAGCGCGAGTTTGTGGTGGCCCAGCAAGCTATTCTGGCCCGCCCTGATTCGCGTAAATATGTCGTCTGGAGGCATGGGGTTGCCCCATCAACAGATATATATCTGGTTGAGAAAATGGGGGAGGATCCGTTCATACTAGCGACCCTTCTTGGTGCCGACATCAGGTCCGACGTGGTTATACCACTTCCCCGCGACGGGTGAGTCTGTGGCTTGGTGGCAGACAACATCTAAATTTTTGATCCAGAATGGCTGTGAAGAATGCGATCTGTCAGTCATCCGAGGATCCTTGGATAACAGAGGATGGCTGGGTTGCCTATAACATGCATGATTTGCGATGCAACTCATCCCGCCTCCTCGATTATAACCACCAGATATTTATACCAGGACCGCCTTAGGTACTAAGAGGTCCATCATAAATGAATTCGAGCGGACGGACAAATAATTGACACGGACTAGAATCATAAATTATCAGTCTTTCACTCGCTACAATAGGGTACAGTGTAAATAAAAGTAATACACACTTGACATTCATTCAATCAGTATCGGATCGCGTATCAAGGACATAGTAAGTAAAGAGACAGAAAAGTAAATAAATCATGCTACCGACTTCGTCGGCAGTGGCCGCCAATGTCGTGCAAAGTTCATATAACGGGTCCGAATAGTCCTGAAAAGTATATAGCTGTTCTCCGATCCCCATAGCCTCGAAAGGGTATAAAAGGCGAGCGCTATGAGGAGGAACACGACGGCGGCCACCGAGACAACGGCGTAGGCGACATTCGAGATATGTCCAGAGGTCTCGGTGCCAATGAAGTTAAACGAGAGTATGCCGACCATGAATGAGACGAGCGACCAGACCAAGAACGCCATTGGTAGACCTAGGACAAGAGCGATACCTTTGTGCGTCAACGTGTATTGATTGTAGTTGAACTGAATAATCATCAGAAGAAAAAATAGCAAAACCGACAGTCTCCGTACAATAGTTAATGCATTTGTGGGATCAGGTGACTCCCGAGAATTTGGTGCCCGAAGCTGGTAAGAGGATATGAAATATAATCCACTTGTCACACTGCCAAAGGAGGACAAAATGGAGATCAATATCGCGGTCCTCGGAACACCTCCAATGTTTTCCAAGGCCAGAATGCCGGCAGATGCCCTAAAAATAATGTTGAATGTTTTTATTCCGCGAGTTGTGCGGATGCTTACGACAAAAGCACAGTGGACTGGGGTGCGGAATCAGGTCATACGCTGCAAGTTTAGATATATGTATTAGACTCACGATGAGATTGAATTCTTCCCATTCTTTGACTAGACGCAGAATATGATCCCGCCATTGATCGTCCGTAAGAATTGTGGCGCGCACTTCTTCCAAACGATTCAGATATCGTAAGAAAGAACCGAGACTTGCAACGTCCACTATCCAAAACAGTACATTCAGAGCTTGGGAGGGCTTCAGTAGCTGATCGGTCTCGCTCGAGTTGTCTACAGCGCCTTGCTGGCTATCTATGGACACAAATTAAATGCATGGTTCCCATCGAGAAATATTAACGTACATTTTTCAGTCAAGACTTTGGCGATAAGAGCTGTTCGTAACTTGCAGCTCTCTTGAGAAGCGGTCTCGGTCTCTGTAGCTGGAACTGGAAGGACTTGATCGTGTACCACCAGTTCAAGGGGTTCCCGTTCCTCCTCCTCGCTATTCGGTGACTCAGGCCGGTCTATTGGCTGAGAACTGCCCCCAGCTTCTGCTTCTACCGGGTGCGCTTCTTCACTGGCCGCAGCATTATCTGGAAAGCGCTCTGGCTCGACGAACCCAGGACCTTCATGTCCTTGACTCGTGACCATTAATGTATCCCTTTCCGGTGGAGGTGAATCCATTTCCGTTTGCTCATACAGAGACACCAGGATATTTGTAAGGTCTTGGCTGTGCTTCAGCGAAAATGGAATCTTGGCGGTTGACGACGTCAACGCCTCTGTAATGCAAAAAAATCAGGGACGAGGATCAAATCTCTGCAACGAGCTCACCGAATGAACACCACTTCAAAAATACCAACGCCAGTTTGTGTGCTTCTGGCAGCCATTTCGCCATAGATCTCTCGGCGTGTGCAGGATGCGCAGCGATGTACTGCCAATATAATTTCCGCTTGATCTTGACGTCAGCGGGTTGTTGACTTGAATAGAGTGCGGTCTGTGAGGAGTGGAATACGAACAGCCGGTTGTCCTTCGACAGGAAATAAACCTCTTCACAGAAGAAATTCGAGGAGTTGATCTCGTTGACTGGCTTCATGAGAGACAGCTCGTCAACGACTAGATCACAATGCTTAGCAGAGTCGTTTTGCTCAGTCGTCTTCGCGTAGTACTTGCTGCCATCAGGTCTTGAATATTGCCTCCAGTCGCTAATGGTAGAGAGAACATGTGAGAGCAAGGAAAAATGTGGAAGCCAAATCATACCTGTTAATTCCCTCTGCTACGGAAGGTAGGGAAGGGAGTGAATAACGGCGTCCTTTTGGGGTGTCAGGCATGAGGAGGTATCCTCAATTGACAAAAGAAGAGGTATCTTCAACTGACAGAAGGAGTTTTATGGAGAAGCGGCGCTGTGGTCCTGATTTGTCTTCCCACCATCTGCCAGCATGCAATTAGTTTATTTTTGAGAGCGGCGTAATCGTGTCAGTTGATGTCAGTTGATGAGGCGCCATAGAGACATTTGACGCCACACTGTCTTGTGGCCAGCCAGATCCACGCAGTCGTTAGAGCAGAAGAGCGGGATAGTTCCATTTCTTTCTAGCGGTTCGACCGCAGCCAGCCAGCACCAAGAAGAAACCAAACCAACGTGCTAGGATATCACGATATCCATCGTCTTCTGCCGTAGCTGTTACCGGGAGCTGTTTGCGGTATTATTAATGAAGAACGGCTCAGAAAGGATATATTACCATACAGCTTTCATTCAGAGCTGTAGTTCCGGTTGGTACATATATTTGACAAACAGCTTTGGTGGGGTTTCATGTTGCGATGCTGTGATTCCGAATATCCAGCAAAAAAGGAGGCAACTGACAAGGCTGATGCACCACCAGAGATAGGACCCGTGAATTGAGTGTCGTGAGTATCAGGTCGTTTTTGAGAGGAAAGCTGTACAGAATTGGTGGAGCTCCATAGACCAGCAGGGAATTCTTCCACAAAGAAGAGTTTCCACAAACGCTATCTTCGTGCTTCTGGTCCTGGAAGTTCTGACGAGTTTGGCTTTGGGAGACTGGTTTAATGGTTTGATTATTGGTAACGATATGAATACAGAAGCTACTGCGATGCAGGAGTCCGAGCGAAATGGCTGCAAGAGTCCGAGGGAAACAGGTATAGGCAGCTTCAGAGATGCGAGGGCGTAAAAATGCAAACTCAATGAAATCCAGGATATCTATCGGTCTAGGGAAGTTTGATTTATCAACACATCGCGTCTTAGTTTACACTCGACTTGCCTAGTCTTTAAAATCTCCGAGAGGGATTGTACGGGACCAGGGTAGCACTCGAATCAGTCGAAAACATTTGCACAGGTGTTGGCCCTCCGGTAGGAGGTAGCTGCAGTGGGGACGACAAGAGCTGGGCTTCTCTCTGTAAGGAAGCGTGTTGGAGGCGAACCTCTCGCAACTGAATATCAACGAGTTCTCGTTGTTGGCGCTTTAGAAAGACGGGGATGGCAAAAATGAGACCCAAATTTAATGCCACTGATACGACTGCGGTGATCCATGTCAGGAAAAAAGAAACTGAAAAGGGCTGGTACGTACATAACACCACAACAAGGGCAACATTGCTACAAGCCATCGGAGAGTCTTTGGCATTTTCTGCCACAGACTCCAAGACTATACTCCTAGGGTTTGCTGCAGAGACGGGGTGGGCCCGAAAGCCGCTGGAAAGATAGCGGCCATGTCCACCGGTTTGGAGCCCAGTTTGAATATAGGCTTCAGCGGGGGCGTAAGCCGGGAATTGAACCAAGAGTTTCTTGGTAGGGACTTCAATTGGTGCGGAGATCGCAAGACGAGGTAGTGCACAGAGAAGGAGCAGAGCCCGTAAGACGGTCATCGAGTCAATGATCGACGTTCTTCGTAGCCGATGTTTGTATATATTTATCCCTCCCCAACGCAACATTCGCCCAACTCGCAGTGCTGTTGTTCGAAAAAACAGCGTAAATTCTTCCAAAGATTGAAAATATCGATCTACGCGCTTTGGGTCGGTTTGTTGGTAGATATGGTCGAAATCTGGGGAAAGAAAAAGGTTTTCACCAAACTTAGACCAGTATATACTTGGTTGCAGAATCTATGTAAAATTGACCGACAAATTGAATCGTTCGAGCATGTGACACCATTCGACGTTCGGAAAAATATGCGAAAACAGACCGCGACTGAACCTAATTAATCACCCGTTGTTTGTGCATGGTTACGCGTTTGCACAGCATCTGGTTGAAAAAGAAATCAAGCTTTGCGAGAGGATTTTTGGTTCTGAAGTAAGGGAGTCACAGTGCTCGCCGTGGAGAGGCATGTGGCGCCATCTCTGCAGCATACGATTCGAGTCCGCCCGAATCGCTCTGTGCAGCTGGGAAAAACGTCACTGGACACAGCGCTCAACAGCCGTCAGCGCGGCTGTAGTCAAGGCAGTGCGATTTTCCTCCTCCATTACATTTGCAAGAATGTATTTATTTATTTGATGTATAAAAGTACATTGAAGACGAACGGCCAGAGATGTATGGGATGTACACGTCCCTTAACCCACGGTGGGTGTCAGAACGCTCTGCGGACGGACGAGTAGAGCCTTGGGTTGAGGGTACAGAGCGAGTGGGATTGATGCCCACAACGACGGTGACCGCCGCCGAAGTGGACTCTAGGACCAAGGCAAAGGCTGCCGTGGACTGGACAAGAAACAGAGAACGGAAGGTGAAGGGAGGGTTACAATTGCAAGTAACAGCAGATGGTAGTAGGGCATCGGGGTTGTCATTGGATATATATTCGTGGAGAGGCGTGAAGGTCGCTGCACTAGAAGAACCCACGGCGCGGACGCTCTGGCACCATCGTCGACGTGTCGGACAATGCGAGCGAGTACTGGCTTGCGTTGTCTGTGCCGGACGCGTTCGAAGAACGGGAGGATTGTGGCGGGGGGTGTAGGGTTTCGCGCGCTTCTGGTATGCGGGGAAGAGCCACAGGGGAGGGCCCGTGGTCCGTTGGCAGCTGGGACCCTTGAGCCAATTGATGGAGCGGTAGAACCGAGTCGTGCCTCAGCAGTACCGCGGGAGGGAAAACGCGTGATACGCAGGCGAAGATTGGTTGGGTGCGGCGTATGTTAAGCCTGAATCGGCAGCCATGGTGCTTGATGACAACAAGGACGAGATTGAAAATCAAGCAGATTACTACGCACACGCAACAACCGTCAGACAGGAATAACAGTGGTGCGGAAGTAGGACGTACATAGACCGACAGTGAGAGACACGATAAGAGTTTGCTCTAGGCGATGTCCCTCCTTTCCCCGTTTTTCCGCTGGCGAATCGGCGATGGCTGTAATGTTGGAGGAAATGTTGTATCGGATGCTGGCGGCGGCGCACGGAAGAATGCAAGTGATCATAATGATCATGAGATGAAGGAGAAGGAAAGGAAAAGAGCAGTGGAAGGCCGACAACCCGTTCCCTTCGAGGGATGTTCACTCCCGTGGTTAGAGAGTGAATGTTTGAGAGTCAAGCCTTGGCCGCGCCGAGTCTGAACCCATCGCTTTTATAGTCGCCGATCGGATGACGATCCCAAAGCTTAGTCAGGTCTGCCAGCGGATATTACTTACACCTTCTTCCCACAATTTGTGTGTCACTGGGAAGCCACAGCCATCCATCAAGGCTAATTATGGAGGGGAATGGAAACTCAGTCACTTTCCGTACCTTTTTTGCAAACTGGGAGTTCCAAGTCGTCTCTGGCCCGTCAGAAACTTGAAAAAAAAAGGTTCGAACCAGGATAAACGCTTGCAAAGCCTGAGTTCAGTTGACAAAGATAATAAGCTTGCCCATTTTCCCATATACGCATCTTGGAAGGGCGGCGGTCTTTGCCCGACGGTGCTATATTCGAACCAGTGCTTCGGCCTGAGGCAGCCTTGGCGTCAGCGCCTAGCCTTGCATTGAACAATGAATTATTGAAAAAACAGCACTGCCATGCTAGAAAGGGTTCGCCGCGCCAGCGGACTGTCGAAAAGGGTGTGGTGGCTTATCCCAGCGAGTTTAGCTTCCCGGTAAAAGTTTTCCAGTTGTCGCGGTGGCGTCGAGTCACTGACATTCCGGATCCTGTCGACACCAGATTTCCGTGCATCGATAGGACCGAGTTTCCTGCTTGGAAGTCCTCTGCGGGAGTACGGAATTATGGGTGAGATGATGCACACCAAGCGGACGATCGGGTCGGCCATGCCAGTGTGGGACCACGAATAGCACAAATCAGGACGAAGCAGCATTAGATCATTTGCCCGTTGACGGAGCGTCCTAGATGAATAAGATAAGTTCAAAATCCACATTGGGCAGGTAGGTAAGCTCGCCACTTGAAGCTGCATTCACCATGATGGACGTCGCAAAACAAGGAGAAATGCAAAACTGGCACGTGGACTGGTTGTTTGGTCGCCAGACAACGCGTCCAAGCGGGCCGCGACGGGTCTCTAATTTCAAGAACGCTTCAAATTTGCCAAGGAATAATACATAACATTTCTAAAGTCTATGGTGAATGGCTGGCGTCTGGGGTCCTGAGCAGCGAATGTAGAATAGTTGGACGAGCTTTCGGCGATCACCGACTGGTCATCAGCTTATCTAACACTGATTTTTCTTCCATAGGAATTCACCATCCCACCATCCCGGACCCTGGGCCGATCATTCTTCAGCAAGAAATCATCGGCCAGTTAATAATTTCGGCACATGTGTGTAAACTGCACGGCGTGAATATACTGTATCTAACTAATCCTGCTCTCATCCATCGTTTCAGATGCCAGCGGACTCGGAATATCACTGAATATCAGCCAATATTCTTTAGCCTCTCTCTAAAAGACTTCGATTGCTCCTGCAGGGTAGAACGCCCTCAACTAAGAGCCCGAACTGCTGTTGCGCCTGCCATGGTCCAGGCTCGAGTCCTGCCCTCCCCAGAACCCCTCAGGCTGCTATGCAAGTGAGAACCTCCCGTTTCCACGCACCTCTGGACTCCGCAATTTGTGCCGACTAGACTTCCTCTCCCGTTAATAGCATAGAACAAGGATCATTCTCCCGATTGTGGCTCCTGTTCCTTCAACTGGAGTAGAATTAATCGTATTTCAGCTCCTCCGAACCGCTTCATCGTCGACTTTACCCGCGAAACGCTCCGCCTCCTCCGGTTCTCACGGCAGCAAACGGGTTTTGAGGAGGTATGTGCTCTGCAGCCATTTAATAGTCTTCGTCTTTTGTGTTTTGCTATCGTGACCTTACCAGGAGCCAGCCGTCCATGATGGTTCTCCGGCAAGTCTTCACGCTGGATAGGTTGTATAAATCCTGGTTATGTTTGCTAGGTAAGTCCTCTTCAGTTCGTGAGAACAAACCTCAGCGTAGTCAGCGGGTACGTTAGCATCGTTTTTGTTATCGTCGTTCAAACCTGTTAGGATGTCGTACAGTCAATAGTAGTCTCTGAGGTGCGTAGTGGGCATATGTGCGTACACTCACTTACCGTACCACAACCAGCTTGAGGAACTTTCCATATGCGCAAGAGTGAGTCTCCTACCAGTGAGTGGTTTTCGCTCGATTGAAGCCACGATAGCATCTGAACAACGAACCAAGATTTAACTTGTATTCGAAAATGGTAGGTAAACCTCTCCTTAGCTCATCGCTTATCCTGATCGCCACCAGAAAGCCTCTTTCAAGTCGTGGATCCCGCCAGGTCCTCAAACAGGCCGGTTTATGAATGTATTCCCTCATATCTTCATATATGTCATTCATTAATGTACTGTGTTCAGCCTCGTCCGCCACCGGAGGTTTTTCATCTTTATCGCATTCCAAACCGGAATTATTTTCTCTCTAGCTCACAAAGTCTTCGGCACGATCTAAAAGAGGTATGTTCTACGATCGCCTGCCCATTAAGAGTACGCCTCGACACTACTCCTACAGGATGCGGATGCGTGCCGTCTACGAGGCTTCCGCGCGAGCACAAGGTCGGTTACACAAATACAAAGGTAAGCGATAGTTTCACCCATAGCTGCGGGCGCGGCGTTAAGATACATACACAGGCCTGTCCGGTCTCCCCTAGTGTGGTTCTGGTAACTTTCGTTGATCATCGGCGGGGCTAGGCAGTGGCTAGGCAATAGGCTCTAGTTTCCTGTCAATGCACCGCAAGGCCGACAAAACTATCGGAAGAGGAAACTGAGAAGGAGTGACGGTAATGTTGTCTTTTGTAAATCGGTTCGGATGAGTTCGTACTTTGTTCCCAGTCATGCAGTTTTGAGGCAGCTCTCTTAAGAGCGTAAAAGGATCCTACAGTATGGACCCGGTGGCAGCGCGGCCCGAGCCAAGCGCAGTCATGGTGAGTTCAGATCTTCAACCGAAGAAAAAAAACTGGTAAATGGTTTCTCCAGGACTTTAAAATGCCGCCTTCCAAAGGTCTATCCCCGATCATAAGGGATGTCCAGTCATTTCCTACTTTGGGCGATGTAAACTCGAGTTTTTATACTTTCAGCATGGTGGGCGGTAACCCTGATCAAAACGTGAATGTGTTGAATGCGATGCAATAACCAGAAGCAGAGATATGCCCAGATGATGCCCGAAAATTACCAAAGACAAGAATACCAGGACAACGATTCCAGAAACTTTGAGCATATGAACCTCAGCGGGCTGCAGTCGACCTCGTGTCGCGATATGACATGTCGGTTTGTAGTTTTACAAATATTTAAAACTGAGCGCCAAGTATGTATAGCTCGCAAACGGAGAAGAGTCAGTGCCGACTCTGGTCCTCGCATTTCCTACTCCGGAGCCACCGAAATCACCGATATTTGCACCACAAACTCCGTTTACCGTTCACAAGTTTGTCGCCGCTACGGGTCCGGGCGCAGCTTCCGCGAGCGGCCACCAAGGCACCGGTAACCGTAATGTTCCGGCCCGCCCCCACTGTACCCAATGCGGATTCGGTTTTGGGCTCGACTTGCATGATTTGGAGGCCCCACTGAGTAGCAATCCCTATCGTTTTTGTGAACCACAGTGGCTGACATGCAAGATGTGGTATCAAGCTCGGGCCAACAGTCTCCGAGAACCATGCGCAGTGCGACCAGCGGAAAGCAATGCAAGCAACAGGGCTATTGTAGGCAAGTTGGGCCGCAGTTATAGAGATGCCGTCGATGAACTGGGACAAATGGACGACAAGCTGTCCCACGCGAAAATGGCGGGGGAAGGCTACTCAATGTTTTCGAATATGAACATCAAATACAAACCAAGGACGACGAAGCGCACGGCAGGAACGGTGTGGAAGAAGCTTACAAGGCTATTTGGGACCCAAGACCGAGCTTCGGACAAGTATTCGAGCCATCTAGACGTAAATAACTTGAAAGCCGAACCGGAAAAACGAAGAAATGGCTTGGATCTCCGCTGGATTGGACCATCAGCGCTCATGTCATGAGTTCCGCCGAGGTCAACACCCGTCGAAGCAAGAACCCGCCCGCACAAAGCTCACGGATACGCGGGGATCTCGAGGTGTACTGTAGCTACACGTTGTTGGTATTGTACGCAGGCGGTGTTTGAAACAGAAGACTGGTGCCTATAAATAGCGTACCTATAAATGACGTGCGCGGAACACACACGGAAGGCGTTATAAAATAGAAGCATACATAGTGTAACCGATGATTCTGAGCGCAAAGTAGGTAGGAAACAAAGCTGAAGAGATTTTCTTGCTTTGGATATTGTGTTCCATAGTGTGAAGGAAAGAGGCAAGAGCGCAAAAGAGCTCAGGACAGATGCGTATCCAAAAGCGTCGGACCGAGACTTCGTTCAGGCCAATCGAACCGTTCTGCTGGTTTCTTCATGTCCGAGTTCCAATCCACTGGGTGACCCTCCCTTTTAAATGCGTCTGGTACTATGGTCCACGTCAACACTTCCCCCATGGCCGACTCTCAGTCCAACGCCTCCAGCCGTACACTCTACGCTCGTCTGAGGTCCGTCAGTTCGATGGTGGTGCTCCACGGAAAGAAGCATGCTGGCGTCCGTATCCGTTTTGCCCAGAGTCCCGACCGTATAGCTTATTCTCATGGCAGGTCGGTATAGTGTGCGCCGTGGCATACTTTGACCCAGGTAACTGGGGTGTGGACCTACAAGCCGGAAGCCAATTCGGATTTCGCCTGTTATTTGTGGTCCTCCTTGCAGGGTAAGTTCTACTACGACAGAGCTCCGAGCTCATTGTTAACATTTTCCAGCCTGTTCGCAGCTTTCTTGCAGGCGAGTCGATTTCGAACGCTTTAGATCACAATGAACTCTGACGTTCAAAATATTAGGTATTAGCAACACGATTAGGTTGCGTGACGGGCCTTGGTATGGTTTATGTATTCCTGCCTGCAGTGTATTGACTTTCGTATTCTAGACCTTGCCTCGCATTGCCGTGTACTTTTATACGACCGGCCAAAACACCCACTGCTTTATCGACGCCTGGTGCTATATCCGCTATATATCCTGTCGGAGGTTGCTATAATTTCGACCGATTTAGCCGAATTGCTCGGGTAAGCGCTGTTTCAGGCCCAGACTAGATTCTGATTCTGACTACGTCCCCCTTGACTTTTCTGTTCAGTTCCGCAATAGCACTATGTCTTCTCTTCCCAAGGCTAGAGTTATGGCATGGTGTCTTGATTACTGCTTTCGATGTGGTTCTTCTCCTGGCCCTACGAGATCCTCTGCGTTCCACACCTGTCAGGATGTTCGAGGTTCTCATCGGCGGCTTGGTAGGTTCTTCTAGCACCTTTCTTTTTTCCGCCGTTGAAATATTGGACAGGTGCTGACCGTTTTAATATGTATGGTTGTCGTTACAACCAAAGTCCATGTAGATTGGGCAAAAACTTTCGAGGGCTTCCTTCCTTCCAAGTATATTTTTGGTGCCAGTGGCCTCTATACTTGTCAGTATTCCTCATTGGATCCATTGATTTGTGACTTACGCACTCTCAATAGCTGTAGGAATTCTGGGGGCAACAGTGATGCCACATAGCTTATTTCTGGGGTCCGCTCTGGCAACACAAGATAGATTGTCCGTGGAAACCCCGCCCGTAGTTGTCAAGCTCGAGCCATTGAGCGTTATCGACTCCCGGGAGACAACATCAAAAACTCTGCGCGAATCGTCAAGACTTGCCCGACTCGTCGAATTCTTGGCATCTCTTTTCCGTACTCCTCCACCCAGCGGAAGCTCCACCCATGTGAAGAGACACGCAGATCGAGAAAACAAATCTCTGGACTTTATTCAAGCACATCTAACCCACGGAATCATTGACGTTGTGGGAAGTTTACTTGGTTTCGCAGTACTGATCAATGCCTTGTACGTTTTTCTCTAATGTTTTTCTTTCTTTTTTGAAACCGTTCCAGGATCCTTATTCTTGCCAGCATGGTGTTCTATTACGGTGATAACCATCCGAAACTGGATGGATCAGCCAGCCTTTTCGATGCGTACGATCTCATCCATGATTATGTTGGTGCACGTATGTGGACGTTGTTTCGCCGGGCGTTGCCTCATACTGACCCTGTCATTAGCTGCCGCCACCCTTTTTGCTATTGCTCTTCTAGCGTCTGGCCAGGTTGGTGTTCATTTATAGTGATCATTAACTTTTTTAATATGAATTTGAAGAGCTCCTCGATAATTGCGACCGTAGCGGGTCAAGCAGTTTCAGAGGGATTTCTCAACTGGCGCGTTTCCGTAAGTCGCTCACGTCCTAGCCACGAGTCATAACTACAAAGGAATCGTACAGGCCGTCGTCCGCCGACTCCTCACCCGGCTCATCGCAGTCATCCCGTCTATGGTCGTTGCCATCGCAGTCGGCCGTCCGGGCATCGACGCGCTCCTCGTTGCATCCCAAGTGATTCTGGCCATCGTTCTCCCATTCATCACGCTCCCGTTGATTTACCTGACCTCCTCGAAAACCGTCATGCGGGTACGGAAACCGGATGCACCCGTCTCGACAATTACAGAAAGTTCAACGGATGATACCATCGATTACAGCAGCGGGATGCTCTCCACAATCTTCGGGTGTGCGATCTGGTTGCTGATAGTCGCAGCAAACATATATGTTATTGTAACTCTGATCATATGAGCACGGTAAGGCTGAGCTGTACATTAGATAAAATTCTGGGACTTGTGTGAAATATATATTTAATTTCTTGGGTAAAAATCGACAAGAACGTAATTCCCACGCATTGCACAATTAAGACGCTGCCTTCAAGTGTATTCTCACATCTCATTGCGGTGAATTCGCGCGACTGCTTGTTGTGCTATCTTTGCTTGTCGTATTTCTTACTCTCTACCACGACAATTCCGAGATTTACGACCGCAAGCTCGGCGATAGAAATTGGAGAGGTTCAGGGACGATGGTATTATAGTGCAGGTACACCGGGATACTTCCTGCTAACTTACATGCATGAACTTGAAATCGCGGGCAATCTGGCCAATTACTGTAAGGAATTCTTGATCAATTTGCAATCGGCAAGGAGGAGGATTAGCAACCACAACTTTAATCGTACGATTCCATCCGCCGTTCGGAAAATTTGCAAGAAACAGACCCGCCAACCAACCAACCTAATTAATCACGCGTTGTTTGTACATGATTACGCGTTTGCACAGCATACAGTGATAGGGGTTGATGGGTTGAAAAAAGAAATCAAGGAGCTTTGAACCAAAAACAAGAGAATTCTTTATTCTGAAGTACGGCAGTCCACTCTTCGACGTGATGACACCATTTCTCCGCCCGAATCGCTCGGCGCAGCCGGGGAAAACATCACTGGACACAACGCTCAGCAGCCGCTGCTCCGACTCGGGCTCGGGTGTAAGGTGGCTGTAATCGAAGCACTGCAGATATTTCCCATCCTCATATATTGAAAATGAATGGATAGTCGGGATATACAAGGTTGGTATCATAATGCGGTCCATCGACCCGTTCGTGCGATACTCCGAGTCGGCGACTTTGCGGACGAGTAGAGCCTTGGGCTGAGGATGCAAAATAAGTGGAATTAATGCCCCACGGGGACAATGAAGACGGGGGCCGCCGCCGAATGGGACCTTCCTCAGAATTTACGGCGGAGGCTGTTGATTGATAGACAAGAAACAAGAAACAGGGAACGGAGGGTGAAAAGAGGTGTTGCTGGTATAGCGGATGGTTATACAGCTGTATGTGTAGGGCATCTGGTTCGTAATTCATTGTGGATGGGCTTAAAGGTCGGGGCACTAGAACCCTCTGCGCGGTGTGCGCTCTGGCACCACTGTCGGCGTTTCGGACGGCGCGAGCGAAAACTGGCTGGCATTGCCTGAGTCGGACGCATTGGAGGAATGGCGAAATTGGGGCGGGAGATACGCGGGCTCGCGCGGCTCGGGCGCGCGGGGAAAGGTCGTTGGGAAGGGCTCGTGGCTCGAACCCGTTGGCAGCGGTGGCTCTCGAGCCAATTGCTGGAGGGGCAGAACCGAGTCGTGCCTCGGCGGTACGGCGGGAGGGCAAGCCCGCGACACGCATCGGAAGAGGACTGGTAGGGTGGGGCGTATGTTGAGGTGGAATCGACAGCCGTGGTGCTTGATGACGAGAAGGGCCAGGTTATAAATCAGGTAGATTACTGCACGCCGTAAGACAGGAAGAATAGTGGCGCTGAAGTAGGACATACATAGACCGACGGCGAGAGACACAATAAGAGTCTGCCCTAGAGTAGGACCTTCCCTTCCCCGTTTTTCCGCTGGCGAATCGGGGGCGGCGGTGCCGGTAATTTGGGAGGAAGTGGTGACGCTTGAAGGAGTGATGGGATTGTTTCCGTGAGATTGTAGCACCGCACGGGCGGCGCACAAAGGCATCATGAGGTGAAGGTAGAGAAGGAAAAGAAAAGAGTAGTGGAGGGCCGACATCTTGGTCCCTTCGAGGGATTATCACTCCCTGTGCAAAGGGAGTGTAGTCAAGCCTAGGCCGTGCCACGGAGTTTGAATTTTCAATTCACTGCTTTTATAGGAATTGGATCGACCCACGATCTTCGTTACACAGCAAATCTTAGTCAGTGAGAGAGTGATATACACCAGAACCTTCCCCCGCATTTTGTCACAAGTTCGGGAAGTCACTAAGTTAAGGCTAATTGTGAATGAGGAAAAGTCAGTCAGATTTGCGCACCGTTCTTTGAGCTCGGGATTCCAACACAAGCGACAGATGGCTTTCAACCTCGTCTCTGCCCGGTGGAAACTCAAAAACAAAGTTGCGAACCAGCAGAGTTGCCAGTGACAGAGATAGTATAAATAGCTTTGACTATTTTCCGAGACATTTGCGCATCTGAAACGGCGGTGTTCTTTGTCCGACGGCGATATACGAATCAACCCTCCCATGTGAGCACCTCTCGGACCGATTTTCGTTGGCGCCAAAGAAGCACAGCGGGCGTATACAAGGACATGCCGAGAGGAATTACGGTTGTGGGTGGTTAATTCCCCACGGATCTAGCTTGCCTTGTGAAAGTTTTCGAGTCGCCGCGACTCGCCACGGTAGCATCAAAATACAGCAACTCGGTGGTGCCGGCTAAATGGGAAGTTCTTTAGTCTACCTCCCACTAATCCTTGAGGTAAAAATCCCGCGGACACTGTATTTCCAGGGACCGAGATTCCTAAGAAGCACTTTGCGGGAGTACGGAACGAGGATTGAAACGGGACACCGCTCAGCGGGTACCACGAATAGCACAAATTAGCAAGAAGCAGGAGTCATTTTTGGTAGCTTTCAATAATTATAGCTATCAGTGCCGGCCTAACTCAGTGAGTTTAGCTTGCCTGTGAAAGTTCCCAGTTGCCACAGTGGCGTCAAGACAATTCCCGTTCCTGTCGACACCAGATTTGCGTGCATCCAATGAGACCGAGTTCCCTGGTTGGAACTCCTTTGCGGGAGTACGGAATTATAGGTGAAATGATTTGGAAATGATACACGTCGAGCGGACGACCAGGGCCCCAAATAGCAAAAATCAGCAAGAAGCAGCAGTAGCTCAGTTCGATGATGCCAGTGGCTATCCGTTGGCGGAGCGTCCTAGATGAATAAAATAAGTTAAAAATCCAAGGTGATATAGGGCAGCTAGGGCAAGCTCGCCACTAGCACTTTGAAGCGTAAACAAAAGGAGAAAGACAAAACTGGCACGTGGACTGCAGCTGGTTGTTTGGTCTCTGAAACAACGTGTCTCCAATTTCCAGAATGCTTCTAAAATCATGATTATTGAGAATGTCTATGCGAAATTTCTATGCGAAGGTTCAATGAAACCGTTAAGACGGATCGATGCAGGTTGGACTGAAATGGAAATGAATTCCCCTGCGTGTTCCAGTAGGTGGGCATTCAATTTTATTTTTACACTCCCATCTACATTGCTGTAAGATTACACGACCAACCCAACACTTCACCCCGCCGCCTGTGTTCTCTCCAGCATCTTGTTGACTGCCACCGGCCGGCCACTCGACGGGTGAGCCATATCCTGGAACCTCGCCTCCCGCATTTTTAACAATATCACAGTCAACACAGCAGGGGTCACCACCGCATCGTCTTCCCCGCGCGAGTCAGGTGTCCCCTTCGAAGGGCTCCCCGGATCCGCAGCCGCATAATCCTCCTTGTACCGGTCCCAGAGCGTATACATCGCGATAATCTCCTGCGCGATCGTCGCGATGAGTGGGAGCGACACGTTCAGCTCCGCGAGGAACGCAAGCGGGTCCTGCGCGGGCTTCTTGCGCTCTGCCGCCTGGCGCGACGACCGGCGCGGGGGCGGGTCGGCTGCTGCGGCGCTGACAGCGGTGGCGGCTGCGCTGGCGCTGCTGGACGCGAGGACGGCGGCGACGGTCTCGTTTGTCGCGGGGTGGAAGATGCAGGTGAGGTAGATTGCCGTGATGGCGATGAGGTGCGGAGGGTAGAGGAGACACAGCTCCGAGCGGTAGGTATCGTTGACGATGAACCATGCCGTTTGGAGGCCGTTTGGCGGAAGCTCGAGCTGGCCTTCACCGGTTCCCCAATACCGAGGGCCGTCCTCCGCAGTGATCCCGGCGCCTACCTCGCCCGCTTCTTCCTCTTGGGCCGCATCTTCTGAGGAATCCACCGATTTGCACAGCGCGAGGAGCGTGCGATACGGATGAAACACCGTCAGATCGCACTCGAGGTCGTCGACGAGATAGAATTCCATTTCTGCCAATTTTGAATTGTCCGACGGGAAATTCTTGACGTTGTAGGGGTCGTCTAGACGCTAATGAGGCACTGTGTATAAGGAAAAGGACGGGGACGCACGACCGAATATTTGCCGGGCGTCGTGGACGACAGTCTTGATGTGGACAGGGCACTCCTCTGCCTTTGCAGCGACGTAGCAGCATGCGGCAATGACGACAAACGGATCCGTTTCACAGTAGGAATTCTTGAGATAGAACCGGCGTAAAAATACTGTCGCAGTGGCGATTGCTCGCTGGGGCATATGTAGCCTCTTTCCAAGCTTCGCTACGACTTTCATGGGGTATCAGTCGCGCAAGATTTTAACGACGCTGTAAAAACGCTCGACTGACGTTCTGCAAAGTAGATGGCCAAAAAGTCTAGGTGCTCTGGCTCGTCAATGTAAAGCAAATCGTCTGCTCGCGCTTGTCTCAAAGTCGCGCGGTCGACGATCCAGCGCTTGCTGTATGGCATAAGTTCTGGCCGAAATCTCCCCAAATATGGACTTACTAGTGCGAACTGGCCCAGAAATCGGTCGCCATGAAGCTAGCCTTTCAGTTCCAAGCTATACCGGCGATTCAGAACGCCTGCCTTCAGAAGATAGACTAGAGACGCTGAAACGAGCCTAGATAGAATAATAGTCTCCCTGAGGCGATTGATACTATTGAAATCGGTTTCTCGTCGAATAATATGTGTCTTGAGCTTAGAAAGACTGCCCAAAGACCCTCGGAGGTTATGCGGAGACGGAGTCGTCCGTTTCGGGATGCCGGCTGTAATCGGGTTTTCCGCTCCGAAAATCCCCAAGAAACTTTTCTCTTCCTACCACCATGTTCTCTCGATCCGCAATTCGTACTCTGGCTGCGCCGTCTTCGCGCCTTTTCTCATCTTCCTCCGCTCGTCACACCAAGGTCGCAGTCCTCGGTGCTGGAGGAGGAATTGGCCAGCCGTTGTCTCTGCTGCTTAAAAGCGACCCTCTGGTCACTTCTCTCAGCCTCTACGACATTCGTGGTGCTCCTGGTGTCGCTGCGGATGTCAGCCACGTCGATACCGCGAGCGAGGTATCTTTTTCTCTCATTTTTCATGAGAATGCGACGGAGTGACGTGTAATGAAATAGGTCACTGGATACGCCGCTGACCACCTGGACGATGCGCTGCAGGGCGTTGAGCTGGTTGTAATCCCGGCTGGTGTACCGAGAAAGGTGCGCGACTTTGGGCGTATTTGAATCAAGGTTGACCATCTTTTTTTAGCCTGGTGTAAGTCGATATGTTTCTGGGTCAATTGGTGTTTCGAACGTCTGGTTTTTGGCCCCAACTTGAGCCCGAATGCGACTCCAACGTTGGACGTATGATGGTCTGAAATTTCGACCCTTTCGGTCCCAACTTCAAGTCAAGTTGGAGTCGGAGCTGGGGTGGGGCCAAAACCGAGATTCTTGAGACGCTTCTGGTCCTTATAATCATCCTTTCATTTCGCTCATCTTTTGTCTCGTAGATGACCCGTGACGATCTCTTCAACGTGAGTGAAGCAGCAGCAGTAGCGGAGGTCTAGAATTTACTCTGACAAATTATAGACCAACGCCTCGATCGTCCGCGACCTCGCGGCGGCTGTTGCCCGCGTAGCACCGACCGCATGTGTCCTGGTCATCGCCAACCCCGTCAACTCCACCGTTCCCATCGTCGCTGCCACCCTCGAAAAGGCCGGCGTCTTCGACCCCAAACGCGTCTTCGGTGTCACCACCCTCGACGTCGTCCGCGCCGCACGCTTCACCGCTGGCGTCACCGGCCTCAAGCCCTCCGACACCCCCGTCACCGTCGTCGGCGGCCACAGTGGCGCGACCATCGTCCCTCTCCTCTCGCAATCGAGCAACGGCAAAGGTGTCACGGGCGAGGCGTACAACGCGCTCGTGCATCGCATCCAGTTCGGCGGCGACGAGGTCGTAAAGGCCAAGGATGGCGCAGGCAGCGCCACCCTCTCCATGGCGTACGCCGGTGCCAAGTTCGCCAACGCCGTCCTCCGCGGCCTGAACGGCGAGAAGGGTGTTGTGACGCCGACGTTCGTCAAGAGCCCGCTCTTCGCCGACCAGGGCGTCGACTTTTTCTCCTCCAACGTCGAGCTCGGAGTAAGTCCTTCCCTTCCCGTGCTCTCCGATGCCCTGATTCTAATCTGTCTTGCAGCTCAAAGGTGTAGAGAAGATCCACCCCATCGGCGAGCTGTCCGCGAAGGAGAAGGAGCTCCTCGATGCCTGCCTTCCTGAGCTGAAGAAGAACATCGAAAAAGGCAAGGCTTTCGTCGCATAGACGATAGATGTCATCGCTATCGTAGATGGAATTAAAATTGCTGGATAATATTCCAAGCCATCTGCACCACCATTGCAATAGCGCTTAACTTAGCTTTCCCATTTTGCTTCAAATCTTTCGCCCTTGTCATCCCGTGCACACCAGCAGTGTTCACGGTCAGTTCACGTCGTCTGTCTTGTTAAGAGCGCGCAGCCCGTCTGTCATGCCCGTTTGCCATGCCCATCTGCCAGCGCCGACTTGTATTATTAGTAGCTATAATTATTTCATTTTTCGTCAACCGCTGAATAGGTTGCCGATCAATCCGATTAAATCCGATCAAACTCAAACCACCACTGGCAGTCTTCCTCCGCGATGCTCGAGTTCGACGAACATGAGCGTTGACCGCAAGAGTCGATTGTCTTTATTGACGCGGCTTGTGCGTCTTCCCATAGCCCAAACGTTATGCGTATCGAGCACATGGCTGTCTCGTGACGCGGCAACTCGAAGTTGTAAACCTTCAGTCTCTCCTTCTACGCGTCAGAAACATCAGCAACAGTCAGCGACCTGCACGTGAAGTTTAATGCGCAGTCCGCAGTCCAAAGGTCGTCTACATTCTGTGTGCTCACAACCTTTCGTGGGATCAACAGCTTGGTAACATCATGTTTCGATCAACCGCCGCAGTCGTCCAACCATCTTCCAGCATGTCGGGCAAGGCGGACAACAGCCTATTTTTAATTTGCTCTCGCTGGTCCTCGAATGATCCTCGCAACTCACGTGCGTTACATCCTAGAATTTATTCAGCTTCAGTCAGCGATCCGGATTTAGAACGATGCATTCGGAATTTTTCCGGAATGCATCTGTTGGACATGCAAGAATACTCTGTTGCAGCTTGATAAAAGGGCCACTCATGTTCCCGTCTCACTCAGTTTTTTTCTTCCCTTACTCCTGCACACTTCTTTTCAATGCAGTCTTCCTTCCTACTCGTCTTGCTTGCTGCAACGACCTCGACAGTCCTGTCGTCGAACCTTCCGACGCGGATGTCGATGGCGCCAGCTGGGTATGGACACGCACCCGCCAAACCTGTGGGGGCAGCATATTGTGAATTCTCTTCTCGTCCATAGCGGTCAGACACTAAACAATTTCGCGCAGTCATGACAAACGAACCAACCGGAAATTATTTGGTGTCCTCAACCATTGGATCTGACGGAAAATTGGTGAGTTGTCGCAATTGCCGAGTTTGAGCATGTCGCCAATTGGTGATCTTCACAGGCATTATACGAAGCGATCCACACGGACGGCGTCGGGGCGCACGGTTTGCCTGCTCCGCCTGGTCTAGACCCCTTATTCAGCCAAGGGAGCATCGGTGTATCGGAGGCGAAGAGATTCGTAGCAAACGTTAACGTATGTGCCGTGTTCCGACGGTGTTTCACTCAAGCCGGCTAATTTCTTCGTTAGGCTGGTTCAAACACCGTCTCGGTCTTTGCCATAGATCACCTCAACCCCGCGCGTCTTTCGATGATTGGCAAGCCTGTTTCAAGTGGTGGAGAGTTTCCGAGCTCTCTTGCAATTAACGCGGCCGGAACTCGGGTGTGCGTTGTGAATGGCGGAAAAGTCAACGGCGTCAGGTGAGTCGACTATCTATCTCTTCTCGGAAGGCCAGGATTTAAATGCTGTTCACTTGAAGTTGCTACAAATTTGATGCTCGGGAGGGCTTGATCCCGTTGAAGAACACCATTCGATCCCTGAAGCTGAACCAGACCACTCCTGTACGTTTTATTTTCATCGCCAACGTGTTCATTCAATTAATATTTTGCAAGGCTACTGGCCCTCCCAATACGCCCAGTCAAATCATCTTCAGCCAGGACGAGAAAAAGCTCATGGTTTCTGTGAAAGCCGGATTCATTGCCGTTTGGGACATCAATGCGGATGGCTCACTGTCCAGC
Organism: Mycena capillaripes; assembly: GCA_029204075.1. Classification (NCBI taxonomy): domain Eukaryota; kingdom Fungi; phylum Basidiomycota; class Agaricomycetes; order Agaricales; family Mycenaceae; genus Mycena; species Mycena capillaripes. Next base: position 1,141,602 of record JARHKZ010000022.1, read on the forward strand.
AATTTCCAAACCCTGACTGGCGGAGTCCTTCCATTCTCACTCAATCATATTCCCGGAAAGAACGCGCTCCTTGCCTCGGACCCCGGCGTGGGCTACGATATCTTCGACCTGGACTCCAATGCGCGGACCGCAGCAGTGTCGACCGCTATTCCTAATCAAGGTGCCAACTGCTGGTCCGTGTACAGCCAGCAATCGGGCAACTTCTATATAATTGACGTGGGACGCTCCGTGTTGACCGAGGTCCACGTTGCAAACTCGCTGAACAGCTCCATCGTGAAGGCAAGTCCACATAGACCACCTCAGCCTCCGTCATCCTGATATTTTTGAATTTTCTTCTAGCAATACAACATAGGAACTGATGGCCCAATCGACTCGGCCGTTGCTACCATTGGAAAGAAAGAGTAAGTCCGGACATTTTATCAGGGAATCTTGCGCTGACGTCCTCATTCAAGCTTCATTTATTCTCTTGCGGCGAACGCTACCGGTCTCACCGTGCTCTCCGTAAACGGACCCGGTAAGGCGCAGGTATATCAACGCGTCGATGTCGCCGGTCCCGCAAAAGCCGCCAAACTACCGATAGGTGAGCGAGTTTTGTTTAACTTTCGTGCCACCCCTGATGAGTGATGCATCCACGTAGTCTCAACTAATCTTCAAGGAATGGCAACCTTCATTGGGATTTGAGTATCTGGCTTGAATTCGTGTCTCCTTTATTCAGTATTCATTCATTTATATACCGTCTTTGCTTAGTTCAATACGGACTGCTGTGTTGAACAAACGAGAAGAGAAGTGACTCGCGTCACGTCCCTATCTTGAACAAAAATTCAATTACCAATTTGCCCAACGCCCGAGACACTATTCACAATTCTTCTGCTGAGAGCGAGGAGCCTGAGATCCGCAAGACGCTGTACCAGCCGCCAAATGGTCGGTGGCATCGTCGTCCCGAACGAGGAGGGCGTTCGTTGGTTCGAGGAGACGTATGGCATAGAACTTGCCAAAAATCACCACAAGGACGCGAGAGTGCGAAGCTTGAGCGGATTTTGACGGAGAAGGACTTCCAAAAGAAATGTTTAACAAGACCCCGAGCCCTTTAGCGTGGAATAGGCACCGCGTCGCGGCTCCCCTTGGTACGACTTTTTGGCCACGACGCAGTTGGAGAGGGGGTTTGGGGAGTACAATAACCCTGATGGGCGAGGTTATTATACTAGACCACCAGATGAAAGGTGATTCGGCGAGAGAGGAGCACATGCGCGGGATCTTGGCGAAGCTGGGTAGAAACTGTTCGAGTTTGTTCAAAGTGGGCATCGTGTTGACTGTCTTTCGAAAGGTCTCTGGTTTGGGGAATTCAAGTGTTACTACCTTCGATACGACCTTTTGCTTCTTTCGCATCCGGGCTGACCTTACGGTGCATCTGAATTTCTCTCTACTTAGTTCAGCCGCACCTTAACCATCATCTTCTTCCATAAAATATCACGCTTCGAACAAGTCGGCTCGGGAACTACGCAGTTTGGCGGGTGCCGGGAGCTGTTTTTCTATAACCCTTCAATGATGCCGGACAAGTATAACACTTGCACTGGTCCGCAAATGGGTTTTTCGCGTTTCCGCACCAGTGACCGTGGCACCCCCAAATAAAATTATAAATCTCACCGACGCCCAAGAGTTCGCCTACCATGTTGCTGAGTGTATACGTTGAGTAATTCAGCGCCTGAACGCTTCTTTGGGGGATGCATATGGTGGAAATGAATGGCGGGGACAAGATCGCGGAATAACAGCATATGCCAGCGCCGACGGCTAACAACAGACGAAATTTAGCTTCACAAGCCAACTTGAATGTGTGGGCCCGGCGTAAGGGCAAAAAATTAAACTTGCGAGATGTGGAATCGCCTGTAAATGTAGGCCAGATCATCTTACAAGGATAAACCAAGCGGCGATTCTTTGAACGGCACAGCCACTTCCGTTTCGGGCAGGTGGTTCAACTTGATGTTCAACTTCGAAGTTTGAGCGCCTCAACGGTCCTTCGCCACAGCCGAATTTTCTTACTCTACCTTACATTACATACTAATTGGCATCTCGTCCGGATTCCCACCCCACCACATCGTGTACACATCCCCAAACGACCGCGATACTCTTCACCGACTTCCGCTTACTACATAGACAACGGTTACCGCTGCGAATGACTTTCCGACACCTCCGGCTTACTTAGAAAAAAGTTTACTTTTACCTTACCAACTCGCTTACCGTACATTACACCACACGCGGACTGCTATCATAGCCATAGAATAGGCTTCATGTAGCGAAAAATTTGAAATCATCATCATCATCATCCCCACAGCCGAAAGGCATATTCGACCGGAATAAAATGTAAGCGGAGCTGGGTGGCTCTCGAAGCTCAGGGAAGTAGCCTCCCTTGGGCAGACGCTTCAACAAACGGGATTTTGTGCCCACGGCTCAAATTAAGCAAGCGTACGTGCTGGTTACCAGTTCATAACCACCTCCGCATATAATGAATGAGCGAACTGGTTATTTAATTGTGGAATCTTTCATTTCACGCTCTTTTCCCGAGCTTTAAACACTATATTCAACGTGATATGCATATTAATATTAATAGCCCGCTGGATCGTAATTCCGGGTCTGGATCGCGTCTCGGAATTGTGAAAACAGCTGTAAAATGAATTGAGGAATGAGTAATGCAACACATAGTTCTTTTTGTGTCTCAGCTAGCCATTGAATTGAACATCCCATCATCGCCGTTGGTGCCGAACCCTTTTCGGTGGGTGGAATACAGCGAGTTCAAGTCCAATCACCGCGCATGCAGAATTCGACAAATAACCTGCTCTATATCCCCAAACTGTTCGCTTTGGATAAGGGTATAAAAGGCTCCTGAAGTCCACATCCATAGCCATTACTTTTCTACCCTTCTCAGCAAACTCCTACCTCTGAATCTTCGTTAATTACCGACATGCAATCCAAATTTGCTATCCTCGCTGCCTTCGTTGCTGCTGCGGCGGCGGCGGTCTGCCCACTGGACCGTACGTTGAATATGGGCTCAACTTTTTTCGTTTGTTCAACAGTCTTCAGAGCTGGGTGGATTGACGGTCGTCACGAACTCAGTGTCACCCCTTCAAACCAGATGGGACGTTTTCACCGTTAACTCAGGTCGGTTGCGACCCATGATTGTGGTGTTTTCTCGTGGCTGAAACATCTGATTCGTCAGGCGCCGTCAACGTTGGCGATGTCGGTTGGGTCAGTTTTTCTGGTTATATTTTTATGCACTATTTATTTATACGCTTGTTTGTCAGTTCCGCAACAACCAGCCCAACGGAAACGAGGTATTCAAAGCGCAAGCCGTCGGGACTTCGGGCCACTTCACTTTCACCCGCCGCGGTGGCCAAGATATTGGCGTGTCCGGTACCACTGCCGGTTCCAGACTCATTGCAAGCACTACTACGGCCACTGTAAGTGCAGCGCGCTCCCGATGCTCATTGGTCCTGAATTTTGGTTTCCTACAGTTCAACGTCAACTGTGGTAGTTGCTTCCAGGCGAGTGGCAATGCGGTCGCGGCGGAAAACTGCGGCATCCAGCTTGTGAACGGGGACGGCACTCTTTCCAACCTTTGCGTCAACTTCCAGTCGGATGCCGTGGCGCGGTTGCTCGAGTGCAATGATAGCAACTCAAACCAGAACATCCTTATCTTCTCGGCCCCTTGAAAAAGAAACATTTTGTACATGTTCGGAGGGATGGTTTTTGATAGCTCGCCACTCACTAGATCATGTAACGTGTAGGACATCGCACCGCACGCACTCCTGCTCAATCAGGAGTTGTACTCAAATTGACCTATATGTGCACCCTTATATTCTCTGGACATTCACTTGCCGAACCAGTCATCATCTGTGGCGTTGCCTTGAGTACCATTGTCTCGCAGTGTTTTTGCATCATTTTTCAAAGATATATGTACTTCATCTACCTACCCATTTGATTCTTCGGCAAGACGTTCCAGCTACCTGCAAAACCCTAGAGCACTTTCAAAAAAATCTCACAAGCTCCACTTGACGTCGCTTGGGCGTAGCCTGCAGCGCACAGCCGTAGAAAGTGGAGCAAAACTACCGCAAAAGGTAATTGATTGACAGGTGGAGGTGGGGAAGTTTTTTCGAAAGCGCTCTAGGGTTTTGCAGGTAGCTGTCATGGCCCGCAATGGAAATTCAGTCAATCGTGAAATTTACAATCAATGAGCAACTCCTGAACCAGTTTTGCGCAATATCCGACCAGTCATATGCTCATAGACCGAATCACCCTTCGCCAGGTCGGGAACTACATATGCAGTTCAGCAAATACGGGAGCTGTCGTTCTACAGCACCTCAAGTACGCACTCTGCTATAAAGTTAAGACCCCGGCGCAGCTTCCAGTTCGCAGAAGAGGCGAATACGTTTTTGTCGGCGGGGTCGGTACGACCGGAAACGTAACGCTCAACACGAACATTACTTTTGTTAAGAAAGCTCGCTTCACTGAACTGCAGCAGCTGGAATGCACCAGTTACGGGCGGCTGTCGTCCTTCAGACCTAAGATGCGGCTCTCGCTATGGGCCATGCGTTTGGGAAGATCTTCGTGTACAACCAGATCCTACTAAGCAAGAGCCGGAACCAGTGAAGGCCGAGCGTCGCCGAGGGCAACTCCGTCGACGCGGCCAAAGATAAAAAGTTCCCCGTCCCCCATAACTAGGAAATTCTGAGAAAGAAAAGTAGTTATGCAGAGAGGTTCACAGACGTTGCGAATACAGAATCTCGGTCGCGTAGAGCTTATGGGCATTTTAATTTGAGGAGGCTCCCCGACGACGCAAAGCCGTTCGATTGCGAACTTTGGAGGGTGGTGAAAAGCTTTGAAGGAGATAGCAGCGGGATTTCCCTGGGAGATTCGATACTGTTTTCCGCGTCCGTTTCCGGTGTTATATTGAAAGAGCTTTGGCCAAGTACGGCGTCCGTTTTACATGTAAAATGCATTGCTCGCCGTATGATTCGGACATTACAGCGTGGATGTAGATCGGACATGGGGGCCGCTGACGTTGAGCGGGATTCGAAGAAATGTTTGTTATTTCCAAGCCGTTTCTGCGTCCGTTGAATCCCAAAAAATATGGCGTCAGATAAATGGCGCAGAGTTCAATTCCATGACGATGAGCCATGACATGCAAATCAAATGTTAAGCATTCAAAGATAGACAAGAACATTTGAGCACTGCAGTCTGGACTCCGCGAGGGGAGGTGCTTCGGCGACCGGGATCGACATTTGCGCCCGCGGCGATGCGACGGCCCATGGTGTCTTTCAAAATCCTCGCAAAACTCGGTCCCTAGAAGCCGCGTCCCGCTAGCCAGTCAACGACGCGGTCTTTCCAGTCTGGGCGGGCACCCTTGATGACGAGGCGGTTGGAATGCTGCTCGACGCGCATGCGCGACCCCGCGGGGTCTTCGGAATCAAACAGGGTGTCTGTGAGATCTTTTGCAAGGGCCTAGACGTATCAATCTGAGCCGCGATGCATTGGCACAAATGAATAAAAATGAGACTAACTGGGGGATGGCCCTGTATGTTTTTTATGAGAATGAAACATTGTGCCCCGCCACTGCGAAAGTCTGTGTAGACGGGGAGATGGTGGCGAGCATTGCGGGGGACGAAATACTGGCGAATGGGAGCTTGGACTCGGAGCATTGCCACGATGTGATTCTGAAAATCAGTATCCGCATTCGGCATTGAATGCCAAGCGTCACGCGTTATTACGTGACATTGTTTCTGAGTATCCAGAAAACGGTCGGTCCTGGGCCTCAAATTTTCATGTACCGTCAGTTTTCTCTTTCCGTTTCCCATTTTATTTTCGCTCGAAGAGGCGTTGGATTCCCTTCTTTCGCCCTTTAGCACATTTTTCCGCCCTTCAAGTTCGACCGTCCCCGGGCCTACAGAAATTTTCTCCTCTTTCGCAGAATTTTACTTGTCATTCCGCACTGGCCGCAACGAATCTGTATATTCCCCCTCTTCCTCCTGCCAACTCGACTCGGCGCTCATCAGAATAGCAAAGATGGACGTATGTGGGAATATCTCCAAACTTGACTCCCATCCTCTCCCATCCGGTTCGGAACCGTCGCGTGTCTCTCCGGAGTAATACTACCTCTTCTCAATCTCAGTGCGTCTGGCTGACAGACACGTCCTTTTATCAGCTGAAACCGTTCAGCTGGCGCACTACCTCACATTGACCTCAAATCAAGTTCATCATGGACACCTCTCCATGCTCTGCAGTCCTTGGAACCTCTGAACTCTGTACCTTGATCATAGACTCAATCCGTTACTCAACTGATGATCTCAAATCTTGCGCGCTCGTTTCTCGTCGACTCACCTTTCCCGCGCAGTCATACCTCTTCCGTTTTGTTAACCTCGATTCCAACCCTGGAGACGATTTTCACAATACTCGACGTGCCGCCAGTCTCGGCCAAAGTATGGAGGACGCTCCCCACCTGCGTCTCCTGGTCCGAAATCTTCATACACCAGTACACGAAGCGATGCTTGCGCATGTCATCAAAATGCGGCTTACTCGCCTTGCACGCCGGAGCCTTAAAGGCCCTATGTTCAGCGTGGCCTCACGTAGTGCCGCGCGGGACCTAATGACCATCCCATCCATCAAATGGCTGACTCTGTCCACCGGTTTTATAACCCATGGAGAGCTCAAATTACTCTTCTCGCGCCGCACGGCCCCCCTACGCACTCTCGACCTGCTCCGTTTCGATGTCCAGCGCACCGCGAATGAGTCTACACTATATGGACAAAAAGAATGACCGATGGGTGTTTGGCGTCATTTCGGGGTCAAATGACTCCAAATAAAATTCTAGCATAAACTTCTGTCGATTTCATGAAGATCTATGTAGTTAAACCCAGGAGTACCCTCATTAGTTCCTCCGTAATAAAATAATTTGGCGCATTTCGCAAAATCGAGTTTGTGGAATTATCTTGTATGTAAAAATCGTTCATATAGTCTGAAAGTAATCTTAAAGTAGACCCTATTCATGCTTTAGTTCACCTAGATTGATGGTGTTTTGGGCTTGCAATGTCCAATGCAAGTTGACGATTTTGGGTGATTTTGACCGGAAATTGCCAAAAATGGCCAACTTGGAGGGCCCGCCATGAGCTCAAAACAGCATCAATCTAGGTGAACTAAAGCATGAATAGGGTCTAATTTGGGAGTAATTTCAGACTATATGCACCATTTTTGCATACAAGATAATTCCACAAACTCGATTTTGCGAAATACACCAAATTATTTTATTACAGAGGAACTAATGAGGGTACTCCTGGGTTTAACTACATAGATCTTCATGAAATCGACAGAGGTTTATGCTAGCATTTTACTTGGAGTCATTTGACCCCGAAATGACCCCAAACACCCATCGGTCATTCTTTTTGTCCATATAGTGTAGGTATTTGGGACAGCGTACCCAGATCTCGAATCTTTTACTGTCCAGGCACGGCTCTGAGACAGCGGAGTGGTTCCTGGAGGTGAACTCACCTCTTGATTTCAGCCAGCTCCGACGCATCGGAATATACGATTCCCCAGGCTCTGCCGTGCTTGCGATCTTGCCCCGGGCTTGCAAAACCATCCAAGAACTTTGCCTTCATGCCCGTGCGTTTTCAGTCTAAATAATTGCCTGTCGATTCGACTGTTGATTCCCTGCTGTAGAAGATATCTCCCCGGGCCGCCCTCTCGCTGCCTTCCCCGTTCTCAAGACGCTGAGGCTTACAGGAAACCCACCGACCTTGCTGGCGGCGCTAGCGACCCTCACCGCACGCTCGGACAATCTCCAAGTCATCACCCTCGCCGCTCGTGGCCCCGTCATCGACATGGCCGCCCTCACCCAAATTGACACGCTCCTCGCTGGCCTGCACCTCCCTGCGCTCATGCGCGTGGAGGTATCTGCGGTCCGCTTTTATCAGATTCAAATGGCGATGGACTCTGTTCATCAGCTTTACTATGACATTCCGAGTAATCACTACATTGATTACGATCACTCAGCCGTCGTAACCGCGTTCAGCGCGATGCATGCGCGCGGCGTATTAGTGGTGCAGTATGACCATGGTAGGTCCGACATCATGTTAAATGAGTTTCTTTTTCACTTTTCTTTCGACAGAATGGGATGCCATCGAGACTGAGCGGTTCTCGGTCGAGTTGTCGCTGTCAGACAAAGTGCATGTCAGAGCGATTCTGACTGCGCTGCCTCCCAACTGTGCTGTTCAGGTCTTGTAAGCGCTTTTGTTTGCCGTTGTCTCCTACTTACTCAATTGAACCCAGGCCTTTGGCCCCAGCGAGGGCGCTGGTACCGGCTTGTGCATAGATGCGAGTGGTTGCTCGGGAGGTGGGTTGACCGCCATGATTTATTTATCCAGCATTAAGTTTCCGAATGCGAATTTACAGGCACTTGCATTGCTCTTGGTATACTGGGTTGCTGCGATGGAGGATAAATCTTGCACTCCGATGTTTTGTTGTTACTCAGTTAATAACACTGTTGGTTGAAGCGCCGGACTCGTTGAAGGAGAGGGTTGAGTCTGGGCCGTCGAAGTTTAATAAAGTGAGCGCCTCCAGATTAATCGATGAGGCCGAGAGTATTTGGACTGCGGCGGCAGATATCGTTTCTGGCGTTGTCGCACCGTTGCTGTGAATGGCGCAGATTTTGTGAGAACAAGAACCGATGTATATTCGTCCAGTACCAGCAGCTTATATACACGCAAGTAACTATAGTTACGGAATAGGAAATAGAGAATATGCAATGCAACATGGAATGTGCAATGCAACAAGGGTAGTTGAAATGGTATCAATGAAACGAGGAGATTGGAAATAGAATAGGAATCAAATAAGTAAATCAAATAAGACATACGATAATGGTATCCACGGGCGCACCGTCGGGTCTCCTACAACACTCCCCCAGACCCGGCGGTTACGCAACGACGGGGCCAATGTTGAGCTCGGAAAGGTAACGCTCATGCGCAAGACGTGGAAGAGGCTTAGTGAATATATCGGCGGGGTTCTCAGAGCCACAGATGAAGTTGACTTTAAGCTCCCCATTCTGTACGAGCTCGCGGATGTAATGATGACGAATATCAATGTGCTTGACCTTGCTATGGGATTTGGTGGTTTTGGTCAAGTCGACAGCGCCGCGATTATCGCCATATAGAACACCTGGAAGTTCCTGCTCCATCCCAACCTCCATCATCCACGCGTACATCCATCTCAGCTGCTGAGCGGCCCTGGTAAGCGAGATGTACTCGGCTTCCACGGTAGATAGCGCAACGGAAGCCTGTCGTTTGGACGCCCAGCACACAGGTGCACCTGCCATCACGAATACATGACCAGACGTTGAGCGCCGCGTATCAAGACATGCCGCATAGTCTGAGTCGAAGTATCCGACGGGAATGAGGGGTGCATCGCAGTAGTAAGTCAAGCCGTAGTCGAGGGTGTTGCGGATGTAACCGGCGACATGCAAAAGAGCACGCCAGTGTTCAATACCAGGGTTCGTCTGGAAGCGCGAAAGAACGCTGACAGGAAATGAAAGATCCGGGCGCGTAGCGAGTTGGCCCCACATCACGAAGCCCACAATTTCGCGGTACGGCTTTCCCACCATCTGAGCGTGATCGGCTGTTGTGGGTGACATGGACGAGTCAAGCAACATCCCCACAGGGAAAGGAATAGACCGAAGCTTGACGTTTTCCAGGCCAAAATCAGCGAGCATCTTGTCGAAATATGCGCCCTGGGAAAGGGTGATTGTACCCGCTTCCAGATCTTGGTCGACACGCATTCCGAGAAGGCGGTGAGTATTTCCGACGTCCTTGATGTCCCAGATTTTTGCGAGCTCAGCCTTTCGCTTCTCCCCCTCCTCAACAGACGAGGACGCACCCCAAACATCGTCGGTATAAGTATCTGTCAAAGTGTAGCCCCCGTCATCCGAGACTTTGACACGTACACAGGGATCTGCTCGTGACAACACGTACCCAAGGTCGTTGTACGTCTTCCCCAATGTTGATGCCCAGTCACGTCCGCCCTGCATCGTCCCATAGATAGTCTTCTTCAAGCGGCATGCCTAGCCCTCTTTACCCGGCACCTCATACCCACGTGGCTGCTCCATATAAATCTCCTCCTTTGTTTCACTGTTTAGGTATGCAGCCTCGAAGTCGATCTGCCAGAGGTGAAGATTGCGGCTTGCTGCAATCGCAGCGGTCATGTGAATTGATTCAAGCCGAGCGACGGCAGCCCAAGTATCCTCGTAGTCGTGGCCGTAGATTTGGGTGAACCCCTTTCCAACCAGACGAGCCTTGTCACGAAGCCAGTTCCCCTCGCTGTCTTTTTTGATGTCGTAGACCCACTTTGATGCCATAATATTCGCGCTCGCAGGAGGTCACTGGAGCTCCCAAGTCCCCTTCTTGTCGTGAAGGGCCATCTCAACGTCCATGGCAGCGGTCCAGCGGTCAGCGTCAACTTTGATTGCTTCGTTGTATGTTTTTGGCACGTAAAGACGATCCGGGTTGTAAGACATGAGGGTTGTTGCAATAGACTCGTCAAGCTGCGCGTTGAGACTTGCAATGGAATCCCAGGCCACATTTGCCCTTGGTCGCGCCGACTTGGTCGCCCAATCTTCCTTCGTGCCACGAGCGGTATCCTCGCGGGTTGTGTACTTGCGTGACTCATCGGCACGATTGGTAATCGTGGTTGTGCGGCCAGAGCGTCGAAGCGGGGGCAGAGTAGGAGCAATGGGAATGGGAATGGGTTCGGGAACAGGAGAGTTTGAGCGCGAGTTTGATCTGACGGAAATGGGATCAGCAGCGTGATCCGACGTATCACCTGGAGTGCCTGGAGCGTCGCTCTGAGTGCTATTGGATGGAACCGCGTCCACAGGTGCTTTGCCCTCGACTATCCACAACCTATCCCCCGCATCCAAAGTACGGTGGGGCACACCTTCATCAAACTCAACATTACGGCTCTCAAACTGACCACCGTGCTCGTCAATCAAGATATAATTCCCTGCTCCTGTGCCGTACCCAATAAACGTCGCAGGAATGGAACGGCTTTCTAGTTTGCTTCCGCCATCCACCCGCTGGCCATTTGTCACGTTGACCTTGGCGCTGCATTTGCATCCAAAGACTCGCATATGGGAAACATTTTGGCGGCGGCCATCAAACACTTCTTGGGGAATCTTCCCCCGATGACGACGGGATGGCATTCGGTTACGCGCATACGTCGAGCATGCTCCAGCTGCAGCCCAATAGCGCTCGGGAAGACCCGAGTCGGCAAGCAGGGTACGAATATCTTCTGTGATGGTACGGATTGCTCTCTCTGCAAGCCCGTTCTCTGCAGAGGAATAGGGAGTCGTTGTCTCGTGAATAATTCTGTGCGTCCTAAAATACGCCTTCCACTGGTTTGAATTGAAAGCATTGTCGGTGCAAACACGTTTGATAGTTTTTCCCGTCTGTCTTTCAGCCATGGAACGGTATTCGTCAAACGCAGGAATTGTAGAGTCGTCACTTTTGTCCTTCAGGTAAGCAGTATGCTTGTGCGATGTGCCGCTATCGACGAAAACCATCATGTAGATGTTCCCTCCCGGCGATGCGATGCGTGATGGTCCCCAGAGATCGAATGCGACGAGATGGAGAGCTGGTACGTCTGGTTCTGAATGGCCATCGTATGCACGCGTATGCTGACGGCCCGCTCGGCAGCTGATACATTTGCCATTGAGCTTGTGGTTGGTGATATCCAGACCGTCAACCAGGTTCTTTGTTTGCATATCCTTGATAGTTTCAGGACTCCCGTGAACCATGCGCCCATGCCAGCCGTTTAAATCGGTAGGATAGGCCGTGGATAGATTTGTGTGAGTATCGCTTGCCTCGAGCACATACATTCCCGCTGACCCACGTCCACTTATGAGAGCTTTGCCTGTTTCACCCTCGCGAATCGTGACTCCCCCGCCTCCAAAGGTTGAGTAGTACCCAGCTTTGTCAAACTGGCTGACTGAGACCAAGTTTGCGGATAGCGAAGGAGCGTGGAGGGCGTTGCGAAAGGTAAGGTGAACAACCTTTCCAACAACCTTGAAGACTTTGGTGACTGTGCCCTTCCCGACGATAGCGAAATCGCCTTCAGATGCCAGCGCTGATTTTCCGGTCCGAACGGCGATAGCTTCATATGTACTGAAGTCGGCACGGTTGCAGAAAAAGTGGTCGCTAGCACCTGAGTCAAGGAAGGTAATGGTGGTCTTCAGCGAGTGGTTCTCAAAAGTGCGGCTGACAAATGCATTCGCAGAATTGTTGGAATCGACGTCGTATGTCGCGGGCGTATCAGGAACTGGTTTTGACGCAGGCAGGGCGGCATTCGGAACTGATTTCAGTAGCGGCGTGGCACAGGGTACCTTTGGAAGCAACTGATCCTCGTCCTCCACCTCTTCAATAGTTGGCGGCGGGTTTTTCTTCCTCAGAACGCTGGTGCTTGGAGAAAATGGGTCCTCGGCTAGGTGCGTCTTTGCCATCAAGACACGGTGAACAACGGTTGGTTGTTCTTCCGCCGTCGCTTGGTTGGCATGGGGTCTGTTTCGTCCAAAGTTCGGTGGGAATTGACCCTCTTTTCTTCCCCCGGGCCAGTAACAGTTGTCAATTGTGTGGCTAGTCTTGTTGACTGCTTTGCACCCTGGGTTTGTGCAACGGCGCTTCGGTGCTGATGTGTTGAGAGCAGCGGGATCAATGGTAACTGTGGTGTTCTCGGGCATTTTGGTGTTAATTGCAACTGTCTTGATGAGCGCGAACGCCTCATCTAAATCAGCAGCTGCAAATAAAGCACCCTGAAGACCGAGCCAGCGTGGATCAGGCGGAAGAGAACGAATGAGTATGTTCTTCTGTTCTTTATCCTCCACTGTTCCTCCCATCATCCGAACTGCGTGCGCCTTGTTTTGGATATCGCTAAGAAGCAAGTCGAGATCTGCCCGCGAGCTTCCAGTGAACTTGATCGACTGAAGCTCGCTCTGAGCCAGGGAAAGGGCGGCGTCGCTTTTCTTAGCGCAAGCGGCGATGACAGAATCCCAGCATTCTTTTGCCGTTCCATTGCGCTTTACGCCCAAGCCGATGGGGTCAATTATGTTGGTGACGATAAGTGAGCGTAAAACACCATCGCGGTAGATGAATTCATCGCGAGATGGAGTTGTGGAGAATATGGGAGTGGGATCTGCTGGTGCTGTCCTGGTAGGCACAGTAACGATCGCTGGTTTGGCAATGCTTCCGTCAAGATATCCTGACAAGCCTTTGCTCGCTGCATGTTCTTCGATGAGCACTTTAAAAGTGGGGTAGTTGTGTTTGTTGGCTTGGAGCTTTTCTGTCGCCAGCATAACTGGTAAGTTGATCATTTGGGACGTCATCGAGACGACTTGGTATGACCGTAAGGTGTGTGAGGGTGTGAGGGTGTAAGGGTGTAAGGGTGTAAGGGTTGTAAGTGAGGTTGTGAATTTGAGTGTGAGTTTTTAACTCGGAGTAAATATTTCGCTGTTCTTGTGAGTGAGTTCAGAAGGCTACGGGGCCCATAACCTTTTGTGAGAACAAGAACCGATGTATATTCGTCCAGTACCAGCAGCTTATATACACGCAAGTAACTATAGTTACGGAATAGGAAATAGAGAATATGCAATGCAACATGGAATGTGCAATGCAACAAGGGTAGTTGAAATGGTATCAATGAAACGAGGGGATTGGAAATAGAATAGGAATCAAATAAGTAAATCAAATAAGACATACGATAATGGTATCCACGGGCGCACCGTCGGGTCTCCTACAACAGCAGATGGCTCAGTTTTTCAACTAGAGCCTTCGGCACCCTTCCTATCACTGCCGGCCCACGTGATCCGTTCTGATCCGCTGCTGACGCGACTTGAGCTCATACTACATAATTTGACCGGGGGTGGGCCTGCTCTTATTTCCTGGACGTAACTGTACTTCTTTCACTTGGCTGATACTAGGGTCCACCTCAGTCTTGCGAGGAATGCTCTCGGAACCCTTCTTCCTGCGGCAAAGTGTAGTACTGGATTGAATAAGCATCCCCGTTGTTGGGAGACCGTCGGAGCCCGAGTGCCGTTCGCGACCATGGCCGCGTCATCATGAGCAACTTCCATGAAAACACCCTCGGGATCCTTACCCCTTCTCGGATTTTCCATAAATTATCTGCAGATGTAGTGGATCTTGGCCTGCAAATTCGCGTTTCTGCCGTGCAAGATTCGACGACTTGTGCTCAGAGTCCATTCACCTTCTGCTCTTTTTGGTTCGTTCTCGCGCTCGCCGTTGACGTCGCATTGCGGAAAGTGGACGGGCCCCTCCGCCTCTCGTACAGCATCAAAATCATGCTCTACATCCTCATTATGCACGCAACGTTCATTTTTTTGTCAATTAATTATTTTGCCAGCAGCCCGGTAAATTAACCCAATCTCAGATGGACCCCGGCTTCTTTAGTCTGGTGTACCCCGAGACTCCAGAGCTGTGGAAGACCACGCTGTGCGTTGGCGGCAGGGCCTGTGAGTGGATCGAAAGCAACAAAACAACATCTTCTCCTTTCTATGACCGAAGAGGTGATTTTCCTCCTTGTCCGAGAATTAAGCTGACACCGCTATTTTCGATAACTTGAAGGAGCGGGCCAGAACTCGCTTCTCAGCAGCGGACTATCCGCACCGCTCTGCTGGTACAAAGGCTCGCTTGAAAATACCAATCTCGAGGATGATGTGAGTGAGTTTCTGCTCTATGCCAGCGTCCACAGCTTTCAATTCAATCCCGTTAATTCAGAGGTCTCTCCGGGGGCGTGTGAGTTCGCGCGAAGGAGGAGGAGCGAGCGAGTTCGGCGCGAAGCGCCGAACGAGCGAGCGACGACGACCACGGAGAGTAGGTACTAGAGAGGTTTACGGAGAGGCGGGGACCCACAACGCTAGGGCGCGGCGTTTCGTCTGTAAAAGACTCATCAGGTGGCAGTGTTCCCTATATACCACGGCAATTGTTTGTCGGTGCCTTTGGCACCAAACAACCCAGTGCCGGCAGGGAATTGCGGAATCCTCATGGGGACTCTACGCTATCCAATGCCGCTTCATTTTCTCTAAATGTCTTTGTTACTGCAACGCTAGTACAACGTTGGTTCAACTCAGCGACCAGAAGAGGTCCGTAACACCTCAATTACGCGATGTCCATAGCAACCCGGTCAAGGGCGCCAAAAAATGGTACATTAACGCGATGTGAGTGTCCTGGCGTCAGAGGCGGCTAGGCGCTTCACGCTGGTCCAGAGGCCAACGGACTAAAGATTCTAACAGAATAAATGAAGGAAGATCGTCTAAATGGCTCTCGTAATTTTTTCGAAATCCGAAAAGAGGTCGCGCCGAGGGCGGGACCCATAGGGTCCCGGCGCGACCTCTTGAGGATTGAGAAAAAAGAGACATAAACGGTCGACGCAAATTGTTCGTGGTGGGCTTCGAGCATATCTCACTTGTAGCGTGGTCACCTAGTATGACTGGTTGGTTCAAATGAAGTCTGAGTTTTCAGACCTCATCCAGTCGCACTGGATGGATTACGAGTCATTGGTAAACCCATACCAGAATTTAGATGATCTTGGGGATGTCCAGTTCCTGACTACCATTCAGATCTACCGATCCGAGTGGTTTGAGTGTCATACGAGACTCAGTCATTCACGTCCTATCTCCAAAGATATGTGGAGCCAACATTCAAAGTTTCCTTATTCAGAGCTATGGTCGTAGTGGTGGATTCCACTCAGGTCTCCACCGACCAAATTAACAGAATAGGTTCACACGTAGGCGCCATGCACGGTGAAACAGCTCCCATTTCGTTCAAATTTAATTGATCGTGAACGGGGCAGGGATAACTAGGAAGTGAGTTCGCGTCCCCTTTTCTTTTTGTTGCTACCAGCGCTACCACCTCAGCACACAGCACCAGGCAAAATGCAGTTTCCTGATGTGGCTGCGCCTGCTCGATTATTGACAGATGAGCAGATGAGCGGGTGTTGGATCATACGCTGTCGGGAACGATCAATTATCTGTGATTGGTGATCTGGACGGTATGTTACTCTTGGCGCTCAGCATATTATAAATGTTCAGGATGTGCGATTCACTCCCTATCGAAATTCTTCTCATTTTTTGCTTCTTCTTCTTGACCCTCTTCACTTCATTCATTTATCAGCCTCGATGGCCAGATCCATTTTCCAATTGCTGACCGTGGCCGCGTTCACTGCACGATGTTCGTTTTATCTTTTCCTCTGTGCAATCACAATTATACTTAGAAGCCTGACATAAAAAAAATCAGTGGCTACTGCATCCCCCACGCCGGCGTTTGTTACGCTGATTGTACCCGTTCACGCCAATGCCGCCCCCGTCTCAGCCTCCATTGCTGGTGTCGACTCACAACTTCAAACAAGGGCACACGACGTACATTGACACGCAATCCGATGCAACAGCCACCATCGTCGCGGGGTCCGACTACTTCTCCGCTATCGAGTTCGTCGGCGGACAGGCCGTCGACGACGAGTGTGTGCTGCACGGCAGGAATGCTGACTGCACAGTGCGGATTGGCGGTTCAACCACGGTTGTGACTGTCCCGACACTGCAGACACAGGTCTTGGATGTCGTGAACCAGCCTAATTCGTCGCAGGAAAAGTCCTACTCTGTCTGGGTGGCGTCCCTCGTCGTGGGTCTGTCGTTAGCGTGTCAATTCATCTGAACGTTCTTTGGTGGAGTGTATATTCTCGTGATAATGCTATCCTGCCTTCCTCCCTCGTACGATCATCCTTGCCCTACATTGATTTCCCACCATACCTCTCTTTCTGCACTGTACCTTCGCAATGGCCCGCGTAAATACTAGCGCCCAAAAATTATCTCTCGACTTGACAAGGAAGAAGAATTTTGAAGCAAGCATTTACAGGGGCTCCGGCGCTGACGTCTACAACGGGGACGATCGTAATGACTCCAGGTTTTTGTCTTCAATTCGAAACGCGGTGGGAAATCTCGGTATTGAAAGGTGGATAGAATACGATACATTGTGCTGTGGTAGGCTAAAAGTACAAATGTATAGTTTGCTACAGTACGTACTATGTATACAAGCGGGTAGGATACAAACCGAAGTGAATACACAAATCTACATGAGGTCTCTTTCCTTCTCTTTCCCATTCCCCTTCCCTTTCGTCATCGACCCCAGCCCCAGCCCCAGCCCCAACGCCGAACCGCTCGCGTACGGAGTACGGAGCACGGGATCCACGAGCTGCTGCCACTCATTGGCCAGGAAGCTCACTTCTCCAAGCTCCCCGTGCCCATACAACTCCAGCTGAAGTTGCTGCGGCGTCGCGAGATGCGACGGCTCCCTCCTCCGCTCCAAGCGTCTAGGAGTCCGCGCCACGAGTGTCCCCTCCCCACCGTCCGCGTCGCATGCCCGCTCGTCGTCCACGCCCCTCACCTCCATCGTCCCATCTAGAACCCCCGCTACTCCGCGCGAGCTCCCTATCACACTCTTCTCCGCCTGCTGCGCCGCTGAAGAAGAGCGGCGCCGACTGACGCCCGACTCGGGAGGTTGACGACGGCGGTGAGTGCGTCGTGCTCAACGACCAACGTCAGGAAAGATGTGGCGAAGAGCGGGGATGGTAGTACGGAGGAACCCGACGGTTGAGAGGCCCGAGGTGTGTCGAAAGGCACCGCAACCCGTGGCGGGCAGGGCGTCCCGTGAGCAGGCGGTGACGGGAGGTCCGCGTTCGCCCACCTATTAAACAGAATGGGTGTCGCAGGCGCCAACCTCGGTAGATTTATGACGGGAGCCTCAGTAGATTTATGACGGGAGCGAGTGCGGCGCCGTCGGGGATCAGCGGGAGGGAGGAAGTCGGTGAGAAGGACGGCGCGGCCGGAGGAGGCGGCTGAGTGAACTCCACCGCAACCCTCTGCGGGCACGGCGTCGGGTGCGCTGGCGGCGAGGGAGCCTCTTCCCCGGCCCAAGGATTGAAAAGAACCGGCCTTGGCGTGCTCGGGGCCGCGGGTGTAGCTGGGCGGGCGGGTTCTTCTTCCTCAGCCGTCCCAGTCGGAAGTAGTGGCGCGCCGGGCGACGCCGTAGCGGGGCCGGATGCGGGGGCGTGCTCCACCTCGAGGTCGATGGCCGTCTGGTGTGCGGGGGGCGAAGGGACGAGGACGTCCCACTGCACGCAGTCGTCTTGCAGTGGCTCGACCTCCTCCACCTCGACCTGCTCGTCGGTCAAGAGGGCCACAGTAGGGACCGGGTCGTGCACCACCGTCGCCGTTTCCTGGTCGCCAGCCTCCTCCTCGACTACAACGTCCTCCTCGTGAAGCGCAGCCAACTCCATGTCTGCCTCAAATTCTGCGTTGAGAGCGGGCTGTGCCTCGACCTCCTCCACCGCGACTCGCTCGTCAACCACCGGCGCAGTGGGGACCGGTTCGTGCTCCTCCTCCGGCGCGGGCGCCAAGACCTGCTCAACCTCCTCGGCCACAGGCCCAGCCGGAGCCAACCCAACGTCTTCGCCCTCATGAACGCCATCCGTCCCTCCACGATCCACGATCTTCTCCTCCACCTCCTCGTCGATGACCGGTAACACCTCCAACGCTTGGTCGGGCGCGGGCGCCTCGTCTTCGGCCACCATGGCCTCCTCCTCGACCAAAGGAACTGCAAGTGGCGCCTGTTCCTCCAGCGCGACGACCTCCCCGACCTCCTCGACCTCTTCCCCACCCTCCTCGTCAAGGTCGGGCAGCACTGCTTCCCGCATCTCCTCCTCGCCCTCGTGATTGACATCATGCGCGAGCGCAAGCGCCTCGTCCTCTGCCATCACGGCCTCCTCCTCGACCAAAGGAACTGTGAATGGCGCCGGTTCCTCCAGCGCGACGACCTCCCCGATCTCCTCGACCTCTTCCCCGGCCTCGTCGAGGTCGGGCAGCGCCACTTCCTCCAGCTCCTCCTCTTCCTCACGATCGGCCAACGCCTCCTCCAATTCCGCGGGCAGTGCCGGCGGCGGTATGACAATCTCGTCAACATGATCGTCAAGCTGGAGGAGGGCGAGGAGCGCCGGCGGAACAAGGAGTGCCACGAGGAGGTGGCCGGGGATCTCGTGCTCCTCGAGGTCCTCGACGATCCCCGCCGGCGCGGCAGGAGGGAGGGGCTCGTCT
Organism: Mycena capillaripes; assembly: GCA_029204075.1. Lineage (NCBI taxonomy): Eukaryota > Fungi > Basidiomycota > Agaricomycetes > Agaricales > Mycenaceae > Mycena > Mycena capillaripes. Next base: position 1,160,785 of record JARHKZ010000022.1, read on the forward strand.
ACAGGAGCGGGAGGCTGGGGCTGTAGTCCTTGCTGGATATGAGGCGCAGGAGGGACCGCTTGGGGGACTAGAGGAAGTATTCCTGCGGGCTGCGGCGGCGGTGCTTGTCGGCGGCGAAAGGAAAGCAAGTAAGTTATCGCCGTGTTGAATTGGCGGCGGAGGAACCAAATCACTAATACCACCAGAATCCCCTCGAAAAGGTAAATTCCGGACTCTGCCAGAGTTCGGTGAATCTTGGAAATGGTCGTCTGGGGGGCGGGGGCCGGGCTGCTGCCAAATCCTTTGGTTTTGGAAGTGGCGGGGTTGCGGTGGCGGCATGCGTGAACGGACAGCGGTGATGGTCACCGTGGAGGTGATCGTGATGATGGTGGTCGTGGCGGCGGCCTCGGATGCGGCGATGGAGGCAACCGACACCGTATTAGGGATGAGGCTGGCGGAGGAAGAGGTAGGCCGATCCAGTTCGACGAGGGTCGTCAGAAGGACGGGCCCAACATCGCACGGAGCAGATGTCGGTGCTGGAAGGCCGCGAGGGGCGAAAAGCGCTTTCCGCGCTGCTTGCACACGCCGAGCCCGCCATTTGGTGGTGGCCAACGCCACTCCAGGGTTCACGCCGGGTATCGCGTCCATAAAGGGTTTAAGAGCACAGGAGATGAGTGCCAAAAGCACTATATAAAAGACCGGAGGCATCTAGCGATGCATATAAGTTACATAGAAAAAAGTTGGACTAGGCGGGCACACCGTAGAGAGATGAGGAAGAGACGATAAAAGAGGGATTTCTGGACGAAATGGAAGTTTACGAGCTGGAAAAACTGGACTAGGCGTGAGCAAATACCTTTGAGAATCGCGTGGAAGGAGGCGGGAAGGTAGGGTCTAGAGTATATATGAGCTACTGCATATACGAAGACGGGCCCAGTGAGAGAACATACAGAAGGATCGCCTAGAAGGCAGCGATAAATATAAGTTACATTGAATAAAATTGGACTAGGCGGGCACACATACCGGGGTATATCGCGTGCAGATGAGGGTAGAGGAAGAAGAGGAACGCGATCACGTGGGCGAGAGTGGGACGCAAGGAAGGCTGCTGCAAGCAAGTGCATACAGGCCTCTTCAAAACCTTTTTTTTCTTGTTCGAGCCAAGTTGCAAACGCTGATTATTTCTCCTTGAAGCACGAATACTGTTGGATGGGGTATTCACTGGTAGCTCAAAGAGAAGACTGCGGTAGTACTGGTTATCCGACAGTAAATTGGCCGGATTCGGTCCTTGGATTTGAAATCAGGACGGGAGGATTTTAACTTTCTAGGCCTTCTTTTGGTACTCTGAGTTTGCCGCCAGATCTGCTGAATTTCTGAAGGAAATCCTAAAGCGATGTGTTTGTTTCAATGTGTTTTGGCGGCGGCGGCTGACACAACCATATCACTCTTGATTCCAACCACAACATGCTCCAGATCCCCTCCTCCGTTCTCGCCCTCTTCTCCTTTTCTTCCAAGGGTATCGTCGGTCTTATCAGTGGTCTTTGCATCGGCACTCAAGTGGCGGTTAATCTGGTCCTTTACGGCTCCAAAACCGAGTTCTCCGTCATCCGCGCAACCCCGACCATCGAAATCGTCGTCCCTACCAGATGTGTCCTTTCAAACGACATACAATCCTTCCCCTACGTCGCCGCCATGGGCTACGCTATTGTCATATTCCTCAGCCTCTTCTGCATTCTTCGTGCAAAGGGCTTCGCGTCTGCTTCGTCTTCCGGTTCTGTTCCCAGTCATCAACCACCAGTGCCTCCATCCGACCCAGGGTCGAATTCTAGTGCAGATAAACGTCGTCGCAGATGTCGGCGGATCTACTGGCTTACCCTGCTCCTCGCAGCTCTCATTGTCCAAGTGATTCGCGTCTTTCTCACCTATTATCTTTCCCGGCCTGTGCCTCCAATCCTCCATCCATTCCATTCAGTTGGTCTCCAGGCTGCCTCATTGGTGGAGTCGAGCCTCTCGTACCTTCGGGTTTCGGTAGCGCGCTGTTTTGCCGCTCTCACAGCGCACCTCTCCCTCCACGGACGGCAATATCTCAGAATCCTCCTCCTCGCCCTTGCAAGCCATTCTGCGTCCATCCTCCTGGCTTTGGCCTCCCGTCGCGTGCGCAGACGTCTGATGATGCTCCCTGGAATCTACTGGGCTGATATGATTGTAATTGGATTTGTGCCCGCTGCCTTGATTGCTTCTATCCCGCAACTCAGGTGGATTTACTGGATGGTATACTATGTTGCCGGTTGGAATGAGCCCGCGCCAGACGTGCACGAGATCTTATCCCTGATATATCGCTTATGGTATCGCTTCTCGTCTCTTGTGACATTCCAATCCGTCGACATGGCGGTCAGTGCACGTTCTGCGATCTCCCACGTTCTCCAGTTCATGTCCACCATTTCAGATGATTGTTGCCCCTGCCGTTGTACACGCGGTCGCGACGTCTCTTGGGACTGTCATTTATGGTCTCTTGGGGATACCATCCACCGCCAGGGCCATGTTTCAGGATATGTCCCTTCCCGGGCGATTCGTCCATTATCTGACCTTTAGCATCGGCACCACCGCATTCTTCGTCACTCACGCCGTTCGTACGATCCTAGGAATACACTGGAACATCATGCGTACCCACGAAAAAGAAGCCTTCTGGCGGTCATTCTCCTGTCCAGAGTCGAGAGCGCAAACACGACAGATTTTCTTGTACACTCTTCAAATATTCCAGACCTGGAGATCCGATCAGATAAACGCCTTTCCAGCGCTTATCTCGGGACTTCAAGACGCCTTCAAGGCCGGATTCAATGTCGCCTGGGAGACGTGGGCATCGCTTGAGTGGACGCAGAAACTGGTACGTCTCGCTTTGCATGTTCTCTACTCTCGCTGATCAATCACCCTCCAGCTCATCGTCGCGCTCGCCGCACTATTTTACGCGTGTCTCGACATCGTGAGTCCTGCTGCTCGCACCCATTTCTTTCTCACTCTCCTCCGTCGATAGATCCCCGCTGCCCGCAGACTTTGGCGAATCCGATGGCGAGATCGGCAGCGAATCCATAGTACGCCCCTCAATTCTCTTCATACGCTTGTGCTGATAACAATCCAGATAAATAAATAAACATCTTTTCTAGTTCTTGCTTCAATTTCTTCTCCACCTGCACGAAATCGTGAGTTCTGCCAGCTCGTACCCCCGTTCCTCCAACCCATTTGCGTCGATAGATACCCGCTGGCCGCAGGCTTTGACGAATTCGGTGGTGACGTCGGACGCGAGGTACGGCCCTGCTTTCTCTCCGCTCGCGCATGCTAACTAGAATTCAGATGAATACCTCGCCTATACGCCGACTCGGTTAAGAATCGGCTAGCGGCAGACCGACGGCCACTTCGATGACCAGAAGAAGCGGGAGAGGCTCGCCAACGACAGAGACCGCGCACGAGGAAACTGACGAGGCGCACGCACTGGCCACGAAGACCGTTTGGGACGCCTTACGATTCTCGTCACAAGCCAGCTCGCTGCCCACCCCGCCATCCCTCAAAGCCGATGTCTTGTCTGTAGCCTGTGCGTATTTATGTCGCTATCCTCAGGTTTTTTCTGACAATCATATCCCCAGTGTTGGCCCCGCTTGGGTCATCGTTTCGTTTCACCAACGTCCAGCCCGCTTTCCGACCGCCGAGCGCAAGATATACCCGCAGCTTGCTGCACCGATACCCCTTGCTTGAATCGAATTTTTCGACCACCGTATACCCGCAGCTGGCTGCACCCATTTTGTATACCCCTTGCTTGCTACGGATTTCGACTGCCTGGATATGTCCGCAGGTACGCACCTTTTGTTTTGTTTTGCTCCATCCAACTTATTCATTTTTAGATACCCCTTGCTGGACTCGGATTTTCGACCACCGTAAACCCGCAGCTGGCTGCACCAAACTCGGTCATTTTATATATCCCTCGCTTGCCACGGATTTTCGACTGCCTAGATATACTGCGGGTACGTACCTTTGTCTTGTTTTTGGTCATCGAACGTAATCATTTTTAGATACCTTTTCCATGACTCGCATTTTAGTATACAATTTTCTCTCTGTCTCGGAATTGTACTTGTATCTCGATACCGGGCTCGCCGCAATGATCGAATCTTGATTTTTCCTTTGCTCAATAAACTTGAGCTCCGAAGACGTCGGTAACTCTGAAAGTGCAAGGACCGATGCATAATCTCGATTTTAAAAAAATGGATCTCTAAGGTTGGCGCACTATTCAGCAAGAAACACATCAACCAAAACTTATTATACAGTTTGTTTACTCGAGCCAGACGACCTGGACATCCTTATCCTTGGGCATCATTAAAATCTCAGCATCGAAAGCGACCTGAAGAACCCGTTAGCTTTACGGGCAGACCATTCAAGGAGAAACCAGCCTTCTTTTGTCGCTTGGCCGCACGCAAGGTTCCGTTTAATGCCTCAACTATGCACACACCGAATTATTTCAGGGGCAGGTCCAGCTCATTGGACTCACGAGTATTGGCAGTCTTGTCGAACAGAATACCATATGCCACGGAGTTTCGACCGTCCTTATTCACAGTCCCATACTCTTTGATAGCGTCTACAGAAATGATGAGATCCCCTGAGATCGTGGAATGAAGGCGCCGTCCAAGCTAGTCAACCTTTCAGGATTTGGACTTCAGCTTCGGTATCCACTGGGCGTAGGAATGTGAACGAGAGAGACGCGGTCGCAAAGGAGTACAGACTTTCTATAGAATTTCAATCGAGTAGGTGGTGGGACAAGTCAAGAATCAATGTGACGGTGATCATTGATTGAAGTTATGGCGGTAACTACTTAATGCCTCGGCAAGAAATTACATATTCGATTATCCTGGTCTACTATACTGATCCCTAGGGCAAGCTACATGTGCGATGATACAGTCTGACAAAACAGAGTCCGCTGATGAGGAGGTATAAGGATAATAATGCGCGTGTGAATAAAGAAAAGGTCCAAGTATCAATGCAACAAACCTCCGAGCTCAGATGAGAGCCAGATCGACATAAAAGTCGCGCGCCACGGAGAGCAGTCGCTCCTGCTCCGTCGCCCACTGGATCTGAATCTCCGCCTTGGCCTTCTGCCGCACCTCGTGCCGGATGCTCTTCACGGTAAACTTGAACGCAGCAGACACGGGGCGGTGATCCGACACGTTCGCCTCGTAACGGCGGTAATGCAGCTGCTGCACACGATTCGGAACGCGTGTGCGCCACAGGACACGGTCACACCATGCCGGCGCGCGCGCCTTTTCGGAAGAGTCATACTCGGTCGAGTGGCGGTCGTACTTATACGTCGGGGGAAAGGTGAGCGGGCCCTCCAAGAAGCCACGCAGGCGGCAGCCGCGATTGTACTTGATCTCCTTCAGCAGTTGGTCATGAACCAGGAGGCTCTCAAATTCGTTCGCCCGAACTGCGGCGAGGATGTGGTCGCGCCGCTGATCGATGCGGTAGTTCATGTCTCCGTTGAGCTGGTGAATAGTTAGCTTCTGTGCTTCCGTCCAAACAACAAGAGACTCACGAAAACGATTTCGTGGTCCAAGACCATCTGCCCGTCTCCTCCGCCCACATACGCAAGCGGCTCGTTTTCGCTTTCCGGCAAGAGCGACCGTTCCTCGAGCATCGCGGCGATGTCCGCATTCCGCGCCCGCGTCGCATGCTGCCCAGCAGCAAGATGGCAATTGATAAAACATATCGACGAATCCTCGATCACAAGCCGCGTAATGATTCCGCCCTGGACAATGCGATGAGGTAAAGCGTTGCCCTAGAAAACATTGCACAAACCTTATTGCCATACCGTCCTCCCATCCCCCGTTTGATCGACGTAATGACATTGTCCTTGACCGACATGCGCTCCGAGTTCTTCACAAACACACACGTGAACAACCCGACGAGGCTCTCCGTGTGGATCACGGTGTACGGCACTTGCGTGGGCATCGCAAGGCGCACGGCAAGCAGCAGGTACTCGTACCACTTGCGATACGCCGACGTGACCTTCTCCGACAGTCCCGACAGCCCGGTGATCTGCGCAATCGACACGTCCTGCTTGTCCTTCCGGCCGAGCAACACATTCTTCGCGACCATCTTGCGGCTCTCGAGGTCAACAACCTCCTGGAAGCCGAACGTGATGATATCAGGGCAATCGACGCTTGTGAGCGCATCGTGCAGGAAGTTGATATTTGCGGGGTCGCCGGTCAATGTGTCGGGTCGAGCGGAGTCTGCATTCCAGGAAACGATCAGGACGCTGAGGTCGCGGAACGTGCTGAACGATGCCTCGCGCTTCATCAGTTCGAGATCTACATTCAAGTGAGCGAGGACGAAGGAGGATCAAGGGTTCCCAATACTTACCGACCCAGTCGGACGCGAGCAGTCCGTCCCAAAGTTTCACCTGCTCATCCCGCCCAACACTAACGACGCATAACCTGCCCGTCTTCTCGATCCCATAATGATCCACCGCAAGCTGGTTCACGGGCAGCTTTTGGTGCGCCATCCACGCATTCGTCACCACCCACGGCTTCACCGAGACATCATACGCAAAAATCATCCCGCTCCGCGCGCCCGCCCACAGCCGATTGTTCACGCCCTCAACGCAAAGCACGTCCGACGTCGAAACGCGCACAACCTCGATGCAGCGCGGCCACCCGTCGTCTTCCAGCGTCCACAACGAGATCGAGCCCGCCTCGTGGCCGAGGTAGACGATCCCCGGGTTCGACGGCAGCATCGTCGCGCTCGTGATGGCACCCACGGGCTCAAGCGGAACCACCGCACGCCCGGGCGCCCCGGGCACCAACAAATCAAACACGCGGATCGTCTGCATGCGCGCACCATGCAGCTCCGCGCGCGTTGCCGTCCACAGCTTCCCGCCGACCATCTGCGCGAAATCCTGCTTCTCCGTGATGCGCGCGACGCGCGGCGGCGTGAACGCGAGCTCTATATCCGCAGCGTCGTCGTCCGACGGCGCAAAGCGCAGCGTCTTGCCCGCGTCGTCGAGCGTGATCATGCTGCGTCCGTGCCGGAAAATGCGGACGATCGGGTGAATGTGCGCAGCGGGCTTTGCAGCGGTGACGCATCCCGTCCGCACGTCAAGCTCAACGAGGTGTCCGTCCTTCGTCCCGATCCACAGTAAACAGCCACGGTCAGCCGGGTTGCCACATGGTCGGTATTCCATGCTCGTTACTCGCAGCTCCTTGATTCCGTGCCCATGGCCGATGTCGCGCTTGTCGAGCGAAAAGACCGGCACGTCGGACTGAGCAACATCGTAAATCTTGACATGGTGGTGCGTTGCAACCACGATGCGTGTGCCCGAGACAATAACGTGCCCATGATGAGCGGGGACAGTGATCTTGGGCTCGCTGGGACCGACATAACCGGTGCGGAAGGAGAGATGTGGCGGACGGCGAGACGAACGGCTGCTGTCGGGTAGGTCTGGGGCGGGCGCCTCGTCACCAGACTCCTCGTCGGACGACGGAGACGGCGGGCGCCTGGCTGGCGGTAGTTTCTCGCCGAGTGCGATCGTACGGGTGGGTGGTGGCGGTAGCCGGCTCGAGCCGAACATTTTGCGCTCTGCAGTGTTCGGCGTGGATGTTGCGGGCAATATATCGGAGTCGGAGAGGGGAATGATGAGAGGTGGGCGAATGGGAAGGCGGGGAGGTCCTGGAGCCAATTCTTCTGGTGCAACGGTGTTGCGGCGGAGGGGTAAAGGGGGCGGTGTTATAGTTGGTGTTATAGTTGGGGTGGATTCGAGCTTTGGTGGAGAGCGATGTCTTGGGGGAGGTCGAGGAGGTGGAACACGGGGGGCAGTGAGATCACTTTCACTGGACGTCTGGCTGGAGCTACTGCGCTGATGATGAGGATGTCGCGGAGGCAATGAGGGCGGGAGAGATAATTCGGAAGGCGGGAGAGACGTCTCGGAGTCGCCGTCGGATTCAGACATCGGTTCGGGAGAGTAAAAATCTTCTGGGCTGTCGAGGGCAACGTGCGAAATTGGGGGGGGTGGTGGGCGACGATTTATACCCGTGACATCAGACTCAGAATGAGTAGTTGGCAGGCCATTGATGCTTGGTCGCGGAGTATGCAGCGACCGGACCTGGGGTGGTGGGGCGTTTCTGTGAATACAGTCAGCATGAAGTCATGAATGAATATGTAATTAACCACGGCGGACAAAGGCGAGGCCTGCCACCCCGAGCGTTCGTTCCTTCGCACGCAGAACTTCAAGATACACTCAAAGTGACGAGCCTTTGTCCGCCGAGTAAATTAAAGCGCGACTCACGCGAACAAGCCTCGTAAAGAGGACACACTCGGAATTGACTGAGTTTCCTCGGCGTCCGCCTCGGGCGGTACTACCACAATTGAAGACAGACTAGAACGCGGACCCAAGGAGCCGTTGGACGTGGTGGGGAAACTTGCAGTTGGACGAAGAAGAGGTGAACTGGTCGGGGAAGGCGCAGGCGATGGTTTCGCGCTCCGAGCGGGCGGTGGCGGCGGCGGTTTTCTGCTCAACCGCAGATCTGACGAGGAATTTGAGGTCCGTAAGCTTGGGCTGTCCGGAACGCGATCGACCGTGGGATGAGTGCCCGAAGTGGCCCGGGGACGCGGGGTAATCCCTGGAGCCAAACCAGGTCCATTTTGCGCCGGTCCAAGAGCGAGCTGCTCAAACTTGGACCTCAGATTTTTCACGGCTGGTGGAGGGACCGTATCTATGTCTGGCGGGTCCATGGCGGGCAGCGGGAAAGTGATATGCGATGCAAAAGTGGCACCACTGCCGCAAATATCTCCAATTGGCGACTCCTAGATGGTATACACCGCTATACACCGGGCCACGTAAGAAGGGAGCGCCAGTAAGGCCTTCGAGGCCAGTAATCGCGCCAGAGGTGGATTGTACACGGAGGAGATGGTGGTTCGGGTCCAAGCGCAATACGGTCACGAGCGATCGGTTCCCCTCTACTCTCATGTCATGGTTAATATTTTTTCGTCGTTCAAGTCCCTTTGCCCGGTCGTTCTCGAGGATCAAGCACAAAGGACAATTCATTGGAGAAATATTGGACAAGTACTGCCAAAGTCCGACACCCCCTGGGTGTCGGGTTCGGAGCTTGGTCCTGTGGTATATGTATTGCAGTCTGGACGTCGAACAGCTTTACTGGATGCCCTATCTCGCAGGCAAGCACCGGGGACAGTACTTTTAGACCTGGGGAAAGAAACAGATCCGAATTCTCGTTCGTATACAACGCGCGCGAATCCTGCAAATCGTTCATCAATGTGCGCTGAAGTCTGATTTCTATATGAACAAGGCCTAGTCGCAGGCTGGCGGACCGACATGAATGGGATCCTCACTTAGTGCGTGTATTTGACCGTGTATCTGAGGCATCTTACCTCTAGGCGAATACTAGGTTGAATTCCACCTATGCCGCTCCCCTAGAGCAAGCTCAGGCTCGACACATGGAGGCCCGCCGCAGCATGTCTACCCGTTCGGAGCCAGTGCTCAGACCTCCTTCTGCATTTGGTGCATAGGAAAATCCTTGCTGAGGATGTCCCTGATACATTCAGCCTCCCAGATTTAATTCTCGACACCCAGTAAGTCACCTTCGTCGGCTTCTCTGTTGTGCCCATCTTACACTTCCCCGTCTCCAGCAGCTCATTTTTTCCGGGTATATTACATCGGCCACCGAACCACTCCGGGCTCTGTTCGTTCGTTCCTCCTGCTCGCTGTAGCGCCGACTCTCGCTTGTGCATTACTACGACAACCGGAGCAGCCCCGCGGACCGGCAAACGATGGGCTTAAAACTCGCACACAACTGGACCTTCCGGTGGTTGGGATCGTGGTATCACGAGCAATCGTTCTTCTGGATACGTTCCAGAGGTCTCCCGTTACATAGATTGATTTTTATTAGGCAGTGTTTTCTCAAAACTTTGGATTACATATTCTCAACTTGACTTGCCTACAAGCCACTCTGGCCGATTCGAGAATATGGATCACATTTGGTCAGTGCTCGCGGCATTTTCAGCATGTTCAACTTCACGCCGACTTATATAGAGTAAAGTTGATTCCTCAACTTTCGAAGTTTTGAACCTTCCCAATTGGTTGAATTTCTTGGCGTCAAATGCAACATTGACGTGGACATATTTTCAAGAACAAAAGCAATATTTCTTCCACGAGATGATTCCTTATAGTACGCGCCCACACATTATTTTCTGGAATACGCCCCTTACTGCCCAAACCGTGGCTTCACTTCGACCTCCAAGAACTCCTCGATGGTGCTGAATTTCATACCGAGGGCCAGCAGGTCTGGGTTGGGGACAGGCGTCGCAGTATAGAGCCCGCCGTACTCGGCGAGCGCTGAAAACTGTAAATCGTAAACAGTAAGAAAATATATTCGCTTTTTAACGGGTGAATGGGTCACACCATCTCATCAAGCGGGGCCACACCCGTGGGCGGAGCAGTCGTAAAAGTGACCTCCATATCAAGTGCTGCAAATAATCAGTGCGGGACCGAATCAAGGAGTTACTAAACGATAGATAATCCCGCACCTTTGGCGGTCAAGGCGGCGAGCTCACCGACCGGTAGGGCGGCGCTTACGACGGGGTACGCTTTGCCGTTGATCTGCTTCGACGGATCCGTGTAGTTTTTGAGCAGCGCGAGCGTAGCTGCGGGTACATCGCGCGAAATCCATGCAACGGCCTGGCGATCCGTCGACTTGAACTTGGGTATTGAAATATCGTAACCCGTGGCTGTCTTCTTGAGCGTGCCTAGGCTGTGGAAAGCATATTCACTGTTCAATATCGGGAGATGAATTATTCGGGACGTCGACTCACGTCCAGAAATTCTCCAAGAATGCGGGGAGGAGGAGAGACGCATGCATGAGACCAGAAGATTTGAGGTACTCTTGCACAGCTACTTTCTCTGTGGATTGAATGAGTTTAGGTTGAACTGATGACATTGGCGTAACCTCACGTTCGTAGTGCACAACATTGGTGTACTTGCCACCCGACAATTTTGCCATGCTGGGAAGGGAGCTGCAGTGTGTAAGTACCGAAAAGGAAGCATGATAATGTAACCAATGCGTACGTGAAGATGAAGAATTTGACGCCGACCTCTTTCGCAGCGTCAACCATGTTTGTTCCCTGCACTATCTCGTCCTTGTCTTCCATGTTGGAAAGGAAGAAGACGGGGACAGTGACCTATACCACCAACCATATTCCCTCCTGATCAGATCTTGACTTAAGTTAGGAACGTTCACACACTCCGAACACGGCTTCGCTACCACGCAGGGCGCCAACGAGTGAAGCTTTATCCAAGGCATCACCTTTGACGACTTCAACACCGCGTGCTTTGAGTTTCTTGCATGCTTCAGAATCCGGGTCGCGCGAAATTGCCCGAGGAATGAATGTCCCGTCTTTCAGCAAGGCGTCTACGACCGCAGAACCTGGTCGGGTATTCGTTAGAATGTTGGCACGGGCCGCGGCATAAATGGGAGGCAATTAACCTTGGAGACCTGTTGCACCGAAGACTGAAACAATGCGAGGAGAGCTCATATTGAGAGATTAGCGGAAGGTTCACTTGGGTTCTGGGGGGAAATATGGCACTGGAGAAATCTGGTTGATGTCCATCTTCCGTTGCTCATTTATGCAGATTCTCTGTGTGAATCCACGTATTCCAGCCGGCAGACATACTCGTAACCCGTCTGCCACAGCTATTCTTAGAAGCGATAGAACTGATAGCAAGAACAAAGGGTCGAGTTTAACCGAATTCTGGCAGAGTTTGACCGACTCCTGCTCACATCCTCTGGGAATATTGGGCGAGCAGGATGACGGGCGGGACAGTTCCGAGGGATTTTGTAAAGCTGTTGTAAAAGCTATTGTCAGTTTTGGCCGTTCTGCCTTGAAGAAGCTGATGAACCGTGTCAGAGGGTATTTGTCATTTCAATTTGTGGAGCTGCGACGCAGTACACCCCACTAGACGCCTATATCCACAAAATAAATGACACCCTGGGGACCAAAGTAGGGAAATCAGCTGGATTTATATTCATAGCCGTAAGATTCATTCATCGACTTACACTCCACCTGGCCCGCTTCAATTTTTCTCTTCGCTATGAATGCCTCCGCTTGCGTCCAAAGATCTCCTCCGCTGCACATACAGTCAACCACGCGTATATTGTCCCACAATTAGAACAAAGCGTGGATCTCCCTCAAATATGCCGTCCACTAAGGCTTGCAAGGGCAAGTCCGAATACATTAGTAGCATCCGCAGATTCTGGCACGATTTCAGGATTTGTGCTGAAGGCTCAAGCCCTCTCAGACGGTTAAATGCGTCACGTCCGATGGGTCAAGGAGCGGGATGAGCGACAAGGACGATGGCGTCGGATATCGTGGGCTGCGATGGGCGAGATGTCGATTGAATTGACCTGGAGATCGAAGAAGACGTTCAATGGATCGCGGCAGACGGAGAAAACGGTGCGCAGATCCTCTTCAGAGAAGGGAACAAATCCGGAGACGATTATTCGGCGAAAAATGAGGCTGACTTGGACCGGATGACGTGGATAAGGTCCTCTACGAGAGGGCCTGCGCATGCAATTCGAGATCCTAGGCTAATTGTGTTGTATAACATTGGCTCAATTCTGATGTAGAATTTCAGCACAAGTACTTTGGGCGAGAGAAGAGCGGTACGTGGTACCATTCTTGGGTGCGATATGCCACTAGCAATGCATCAACCTAGGAATCGATTCCGGTTGTGCGAGCGCACAAAGGTTCGAAGATCTAGCGCTTCAGTTCAGGATTCAGTTGGGCCTCTGACAGTGCTCCATAGAGTAAGGCCTTCGAGGCCAGCAATCGCGCCAGAGGTAGTCTCCCGTAGTCAGACCATAAATACAATTATTTTATTTTTGAGGTGGGAAAAAACTTGATTATACGGAGGAGTTGGTGGTTCGGGTCCAAGCGCAATACGGTCAAGTACGGTCACGAGCGATCAGTTTCCCTTTCCTCTCATGTCATAGCTAATATTTTTTCGTTGTTCGAGTCCCTTGCCTGGTCGTTCTCGAGGATCAGGCACAACTGAGGTCAATTCATTGGAGAAATATTGGATAAGTACTGCCAAGATCCGACACCTCTGGGTGTCTTGTTCGGAGCTTGGTCGCTGTGGTACTATATATTGCAGTCTGGACGTCGAACAGCTTTACTGGATGCCCTCTCTCGCAAGCAAGCACCGGGGACAGTACTTTTATACCTGGGAAAAGAAACAGATCCGAATTCTCGTCGGTATACAACGCGGCGCGCGAATCCTGCAAATCGTTTATCAATGTGGGCTGGTTACTCAGACCGAGAAATATGAACAAAGTCCTCGTCGCAGGCTGTAGGATCGCCATGAATGGCATCTCATTTTGTGCCTTTTGCGCGCTCGACGCGCGAACGATGCTCTGAAATCTCTCGCGCTCATTGTCTGCCAACCGTCAGTGAACTCTAGTCCGTTGCCACCATTCGCGATGGAGCAGCTCCGCGGACTGGCAAACGATGGGCTTTAAACTCGCATGCAATTGAACCTTCCGGTGGTTGGGATCATAGTACCACGGATAATCGTTCTTCTGGATACGTTCCAGAGATCTCCCGTTACATAGATTGATTTTTACCAGGCAATGTTTTCTCGAAACTTTGGATTGCATATTTTCAACTTGACTTGCCTACGAGCCACTGTGGCCGATTCGAGAATATGGATCACATTTGGTCAGTGCTCGCGGCATTTTCAGCATGTTCAACTTCACGCCGACTTATATAGAGTAAAGTTGATTCCTCAACTTTCGAAGTTTTGAACCTTCCCAATTGGTTGAATTTCTCGACGTCAAATGCAACATCGACGTGGACACATATCCAAGAATAAAAGGAATATTTCCTCCATAAGATGATTCTTCAACATGGTACGCGTCCACACATTATTTTCTGAAACGCCCCTTACTGCCCAAACCGCGCCTTCACTTCGACCTCCAAGAACTCCTCGATGGTGCTGAATTTCATACCGAGGGCCAACAGGTCTGGGTTGGGAACAGGCGTCGCAGTATAGAGCCCGCTGTACTCGGCGAGCGCTGAAAACTGTAAATCGCAAAGAGTGAGAAAATATATTCGCTTTTTGTTAACGGACGAATGGGCCACACCATTTCATCAAGCGGGGCCATACCGGTGGGCGGAGCAGTCGTAAAAGTGACCTCCACACCAAGTGCTGCAAATAATCAGTGCGGGAGTCAAGAATTCAATTGATAATCCCGCACCTTTGGCGGTCAAGGCGGCGACCTCGCCGACCGGTAGGGTGGCGCTTACGACGGGATACGCTTTGCCGTTGATCTGCTTCGACGGATCCGTGTAGTTTTTTAGCAGCGCGAGCGTAGCTGCGGGTAGGTCGCGCGAGATCCATGCAAAGGACTGGCGATCCGTCGACTTGAACTTGGGTATTGAAATATCGTAACCCGTGGCTGTCTTCTTGAGGATGCCTCGGCTGTGGAAAGTATATCATTGCTCAATATGGGAAGATGAATTATTCGGGACATCGACTCACGTCCAGAAATTCTCCAAGAATGCAGGGAGGAGGAGAGACGCATGCGTAAGACCAGAAGATTTGAGGTACTCTTGCACAGCTACTTTGTCTGTGGATTGAATGAGTTTACGTTGAACTGATGACATTGACGTAACCTCACGTTCGCAGTGCATAACATTGGTGTATTTGCCGCCCGACAATTTTTCCAGGCTCGGAAGGGAGCTGCAGTGTGTGTGAATACCGAAAAGGAAGCATGATAATGCAACCAATGCGTACGTGAAGATGAAGAATTTGACGCCGACCTCTTTCGCAGCGTCAACCATGTTTGTTCCCTGCACTATCTCGTTCTTGTCTTCCATGTTTGGGAGGAAGACGGGGATAGTGACCTATGCAACCAACTATATTCTCTCATGATCAAACCTTGACTTAGGAACGTTCACGCACTCCGAAAACGGCTTCGCTGCCGCGCAGGGCGCCAACAAGTGAAGCTTTATCCAAGGCATCACCTTTGACGACTTCAACACCGCGTGCTTTGAGTTTCTTGCATGCTTCAGAATCCGGGTCGCGCGAAATTGCCCGGGGAATGAACGTCCCTTCTTTCAGCAAGGCGTCCACGACCGCAGAACCTAACCGGGTATTCGTTAGAATGTTGGCACGGGCCGCGGCGTGAATAGGAGGTAATTAACCTTGGAGACCTGTTGCACCGAAGACTGAAACAATGCGAGGAGAGCTCATGTTGAGAGATTAGCGTAAGGTTCACTTGAGTTCTGATAGGGAATATGGCAGAGAAAAGTGACTCTGGTCGATATCCATTTTCCGTTGCTCATTTATACAGATTATGTGTGATTCCTCATATTCCAGTCGGCAGGTATACTCGTAACCCGTCTTCCAAAGCAATTCTTAGCTCAAGCGCTAGGACTGAGTCGGGAGTAACAAAGGGCCGAGTTTAACCGAATTCTGTCAGAGTTTAACCGACTCCTGCTCGCATCCTTGTACATTGGGCGAACAGGATGACCAATGGAACCGATTTGTAAAGCTGTTGTAAAAGCTATTGTCAGGTTTGGCCGTTCTGCCATGAAGCTGACGAACCGTGTCATGGGCATTTGTCATTTGCGAAGTGGCTACGCAGTACACCCCACTAGACGCCTATATTTACAAAATAAATGACACCTGAGGACCAAAGTAGGGAGATCAGCTGGATTTATATCCATAGCCGTAAGATTCATTCATCAACTTACAATCCATTCGGCCCACTTCAAGTTTCCTCTTCGCCATGAATGCCTCCGCTCGCGCCCAAAGATCTCCTCCTCCGCCGGAAATTTCCTGCATGCGGTCAACCACGTGTATATTGTCCCACAAATAGAACAAAGCGTGGATTTTCCTCAAATATGCCGTCCACTAAGGCTTGCAATGGCAGGTTCGAGTACACCAGTAGCACCCGCAGATTCTGGCAGGATTTCAGGATTTGGGCTGGAGGCTCGAGCCCTCGCAGACGGTTAAATACGTCACGTCGGATGGGTCAAGGAGCGGGATGAGTGACAAAGACGATGGCGTCGGATATCGTGGGCTGCGATGGGCGAGATGTCGACTGAATTGACCTGGAGACCGAAGAAGACGTTCAATGGATCGCGGCAGGCGGAGAAAACGGTGCGCAGATCCTCTTCAGAGAAGGAAACGAATCCGGAGACGATTATTTGGCGAAAAATGAGGCTGACTTGGACCGGATGGCGTTGAGAAGGTCCTCTAAGAGAGGGCTTGCGCGTGCAATTCGAGATCCTAGGCTAATTGTGTTGACTCAATTCTGATGTAGAATTTCAGCACAGGTACTTTGGGCAAGAGAAGGGCGGTACGTGGTACCATTCTTGGGTGCGATATGCCACTATAGCAATGCATCAACCTACGAATCGATTCCGGTTGTGCGAGCGCACAAAGGTTCGAAGATCTCGCGCTTCAGTTCGAGAGGCAGTATCGGGCCTCCGACAGGGAATTCATAGGAGGATTTCGCGGTTGCGGATTCGGGGAGCCCTCGAAGGGTACATCTGATTCGCGCGGGGAGGACGATGCGGTGGTGACGCCGGCTTTATTGACTGTGATCATGATATTGTTGAAAATGCGGGAGCGAGGTTTGAGTCGGATATAGTTCACCCGTCGAGCAACTGCCGGCCGGTGGCAGTAAACAAGACGCTTGGGAGAACACAGCAGCGGGGTGAATTGTCGGATTGGTCGTGTAATGTAGATGGGAGTGTGAAGGAGTGCGATCGGATTTGTGCCTTGTTTGTTGATAAGTCTCGTGACGATTCAAACTCAAGATTCAACCAAATCCTTCACGCGTCTAGCGCAATACTTCAGCTTCAGTTCAAGTCACAAAAAATGGGCGTCCGATATACACAAGAACGTGTAGGCGCGTCCGTGTCATTTGGGACTGAGTGCCCCACAAGTCAAACGGTGTGTTCAATTCCAAACTTCGTACATACAACGCCGAACAGGCTCGTCCTGCCAGAGATGCATATTTTGCGGATTCCTCCCATCCATTCCACTGTCATCTACCGCTTTACTTCGGGAGTTTCTCAAGGTCGACGCGTCGTCTGCCCAGTTCGGCGACCTTTTTCAAACATGCGGGATCCTCTCAGACCACCACCTACGAGTGGTTATGGGAATGGATCAAGAAGATAGAAAAGATTTTTTTCAGGCCCAAATTCCCCACCGGCTCACCCACCTGTGTTTACTGGTCCTAACAGAACTGTTCGAGCAATTTATCACCTCCCACCCTTGGGCAGCGCTTTCGTTGACGCCGATACCGCGGAAGAGGTGCGGAGCGGGGAAGTTCGAGAACTTTCTCTCCAAAACTACCTGCCTGAAGCTCGTGGCGCAGAGCATGCGCTTCTCTGAGGACCAATACTATGCACTGGAGGTACGGAATTATTTTTAAAGTTCAACCAATTTTAGGTTGATTTTCCTTGTGTAGGCGCAAATCAAGCAACGAATTTGCTGGTACCTTGATGCTCGCCGGGGATTTGAAGAACAAGATCCCAAACAAGTCGACGCTCTGGTGAAGGAGGTGCGCAGGTTGCGGCTATATTTGAGAGAGATAAGTGTTCATGTTTGATTAGATTCGCTGCGATCATCCAATCTTGAACCGATACGAAGACTCATGGCCCGTTACAGTCATTCTAAAACGTCTTCTTAGAGATTCAGGCCAATACGACGACGCTTCGGACCGCGAAACGACTATTGAGTGCAGTTTAGGCGTTGAATCCCAGTCCCAAAGACATGGATATGCCGAATTATTTCCTCCGGTAGGTTTCAGATTCTGGCAGTCATTTTTAACGTCTTCAACGAGCTCCGAAGTTTCAAACCAGGCCCACGCTTGAACACAGGTGCCCGCGCCTATCGAACTATTACGACTACGACGGCCCGAGAAGCGTCTCTCCGACGGCGAAAACCCTCTTGAGTTTTCTCAACATGGCTGAGGAGCTCTCCCCTGCGTTGTATCTTCTCGGTGTGCGGGACGACGAGCGATTCGCGGCGGTCAGAAAAATGACGCTGGAGCGGAAGATACAGCTTCTGGAAGAAACGAAGGAGATTCAACCGACCCTGTTGCAACTTTGGGTGATGTACAAAATTTTCCAGAAATGAGTCTGTCGTCCCATTGTATATAAGTATATGTATCCGACGTCCGTGCCTTGTACTGAACTACTAGTATTCCGGATCTTTGTTGTAAAGTAAAATTCAACGCCCATTACTGGAACACGCCGAGTTGAATCAGCCGACATGTGTTGCGCGGAGTCCTCGTCTATGAAGGTTTGAGGAGAGCTCATCGCTCCATTCTTACAGTTTTTTTGACATTCTGAATCCATCCAGAACGAATCAAACAGTGAGGTGTCGATGGATTAAAATAAAGGGATACTACAGTCGTGCTTCAGAGTACGGAATTATCATTTCTTCTTCTCCTGCGGCCACGTCCACAACGGAGTAGGATTTTTGGGGAACATCTCATACCGCGCCTTCCTCACAGTTTCTTTCCTCCACTCATCCCCCCAGGGCATCCCCGTCCGAGACGGGCGCATCTGCAGCGCGCGACGGAGCATGTTGACGATCGGGAAATGGTCGACCCTGCCTCCCGCCATGTTCCGACTTTGGGCAAGGATCTCGTCGACGGTGGGGATGCGGCCCCTCCAGGTCGCCGTCGGACCGTCGTCCTCGTCCTCCTCCTGCCCCTTCCGGTCCACTTCCTCGCAGTTGTGCTTGAGAAGCCCCTCCATGATCCACCTATACACCACCTCCGGGTCTTGGTCCATCTTCCAAGGCGGGAAGGGACCCATCAGCTCAAAGGTCAAGAAAGGCTGTTTGAAGCTCAGCCGAGAGCGGTGCACGTCGTAGTACACCCTGCGTGCCAAGTATCGCATGAGCACAGAGTACGTGCGTTCGTTGATCTCCAGCCCCAGGTCGCTAGTCGTGCGCAAGACGACGAGCGCCCCGGCGTAGTCTTCGACATAGAGGAACGTGCGAAATGCGAGGGTCAGCAGCCCCTGGTCGGTAGCGATCTGACTCTGCCGTTCCGACGCCAGACTGGACGCTGGGGGGTGCAATCTGGCGCTGAACCACAGCGCCATCATGTCTGCGAAGAGCTGGCGCGGGGGCGTGATGTCTCCGATAGGTTCCTTGCTGCGGGAGGAATTGGGTTTGTAGGCGGTTTTGTACTGATACCCAAGCAGGCGGAAGAGGTGCTTGTAGGTGATCGCGTCTGGCTTCAAGGGGGTAGTGGCTGCGAGCTGAAGGATGACGTTGTAGAACGCAAAGGCTCTACGCATGTCTTTTGCGTGTTTCTGTCGAGCTAGGAGGGCGTTGAAAACCATGATATGGACGGGGACGTCTTTCTCCCTCATAACACCCATGATCCAGTCCACCGCCGCCTGATCCTCGTCAGACGCCGAGTGTAACATTTGGGCATACGGTTCCGCTGGAGAATCAAAGTTCTTGTACTCCGCGATGGTCTCCGCAGCAGCGAAAACGTCTCCAGCCCGTGTTTGGAGGTCAACGAGCTTGATGACGAGCGCCCGCGAAGGACGATAGTCCTCTCCTTTGACAGAAATGAACACCTCAGTCAGATGCGCGGAGGCGTCTGCGGGGATCTTCAGGGCGATGAGGTGGTCCAGGAGCTCGATGAAATGGGTCTCTGTGAATGAGCGGTAGGCGAGTATGGTTTTCAGGCCCTCGAGTTGAGTCTTTGCGGGGGCCGTGGACGCGGCCAGCGACACGGCCAAGAAAAGTGCGTCCGTGGAAGGCGAAGGAACCAAGTCATCCTCGAGCATGTGGTGATAGACCGCGATCGCCTGAGCAAACAAACGGCGCTCGAAGAGTGAATGGATAATATTTTCCGCAATTTTGGCGCGTGTCGGAATTTGGAGCTCTTCCGCCCGAAACCTATCGCGAATCCAACCCTTCTGGAGGTCCTTCTGTGGCTCGTCTTTCACTAGATCGATGAATTGCATGAAGGAGGCGACCAGTTCATTGTTTCTTCTCGTTTCGAGCTGTTCTGGCGACTCCAATGAAGGCTGCGGCTCCGCCGGCGACACCGACCGGGCATTTAAGGCGCTATTGGTCGCATATCGCAGGTTGCCTCCAAGAAAACGCGGGGAAAACACCGAAATCCGACGAGATGGAAGAAAAATAAGATGGGAGAGAGATGATCGCATAAAGGGTGCGTTCACCCCAAACCCATTACAGACCGCAAGGAAACAGCGTGAGGGGAGCAAAACTGAGCAAAAGCTTCGAAAGGAAAAATTGCACTGTTTGGCTGGCGCGTCCAAGGTCAACAAATCGGCAAACTTCGGCCCACCGTATTCCCTCTTCAACTTGCCTTTGCGGCTTCCAGGGTCGGGCGAAACTGAATCGTGGAACTCAGAAATCGAATGGTCGACAGAATGAAAACGTCTGAGAAACTTTGAAGTTTGAATGACTTCAGACTTCGTTCACAATTACAAAAGCCTCTAGGTATAGTATTCCAGGTTTACATGGCCGCACGAGACGAAGGACGAGCTCTGGCAGCAATCAAGCAGATGCAGTCGGAGGATATCAAAGACGGGAGCGTTCACTGGCTCAAACTCGACCTGTCGGATCCCCGCGCAGCCCAGCGTGCTGCACAGGAGTTTCTTGAGAAGGAGACGCGGCTCGATATCATCGGTGAGCTCTAGCGTACATTGCGTTCTAAATTCACACTTTCCAGTCAACAACGCGGCACGGTGAGCTTGGAGAAATATTCTAAGTGAATAAGTGCTCCAACTGGCTGCAGGAGTTCCCCCGGCCCTTTCAAGCTGGATAAGAATGGGTTTCTCGATATAATGGTCTCCAAGTGAGTCTCATATTTTAAACCAATGTCCGTCGTCTAAACACCCTATGCAGCCACATCAGCCACTTTGCACTCACGGACGTCCTCCTGCCGCTACTGAAAAAGACGGCGGAGGAAACGGGTTCTGACGTCCGGATCGTCAATGTGCCTTATCGTTTCTGTGGTCCGTCAATACGCTGACCGCACTTGAATCCAGGTCAGCTCGATGGCGCATTCCCCGGTCAAGCCAGACACTTTCGCCACGCGGGAGGCATTTAACAAGAACTATGGCGAATCCACGGGCAAATATCTCGACAATACGGTGCGTTGCGCGCTCCACCCTACATTCCTTAAAGTTATTCTGACACTCCCACAGGCAACTCGAAGCTCGCAAACATTCTCCACATCAAGGCGCTGCAGAAACGCCTCAGCGCAGAGTCCGTCCCCATTACATGCCTCGCCGCGCACCCGGGTTTCATCAAGACCGTGGGCTCGGACGGGTTTCTCGCGTCCATCCCGTACCTCGGCGGGTTCCTCAAGAACTACGTTGGGCCACTGGTGGCCAAGCCCTGGCGCAACGGCGCGATGACCGTCGCGTTTGCGGCAGCGGGGAAGGAGGTCGCGGAGCAACGGGAGAAGTATCAGGGTGTGTACCTGGTTCCCGTTGCGGCTATCGCGTCGCCTTCAAGTTACGCGAACGACGAGCGGTTGCAGAAGGAGCTGTATGATACTACGGAGAAGTTTATCGCGGAGTTGGCGTAGACGCTGGATGGAAATTATTGATACCCTTTTTTTTCTTAACTGTCGTGAAAGAAGCGGCGCGAAAGCGACCTCGAGTTCCCTTGAGGATGCATAAATCTCAGATTGAGGGAGATAGGGGGAAAAAAATTGGATTCAATCATCATCACGGCCAACGCGGTGTCGAAATACAAATACAATTCCGAGACAGAGAGACAAGAATCTATACAAAAGTCCGAGTCAAGCAAGGGGTATCTAAAAATGATATAAGTTCGATGGAGCAAAACAAACAAAAGGTGCTTACCTGCGGGTATATCCAGCCAGTCGAAAATCCGTAGCAAGCAAGGGGTATACAAAATGGGTGCAGCCAACTGCGGGTATACGGTGGTCGAAAGTCCGAGTCAAGCAAGGGGGTATCGGTGCAGCAAGCTGCGGGTATATCTTGCGCTCGGCGGTCGGAAAACGGACTGGACGTTGGCGAAACGAAACGACGACCCAAGGAGGCCACTGGGGAGATAATTGTCAGAAAAAACCCGAGGAACGCGACCTGGATACGCACACGCTACAGACAAGACATCGGCATTGGGGGATGGCGGGAGCTGGCTTGTGGCGAGAATCGTAAGGCGTCCCAAATGGTCTTCGTGGCCAGTGCGTGCGCCTCGTCGGTTTCCTCGTGCGCGGTGTCTGTCGTTGGCGAGTCTTTCCTGCTTTTTCTGGTCATCGAAGTAGCCGTCGGTCTGCCGCTAGCCGATTCTCAACCGAGTCGTACAAGTGGAGAAGGGATTCATCTGGAATCTAGTTAGCATGCGCGCACGTAGAGAAGCAGGGCCGTACCTCGTGTCCGACGTCGCCACCGAATTCGTCAAAGCCTACGGGCAGCGGGTATCTATGCCACAAATGAGCTGGAAGAACGGGGGTACGGGCTGGCAGGACTCACGATGGCATGCAGGTGGAGAAGAAATCGAACCAAGAATTAGAGAAGATGTTTATTTATTTATCTGGATTGTGATGAGCACGCGCGCGTGCAGAGAATCGAGGGGCGTACCGTTGATTCGCTGCCGATCTCGCCATCGGATTCGCGAAAGTCTGCGGGCAGCGGGGATCTATCGATCGAGAAGAGTGAGAAAGACACAATGGTGCCGGCGGGCAAGACTCACGATGTCGAAATATATGTAGAATAACGCAGCGGGCGCGACGATAAGCTGGAGGGCAATTGATCAGCGAGAGTAGAGACCATGCAAAGCGAGACGTGCCAGTTTCTGCGTCCAATCAAGCGATGTCCACGTCTCCCAAGCGACATTAAATCCGGCCTTGAAGGCGTCTTGAAGTCCCGAGATGAGCGCTGGAAAGGCGTTTATCTGATCGGATCTCCAGATCTGGAATCTTTGAAGAAAGTAGGAGAAAAGCTGTCGCGTTTGTGCTCTCGATTCTGGGCAGGAAAATGACCGCCAGACGACTTCTTTTGCGTGAGGATGCATGATGTTCAGGTGCAGTGCTAGGGCATCATAGACGGCGTAAATGACCCAGAGTGCGGTGAAGCCAATGCTAAAGGTCAGGTAATGGATAAATCGCCCCGGGAGGGATATATCTTGAAACACGGCCCTGGCGGTGCATGGTATGCCCAAGAGACCGACAACGACGGTCCAAAGAGACATTGTGACCGCGTGGACGACCGCAGGGGCAACAATCATCTGAAATGAAGGACAAAAATTAGAGGACGTGGGGAGATTGCAGGACATGTACTGACCGCAATGTCGACGGATTGGAATGTCACAAGAGACGAGAAGTGATACCATAAGCGATATATCAGGGATAAGATCTTGTGCACGCCTGGCAAGAGCTCGTCCCAAGCGCCAGTATAGTATACCATCCAATAAATCCATCTGAGTTGCG
The DNA here is from genome assembly GCA_029204075.1 of Mycena capillaripes. NCBI lineage: Eukaryota > Fungi > Basidiomycota > Agaricomycetes > Agaricales > Mycenaceae > Mycena > Mycena capillaripes. The sequence continues at coordinate 1,184,280 of JARHKZ010000022.1, forward strand.
GGATGGAGGCAATCACAACAGAAGGCACAAATCCAATTACAATCATATCAGCCCAGTAGATTCCAGGGAGCATCATCAGATGTCTGCGCACGCGGCGGAAGACCAAAGCCAGGAGGATGGACACAGAATGACTTGCGAGGGCGAGGAGGAGTATTCTGCGATATTGCCGTCCGTGGAGGGAGAGGTGCGCTGTGAGAGCAGAAAAACTGCTCGCTACCGAAACCCAGAGGAATGAGAGGCTCGATTCCACCGATGAGGCAGCCTGAAGACCAACCGAATAGAATGGATGGAGAATTAGAGGGACAGGCCGGGAAAGATAATAGGTGAGAAAGACGCGAATCACTTGGACAATGAGAGCTGCGAGGAGCAGAGTAAGCCAGTAGATCCGCCGACATCTGCGACGGCGTTTATCTGCACTAGAATTCGACCCTGGGTCGGATGGAGGCACTGGTGGTTGAGGACTGGGAACAGAACCGGAAGACGAAGCAGACGCGAAGCCCTTTGCACGAAGAATGCAGAAGAGGCTGAGGAATATGACAATAGCGTAGCCCATGGCGGCGACGTAGGGGAAGGATAGTGTGTCGTTTGAAAGGACACATCTGGTAGGGACGACGATTTCGATGGTCGGGGTTGCGCGGACGACGGAGAACTCGGTTTTGGAGCCGTAAAGGACCAGATTAACCGCCACTTGAGTGCCGATGCAAAGACCACCTAGAAGACCAACGATACCCTTGGAAGAGGAGGAGAAGAGGGCGAGAACGGAGGAGGGGATCTGGAGCATGTTGTGGTTGGAATCAAGAGTGATATGGTTGTGTCAGCCACCGCCGCCAAAACACATTGAAACAAATACATCGCTTTAGGATTTCCTTCAGAAATTCAGCAGATCTGGCGGCAAACTCAGAGTACCAAAGGAAGGCCTAGAAAGTTGAAATCCTACTATTCATCCAAGGACCGAATCCGGCCAATTCACTGTCGGATAAGTAACTAGTACTACCGCAGTCTTCTCTTTGAGCTACCAATAAATATAACATTCATCTTCATTCGCACTTCAAAGAGAAACAGCGTTTGCAACTTGGCTCGAGCAAATTAGAAAAGATTAAGAAAAGAAAAAGATTGACAAGGTCTGTATGTACTTGTTTGGCGGGAACCTTCCTTGCGTCCCGCTCTCGCCCACGTGATCGCGTTCCTCTTCTTCCTCTCCTCTCATCTGCACGCGATATACCCCGGTATGTGTGCCCGCCTAGTCCAATTTTCTTCCATATAACTAATATCCATCGCTGCCTTCTAGAACCATCGTATGTTCTCTCGCTTGGCCCGTCTTCGTATATATCTAGTAGCTCATATATACAGATATATACTCTAGAAGATCCCACCCACCCTCCCGGCTCCTTCCACGCGATTCCCAGGTATTTGCTCCCGCCTCGTCCAGTTTCTCCAGCTCGTAAACTTCCATTTACTCCAGAAATCCCTCATTTATCGTCTCCTCCTTCTCTCTCTCCATCAGGTATGTGCCTGCCTAGTCCAATTTTCTTCCATGTAACTCATATGTATCGCTGCCTTCTAGGCCACCCATCGTATGTTCTCTCGCTTGGTCAGTTTTCGTATATACAGTAACTCATATATACTCTAGACCCCCTCCTTCCACACGTCCGTTCCCAAGGCATGTTTTCTCGCTTAATCCAGTTCTGGCTCATATAGCTCATAACCTTCGGTATATTCTAGGCTCTCCGCCCCGTTCCCCAAACACCTAATCGTGGTATGTTCCCGCCTTGTCTCTTTTTGTTAATGTGGCTCAAATTTCTCTCTAGATGCCTTCTCTCGTTCACATCGTGCTCTCGGCTCTAATTGCCTGCACCATCACACCCATCATCAAGCTGATCCCCGGCGCAGACCCCGGGGTCACAACAGCCACCACCAAATGGCGGGCTAGACGGGTAAAAGCAGCGCGGAAAGTGCTTTTCGGGCCTCGCGGTCTCCCGGCACCGCCATCTCCCGCCCCGAGCGTTCTTGGGCCGGTTCTTCTCAAGGCGCTCGTCGAACCTTCCTTGCACCTACCTACTTCTACCTCCGCTAGCCCCATCCCTAATACGGTGTCGGTTGCGTCCACCACTGCACCCACGGCCGCCACCACCACCACGACCGTCACAACCACAGTGATCATCACCGCTGTAGTGATTCCGTTCACGCCCGCCGCCACCGCAACCCCGCCACCTCCAAAACCAAAGGATTTGGCAGCAGCCCGGCCCCCGCAGCCGCAGCCGATCCTTGCCAGCTTGTCCCAAATGCTGGCAAGATATGGAAGCAAAATTTTTGCGGGGATTCTGGTGGTACTTTTCATTTGGGTCCGCCGCCAATCGATCCAGTCCGCGATAGTTTATTTGCTTTCGTTTCCGCGCCGACAAGCGCCACCCCCGCCGCAGCCCGCAAGACTTCCTCAAGTGGTCTTCCTTGCGCCCCAGATCCAACAGGGACCACTTCCCGAGCCGCACGTAATCCTGGCGCCGCTCCCTCCTCCTGCTGCGCCGGCGGAAGTCATCGAGGACCTCGAGGAGCACGAGATCCCTGGCCATCTTCTCCTGGCACTCCGTGTTCCACCGGCGCTTTTCGCCCTCCATCTTGATGACGACGTTGACGACATCGTCATACCGCTGCTGGCGCTGCCCGCAGAATTGGAGGCGTTGGGCGATCGCGAGGAAGAGGAGGAGCTGGAGGAAGTGGCGCTGCCCGACCTCGACGAGGCTGGGGAAGAGGTTGAGGAGATCGGTGAGGTCGTCGCGCTGGAGGAACCGGCGCCATTCGCAGTTCCTTTGGTCGAGGAGGAGGCCGTGGCGGCTGAGGACGAGGCGCCTGCGTTCGCGCATGATGTCAATCACGAGGGCGAGGAGGAGATGCGGGAAGCGGTGCTGCCCGACCTTGACGAGGAGGGTAGGGAAGAGGTTGAGGAGGGCGGGGAGGTCGTCGCGCTGGAGGAACAGGCGCCACTTGCAGTTCCTTTGGTCGAGGATGAGGCCGTGGTGGCCGAAGACGAGGCGCCCGCGCCCGACCAAGCGTTGGAGGTGTTACCGGTCATCGACGATGAGGTAGAGGACGACGTCGTGGACCATGGAGGGATGGATGGCGTTCAGGAGGGCGAAGAAGTTGGGGTGGCTCCGGCTGGGCCTGGGGCCGAGGAAGCTGAGCAGGTCCTGGCGCCCGCGCCGGAGGAGGAGGCTGATGAGGCGGCGGCGGCGGAGCACGAACCGATCCCCACTGTGCCGGTGGTCGATGAGCGAGTCGCGGTGGAGGAGGTCGAACCCCTCCAAGACGACCGCGTGCAGCGGGACGTCCTCGTCCCTTCGCCCCCCGCACACCAGACGGCCGTCGACCTCAAGGTGGAACACGCCCCCGCAACCGGCCCCGCTACGGCGTCACCCGGCACGCCGCTACTTCGGACTGGGACGGCTGAGGAAGAAGAACCCGCCCGCCCAGCTACACCCGCGGTGCCCGCCCCTTCGCCCCCCGCACCACGGACGAACGAGGACGTCGAGGCGCAGCACGCCCCCGCAGACGGTTCCGCTGCGGCGTCGCCCACGACACTTCCTGGTACGGCTGAGGGAGAACCTGCCCGCCCAGCTACTCTCGCGGCCCCAAACACGCCAAGACCGATTCGCTTCAATCCTTGGGCCGGGGAAGAGGCTCCATCGCCGCCGGCTCACTCGACGCCGTGCCCGCAGAGGGTTGCGGTGGAGTTCATGCAGCCACATCCTCCGGCTGCGCCGTCCTTCTCTGCCACGTCCTCCCTCCCGTTGATCCCTGACGGCGCCGCACTCGCTCCGATGGTCAATCTCCCAATACCGGCGCCGGCGACACCCATTCTGTTTAACAGGTGGGCGAACGCGGACCCCCCGTCACCGCCTGCTCACGGGACGCCCTGCCCGCAACGGGTTGCGGTACCTTTCGACACACCTCGGGCCTCTCAACCGTCGGGTTCCTCCTTACTACCATCCCCGCTCTTCGCCACGTCTTTCCTGACGTTGGTCGTTGAGGACGATGCACTCACCGCCGTCGTCAGCCTCCCGAGTCGGGCGTCAGTCAGGCGCCGCTCTTCTTCAGCGGCGCAGCAGGCGAAGGAGAGTGCGGCAGGGAGCTCGCGCGGAGCAGCGGGGGTTCTAGATGGGACGATGGAGGTGAGGGGCGTGGACGACGAGCGGACATGCGACGCGGACGGTGCGGAGGGGACACTCGTGGCGCGGACTCCTAGACGCTTGGAGCGGAGGAGGGAGCCGTCGCATCTCGCGACGCCACAGCAACTTCAGCTGGAGTTGTACGGGCACGGGGAGCTTGGAGAAGTGAGCTTCCTGGCCAATGAGTGGCAGCAGCTCGTGGATCCCGTGCTCCGTACTCCGTACGCGAGCGGGTCCGAGGTGGACAACGACGACGAGGAAGCCGCGATAGCTTAGAAGGGAAAAGGAAAGGAGCGAGTCTTCTTTTAGATTTGTATTTATCCTAGATTTGTATTCGTATACATACATAGACTGTAGCAACTTACTATCCAATTTGTACTTTTAGATCTTGTAGCACATACCTATCCCACATCGCTATATGTATAGACTTTCGCACTTCCAATTCGAGACGAAAATCTATGGTTAATTGATCTGAAAACGACAAACCAGACGAGGGTATTCAGTTTGCAAGCGTCCGCAGGATCGTGACGAAACGCGGGGTGCTCGTGAGCACGATTGCGACAATATAATGGTGCATTCATGGAGACGCGTTGCACAAGACAAATATTACTATAATGGTACAAATTTTCTGAAAGAAATTTGAGTGCGAATCGCCCCCAAAATGCATCGTATATGATTTTCAGATGGTCTAGATACCCGCCCCCCCGTCTCCGGAGCTCAAGTTTATTGAGCAAAGGGAAAAATCATGATTCGATCATCATTGCGGCGAGCCCGCCAGTATCGAGATGCAAGTACAATTCCGAGGAAGAGAGAAACTATACAGTACAAAAAACCGAATCATCCAAGGGGTACTATCTAAAATGATTGAGTAAGTTCGGTGGAACAAAAACAAAAACAAAAGGTGCGTACCTGCGGGTATATCCATGCAGTCGAAGGTCCGTGTCAAGCAAGGGGTATGCAAAATAAGGGTGCAGCCAGCTGCGGGTATATGGTGGTCGAAAGTCCGAGTCAAGCAAGGGGTATCGGTGCAGCAAGCTACGTGTATATCTTGCGCTCGGGGGTCGGAAATCGGGCTGGACGTTGGAGAAACGATGACCCAAGCGGAGTTGGCACTGGGGAGATAATTGTCACAAAAAACCCAAGGAACGCGACCTAAATACGCACACGCTACAGACAAGACAATGGTAGGAGGGCTGGCGGGGTGAGCAGCGAGCTGGCTTATGGCGAAAATCGTAAGGCGTCCCAAACGGTCCTCGTGGCCAGTGCGTGCGCCTCGTCGGTTTCCTCGTGCATGGTGTCTGCTGTCGGCGAACCTCTCCTGCGTCTTCTGGTCATCGAAGTAGCCGTCGGTCTGCCGCTAGCCGATTCTCGACCGAGTCGTACAAGTGGAGAAAGGATTCATCTGCAATCTGGTTAACTCGCGCGCGCGTCGAGAAAGCATGGCCGTACCTCGCATCTGACGTCGCCGCTGAATGGGTCAAAGCTTACGGGCAGCGGGTATCTATCGACACAAATGAGTTGGAGGAACGGGGGTACGGGCTGGCAGGACTCACGATGGCATGCAGGTGGAGAAGAAATCGAACCAAGAATTAGAGAAGATGTTTATTTATTTATCTGGATTGTGATGAGCACGCGCGCGTGCAGAGAATCGAGGGGCGTACCGTTGATTCGCTGCCGATCTCGCCATCGGATTCGCGAAAGTCTGCGGGCAGCGGGGATCTATCGATCGAGAAGAGTGAGAAAGACACAATGGTGCCGGCGGGCAAGACTCACGATGTCGAAATATATGTAGAATAACGCAGCGGGCGCGACGATAAGCTGGAGGGCAATTGATCAGCGAGAGTAGAGACCATGCAAAGCGAGACGTGCCAGTTTCTGCGTCCAATCAAGCGATGTCCACGTCTCCCAAGCGACATTGAATCCGGCCTTGAAGGCGTCTTGAAGTCCCGAGATGAACGCTGGAATGTTGGCTATCTGGTCCGATCTCCAGGTCTGGAATCTTCGAAGAAAGTACGAAAAAAGCTGTAGCGTTTGCGCTCTCGACTCTGGGCAGGGAAATGACCGCCAGAGGGCGTCCCTTTCGTGTGGATACATGATGTCGTAGTGGACTGTTGGACTGGCGAAGAGGAAGAAAACCACGATAAATACGGTGGTATTGACGCTGAACACCACAAGAAACCGGAGGAGTCCTGGGAGGGATAAAAGCTGAAACACGGCCCTGGCGGTGCATGGTATGCCTAAGAGACCGACAACGACAGTCCAGAGAGACGTTGTGACAGCGTGGATGATCACGGGGGCAACAACCATCTGAAGAACGAATTAGAGGACTCGGAGTCGGGTGGAGATTGCAGAAGGTGTACTGACCGCAGCGTCGACGGATAGAAAGTCCACGAGAGCCGAGAAGCGATATATCAGGAGTAAGATCTGGCGCACGTCTGGGACAGGCTCCCTCCAACTTGCAGTGTAGTATATCATCCAGTAAATCCACCTGAGCTGCGGGATGGAAGCAATCACACCAAAAGGCGCAAATATGACTACAATAAGCCCTGACCACACGTTTGCTGGGAGTATTATGAGACGTCTACAAACGCGACGAAAGGCTAGAGTCAGGAGGATGGACGCAAAATGACTTGCGAGGGCGAGGAGGAGTATTCTGCGATATTGCCGTCCGAGGAGGGAGAGGTGCGCCGTGAGAGTGGAAATATTGCGCGCTACAGAAACCCGAAGGTATGAGAGGCTCAAATCCACCAGTGAGAGGACCTGGAGACCAACTGAATGGAACGGAAGGAGGATCGGATGCACGGGGTGGGAAGGCGCATAGTAGGCGAAAAAAACGCGAATCACGAGAACAATGAGAGCCGCGAGGAGCAGAGTAAGCCAGTAGATCCGCCGACATCTGCGGCGGCGTTTATCTGCACTAGAATTCGAGCCTGGGTCGGATGGAGGCACTGGTGGTTGATGACTGGGAACAGAACCGGAAGACGAAGCAGACGCGAAGCCCTTTGCACGAAGCATGCAGAAGAGGCCGAGGAATATGACAATAGCGTAGCCCATGGCGGCGACGTAGGGGAAGGATAGTGTGTCGTTTGAAAGGACACATCTGGTAGGGACGACGATTTCGATGGTCGGGGTTGCGCGGACGACGGAGAACTCGGTTTTGGAGCCGTAAAGGACCAGATTAACCGCCACTTGAGTGCCGATGCAAAGACCACCTAGAAGACCAACGATACCCTTGGAAGAGGAGGAGAAGAGGGCGAGAACGGAGGAGGGGATCTGGAGCATGTTGTGGTTGGAATCAAGAGTGATATGGTTGTGTCAGCCACCGCCGCCAAAACACATTGAAACAAATGGATCGCTTTCTTGGCTTTATATCTGAGAGTACCAGAGAGACGATTCAAAGCGTCCTGAGGCCTACATAATTAAATCGATCCGGTTTTGGCGACCCTTAAGATTTTCTTGACGTTGAATTTTTTTCTGAGCCTCAACGAGAAGTATCAGGTGTCCCATGACTGCAGCTATCACGTCGCCTTTGAGTTACGCGCTCGACGAGCGGGTATCAGACTACTGAGAAATTTATCGCTGAGTTGTCTAGACGACTATTGATACCTTTTTCTTCGTCTTGTTTGGCGCGAAAGCGAACTTGAGAAAATCTCATATTGAAAGAGACAGAAAGAGGACAGAGAAAAAAACTAGGTTCAATTATCATCGCACTCGCGACATGGCGCGAGCGCCAGAAACTCATGGCGGCAAGTGCGGCGGCGCGTCGTATGGGAGGATGGCGAGAGTTCAAAAACGGGAGGAATTGCATGGATGATTATCCAAGTAAAATTTATTGAGAATTGGCGGTGAAAAGGAATTAGACGAGGTAATCAACTCCGAGTCGTGCGCTAGCTTGGCTTGCGTGTGGTGTTGTCGTCCTTAGAGATCAGAGATCCTTTTTCTTTTTTCTTTTTGGTTTTTTTGGTTTTTTTTTTTCGTCGTCCGTCGTAGCCATCGTCTGCGAGTTCCTACGCCGGTTTTCCTGATGTTCGAACACGAGCTGTTCCACCTCCTCCCACCACATATTCCCCACCTCCCCGCGAATCGTAACCAGGTTCGGGAAGAAGTGGTCAAGATACTGCGCCAGCCGGGTGATTCTGGTGTGATTCCAGCAGACCCTATTGACGGGGAAGAACCGCAGTTCCTCCAGCAAGTGCGAAGTCGTCTGCGCCGTCACATCGAGCGTGGGAGGTACCGCAGCGGTGTATGCAACACGGAGCGTGCGGAGCGCGGGACAGTATTCCGCGAGGCATCGCAGGAACGTAGCGTCAGCCTCGGCACGGGATATTTCCAGAGTTCTGAGATTGATCCAGGTGCGGATGACGGAGAGGACGCGGGCGTCGCTCAGCGGCCCACGCAAAACGCTCCTCAGGTGGACGCTCTGCAGGCCTTTGACTTCCTGGAGCGGCACCAGGTCGTCGAGAAGGCCGGAAATTTGAAGGATATCCAGATGCTGGAGCGTGGTCGTCCAGCGGGCCTCAATACAGCGCATAATGGCAGAGAAGATACCGGTGCTCGATGTGTTTCCCTCCCATCTCGCCCCCCATCCTTGCCCCATGCGCGACCAAATGCTCAACGACTGCATCTGGCATGAGCTGATGGAAGAGAGAAATTCAAGCACTTTGCGATGCATCAGCCCAAGGTCTGCATTGATCTTGAGCTCCGTGAGGGCCTGGAAAAGGCTCTGCCGTGCGACCGACGCGAGCTCAACACGGTCCCAACCCGACATATCCGTCGCAAAAGATTGTAACGCGGGGAGCGAACCAAGTTCAATCAGGTGCGCCGCCGTGATGGGCATGCCCCCATTCGTGCCATGAAGTTCCAGAGCCTTCAGGGTCTGAAAAGCGATGCATTTCGAGAGGGGTCCAGCATGATTCCCAAGAGAAAGATATGAGAGGTGGGCGCCATTGCTGGTGAGTCGGTGAAGGAATGTTTCAGCCCAGATGTCCGGGATATCCGCCAAGGTTAGCGATTTGATACCGGAAGATAAGCACAGCAGCATTTCTGCGGTATAACCCTCACTGGTTGAGAGGGATAAGCGCCGCAGATTTGGGAATAATGGACGCCCGCGCATGGCGAGAAGAACGTAGACAGAGGGGTCCACAGATATTCCGTTCTGGGCCCACGTTCCATATTGCGCAAAATCGATGTCCCAGACATAGGCGGCATAACGATGGACTACTGCCCATTCTTCTTCAGTAACGATGCCTGGCAGAATCTGAAATACATTTCGGACTCAAAGTAATACGAAGGGAGTTAAAACTGGACTAACATACACCTCTCCTTCGAGCCTGAAGTTGGGTACTAAGCGCAGCAATGGCAAGATGTTACTCAATCTCCGCCAGAGGAGTTTGATGGCGCATTCGGAGAAATTTTTGCTTGTCAAAGCGGCGGAGTACAACGTTCGTCTTGTCAACGTCAGATCTGTAAAGGTTCTCGCTTCAAAGGTCAAAAATTGTTCAAGGAGGTCAAGGTTCCGAAGGCACTGGTCTCGCGCCGGGAGAGCCAGCCGCGGTGGGTAATGCGACACATGAGTTGTGATAGGATTCATCTGGTGCTGGTGTGGATCGAAGGGAAGAAAAAGCCTCGAGTAACGTCGGAGTGACGCCAAGGTGAAAAGTTACAGTGGCGTTTCCAATTCAAGACGAAAAGAACAAGTGTGGCGATATAATGCGCGTGTGGCACAAATTTTGAGGAAGAAGCCATGAAGAAGGAATCGTCCAAAAAATGGACCGTATATGATCTCTAACGGCGCACCACCAAAGCTACGGTACATTACAAGTTATCTAGTCTAATTTCGACGTCACCACTGTCGGTTCTCCATACATAAATACATCCCTCTCTTTTTTAATTTTCGGTATCCTCCCATACAACGCGCGGACGCGCCGCGCTCGCCGCCATGAGTTTCCGGCGCTCGCGCCATGCCGCGAGCGCGCTGAGCATGATCGCGGCGAAGCACGCGGTGCCCGTGAGGCTGAGCGTCGAGACGTAGCAGGTGCGCCCCTCGAGGCACTGGTGTGCCGCGGAGCGTACGGCGGCGGCGGCGGCGGCGGCTCCGGTGCTCTCGCCCGGCTCGTGCGCATCGAGGTTTCGCCCGAAGGCGATCGAGAAGAGGTTCCCGCCGACCAACGGCGAGAGGGAGAGGAAGCCCCAGTTTTCGGAGAAGTGGGCTGTGGGGAGGGCGGTTAGTCAGTCGTGAGATATGTAGGAGAGGGTAGACGAGACGCACAGAGGCCGAAGAACTCGATGCACACGGTGGGGAAGAGCCCGAAGATGGTGCCGTACGAGAACCCGACGAGCGCGCTCGCTTTCCATAGGTCCGTGACCTCAGAGATCTGCCGAGTGAGGAGCTGCGAGCAGAAGAAGAGGGTGGACACGAGCATGAGCGAGTAGGACCGCGGGAAGCCGAACCGGTTCTTGGCGTTGTCAGAAATCAGGCCTGCACAGCGCAATGTGAGCGGAGACGTGCATTGCACGAAACGAGACGAGTACGAACCGATGACGATGCGGCCAGAAAAGTTCATGATCGAAAGGGTCGACACCTGCGTGGCCTGCCATTGCGACGCTTCGACCTCGTCGTAGTTGGGATTCCCCTTGGCGAAGAGCGCCTGCGACATGGAGCCGACGTTGTTGATGTCTGCGGGCACTCAGCATCCAATCGAGAGCAAACTCGCGCGAAACATACACATCAGCCCCGTCCCGCTCACTACATGCACAGAAATAAGCAAGGTTTCAGGGTACAGAGACGGACGAACGACGCACGCAGAGAGAGGATCGCAAATAGCAGCCAAAAGTCGGCGTTGAGCCACAGCGCACGGCCGTAGATGTTCGGGCCCTCCAAAGCATCTTCCTTGCTGCGGCTAAGGCTGCGGGTGTGGGACGTCGGACGGCCCCTCGAGAGGCTACGTGGTGGACTCAGTTCAATCCCTCTTGCATCTGGAACATACTCTTCCGCAGGACTGGAAGGGCCGGCCTCCTCATCGAGGAGCGGCGTGTGGCTATCGTTACCGTGGTTGAAGATAGTGGCTTCCGCCTCTGCGGCGACGGCCGTGGCCACCGTGTGCTCGCCCTCGGCGGCCGATAGTGGGATGGCGCGCACAAGAAAGAACCCGATGACAGTCGTGATTGCGGTGCCGCCGGCCAGCAGGAGTAGGAACGACGACGTGTCTCCCGGGAATAGGACATGGGCGAGCGTGGAGAAGAAGAATGCGGAGAGGCCGAAACCAGAGAGGACGATCCCCGTCGTCGTGGCGCGCTAAAGGTATGCATGAGTCGACTGGGATGTCTAAAATCACCGAGACGCACGGCTTTGTCGGGAAAGGACTTTGCGGTGGAGTTGACCGCGCCTGTAAAGCCGGCATTTCCGCCTGTGCCGGTCATGAAGCTGCACGCGATAAGCAAGCCGAGGCTGAAACTGGACAACGTCGAGCCCTCGGGAACGCCGGCATCGTAGAAGTGTCTGATACCCGTGTATCCGAGGAAGAGGAAAAGAAAGGCGAAGGCGAGAGGTATGCGGGGTCCCCGCGAGTCGACGATTCGTCCCCAGAAGGGTCCGCTGCTATACACGCCAACTGCATTGTGGGTCTTAAAATCTGCGCGGTTAGATGAGATGAGTTCGGCGCACCATTCGCCGCAAGCCCAACGATATTTAACTGCGTATGGCTGATATTAAGGCGGGCCGCGAGTTGCGGGGAATATGCTGCATATTAAATTGGCTTTGGCTTCGTCCTTCGATGGGAGAAGCCTTACCGGAGAAGACCTGAGGGTCGTAATTCGTTCAATGAAAGGCAAAAGCTCATAATTCAGAGAAACGCACATAATTCGTTCCTGATCCTACCGCGACGAATAAAGATGCGAGGAGGGTCGTTATTCGAGGTGCACTCAGAAGACCAGGAATCGCAGGAGTCTGGGGGGCCATCGGGTGCCCCGGAGTTGTGAAAGAGAGAGTTGAAAGGCTTTTAGCTGAACGGCCACGTCGGAACCATGCACTGCGGGAAAGAGAAGGAGAGATATCGCCGACACAGCCCCTGGTCGCAAAAACTCTAAGCGAGTGACGTTATCTCTGTCATCGGCGCGCGCTGATTAGATATGCTGAACATGAGCCTGGAGTCGTCAGGGAATTACCTGGGAATTGCAGGGAGGAAAGCACTTTCTTTTCCAGATTTCTTGGTTTCAGTTGGAGAAAGCAATAGGGGGAACCGATCTCCTCAGATTGAATCCAGATCGAGAGAAAAACGGCGGGTCAGCTTGAATATATATGTGGGAGTTTCGACAGGTGAAGAACGTCTGTGTGGAGATTGTACCTTTTTTTGGACCGGATGGGAATGGATTTAACCCGCCGGCGTCCCGGAATCCGCTCACACCTGAGACTCAAAGTGGATTGCTGTTCGAGGAAAGTTCAGATCTGCTGCGGCACCGAATGACCATTGAAAGGAGAACTTGAATCAACAAGTTCTAAGTCTCTTCCAATAAATTTACGCCTCTTGAAGTCAATCTGTGGGGCAGAAAGTAAGTTGGGATGAATCCGTAGGGCCATGAAATTCAGGGAGAGTTCGAAGCTAAGACAAAAAACCGCCTGCGTATACGGCTGACTCGGTTCAACCTCGTCTCCAAGATAAATGAGCCCGGATGACCGTGACAAGTGGCATGGCACGAAAGGCGAATAGATTTGGGCGCGTGGCGCACTGTCGGGGGTGGCACAAAAAGAGCTCATGTAGTCCATGTGTCCACGGCACCACAATCGAGGCACCACAATCGATGGCATTGAATGGACGACGTCCTACCTGAACGTTCAATACTCCAAGTCCGTCTCCAGAGTCCTTTCAACGACTCCTTGCTTCCAGTATTTAGCTCGTGAGGAAGATGAGGGCTCGTCTGGTTTTCAGTAGGAAAAATAGGCCCAAGGCTGCCGTTTTGGTGCGATGAACGCAAGGTCAAAAAAATCGGAAGAGAGGAGTTCACGATCACGTGGATGCTTCAGGGCCGGTCAAAGCGCGTCAAGGCCGTGACCAAGGGGCGGAAACTCAAATATTCGAAAACATGTTATTGGCGTCCGGGATTGTTGAATAACCAGGACTTTCGGCAATGTTGATTTACCCCCACTTTTGAGGTATCGAACCACCCTTTGTTTCCGTGTTTGGGGTGCTGAATCAGCACACAGAGGATGGAGAATGTTGAATCACCCTCTTCTTTTATTCATTCTGTTGAATTACTCCGATTTTTTGACATTGAAATACCCTTGCCCTTAACTGCCGGGGCTATTGAATCACCCCTACTTTCTGCTGTTGAATCACCCTCATTTTTCTCATTTCGGTCTCACCTCAGGAGTGCATTATGCATCGGGTATTCTGCTTCAATGGCTTTTTAATTCGGTTAGAAACCTCTCAGACTCTGTGGAGATCAGAGCAAACGGTGGCACAACTTGAACCAAGAAATTCAACTGACCACACCCAGTGGTTGGATATAATCTCATTTCATTCACCATCCATGCAGCGACCATGGAGAGCGGGCGGGTCAAATCACAGAGGCTCAGACTGTGGAATCAGGGCCATGCAGGGACAGCCCAGATCAACTGAGTTTGGAAACCAAGGACAGGGTTTAAGATGGTTCAAGTTGAACGTCGACAATAAATTAACACCTGAGGATTTATAACGTCCAAAAATCGGAACATCCCAGCATGTTCATCCCAAGTGCTCAATCTCGGCCTTGATGCCCTCGGAGGCAGATGCTTCCAGTGGCTCCCCCATGTCGGAAGTATCAACACCGTTGTGCTTCAGATAGTCTTTCCAAGACTCATCCTCCACTTCGAGGTCCATCGACGTCTGCACGGTAGATATCAAGACCACAAAGGAAAAGAGGCTAGAGAAGGCTACGTACTCCAGGAATAGTCAACATTGTCACAATGGCACCAATGATAGAAACGGCACTTCCGACTAAATGCAGCGCCAACTCAGTCCTCGTTCAAGAGACGCGATTAGACGGGACTTGCTAGTGAAGACAGCTTGTTGGCCCTTGAAGGTAGAAGGGAAGGCATCCTGAATGGGAGTGAAGACCTGTGTGCCAATCGCAGCTCCGGCTTTCCCCCAAGCAGCCTAGACGCAAACTGAGCTGAAGGACTCGCACAGTTTTCGAGCTCGAAAACGAACCGAGAAGCCAAATAAGTGGCCTCTAAGTGCAGTAGGGTAAACTTCTCCGGCAATGAGGATCGTGGCGATGCCAGGCCCGGCTTCAGCGGCCGCCAAGAATAATCCGTCTGACGGAGGCAGGGTGACTCAGTGAGCAAGCCAAGGAGCCAGTAAGTCAAGACCTACACATGACAATGAAAGCAGCAAGGTGGTTCTGAATGGGACCTAGAGCACCGCCCAGGATCATGCCGAGCACACCTTGAATGGCGAAACCCAAGGCTTGGGTGTTCCTTCGGCCCAGCTTGTCGATGACGATGCCGCCGATAAGACAACCAGGCAAATAAAACGCACTGTTAAATGAGTCAGTTTTGACTGACAGAATCAAAAATGTTTTTCTGTACTCACTTGATCAAAGTGCCCAGCGCAATGTTGCGCATGACAGTGTTGTTGGGGTTCAGTTGCGAGATGATGGTAGAAGAAAACAGGCCGAAGGGATATGAGCAGAAGTCATAACTGTGCTCGCGCTGTTCAGCAAACAGGATTAAGGACAGGGCCAGTCATAGCGACTCACAGAAACCACTTGAATGGCAGTCGGTTTGAGCAGTGGAAGCAAGAAGACAATTGGAACGTACGCAAGCACATGTTCCGATGATGCGGCGCCAGTATCTTTTCATGGCGAGCGTTAAGACGCGGAGGTTGATTTGACTCCCCTTCATGGCGTGGTTGCGGAAGGCGGTGGAGTTGAGCATCTTGATTCTGAAATAGAAGACGCACAAAGGCGGCACCAAGCCAAGGGCAAGGCAGATGCGCCAGATGCCGCCATAACCGTGCGTTGAAACAGTGGTCAAACCGAATCCGTAGGCCGCCATGACGATCATGGGCACCAGGCCGGAAAGAACGAAGCCAAAGTCGATGGCCAAGTCACCGACGCTGGCAACCAAGAAACCGCGCCACTTTCGAACCTGGTCCCACATTCTTAGAACCAGCTAGCGAGCACCATACGGTACACTTGCATGTTCTGTTTCGTCTGCTGCCTCGATGGCTGCAGTGCCGCAAACAGGGTCTGTTTTCCAGATCAGTGTCTGTTTGCAACGAACAGACTGTTGGGAACTAACACTCTCCGCCGGCGCCACTATCCTACGAGGTCAGCTCCAAACTCGGATCGTGATGTGAAGACTTGGGCTCACACTCCAGCGAGACCTCTGCTCACAAGTAGCATCCAAAGGAGGCCCTCCGGGGTTCCACCATGGGCAGCGGCGCTGATGATAATTCCGAGAATGAGCGCCATTGTGGTCATCAAGACACCGCTCTTGCGGCCAATGCGGTCGATGATGCTGCCGAAGAACAGCATGCCGACAATCTATGTCCGTTTTAGCGAACAGACGCGGCGCTGGC